>OX452983.1:5224724-6516661 GCA_949699065.1 Metalampra italica
GCCCATATAGTCCCAGAGCCGCACGCGCGACCCATACTTGATTTATCACTCCATTGTTGTGGAGCGACGACCCACCCTCCCCGGATAAGGCTAAACATTCAATTGCCGGAACGCTCCCGAAACGATTTGTTCCTTCCATACGATCGATTGCCTTTCTTCCGGTCACTCTCGGGTATTTAACTGAATTGAGAGAAATGTATGTTAGTTTAGATTGTTCTTACTTAAATATCTCTAGGATACTTGTAAATTAAGAATTATTTAAAAATACCTATGAAATTTTCATTTTTTTTCTGAGCAATGCATTTAAAATTAAAATTAACAGAAGTGATTGTACTAACCTTAATTGTTCTATGAGTATACTACCTATACAACTTTACGTCTACGCAATAAAGTTGACCGGTGGCCTTATCCATAATATAATATTCAAATTATAAATACTTGTCCATTTTGTTTTATATTTAGCTACTATTTATGATTAAATTTTTTTTTTCTTTTTTTTATTACTTTTAACTTTAACTTTATTTATTTACATCATTTGTTCCGCGTTGATGCCTTGCCGGAAGGTATATTGTGAGAACTAATTATTTCTGTACTCTTTAGTTAGTTTTTGCCTTATTACGGATGTTAATGAGTATAACTGTATCTGTACAGTATTTAACTGCAGCAATAACTTAGAAGCTCTATAATCTAATAGTCTATCTTCTGTTGTGCAATTATATACCTAGTTGTATGTGTGTTGGCCGGAGGAACACGAGAGTACAGGCCAGATTGAGGAGACAATGCCACTTAAACTGCGTCCGTCGTAAACGATGCGGTTACCCAGCTAGTTTTATTGAGCCGTTCTCTCGCTTGCTCGTAAATATCCCCAAGTAATTACTTTCCATTCCCCCTTAAACACTCCGGGTTTGTTGCAGTAAATAAATAAAACTCCGCTGAGAAGTTACTCCGGTTC
This sequence comes from Metalampra italica, assembly GCA_949699065.1. NCBI lineage: Eukaryota > Metazoa > Arthropoda > Insecta > Lepidoptera > Oecophoridae > Metalampra > Metalampra italica. The sequence continues at coordinate 5,225,677 of OX452983.1, forward strand.
GAGCTTGAAATTTTCTTTTTGTTCACCAGTTTATTTCTATTATTAAGGTGTTTAATTTCCTTTTAGCTTGTCGTCTTTGGTTATGTGCTTTTTTCTGTGTAGTCTTAGTCTTTTTTCTCACCCACTTGTATCTATAATATTGTATGTAACCTGATGTTCTGATCTATTGTCATTTACGATAATATAGACCATGTTTTATTGTTGTATATTTTGTATGGTACAAGTTATCTATAATAAATTTGTCTCTTCCGTGTTAGATAAATAATAGCTGTAGTTACACTGCCGGTTGTCGTTGAGTTTGTAACAGATCTTGTTTCCTTTGCGTTGATAGCTTTCTACTATTGCGGCGAGCGACCGACCGACTGCCAACCGAGCAAGATTCCAATCTGAATTTAAACTCATTCCGTCGACATCAACCGCTTAGGTTACGACCGCTAACGCTCCCATATTTTACTCGCAGTTTGATTATTGTTTAGATAAAATGACTAGACCGAAGAGCACCTCAGGAATACTAAAGTGAAATCAGTTACAAACATCGTGATGCAGGCTACTGCTCTTTATAGCCATGCACTTATGCTATACGACTTATCCGAGAATAGTAAATAAATATATTCATTTACTTTATAGCTAGCTTATAAAATGTACCTAGAATAAAAACTAATTGACCAGTTTTTATTTTATTTCTAACTTCTTGTTTTGTGACTGGCGTGTCTTGCAGGCGTGATTTCATCTTCGTTTGTCGAATACAAAAAGCCTGTGGGCGGTTATTGGGTGAGGTTAGAACAATAGTCGTACATAGGTGGAATGCTAATAAGTACACAATACGGAGCGACAGGGTCGCCGAGACAACTGTTCAAGTACGAAACTAAACTCTGAATTACACGGTTCCCTAACACAACCATTGTGCGCCAGTATACAAGTTAAACCGTTATGTCACTATTGGTGTTATCTCCACCCTTGTGTAAATCATGTCCGCCTCTGCCCCGAATTCGCCGTATCTTTTTCGGACCCTTCGACCCTCCCCTCACTAACCTCCTGCTAGGGACAGGTAAACTCAAATAAATTATGAAGTTAGCACACAAAGTGCCTAATGAATTAGCGATTAGCCCAATTATTTCGTATGTTCTCAGTAGTACACAATTAACAGTTCAATTGATAGTACTACCTCGAGTCTCATTAGTTCAATGACATAATTTTATTACATATTTTTTGTTTATTTGTTTACCTATGTTAAAACCACTGTTTGAAAAGAGCCTCTGTTCTCAGCTCAATTAAATTCAATAAGACTTTCAACAGTTTTTTGTTCTATTGAAATGTACTACTACTATATACTGCTGAGACCGTTCGGCCGTCTACGAAACCATAGACGAATTATTTGATTGCATCTTTAATTGAAGTTGTGATATTGCGTTTTGTAAACTTTATGCTAATATTTTCCAGTGACGTTATGTATCTTTATAATAAATTAACATTAGGTGTAGATGGCGCCTTCCATGAATAGTGACAAATAAATACCAACTTAATTTTATTTTGCAACTAAACTTAAATATATTATTATAGGCTATCATTGTTAAAGTTTGAGCACATAGTAAAAGCAAATGTTAATAGAATGCGTAGTAATTCCAGTGTTCTCTTTGTTACAGGCGAGTCCGGAAAATAGTAGAAATGTCTCTCCAAGGTATCACGATCCGTCAATGGATGATGTGAGTATACGTTTATTTTATTGTAGGTACTGTTTCCATTGTCGTGCGTGTGCCATCTTCGAAATGTTTTTGTTGTTGTTGGAAATTAGACAGTTAAGTAAACTTAACAGGCACTTTCTGACTTTCCACTTTCTCATTGTGGTAATCATATCTTTGTATTTTTTTCAGGCATCTGACGCTGGCTCTCTGTTTCGGGTGGCGGGCGCGGGTACTGGCGGCGGCGGTGGCAAAAACGAGTTGGTGGCGCGGGGCGGCAGCGGCGGCGCGCTAGCACTCTCGCGGGCGCCTGTCGGCGGCAGCGCCAGTCCCGCGCCCGCGCCGCTGCCGCAGCCCGCGCCCTCGCCCGCACCCGCCGCGCTGCCCCCGCCCGCGCTGCCGCCGCCGCCCTTCCGCGCCGACACGCCGCACCGCTCCACCGGCGCCCACATCCCTGCGCTCGATGGTCACGCCGCTACCGCCACCCAAATACCCGCGCGGCCCGTCGGCGCCGCCGGACCTGACACGCCCGAGCGGCCCGCCAGCAACAACAACAAGCTGCAGCCCGGTGCCCGGGCGGCCGCCGACAGCCCGACTCCAGCGCCGCCCGCGCCCCCGGCACCTTCCCCGCTCTTCCCCTCGCACACCGCATACCAGTCGCACGCGGCCGCCGCGCTGCCAGACTACCGGCACACAAACCACGAGACGCGGACAGAGCCGCCGGAGCCACCGTCGGCGCCACTGGATCTCCACTCGGTCCGGCCGCCGCACCACGCGCCGAACTCTGCGCAAGCGCCACACCCTAGTCTACCGAGCCGAGTTCCACACTCCCAGCCCCACCCTGTGATGCCCGGCCACGACGTCCGGAACGCGCCGCCGGCCCCGCCTCATTCCTCCTCCGTTCCTACCTCGTACCCGAGCCGCGTGTCCGGCGTGCCGCCCACTCCCGCGCCGCTCTCTACGCCCGCGACGGTTCCGAGCTGTCTTCCGAATCAACCCCTGCCCGGCCAGCCGGTTTCACCCGCGGCGCCGACCTCCCGACCCTATCCTACCCCGTCAATCGGGTCTAGTCATGTAAACTCGGGCATCAGCTCCAGTATTCACAATCATTCGATACCCTATCAAAGCCAACAGAGTTTACAGAAACATTCCGTTCAATCTGTTTATGCCAGCAGGCCTCCACATCTCACACCGTTCAGTGTAGCCAATCACATTTCGTCGAATCATATCCAACCATCCACGACGAACCAGTCGGCTATCACGCATTTGGGTCACCCTATAAACAGCCATTCCATTATGAACCACACGAGTCATCTTCCTATGAACAATTCCAACCCTCTGACGACGTCGACGCCAAATCACATCGGTCCACCGCCGCCTCTCGCGTCTACTGCAACTAGTACAATTCCAAGTTACGCCCCGAGTCTAAAACATTCAGTGCTCAGCATGCCTCAACATCCTGCTGCCCCAATTGTGCCACCCGTATCGTTACACGCACCAGTCAGCCACATGGATGTGTGTCCAGCGTCTAGTGCGGCTGCGATCGTCACTCCAACGACGAATAGCAATAATAGCCATCCACTGGCACCTCCAATAGTGGACTCGAGGCAACCGCCGGCGATAGAGTCTAGACAAGCGCCAGTGATGGACACAAGGCAAACTCCAATATCGTCGAGCGAGCCGCCGGCGCGGCCGGACAGTCTGGCCGTGTCCACGCTCGCATCCAACGGCTACCCGCCCCCGGCCGTCTACTCCGGCGCCAACTACCCGCCCCTCTACGCGCCCTACGCTACCACCCTCCAGCACACTCCCTACCTGCCACCGGCGGCCGCCTCGCCGAGGAACACTTCCGACACGGTTAGTTTATTAAATACTTGCTGTTTCCCGCGGCCTCGCCCGCGTTTTGTAAGTTGTTTCTGAGCTTTTTTCTTTTTGTCAGGCATGCGCTATAGTTAGAGTGCTAGCGTGATGCGCTTTACAGTCCTAGCGTGATGTTTAATAGCCTCAAAAATTGAACTCAAATACAAATAGAATTTTTCAAATCCGGCTGATATGCCCAGAGATAAACAAACTCAACAGCTTTTATATTAATTTCTTATATTAAGTTCTTTATTGCATTGTCATATACATAGATGCTGGTTGGCATGACACCCTGTTAGGGTTAGCAACATAGTATATATAGTAGATTATGTTAACCGAGGGAGGAAAATGTGCAATTCCTCATGAGACGTTTAGCCGCCCGAGCAACGCGAGTTTAACACTACTTTTCACATCGACTACGAGAAAATACAACAAAGTCTGGATGTACATTTGTGTGTCTTGTCCTTGTTTAATTCCCATAGTTTGGCTGACAAGATATGACAATGAAATATTATTAGGTATGAAGATTTTGTATTGATGTATTACAGCGGACAAGTCTATCGGCGTCGCCGCTGGTGGCTCCGAAGACGCCGAAGGGCGTGCGGCCACACACGCCGGGCTCGACGGGCGCGGCGGGCGCGCCGCACGCGCCGCTCTCGTACTCTCCGCGAGGCCATAGTCCCGGCAGAGAGCGCGAGAGTTTCAGGTACTTACGGCGGACATATTGGTTTTATTATTTTGTGGCTTGTTTCAGGGGGGTATGTGTTTGAGATCATATGATAAATGTACTTATATTTCGTACTTGCCTACATCAACAATGACTCTGTCTTCTTGAAATTTTCAACCATATGGTATAAAAAAGTACTTTAAGATATGAATATATACTGGCGTATATTATAGCTATATAAAAAATTACCTATTAAGTGTCGGTAATATCAAACTGCCATATCACAGAATGAAATTTATGGGTTAACGTCATTTTAGATTAGAACCTTTTTTATAATTTCATATATTCTGTTTAGGGACCAGGTATGAAAAAAAACTGACACATTTGACCCACATTTTGATTTTTTTAAAGTGAATCTTGAATTTTTTGACTTGAATGAATATCAAGAAAAAAATTTAAAAGTGAACTGTCTAAATAAACTCACGGTTTGAGATGTAGTAGGTAGGACTTTGGCAGGACTTTGGCAGTAACACAAAATAGTTTTATTATTATTTATTAATGTTTTGCTGTGTTTGTTCCAGCAGCAATATCAGCAGTCTGTCGCGCAGCACGCCAGCGTCGGTGTCTAGTGCCTCGGTGTCGGCGCCCTCGCTCGCCGCGCCGCTCACGGTCAGATCACATTTTGACTTCATACTTTTTTTAAAAAAGCTCAAGTCATGAAATCGAAATTTAGTTACAAGAAGCTTAAAATCAATGACCATGTCTCTGATTAAAATTACTCTTTTTTCACTTTCAAAGACTTAAAATTTGAGTTTCTGTAAGCTTTCTACTTTAAAAGGCTTAGCTATAAAATTATTGATTCATTTTCTCATCTAGCTCTAAAATCTGTCTTAATTGCTTTCCGTAAAAGTAATATTGCTGGTGATGGTGAAGCTGAATGACCAATCTTTTCCTTGTATTGTCTATAATTGTGTACGGGGCTAAGGTGTCACCATCCTACTTCGTACTAATATTAAAAAGGCGAAAGTTTTGTAAGGTTCTTTTGGATGTTTGTCAGTTTGGATGTATGTTACCCTTTCACGCAACAACTAAGGAACAGATTTCGATGAAACTTTACAGTAATATAGATTATCCATCAGAATAACACATAGGCTATAGATACCTAGCTGTTCCCGCGGGAAACGGCTAGTAACATATATTGCTGTTGCGTTGCAGGCGTCTTTGGCAGCGCCGCTGGGCGCGCCTCTGGTGCCGCCGCTGGGCGCGCCGCTGACGGCGCCGCTGGCCGCGCCCACGCCAACGCCGGCCGCGATGTCGGCCCCGCACATGGCGCACTCACTCGCGCCCGTGCCCACTGTGCCAAGCATCAGCTCCAGCGCCAAACCGCCCGCCCACTGGGGTGTTACGTGAGTGCACTGTTTTTTGATGTTGGCCGAGTGGCTTGGTCGTTAGACTCAAGCATCAGAGGATGTGGGAGCACTGGGGACGGACACTGTACAAGTTAGTCCTGGTCAGGATGTTATATTTATTTGCGATTGTCATCCTTATCTAATTCCCGTAGTACAAGAGAAAAATCTGATTTGGGATTAAACAAGTGGTATATTTGTATCTATGATGTATTTATTTTAAGTTGAAAGAATTGACATCCATTTTGTATCAAATTCTTGCTGACTTAATATTGTCTAATGCCTTATATCATTACTGTCTGTCTAATCTAATAACGTCTATTGCCTTCTACTATTAACGAGATTTTGAAATTGAATTGCTGGGTAAAAGTTGAAAATCGAGAGTTGCTTTAGAGAATAAACAACCGCTGTCGATTGACAAATTTACACATCTCGTCTTTTACCGTTGTTATACTGTGTGACAGTGATAGAATAGAAACTATTTTAGTGCTGCCAAATCTTAAACTTTGTGCCTTCAAAATCGGATCTATTAAGCTTTTAAAATACAGATATAAAGTTACCGTTGGTTGAATATAAAATGTTAAACTTGAACGGTGTCCCTTACGTCGCGATGTTCCTCCCAGCAGGCCCGTGGGCGGCGACCGGCCAGGCGGGTTCGCGCCCGCGCCGCCGCTGTTCGGCGCGCCGCCGCTCGCGCCGCCCAACCCCAACCCCTTCTCAGCGGAGTCGCTTTTCCAATCGAGTGAGTATCGCACAAACTTTATGTCATTCTCAAACATGTGGTGTAAGTGGACACAGCCAATAATGTGCTCTAAACGTCGAGTATTAAGCCTAAATACACATAATCTATAATAATTATATGTACTCCATACATATAATCTACGAATAAACAAAGGAGGGAACTTCACGTTGATTGGCCCGGTTCATGGCTGGTCGTAACTAAAATGACATTGCACGCTGGTTGGTGCGCGGTGTCTTGCTTGTGTAAGTTTATTTCCGGTGCACATTGCTGGGCCTCGCTTCAAGAGTCTATGGACCGTTCCTTGTATTGTTTCATTTTAGTATTATACGGACCTTTTTAAACCGCGACTGTACACCGGGCCGTCATCCGTCCTCAACAGTCCATTAAGCAAGCCGCCTTTCAGTCTTCATTCCCATAGTACACAGTCGCTATAATCTCCGACGGTCATTCATCGATGTGCACGTAATGACACCGTGTGTATACAACGCATTGCAGGCCCCGGCGCGGACTTGCTGCGGCGCGAGCTGGACAACCGGTTCCTGGCGGCGGCGGGCGCGGCGGGTGCGGCGGGGGCGGCGGGCGCGCGTACCGAGATGCACCACCATCAGCACCAGCACACGCACGTGCACCAGCACCCGCCGCACCACCCGCCCGCGCACGCCGCGCCGCCGCACCACCCGCCAGCGCCGCACGCGCCGCCGCCGCCCCCGCACGCCGCGCACCACCCGCCAGTCGGGCCGCACCACCATCAGCTGCTCATGCCGCACGCGCCGCTGGTAAGCGTCACATACTCTTACTTATGCGGCAACTTTAACATGGGTTCGTGCTTAACTCTAACATTGTAGCGCTCTTGAATAGATATGTGAGTAGCAGATAAGTAATAGAATAAAATATTTTGATTTTGACTTTAAAATATACAAATGTGTTGAAAATACAAGCGCGCATCAATAAAAAGTTTTCAGCGCAAAACCGAACGAAAGTTGCCGTTTTCAATTATAAATCTTGACGCGAATTACCTACGTGAGAATATCTTGCTTGAGTATAATTTTATTACAACTTAATGGGAAGTTGAGTTATTTTTAAAAGTTAGTACTAGTTTACACCAGTTTCTAACAGCGCCGATATAATCAACCTTATAGTACTTTACACAACAACAGTTGTAGGGATCCTTCTGAACCTCACGACAATCGAAAATGACATTTGTTAGAAGAATATACCTGTAACCTAATGTAGAGGACCGAGTGAACTAAATAATGATCATAAGAAATAATAATACAATAAATGGCGCATGACCGGCAGCCGGTCTACAATGGAGAAGATTTAGATGTTTGCGTATTAAGAAATACATAATAACATAATGAAATCAATCAATGATTTTTAATTTAAATTACAGTTCAAAGACGTGGGCAAGATGACATCGTTGTACCGCACCGGTCTCGGGCTCGGCTACCCCTATTCTTCCAGTCTGCTGCACCCGACCGCGCCGTACGTGCCCCCCGCGCCGCTCACTACATACGCGCCTAAGGTATAAGCTCGCCCTTTCACATCTCTACCTTTAGTTGCTCACGTTATTTTGTTAATATATTTCGAGGGTAAGTTGAATGCTCAACGCAGACCGCCCGCCCGTAGTCGATTATCGACATTTTATTCTGTATTTTAGACTGTACACATGGCATAACAAGTAGTCCCACGAAAAACAAATTTGATTGAACCAACAAAAGTGTCTTCCACTGACTGCACCTACAAAGAGTCGGTTGACTGCGTTATGCCTTGTGTAATTGGATAATACAATACACAGTGTACTTATACAATCCTAGACAATCCGAGTTCGAGGGGGTTTAACTGTATGTTATGTTTATGTCTGGATTACGGTTCGTGATATGGGTCATTCAACTTACTCCCAAACAATCTATTTCATTGTAGAATTCTCATCAAAAATTTCAGTATTTAAATATATCCAACTAGTCAACTTATGGCATTTCTATCCTAACCTCACACATTAGTAGTCTATTTCAGTTGGTTTTTTCAATGTTGTAATTTTATCACTAACATAATTCATTCATCGATTTCTAGGCCATTTCTTTTCTTAGTACTGTCTAGCTTATTGCTTACTCTGTTGTTTTATGTTGCTCCGTGATCATTAACCCATCAACGCGTCATGTTAACAGCCCGTAGTGTCTGCCGCAAGCGAGTTCGCCACTAAACCACCGCCACGCCCCGCTGTCGCGGTAGGTTCCTTCTTTAGCACTTCAATATTATCTGCCTGCATGTGTTTAACATCTATTTGTGTTGGGTGATGGATATTTAACAAGGAAAGAGGAACTGGAGCAAAACTGACCTAACATATTGGAAATTTTAATTCGTTTCTGGAAGCTGTTCTCATTTTAGATAGATCAGTCTTGCTCTCGTTTATTCGCGAGCCACACACGTGTACGCTCGAGTTATTCATTCCTGTAGGTAAAAACCATTTACATATGTTCGATTCAAGTATCAGCTGTGTCGAAAACAGTGACGAATGCAATGTTGATTGTAATATTTGTAACGATACAGTAACTTTGTCACAGTTCGCTACACGCTCATTATTAATATTACGAGCGGCTCAGTCACACGTTTTGCGCATTTCTTTTGTTTTTATTGCCTTGCAGTATGTCGGGCAACAAACTATTGAACATTGTGATAGATAATAATATCTGGATTGAACCATTGAAGTGACTGTTATACTGTGCCTTTGCAGAAGACTGGCAAGTGGAACGCGATGCACGTGAGGATCGCGTGGGAGATCTACAACCACCAGCAGAAGGAGAAGTCCGGCGGCGCGGTGGTGGCGGGCGGGCCCGACAAGGACAAGCTGCGGGCGTTCCCCGCGCCCGCGCCGCCGCCGCCCTACCGCTCGCCCTACGACCTGCCGCCCGCGCCCTACCTGCCGCACCATCCCCATCTAGGTCAGTTGCAACAGCTTGTGATCAGTCGGTATACGGTTCTCCATATCCACTCAATACCAGCAGGTTCTTAATCCTCATCGCTGCACAATTTCAATCGTAGAATTTTGACCCAGATGTGGTCGCTGTGCCCGAAATGGGCCAAGATAATTTTACAATAGGGAAGTGCATGTCAGATAAATAACGTTGTCATATTGAGGATACTACTTGTGGGGCCTAATGAAATTTATTTTTGATGTTTCAGGAGTATCGCCATTCGCTCGATACGGCGCCGGCGCGTTCCCCGGTGCGCCGACCGCGTTCGGCTTGTCCGCGTACGGGCGGGAGCTGGCGCTGTCGCAGTCTCTGCACGGCGTGCACCACGCGCCGCCGCTGGGGCTGCACGACGCGTGGCGCGTGCGGCCGCCAGCGCCCGCCGCCGCCGCCGCCGCTGAGGCGCGCCGCGAGCACGAGGAGCGCGAGCGCGCGCGCCGCGAGCGAGAGGAGCGCGAGCGCCGGGAGCGCGACGACCGCGAGCGCCGCAAGCAGCGCGAGCGGGACATGGAACGCGCGCGCACGCGATCGCCGCTCCGGAACGGCGTGCCAGAACCAATCAAGGTGTGTTACCCTTGATTCATAAAGAACGAGTCATAGTGGACCCAATTCTAGTGCTGAAACTATTATAGTGCTGTCAATTTTAAAATGTTTGGCTTCAGCTCCTGCAATTCAATCAAGTTAATAGCGTCAAGATTAAATTTGATTCTCGTATTTTGTTGTAGGATGAGCGCAAGGAGCCGCCGCGGCCGCCGGCGTCGCTGGCCGCGTACCCCCCGCCGCCGTGGGACCCGTACCGCGGCTTCGACCCGCTGCAGCACATGCGGTTCGCGCCGCTGGTGGAGGCGGCCATCCGCGCGGAGGAGGACCGCGCCAAGATGCTAAGCGCGTACGCGCACCACCAGCAGCTTAAGTCGAGCCCGCTGCTGCACCGGCCGCTGCCGCCGCACGCGCCGCTGCCGCCGCTGGGCGCGCACGGCCCGCTCGCGCCGCTGCCGCCGCTCGCCCCGCCCCTCGCCCCGCTCGCACCGCTCGACCTGCTCAAGAAGGAGGAGCCGCGATGATAGCGAAGCGGCGTCACCGCCGACTCCCCGCATGTACATAACGTAGCGTAAACGACGTCGCGTCGCAAGTGAGAGTACGACTAATTTAAATGTATATCGTTTCGTATTATCGGTTTAGAAAATTATTTATTGTAACGTCGCTTGGTGGACGACACGGTCGCCGCCCGCTCGCCTCTCTAGTGTAATATTGTATGGTGTGGTAGTAGAGGCGCGGCGACGGCGCGCGAGGGGGCGGGCGGGCGGTACAGCCTCTCGACCGACATGTGCAATATAGAACGGGAGCGGGCGCCGCCGCTGCACCGCCGCCTGTACACTATTGCTTGTTTATTTACATGGAAATATCTATCGAGTTGTTATTGTGACCACTATTAGTTAATTATACATCAAATTGCTGATTATGTGAAGGATAGGATTATCGGAATCGCTATCAATATAATTATACATATTTATATATACTTATAAATAAAATGTAAATATTAGCATGTAAATTAGTGGTAAAATATAGAATCGGTTTATTTAACGTCTTACAAAGGTAAAAATCCCATAAATTATTATTGTATCGGGAGTTATTTTACTTCCGTTAAAAATCTCATAATGGTTTTTCAATTGTACCAGTGGAGTTTTATTTATTTATTTGTACTCGTTTCATTATTAATGAATGAGCACGTAAACTAAAAGAATACAGTTTTTGTTTAACAGTTGATATTTCATTTTAATGCATTTAAAAGTATGTGATATTATTGTATTGTGGAATACATTTTGTCTGACTTCAAAAAGTAGTGTCTATTCTCAGGTAATATAGATCTAATAATATTACAGTATTGTTCAAAGTTGTTTAAAAATGGTAAAGTTGAACATTGTATTGTAATATCAAGCAATTGTTTGGCAAGACTTTTGTCAGTAAACATTAGTGAACTCGTTATGTGCCATGAATCATTATTAGTTCGTTCTTTCTGCCTACCCCGCCAGGGACATAGCGTGAAGATATGTATGTATGTATGTATCATTATTAGTGGGCATTGAGTCAGACAAAATAGGATATCTGTCTTGATAAGGCACGTTTGGTGATTTGTGTTCTTAAAATCTCATGAAGTGCGACTCAGAAATGTATTATAGTTTATACAAAATCATTCTGTATACTAAAAAGTAAATGAAAGCTTGGTGCGATTCAGAAAATACCATTAAAACTTTTGATTTTTATACCAATAAGATTTTTTATATCTTTTCCTTTATCCCTATCTAAAATATAACCTGTTAGCGGCTCACGTAAAAACCTCATTGTACCGGATATTCTTACTAAATATATTGTTTCCCGTTGGAACAGATTATCCTATGGTAAAAATGAGCCTATGTTTTTATCTCCAGGACAGGCTATCTATGCCAAAGTTGATGAAGATCTGTTGAATACGAAACAAGACTCAGAGGGAAACCACTATAACATGATGTATTAAAAACGACATATTATTATCACAAAACTACTTACAACAATATTATTTACATGTAATAAAACACTAGACATCGCAATATTTATCCTGACTAGTCTTAATGCCTATACCATATTTGGAGTGTCTTCATCCTTTTCACTTTCTTCTGTAACTGAAGAACTCCATAAAGTAACGCCTCTGCCGTCGGCGGGCACCCGGGCACGTATACGTCCACAGGCACAATCCGGTCACATCCTCTGAAACAAAAACGATTAGGGTTTAAGATTATACTTCCCATAGAGTGGATAAATTCACACTTGATAATATTAATTAATACATCATCATCATCAACAGCCTATTAATGTCCCCACTGCTGGGGCTCAGGCCTACCCACTTAACGAGGGCGTTCGGGCTATAGTCCACCACGCTAGCCCAGTGCGGGTTGGTGGACTTCACATGCGCCTAAGAATTTCTTCTTCGGCGTATGCAGGTTTCCTCACGATGTTTTCCTTCACCGTTTGAGAGCAGTCAGTAAATGTACTTAAGTTTCGAGAAAAAACCCATTGGTGCATGGCCCAGCTGGGGATCGAACTCCGGACCTTTCGATATGATAGGCCGCGTCTTATCCCCTACGCCACTGACGAATTAATGCAAATATTTATTTAAACATATACATGCTCGGAGTTTCCCTGCGACATCGAATCAGAAATGAGGGGATCCCCAGGAGAACCAACCAAGGTCACCGACAGAGCTCAAAAAATTGCGAAACTGAAGTGGCAGTGGGCTGGGCACATCGCTCGTAGAACTGATGGCCGCTGTGGCAGAAAGGTTCTCAAGTGGCGACCACGTATCGGAAGACAAGCGTAGGCAGGCCTCCCAAGGTGGACCGACGATCTGGTGAAGGCTGACGGGACCCAGCTGGATGTGGTTAGCGCAGGACCGGTCGTCGTGGAGATCCCTGGGGGAGGCCTTTGTCCAGCAGTGGACGTCTACAGGCTGATATGATGATGACATATAACATTTGTACATACGGTACCTACAACACTACACGATGTAGAAGAACTCCAATTTACTGACACCAACCAAAACCCGGTGAAGTTTGAAACTCGTCATCAAATTAGACTGATCTTAGTTTACCTTACAACAGAATAAGAGTAGTGGTAATATCCTCCACCGTTGGCGCAGCTGCCCATCGATATAACCCATCTGGGGTCAGGCATTTGATCATACACTTTCCTCAGAGCCGGAGCCATCTTGTTGGTCAGTGTACCGGCAACGATCATCACGTCCGCCTGACGGGGACTGAATCGAAACACAACGCCGTATCTGCAAATTGGCAAGAATTTTATTGATCTACTTACATAAAAAATTATAACTGAAATATTTAACCTGCCTGTTAGGGCTGAATTTTGTATTTTTCCCCGTGGAACCCACTCCTATGACCCACCGCGCTAGAGATGGAATTAAAAAACAAAACTATCGTAGCGCACTAGCTAAAATATGAATTTTTCTCCCGACTCACCAACTATTAGGTACTTTAGCTTTAGTACGTACCTACTTACAACCAAAATTCAAAATTATTTCAGTAACTTAATTATAAAAATTTGTACAGGTTATTGGAACCTTTGAGCAAGTAATTGCCTGTGTGGGGACTGGGGAGGGGAGGCTGTAAAAACCATACCTGTCCATATCATATCGAGGGGCGGCCATGTGCATCATTTCTACGGCGCAGCAGGCCAGACCGAACAGCATGGGCCACATGGAGCCCTTCCGGCCCCAGTTCAGCAAGTCGTCCATCCTGGCCACCGCGAACTCGGCAGAGTTGTTCACGTCTTGGAAGGGGGAGTACGGACGCCTAACGTTGGGCGCTGGTGCCGGCAAATGTGTTCGACGAATTTGTTCCGTGATGGGCACGAAAGCTCCTCTCTTCACTACAGACAGAGCTGCAGCAGGAGTTGCAGAACATAAAATCCTGACAGCCTGCATTCTATCTGGAAACTGATACTCGCGTCAGGACTTTTTGGAGGGATCTCACAGATGATTGTCTCTTTTATTTAGTTTTCCTTAAAAAACGTTCGTTCCCAGTATCATTGGTCAGATCCAGATGGAAGTAGTGAGATTTTGGTTTTGATGTAGGTACTGTAAATAGGTAGCAACAAGTTAAAACGATGTGCATTTTTAGGTTCACGGCTTCACGACCCTATACTACAATATTCCAAATTTTAATAGTGCGGTAAAAATATTACAAATTACACGAACCCGAACACAAAAAGGTACTCTGTAACTGTAATTTTGTGAGTACTTAACTTTGCAAAAATACCCAAGTATGCCCTGGCACAAATAACAAGCACACCAACAACTGCCTGCATTTAACAACTACATGAATATTTATGTTGTCCAAATTATCTTATCGGATAACGGCAAAGAGTTTGATAAAATGATGAAATAATGATGATTATTATTATTATACATTGGCATTCATCACCTCAGGCATGAAGATTAATTCTTCAGTTCGTGCTGGTGATTGAATCAAAATCGTCATCCTGGTTAAGGTTTTCTGACGTGTGTCGCACTCCATTAATAATCCCAGATCCAAGGAACCGGGGCGCGGCATTAGCAAGTAGGTACAAAGTACTTAGATGTGGGCTGATGTGGAGCCGCGGCCGCAGCAGTTTAGAACAAGTTCAGAAAAGAAAGAAGCAGAAATTAACAGTTCCACTATTTGCTAACTCTTTGGTTCCGCTCCACAGCTCACGGTATTTACTCGGCGACAGATGGCGCCATTTATTCGAAACGAAATTATGGTTGTTTAGTGGGGGTAGCGGTAAAATAGGAAATAATGCAAACTATGTGGGATGCTGTGCGTGATTTAGGGCCTCTTACACCGCTTGCTGATAAAGTCCCAGATACCCTATCTGCAGGTTATCTGACAGATAGGCTGTTATTTTTGTTTCACAGGTATCTGATTGCCTATATCTTATATATTTTATATAGTCTATCACACTGATTTATCTGATAGATTAGTTTATCACTAAGATTACTATCTGTAACAATATCAGGAAGTGGTGAAAGAAGCCCTTAAACTTCTCTAATACATTTAATTTTAATTAAACATTTTGTATTATTATACCTCCTGGGTAAAATATGAACTAGGTACATTCTCTCTATATTTTTTCAGTTAAGATTTATAGCACTTTATGTATTTAGAAGCCAAAAAAACGTTAATAATAATTAAACAACTCGAACAAAACAATATTATTAACTACGGGTAAAGCAAGATTTTATTGGTTTCGTGCGAAATCTCATGTCATTTGGATATTAAAATAAGTACCTACAACTTACCTAATTAATTGCAATCTACAAAAACCAACATTTTGATAGTATCATAGTACCTACACAAAATATCATCAACAAGCACACATACATAAATAAGCACAGGAACTACGCAGAAGACAGCACTTACAATATTTATTTGACTAAATCAGTACCTAGTATCAATTCAAGAAGCTATAAATTACGCGATGAGATCACAAAAGTAAATATCACGGCACGATACGAGTTGAGTATAATTTCTTTAGGAGTATCGTTAATTCTTGACGATGTATTAAATACGACGCACACGTTGATAGTGTATCGCGGCTCTCCTATGATTAGATCAGGCAGTGGTGGTAGACAGACACTCCCCCAGACCTTGGATACACGGCGGCGTTTAGGCGGGCGTGCGCCGCCCGCTGCCTCGGGGGGCCCCCGTGCGCGTCGCATACAGAAAGGGCGGCAATACACATGCCGTTTCACCAAAGATGACGCAACAATCTTATTCGAAGTTGCGCGCCTTGTTAGTAGCTTGGTCGCTGGCCGTATACTATCTAATTTGTGGTCGCTGGACTCGAGCGCCCGAGGCCGTGGATTCAGTGACACTAGGATCATCAGTAGGTAGTTGATCCTAGTTCGCTTCACTTCATACTGACTTCCTGCTTGACATCATAAATATGCCTTTTCGAAATCGCCCTATAATCTGATCAACTTAATGTCATGCTTTTAAAAGTGATGGGTAATACCTGAGAGTCAGGGATTTCATTAATATATTCAAATACAATTTTGTCTTGCATTTGACAGAGGGAAATGTTCTTTTCTGAGGACTGTTTCCTTGTAGTTTGATAAATAAATAAAGAATGATTGCATCTATCAGTATATTTAATTTAATAAAACATAATTTACATTTACAAAACGTCTAGGACTCGTCTAATGATTTAAAGATGAAATTTACTTCCTATACCATATTTGGAGTGTCTTCATCCTTTTCACTTTCTTCTGTAACTGAAGAACTCCATAAAGTAACGCCTCTGCCGTCGGCGGGCACCCGGGCACGTATATGTCCACAGGCACAATCCGGTCACATCCTCTGAAATAAAATGGCAAATTAAAAATACAGCAGGCTCTCATACAGAAGTAATCATCATCGTATCAGCCGGAAGACGTCCACTGCTGGACAAACCTTCCCCATGTATATTCACGGCCGGTCGCCCCCAACCCTTTAATTGACTTATAGCTAAGCTTGGCTATTGGATCAATTTCAGCTGATACCTTTTTAGTTTCTCATGTGTATTGACCAATTGCGTATATAACCAAACGTGTATTGGAAAAACTGCTACTAAATCGCTCAAATTTAACAGATAATAATTGTTTGAAATATGGAAAAGTATCCTAAGTATTTGTTATACAAATAAATAGTATTATTATCTCCAGAAATAAATAAATAAATATTATAAGAAATGACAAACTTTACCTTACAACAGAATAAGAGTAGTGGTAATATCCTCCACCGTTGGCGCAGCTGCCCATCGATATAACCCATCTGGGGTCAGGCATTTGATCATACACTTTCCTCAGAGCTGGAGCCATCTTGTTGGTCAGTGTACCGGCAACAATCATCACATCAGACTGACGTGGAGATGCTCTAAAGACCACACCATATCTGGAATAAATAGAGATTTCTAAACTATTTACCTTTGTAAAGTTGTTAGTAAGGGGCATAATTTGCCTTTTGCCTGTTATTGGTGTTTATAACTGCTCTTACCATGGCATACGATGCTGGCAACATACTGTTTATTGACCGAGCGAGCGAAGCGTCTCAGTTTTGAGATTGGCCAAAAATGCTATTGCATTTTTGGCCAATCTCAAACCTCCTCTCCAGGTCGCATTTTTCAACCGATTTTGACAAAAATTTGGCATAGGTATAAATTAATTAAGCCGACAAAATGAGTAGAATAAAATTTTAAAAAACATTTTTTTTAGAGTACCTACCATACTCGCAAAGTGGGAGTGAACTTTTTTTTCTTGTGAATCCCATAGTGTGGGATATCGTTGGATAGGTCTTTCAAAAATATTGCTGGTGTGTGAAAACCATTTTTTCGATTTAGGGATCCGTTGGCGAAATATTAAGCTTTAAAGCGGTAATTTTTGTTAGAGTCACGTGTCCCCCCCCCCCCCCCTGCCAGCTAAACGGTTGCTTCTGGAAATGTGAAAAAATTCACGGCAGTAGCATATATAACGTAGTTAAAAGGAAAACTATGACGGCTAAGTAGGTTCAATTAGTTTTTGAGTAATAGTCAATTAACTTAAGAAAGTCGAAAATTTTAATTATGTTCATAAAACTGCATACGAAAAATGGGAAATAATTTTTTTTCGCGTGAATTCCATGGTGTGGGGTATCGTTGGATAGATCTTTCAAAAATATTGCGGGTGTGTAAAAAACATTTTTCGATTCAGGGATCCGTTTGCGAAATATTAAGCTTTAAAGTGCTAATTTTTGTCACATTAGTACTTAATCTGTCTCCAACTGCAAAATTGACTTCTGTTCGTTTCTTTTAGGTTTATATGGGCTGGCGAGGTCTACTGTTCTCACGGAACTACTAGTTTTACATTTAATGACTAAGAGATGTGTTGTTTTCCATAATTTCCATTATCTAAGTATTTTGTGTTAAATATTTATTAATAAGACTATACAAGTACATATATTTATTGGTTGGTGGTTGTAACAGTAACTAGAAAGTTTTTTTTAACTAGCACTGCACCATTTCACATTTGTAATTGTGCTTAGCTTACACACCTGTCCATATCATATCGAGGGGCAGCGATGTGCATCATTTCAACAGCGCAGCAAGCCAGGCCAAATGTCATTGGCCATATGGAGCCCTTCCTTCCCCAGTTCAGCAGGTCATCGAGCCTGGCCACAGCAAACTCAGCCATGTTAGAGGCATCTTGGAAAGGGGAATATGTGCGCCTTTCGTTAGGGTTCGGCGCAGGCAAGTGAGTTTGACGAATTTGATCTACGACGGGCGCAAAGGCTCCTTTCTTCACGACACTGAGAGCTGTAGAAGGAGCCGCTGCAGTTAAAGCCCTAATAGCCTGCATTCTGTCTGTAAGCAAGGAAAATACCAATCAATGTTATAAAAGTCATATTACAAGTACAACGCAGTATAACTTGGCGCAGCCACTGATATTAAGGTTGAGAGGTTATTTCAAGATTAAGATACATAACAAATTATATATTGTAGAGGATGTAATATATAAATTACTCACAAAGTCTATTTCATGCACTATTTTTCGAATAAATTCACTTGAAACTTACAAAATAAATTTTTCATAGAAAACAAATTTACGTAATTGGCATTACTGACTACATTTGTGAAGACAGACAGACAGCACAGCACAAAACACAGGTATGAGACGTAGTATCCCTCTGTCTGTAGTCGCTGCGCAGGTGTAGTGATTTATTTCTGTCAGTCACTACTAGAAACCTACTACCAGTGATGAAACTACCTGCCAAAAGTCAACGCATGTGGCTATGAAGTGGCAGTACTTCTACCTCTATTTTTGAACAAAATTTTAGGAAATTAATCATTCTTCGTAAATACTCAGCTACAAAGCAGAAGTTAAATTCAGTGCAGCCAACCTAGCAGAGTTGTTCCACATAAGGCTGGTTTACACGGTTCAAGTTTTTATGTAGGTAGTAACTAAATCTGCAGTGGTACAAGTTTGTTTTTGTTTCTTGTATTAAAAGCTGTGTTTATGTCACAGTGCTTCAAAAAGAGAGATATTTAAATGATATTTTTGAGGACGTACAAAATATTCTCAAAAATGTATTGACTGGCAACGGTTAATATATTAATCGCCCTGGTCACATCTGTCAGCCGAATGACAATTCTGCGCACAGACTACAAAGGTTTATTCACTAGTTACAAAGAAATTGAATAGCAAATTGCTATTCAAATTTCTTTGACTAGTTTGTCAGCTGTCTGTGCTGTGCAGTATATCAATAATCTGTGGTACTTACTTGCTTCTCTCCTCAGATTAGAACTTCTCTCCGTAGGTATTATCTTCTCTCTGGTAAAGTTTGAAATCACTTTGAAATTTAGCATTCGTCGGCAGCAAATGTAATTTAATTCAAAATCAAAGTAATAAATAATCATGTCCCAAAAGGTGCACACACTACAACATACGCTAAATCTAAAATGTATTACTATTTTATTTATTTCTTACCTAGTCTAATAACTACTTGTTGGTTTCCATCTACAGGAAAAGAAGTGGTTCAAACCCTTAATTGTATTTGAAGAACATGAGCCGGCGAAAAAGTCTAAAAAAGATGTGCCCAAGAAACCTACATTTCCTGAAGAGGTAGGTACCAAAGTTATTTCAACATATTTCTGAAAACAGATTGTATCCGACGTAACGCACTGT
This sequence comes from Metalampra italica, assembly GCA_949699065.1. Lineage (NCBI taxonomy): Eukaryota > Metazoa > Arthropoda > Insecta > Lepidoptera > Oecophoridae > Metalampra > Metalampra italica. The sequence continues at coordinate 5,245,231 of OX452983.1, forward strand.
AATACCTAACACATGTAATAAGTAGGTAAATATTTTATTTATAATCTTTACCATGTCTTTACAGAAACTTCATAGTAACATTACTGAAAAGAGTGAGAAGGTGCCAAATAACATTAACCATAAAAATTGGATGAAAAACTTTGATCCAGTAACTGTGGAGGATCTGGCAGTTCACAATAAAAAGATTCAAGAAGTTGATGACTGGTTGAAAACAGTATGTAGAAGCAATAACAGCGATATGTTACTGCTGACGGGGCCAGTGGGCTGTGGCAAGACTGTTACAGTTCAAACACTTGCTGCGAAGTACCATATGAAGGTCACAGAATGGATCACACCTTTAGATATTGATATTCCTACAGAATATGGTAAGAGAGACCATACCTAGTCATAGTAATTATCATACTATCTTACTTTTGAGATATTTATCAAAAACAACTACAATTTTATTCAATGTGATGTTTAGTCTGTAGTTTCCCACTTTAAAATTAAATTCAACAAACTTATTAGGAAGCATTACATTTTCATATGATCACATCAACAAAGAAACCAATATCTACAAAGTAAAATGGTAAGTTTATAATAAGTTATTTTTATTTTTAATTATGTGTTACTTTTATTAGATTATAGCAGACCCCGCGACCTCATTCGCGTTAAAATACTACTATTTGAGCTGTTCCTTCTTTCTTTCAATACTTCAGACCAACCAACCAACCAACCAACCAAACCGCGAACGAGCGCGCGAACAAACCAACCAAATAACCAACCCGTGAACAAACGCGCAAAGAAATTATTTATATAATAATAAAAAATATCTACATAGCTTCGGGTTTAAGATATGATTGATAGAAATCTAATGTTTATTTATACAGGTGACTATGAATTTCGTGAGAAGCAGTCGACCAAGTTTTTGAATTTTATACTAAATGCTGCTAACTTTACGTCCTTGTTAGACAGTAACTATAATAAGCTGGTAGTGGTGGAAGACTTCCCAAACACATTCCTAAGAACCCCAACAGAATTCACTGAAGTTCTGCAGTAAGTTTTGATATTTTTCTTTGTCATCAATAAATAAATGTTTTGAAGATATGATGAAAAAACATAGGTATTTCTTTCAGTAAATACAGTCAAAGAGCGAAATCACCAATGGTTTTTATATGTTCTGAATCTCATATGGACAGTAAAAACACAGCTGCAAATCTCTTCACACCAAGCATAAAAGAACAGTTTCAAATAAATCATATCACGTAAGTAAATTCATTCAACCGCACTGTTTAAAATCTATGTTCTCAAATCTTTTTCTCAATTTAGAGTGTTCACTCTACAACTAATTTATTTCACTCCAAATGTACTTGTACCTTTACAATGTTCCAGGTTTAACAGTGTCTCAGCAACAGGCTTAAAAGTGGCTCTTAAAAGAGTGTCTGACATAATAAGTAAAAAACACATTTCTATGTACAATACACCCACAACTGATCTGATAGAATGTGTAGTGAACTCATCAGCAGGGGATATCAGATCTGCAGTACTTAATTTACATTTTGCATGTTTAAAAGGTGTGTGAAAATGTTGTAGGAATCCTCATTGAAGCTAAACAAGAAAATATTCAAACTACCATTTCATTCTTTTGCTTTAAGGATCAACAAATTTAGAGACCAGTGTAGTGATGGAAAATGAAAACAAGAGTAAAACCAGCAAAGGGCCAAGAAAGAAAAAGGCAGCTTCAAATAAATTTTCATCAATAGGCAAAGATCAGACAGTGAGCATTTTACATGGTGTAGGAAGAGTATTAAATCCTAAAGGTAATAATTTTTTAAATTGTATATATTTTTTAAATTTTATTTATAAATTAAAATAAACTAGCTTTCGTTAATATTCGAGTATTAGTCCAGGACACCTAGTTAAAGAACAATCATTTACATTACGTCAAATACATCCAGTTTACAAACATAAAATTTCTCATTTAGGGTCAGTTCAGACCTAGCGGAAATTTGCCCCAGCACTTTTTGACGTCATTGTCAAATGAACCATATCCATACGATTTTCTTCTTTAGGGTATAGTGATTATGGTTCATTTGACAATGACGTCAAAAAGTGCTCGGGCAAATTTCCGCTTGGTCTGAACTGACCCTTAGTCTCTTTATATTTTAAATTAAACTTTACTGCCTGATCTAAAATTATCTTCTTAAATTACAGTGCTCGAAAATGGTCAGTTAACACACGCTCCTAAAGACATTATTGAACAGTTTGTCACCCAGCCGAGCTCATTTGTGAACTTTTTAGAAGAGAACTATCTGCCCCACTTCTCGTGTCCCGACCACGTCGACAAGGCGGCATCAGCGCTCAGTGACGCTGATTATATGTTAGCTGAATGGAGGGTAAGATGAGATAATAATGTTTGGACAAATTTACACACTGCTGTTTAGTCCCAAACTAAGCCGAAGCTTGTAAATGGGTACTCACTGATAAACATACATACATACATACAAAGACATCAAACTTTTATCTTGTAACATCTATTCAGTAAATATATTGGGGGATATAGAACAGAAAATTTTGATCCTGGGGATTATATTGTTCTTGTTCGAACTTTCTTATGAAATGCCTATTTTAACTGTTGTTGTCTTTACTATAGGAAAAGATGTGTCAGGAATATGGACTATACACCGCGGTCGCCGGATTGATGCTTGCTAATAAAGCTCCAGTCTCAGCATGGAATCCAGTGAGAGGTCCGAAGAGTATGCGGATCCAGTACCCGTGAGTTACGATATATTTAATCATTATCACTACCTCAACCTTGTTTTCGCGTTGTTGATTGTTATTCTTGTCCAAAACCACTGAATAGATTCGAATTGGATTTTCATTGTTGCATAGCTTGGTTCTTAGGCACTAGTATATATTCTGTCTTGGGTAAGGTTTTAAGGCTGCGCGGGAAACTTATAAACGCGGACGAAGCCGCCAGCAACAGCTAGTATAATTTAAATAAATATTCGAAAATATTTTTAGTATGAGCCTGGAAGAAATTTGCGAAGTCTGCCAACCCACACGCTGGCTAGATGGCTTGGGTAGACTATGTGAGGGTATGCCTCACTCTTGATCGATAGGCTGTTATTTGATTGATTTCAGGACACCTCGTGAAGTGCCCCTGTTAGAAGAAAATTATTTATACAAGGGAAAAGTGTTAGTTTCAGACTATCAAACTTATTGCAAAATAATCGCGAGTAAAACTTAGAATGATTATTATAATTTAACCATGAACTGTGATGATGTAGCCATTGTTATTAACTTATTTTTACGAATTTACAAATAAAAGAGTGAATAAAATATTTGTTTTATTTCGAAAATAACTATTAACTATTCTGTGAAATAACTAAAACTACTGTTAAATCTTAATAACTTTTAACATTTTAAAATATTTGAATAACTTGTTTAAGGAGCAGGAACTTTGGATCTGGGAATGAAAATAAAAAAGAATGTTACTGTTACAGTTTATTTAAAAAATCGAGTCCTATTACAAGTAAAAGTTGATAGTAATTAAAATACATGATCACTTCATCATCGTCTTTAAATGTTCATTTGCACTGATCTCACTCACAGTCATTTCCATTTTGCAAGCTTTTATAATGAGAAACGTATAGTTTAATATCATAGGTTTAGAAGACAAGACGGCAGGAGCGAAACGTTGCGAAATCGTTTGTAAAACACTTATACTTACCTGTCTGCTATATCACCTCCTCCACAAACTACAACGACATTACGAGAAATCATATATTTGGGATAGGGTTTACACTTACCTCGCATAGCTTCTGGAATGTGCAATGTTTATGTAGTTGGATAAGTCTGGTGTGTGCTAAAAAGACTTGCTTTGTATTGTAAATTAGCAAAATACTCTTAACGAAATACGATTAGAATAGAAACATCTCTTTCGAAAGAATCCGATGACGAAAATAGTTTGCAAATCTTTTTACTGATGAAATCCACTTGTACTTCATGACAATAAAGTTATCCAACTGAATATACGGGAAATATGTGTGGTGGTGGGTCGAGTACACCACATTCAACATAGCTTGACAAGGGGTGCTTCCAACTGACACGTTGCATGCATTTATTTCAGCCTTTCGCTGCTTGGATATTGGTTTGTATTAACTCTTCAAAACCTCCAAGGAGAATTCAACTGTAAAGAAAATGTTTAGGGTTGAATTGTCTATGGAATTTTTGAGGAGTTAGTACAATTCAAGCAGGACTTCGTTGAAATGTTCAGTCCAGAGTGATGTTTCAATTAAGCGTGACACACACTGAGCGGCGGCGTTGCGAAAGCGTTGCGGTTTTCTTCTGTAATGTTCGAAATAGTATGAAGCCCTTTACATCAAAGCGGCGGCAGCGCGGCTTCATGCAAACCTTCGCCGCCGCAACGCTTTCGCAACGCCGCCGCCCAGTGTGTGTCACGCTTAATTACTGATTTAAATCAACTGTGTAAAGATCGTGACGAATAAAGTTGTGTACTGACTTGTAGACATAAATTCGTAATAATAATAATCGCGCGCAGATTAACGAGCTTGTTACATCGACACTGTACAGAGCTAGCAAGCGCCCTCGTACTACACGGCTCAATGGCGCACGGATATTCACTATATTTACCTTACGATGATCTGTTAAAATCAGTACGCAGCTAAAGCCATGTCGAACGAGTATAGTCGGTGTGGGCACGTGTCACTAACCTCTATTACACTGGACTGTCAAACTCTTATTGTGCCTGCATGGTTTACGACATTTTGGCGCTGAATGTGTTAAATTACGAGCGTCCAAGCTTTAAATCTGCACATTAAATTATTAGTCGGGGTCAACAGCCCGTCCAGTGTAAATGTAGAGGTGTGTGGCGGGCGAGTGTGTGTCGGGATAGTAGTTATCGGGAGGAGGAGGAAGAGGACCTGGAGCGGCGGCGGCGCGGTGGCGCGGCGCGGGGGGAGCGCGAGCGCGTGCGCCGGCGGCGCGGCGGCGGCGGGCTGCGGCGGCGAGGCAGCGGGCTGCGGCGACGGTACCTGCGCGGACAGCATTCATATTTTATTTATTTTAACGAAATTCACAGCACATAAAAAAAAACATTACTTAATCTTTTTTTCCGTTCACCGCTTCATCTACATAGGTATCTATCTAGATAGCTCTTACTGCCAATAACGGATTTACAACATATTAATGTAAAAAGTTACAATGAATAGGCATATCAAGGAAAAACGAGCACTTTTCACGACGTCCGAACGTCGTTAAAAAGTGCTCGTTTTTGGAACAGTTGTTACAAAATAAACGTCCTTCAGAAAATTGCTGATTGAAAAGTGCTGCAAAACTTTATATTAAATTGTCAGCGTGAAATCCGCCGCGCTGCTCTCCGCCAGGTCTGCGCTGGCCATCAAGCTACCGAATTTATCTTTGTAGTGCTGACAATTAACATATCGAGTGTATACTGACCGCGGCGGCGGCGAGTGTCGCCTGAGCGGCGCGTGTCGCGGCGGCGGCGGGCGCGGCGACAGCCGGCGCGGCCGCGACGGGATCAGCACCGGCGCCGCCGTGATCTCCTGCCCGTCGATCTGGCCTGACGAGTTACACACACAGTAACAACACTAGGAAAATATTACATCTGGAGTCAGTGAGACTCGTAACGAAGTCAATTCTTTGTATACGTTGTGTTTCTCGCAAATAAAATTGTCACTCAACTCACAATTGTCACATATTCATTCACCGCATAGATTCAAGAGGGCACAACATGAGAATACAAAGAGCCAATGCACAGCTGAACCCATACAGAAAATTTCTAAGCAACAGGGTTGCATCCAAATGGAATAATCTGCCAGAAACTGTTGTATCTGCCACTTCTGTAAACATGTTCAAGAACAGACTCGACAACTTTCTCAAATCTAAAAAGACGCAATAAATTAATATAAATAATGAAAGCAAGTCGACTGCTGATATGGAAGCATCAGCTTTAGCTGCCTTTCCATTTAAAATGAAATAATATTAATAATATATAGGGGTGGCAGTCTCTGCAGACTCCGCGCAAGATGATGTTATGAAACCAAGTGCATGGTTTTTCTAAACACCTAATACTACAGATTTTTTGATTCTCTATATTACAGGTTGAAACCTGCTGGAACTGTAAATACTTTTATTCCTATAGTGGATCTATATCGTGTAGCCTATGCCTATGTCGGAATACCGAAGGCTATTGTTTGTAGGTGTCTGCGGCACAAATAAAATTTATGAAAAAAAATCTATATGTATTTTACCCCCGTCCATATGCTTCATGGCGTTCTCCGCCTCGTCGGGGTTGCTGAACTCGACGTACGCGTACCCGCGGCCGTTGTGCGTGTGCAGCCGGTCCATGGGGAACTCCACCGCCTTCACCGCGCCGTACGTGGAGAAGATCTCGTGCACGTGGTCGCGCGTCACGTTCAGCGACAGCCGCCCGATGTGGATGCGCGTCGGCCGCGGCGGCGGCGAGCGCTCGCGCTTCTTGCGCCCCGGCGACCTGGCCGACACTCGACATTAGTCTCACGGTTGCAGTTGAACATAGCACTTCCATTAGATGGAGGATAAACGATCAGTATTTCATCAGTTTGATCCATCAGTCATACCATGACTGACGAAATTCTGATCGGGACTGAGGAAAATTTAAATATTTTTGATAATTTTCCTCAGTCCGGTGACTGATGAAATACTGATCGTGTAACCCTCATAACCCACCATATTATTTAAAAAAAGCAATTAGAAAACTCAAAAACAATGAAACATGAAATGCTCAGACTGGGTTATAATATTTTAACCCAGTAAACTATTTTTGAAGAATGTATTAGGTATACAATTATTTGCTTTTGAAAAGATCTCAGGGGATAATTATTTACATTAAATAATGAAATCTTTACCGATCATGCTTTTCTTTGCTTTTGGCCTTGTCATTTATAGGCGCCGATATTTTCTTTTTCTCTCCCAGAGGAGACCGATCTCGAATCTTTTCTGGTTCACGCCGATCCTTTGCTGGACTCTTGTGGGGTGATGTCCTGAAAAAAAAATGGTTCAATCATTTGTTTCTATTACATGCTTTTCTTTTTCCACAATTAATGTTTCAAAAGGCTTGTGATCCTGAGTTCGGATCAGGGGTCTCATGGATGAAGTACACTAGCCAGAGGTCAAGCACTGATGAGATCGTCCGACCTGATTAGAAGGCAATGGGAGGAAGGGTTCCTAAAGCAGTACATGTATATGGCACAATACAGGAACAAATATACATGGAACCAACTTGTCAATAGTTGGGATCCTCAGCAGTGAAAAAGAACATAGACTTTTATGCAGACTATAGGCAGAAAGAGCAACCCACAATCTCTGGCACTCGGGGTCCAACAACAGAACCACTAGCGTTTTAAATATCCCTGTAAACTTAGTAACTAAGACAATGTGGTGGTATTATAGACAGTATTAAAAAGGAATAAGGCATACTTCTTCTTTGGCCTGGAACGGTTGTTGCTGCTGCTGCTGCTGGAGGAGCTGGAGGACGACGAGGAGCGCGACGAGCTGCCAGAGCTGCTTGATGACGAACGGGATGACCGCGATGAGCTGCTACTCGAACTGGAAGGACATTAACTTGATTAGGTACCGAATCGATAGGTACATAATAACCTCTAAATGCATTAGATTATAAGTTTATAAATGTATGCACTAAACTAAAAGATATTTGTAAATAAATGTAATGTAGGAAAGTGATAAAAGCACGAACCTGCCGCTGCTATCGCTACTGCTAGATCCTGAAGCATCCTTTTTCTTCTTATCCTTTGGTTTCTTTTTGTCTTTTTCAGACGCAGCAGATGGAGATTTATTTCGTGCCCTGCAATATCAAGCGGTGTAATTATATTAGTTAAATCTGTGACTGTAATTCACCTGAAATTGTGCCATAAAATGCTCACATTATTTAGACTTCTATGTAAATTCCAAATTATTCCAAAATCGCGAGGCGCGTCCCCTCCCCGGTCCGGTCTACCATTTTTTTTTGTTGAATTCGTCCAATGATGGACAGGCAAAAGTCATAGAATATTTGAATGAATGAATGAAATGAACTAAACTAACGAACGAGTGACACCCTTGACACTGACTTAAGACATACCTACAGACTATATATTTTTTTATGCGAAAGGATCCACACATGGAACTAATATGTACTCATGGAACTAATATGTACTACGTACAAAGTACATATTAGTTCCATGTATGTACTACGTAGTACATATTAGTTCCATGGATCCACAACACAATGACAGTCAGAGTTTATCGAAAGGGAAATAGAAAATATATTTTCTAAAGGAAAACTAAATTTTCTAAAAAAAAAAATATTTACTAAAAAAACACATAAAATAGGTACCTATACTCACAGATTTATAAAACCATAGCGTAGCGAGCGAGAGCATAGCAAGCTTTTTCCGATGTTCTGTGCCTATACTAATGCCAATTAACTACAAGTTTTCACTTAAAAATAATATGGTAGGTAAAAAAAAGTTTTAAAAAGAAAAGATATTAAAGATAATATCGCCAGTCTCTCCGCACCGCAGCATTTGCGCACTTGCTAGCTCGGCTCGTTCCACGCTCGTTCAGTGGTCTACTTGTACGGTCGACCGCACGTCAGTGGAAACCACTTTGACATTGAGCTGGCCTAGCCTAATAAGGAGTTTCAATACTATGAGAGATCAGATTATACTGGTTTTGTTTCCACTGACGTGCGTTCATCTGTACCTACCTAATGACAACATGATCCCTAGGACCAGCAGTGATCAGTGATTGATTACGTCAATGGTACGCATTTGTCTGGCAGCAACAAGCTTTCTATTGCGGCTCTTGCCGCTTCTTCAATATCAGGTGGCGTAGGTATGTTCATCACACTCACTTTCTTCTATTGAACTCATTTTGTCAAATTAAATTAACAATTAATAAATTCCAAAATTAATGATGAACAACAATAAATAATTACGCGCCAAAATCACGGACCTCCCCGTCGTGGGTGCTATGTTTGGTAGTAAATAGATCGTTCCATTTTCAAATTACACAACAGATATGGATTTTTAAACAACATTTATGTATTCGAACGCATGTATTCAAATACCTACATCCATAAAATAAGAATGTTGTCAAAATAATGTTCACATTTTCAAGCAAGTTTGAGAAAAAATATTTTAATTTATGTGTTAGGACCACGCAGGTAATATTTTTAAAATTTGCCGCCCTTTTTTTTAGAGCGACTACCTAATATACGAGTAGTAGGTAGGTACCTAACGAAATGAGATGTACCTACTATATCAGAGCAAAAATCAACCAATCAAAATCATTAAAGGTTTGGTAGGTTGGTGGGTGGGTATCTAAATATATATTCTTGAAGGGAATTTAATTCTCTACAACATCATATTAGAAAAATCTTTTTGAGATGAATAGTTTAGACTAATAGCACAGAATATAATAGTACTAGTATCTATAGGCAGGTCTTAAAAACCAAAAATAATATACCTACCCACTAAAGAGAGAGTGCTTCGAAAGCAGCAGTTCGGTAATCGTTGTTTTAGCGCAGTGCTACACTAGTAGCGGTTGAGTGACCGAAATGATTAGCTATGGGCCCCTCGCAGCGCGACACGGCCGCGCCATTAGCGCCGCTGGGCGGCCCGTGTTGCCTTTATGAGTCGCCTTCTCCCGTCCTCCGCCTATTTCACGAGTCCATGACCTCAACGCCTTTTCCTATAAAACCGAAACACTCCACAGCTATTCCAACAAATGTTTAAATAAAAACCACACAAGTACTTCCTGAATAACTAGGGTCTAGGTATGCTGAGCTATGACGTCAACCAGGGATTCGGATTGTTTCAGCCACAGTTTATGAAACTTTTTTCGATTCACCTGTTAAGTCATGTGGAGATATTTTGTGCTATTCAGTGTCCATGAGAGGCATTCAGAGGGTACATCTTATTTCTCGTCGTCCTGCATTTATTGATGAAATATTTGTAATTTACCTACTCCCTCTATATTAAACGAAGGGGAGTTCCCGCCTGAACAATGTAGAGTAGACTAAAAGAGAATCCCTGCCTGAACAGAATGTCATATCGTATATAAAGTCCCGATCAAGCGAATCAGTTTACTTGTTGTAAGGTATTGTAATTTAATGATTTACGGGAATTACGTAAGGTACCTAGTTAAAATGATTAGGTATAAAGTTTTTATATAGCAGTAGGACGACTAGAAATAAGATAGGTACTAAATCATGGACCTACTGGAATAAAAAAGTATAGGTACACGATACAATGCGTATAGAAGTAGCAGGTTCGCTTCCCAGCTCCAGCAAAAATAGATAAGTGTCGTGGTGACCAACCCATGTCGTTTTGTGGGATCGGTATTACTGTAGTTTGTTATTGATGTCATCCTGATAGCGGTACTTTGGGGCTTAAGGCTACGCACTCATGAATGACTTTATTGACTGTTATTGAATATCATCATATCATTCGCTGGCCCCGAGTGTACCCCCACGTAGAAGATAAGTGGTACCCTAATAATCCTAGGTACTGCGCAGGTAAAAATTGTTTATTAACTACTAAATAACTGATTCAACCGAAGTGACATCCTTATCTGCAGCTAAAATTAACAAGATATATCAAACAATAAATATAGGGAATAAGTATATAATATTTTTTTCACCTCACAAGGTCGGAAGGGTATACTTTCTCATTCGAAATCTGCGTGGAAAACTGCACCTGGAAAAAAACTTTTATAAACTTTTTTTCTAATTTGTAGAAGGTGGACATTTAAAGAAGTGGTCAATTCTAATTTTGGTCATTATTATTTGTGGTTCTAAACCGTGGCTTCATAGCATAGCTTCACTAGCTGGCAGACTAAGCTCGGCCGCCTACGCCGTTAGGAAAATTAGACAATTAACAGATATTGCTACCGCGAGATTAGTCTATTTCAGCTACTTCCACAGCATCATGTCATACGGCATCCTACTGTGGGGTCAAGCGGCAGATATAGAAACCATATTTATTTTGCAAAAGAGAGCTATTAGGGCGATCTATAATCTACGTTGTAGAGAATCATTAAGAGAAAAGTTTAAAGAAATTAATATATTAACCGTTGCCAGTCAATACATTTTTGAGAATATTTTGTATGTCCGCAAAAATATATCTCTCTTTTTGAGGCACTGTGACATGAACACAGCTTATGTTACAAGAAACAAAAACAAACTTGTACCACCACAGTTAAGGCTTAGTAAGGTCAGTAAATCATTCACGGGGCAATGTATACGCTTCTACAACAAACTACCAGAAGAAATCTTAAATATGAATTACAGAAAATTTAAGACCCACATTAAACAACAACTTTGTAAGAAAGCTTATTATAAAACAGTCGATTATCTAAATGACAAAGATGCCTGGTGTTAATGTTACTTCAGCCTCGCACAATCTTTACAAAATAATGTTAATAAACAAACTTGATTTTAAAAGATGTGTTGCGGAAGTTTGTTGCGCCGCTTCTTCTTCCTAGCTCTATATAACACCTTGGAGGCGGTGGTAGATAAAAAATTGACGTTGTATAAATGTACCCAGTGTACTTACATGCAATAAAATACTTTTGAATTTTTGAATTTTGAAAGATGTGTTGCGGAAGTTTGTTGCGCCGCTTCTTCTTCCCAGCTCTATATAACACCTTGAAGGCGGTGGTAGATAAAAAATTGACGTTGTATAAATGTACCCAGTGTACTTACATGCAATAAAATAGTTTTGACTTGACTTGACTTGACTTGTGGAAAGGATTCAATTCACCTAGTATTTTCCTCGCTGTAGTGATGTGAAAAATTGTGTGTTGCGCTCGGCAGCAAAGTTATTTTGCGTCTCGTACCATATTACTTACTCTGTGCTCGTACCTTGAAACCCTTCGCTTGCTCAGTTTTCAATACTAGTACTCGCACAAAATAACCAACTTAGCAGCCTTGCATAACAAATAACTATTTCCTGTTTAAATACTAATCTTCTAATCGCAAAATAGGTTTTAAAATTAGAAAAGGATAGGACAAATAATTCACAAATAATACAAGCAGACCAGGACCAACTAAATAATACAATTATGATCGAGACCAGGACAAACTTGTACAATTATTAACTATATGTTACCATTGAAAATCGAACTTACGACCTCTGACTGACGCTCGAGATAAATCGAGATCGAGGCCACAACTGGTTTTACGAGTTGTTTCAGGAAAACTAAAATAAATGACGGCATAAGTAATAAGCTGTGATAGTTAGTTAAGAAAACCGTTATGTGGGTAGATAGTTAGGTACAGGAAAGTTGTTGTTGTTCGAAATTGGTTATTAATACTTTAACGATAAAATTACAAGAAAGCACAGAAACAGAGGACGTAATAGACGCTTCTCAGAAGAAGATTTCTTCCAGCCAAATCTTGTCTGTTTAATAGAGAGGTTCCTATTAGTAATATCTGGTACTTATTTATTTATTTAAACTTTATTGCACATGTATTGTACAAGAGGCGAACTTACACTTGTTTAAGTATTAAACAAGTGTAAGTTACACTTGTCTTACTTATACTTGTATAAGTATTTTGACCCCTTTTTCATTTACAGCCACTAAAAAGTATTAATAGAATCAAGCGTGGGTAGTGGACCCCCACTACAGAATAGCCGATTCTTATATGTAGGTAGGTACACAGAACATGGAATGCCCACGCCGCCGCCGCTCTTCTTGACGCTTTGGACTAATATTGAAAGAGCTTCGGCTATTGTGCGAGTAAAAAATGGTTTTATAATCGCCACAAACCTGTCGTTTGGCTGCACGAGTGGGTCAACCTACATAATCCTACTTAATATTGGAAGTAAGAAAGGGAGTATAGTGTCAATTATCTATTCTGTGGTATTGTTATGCGTAGATTGATTAGGTACGGTCGACCGCACGTCAGTGGAAACAAAACCTGTATAAACTGGACTCTAATAGTATTGAAACTGCTTAATAGGCTAGGCCAGCTCAAAGTCAGTGTTTCCACTGACGTGTGGTCGTCTGTACATACCCACGGAGGAAAGCGGCTACACGGCGGTATGTGTGGACAACACTATAGCTATAGAAAAACTATGTCTCTCTTTTGATTTTGATGAGTTAGACTTTCTTCCCTCTCAGTCTAATTTAAACAATTAAAACAATTACGAACCAATCGTGTGACGAACGAATCTCGAGTAGTTAAAAATACTACTATGATTTAAGAGTACTACTATACCAATGGGAAGCTATGTAGGCAAGTCAAATGGCAAATAAGATATAGATACACTTACTTCAATTTTATTGTTTTGTGTAGGTAGGTATAGATAAAAGTAAGTTGTTGTAATTTGTAATTGAAATAGCGGTAGGTGACTTTATATATTATTAAATAGTATAGTATTATTATTATCTATAGTTTCTCTATAGTTATCTAGAGTCTCTAATAGTTTATCTATAGTTATTGTCCCGGACGGATTAAGGTACAAGATTAGATGACAGAGTCTCCGCTTCAGCGGAGCGCGTCCCTAACTTTATTAAAATATAATTGAATAGAAACCCAATAACAGACCTATTGCAGTTCTTTCAACCCACAAACGACGCACGATACAAGTACATACATATCATTGCATAACAAAACGAAGATGAAATCAACATTTATTATTATATATATACGTTACACAGTTGATCACATTCTGTTTTCTTTACCTATATAATTAAGGGTTTTAGAGGGTTTGTTATACGCCAACACCAATATTTTTCGCATAAAGCATAAGACTTGGTACACTTGTTCTCAAGCTCAGCCCAAGCAATCACACTCCATCAGGCTCGACAGATTGTCTTTTGGGTTTTCACTATGGATGAACTAAACTTTGTTTCGTAGTCTTATCGTCTTAATGAATCTATTCATACTCGAGACGAGTGAAAGGTCTCGTTAATGAACACACATGTCTTGTGTTCTATGTATTTTTGTTTAATTTCAGAATATTTTTGTAATCCTACCTAAACTTATTCGAAATATAACAACAAAGCCCTTCAGTTTGGGATACCACAGGCTTTTCGGCGAAGGAAAATATCGTGAGGAAAACCTGCATACACCAAGATCAGTATTTTAATTCTAAGGCATAGAAGTCCACCAAAAACGGATTTGGGCACCGTTGGTGGACATGGGTTTTGTATGCCAAAACAGATCCCATAATTATAGGGTCGAAGTGTCGCTAATAGTTGCTATATAGGTACCTGCTAGGTCTGGGAGCCGTGGTAGCCTAGTTGGTTGTGCACTCGCCTCACGTTCATGAGGTCGTGGGTTCGATCCTGGCGCGTACCAATGAGTTTTTCGAAACTTAAGTACATTTTATTATAATACCACAGGTTCTTCGGTGAAGGAAAACATCGTGAGGAAACCTGTATACGCCAAAGACTGGTATTTACTATTCTAAGGCGTATGCAAAGTCCACCAAAAAAACGGATTGGAGCACCGTTTGGCGGACAGGGGATTGGCACAACAGATCCCATAGGGTCGAAGTGTCGCCAGGTGTTCCTGGCCCCCTCTAAGAAGATAAGATACCTGCTAGGTCTGGCCCCCTAACTAGATAAGATAGGGTGGGAAAGATGCAACTCACAACCTAACAACAGTCTTCCACAACAAATCAGAAGACTACCTTAATTTGACTGGAAATTGTGCACGGCAGTCCCGGCTTAATTAATAGACTGGGGTACAAAATTACACCGCCAACATGCACTCATGCACCTAACTTTATTTGTAACGGGGCGGCAACAGACAATGTGACTATATAAGTTCACTTCTTAGATTATTGTGTGAGATATAATTATATATGTATTATTTATTTTGTGGTTTAGACACATTGTTCAGTTCATGAACCTCACTCTGTTGTAAAATTTGATTGCGGACTCATGGTTACAGGAACTATTATGTAATCTGTGGTTACACTGCTTTGTCACACGGTGTAATATAGAAATTTATTTCCTCGTAGTCCCACCAATCCCCGCCTGAAGCACAGAGGATATAATAGTCTCTGCGTGACATAAAGAGGTTGGAAATTTATGTCACCGACCGCCGCCGCAGCCGCGGCAACCCCTACGGCATGCGCATTCTGTGCAGCATCCTCTGTATGAAACTGTATGGGAGATGTAGTACGGATGTCTGTTACATGCGCCCCACGCCATGCAGCCAATCAGTTTCATACATGGTCGGTACTAAAGGTAATGCACGCATATGGTGCTTTCTATTCCGGGCTTAAGCATCGATATTATGCAGCACATATTATCGATGGAAATCAAGTCGTTGAAAACTAATAACTGCATATATTATTCTCAGCAGAGTTAACGCTTTGTGCTTTGCAAGGAGCACCATAGAGCTATGAACTAGGAAATGATGCCAATTAACCATTTAGTTTGATGAAATTGTAAGTATTACTGTCATATATTATATATTTTTTTATTAAACGTAATTTCCTATTGAAATACCGTGAATCGCAGATATCCTCTGCAAGATGGACCGACTTATTTGTATGTTCTCGAATAGAAAGGCAGCGGGGACCAATCCAATCGTTGTGGTTGCGTTCGTTGTTGTAGGTCCTATGTCCAGCAGTGAACATCGACTGACTGACCATGATTAAGGACCCCATCCTTGTTTGAGTTGTGGCATTTAATTATGAACATACCTACACACACACAAACGCGCGCGCGCGCATATTACATACAAATAAACAAATAATGAAAATCTATACTACTTTAAAATCGTAACGGGAGTAAATCTGTACATTGAAGGGATTTAAAAAAAAACTTTTGGAATACGTTATTGAAGTCTAACTGACCCCAAAACTCTTTTCAAAAAATTTCTTGTAATTAATAAAACTAACGAACGTCACTATCAATTTCTAATACCTATCAGTCAGACTATCAAATAAGATTTGTTCGTCATTGTGGGAAATACAAGGTAAGACACTTTTAGCCTCAATCAATTTGTTTAGCGATAGGTAACTGTAGATTTTGTCTAGACCACGTAAAAAATTCAATAACAGTAAACCACCTAGTTAGTCATGACCGAGCGTATACTGTAACCATTTTCGTGATGCTGATGTTTAACGTCAAAATACATGGAATCCTACAACAGCAGCCATTTTGTACATAATTATTTAATTTGCTGTAAGATGCACTCAAGTGATACGCTGTCCAGTAACGGTGGTCGCTTGTCACATGTGTATGACGGCGCGCGCGTATATAAGAAGGCTCTGGCGCCGAGAGCGCCGCCCTAACCCGTTCCGCCCTCACGCGCTCCGCTACGGTCGCTCCCGACACCAACTATTCCATCGTTTTATTAAATTTTTGTGTGAAAAGTGTAATTTAAAACTCGTTAGAACAAACAAAAAAATTTTTTGCGGTCGTGGAACATTTTGACGGATGTAAGTATTTTTTTAGTAATTCTAAACAAATTTCAACACAGTTTTATAATATCATTATACAAAGAGATAAATCAATAAGAAATAGGTAGCTATTGTATTCTCAGATTAATGTTATGATTACAAGCATAAAGTTACGTTACTTTTATGAACTTTCTAAAGTCAGCCTATAGTAGGTATACAATCGTCCGTTTAATGAATATTAATGATTGTGTCTCATTTAGGTATAATTTTATTTTAAAACTATAATCAGTTATTATACTCAATAATTTTTATAATGCTCTAATAAACATGATCCTTAAAATCCTGAAGATCTCAATTGTAAAATAACATGAATTATTTTGGAATGCATATCAAACGATCGAGACTCATGCATGACCTACCCCTCGATATTCATGTGAAAACATAACATCCATAATTAATTAGGAACTTGACCCTTTGAATCACACGTCAATTATCTTGGAAGGTTATATCGTCAGTAGGAGAGCGTTACTTGGAGCCGAAACAAGGACGCTGTCGTGTTATATAGCAGGTTGGTGTGGGTTACCTTATTTCCAGTTATATTAAGCGGGTAAAAATGTTTTATCCAGAGGAAAGTGGCACACTAAGTATCTTGTCATCCACCTATCAATAAAGCCCTAAATTCCTTGAGGCAGAGGATCAATTTCGTCGCATCAACGGGAGCTTTTGTTACAGTGTGACCGTCGCCGATGTCACTTTGTTGTTTGTCATCCTAATTTTAACAGGGTGTAAAAATGGAAAGGTCCTTTGGGAAAAAATATGTTGAATGTTGATAGGATTAGAAGTAGGTATTTCTAGTCCAAGAATTTAAGTCCAAATTAATTATTAGATATGAATGAAAACATCTCAAAGGAGGAAGGAAGTTTGGGGACTTTTAGGGATCAAAATCAAATTCTTTACAATTTCTTAACTTTTTGTAGCTTTTTATCAATTTCGATAAAAGTGTCAATGGCAAGAAGAAAGATAATTAAATTCTCTATCGAGAAAGTTCCGGTTCCGTTCAGTTAAAATTGGGTTCCGAGCACGGCGAAGGTCTCAGAAAAATATTGAATTTTGCTGACTCGTTGTGACCCGCTAATTGACAACAACTAAACCGGCTTGGATGAACTTACAGTAAATACTTTCAGGTCCTAGGAAACGTTTCAAGTATTGCCATTCATCAGATTAAATCATATCAGCCCTTCAACGTTCACTGCTAGACATAGGCCTTCCCCAATGAACCCACAATCCGCATCATTACCATTACGAAGTTTTATAGATTGAAATTAATAGATTTTCCTTTTTATTAAGTAAACAGTAAATCCATTGTTTACTTGTAATACATTGCTAATTTGCAAAGACACAGAATGGCATATTTGGTTGCATCGAAAGGACCTGGTGGTAAATATGCCAGACTTCAGCTTATTTTTATCTAGGTACCTCCTATAACATGTCTACCTATTTATGTGGCACGTTCGACATTGCGTTGAATTAATATTGCTTGAGTAAGGCTATACTGGGAAGGTGTATTGACCACTAATGTTAATTAAAACGTTTCTAATTACACCTAATTTCTAATTGTATTGTAGACAGAAGTGTGAAGTGTGATGCGTGTCCGGCTCGCGCGATGATGTCCAGCCCGCTGCCGATGCTCCTGCTGGCGCTGATGGCCCTGCTGACCGCCCTCGCCGCACCCCCCGTATCGCACGACGACTACCCAGAGGTGCTATTATTGCACTTCATCAACAGCCTTAACATGTCCCCACTGCTGGGGCTCAGACCTACCCTCTCAACGAGGGTGGTCGGGCTATAGTCCACCACGCTAGCCCACTGCGGGTTGGTGAACTTCACATGCGCCTAAGAATTTCTTCTTCGGCGTATGCAGGTTTCCTCACGATGTTTTCCTTCACCGTTTGAGAGCTGTCAGTAACTGTACTTAAGTTTCGAGAAAAAACCCATTGGTACATGGCCCAGCCGGGGATCGAACTCCGGACCTTTCGATATGAAATCCGCGTCTTATCCCTGACGTCACTGACGCTCATTATTACACTTACATATTTTTATTATACAGATTCTGAGATAAACCATATAAAAATTTGAAAGGAGCCATTGACTAAATATAAATAATTTGGATAGTGTATTTTATTTATAGAGATTCGCTTAAAATAGATTTCTAAGCAGAATATTTCTAAAAGGACTTCTTAACAAGACTCTTCGAAGAAGTCCTCCCACTTCGATTAATTAATTAATTATACGCGTTTAGTTTCAACTTAACGCTTTAACTATCCACCTGGGATAATGGATTTTTCTTTTAAATCAAATCGCAGAACAAAAGGAAGAAATTGTAAAAAACTCAGACCAGTTGTGCAATTCTCAAAAGGAGGAATGTAATCAAACTTTGGAACTCACTGGGAGACTATTGAACGTAGTCAACTCAGTTACGATTTTCTTGAAGCAAAACGAGTGAAATTGGAGTAGGTACATTGAATATTTTGTTTGCAAAATAATCGTGACATGTTAAAAAACAATGTGTGATGGATGATCATTTTATACTTTTAGATGCCTGAATTAAAAAGTAAAAGTCCTTCGACAGATGCCTATTTCGCCCATTTAGATATAGGCGCCCGCCTTCATAGTAGGCGGCTAAGCAGGCGCTATAATAACAGCCGTAACAACGATTGCACTTAAAACACGACCGTAATCTGAATTGTTACGATTTATTTACAACACGTAGCTTAGTGGAGATTGATCTTAATGCAATGAAACAAGACTCGAAGGCGACCGCGTGCGCGAAGCACCCACTTGCAAATACAACTGATTACAAACGAATGCTTAGAGTATATTAGGCATTAGTTTCTCGTGCCATTATTTGGACACTTCTGTAGAATCATAGGTAGGATAAGGTCCCGTTCGCAATATCTAATCGCAGTTTGGACCCCATCCACATCGCGTGTTAGCCGAACTAAAGACATTTGCAGCTATCGCGCTTCTTACCGCTTTGTGAAGACACCCTTCCTTATACTATGTGACCTGTAGCTGTTTGTTGTTTCTATTTAAACGGCTATCCATTACATAATATTGTTCCATCGTTTCGTGGAACAATTTACTCAAATTGCCATTCAACTGGTTGTTAGTCTATTTAGTAAAGTAAACTATAAAACTGATCGCTTTTTATATTTTCGACAGGCTTAACTGTTTTTTTTTCTTTCAATACCTATGTCGTCGCAAAAATAAAAAGCAATGACGGATTGACGGACAAGGGTCAAAGGCAGATTATAATTTAAGTAACTAGTCCGATAATGTAATTCACAATCGCAATTTTTCCTCGTTAAATTTTTGGGAACTTTTTGCGAAACTCGATGAGATAATGGGATTGTGAGATTGTGCAAGAAAGCGCTTGTGTATAGCAGTAAAATGTTTATTTTTGGAAAATGACGTGTTAATTTGTTTGTTAGGTTGTAACGAGCGAGGTGATAGCGCCGCAGAAGCGAGCCGCGCTCGTGCTGGACCGGCTGCTGGTCGCGCTGCAGAGGGCGCTGCACGAGGGCGAGGGCCCCAGGCACGAGAGGCCCGACCGCGACGGAGGCCCGCGCGCCGCGCCCCTCCGCGTCGCGCACATCGACGACAGCGACATGGTATATATCGTTCATCCACTCTCATTCTTTATATAGGTAGTTCCGCGTGACGTCAATCTATATACTACATGAAGACACTGTTTTACTAACTGACTGATCAACGCAAAGCCTAAACCGCTGAGCCTAGAGACTTAAAATTTTGCACAAACGTCTCCGACGCGTCGGACGTCCCGCGGGAATTATCCTATCATTGAAATACCACTTCTGCACCAGCAACATACTTAAATAATGGGAGAAACATATAGAAAATGTACAAGCGGAGTTGTAATCGCTTTTAGTTATTTCTTCCAGGCAACCAGGTTAAATGTTCAATTCAATTCATACATCTTTACTGCACAATAAAAAATACAGTATTACTGTAGTTTAGGACACTGAGAGGCTTGTCATCGGTCTGCAGATGGTACTGAGTGGGGAGGGTGCGGGCGGCACGGGGGACGAGGAGGCTGGGTACCACAAGCCCCAGCGCGGCCACGAATACGAGCTGCGCGTCGCGCCACTGCCCATCGCCGCCGTTGAGGACGACACAGTCAAACCTCTGCATAACTATGAAGTAAAAATATCTGCCATATCACTTCATGTCTAAATAATATTCACATAACTAACAATATTAATCTTATTTACTCATGTCTGTTTATATCTAATGATACTTTTACGCGCTCATATCGTTACTCTATTTCAAACGTACATTTAATGATTCAAATTGAAAATTAGGCCATGCCCTTTAGAATTCATACCGTACATTCCTTATAAGTATTTCATTACCTTGTAATGAGTATAGCTGCTATTTCTTCCAACCTTAAAGACAAAATATTGTAGGCAGTTAATATACGTTATTCCGTATGTAACACAAAATTCGATACATTTATGATGAGTCAGATAGATGATCAAAAGCGCACGTACCTAATGTAGTAAACATAAAATAAATTGGGTATAAATATATATTTTTAAGAATGTTAGGCAATTTTAGCTACTTATATTGGTACGATTTATCGTTATAAAACTATTGGCAGGTTTATATAACATTAAAAATATATTCTAAATATATATTTTTAAGTATGTTAGGCAATGTTAGCTAGTTAAATAGTTACGATTATCGTTAAAAAACTATTGGCAGGTTTATATAACATTGAAAATATATTCTATGCTAATTTGATCGTGTCAGGAAACCAAAACATTAAACTACATCGATGAAATGAATAAAATAAAGAATATATTTACCTCATGAATAAAGTTCATAATTTGTACAAGTTAAATACTATCTACGCAACTGCTACGCCGTGTCTCCGAAACTTCTACAAACGTCATAAATAAGTAATCATAAACATACGCTTTATAATTGTTGTTTTCACATTAAAACCTTTTCAAAATTTTACCGTAGTAAAATTTAAAGCCCAGTCATACAACAAAACTGTTTTTTTTCTCAACAATGGCTCTAACAATTTTGATGAAACTTTGCTAGTCGTAGTACGTACGTACGTACGACGACGTAGTTGCTTATGTTTGTCTATGGCATACCTAGTAATACCTATTGTTCTGGATAAAAGTCTAGTTTCAATGGTCCTCTACAACTGAAATTGAAACCTGTGATTTACTCACAAATGGTTGGAGCTATTAAATTGTCATGTATTAAGTATATTTTGGTCATACAACATGAATTCATCAGTTTATTTACAAAATAAATTCCATACAAAAAATTGTATGAAATTTTTTTGTTGTTAGGAAAATGACGAAACTGTATGAGTTTACTCTTTCTTTAAAAAAAGAAATTGCTAGAAAGTTTAGTGCGGGCCGCCGTACAATTTGTCTTTAACTGTGTGCATATTGTTTGTCGACAGAGCTCGCTGCAGCGGCGCGGGCAGGGCGGGGGGCGCGGGCGGGTGCTGCGCTGCTACTTCAACGCGGTCACGTGCTTCTAACATCACCTATGTCGCTTCGAGCTCATTCGCTGTACTATTTATTAAGTTTGTCTAAGTCAGTCTGATCAGAGGTTTAATCGGGTCAAATCTTACTTAGGAATAACAAGAGTACCTATAAAACTGTTTTATTATTTTTTGAATCGTACCTGTTGAGAAACTTTAAAAAATTTGGTATTATGGGCTTTATTCGATATAGCGGTTACGTGAAACGTCCTTGCTGCCGCTCGCCTCCCTTCCATGTCATATAATACGATTATTTTTCTTTCGGATCTATTAATGTTAGGCAGGCAACTAATGGCCATACCTTTTCTTAGAAATAATATGTTAACAATCGCAATATACACACTAAAAGATGACTATTGTTTTGTCTGTCTAGGGTATAGGGAATAAAGCGGCGGAACATACTCCTTCTGGCCAAAAATCGGAGCTTTCGTTCATTTATACAATACTGAGTGCTGCTTGCTACCTGTGTAAAAGGTTTGTAGTCGAGGTCTCCGACCTTTTTGGTAATGCTTTTTAAACATTTCCCAACATGTAGCCTGAAGTTGTGAGTCGGGGCCAACTTCCTACTGACATGCCGATTGGTAGCGACCCTACCGATCGGGTCATGGATCGTGTCGTAAGTAGAAAGAGGCTTTAATTTTTTTCGAAGACGTCGTCAAAAAGCGTTACCAAGGTGCTACATACGCCCCGTAGCGTTCGTAGCAACATATTTTGCCAATTTCTTTCTACTGTGGGAATTCCAGTTTGGGATGCAACCTGCTTTTTTATCTGATCAATGGCTGTATCACTTATATTTTATTTATGAAATGTAGGACCTTGATTAATTAACCATATTCCTAAACTACTGTTGAATAAAGATTTTATTAAAGATTTGTTGTTTCTTTGCGAACTTTAATAAGTTATATGTAGGTAAGTACTTCCTTCGCACTTCGTATTTATGAAAAAAATAAGTATTTACATTGTATTAATATTATCGTTCACGCAGTTGAGTAAAGTATGTTATGTTGTTGTTAATATTTGAAAATTAATTTCTTGTTATGATAGGTCCGTTTGAGATTATTTTAAACATCACCGTAGCAAACAAAATCTGATTTAATAATGCAATATAAACTTCATTACCATTGAATATGTTTACTACTTTACCCTCCTAACAACAATAAACAAATCTGACAAATAGGTAGGTATCAAATTAAGGTTAGTTTAGTTTAGAATTTTCCAGGTAAACTCTGGTACCCCTAGAGTAACCCTACTCTACCAGATTTACCTGGAAATACAGGTATACCTACTAACCTACCCTACGTAGCATCGACATCTAGTGGGTATTTCTGTAACTGCAGAGATATTTCTCAAGCCACGAAAATAGCTGGAGAAGTTGATTTGTTGTATATATGCCACTTGTTTATATGTCAGTCATGAAAACCCATTAAACGGCTAGATGGTGCTACTGTACTGTTTTTCTTAATTATTCGTCAAAATTACAAAATACAAAAAGCTTTCTTCCTGTTAGAACTTTTATTTCTAAGAAAGATTTTTGTAAGTGAAAAGTGTTTTTACTTAGTATTGTTTAATATGGTATTACTTTGTGGATAATAATAGCTGAATAAATTATTATTTTTGTTCAAAAAGTGTTTTTATAAGTACTTATCCTTGTATATTCTAACGCTGAGGTACTAGAGATTAAGGTGTCCTACATCTAGATGATTCTATCCAAGATATTTATCCATTACCCATTATAAAAAAAATTAAATACCAATAGGTAGTTTTTTATATAAATTAAATACCAACCCTAGATAGTATTGTGCGGCGACGGGTGTGGGCGGACAGACGGGGGGCTAAAGAGCCGCGCCACGTGTTGCGTTTTATTCCTATGGATAAAACGCAATAATCGTAGATAATCGTAAGCTTATATTCGAAAATGAGAATTAAATAATTATTAGTGATCTTATCTTAGCACTCAGTGGACCACCACCGTCCAACCACAGTTAAGTAGCTACTGTCCAGTAAAAAAGCATTTCTATCTATCGTGCTCCTTCTGCGTAGAAGCACGTATAAGGTTAAACATTTCATACGCAGGCAGCGTAAAAGTTTCATGATTACGTCCCACACGCCGCGTTGCGTTGTTACATGTATTAATTAGGGATAATACGGCTAATTTGAACAAATACCAAGTCCGGCGGTGTCCACAAAGTTTAAGGCCAGTTACACATTAACTTAATCACATCAGAGGTCGTTAAGTTTATGAATGTTGTCCTTTAATATGTAATTAGTTGTAATGTGCATATTCTATTGAGATGGAACTGGTAGTGTTACAGAATAACAACTTGACGTTTTTTTGTATGAGACATGTATTTTGTAAATTTATAATAAATGAATTGAATTGAATATTCGATACGTAGTTCTTAATTATTCTAATGTTCGTTGTTCTTTACTAAACTGTCAATGAAAAATTACCACTTTTACTTTGACTAATAACTATTTTGGAGTTACCCACCCCGATATCCGTGGAACAATCCCATCAAACATTGAGACTAATTTACGAAATTTTAAACCGTTAATTATATTAGTAACCTTTACCTTATTATTACTAAAGTTGGTCAGTAAATTATTAAATAAGTTAGTTAAAATACTACTAATAAGTAATTATATAAAAGTCAACTAAAAGCGAAATAGTAATCGAAAGTTTTACAATAGGTAATCAAACTTTACTCTTTTATTTCTTACGGTATTTCTCTAATCCCAATATAAAATTTTCGCCTGTTATGGACAGGACAATTTACATACCAGGACCGGGACAACTTGTAAAATTATCAATATAATATTTTATAGCTAGTTGTGAGAATCGAACCCACGACCGTCTGGCCCTCGAAGCTAAACCAAGCCACATAGTTAACAGGGTTCGAATGAACAAACTCTAGATACGAACCTTGTAGTTTTCTCGTAATAAGTATCTCATGTAATACGGCTTTACTCGACGGAATCCATCTGCTCCAGTCGCATAACTGCTACTAACAAGATTAACTGGCAGTTATTAACTTTTAGGATGTAATTAGTCCCTTTTCTCGTGATGTAGGATTATCATGGAATAGTTCTCCCCCTATATAGTAGCGCTCTCTAAAAATATTCAGACTAATGTGGCTGAAAAGAATCAACTTTGCTCTGCCAACATTTGAAAATTAATTAGGTAACTTCACTCGCATAGTCATTTTTGTATCGGTACATTTGAAGGGATCTATCTGTAAACTAATACATACGTATGTGGGTAGATGTTTATACATCACTTGACGTAGTTTTGGCTGTGTTTTTACTCTAATTCCGGAAACAGTAACGGTTTTCGTGGAACAGGGTCTAAAAGCTATTATGTAGTTAGATAGGTAGACACTGTTTTGTTGATGTAATCATACCTTCACAGTGACGTTAATAGATAAACTGTGAAGATAAAGAGTGAAGTTAAGAGATGCACTTTGTTGCTTTGTAGGTAAGTATGTACATTATGTATGTAATCATTCGATACAAGTAGCTACAACTCTACAAGTAGTTAATTAGTTGTAGAGTTTGGAATAAAGATTAAAATTAATGAAATCACTAAAATAATACACTTCTACGTGACATCATGACAGCAGGTTACATAAAAGATAACAGATCGATCAGAGAGATTACCTAATTAATCGATAATTAATTAATCGATAGATAAAAAATTGACGTTGTATAAATGTACCCACTGTACTTACATGCAATAAAATAGTTTTGACTTGATGACTTTGACTTTGATCTATTTAACTTTTCATCACACTTGCTCGTTATGTGGATTATTATATGCATGCATACAGAAACACAATGGCCTATATACACCCGCGGGAATAATGAAAATCAGTACAATATTATGTTCCCTAGGGACTATAATGTGTAGTTTTAAAAAATGGCGTTCACTCGAAGGCAAATAACTTTATAGCAAACAGGTATGACATTCCACACTAAGGAGATTTTAAATCAAACATGGTTTTTTATGTCTTCGAAACTTTTACAAATGGTAATTTAAACATTTACGCTTTAATTAAATGCATTATTTTTTGTGTTTTAAAAATGTTTTAGTTTACTTTGCAATTATTTCAGTGAATTTTATTTTGAAATTCGATAAAAACTGGCTGTATGGGCTTTCGCCTTTGGGAGTTTGTAAATGCATTTTTTATCATTATCTGTGGCAGTGTGGACCACCGAATGGCACTTATTATGCCTTGGAGGCCGTGCTGCGGTTTTATGTGTTCGTGATTATAATCTACGATTTACGATTTGGGCTTAAGAACTTGTTTCCAATTGGCCGTAAAACTACATATGAAAAAAAACTTGAAGCTCCATTGACAAAGTTGACAATAAAACTATTTTATTAACTACCTGTAGTTGAGACCTATTAGTATAAATAAAGAGAGAAATAAACTTTAAATATGTCTATGTCATGTGAAGAATCCGAGTCTGAAAGTGCAACAACTAACACCTCCGGATAGAGTGAATGCGGC
This sequence comes from Metalampra italica, assembly GCA_949699065.1. Taxonomy (NCBI): domain Eukaryota; kingdom Metazoa; phylum Arthropoda; class Insecta; order Lepidoptera; family Oecophoridae; genus Metalampra; species Metalampra italica. The sequence goes on from OX452983.1 coordinate 5,271,765, forward strand.
TCAGTTGCTTAGTGAAAATTTGTTACCAGCAAAGTCTAAAGAAAATAGATTTGTTCCCTTGTGTCGTAGGTATTAATTCCTCGCAAATGTGATGAAAAACATTGTGTGCATCACGGGAAGTAAAGGTATTACAAACTCGAGTCATTAAAATTCCTCTGCCTTCGGCGTCGGGCTTCTAACACTCTCGTTAGTAATATCCTACTTACTTCCCTCATTGCACAATGTACTATTAATGGATTTTACACTTTTTTACAATTTTGCATTACCTAGTGTGGCACTGGCAATGTGGCTGCCGGCCACTGCACTAGGCTGTTTCGTGTTTAGACAGAAACTAGACAATGTGTAAATTGAAACCTACCTAATTAGTCTAGTTCCGTCCCCGACTTGTTTTGACAACTTTTCAATTTTCCATGTTTAAATAATAATTTATTGGATGTTTGTTTTGTACAGTCAATCTCAGATCAAGCTACATATACATATAAGCAAGCAGTATACATTTTTGTGGCAATATCAACTTTATTTTGATCGCGGCAAGGCTACTTGACGTGTTCTAGACTGTCCATAGTACAAAATGATAGTTTATATACAAATTCTATGACAACTATTTACGTTAACTTACGTAGTACTTATCTGTTGGTGGAGTAGGTACATCATCAATTAGACTTATCAATTTAAATACGTATATGTCGGAGATCGCGTCGAGGGCGTTAGTTGGGACACTCGTGTGAGGGCAATCTAGCTTCTCCGACATTTAAGTATAATATAGATTAAATACCTACATAACATTTTCATTCACTTTTATAAATGTGATGATACCTTCAGCACGTCCCACCATTACTAGAACTTAATACGACACTATAAAGACTAAATCTACTGATGGACCTAGGTAGAAAACCTTTAATAACGAGCGATATTTTTGAAATGTTGTCAATTCGACAACACCAACGTTTTCCCAAGTATAATTAAGTCTGGCCTCAACCTGCTCCCACATCAGACAAGGTCAACTTACCCAAATTGCAGGGCAATTAGGTGCACATACCGATATATGTAGGTATAGAATATTTGTCTGATAAACAAGTTAGATTTAAGAACTACGCGTCTATAGCCAATTTATTGAGATTGCAACTACAGAACAGAACTTGCCTATCCAGAAATCGTTTCACTCTGCAATTTTGTCTGCCTCAACGGCCATCGGTTCTGTGACAGATGTGGCCTGCCCACATTCTTCAGCTTACTCTTTTTAATTGGATTTCCTACTTCCCTTCATGTACTCATACACAATTGAACTGATAATTGAACTACTGAGAATAGGCCGTGTTGTGTAGATATACATTATACCAGTATGACAGTCGGTAATTTATCAAACTGCCAACCATGTCCCAAACACAGGTTTTCAAATTAGTCGACTCAATTGATATTCAAAAAATAAAATATTAAGTAATAAAAATTCACGATTCGTTTTAAAAAAAACGTATCCATAATGTGTATGTTTTTTTTTCATAATCGCTCATGTTCGTTTTCTTATTAATTTCATATCCGTATAATCATTGAAATACATATTACATACAGTCAGAAACTTAAACAAAAATCGAATATAATAAACTTACATTTAGTAAATGAATTCAAGGGTGTAAATTAATAAAACAATGTCAAAATCACAATAGGTACATAAATTTTATTATTGCTCGTATGTATACATTCCGTAGTATAAGGGCATAAGGTAGTTTTATATTTACGGACTCAAATAGTAGGTATCAGTTGGCACTGTAGGTGGTATTGCAGAGGTACCTGCTCGGCTCGTATTACTCCGATAGTATATGATCGATGCACCGTGTTATTCAATCGCTATGCTCTGATTAGGTGCGCGATACCATCCCCGGCCGCCGCGGGCTGCGACTGATGCTAGGCAACGCCAGGGGTGATATAAGCATTCGTGCTGTGATTATCTAGGATTGAATAAAAGAATGCAGCTATTTTACAACAGTACTTACTAATTTATTATCGTATGGTATTATTTATAAGCCGTCAGGTTCGAGAAGTGCAATGTGTGGAATTATGGTCATCGTCATTAGTCCAGTCCATAATGGTACGCGCACTAATCAGCAGAGATAAGTGTACCAACCCAACCAGCCATCTAACTTTTTTGGCGCCCAACAAGGGGCAAAGTTTTTTAAAGAGTGCATTTGCAACATATTAATTAGTGCACGATGTCTACACTACTATACCTACTTAATAGTACGACAGCTTTTTCGAATTTTATCTGTTTATTTTTTTCTAGTAGGAGGGTGGGCGGGCGGGGCGTGTGAAAGTATCATGGTTAACAATCTAGGGAATTAATAGTTGATGAAGGTGATAATTGCCGGTCACCCTGGGGGTTAATTTGTTTAACTTATATTACCTACTTTACACTAAATTGGGCTTGGGTTACATTGAGATGTCGACCTTCATTTCTTAATTACCTTTAATTCCCTTAACGCCGGACCTTGATTACTTTGATTTGATGTGTATGCGTTCGAAAACAAAAACAAGTAAATATAGCTTTCATTAAACTATAAGGCTTGGGTAAACAGCGTATTTAGCCCCTGAGCCTATCTATACTTATATGTACCTACTACTTTCAGCCGCGTGGGATTAATTATAAGCTAATGCTTAATTTGAATAATAACAATCAGACTACATAAATTGCATTAAAATGTAAAGTTATTCAATAGATATAAACGCAAATTAATTAATATTTAATTAGAGGATTAATGTAATAATTTTGTGACTCTATAGTAACTTTTTCAATGTCAATTATTATAAAATTATAATAAAGTTATGTAGATAGATAGTACGAAAAAGTTCTTTTTTTCTTTCTGAATGTCCTATATATTCTTATAAATATTAAGAGCTAGAGACAGAGAAAGAGCCTTGTTGGTTGTGAATTTTACAATAATTGAAATTTCGGTGTAAAAATGGCGTATAGCCAAGAATAAATACAAATATTGATAGAATTTATTTTCACTTTATCGGACGCCTTTTCCGTTTCCGTTTGCCACAGGGTCAGGAAATGCAGATAGCTACAGTTAGGTACCTATTGTTTGTAAATTGAATGTTGTTTTGAAAGCAGAAATTCTGGACAAGAAATCAAAAATATTTTATTGCATGTAAATACACTGGGTACATTTATACAATGTAATTTTTTTATCTACCATGCTTCCCATGTGTCTACCTAAATATAGGTACATAAAGAAAATATATACCTACCTAAATATCAAATTCAATGCTATTTATCAAATAAATTCAAGAAGTTCAAATCAACACAAATAAAAGTTTCAGTAGCTGATATTGATCGATCAATTTTACCAAATGAATATTAAATGTTATGTACTGTAAATAAATATGAGTAGGTAAATACACTTCATATTTTATGGTGGTTTTATCGCCCATAATTCATGATCGTCATTCGTTATAGCTCTTCCCAAATGGTGCGGTCCGCTAAAACATGCTACGGACCACTCGCGTCTCTCAAGTAGCACCCGTGGCACTATTAAAGGTATTTATCGCACTTTTTAGGCAAAAATACTCGTAACTCATACAGCTACATAATTTAAACCTAATTTTTTTTTCAAAACTAAACTTTTAAACTTGTTACGCAATAATAATTGAGGTTACATAAAATTCAATTACAAAAATGGTCAGAGTGTATTTACCTACAAGTTAGTTATTTCAAAGTTTGAAAGTAATAAAGTAGGTAATATGTGGTACACTGAATTTAAAAACTCGTGATGAATGTATATAGGTACTCAATCAAATCTTATATTTATTTTTATATAGGTACATACGTAATACTCGTGAAAATAAATGATAACGGAATGTGGAACAAATCTTTCGATATCCCGCAGAAAGGCAACAGTGTTACAGGAATCATTCTTACAAGTCGTAAATAGTGAAGTGGCCGGTAATGGACTCAATCAGAAGCTCTGCGAGAGCTGAAACGGATGTCTGATTCTATACTAATGTTACTGAACTCCTTACGAAGGAGGTAACAATGTGTAACCTAACCTTGAATTCATCATAACCATCACGCAACCATCGTAACCTCAAAAGTAACCGTAACCATCATTACATAACTAACGTAACTATAACAACAACACATTATTGATAGATAGATAGAAGGTGTAGTGTAGATCATCATCCCAGAACACAGAAAAAGCTCGCTATAGTAATTTATGATCATCATCATCATCATATCAGGCTGTACACGTCCACTGCTGGACAAAGGCCTTCCCCAAGGATCTCCACGACGAGCGGTCCTGAGGTAACCTCATCCAGCTGGGTCCCGCGACCTTCACCAGACCGTCGGTCCACCTCGTGGGAGGCCTGCCTACACTGCGTCTTCCGACACGTGGTCGCCACCCGAGAACCTTTCTGCCCCAACAGCCGTCAGTTCTACGAACGATGTGCCCAGCCCACTGCCACTTCAGCTCTTCGAGCTATGTCGGTGACCTTGGTTCTCCTGCGAATCTTCTCATTTCTGATTCGATCTCGCAGGGAAACTCCGATATAGCATAGCATAACAAAATATACACAACAAACCATTGGGTCCACTTCTAACCGTATAGAAGCAATTTATTGAGGTAAAGTGTGTCCTACGAACATTTACGTATGGATCTATGATCGGTTATATAAAAGTTTATTTTTATTGATACGACCAGAGTCGAGGTATGTCGAGGTCCGACCAATGATGCTTGCTAAGAGTCCACGCTTCCATTATGGATGGATGCATTGGTACATGTTACTGTCAAAGTTGAACTTGTAAGATTGTCTGTCAGATCATTTTGTGTAAGTATGTGGTAGGTACTTATTGTAATAATAACAAACACGAGAAACAACTACAATGGAAAATTGGTATTAGAGAAGACCAGACATGCCTCACGTATCAAATCGAGTGACTTATGATCTGATAACACTGTATTACACTCTACGAGGCTAAACTGTTCCTTATTTCACTTCTATTAAGCCAATGGGAGAGTGGTGTTTCCCGTGAATAGTAATAATCTCTGTTCCAAATTGATCATGAACATTTTTACTTAATAACAAAACCTAAAATTGGTTATATTTTATACACAAATCATTAGCGTAGCAGGCACAATACATATTATATTTCTTAGAATACTTGTTTACGTAAGTCACATGCTTAATGATTTTAAATCTACTTAATACTTAGTAGTAAAAACTATAAGAACCTTTTAAAGCACTCAAGAGTCCATTATAAATTATTGCGATGGTGGTATACCAGCTGTTAACTTTTATTATTGTTAACCATTTATTTTACTACAAGCATGCCTCCGAGAGCTTTGAAAGCTATTAAGTTCTAAAATCGAGTTTTGATTACTCGTGCACACTTAGGAATGTTCTATGTAAAATGACTTAGTACTTCCTTAGATACATAAAATCGACATTTTTAATTTTTACTTCGTTTTTAGGGTTCAATTCAATTCAATACACTTTATTGCAATTTTAAAAGTTACAGACAAAAAAGAGAAAAACAAAAGTACATTATTATTAGTAGGTAGTTCCATACTTCAAAAAAAAAGGAACCCTTAGGATCACTTTGTTGACTGTCTGTCTGTCTGTGTTTTATTTTATCCAGAGAATTCTGCTTATACTTACGCACGTAAGTGAAACTAAATAATCAATTTAATTATGCACCAGCGGATGCCGCGCGACTTCCTTTAAGTTACAGCTAGGTTAGAGGTTGACTATACCAGTTCATTCTGTTTCTCAGTGTACCAGTACGTACAGTGTACGCGCAGAAACCTTTTTGGGTCCACTAAGTAAATATTATATAAGTTATAATATCTATTTGACTTACAACAGAAAAAAAATATTTCCATTACGGTATCAAAGTAGCAAAAGATCTTAAACATCAACATCTTGTAAGCCGATTTATCTGTTGATCCTATGTCCATTAAGTCATTTATAATTCATGGTCATATCATAAACCACAGATTCAATAATATCCTTAAAAGGGATTATATTTTACATCTTCCAGTTAGTACCTATAATATATCTATCACACAAAACAAAATAAAATAATCTACTTACTTATCCCTAAAAATCCCTACGACCTTTATGTAATGTATAGTTGCCTACAAAATCAAGGAAAAAAGTGTCATAATTAATTAATATGAGTTTTAAATTTTATTTGTGCAATAAAGCATATTATATTGCATTGTATTTTAATATTGTAGGAAGACCGGATACGAATTCCTTTTTAAATTGACCCCGCGACTTTCCTAACCTACCTACTTCTTTCAAAATATGTAGTATACGAATTACGACACCCCACAAACATATGTAATACATAACTGACGTCAATTTGATAATGTTAATGGATGTAAAGCATGAAGGAAAAAATTAGCTACTCGCGAGCGCCCACCAGAAAGTTTTCACCTTCATGATGATAAGCAATTTGCGTTCATTCGGAAACGTCGTTATAATGTGTGACTAAACATTATTAAGGTATCGAATTTATGTGTTCTCGGTAAATAATTGGAATTACTTTGAATTCCTTGATCACCGTTAGTCACCGGATTGCTTTTGATTAGCTGAAGAATTTAGCTGAATGTAGCATTTATTTAAAAAAATACTTCCATTCTTGTATCTTCTTAACAACATATTTCATTTCTGGTACCAAGACGAGATAAATAAAAATACACTTTAACAGATGGTGACGCGTATATTTTATTTCAACATTTATTACAAAGATATCCGATCTTGTAATCCGGAAACCTAGAAAGGAAATCATCACATCAGCCCTCTAACGTACACTGCATCCAGCCACTCCCGGCCACCTTCTTTAGGTCGTCGGTCCACCTGATGGGGGGCGTCTTACGCTGAGCGTACCGGTCCATGGTATCCACTCTAGAAAACTCGTCGGCCCCAAAGGCCGTCGTTTCTGCGACAGATATGACCTGGCACTTATGACTGCAATTTCAGCTTGCTAATCCATTCGGCTATGTCAGTAACCTTCGTTTTCCGTCGGATCTCCTCATATCCTTAAAATAGAGAAGGGAACTTTATATTAGTTATACGAATACCATTACCTTTATTCGGATGTATATCCTAAAGTACTTACATGTAGTAGTAGTATTATGTAGTTAGGCATTATCTCCTAACAATAAGAAAACCTTACCATTTTCTCACAAGACATAATCATCATCAGCATCATGTCACCGAACAGGGCAGTGCTGGACATTTCCACTCGTAAGTTACGGAAAAATCAAATAATGATATGTAAAGCCACGGGGCGATAGTTAGTTTAGAAAATGGGGGCCAATGAACGGTTGAAGATGATAAATTTACTTAGAGGTCTCTTACCTTGGAGCGCGGCGAATATGATCGTTTCTGGAGTTAATAAGCGGCTTAATAACTAGGAAACATAAGTATTCATCTCAGCTCTTGATACATTATAATAGATACGAATTACTAGGTATGTAATTTTGGAAATTATTAACTACTCTAACAGACAGTTAAGGTTCGCTTTTGGATGTAGCTTCCCGCATACGGGATTATGTACTGGCCATGATAAACATAAGCGACTCCTTTATAGGTAACCAAAAGTAACTTACTTTATCAGCAAAGATTTTATTAATTTATTTATTAAATTGCTAATTAGACTGACGATGGCTACACAACTGCGTAGGACTTCTATCCAACACCGTGTTAAGCAGTTTAGTTTTTCAAACAGTGTAAATCGCGAAATTAAGATTTTTCAACATTTAAACCCGGGATAGTGTGCACAGAGGGATGTAGCTACCGGCTGAGTTTCTTAAATAGGTTGACAATCTCTTAGTCTCGTCTACCCCTTCGTCAAATATTTAAACACGTGAATTTCTAAAACGTCTAATTTCTTGAAAGTAAAACAAGAGGATTGCTACGGTCTGTTGTTTAAAAAAACTTATATAAATAAAACTAAATATAGAAGGACTGTCGCTCCCTAGCTGACGAGTCATCGACTTCCTTAATGACATTTTAGCTGAGGAGTACTCAGTGAGTACCCACATAATTACTCTCCATTAAATAAATAATTACGCCCATACGTGATTCGTTGGAAACGATTAAGGCTTAACGGAAGGCAATAATATGACTTATATTTGTCATTTTTATCGCAACTCTGTTTGCTGAAGCATAATCGCAGTTCGCCATTCACATGCTAAATAGTTAATAAAGCCTATCTTGACATATATCGTCGATAAGCCTGTTTACATTGGCATGTTGGTTATAATTATGTATACCTATATAACTGCCAAAATGCATCGTAAATGTTAAGACCGAATGGAAACTGAAACATGCATGCATCACATATGGGGACTACGAATCAGTTATTGAGAAGAAACTAATTACTAGTAGTTCCGTGAGAACAGTAGACCTCGCCAGCCCTTATAAACCAAACCTAAAAGAAACCACAAAAGTCAACTTTGTATTTGGAGACAGAAAAAGTACCTACTAAAGTGACAAAAATTAGCACTTTAAAGCTTAATATTTCGCAAACGGATTCCTGAATCGAAAAATGTCTTTCACACACCCGCGATATTTTTGAAAGACCCATCCAACGATACCCCACACCATGGATATCACGCGAAAAAAAATAATTTTCCATTTTACGTATGCAGTTCTATGAACATAATTTATTTTTTCAACTTTCATAAGTCGATCCACTATTACTCAAAAACTAATAGAACCTACTTAGCCGTAATAGTTTTCCTTGTAACTACGTTATATATGCTACTGCCATGAATTTTTTCACATTTCCAGAAGCAACCGTTTAGCTGGCAGGGGGAGGGGGGGGACACATGACTCTAACAAAAATTACCGCTTTAAAGCTTAATATTTCGCCAACGGATCCCTTAATCGAAAAAATGGTATTCACACACCAGCAATATTTTTGAAAGACCTATCCAACGATATCCCATACTATGGGATTCACAAGGAAAAAAAAGTTCACTCCCACTTTGCGAGTATGGTAGGTACTCTAAAAAAAATGTTTTTCAAAATTTTATTCTACTCATTTTGTAGGTTTAATTAATTTATACCTATGCCAAATTTTCGTCAAAATCGGTTGAAAAATGCGACCTGTAGAGAATTACGGACAGAAAGACAGAAGGACAGAAAGACAGAAGGACAGACGGACATTAGCATTTTTGGTCAATCTCGAAACTTAGACGCTTCGCTCGCTTCGCTCGCTCGGTCAATAACTATATATTTTTTGATCTTCTTTTGATCTTGATCACTCTTTGTTAGCTAGTATCTATACATAGCTGACAGGCTGTCGCACGTGACTTCTTCCGGCGTCGTGGGTCACAAAAATGAACAAATCTTTTTGGATTAAATTGAGAAACTCATCAAAATTCGTCATAATATTACAGGGTGTAGGTACTACGTTGTATAAATGTACCCAGTGTACTTACATGCAATAAAATAGTTTTGACTTTGAGGGCTCCCTAAACGATCATGCGGCATGACATGCAATACGTGCTGTCACTCATGTATGACCGTCTAGCTGTAGTGATTGACGTGCATGACATGCAAACTACGTGCTGGCCGTTGGCAATCTAGGAAAAGAATACTAAAATGTCAGCGAAGCAGGCAACATAATTTTCTTAGTATTCCTAGAATATTTCGGAAAAAATGTATTTGTTGAAATTTCTTTAATTATCCCATCATTGCCGGGTAATTTAATATAATTATGTTCCCAACAGCTCAATCGGTGTGTGTGAGTAATTCCCATATAACAAATACAGTAATTCCCCAGACAGACGGCGGACAAAATTGTGACGGAACCCTAAGAACTAGAAGCACATTATAGGTATCTATAGATACTTATAAGTAACGATAACAGAATTTCATTGAATTTTTTCTGTTACTCAGCTAGTATTTTTTATAGTTTTTACAAACGAGGAAAATTTTTGTAAATTTTTTGTTTGTATAATACCTGTGAACATGTTACATAATTTATAAGCTGTTGGTTTTCTGAATGATCAAATAAAAATCTATATTTTGTCTGTGGATATGCGTCACTCCGGTGGGAGAGAAGTCATGAGTCAACATTATGTTTCTAATAGGCCAAGGGCAGGTTGTCGACAGACTTATGGGATCGTGGCGCACTTAGATGTTTGATCCTCTGAGGATAAAGGGAAAATTGACATTTTGAAACGGTACTCTTATAATAAATTTCATCTTTAGCTTAAATATAAAACATTGTGCCTTTTTCTGTCCATCACTCGCAAGTGTCATCGTTGTACCGTTTCGATTACCGATTTTTCCCTGACCAATACATAGTAATACAGTAGTATAAAGGAATGTACGGATCTTTACCACGTTTTTAAGCCAAAAGGCAAAGTCTTGAGAACATAGACTTTTTTATGTTGCTGTCAAAGTTAGAAAAAAAGTTAAAAACCCTGGAGATATTTTGGAAATACCTACTAAGTCACAAATAAAAAAACATTCAAATCGCTTCACCTAGTTTAGCCGCTAGATAAGGTGACGGACAATGTGTGTGACACATTTTTTATTACGACTTTTTTCAACTCCATTCATAAGTGAATACAATCGATTTTCATCAAAAACGTGAGTTTTTTTTGCACGATTACAAAACTTCCTTTACTCCTATAGAAAGAATAATCGTTCCAAAAATATATATATACAGCACTTTATGTAAAAAAATAATTAAATGATAATATTTCTGTGTTCCCATAAAAATACTGTGCACTCAGCAAGGAAGTTCGTTGAATTCGGTGAAGCCGCGTATAGTAGCCATAAAACGGTAATAACTACCACACCCTCTAGTTTAAAGGTATCGTAAACGTTGTGTCCTTTCCCAACAATGAAAATACGTGCGAGACTCACATGCGAGTCGTAGGCGCGAGTCGTAGCCGGCGTAGCAGGTGTAGCACGCGTAGCGGGCGACGTAGCTCGTAGCGTAGAGCGGCGCGCGCGGCGCGGGCGCACCGCGAAAGCCGCCGTCTATAATGTCGATAGTTCCGTGTTCGATCCCCGGTCGTACCCATGTACCAAAGGTTTTTTTTTCCTTATAATATAGGTAATGTTATCAGTAGTATTTTAATATTAAGAAAAATAATCAAACGAAATTATTTTTTGTCGTGAAATTATTTTATTAGTTAGTACTCCTAAACTCATTCCAAGACAATTTAAACTACGTCGATTACTGATATATGTATGTATACATATTGTTTGTATACAAAGTCTTGATTACTCCGAGTATGCAAATGTGTCTTTTAGGATCTATTTTTGTGCATTGGGTGACGTGTGGACATGACAGTGAATGGTGCTTGATAGAACTTTATCAAGTAGTTACAATGAAATCCTAAGTCCTACGATAATTCATTTCCACAATTATGTTTTTAAACACTAACTAGATTTTATTTAAAAATCAAAGATAATAAATTTCGTACACAAACGAGCGGTCTACGAGCGAAGCACTTTTCTTATACAGGCTGAAAACGCTATCTGGATTATTTCTAAACCATTCATAACTATCTAAAAGGAAACGTCGGGCAAGGTAAATAAAACTATTTCGTGTGTAAGACCCGTAAATAATTATATAATTATCTAAAAGAAACTGGAAATGTCCAAAATTTTGATTTATTTTTCGTCTCTTATATATTTATGGCACTACTTACGTCATCATAACTTTAAAAATAACTTTAAATTGTTATGTCCTAATTACAAATTTAATAATTAATTTCACATTGTTTCCTTGATTTACTTTAATAATGTCCAATCTGAAAAATGTCCAACCGTTGAAAAATTACCAATCTGAAAAATGTCCAATCCGAAAAACGTACAATCTGAAAATGTCCAATCATTAACAAATGCATAAAATTCACTTTTGTATGTACGTATCTGATAAAAACACTCAAACAGTGCCATAGTAGTATAAAAATATGGGAGAAGAAAAAAAAATTGGACTTATTTGCCCAGTTTCAGATAATTATTAATATCAATTTAATAATAATTATGTTAGTGAGTATCTTGTATTAATAGTTTAGGAAAAATAGAGCGAGTTCACTTATCGTTTTCACCCTGTATGGTAGCGGCCGTCACCTACGCAGCCTTCGAGTAGCAGCGAGTACCGCGAGCGCGGCTATATAACCTCGCCGGCCACCCTCCGGTGCTCATTTGAACTCTAAAACCACCACTGGGAACCACGGAAGCCACGCCAGCCCCAAGTAAACAATTACAAAGTGCTTTCTACTCGTTGCGGTGTAGCCAGTACGTACGCACATATTAACGAGCTCCTCTCTTCGGTGACAAGGTGAGCAAATTAATTTGTAACTTTTTGTGTAACTTGGAACTTTTCTTGGTATTTCTTTGCTGTAGTTAGTTCTCCAAGCAGTAACCTATGGTGATTTTTAATTTAACCTCATAGTATAGCTACGGTGAAGTATAAAAATAATGAAAAGTTAGCAATTGATAGTTTTTAGGAATTCGAATAAATTAAAAGCTATTTTCAAAAAAATTAACTCTTTATAATTATTTTGTGGAAACTGAAAACTTAAATGGATGGAACCCGCATATTCAGTACGATTTGATTTGTTTTTCTAGATTACTCATAGTAGTAGGTACGTAATTAAAAACAGTTATATAATAGGTTAATTGACTAATCATAACATTATCAGTTGGTACTTCATAGAATATGTTTTGTAATTTTATATTCATTTATCTAAACCGTATTTTAAATAATTTTAATAAATATTATACCAAATATTTAAACAATTTATTCCATATATATGTTTTTAAAAATACCTTACTGCCTATCTCCGAAATTAGCATTTTAATTTTTTTATCTTTGAATGGTAATCCATTAATTTTACACTTTTTCATAAATACAAAATAAAACTTCAGAATTCACTACTTACCTATTATTACATCCATATTTTTAGGTTTGAACCATGTTTGAACTAGATGTGTAATTTTTAAACTCAAAAACATGGGTTAAAAGTGAAATCTCCGGAATCTAATTCAACCAAACTCATGATCTTCTGAAAATTGCATAATAGAAATTTTTGGTCTACTGCAAATCGTTTAGCAATCAAATTGAATACTAACGACGAACTATGTACCTTTACTATTTGTTTAAACTGACGGCATTGTAGTACAAAAGCTGTCCAATTTGATTAGTCCCCTCTGTTACCCTTTTCAAGGTTGGTGGACCTTGAAATGAATACCCGTGCAAACGCCTAGCTAATTTAACCACTATTTTTATTTTACACCTGCAGTACCACTCCTGATTAGTAAGAGTGGTAACGTAAATGTCATTTTTTCACGATGCCTCATTTTCTCGACGGTCATTGTATTTTAACGCACCAAATTTTTTTGTGGTTTTCTCTGAATTAAAACATTTGTCTCAATATCAACGGTAGTTATATTGGAAATATCAGTACAGAGATTTTTTCTTATTCGATAGATAAATGTAGCTATGTATTTAGTGTTCGAAAACAGAGAGGTACTTAAAAACCAAACTTTCTTTGTTATGAAAAAAAAACTCGATATTGAAATAAATAGAACTACAATTATTTTACGATCTGAAGAAGCGAACGAATTGCCTTTGTTCTTCGGAATGCAATTGTCTATAACATTGGTGATTTATTTAGTGTTATTATATTTATTTGTAGCCGTTGTTTGACCACTGACTGGCTGATACAACGACTACATTAGAATTCCTCGTGTGCCTTTAACTTCGATCACCATCAAACTGGTTCTCCGTTCAAACCAAAACAACAATGCTATGCTATAGTTCTGTTAGTATTTCCGACATGTGTTGTACCTATGCTAATTAGTTATTAACATCAGAACCATTGGCCCGCCGTGCAGCGCCAGACACACGCGGAACCGCGGAACTTTATTAATAACAAGTTAAGCTGCCGGTAAACTTCAAAGATCACTCTCAAACAAGCATTAAACATAAACCTCGGGATAACTTAACGTCTCTACAGTTCATAAGCATAATATAATCCCTATTATAAATATTAAAACTTGCTCATATGTTACAGGCAGTCAAAATATAATTCTCTTATAAATTGTAACAAAACCAACTAAGGTACCTAATATTATCTGTGTTTCTTTTTAAATCAAGAAACAGTATAAGTATGTACGTACGTATTAGAAGGAAATCACATCAACGGCTTTTTATTATGTCCCCACTACTTAGGCACACATATTTCTATTCAACGATTTCTTCTCAACGAGGGCGTGCGGTCTATAGTCCACCGCTATAGTCCAGTATGGCAATTTGGTAGACTTTACATGCGCCGTACATTCTTTCTTTAGCATAGGTGTGAGGGTTTCCTCACGATATATTTCCTTCGCTAAGTTATGACTCGTGATAAGTTATGACTCATAAGAGAATACTGACATTATGGAATGATATTTTAGAAAGCCGACTCTCGAACCTGAGCTAAAAGAGTGTGAAATCTCTTTTTAGCATGCCAGTTGTAAATTAAAAAAATTATGTGCTGTGAGATATTCTAATACAAATAATCTACGTCTTATATTTCTTTATTCAGTAGTTGTGTGGAATCAATTATTTCTTTAGTATTTCTCATAGGCTAGGAAATAAATGTTTATCATGGGAACAGGCAGGTATAATTATAACAGGACCAAAGTCAAAGGCAAAGCAGGTGAATGCTTTAATTAGTGCAGAGCGAGTCGACGTTTAGACTACGTGCTCCAAGCAATTTAATTGTTTCCGTTTCTAACTAAAGATGGTTCAATTAATTTTATCACATATATTTATTCACATACCAATTAATAATCAATTCAGGAAATCGAGGAGATGTCTTTTTTATTGGCTTCCCATTCGGTCTAACAAAAGACATCAACGACATCAACATTACGGAGAATGCGTCTCTCTTTGTCCGAAGTTAGTTTGTGGGTAGTTCTGGGAAGGCCAAGCGTAAATTAGAGATAATAAAGAATGCGCGTAGGTAGCTAAAGAGGTCGTATTGATATTTTCTTCCCCAACACTGTCCTGCCCTCTTCGTTTTCGTTTAAGGTTGAGAGAATTAGCTCGAATGTAAATATGTATTACATCAATTATTATGTTAAACCAGTAACTGTGTTTATTAAATAGTAATTCTCTTTGAAGCCTCTACAACTCAATTAATCTTGCTCAAAATTTTGTAGCCAGGTAATTTTATGTGTCCTTTTTCATTCGACTTACCACAAGTAAATGAGGCTTTTGTAAAAATCGATCACAAATTTACATAATAATTATTATATCGAATATTCACGTTATTTTCCGTATCATGGTAATCAGACTGAATAATCAACGTGCAGTCCGAACTCCATAAAATTTCGACTTTGTTCTTTGGAAAAAAGAAAACCCGTGTGTGAACCGCTAGTTAAGGTAGTATATAAAACCGTAAAGTCGGTCGCTAAGGGTGCTTAACATAAGGACCTAAGTAGATATAAATTTATTGTCGCCACAAAAGGACCTTACGTGGAAATTAGAAGTAAATGTCAGCTGCGTAATTAAAATGTAGCACCCTTGTGGTTTCTTTCTTCTAATAGGTTTTATAAGGATATATGTATCTGCCTAATTCATGAAATAAATAAAATTCTAATCTGTGACTTTGGAAGTGAAACATTATGACAGAATACACCACCTAGAGGAAAGTATTTCGGTGTGGTGTTAGAATAATTATGTGAAGATTAAGTAGGAATAGATAAAATAATATTTTTTTAAGTCTTAACAAATTTCTGGAATGCCTAAAAAAGCGACATGGACCGAAAATTCAACTGCCAAATTAAAACTTAATTAAATTAAAATAAACGTTGATCTGTGTATGAGGCAGCTAAATTACAGGAGGGGATAATGAAAAATGCTGCAACGATGAGGACGGCGAAAGGTTTTATTAAGTTAATGTTCACTTTCAAGTGAACAGAAAGCGACATCGTATTAATATGCAAAAGCGATCAAGCTGAACAAATAGGTACGGCGTTGCATTAAGTAATTGTTCCCGTCTCGCATCTGTTCGCCTACCTACTATTATTTATTCTGTAGCTTAGCTTCAGAGGAACAGATGGAGTTACAAAGTATGCTGCAGCAACTGGCAGAAGAAAGTAATAAGGTGGGCCTATACATCAATGTGTCTAAAACGAAAACTCTAACAAACAACAATAACAACCCAGAACTTAATTTAAATGGAGAAAGATTGGAATGCGTAGATGAATATGTGTACTTGGGCCAAATAATTTCAGCCAAAGAAGACACCAACAAGGAAATAGAACGAAGAGTAACAAACACGTGGAAAAAGTTCTGGGCATTAAAGGAAATACTAAAAAATAAAGATATCACAATGGCAAACAAAAGGAAAGTATTCAATACATGCCTACTCCCTTGCCTGACGTATGGATGCCAAACATGGCCACTAACAGAGAAGAACTTAAATAAATTAAGAGTATGCCAAAACAACATGGAAAGAAGTATATTGGGAATAAAATTGAAAGATAAAATCAGTTTAGAACATATAAAAAGCAAAACTAAATTTAGAGATGTTTTAAAAACAATAAAGAAACTAAAATGGACTTGGACAGGACATATGATGAACAAATGGAATAAAATTACAACCGAATGGTACCCTAGAGATAGCAAAAGAAAGAGGGGACGACCGATAAAAAGATGGGAAGAAGACATAGGGAAAGTGGCGGGTGCGCTGTGGTCAAGAATGACTAAAGACAGAAATAAATGGAAGAGTCTGGAGGAGGCCTTTGTCAGTGGACAATCTGGTGGGGAAACGACGGCGAACAATACAATTTTAATATAATACAAAATAAATAAATAGGTTGCCGACAAATAAAAATAAATAATAACAATAATATTAAATAAAAACAGTTCAATTTAATTCATAATTTTAATGTTAATTTTAAGAAAAATTGCAAATTTGAATGTATTTCAATCCAATTAAGTGCATGTAATACCAGAATAAAGGCTATTTTTATTTTATTTCATTAGCTTAGCTTGAAAGTTCGTTCCTACCTATAACTTGCTTAGTCCAACTCAATTATTATGTCTTCCGTGTTGTATCAATAAAAAAATATTCTCTGATCACTTAAACATAAAAAATACTGAACCTACCTTTAACTACTTACCTGCTCTATGTTAATAATGTGCAGGTGCATTAAAACTAGTAGTTCCGTGAGAACAGTAGACCTCGCCAGCCCTTATAAACCAAACCTAAAAGAAACCAACAAAAGTCAACTTTGGAAACAGAAAAAGTACCTACTAAAGTGACAAAAATTAGCACTTTAAAGCTTAATATTTCGCAAACGGATCCCTGAATCGAAAAATGTTTATCACACACCCGCGATATTTTTGAAAGACCCATCCAACGATACCCCACACCATGGATATCACGCGGAAAAAAATAATTTTCCATTTTACGTATGCAGTTCTATGAACATAATTTATTTTTTGAACTTTCTTAAGTCGATCCACTATTACTCAAAAACTAATAGAACCTACTTAGCCGTAATAGTTTTCCTTGTAACTACGTTATATATGCTACTGCCATGAATTTTTTCACATTTCCAGAAGCAACCGTTTAGCTGGCAGGGGGGGGGGGACACGTGACTCTAACAAAAATTACCGCTTTAAAGCTAAATATTTCGCCAACGGATCCCTAAATCGAAAAAATGGTATTCACACACCAGCAATATTTTTGAAAGACCTATCCAACGATATCCCACACTATGGGATTCACAAGGAAAAAAAAGTATCTCACTCCCACTTTGCGAGTATGGTAGGTACTCTAAGAAAAATGTTTTTCAAAATTTTATTCTACTCATTTTGTAGGTTTAATTAATTTATACATATGCCAAATTTTCGTCAAAATCGGTTGAAAAATGCGACCTGTAGAGAATTACAGACAGACAGACAGACAGACAGCCGGACAAGAGCATTTTTGGCCAGTCTCGAAACGTAGACGCTTCGCTCGCTTCGCTCGCTCGGTCAATTAGTACAAAACCTACACTAATAAAAAACCGGACAAGTGCGAGTAGGACTAGAGTTTCGTACAAACTTAATTAAAGAAATGATTAGATAATCGTTATTAAAATTTGTAGTTATACCACTTAACATGGTTAAAGGTATTATATCGGATCTTGCTCATACGCAAAGTTAAGTTTATTGGTAACAAGAAAAAATAAAACTGTCGTGTAATTTAAAAATGGAACAATGTTTTACTCCGCAACCACGGAGGTAACATAACAAAAGTTTTATTTAAATTTCGAACTGCCTTGCCAATAGAAAAAAAACAAATGAACATTTTGGCGCGTGGAATGTACTTTATTACGAAAACTTTTCACAGAAATCCAAAATTAAATAAATTCTTAGGACTTTCACATCCGCAATTTGTCAAAGGATTCCAACGATGACCTAACTATACTCTGAACTAGTTCAACTTTCGGGTCAATCAAATGAAATACCAATCTTGTCATGTCCTATTCTAAATCCTTAAGTTCTACTTTATGAATTAAAATATTTGGTCTTGCCTTAATTTAACCCATGGTAATGTGATTTGAGTTACATTGGGTAAATTGTGTGGTAGTGAATAAGATAGGAAAAAAATATTAGAAAGATATGAAAGATATTAGAGTCAAACATTATTTAGTTGCAGCAAAACTCATTAGGCACATAAAACATTAATACATGTAAGTATTAATGTTTTAGAGTTTTGCTAGTACATTACTGCCGCGGCCCGCAACAGAGGCATTGATGGATGAACGTGTGCATGTGGGCCGAGGCGGCAGCCGAGGCACACATACGTGAGTCCATCAATGCCTGGTTGTGGCCAAGACTTGTATAGTATTCTCAAAAAAATGCGCGGAAATTTAAACTATTACCTATGTACACGGCGATCGGGTATGTACACCATTTTATTTCATACATATTATACATTCCAAAATCAATGACGAACAACAATAAATTTTCACGCGCCAAAGTGTTCATTTGTTCTTTTACACTAAACTGCTTGCAATTTGCAAGGCAATTCGAAATTTTTAAAAACTGTTGTTATTTTACCTCCGTGGTTGCCATGGTCACATGACATGTTAAGAATTAATATGGTTATTATTTGACCGCTAGGCACTACATATATGGATTTTCATTCAAATTATTTGCCCGTCTGCTCTCATTTATTTGATCAGTACAGCAATGACGATTTAACTCGAAGAAGGTTGTCAAAATAATGTTCACATTTCCAAGCATGTTTGAGAAAATTACATTACGTACCGCTCTGACTGAACAGGGAGCTTATTTAATAGTAACCTAAATAATATTTAAAAATCGAAGTAGATACATATCTACGTAGATAGGTACTTATAGTGGCATCCGTTCAGGTTTGAAATCTTTCTTCCACATAGAGCTGTTCGGACACGGATAGTCACAACGGCTAAACAGGAACGGGCTCGCTTCGCATTGTGCACCCGTCGTCTATACAGACTGATACAGACAGAAAATGCCTGAATGCAGGCTCATTCTTGTGATTTCATTTGTTTACTCTTCACGATGTTTGCCCTCCCCATACAAAATGGGGCTATTCATTGATAAATAGTATCTCATATATCCAATTATCTGTCAAGGCGACTCCAAATCCGCTGGGCGGCCGTCATTGGCGCGTTTTGTGATACGAACCCCCACTGGGATATTATCAAGACATATGAGGGCGAGAAAGGTTGCCCTTTTATATTGAACCACTAACTCACTAACACCTTCCATCATATTTTTGACAATTGTATAGTCAGTTGTGTCGTACCCGCTTCGGGGGGTTACTGCGGGATAAAATGTCATTAGTGTTTATCATATCGGTAAATCTAAGGAAATCATATAAAGGAAAATACCTTAATATTATTATAAAAAAATTCTAGATTAAAAACTTGGGACTAGGGAATATAGGTATCGTCAATACAAAAGCCCAATTAAGAATAGATAAAAAAGCCGCTTTACAAAGATTAAGTAATATTTCAGTCTCCATTTAAGCATTCATACAAACACATTGTTTATAAGAATTTAGGTAAGTAAGTTGGATGATATTTTGTACTAGTAATATTAATTTATTGAATTAAATCCAGATAAAAAATAACACTGATATGTACCTGAAAAGGCCAATAAAAGGGAAAACTTATTCTGGAAAAACTACATATTAGTTTAAATAGGATTATAGTTTCTCCGGAGAGTCTGCGACTAAGAAGTCTGCTTCTTTCTTCTTCGTGTCTCAACTCACTGAACTAAATTTAATGCCGAGGTGATTTTCTTTCCTTATGCGGTGGTTAGTTTCTCTTCCATTTTTCACAGTACTATTGTTGTCGTGATTCAACTAAATCCCGGCTTTTGTTATCTCACTGCGACCTTAACACATGTACCTAACTTAATAGTATACGAATGGACAGGCTATTGTGTTTACCGACCAATGTGTGGAGACTATGTATGAATTAAATGTTTTTAAAATCGAATCTGGAAATCATAAAGCTACAGACAATACATAAGTTATTTCAATTCTATTAGTACTTATTGTACCTTTCAGTTAACTTTGGTCACTTGAACTAAAATTAACGTATTCAATAGAAAATGAATTCATCGGAATTGAAAAAGGTTCTCTTTGTGTGTTGGATATTAATCCCATTATTAATACAACAAGGGAGGAATTCAAACTAAGGTGTACCTAATAATTAATAGCAAAGGATTTAATTAATTTTTCATTTCCCAAAATAAACAAATACCCAAGATGTAAATTTTATTCCAAACAATAAAACCCTGCCCAACATGAAAAAATGTAAGTGTAAAATAAATTAACACGTTTATTTTTCAGTGTAATTGACACTTTGACACGGGGAGTCCCGGAAATAAAATAAAACTACAATTTAGATAAAAGGGGTCCCGACAATTTCCCGGCCACAGATTGATAAAGTTTCTAACTGTGGTTTCCTAGTAAACACGTTACTTCTTAAGTTCTATTCATTTTATATTTGAATGTCAAAAACAAGTTGTTCATTATTTACATTCAAAACCTATTATGCCTATAGACTTCTTGAAGTTAGCTAGATTGTTAACTAACTTCTTCAATTGTTACTTTCGTAAATTGAATACTAATTTAAATAATACTGTTTCCTATGACGCCACAACAACACGTCTCATTACATAATATCTCTTATTTCTTTAACTTGGGGGATTTATCCAAGGATATCACAACTCACAAACGTAACACGTAGGACGAAAATCGATACATGCATAGTAGGTACAAATTGGTATAAATAAACGGTAGTATGATGTAGACCTGCGACTAAACGCCTGGTATATATAAGTATGAGTTAGGATCTCTTCGGTGGGCGCCCGCGTAGCTAATTTTTTTCATTCATGGTGATATATAAGGCGCAAACACAAATATGTATTCAATATACATAGAAAAGAAAAAAGATATAGAGACATAGAACTCACAGAACTAGATGAGTCATTATATTGAAGTCAATTTGTTTATAATAAAAAAGTTAATAACTTTTTAAATCTAGTATGGGTTTAGAGTCTTTTGGTAATTTATTATAGGTAGGTACAGTTGATAAAGTGCCATGTATAAAAATTATGATTTAATTCCAGTTGAACAAGATGACAATGAAGGCCACAACGTACAGTAGCATGGTTCTCGTGTTGGCCACATTCGTCGTCCTGTTAATGACAGTCCTCGCCGCGCCTTTGGTGAGTCTCATTTTTTGATTGTAAGGTTAAATTTTTACGCTTTTCTCGTTTATTTTCCATGAATGAATTATAAAAATAAAGTGTGCCATTTACTGCGTAAATTGTAGGCAAGTATAGGTTATAATTATAAGGTTCGTTATTAGGACCCATGAAGTTGTGACATGAATATGATTTACAAAAGATTCTTAGTTCATAAATTGGTTTGATATTAATTAGTAAACATCACAAAACCAAGCACAATATATTATTTTACTTATCCTAATCCACCTTTTTAAAAAAACATCGATTGAATTATTGGAACTATCATAATTGTTCAATGAATTTCCCAAATAAAGGTGCATTAATTTTTCATTAGCCTTATTTTGTATTACGTTACAAATATTTATAATCCACCCGTATTAAGACGTCGCGTCGACCTTACCTCATATAACTTGATTAAACCTTATAATATTAGAACGCACGACTAGGTTCTGTTTCATACGGCTTAAGTGACTTAGACCTCACTTAATTGCTTTAATATTGTTTATAACTTGACTTAGCGTTTTCAAAAATAAAAGAGTTTGCTACGTAACGTATATATGCCCCGTACCCGTGCAATCCATATAGGTACTAAGATTTCAATTAATTAAAAACCTATTACGTTTCCTACCGACCAGCATAACTTTATGACTACTGTGTAGTAAATTAATTCATGGCAACAGTAGTCTTTGGAGCCTCGCAATTTGGCCGCAATCAAATTTCCTGAGAGTAATTTGCCAGAATTTTAGTTAAGTAAACTAGGTCATTCATTGCAATGCAAATCGAGCCAATAAATAGCAGTGTCATTAAAATAGAAATGTAAGAAGAAAACTTTTAGTCAATTTTGTACATCTGCGTTAGCAAAATCACAGTGGAATGTATGCTCGTATGACCAACTGAAGTGGTAGGTACTGGCGTATTATTAGGTTGTAGGTGTAACAACATATTATTGGCGCAAATACCAAGGTAGATCCATTTAGAAATTGCCGGCAAATTAATCTTCAATGATAAGAACCATAGCGTCGTAGTACTGACAGCGTAGGTTTGAGTTGTGGCCTTTGCACGCTTGTAATTTGAAAGTTATAGTATGGAATACTAATGCCTCTAAAACCCTTACCTAAAATAATAGATCAAATAGCTTTCCGTTAGTTACTATTTTAAGGATCAAATTAACTATATATATACAGCGTGTTTTTTTACTAGGGACAGCATGGGCAAGTCCGAAGCTATATCAGATCAAACCGTCTTAAGAACCTAGGTCTTTTTGTGATGACAATTTTGACATTGTAATTTTTTGGTCAAGCGTGTGTTGCCCATAAAATGAGTCATTTTAATAATAATAAATTTAGGACCGGTATGCCCTGTAAAACTGATAAAGAACCAACAATACTCTTTGTATTACGTGGTAGTACCTAATATATCAGGGGTGGCCAACTTGGTTAGACCCAAGATCACTGACGACACCTTGTGCGATCTACCAATTACATACTTCTTGAAATTCAAAATCTTTGCAAAAACTTGCTTCGACTCAACCACCTTACGTTAGTGTGCAATGCCAAATCTGGTTCCTTCTCATCTACTTGCTGTTTAAAAAGCCGCCTTTAAAGATATTTTCTTTTTATGGAATTTACAATCTTGAAAGAAATATCCATCACATGTTTTGTGTTTAGTCTCTTAGTAGCCAGTATTAGTTTAGGTATATTAAGTTATCAATAGTAGTTTATATTTTTTGCATTGCCACGATCGACTGGACTAATAGTCCACGATCGACCGGTTGGCCACCCCTGTAATATATCATCTAATAGTTAATTGAACTTTGGAATGACTTTACGCGTGGCTAATGAAATCTTAAAGTTGGAAAGAGGTCCATTGATGTACTTTCTTGACCCTTGCCTAAATCTGCAAAACTTTAGGAAACAAAATCATATCTGCTAAAACTTTTGCTTTAGGACCGGGACAAATAACTAGATCTGTCACAATGTGTTATTTGCTCACTTTTTTTTCAGATATCTTTGAAATTGAGCCTGAAGTTGTGAAAATGACCTCAAACCAATACAAATTTTATTTATTTTTCTCACACAAAATTAAATACAGTTAGAAACAATAATAATATTCAGTTAATAATAAACAGTAAACAATAATAATAACAATACTTCTGGCTTCTTTTTTTTTGAGGCATCTATGTTGAGCGGCGGATGGTTTTTTTATGAAAGATATTTAATTTTAAAATTTTTTTTATTGCAATTTAAATTTATCAAAATGAAAATTTTCCAAAAGTTATCTATTGGTATCTGTACTCGCGGTTGTTTGTATAACAAATTCGTGACCCGCAAAAAAACGTCAGACGTCAGATAATAGTGATTTTTTTATGATAACGACATGTAGGAGAGCGACGACGAACAATCTGAGAACACAGTGGTGGGCCGGGGGGATGGCGAGGCGGACTACTCGGGGCCCTTCGACGGGGTCAACACCGCCGCCCTCAGGAAATTGCTGCTGCAACTGGATGCCGAAGACAGGTACGACAACAGCCTATAACTAGACAACGGTATGTGCGATGTTCGTCACAACCGCATATTAGCGAAGCGAGTAGGAAAAAATGCGACTATGTTGAAAGTTGAAATAAGAGCGTCGGTGGTGTGGTGGGAAAGAAGCGGCCTATCATGTCGAGAGGTCCAAGTTCGGTCCTCGGTCGGGCCATGTATACCAATGGGGTTTTCCCGAAACTTATGTACCTACATTTACGGACTGCTCTCAAATGAAGGAAAACATCGTGAGGAAACCTGCATATATACGACGATGAAGAACTCCACCAACCCGCACTGGACTAGCGAGGAGGACTACGCCCTCGATGAGAGAGGCCTGAGCCCCAACAGTGGAGACAAAATTAGGCTGATTGATTTGATGTTGAAATGAGATTGCGCAAAGACGCGATTACGATGAACATTAAAATCAGTTTTTGTTCACCAATTATTTAACTTCAAATAATCTGTGACAAGAATATTGATATTTAAAGTACTTACGAGTAGGTATTTAAATGAAATTTAAACTCTCTTTTCGTGATTCGAATACTAAGCCGTTGAGGCGACCTGTAATCCGAAATTGAAAAATATGAAAATTAAATAAGAGGAAATTCTTTTTTCCGATGCGCATTTAATTTGTAGATAAAAATTAATCGAACATGAACTATAATTTCCTGCGAATATTTTCTTGATTCGAAACACGTAAGATTTTTTCTAAAATGAACGAAAGGAAAATGAACGTGTTGTATGAAATTGGAACGGATTTATTTGCAGTTGGAAAAGTACGGAGTTGCACTCGCTTGCTATTTATTGGCAACGCAATCAAAGTAACAAGAAATAAGTTATATTTATTGTTAGACACACCTCTATGCGACAGTGGCCTCGGGGATAAGACGCGACCTATCATATCGAAAGGTCCGAGGTTCGATCCCCGGCTGGGCCATGTACCAATGGGTTTTTTCTCGAAACCTAAGTACATGTACTGACTGCTCTCAAACGGTGAAGGAAAACATCGTGAGGAAACCTGCATACGCCGAAGAAGAAATTCTTAGGCGCATGTGAAGTCCACCAACCCGCACTGGGCTAGCGTGGTGGACTATAGCCCGCACGCCCTCGTTGAGAGGGTAGGCCTGAGCCCCAGCAGTGGGGAGATTAATAGGCTGATGATGATGATGACACCTCTATGCGTTTAATAATAATTAGCAGCTAATAGCCGCATTATTTCAGCTCTTGAACTATAATATTACCTTGATTCCGCTTTTAGTGAAGTAGTGACGTGACATGACTTATATGTACCTACGTACATACCTGCCTGACAGGTTTTCTTCATGATTGCAGACTATTGAAAAGCAATCATACCTACCTACTCTCTGCATTATTTCTGACTGTGAATTTTATTGAAGTCCAGTCACTTACATTGTAGTTATCAGCAGGCCAACATATGTGTAACATAGATTGTTTCATCTGCAACTGAAGTCCGAAGCCCTTACTAGTTTCGTGCTTGGCTGAAATACATGTGATTGCAGGATGGGCCGCGTGAGCCGGTCATGGCCGCAAGCGGAGCCCCGCGGCTGGGGGCTGCGCGCTCTGGACGGACGGCTGGTGCGCCAGTGGCGGGCCGACAAGCGACAAGTCAGGTTCCGCCAGTGCTACTTCAACCCCATCTCATGCTTCCGCAAGTGAATGCCCAGCCCTCGGCCCAGTACCCTCGCTTGCGTCACGACGACCCCGCGCGCCGCCGCCGCCCCCACTCGTGCGTCAGTAAAGATGCCACTTGTTGCGCTGCGACTACACTCACGGATAAGCTATACAACAAACTCATTCCAAATAATTACCTAGATAAATAACATTTAAGATAAATACCTGGTAGCGTACGAGACAGTCTGTAGTATTTTTGGCCTCGCCTACGTCCTGTAATAACGTAACCCTTAAATTTTGTGTAAAACATTGTTTTCCCAGAACGTCCTTTCCCAGAAAAAAGGTTGAACATTAATTACAATTACTGGAAATTCCACGTGGCTACCGTGAGGTACAGACCCGCTATATGTCCATCAACGTGAATGTAAATCTATATGTATGTACCCTTTGTTATTAAATGAGTCGCAATCTTGTCGTAGCGCAAGTAGGTATTAAATTATCATAAAACATATTTTCAATTTCTTAATATTTTAAGTAAAGATGTATGTAGTGTTATGTAAATAAAGTAGACATCTTTAGAATTACAACTTGGGAAGCTCTAAACACATTGGCGTCATATTAATAATCTTAAACTTTGACGAAGGCAAGCCAGTTGTTTGATTAAACTAATCAATTAATACAGCTAAGGGTATTTTACTTTGCCTAATACGCAAGAAACTCGTTTGGATATATTACAACCCTCTAACTGCACTCGAACTACAAACAACTAAGGGCTTCTTTCACCGCTTGCGGATAAAGTCCCAGATTCCGAGAGTCCCAGATCTGCAGGTTATCTGACAGACAGACAATTTTTTTTGTTTCACTGGTATTTTAATATACAGGTATCTGATTGCCTTATATGTCACACAAACCGCCTGATTAACTAACAGCAAAATCAAATGGCATTTTTTTATCTGTCAGATATTTTACCAGAGACTTGAGGTGTGAAACACGAAAATATTATCAGACATAATTTATCTGTAACAATATTAGCAAGCGGTGAAAGAGGCCCTAAGTATTTCTAAATATCCCTTGCAAATCTAACATAGGTACCTACCTAATTTACATGATTGCATTTTATAACAGGAGGTTGCGCATGTGTAAGTATTATATAACCGTCTGTAATTGTAAACTCTCTCTAAGTCAGTATTATATACTTATTATTATGTACTTACCTAATTAATACGTAGTAAATGGAAAATAAATGTATTTTTATGTAACTCTATATGCAGTACTCCTTTGGTTCGATCGAAGACAGGATTTTTGCAATATTCAGTAGAAAAATAACAACTATCATAATTTTAATTATATTATTCGAGAATCTTATAAAATACCTATTTTATTATCTACTATTATGTACCTATATATATAAAACCGATGTAGATAATTGTTACTTATGCGATAATTAACATAGCTAGTCAATGAAATAAACTCTTTGTCTAAGAATGCTGTTTTATTTTCTTTTGATACTTAGAAAATATGTTGTACTTTTACCGTAGGTGATAACAAGTGAAGGAATACATCGCGAGAAACCTTGGGCTTACTTTACCACACACTGAATTCGAACCCGAGAATCCCGAGACCATCCGCATAGAATTACAACTGAGATATCCAGATTTTGAAAAATTCGCTTCGTGGCTTGGTCTTTGGACTCGAGCGGTCAAGGTTGTGGGTTCGAATCTCACATGGGACAAACAACTTTGTATACAATTTGGGCTGGGTGTTGCGTTTGTAAATTGTCTTATCCTTTTTATTTTATCCATAGTAGATAGGTACATACAAGAAAAATTCTACTTTATGATTAGAGACGTGTGCATGTAGGTAGGTACACAGAACACGGAAAAAGCTCGCTACGCTCCCGCTCGCTAATAGTAATCTATGGGTAGGTATTACTATGTAAGATTTATTGATGTTAGAGATATTGTAACTTTATAGCCACGTAACTGCAAGAGGTGTTCAATACATCTGAATATGAAGTTCATTCAAATGGAATATATTAAAGAGATGTCAATACGCAATACCTACTTGTATTTTACATTATTACATACAGCGTACGTGCAAAGCTGATATTACGACGTCATTGCCACGGATGAACAAGTCATAGGCACGGATGACATTTAAAATAGTCGTGTGAGTATGTGGATATATTCATTTGAACACAATGCCAATGGACCTTTACAATAGGTAATATAGTAGATAATTTTAATGGAATTTCCTCATAAGAAATCTTATCATAAATGAGAGGGCCTGATTCTCCCAGCGACAGAGTATGTAGCCAGTACCCGGATTGGTTTGCGTCGAGGATAGCCAACTTGGGGTTTAAGCGGCCCTGTATTTACCTGTTGATCCCCTTCCCAAGTGTTCGTTGCACGAAAGCAATATGCAGCCAATGGGTAGGAGTTTTGTTAGTTGTTTGAGTTTTAAAATGACCTATGCGTTGATTGATACCACAAGGATCAATCGGTAATCAAGCCGTCCTACCCAGCCCGCAATATCCGTGTAACGAGAGTCTAAAGGCGGCCTCGTTTCGTTACGGAGGAAACATTAGCAACGCAAATATCCGTTGATCCAGTAGGTAAGCCACAATTTATTCAAATGACTCGGAGCGATTCAACATGTCTACGTATAGTAGGTATCTTGGTAATAGTACTTACTGTTTATAATTGAAAAAAGCTGTTGCCCGCGAATTCGCCCGCGTGCAATTTCAACCCCTGCTGGTGCCCCTGTGTAGTGAAATTTGAAAAAAACCTGCGTGGTTCGAACTTCATGGGAAGAATTTTTAAAAATACTGTACAAATGACAACGATATGTTTTACTTAAAAATCCCATACAAGCCTGTGTATCAGTCTTACTTATTCCTAAGTATCATGAGGTTAGAAAACATGCCAGCCGCAGGCCAAGTTCTAGGTATATTCGTTTTGATGTACATAGGTACCTACGACAACTCCGAGAATTTCCTCGAAGTCGAAACGACGATTATCCTTGGTGAGAAACTCAGGTTACCTACTCGTTAAATCCATTGTGTTTAGAGGCTTGCTAAAGGTTGCCAGGTTATATCCAATGGATATTAGGTTTATGGTATTTATACCCATATTATACAAAACAACAGTTACAGAGGCAAATTTTTATTTTTCTAATATCGTCGTTGCCAATTTTAAATCCTCTTGTGTCACACTGAACGAATTGAGTATTATTGAAGAGGCGATAATAATTTTCTTCATCTATAGATATGCAAAAACTCTCATGTTCATAGCACGTAAATATCATCAGGGACCTTAACGACAACTATTTCAACAAGGTAAGGTAACAAGGTATAGGTTGAACTGTTTTTGACAATATTGATTATTACTGTTAAAGCCTATTAACCTATATATATTATAACCTAGGTAATCCAATAAGTATACATATCCTACAAGCTTACCTGAAGTCTAAAATTATTGGAAAACTTAAATCGAATAACTCGGAAATTACTGCACAGATTCAGTTGAGGAATCGGTCATTCGCAAGAAAGGGCGTTCTCAGCCTAAACTCCGTCTCGATTTTGGGTTTTATATTTGCGACTATAATAATAGTGATAAAATATGAAAGAATATGCCACAAGATATATTTCTGATACCTATATAATTTTACACGTGCCGTTTCAAACACGTTTAAGTATGTACCCACCACGACCTTATAATATAGTAAATCATAATATTCGTCAGAGCAAAGCCATTTTCCCAACGGGGTTTCATGTCATGACGTCTCAGTTTCTTTGAGATGTCATGCGGTTTCTTTTGATATTATTCGTAACATCAATAGACGTTATAATCTACTTAATTGATAAATAACTCAATTATTACCTACTAGCTGTTGCCCGCGGCTTTGCCCGCGTGGAATAAGTCTTTTCCGCGGGAACAGTTTACGCCCTCTAAATGTATTTACATGCAATAAAATATTTTTGACTCTGATAAAAGATTCTACATGATTATTCAAATGATTGGGTGAACAAAGAAATCAACAGCCCAAATTGATATGTCCCCACAATTGGTGCATGGCACGACCGGGGATCGAACTGAGACCTCTCTATATGACCGGCCGCGATATCCCCACTGCGCCACCGACGCTATTTAAATAGGCAATGATTTATGCTTCTGCCTTATCAATCCGTTTCCGTACGAGCGGTATACCAGCAAAAAGCAAAAAAAGACCACAAAACTTAATATATTATAACTCCTATTATATAATTCCTATTATATTCCTATTATATAAACATATATTATATTCTTATACGCATTTTAAATAAAGTAAAATATACATTATACCTATAGGTACGCCGAAATAACTTTAACTCGGATCATAAAGGAAAGTTTAAGTAAATTAATGCTTGACCTTTTTATGAATTTTAAAATCTATATAAAACAAAACTGTAGAGCCTATAGTTATAATGTTTAGTCACTGTGCGGTGATAAGCTTCATTACTTGCAATAAATCATTTTAAAAGCACAAAACCGCATGCCAACAAAATACTTAAACATAAAGAATACAAAGTTACCAAGTTTCTCAACAACAACGAGACCGCTCGCCCTAACGATCATCACTTATCAACTTTTAATGAAAACTAAATCGTTTATTACAGATTTATGTAGGTAGATACATAGTTTACCTTTTGTAAAGACATTTCGTAACTTTGACCGCTTCGTTTGCTTCGGTCTCTGGACTCAAGATCATGGGTTCGATCCCCACAGCTGGGGACCCCTCCCCAGTCAATTTAAAGTACAATTTTAAGTTGGTGTAGTGCCCTATGCTAATTCCCTTAACGCAGGAGACAATTCTAGTTTGGCAATAGAGATAATTATTTGTGTTAGTACTACACCAAAAATCACAGAATAAATAATAGTAGGTACAGGTAGGTATTAAAATATAGTTTTTTATATATATTTATTTAGGGTCGCTTTTTAACATCGAGGGCTTTAGCAACCACATTAAGTGTATTACAATTAATTAACTTAACCAATTTCAACATCTGTAGATATCCATTTTTGTTCAGACAATCTTAAAGACTTATATAGTGTAGGCAAGTTACATAATTTTTTTCATTATTATAGGCTACACAATCTACAAATAATACCTGCATTTACTTATGCCTAACTGATAATTTTCACATTTATCAACCGACGAAAAAAAAAGGAGGTTCTCAATTCGACCCGTATATATATTTTTTTCTTCGCTTTTGTTGTTGACTGGTGAACTATTTTAGAATTAATGTTCTTACGTAGTAAAATATATTTTATAATATAATATAATAATTTTATAATATAATAATATTAATAAAATATTTTTGACTCTGATAAAAGATTCTACATGATTATTCAAATGATTGGGTGAACAAAGAAATCAACAGCCCAAATTGATATGTCCCCACAATTGGTGCATGGCACGACCGGGGATCGAACTGAGACCTCTCTATGTGACCGGCCGCGATATCCCCACTGCGCCACCGACGCTATTTAAATAGGCAATGATTTATGCTTCTGCCTTATCAATCCGTTTCCGTACGAGCGGTATACCAGCAAAAAGCAAAAAAAGACCACAAAACTTAATATATTATAACTCCTATTATATAATTCCTATTATATTCCTATTATATAAACATATATTATATTCTTATACGCATTTTAAATAAAGTAAAATATACATTATACCTATAGGTACGCCGAAATAACTTTAACTCGGATCATAAAGGAAAGTTTAAGTAAATTAATGCTTGACCTTTTTATGAATTTTAAAATCTATATAAAACAAAACTGTAGAGCCTATAGTTATAATGTTTAGTCACTGTGCGGTGATAAGCTTCATTACTTGCAATAAATCATTTTAAAAGCACAAAACCGCATGCCAACAAAATACTTAAACATAAAGAATACAAAGTTACCAAGTTTCTCAACAACAACGAGACCGCTCGCCCTAACGATCATCACTTATCAACTTTTAATGAAAACTAAATCGTTTATTACAGATTTATGTAGGTAGATACATAGTTTACCTTTTGTAAAGACATTTCGTAACTTTGACCGCTTCGTTTGCTTCGGTCTCTGGACTCAAGATCATGGGTTCGATCCCCACAGCTGGGGACCCCTCCCCAGTCAATTTAAAGTACAATTTTAAGTTGGTGTAGTGCCCTATGCTAATTCCCTTAACGCAGGAGACAATTCTAGTTTGGCAATAGAGATAATTATTTGTGTTAGTACTACACCAAAAATCACAGAATAAATAATAGTAGGTACAGGTAGGTATTAAAATATAGTTTTTTATATATATTTATTTAGGGTCGCTTTTTAACATCGAGGGCTTTAGCAACCACATTAAGTGTATTACAATTAATTAACTTAACCAATTTCAACATCTGTAGATATCCATTTTTGTTCAGACAATCTTAAAGACTTATATAGTGTAGGCAAGTTACATAATTTTTTTCATTATTATAGGCTACACAATCTACAAATAATACCTGCATTTACTTATGCCTAACTGATAATTTTCACATTTATCAACCGACGAAAAAAAAGGAGGTTCTCAATTCGACCCGTATATATATTTTTTTCTTCGCTTTTGTTGTTGACTGGTGAACTATTTTAGAATTAATGTTCTTACGTAGACACGTATACTCGGTCCGTATTCAGAAAGGAAAGTTCTGGAGCTCTATATTTTTGAATCGTACTCCTCGCTTCGAGCGATCGTTTGTACTGATTTTCCTTCGACATTCGATACAAAAAGCTCCAAGCCAAGCGGTCGCTTCTATTGGAGAAGCGACCGCTTGGCTTGAAGCGAGGAGAGCGATTCATAACATAGCTCCAGAAGCGACCTGGAGGGAAACCTAAATATTGAAGATAGCTAGAAGGTAGGTAAAAAGTCAAGTAGTGAGATTGGAAGAGTGGACCAGTTGGGACGCCGTGGTCTCTCCTGCACGAAGAGCGCCGGCCGGGCCTGCGGCCACCGCGCGATAAATGACCTCATCCGCCGGGCTCTCGTCACCGCCTCTGTCGATGGAAAGTCTGAACTTTCCACCTGTTATACCTACTATATGAAGCAATCCTGTTGAAACTTTTAATTACCTACTGTTAGCTCACACTGTTGGAGATCAAATGACACGTGACCATAACCATTAATCCTATCCGTTTCAAACATGGTTTATTTTCCGTATTACGTAATCACGTGTTATACAAAAAATAAGAAAATGCTATATTATTCGTCGAAAGTATATTTTCTATACGGACTGTGTGCGAACGACCATGCATTTCTAAACTCTACTAACCTACCTACCAAATGCTAGGTATCAGCGAACTTTAGTATGCTACTATTATCTATTCTGTGGTATGCTTAGTAAACTCTTTCGTAGGTAGGTTAGGTACTATAGCTGGCGCAACGTGGATATGTATTCTGTGACGTGGCGCTAAATAGGTAAAGTAGGCATGTTGTACTACGTATTTATTTTGAGTGTTGCGCTGGAGGTACCTACCATTTAAATTTTTACAAGTTGAGTAAGTATAACAGTGTCTGTCATAATCGAAATCCTGCCGGCAAACAGTCCATCGGAGAAACGGACTGTCGGCGAACTGTTGCGGAATCACGGTCCATGGATGGACGTTAGATTATGTCAGGGTTGGAATTCGTAGTATAATTATACTATTTGTACCATAATTTAACGATCTGTAGTATGTAGTATCGTAATGCCAGTATACTACGCGAAAGTACCATAATTTAGCAGACTCGTTTATACCCTATAATTATATGGAATTTTCTTAGAATAAGCCTTATTCTTAGGGAATTTCGGTATGCATGGCAACATCGGTCTAGATTTTTTATCCCGGTTGTGACAGAGTAGGATGGATGTATTTTATTTGATTTTATGTATTAGTGTGAGTGAGCCGATGATATGTATAAGCCTCAATTTAATATAATTCGTTCATTATTCGTAGGATTTGTGAATATTTTCACAAAAAAAATCGCATACAAATGCAATCATACTTCAATTTAATTCAAAATCGACAAGAAACGAAACGTAGTATAATTTTAGGGCAAGTAGTATATTTTTAACTTCCAAAGAGTATAATTTTTTGAGGGCCTGATTCCAACCCTGGATTATGTACCTAGGTATTCTTATGCGAGTTTTACGTAATTTGCAGTGCGCTCGCTAGCTGATGAAATTTCGTATTGTGTAAAGACAGAGGAACTGGGTATACTTTAGAACTATATGATTAATTAAAGGCATTGGACGTATACTATCTAATTTGTGAGGCAGCTAGCGCTCTACATGCACAAATTAGATAGTATACGTCCAGTTGAATGTCCCTTTGAACGCGAGCATGTGAAACTGTGAACCACAGACTACAAGGGATAGGTACGTACATGGTATCCCTCTGTAGTCTCACCATAATGAGTGTGAAACATACTATTAATATAGTTTGTGGAAATAAATAAAAAACACAGGCTTTTTGGCGGGATTTTGTCAGAGATGGTTGTCGTTTTTGTTTAGTTTTCCAAAAAATGTATATTGTAGGTTTTGGTGTATATTTGTGATAGTTTTATATGCAAGTGCCTATTAAAGTGTATATTCTGCGGTATAGTTAAATAAAAGCGTGTAACGACTCTACCGGATCGTTCCAAAATGTCCCTTGTTATTCTTCATTATACCTACTATCGGTATAATGCGGACATGAACCTGCAGAGTGGATCACCGAATGGCACTGGTTGTGCTTTCGTGGAGGCCGTGCTGCGGTTTAATTGAAAATCGCCGACTAACTCTAGTCGTGCTCTGTTTTTGTGGAGGCCGTACTGTAACCGCCGGTTTAAATAAATATAAGAAATAATTAATAATACTTTAAATAAGACAGGGCTGTATGGACAAAGCTTCCCTTGCCCGTCCTCAATAGAGGACAAATCAACAACAACAACAACAAAAAAACTTTGCTGTTGGCTGGCTTGGCGCTTTTAGATTTGTAAATCCAACCAAACAAAACCAAATTCCACTAAAGTGTCTACCACAAACTATATAGCCGTATACTATCTAATTTGTGCTTTATAGGGGATAGATAATACGTGTGGTGTCGGACGTATACTATTTAATTTGTGGTGGTGTCTACAACATGCACAACGACACATCACACACAATAATTATTTAATTCAAAATACCTACGTCACGTCAGTCAGTTTGGTTGGTATACATTTTTTCAAAGAAACTACTGTGCTGTTCAAAGTGAAATTAATCAAGACTATACAATGGCTGAAGATACTACGCAAACGCAAACCCAAACGCAAAATTCACAAATTGATTGGAGCCAGAATAATCCAACTACAGTTATTCCAACCATCTGGGGTAGATTTTACTATTTATACTCTTCCAAGTCGGCTTCGAACCATTGCTGGAGGGGGATGCAGAATCCAGAATACTGTGGTAAGTATAATCCGGTTAGAGTGCAGAAAAGGGGTGCTGAGTTTTTTTTTTGTGATATTGTCCTTTTTCCATTGCGCCCCCTTTTATCCACACTGACCTGTGTTTTATATTAAAGTATCCAAATATCGCCACTGCCAGTCTTCCTGTGGATGTCGTACAAGCTCACTCAAAGCTGAGTCAAGGTGACGGGCAGTAATGAGCAGCGATGTCTGTACTGTACATTCAACTCCATCTCATACCTCCATCCTACCTGCCCAGAAAGCCAGTGATTAGGGCAATAATAACCAATTATTTCAGAAGAGGTCTTCTCCAGCGGTGGAATATTAGACTAGACTGTTGTTGAGTCTGTGGTCCTTTGAGGTGTGACATGCATAATTTACCGAGGCAAACAAATCACCAAATTGCAATTATTTTTCTTATTAACGGACTAAGTCGACAACATACCCACAGTATGCTCTAATTTGCCTTACTGCCTAATATCTTCATGTTATGTCTTCTTGCCTCCAGATTTGATACAGAATGAATTCACTCTTGGACGTGCTCTGAGTTGCACATTTGCTATGAGAAAAGACATAATTAAAGAAGAAATCATTAGGAATGTTAGCAAACAGCATTTTATTATGAAAAGGGATTTATCGTAAGTATTATTAATTAATTTACTTACATAAGCACAACAGAAATGCCTATTAGAATAAATTATGATTCCTTGCAGAATGTCCTTTGATGGATTATCTGCAGTAAAATAGATAACTTTTCCCATGCTACCTACCAAATTAAAAATATATATGAGCAGAGCAGTGAAGAAGTCATGAGAAGTCATTTAATTTTGTTTTGTATTATTTTCCATTTATTTTGTTTTTTTGCCTTTAGTGTAAAACTGGGTGTTGCCACTCCTTGTGTTTTAGTGAGCCACTGAGTCCTGCCATTGTAACAGACTTGTCTTACAATGGAACATTTGTTAATGGGGAGAAAATTGGGAAAGGCAACAGTCGAGTTCTAGATGACAATGACGAGATCGCTGTTACACATCCAGCTATGAAAAGTATTTTATTTTTATTCTTTTATTTTCATATTGAATTACTTATAATTTTATTTCTCATTGTTTTGCATTACTTTTTTGTTAGTAAAGTTTTTATTTTTTTATGAATCACATACTGTGTGTGGTTTGTCCGACACGTCAGAATTTATGAATCTGTATGAATAGTGAGGTTTTTATGGAATCATGTTTATTTATTCCTCTGTCACAAATTTTAATTATTTTGCAGTGTTTGTGTTCAAAGACTTGCTTAAAAATGAACAAGACCAGGTTCCCCAGCAAATATCAAAGAAATATTACATCTCCAGGACATTGGGCCAGGGCGCTTGCGGCATTGTCAAGTTAGTGTATGACAAGGTAATGAAAACTATAAACGCATGGAATTATGAAATGTGTAACGAATGAAATAAGCAACCTACGGTGTTGGTCTGGCTCTCAAAAATGGACCATCACATTTCCATTTATTTGAATAAACTATAGGGGGTGTGGTGAAGCTCACAAGGGGATTATTAAATTAGTAAGTAGACATTACCAGTTGTCCTCCTCTCCCCTATGTTGTGCCCACAAGGGTCCATAATGGTCTGTCTATTTATAAACTTACCACCTACATTGCATTACATTGTGGAATGCAATAAAATGATGATGATGATGGAAAGTTATGTCCAACAGGGGACGTGGATCCGATCCAGATACGACCTTCTGACTGCTACATCAGATCTGCGATCATTACATCATAATTTTTCATTTTATATACAGGTAGGTCTTGGCTGTCAAAGGGACTTGTCTTATTAACTATAGTTAATAGGATGATTCTGATGGTTTATAATATAATATAACTAACTACCTATCATAGGGAAAGTGTTAATAGTTGTGAGACATACTGGGAAACATTTTATTATAAACAATTATTTCAGAAAAAGTGTACACAGCATGCAATGAAAATAATAAAGAAGAGCAGATTGACGAATGGGCAAGTTCATAATTTGAATGACCCGAAGAAAATCATGAACGAAGTTAACATTTTGAAAACCTTACGACATGTAAGTAGGTGCCGTTGAAAAGTGCCACTGGGATACCATAAACATTTGTAAATACTTATATAAATCTTTTTATAATTTTGTTCAGCCATGTATAATTTCGACTGAAGAAGTCTACGACTCGCGTGACGCAGTCTTCATTGTGTTGGAGCTGATGCAAGGCGGCGAGCTGTTTGACCGGATCTTGAAGAGAGGCCACCTCACTGAGGAACTGACACGATTCTTGTTCAGACAAATGGTGCTGGCTGTCAAGTACCTTCACTCTCAGGGCATCACTCACAGAGACCTTAAAGTAAGGGTTTGCTGTCATATTATTTAATTCTCATCATCAGTCTGTCGACTCGACATCCACTGATATGCATAAAATGCGGCACCGCAGGCGCTACCTTTTTTAGGTTGTAGTCTGTCTATCTTGACAGAGGCGTCCCACGCTGCGCCTACCGGTATGCCTACTGTCTATGGAACAGATGACAGAGGCATATTTAAATCTGGATAATCTTTATGATTCTGATGCTTTTTGATATTATTGAGATATTAATAAAACAAATGTACCACTTGTTTAATTCCAAATTAGAATTTTCTCCTGTACTACGGGAATTATGGCCATCACTAATATAACATCCAGGCTAGGACCAAATTGCACAAAGTTGTCTGTCCCCAGTGGAAATCGAACCCACGACCCTGGCGTTAGCGTCTAACGACCAAGCCACTAGGTCAACCAGGCGGCCTGTGAGTCCTATGTCCCTACTGAGAGAAACGTGTAACACGTTATTTTGTGTTGTACTTACAGCCTGAGAACGTGCTATTGGAGAGTAAGGATGACCACACACTGGTCAAGATAACCGACTTCGGACTGAGCAAGTTTGTGGGAGAGCACTCGTTCATGCGGACCATGTGCGGCACGCCGCTGTACCTCGCGCCGGAGGTGCTGCGCGCCAACGGGCAGCGTTCCTACGGCCCCGAGGTGGACGTGTGGAGTTTGGGCGTCATATTCTTTGTTTGGTAAGAAAAAATAAAAAGAATCCTTTATTCACATATCACAGCAATATGAATGAAGACGTCAAAATTTGACAAAATTGGAATAAAGTTAAAACTTAATTGGAGATGCTGCGAATGGGAAAAGAGCTCAGCCGCTAAAATAATTATTCCTCTAACTACAGGACATAAACATAATAACAATCATAATAAAATCATTTTTTTTAAACTCCAAATAAAATACATAATTTACTTCGGCAGCTTAAATTTTAGTTTTTTTCTATTTTTTCATTCTTAATTTTTTCTATCCTTCTTATAGTAAATATGCTTCTTTCTTTCTGTGTATTATGTATAATAGCACTGGTGTAATCAATTTCCAGCCTGGTGGGCTACCTGCCGTTCTCGACGGAGTACAAGGAGATGGAGCTGAGAGACCAGATCATGTGCGGGCAGTACCGGTACTCGCAGGCGCACTGGCGGGGCGTCAGCTTGCAGGCCAAGCTGCTCATGAAGAGGATGCTCACCGTCAACGTGGGCCGGAGGATCTCCCTCGAACAGATACTCAACCACCCTTGGATGCAGGTAGAGGATTACAAAACACAATTTAGCCTCTCGAAACCCCTGACTCCATATTGGGCCAAAAAGTATTACTAAGTAATACTTTTGTTATCCGCCGGATAATAATTTAATTTCATAGCTAATGCAAAGATCATTAACGCTTAATTGCATGTTTCATATTTGTCGCTTGTAATGTTTTGTCGGACTTTTTGTGTGCAGTGTATAGTTACTTTATAGCGTGTCATAGTGTCTTCTTCGTATCTTCACCAAGAAGATGGCTTGTCGCCGAATTTTGGTTTCAATAATATTTATAAATAATTATTTGTAACTTGTTATATATTCAACAAAATGTATTAAGGATACATTTTGTTGAATATATAACAAGTTACAAATGTTACAATGACTTATACCACCAGTGAAAAGGTCATTTCATCGATCGTTCATTATCTTAACATTCCTTTATCTTTACTCCCGCAGGATGTTAATGTCATCGTAAGGGTGGAGAGGCTACTGATGGACACTTCAGTGAGAAACCTGAGTCAGTTAACGGTGTCCAGCGACCAGGAGAACAACAACGCCGAGGCTTCTGACAACGTCACTGTGATGAAGATCGTGGCGAGGACCAAGCGGGCCCTGAGCCGCCTGAGCGTGAGCGACACGAGCTCCTGCGAGCCCGTCGCCAAGAGACTGAGGACAGCCATGCACCAGGAGTGCGGGAACAAAGACGACACCAGTTCAGCTACGAGCGTCTCTTTAGAATAGCAAGTGATATTACTAAAGTCTAGTACAGCCTGCGACATGAGTTGATAAAAAAATCAAGTCTATTATTTGAGCTTATAAACAGCGGAGACAGCACAGAACTGGCGGAGGGCAGCGCGGTGGATTTTGTGCTGACAATGGACCGAGTTATGCAGAAATATTAATCCAACACATAAAACGTCAAAACTTGAGCGTAGTTATACAATACTGTTTCTTTTAATTCGAAAAATCTTCCAGCAGAGGAATTCAAGGACAGATTTTATACTTTTTATAATCACTATAATATAGTCTACCAACTCACATGTACAGTCACGAACCGGCATTGTTGAGCCACTAGCTTATCATCTTAATTTGGTTGTGTTACACGAATGCCGCAGTTTTTCGTTATTGAAATGTGACCATGCAACCCTTTTGTAACCCTCTTTGCATTCATCAACAGCCTATTAATCTCCCCACTGCTGGGGCTCAGGCCTATCCTCTCAACGAGGATGTTCGGGCTATAGTCCACCACGCTAGCCCAATGCGGGTTGGTAGACTTCACATGCGCCTAAGAATTTCTTCTTCGGCGTATGCAGGTTTCCTCACGATGTTTTCCTTCATCGTTTGAGAGCAGTCAGTAAATGTACGTAAGTTTCGAGAAAAACCCATTGGTACATGACCCAACCGGGGATCGAACTCCGGACCTTTCGATATGATAGGCCGCGTCTTATCCCCAGGGCCACTGATGCACTTTGCATTACACGGCCAAAATACGAACAGTGGCAAGTGGCTCAACAATCCCGGTTCGTGACTGTACGAGCAGGTTAGATTTTAAAACTTGATGTCTCGAAAATGGGTAAGTGTGGGTTGGATCATTTCTGCATAACTCGACTCGATTAATAATCGTCTTTAGGTGTTAAAGTTCAAATGCGTGGAGCGCGAGTATACGTCCCTATCGGATGGTTACAGTTTACTCCTTCATGCTATTTTGAACTTCATTCTAACACTGTTAAAGATGATAATTGGCAGCGTAAAATCGGCCGTGCTTCAGTCAGTCGAATTGACGCATTTCTAAGCCTTCGAGTTTTTTTACAGAATGATGAAAGATTGCTTTGGCGGCTGTGCTGTGCTTTTAATACATTTTAAATTACACACTCGCCAATCGGCTTCTGTTTTTTTTTATCAATTTTGTTCCTAACTGTACATCTTAAAGTTACCTCAAGATGAATAATTATGAATGTTATTTTTTAAATTTTAATTTTGAGTGATAGTTAACTGGTACCTATACTAGTGTTGATAGATAGTACCATAATTATTGTCGCAAATGTTTTATATTGATTCCTGTTTTATTCAATTCCAATTTTTTATTTTTGTAATTTTAAGCGTAGTAGTACTTCACTGTTACCATTTGTATTTTTGATTATTGTTATTGTTCGTAGTTGAAACGTTACATTGTTGCCTATTATTAACTTGACAATAACTATTGTATTGTAATAACTATTGTAGTCAACAATAACTCCAAATGAGTTAATTCTCAACAAAACTCGAATAAATACGAACTCAGGCAGCTGAAGTGCCAAATGTGATTGCTTGTACTTAATAAATATGCATAGTTTCTTTTTAACATATAATACGATAGTGACGTTCACTATTCGATGAGAATTCATAGCTTTGCTTTGCTAGTCTCTGGACTAGTCGTAAGTTTGACTGCGTAGATTTATTGATGTGATTCCGCCTTTGATCCACCGACTAGCGATTATGTACGTAATATTAGTTTGGTTGTAAGAATGCGAATTTTAAAATAGTTTATTTTTGTTACATTTTAGACAATCGTAAGGTTCAAGTCAATAAAACTATGCCATACAAAATAAATTATATATTTCTTTCAAATTCCATACGATACTTTACATTTTACATATATTTACAGAAACACAGTGTAATTAGAAAGATCTAAACAAACACTAAATTAATTCAGTCTTTAATTATATTCAATACAGTTTAACTTTAACAATGTTGGGTGAAACTACACACAAAAACTAACAAACAGTAACTCAACTGTTCCATTGTCCCTCTACTCAGTGCGAGTCAACTGTGGCTGTCAGAATTTCCGGAAAACCGTAAAAACAAACCAGTTTTCTACTGTGTTAACAAAATGACATAATATTATTATAACAGTAGATCATTGGCAACAGGAAGCTAAAATTGTTGGGCCGGGCCCTGTGGGTCCCACTGGACACTATGGAATGAAAAACATACACAAGTATATCGTGTTATCATAGCAACGAGAATAATCATAATTTAATGGTAATTGTTTAGTTACAGTCATAAACTGAATACTAAATAAAATTCTTTAAAATTGGCACCGCCAAATTGACAGATGTCCAATAATAGTGATATTGCCTCCATAAGGCCGCTATTTTTACTTTCATGATTGGTTAGTTTCTGTCCTGCGATCATTATATAGTATTGACGATCGCCGTCTATCCGCCGACGATCTGTCCGAATGAAAGCCCAACTAGTTGAAAAAGAAGTTAAATTACTGGCTGTTAGCAAGATATTCTTATTCTAGATTTCAGTCTAAACTTTTGACATGCCCTCTAAATATACTGTTCCATTGTCATTAGTAATGATCTCAATATTGTTCATTCCTTGTTAAACTGCAAGAACATTTCTTTAACATATAAAGGAAATTGACCTATACTTTACAAAATGAATATTTACATAATCGAAATAATAGTTCAAAAATGCGTAAAATAAATTACATTGAATATCAAAACAAAGCAAAATAAATAGAAATAAAAATTCAATTGTATAACAAAACCCTTGATGTAAAAATAAATCATAAAGTAGTGGCAAAGCATTTATTTTTACAGAGGTTCAAAACGGTGCATGCAATTAATTGTTCGTAGCAAGTTCCGAAACCAACGCCTCCAAACTTTGATTGCGAAATATATTTAATAGGCACATGTCTTCTTATCTAATTAAATAGGTAACAGTGGGGACTGTGATGCCTAGTTCCTACCCTTACACAAAACATTACATACTATTTCACATCACACTATCATCTTTATACACATACCAGCTACTGCCCCGGTTTTCTCCGTGCTTTTATTTCCCACGTTTCAAATTTCTTCAAAATCGGCTCAGTCTTTATGGCGTGACTGAGTAACAAGCATCTTTCTCTTCATCAGTCTTTGTAACGTAACTGTAGAGTTACGGCGATCATGATTATACGCAACTGTTGCCGTAATTTGACTGGGCACGACACTTGTTCACAATCACTGATATTTCACTTGTAAGTCCCACGACACACGTGTCACAGCACTATTCACCGCCCACGTTGTCTTCGGCGCTGCTGTGCGAGGGCTCTGCGTTCTGCGCTTCCGCCTCTGAAAAGAAACAAGTTTTATCAATTTTAATAAAGATTTTGGAAAATTAATTCAACTTAAAAAAACAATGACCTAATTTTAAATAAGTACGGTGAGTTACCGAGTCCAATCTACCTACCATTTTTAAGTGTATCCACATTTTTATCATGCAAAAGTAATTTTTAGGCTTGCATGGATATTAAATATCTTGGAGTATGAGAATGGTAAAGTAATTTTAGATAGGATAGAGAAGAGTGCAATGTTATGTACCATGGGCTACAAAGTGTAGGAAGAACATTGAAAAAATGGTATAAAATTAAGACAGACATGGATAATTTGATTAGGTACTCGCACGCATCCCAAGCAATGAAAAGAGGAAAGTGTCTATTTGAAGTTCTCGCCTTATCATGAAATTACATATTACTTAGGGTGTTTAAAAGGGAAACTACCCAAAAAAAAAAAACTAGTCAGCACATAAGACGAACAGCCATGCCCGTGCACAGTAAGCAATTATTTGAGCAAGGCAACTCACCCAATAAACAACTAAACAACTTTTGAAGTAACTGAAACAATGTGAAGCAGGAATGCAATAACAAAATCGTTAGTTTTTATCTAAACTAAAACTACAAAAGAATGTCGGGCGATTTAGCTTCGTAACATTTTTTCAGTAAGTAGGTTTCCGCTGTTTTCGGGTAATTCAAAGATTGATGAAATTAAAGAAAGCGAAAGAGGTGTGCCGGGATCACGATATCGATACTCAATAGCAAAAGTAAATATGTGATGAATTAAAACTGCACAAATCAAACGGTGGTCAAACTAAGAACAGCCCAGTATTTTTGGGGGAAAAAAAGCAAATCATCTTTTCCAATAGCGAAAGAATTTTAAAATCAGTTAGGTGTGTATGACACTCAGGACCTCCCTGGACAGCCACCATCAGATATCACCCAAACCACATCCAAGCTAAAATGCAAGGGCTCAGAATGATCTCGAATGAAAGAAAAATATTATCTGGTCCGTTATTAGTGTATGAAATCCTCTCCAGTATCAAATGTATGCAGTCGGGAGTCTGAACCGAACCCGAACCGGGTATTATGATCGCCAGGGTTGGTGTGTGACGTACCTGCTATCGCGCGGTCCACTTTCAACTTGTCACGCACGATGTAGGCGGCAGTGAGGAAGAAGAACACGCCGCCGATGACCTCTACGAAACACGTCACGAACAGCGCGTACTGCAGCGACCTGAACTGCACGGCGTGGCTGGGGCCCTCCGTGGGGTCCGACGACAGCGACCTCTTCAAACTCTCAGAGATCTGGCGGACAAACGGGGCTAGTATTACAAATAATAATTATAGGTTGAACAAATTTACACACGGCTCTTTAGTCCCAAACTAAGGCGAAGCTTGTAAATGGGTACTCAACAACTGATAAACATACATAAATCATCATCATCATATCAGCCTGTAGACGTCCACTGCTGGACAAAGGCCTCCCCCAAGGATCTCCACGACGACCGGTCCTGCGCTAACCTCATCCAGCCGGGTCCCGCGACCTTCACCAGATCGTCGGTGAAAAGATATATTACATACATAAATACTTATAAATAAATACTTAAATGAATACAAACACCCAGAATCCGAAAACCAACAGTTATGCAATGTTAGTTAAATAAACAATAACACAAATGTTGGTCCCGGGTGGAAATCGAAGCCACAAACTTTGGCGCAGTAGGCAGGGTCACTACCACTACGCCAACAGGCCAGACATTATGCCTTAGGTCACAATAGATTTTCGCCAAAATCCAAATGTGCGTTTGGTCAGACA
Source organism: Metalampra italica (assembly GCA_949699065.1). Taxonomy (NCBI): domain Eukaryota; kingdom Metazoa; phylum Arthropoda; class Insecta; order Lepidoptera; family Oecophoridae; genus Metalampra; species Metalampra italica. The sequence continues at coordinate 5,316,705 of OX452983.1, forward strand.
GTTCTAAGGCAAGGGTGCTTTTCGCCAAAATGCCCTTTTTGTCAAAATTAGGTTCGGTCAAATGAGAAAATCTCATATGCTATAGTGTCTATATTTTAAGTATAAACTGAAACTACACCTTATGTGCAAACACTCAATAAGGCAAAAAAATGGATTTTGAATATTATTTTTCGTATCGTCCAAAAATCATGAAAAGAAATATCCAATCATACATTTATACAGGATCGTACTGATGAATAGAGTTATCTGTTCGTGTACTTACCACTCCGACTAGATATGGACTGCCTGCGTCGCCCAGCGTGTGCGATATCAAAATCTGGAAAGCCTCCGCAGTGGATCTTCGCGGTGGAACCACCACGTACTGAAATATAACGAATTATTACAATCAAGTGTGTGTAGCATTGGATTTTATATAAGAGACCGTAACCATTTCTACAAGGACAATTTAAAATGCCTTACTTTGTAACCGAGTTATAAACGAAGACATAAATCTTACATCATAATAGTTACAAGGAAAGAGAAGAACGCAACGAAATCATCACGAACTTGGTTACAAAGCAAAACAATCTTCGTTTGTAACTGGTTACGAAAGTCATACGTGATCATCTAGACAGCAAAATTGTACAGTTTTCAAACCCCCGTCGTTTCCGAAACCGCCTTTTTTATTTCAATTTTATAACTAGCTACGAAGCAGGTTTCTTTCGCTATTTTGTAACTGGTTATCATATCATATATGACATATATGTTTCTTATAACCACAAAATATTAACCAAAGTAAATAAATGCCGGCCAGTTTTTCTTTATATTCCGATAGAGCGTGATATTATGAGCATCTTTTACTGTAGGACCCAGGTTCGATTCCCTAAGACTGATTCACTAAGATCAAACTGCAGAGAACATGTTAAATGATTCATAATTAATAGTTAACCAATTAGGAAAACGAACGTGAGAAATCCGTTTACGTAGCTAGTTATAAAAATGGATGCAAAAACAGTAATTTTGTTCTATTCGGAAATAGAAAGTTTTATTTTAAATTTCGCGCCATTGTGCACACATACGCCATCTGTGATCACTTTAAATTACTGCAATGCAACACATGCCATAATAAGCTAACTAGGTACTTATTTAATGCAAGTGTCAATAGATGTCGCTTTTAGCAAAAAAAAAATTGAAAACACCCACTCAGCTCGAAAGGTTTTTTTCCGTGAAATATTCCAATGAGAATTTAATATTTACAAGAATATGTATTTATGGTTTCACGACTAGGCAAGTGAGCCGTAAATTATGTGCTAATGAGTGACTGAATTCAATTCTTATTTGCAAAGCATTCCAAAAATAGATACAGAATAAAACACGCCCAAAAAAAAACTTCATGCACCAATAACCGAAATTAATAGCTTCATTCATTACCGAATACCAAGAACATAGGAACAAAATGCAAGCTACATTTATAAAAAAATCTACCATTGAGATCTGTTCTAACGATCACCCCACACTTATCGAAGCGCAATTGGCTCAAGCCCGTCTAAAGACGCCAAGGGTCGTCAAAACCAGTATTGCATTGAAATTATGACTAGCTCAAGCCGATTCCGCGATGATAAATGAATTGATTTCAACAGACATGGCAAATGAAAACCACAGCTATTTGGTCTCGGGAAAATAATAAATAGTTTGTATTCCGTCCGAAGCGCACTGCAAAATTTACTTGGTAATACAAAAATACAAATTTGTTTCTGCTGCTAGTGATCCTTTCATGTACACGTACAGTCAACCGCACGTCAGTGGAAACTGACTTGAACTGCCCTAGAATATTAGGGGGTTTCAATACTATGAAATACCATTTTATACTGGTTATTAAGTGCGGTTAACCGTACTTGTATTATGTAATTTCCGAGCCGCAAATAGCTTCAGTTTTGTTTGTCACTTCGGAGACCCTTAGAGTCAGCACGTACTTTGCAGAGAGCAGCGCAGAGGATTATACGCCGACAATTAGTAATTGTCTTTAAAAGTGTTAGAATTAAGTTCAAAATTGCATGAAGGAGTAAATGTATCCAACAGATAGCGGCGCGTACCCGCGCTGAGCATTTATTCTAATACTTATAAAGACAATAATTATTAACAGTGAGCGGATTTGAAGTAGCTAATCGGATTTATATGGATATCTATGACCAGTGCAATGTGTTTTTGAAGTTGTTTGAAGTCTATCCATCGATTCACATTGCTCATACGAGGCACATTTGTATAATAAAATACCTACTACTCTGGTCCGTAGTATCTAGAATCATTTTGTTACGAATCGATGGATACAAGACTTTAAACCATATTTTTTAACCAAATTTAAAAAACAAATTACACTGGTCATACATATACATAGCTAAATCTAATAGAAGCTTCAAATCCGCTCTGGAAAATAAAAACATCAGTGTAAAAAATATTAAAAGCGTTGCTCTCCGCCAGGCCGGACGTGGCCAGCGGGGCGTACAGAGGAGGCGTCTCTTACCAGCGACATATCGGCCACTATTGCCCAGTTGAGATTTAAAGCGAGCTCGCCAACGAACATGAGGGCGAAGGGCGCGTAGAGCGAGTGCTCCGCGAGCAGCATGGCGAGCGCGATGGCGGGCGCGGAGACGAGCAGCCCCGCGCCGCAGATGAGCGGGTGCGCGCGCGGGAAGCGCTTCAGCAGCGCGGCGCCCAGCCACGCGCCCGTCGGCACGCCCAGGATGCCGGACGCCATCGTGATCGCGCCGAACACTAGCGACACCCTTCGTGCAATATCAGCGCTTTAGCAACCAACCAACCAACCAACCAATCAACACTAGCATCAATGGCACTCGCTCCCGTTGCGATGCGCTTGCGATCTTTATGTAGATAAACGTACAATACAGTCAACTACAGATGTCACATTCCATATACATAGGTGGAGATAATTAGAAACAGGGCAAGATTTTCATACAATCGAGGTCTCTTTGAAGCCATGGTTCTCAGTGAAGGATTGCACAGGGCATGATCTGATGACGGTCATCGAGAGATCAGATGGAGTACTTTAAGATTGCTATAGATATTCAACTGATCAGATAAGCCGTTTGGAAGCATCATCGTCATGAAGAAAAAACCCCGCAAAATGGCATCAAAATATATGAAAATATTAAAGTTGCTCGTCGCTGCTTCCAAACGGCATGACGATGCTGCTTCCAAACGGCTTATCTGATCAGTTGGATATCTATAGCGCTCTGAAAGTCCTCCATCTACTCTCTCAATGAGCGTCATCAGATCATGCCCCGGTCAATCCTTCACGGAGAACCATGGCTTCAAAGTGACCTCGATCGTATGAAAATCTTGCTCTGTTTCTAATTATCCGTCCACCTATGCTAATATAATAAATATGTTTTTTTTCTTTGAACGCTCTTATATCAGGAACTAACTTGAAAAATTCTATTTGCATTTGATAACCCAATTCGCGAGGAAGGTTTTAAGGTATTTATTTAACATCACTCTTCATCGTTTATTGGCACTTGAAAAAGGAACTCCATAAAGTAGGAATGTAAAATCTTTAGCAACAACATAGTTACGATTCATCGTTCATGCTTCCGCATCATGCTAGTAAATATATTCATGGTAATCAAATTATTTCTTACATACGACTGATATGTTTAAAGCTAAGAAAAATCATATCGATATATATGTTTAAGTATACATAAATAGTAAGCATCATTCTAGATAAGCATGATGAGATGATTGTGTGATGTTTGTTCTCATTGGAATATTTCGGAAAATTCGAGCCGGTGGGCGATTTCTGCTTTACAGTTTATCCCAATCAAAACTTCCAATCCAACGATTTAAAATAAACAACAATGAAAACCAAATAACTAGTCCAATTTCATTTACCCAGTTAACCGACCGCAAAAACAAGATGCCATTTAACTTTGCAGCCGACGTAGTTTTACTTATACTTGGAAGTTTCGATCGGTCGGGTGTTTGTAGCGAGTGTAAAGTCAGAGAGCGCCTCACCAGTACAATGTCGGCGACGATCGACCACGTGAGGTTGAGCGTGAGCATGCCGAGGAACATGAGGCAGTAGGCGAGCGCGACGTGCGCCGACACGGCGACGAGCGCGAGGTACACGAGCGGCGCGGACGCGAGCGGCGCGAACCCGCAGATGAGCGGGTCGCAGTCGTGCACGGCGGGCCGCAGCCGCTGCGCCAGCGCCGAGCCGAGCGGCACGCCCAGCGCGCCAGCGAACATGCCCACCAGCCCGAACTTGTACGACACACTGTCGGTGCGTACGTTTACATTCCCTTTCATATATTACGACCTGACGACGGTGGCGGAAGCGGAGGACCGGGTGTGGTGGTGATTGCGGAAGCCCTATGTCCAGCAGTGGACGTTGAAGGGCTGACATGATGATGATGGTGATATTACCAACACTTTCGTCCACTGTTGGACGAACAGTAGGCCAAACAACCGTTTTAATATTGTCTCTTCTCTACAATTTATACATTATAACCATAACTGCAAGTTTAATAAAATAAATATTGTATACGTTTGTGAAGAAACAAGTGAATTTATTATTATGTATTATTAAAAGTGATCTACCACCCTATTGTTGAAATTACCTACGTCATAAAACAATAATATGTTCACTTGAAAAACAATCTGACAATTATTTTACTAATGCTGCCTTTTTCCTTTTATCATTTATTGATATTTATTGTGGTGACGTCATGCTTTGCTATTACTACATCACACTGACGTCATAACTGTGCATCTCTTTCAGTATTATAATACAATTATTATTTTATAAGCGAAGAGATACGTTGCACTTTGTCACAGTGATTTTGATATGAATCGAAAGCTTAAAACCAATGCTCACCTCTCGAGGGTGATGTCCTGGTTGGGCTGCAGCGTGAGGCCGAGGAAGATGAACTGCGGCCCCCACCACGCGAGCGCGCCCGTCACGAACGCCACGCAGGTGAACGCGATGGTAGACAGCATGAACGACGGACTGGAATGTGATAAAAGCACTTGCTTTAACCTATATCAAACACGTTGGGCTTGCTTATTTAATAAATACTAATATTAATTATTTACAAGTAATGACAACAGTGTAATCTCGTGGAAAGGAGGATAAGTTCTAAAGTTTAAATACTGTTAAATCTTGTGATAGTAAGGGCCTCTTACACCGCTTGCTGATAAAGTCCCAGATACCCTATCTGCAGGTTATCTGACAGATAGCCTGTTTTTTTGGTTTCACAGGTATCTGATTGCCTATATATTATATATTTTATATAGTTTATCACACAGATTTATCTGATAGATTAGTTTATCACTAAGATTACTATCTGTAACAATATCAGGAAGTGGTGAAAGAAGCCCTAAGTAGTCTATCGTAACTGCTACATGTGGGTATTAGTAAAACAACTTTTAATTTTATAAAGGAGACGTTTCAGATCCGGCCTGCACTATGTACACTTTTGGGAAATTCGAGGAAAAATCTGAAGGATAATAAAATAATACTAAAATTGAAATATTTGCAGTATTTTTCTGGTAGTAAAGCAATATTTTATTAAATAGATGACAAAGCTGGCAACATGTACGTTTAATACGAGTCCGTTCCGAAACTGAGTCCGGAGTATTGGGATAACTGTCAATCATGAACTAAATTATCTTCCTAAGAAACAAATATATAAAAAAACAAAAATGGGAAAACTGATCGTCAGTTGGTTATTAACTTCCATAAAACAGCTATACACCAACTATTTTTCATTGCATAAAAATGTGTCGAAGTTTCGAGCTGTGACTTCTAAACGTACCTACTTTGTAATGTCACGAATTTGGTTTATTTTGTTGGCAGCATTGAATGTCATTTTGGTGTGTTGGCTTCATTGGGTGTCATTTTGGTTTGTTGGCTGCAGTGAATGTCATTTTGGTTTGTTGGCTGCATTGAGTATCATTTTGGTTTGTTGGCTGCATTGAATGTGATTTTAGTTTGTTGGCTGCATTGAATATCATTTTGGTTTGATGGCTGCATTGATTGTTATAAAAGCATTTTTATTAGGTAAAGGTATCTAGCCATACAGCCAAATCCGGTCCGTTTGACTAATCCCTTTATCCCGATTCTTTCCTCGTTCTTTCATTGACGTCGGTTAGGCAATCGTTTTATATTAGTCCAAACCATCAGTCTGGTAATATTGACGCGAAACTGACCATCTAACCCACGGACTGATAGATTGGACGGATGGATTTCTGAATATTTTGATTTTTTCGTCAGTCTTAGTGAGATTGACGTCAGATTAATGGTGTGACTGCGTTCATCAGTCACGCGTCACTAGTGATGAGAACCGATTATCGGTTTTATGAATTATAAATAATTGATGCGTATCCGAACATACTTGACTAGAGGTACTTGAAATCAGCTTTCCATGACTATAAAAGATCTGGCTTAAAATCGTTCCTTCCACATCTAGGCATTGCGTGAGCCTTGGAAAAAAGACGACGTTGGTCTACTTTGTCTATGAATTATTAATCATAGACAGGGTAGACCAGCGTCTTTTTTTAAAATTATTTTTTGCACTGTAATGAAAATAATTATACCTATGTAAATATCTAGCTGGGAACAACACGGCACAAGTTATTTTGCAGATCACGACAAAAAATGTGGAATGGTAAACGAATGGAAACGTCGTGGAAAACGTCAAATGAAATGTCATTGACAGTGGCAGCCATCTTTATTTTTAGGGTAAGTGTTGCCTATAATATAACGTTTAATGCATTTCTACACAAAAACTAAGCCAAAATATACCAAAATGATCATTAAACCACTTTTATATAATATTGACATTTCATAATTATATGTGTACAAGGTCCAGGCCGGGGCTCCATACATTCGTGATACGTCTCCTTTCCGCCATCTACGTATGCCCCAGTGAGTCGGTTGAAAATAAGAGTAACTCACTTCCTGACAAGCGAGCGCAGATCGTCCCGGTACGAGGTGGGCTTCATCTGGCTGTCCTCAGCCTGACCGCGCTCCGGGTCCTGCATGACCCACGTGATGAGCGCCACGGCCACCACGCCCAGGAACGGCGTGACGCGCAGCCCCCAGCGCCAGTTGCCGGCCGCCGCGCCCGCCAGAGAGCCCACTATGTAACCCAAGCCGCTGGAACATACAACACATACTATGTGATCACCATACTATTAAACCGCGAATGTTTGATGAATGATTGGATGTTTGTTACTCTTTCACGCAAAAACTGATTTTGATTAAACTTTACAGTAATAGATTATACGTAACATAGTATCTTAAAATTAAAGGAAGATCATGCAATTTAACATTTAAATATAAATTTTATTTTTTGTGCATTAAAGAGTATTGAATTATTTATTCACATTTTCCAATTTCTGGATTTTTTTTATATATACGGCTTTTGCCTGCGATTTTGCAAAGATTAGCGTCATCCATGTGTCTTTGTTGTCGAAAAAGAAATATGTGAGTTATTAATATAAAACACGCGATGCTATTTTACACTTCACCACTACAAGGATTTAGCGCTGACTGACGAAAACGTCTTTGATGTGAACGAAAAGCCGCTAATGGAGGGATTGCGTGCGATGATTGAAGCGAGACTACTTGCGTGCATGCACACAAATCTCACGACTGCAGTCGCTCATTCGTAAACTAAACAATGCACTCTGCCTCGCAAGTGACATACATTCAACACGACTCAACCTACGACTAAGCCAAACCCCTGCTCCACCCACACGTTTGCGTTTGTAAAGGTTTGCTAAACGTGTACATGCAGCATAACGTGTTTGGTTATGGTTTGGATGACCCCCCCCCCCCTGATATCACTAATACTTTTAAAGATGCTGTACACGGGTAGAGAAATAGGTAGAGTAACTAGCACACTCTTCTACCAGCTCAAAATTTTACATAGGTACGAAATACTTCCAAAATTTTAGTACTCTACACTACATGTATTCTGTGACTCTACCCTCCAATGCTGTTTACATTGGTATAGTTAGTAGCATATTTAGTACTCTTCTGCGCTACTCTACTGTTTACTCTATCCGTGTACAGCGGCCTTTTTAGGGCTTCCATTGGGTCAAGCTCCCGGAGGTTGGGGGCAGGTGAAGACGGCATATGTATGTACATTTAGTCACCTGCAATATTTAAACAATGCAAAGAATTTTAAGTGCTAATGTAATGTCACTAAAATTCTTCAGTGCTCATTTCATACTTGGTGTTTTCACCAAGAATGAAATGAGTTGTTTGTTTCACACAGCCACTCCTCCGAGTAGTCTTCTGTTCACTTGCCGAATGGACTTTACAAACCACGACCAGACTGTTAAAGATATGCCACTTTACCTGCCGACGGGTATGGCGAAGTAGAAGAAGGCGAGCATCTTGGAGCGCACGTTGCCGACGAACAGGTCGCTGATGATGGTGGGCGCGATGGTGGAGTACGACGCCTCGCCGATGCCCACCAGCCCGCGGAAGAACGCGAACACGTAAAAGTTCTATAAAACCATAATGAAAAGTCAATAAGCACTTCTATTACAATCTCGATACCTCAGTGTAGCATTCCACGAGCAAATAAATTCTACTAAATGTTAGTATTTTTGTAGGTAACATAAGTAAGGTATATAATAGCAGTTAATTGGACTGACAGTACACTACTACACAGCTATCACAACTTTTGTGGCTGTTATTCAAACGATTCTTGATATAGGCATTTTGGCGTTGCAAGCGCCATTGTTATCATGGGTATACATATTTCATAAACATCCATACGTCCATACCTATAATATCCTATCTGGTTACTCACAGAAATGAAAGAGCCGAAGAAGGTGGTGATACTCCAGAGCGCGACGCCGAACGCCATGATGTACCTCCGCGAGTAGCGGTCGCCCAGGTAGCCGAAGATCGGTGCGAACACCATGTACGCCACCACGAACACGGTCTGCAGGAAGCCGGCCTTGTCGTCGCCGATGTTGAACTCACTCTTCACATCGCCCAGCACACCTGCAACCAAAAAAAAAGTCCACGTTAAAAAATTCAGCAAAGTTTCTGTGCGGGTCAGCGTTTTGCTCAGAACTCTCGGAAAATAATTTTATTTTTCTGAAATATGCATAATTTTCCCATCATTGCCGGGCAGTTTGACATAAATAAATCTCTATTACCTATATATCTTACAATCAGGGTTAGAAAGGATAATAATCGTGATAATAATAGTTGGTTATTTAATTAAGCTTAGTGTTAATTTGGGGACTCCCCCTTACATAAAATTTTCATATAATTCAGTTCATATTATGCGAAGTTGAGTTGAGTATCGTCATTCGGTTTGTTTTTGTTTAGGTATTCAGTGCAAACTTGAAAAATGCAAAAAAGTAAGATCCATCGTGGTCAAACTTTGTTTGCTTCAAGAAAAGTTTTTTTTTCTTACATTCATCCGTATCATTATCAAGAAGACTCAAGAAGTGTAATTATCTTGACAATTTCAAAACCTGCATACAATACAATATGTTGGCAATCTCAGATATTAGTTCAGTACCTAGTTTTTGAGTTACACGGCGGACAGAAAGATGGACAAAAATGCAGTGAAGTGGCCAATGATACATCTTAGAAACAAACTAATAGTTTCGAGTTACATTACAACCACCCTTGAGTTTCAGTCAGTGGTATTGTTAAAGACAAATCTGACAAGGACTTCTAGATTTACATGCATAATGTATGCAAATCATGTGTTACTTTACACTGAGAACTACAAATAATCTAAGTACCTCCAACAATTACCGTAAAGAGACTAACACATTGTCATTTACAGAATTTCAAACGCCAACTGATTGTAAGATGCATTTTGAGGATATCAATCGGCGCCTGCGGTGTATATTATGTAGCTGGATGTACGGCCGATTATAATTTTAATTTATATATCGTTACACACGGAGCCTCGGTGGTGGTGTTCATTGGGGAAGGCCTATGTCCTAGAGTGGACGTCTGTAAGGACTGATTATGATGATGATGAATAAAATTAAATAGGTATATATTATTTTATATAAAAAAAGATAGTTTTGTAATGTGTCCAAATAGTATCGAAACTATCAAAGGCAGGTACCGACACCATCAAAATTATATAGTTTGATTGACGTTGCGGTTACCGTCTAGTCCGTCCGACGATCTATCGATATTCCAGCAACACCAGTGAGAGCTCGAACATAAAAAAACATAATATGGTCATAGACATGCGGCCGCGATACCTAAAATGTGACCTTGGCAAGTTGAGTGGCCGCTCATTCTCATTCGACCACGCGAAAAGAACCAGTTTTGATGCCTAAATATATATACCAACACATACATGTACATAAAGTTTAAGCAAAAGTGATGTAAAGGACAGGTTAAGGGATTAGAAAGTACCGGCTCTCCACTACCTCCAACTCTAGTATTTTTCGTGAATACCCCTATTTCAAGTGCTGATATACAAGGCCTTACTTGGGAATGCCAGACCAGAATATTATTTTTACAATTAGTTCCTCTGTGCTGCACGTTTCGCGTGTTGCTAACGACATGGACAATAACGCGGCGGCGACGACGACGACGCGACGGAAGGGTGGGGTTCGCAATCCAGGCTTGTACAATATGCGATAAAGCCGAGCAAACACACTGATGGACGTGAGCTTTGCCACGCATGTGGCCGGTATTCAATGTATAAACATTCTGTGAACGACACAACTCTATACACCTACCGTCTATGTAAAATATTAAATTGAAAAAAGTACAGCAGTAAAAACACAATCAACCGAGTTCAAGATCATTTCTCTTGGGTTAGATTTTTGGTTTATTGCTGTAAGTCGATATGTTAGAAACATGGCTTCGTAATAGGTATTATTTCCAAAGAAAGCGGAAGCGGTTGTACCTACAACTACTATATAAATACATGGGAGAACTAGAAGTACGCTATTAGAGCTTTGCCAGCCGACTCCAAAATCCATAAAAATGCTAATGGAAGTTCTATGTGTGTACTGTTAACTGTGTACATCTGTACATACTTTTATAATTACCATACACAAGCTTAGGCAATTGGACGCTTCCACCGGCACCGGAACAAGTCAAAGCATTATTAGTCACTGTCACAGTGGATAGAAAGTATTGTTAATCAGGCTAATTTAGTTTGAGTAACAGTCGCCAGGCATGTTTAACTACCGTCTTCTTTCATTTGACTGCGACTTGTTACAATCAGAACGCTTGTTTTAACGACCTAGATGGGTATTGATCGTTTAAATTACACGTACTTGATATAGACAGCACACTCGTATAAATACGTACTTTTATTTTCAATATCTCAATGGATATTGTCACGGGTTGCTATTAAAAATATTCTATTAAATTCTTTCCCTATAATGTCTCGGCGTATCATGTTGACACCTCTATAAATCATCTTTTATTACGGCCCCCATTGTGTGCTGCACCGTTGTTTGTTGAAGCCCCAGCTTGTGCCCTCTCCGCGTTTTAGTTGCTTGCTTTGGATTTTTTATTCTCATCGGACATTTTTTTAACAACGATATCAGATTTTTAAAACGTTACTTACATCCAATGTTACACTTTTTTTAAAGTCGTAGGCACCTAACTAAATTTCTAACCATCTTTATTTGTATTTTTAAACATTTAATAAGTAAACAGGATTCCCTATATGATGATCTCGTGGTTCAACTTCTAATATTTTAAATGCTCGTAGGCTAAATAAATTGGATGTGGGCTGAGGCAATTTGCGGTTTCTAAATTGATAGCTGACGTACACCTTACAACTTGACAAATCGGACTTTATTTATTTCTTGCCAATAATTAGCTAACTCAACGGGGTCCAAACTAAGTAAAACTTCAGTCCAGTGGGCATAGTTAAACAGATTTTCATTTGGTATATTACCTCTACCTACGTAGATCATCAGCAGACTAGACTATCAGAGTCAATGAGGTTGTCGTACCATTAATATGTATGAACAAGTTCAATGCAATTTTCGCTTCGCCCCCATCCTCTCGGTGGATTACCTCGTCATGGCATGGCATCAACATGTTTTTTTACGGAATGGCGTGATGCTGTTGACGATGACGTAAGCGACTTCACCGTCGGCTCACGGTTGAGCAAACTTCTACATGGCAATCGCCAACCGTACACTTTGAAGTTTTGTACCATTTTTAAGTTTATGTCGATATTTGATTTTTGTATAGTATCAATTAATGGAATGTTCTTGATTGAATTGTTTAACTAAAAATAATATGAGTGAGAACTTCACACAGAAAAGTTTAAAGTGAGGATAATTACCTATGTATATCGAGTTCATACAAATAAGATTAACTCCGCAAGGCGGAAGGTGAAAGTTAAAGAAATGATAAAAAGAGCACTATGAGAACTCTGTCGTTTATAAAAATAACTGACTTAAGAAAGTAAAGAGATAAAACTGATATAAAAGTAAGAACAGTAATATCAATTGAAATTTGATTGAACAACGGCACAAACACGGAAGTTTACCTACACATTGATGAAGCAAGTCTAAGTAAAAACAAACATATTTTTCGTCAACATTTTCTTGTCATTCATCAAAAAGACGATGACATACTTAGTGGATACTAAAAATAAGTAGCGTCGGTCGTCGCTGACTTTGAAATCTGATCTACATAGAGGTTTTTATTTTAGAACCAACCAGATTTTAATGCACTTGATCGTTATTGTAGCGGTTATGTAAAGCGAGACTATCAAAGCAGTCTAGATTCTTCATATTTCATACCGTATCTAATTTCATTAATGATATCTAACTGTGAATGACTCGCTCGGCCATAGACGACGATTAGTCATACCTCATCACCGGATTCATCATGTTGTTTATGGCCAGGGCCACAATCACTTTATCATCGAGATATGTCTGATGCAACGACCTTCATAGTCAGTGGGCGTAGTAGACTCGCGTGGCATGATCGATGCCTACGTCATCTTCGTGTTATCTGCGTGCCGCACGGGGGGCAGCACTGGCGCGGCGCTGCGGTATCAACAAGCATGCTCACACGTCGCGGCGCGCCGGTAGGAGCGATCACGCCACATTTTCTGACCAATCACAGGCCGGGAAAATCGGCGGGCGAAACACCGCCGCACAGTGACTCGTGACGAAGGCAGGAAAGCACGCGTACGGTGTTTTTCAGTCATGATGACGAAACTGACTCGTATTAATAGGCAAAGCTGTTTAAATATATACTGTTGCCGGCCTAACTAAAGTGTAGTAAAATGATGTAAGTTTATGTAGAGCTTGAAATTGATTGGCGAAATATGAAACAGGGGATGGTATGAAGAAATTAATAGTTAGGTGTAGATGAGATATAAAGGCGACGCTAGTTGCATACGCGGCCGAAGAACATTCTTCGTTCCTAACTGAGTAACGAAGCAAGAATACAATTGCCACAGTTGTATAGCTAGTTACGGACGAAGGGGAGGGTGAAGCGAATTAACATCAAACTGGATGTGAAGCTTACGGAAGACACTCAGCGAAGTGTCAATCACAGCGTGTAATGAGATTTCCACGACAAAATGGTGTGTTACGTAGCGTCGGCGAGTCCTGCCGTGCGTTTCATTTCCGGCAAATGGGGTTCCTTTTGCTGTGGATGACGTATCGCCCCGGGGGAGCTATAGCGGTCTGAATCACTGCAAATATCTAAAATTATATATTGTTTGAGAAGAGGGAGCAGACGGATTCGCAATTACCAATACAATTTTGTTATAACAAAATGGCAAGGCCATTGTTGCCAAGCAACGCGAAAGTAGTCAAATTTTCATAGGTATACTAACTACCTCGACTAACTTTTCAAACTAACTACCTCGACTATCTGTGTGTATCCCGTAAAGTCTACCTGAGCATAATCACTATCATTTACAGAATTTCTAAGTTCTGTTACAGTTCTTCTTCTACTTGGAAAGTCAAGTTAGCCTTTAACTATAGGTTACCTACATATCGTAGCAATTGCAAGGCGAAATAGCTCAGCAAAATTCGCAATGCAGTAAATATTCTCTTATCAGCAAAACTAGCCGTCAAAGTCGAAGTGGCCAGATAAAATGTAAATACTTTTTAGATTTTATTTACTTATTGTTTAAAGATATTTAAAACTAATTATACATTATATTTCTTTTTTACTCGATAAAAGTTTATCTTAAGCTAATACAACAAGCTTATACAATACAAGCAATTTCAGATCATTGCCGAAATGTGCTCTTATCTACGAACGTAAATGATATTGAACCGATTGGGCAACACCTGTATTCAAATTTAGGATTCGTTTGGCTGCGGTTCTGCAGCTGAATGTAAATATAGACACACATAGTAATAATCAATCACAATCGTGTAATCATTATGATTAAGTATATAGGTACTGGATTATAAGGTATTTCAAATCAAATCAACATGTCCCCATTGCTGGGGCGCCAGGCCGTTCGGCTATAGTCTACACGCTAGCCCAGAGTTCTGGTAGAGTTCACATGCACCTAAGAATTTCTTCTTCGGCGTATGCAGGTATCCCACACGATGTTTTCTTTCACCGTTTGAGAGCTTAGTTTCGAGAAAAACCCATTGGTACATGTTCCAGCTGGGGATCGAACTCCGGACCTTTCGATATGATAAGCCGCGTCTTATCCCTGACGCCACTGACGCTCTGGAATTTAATAAGGTATTTACTTTGGAATTAGTTCTGAAGTAAATTAGTACCTTAGTAAATGTTAATTTATTTATAGATAGGTGGCATTTTACATCTTTCTAGTGCCAGACTGTGTGCCAACTATGTAAGTAGTGTTCGTTCCCTGACCGATTAATGAATTTGGCACACAGTTCATAGTCCCACACCTATTGTAGTTTACTAGTTAGTTAAAAGCCGGCCCAGAATGGTGATTAAAAAACCTATTATCAATATAGGAGAGGCTCGGTCTAGCCTAGATGCACGTTATGCTCACGCAGACATATTGAGAATTAGTTTTCTCCGTTTGTAGGTTATGTAGTACGTAATGCACAGATTTGGTATGGGTTTGTATAGAGCAAAGATTTTTTTAATTAACAAAAGAAACGTTTTAAAGTGATTAGGTAACATGTACTGAAGCAGGCTTTCTTCATTAAGTACTTCCTATTTTTCTAGTATCGCTAAGCGCTATTTGCAGTATTTGTCTAATCCCCAAAAAGATATGTCCCTATGAGGCTGGCAAGGACATGAATGGTCCAAGCCCTCGTTTTATACAAAGATTAAAATAATATTTTAAACTAACTTATTATAATTTTCACATACATTGTAAAGTATTATAATTTGTTAATTGTACGCCCATGACTCACAAGTCACAAGCTGAAGGTAAATGGGATAATAGCTATTGTTTTCATTCATTGTTAATGCAACACTGAAACATTTAACAAGGAATTCAAATAAAGAAATACATCCTGACAAACTTGATCAACGATCAGCTCAAACCTTAGCACCTCGTGATTAAGATGACCTAGCGAATGGAAAACACTACATTTCTACTAAAAATCTGTAATCCGAGCAAAGCCGCGAGGCAGGATGGTACGGTCCCAATCCTTCTAATTAATTATAATAGAGACACAGAACATAATTGATAAAGACGAAAGTTATGAAATTTTAACGTGGATGGATAGTCGCAAGGCTACTGTTAACCACAATAAGAAACCTTAATTAATGCAATCGATCATCCTTAATTTACATTACACATATACTAGCTGTTGACGCGACATCGCCCGCTTGTTATTGTTTTTAGCAGGAGCAGTTTATCCATGGTAAAAATTAACCTATGTTCAACTCCATATGACACAGGCGATCTGTATGAAAGATTTCGTGGAGAACAGGGTTTATTCGCAAAATTCCCATCGGTTCGTACCCACCAGGTCCTCCCACCCATCCACCATTTCGCGATTTTCCAAATAAGTTTGTCGCATTTTCTCCACACCGGAAAGCAAACAAAAATCAGGGGATTTTGCGAATTTGCCAAGCTGTGAGAGCGTAACAATAAACAAACAAATTCACTTTCTTCAAGTGAGCTTATTTGTTAGATGCGATTTCATGGCACGACTATACAAAAGACACCATTGAAATGATACATGTAAACCAGTGTCATGGAGACGAGCATAAGTGACTATTTACAGTAGTCTGTTCCCGCAGGAAAGAAAAATCTTGCACGCGGGTGAAGTTGCGGGCACTAGCCAGTGTTATAAAAATAATGTGCACAGAAGAAGTGAGAGAGTTAGTAGCGTGCATGTGTAAGAATGGCTGTAAGTGTAGTGCAGTTAATTGTGCAACACGATGCAAGCACGTTGCTGCCAATACCAGGAACACGCGGTAACCCAAGCCTCGCGCGGGTCCACTTTCACGAATCGATGTGAGCACTATTTCTCTGGGAAATATTTGCACAGTCACATCCGTTACTTTCAATTCAATTATTAAAATGTAACTGGAAGATTTAATTGATATAAAAACACAGGATTATTTAAGTATAATAGATGATAGACAATTAATTATAGCTCATTCCATGTAGAACCGGCACCGGCTGCCTTAAAGGGTTAATAAGAGGGAGGGTTATAGAGTAATTAATGACCATGAGGTAATTAATTACGGTCATATTATACCCGCATTATTATTATGGTAGACACAATATAAATAGATAGTAGATAAAAAATTGACGTTGTATAAATGTACCCAGTGTACTTACATGCAATAAAATAGTTTTGACTTTTGACTTTCAATAGGGTCTTAAAACGAATTACAATTGTTAGATATCCGAACATATTCAAACCGTTCGGGTATTGTCTGATATGATGGGTTATTCCCAACGGATCATGTGATCAGTTCGTAGTTTCATCTGGTCACGCCAAAAGTTCCCATCGGAATAACGATTTTTTTTTCCAGATTGAAAAGCATTGAAGAATTATAACTTGGGGTCTATACGCACTACGCGATATAAACCCAAGAGTAAGGCTGTCTCGATAGTCCATTAGAGGAATTGTGAACTAACGACCTTGGATGCAGCAGAATCAAAATTGACGCTTAAAAAAGCAGTAAACAGTAGGTATAATTACTTTGAGCATCGTCTTCGAGCTGCCTTTACCTGTTAGATTTTACTTCAAGTTTTCATATGTCATGCTGCATGATTTTAAATATTTAGTCTCTAATTATGTCGCACCACATTGCATTCAAATTATAGCGATAATATGAGAAGCGTGTATTTTCTACACAAACGTTTGTGGAATTAATTAATGATGCTAATGAGTGCCGAGCCAGGTGTGCAAAAAATCGCAATCAGCTTGTGGATTCCAATAAGTTTATCGCACGTTATTGTACGTTAATTAAGGTATGTCTTTTATATTAACTCACAGTGACGATTCTACGAAACTTACCTATCAGCTTTCAAATATTGGGAAAGGATTTGCTAGAAGACGGCGGTCTTGGGATATACAAAGAAAGTTGTCTGTGCCAGCCAATCCGCGTATTACAAAGGTTTGTGCTAACGCACTCAAACACTTACCTACTGTTTGTCAAAAAAAACAGAGCTAATATGCTCTGTGCATAATATGTATTGAATTATATTAGGATACAACTGTTGCCCGCGTGGAATAAGTTTTTTTCCCGCAGTAACAGTTTACCGCGGTAAAATGTAGCCTATATGTTATTCCAGGATAATATAAGCTATCACTGTACCAAGTTTCATCAAAATCCGTTCAGCCGCTACAGCGTGAAAGAGTAACAAACATCCTTACAAACTTTCGCCTTTATAATATTAGTAGGATTATTGTGATGTTCTGAGCACCAGTTTTACCTAATAAGCCTATATCAAGTGCGAATGATGCGAATCCTGACCGCTAATTGTGATAATTATCATAACGAATAATAACTGTTACGGGATACCGGTCTCTAATAATTTCGTTTAAATACAAAATCTGATCTACATTATTTCTGTTTTGATCTGAGAAATATAAAGAAATAGAATTATATTATAGTTTCCCAAATAAGAAAGTCACGAGAGGATTGAGATGACCATAAATAAAATAAAAACAACTGAAATAAAACGAATTTTATCTTCAGCAACAGGCTTCAAGTTTTATTTTTATAGCTCTCTCTAATAAACTGCTTCCGGATGTTTGATATTTAGACGTTATAAAACTTTTTTAGTTGGTGGTTCATTTTAGTTAGAGAATTTATGAAGACAGTTTGTTTACCACCCGGCATAAGAAAAGTAAAAGTAAAGTAGCTAATAATTTATAGGCAGTTCCAGGTCCTTAACTTATCCTAGTATAGGAAAAAAAGTTCCGTTTATCCAAAACATTAACATTCATTTTTAAGTAGTTTGTGGACTTATTTTTAGTCACGTTGCGATAATTACATCATAATCTAAATAAAAAGTTGACACATTACCAAAATACTCTATTTCATTATCACCATGTACCTGTCAAAGTGGTCAAACGTCCCAAGCACCGTGCTATGTGAAAAAGACGATATAACAAAAGAGAGATTTGGCGTCGTCTGGGCGAAGTTTTATCAGTATCAGTTAGGGCGCCGTCTGGTCCTGCGAAAGCGCACATAAAACGGAGAGGGTAAGTAGGCCCATCTGCATAAATGTTCCTATGGCATTATCCCCGTCTCAAAGAAAAGCTTTGTACCTATATGATTTTCATAAACTCTCTCTGCACAAATAAAATAAATTGCCTAAAAGTTTGAAATAGATTGTTTGATCTTGTTTATTTTCATAAAGAATGCGTCATATTTTCAAATCCGTTAAAGTGTAGAAATCTTCCATCATCTATTTGTAAACATTGTAAATCTTAATATCATAAACGTGAAAATCTGTTGACATGTATCCACGTCTGTGCTACTCAAATAATGAATACTAGGAGCTACTTTTTACCATGGGAAAAAAAAATCTACCAAAGGAAACCAGCTTGGACAACCAGCGAGCAACACCGCGTTGCAAAAGCTAGTAAATTAAATAGCGATGTTATAAAAGGGAAAGTCATCATTGAAAAGCTTATCTATCTTCATCCGGTCGAGTATTGATTTATTTGACAACTTTACAACTCTGCTACGTTAGGCTATGGTATGGCACAGTAATGTTTGCTAACTGTTAACAAAGTTAAACCAACGATTAGGTGTGTCAGTGACTATTTATTACAAACGGTTCGCAACGCCATTCGTTTCCCAGCAATTTATATTTGCTAGCTTTGCTCCGATTATTGTATCTGATAAAAACTTCGCGTATCGAACATGCTGAACGATTTTTAACCCTATTCTCATGTGATAAGACTCAAAGGTGTCTAACAATATTCGCTGCAGTACTATTTGATGTACTTAAACGATTAAATTAATCTAATCTAGATGTTAGTTCGTTCAATAACTAGCTTTTGCTTGCGGCTTCTAACAAATCTTCTACGTTACCACAATATAGTACCAGTAATGTGTAATGACATGCTATACATGACTGATATTGCGGTGCCAATTTAATTATGGGTAATATATTACTACTTCACGTTTTTTACACGTCATTACGCTATTAAAAATAAGTGGTTTTGTAAAGAAGTTACGTTAGTTTTCTCATCGTTTCCTTTAAATTTTTGCATATAAGTTGAGAACAGCTGGAAAGATTTTGATGCAGTTTTCACTGTTACTAAGAGAATCTCGGGATTAATTTTCAGTGTAAAAAAACTATGCAGATTTGATGAAAGGAAGCCGAGCAATAACGATTTTAATTTTAAAAATTGGAAGAAAATCTAGATGGCGCGCCCGCAAATCGCTTAAGAAGCATATACAATGTAAATATCAGTTATTATCTCCATAAGAGTAATATGTACATATAAATACTGTACTGTAGATACAGTATAGAATAGATACTAATACTAGGTATAACAGACAGGAGCAACGAGCTTTGTTATTCACAAGTCAGTAAGCATGGCGCACATCCAGCAGAGATGCGGATCAAGATCACAATCTCAAAGCAGAACAAACAAGACAACCCCGAGCTAACACAGCCTGCTAAGTTTGCTTATAAAACGTCATTCAAGATGAACATACCTATCTATGTTGTTTAAAATGAAAGCTTTGATGCCGTATAAG
The DNA here is from genome assembly GCA_949699065.1 of Metalampra italica. Lineage (NCBI taxonomy): Eukaryota > Metazoa > Arthropoda > Insecta > Lepidoptera > Oecophoridae > Metalampra > Metalampra italica. The sequence continues at coordinate 5,336,830 of OX452983.1, forward strand.
TGGTGCATTTCACTGATTACAAAACAAGGCTGTAAGCGCTGTTTTGTCGTGTCGCTTTGTGGTCGGTGTCTAGGTAATATTATATGATCGGCGTTCCATACACCACTTTGAAAGCGCATTTCTAAAAGCAAATTGGTGTTCATATTCTAGGTCACGAGCGTGCATCAACCTCATTCTTTGAACAAGTCACGGCCTCTGTAGTTACACCATTACGGACGGTGTATTGCCACTCAAATTGATACAAGCGTATATTATCACTGCACTCACATTCGTGATATCTACAAGTAACGGCGGTTACCGTTTACACACTAATAGAAGGCATAATTGTGAAAAGTGCTAGAACGATATTCTTATCTCGATATCAAATCAATATAAACGCAACGTTAAGTTTGCACAACCTAGTTATGTGGACTTCTAACAAAATAATCCTTATACAGGCTGTGAAAAGACATACTCAAAAGTTATCGACGTTGTGGCGAATTCGACTGGCAAGTTTTTTTTAAATTCCAACTTCAACCAATTATAGCTTAATGTCCACTGATCGGATATTAAATGCTTCGAACAATTTATTTTTACGTCAATTAAGACTAAATACAATTTAGTTTGAATTACCTGTCATTTCGTTCCAGCCACGAGTCCTGCTGTGACCCCAAGATCGAGCTTGACTGACAGTAAGATGATATGAGGTAATGTAACTTAGATAAGACGATTACATACCTTCATTAGCGTATTTATAATTTATATTGAAGGAACTAAGCTACTCCTGTGGAAATAAAGTACATTTTGTATGCTATACTTTATTTTCAGTGACTCATACCCACACATTCGTATGATAAAATATATCTGGCATGAAACTAATTGGCCACAAGTGCAGAGCAGTCTCGATGGCCACTCGTGGCATGGCCGGACTACCTTTACTTGCCTACTTACTCCAGGCCAGATGCATTACTTTAAATCAAAGACTGATTGTATTAGCTAGCATGCATACAATCCCATTTGTTCAGTACCTACATTATAAATCGATCGATTTCGCACACCCATCATATTGAGGCGTACAAGTACAGAGTATATAATAGTTTGTACAAGTACAGACCTCCTTGCTCCTCTCTTCCACAACTCGACGGATGCGCATGAAATTTTACACACACGTTACTTCTTATGGACTACGCCCTTAAGGCTTATGCCCAGGAGGCCAATCGCGCTAATCTGATCGATATTACCAAATCCTAACCATAACCCAAAAGTTATGCTGCATCCAAACGTTTAGCAAACCTCGGCAAACGCAAACGTATGGAGCAGGGGTTTGGCTTGCGTTTGTAAAGGTTTGCCAAACGCGTGGATGCAGCATAACTTTTTGTTTATGGTTTGGATTTGGCCCGCACGTGTAAACATATTGGTGAAAGTAGGCTAACGGGAAAATAAAATAAGTCCCGGGAAATTGGTAGCGACGACGGCCACAAAGCTCAGTCAGTAACTACCTACTTACTGTACAGATAAGACAGAAGGTAATAAAATTCAAATTTTATTTATTTTCTCACACAAAGATATAACAATATTCGCATGCAGTTTGATAAATACCGGAAATGAAATTAACCGGAGACCGGTCTTTGTGTGAGACTGGATTGGAAATTGCACCTGTAAAAAGTTAAATTCTATGAAAATTATTATCACAGAAGTCGGTAAAAATTCACGTTTTACCGGCCTTGTCTCGTATCAGTGTAGAGTTCCTCCTAGTTTTTTTACATATTTCCATATCTTCTACAAGAATTTAAAGTGCTTAAAGCATTCTACCATAATCTTGTGGCCCAAATGTAGAGACAGAGTAGAGAGATACAATATGTAAATTGTTCAAATGTAGCCCACCCACAACAAGTCGACAGTTTCAAACATTTAAGAGGCGGTCAATAAATAGAAAACACTTGTGGCCAGATGTGGTTGAGTTTTTTAAAAAAGGTTACAAGTGTCATGAGAAAAAATAAGCTTCAAACACCTGATCTGATATGGGGAGGGGTTTATGTTCTGTAATAAATGGCGTTTAATAAATCGTGTACACCGAACAAACAGCGTTGTAAGCCTAACAGTGATCCTTTTTGATGAATGGTCGATGAAGAACGGCTGAACTCCTGGCTGATACGACACGCAGGCGCATTAATAAATCGGGTTAAAACCACATTAAAAAGGATCAGCTTTTACTTTTACGAACATCTAACATGTGATGTTAGACCAAAATCCCCTTTCTTGTGGTAAAATCCTTTTTTTTTGCTTTATGGACCAATATACGAAAAGTTAAAGTGATTCTTTGTTACGACACACAGTTAAATGTAGTATTTTATGACACTTGCGAACATGAAACTCGCACTTTGCGACTGCGTTAATAGCTTTACCCTCTACCTATGGCTTTAACCATTTCATGTTACACATAAAATCCTTTCGAATACTACCGGAGTACCGATTCCAAAATTTCTATTAGTTCGAATAAATCTGTATATTGTATATGCTCTAGGAAACATGTCGTAACAAAAATATTTACAACGAAAAAAAAAGTGGTCCCAGGAAATTGAATAATTGCGGGTCGGTCCGAGGGGCAGAAGCTAGTCCGAAATTCTGAAGCCTTCGTCAAGTATTGGAATAAAAAAAAGACAAAACGAACTAATGAAATGAGCGAGGAGACAAAACCAATGGTTTGAAAACAAGTATTGGTCACAGAGCATCCCTTCACATTTTAACCCCTCACTGGGCGCGGCGGGGCTTATTGAACGTGTGCTTTTACATATTTTATTCATTTAAACGATGCGCACACCCCGGCCGGGCCCATCATAACTTACTAAACAAAATGGGGACATTGGGAACCCTTTTTATTGTACCATGTACGACACACTGCTGACGTATAGTAGGTAAACTGTAACTAAATATGTTTTAGGGTTACGTCAAACGAAACGGACACATAATGAAAGCATTCTGTCTGCCTGTCGACCGATTCATAACTGTAGATTTGCCCTGATATGAGTAGGTATGAGAAAGTTACCTACTTATATGGAAATTTCAAAGTTCTACTCTAAGCATTGATGAAACCCGCAAATTGTAAACGAACAACGCGACGCAAGATACATACTATGAATGTACATATTGAGAATGACCGATTTAAACGCTCTGCATGCAACTAGCAATAGACGATTAGCATTATTTCCTCAGACAGTATTGTAGGACAAGTTACATTAAACTGAAACACACCTTGAACTCAGTTCTGGTACTGTCTAATTACAGCCTATATGTATTCACATAATTAACATATCACACGAGCGCATCGAAAGGTTTTTAATCAACCTGACGTAATGAGTCGCACGCACGTTTGGTGTGCGTTCATTCACGCATGTCATCAGAAAATTATTACCATCTTTTAAGATTCTTATATTATAAGTGGTAGATGTCCTTCAAAACAGCATAGTCATCCATGTCGCGTGATGTTGCATTTTTGTCCGGCAATAAAAAAAAGGATTGTTTGAATAATGTAGATAGGATTCCAAGACACGTTCAGTTCAAACTCCAACCAAATACTTTCTTGCTTATTAATAATATTAATATTACTACTACATTTAGATATTTCGATGACAAAGTGAAAACGGGAAATTAGTCACAAATGAAACAAAGTCCAACTTTGCAGACAAACCGTCTAGTACGCAAAAATATGTTTATTTAGAACAGAGATGTTAAATCATACTAGAAGTGACGTAATCAATAAATCACAATCTGAGAACTATTCAACAAGGTGATAAAGTTTAGCACTGTCTAGTGTTCATAGACACTGCCATGTCTACATGGAAACACATTAATCAAAACAAAATGTGTTGCCATTGGAAACTATGGTAATGCAAATTACAACAATTTGCCCACACTAGCGCGGCTTTAGTTTTCCTTTCTTCAATAAAATAATGTTACAATAAAAACAAATTACCTATATAGCCTCGATAACTCCAATCAATACCTATGTAATAGTTGTGAGTATCTAATAGGAAATTTATGTAGTTAATTGACTACTTTGTTGATTTACTGGCTCGGTCTTTGTACTCAAGCGCCATAGGTCCAAGGTTCGAATCCTACCGGGACAAGGCAACTTTGTACAATTTGTACAGGTTATTTGTTCTCTGTAGAACAAACTGCTGAGGGCAAACAGTATAACATCTGAGAAAGACCCAACGACGAAATACGACAAACTAGACAAGGATAAGACATTCATTGTACAACATAACTAGGATAAAAGTAAGAAATCCCTTATTTGTTGACCGAAACATTCTAGTAAACTAGTCACGGATGGGTCACAGCACAGATAGATTCAAAAGATCTGAACGCAGCAAATTTTTTTTTGGAACTAGAAAAAAAAATATTAACACAACGGACTTCAGATTTGTGCAGATTATAATAGCGCCAACTTTCGAATGAAGGTGGATCGTTGTCGAAATACTGTTGCCCGTCTGGCTGTTTTAATAAAACAACAAGATTACATACCTATAAAACAAAAGCTCATTCATTCCATCGCACCTGCTTTAATAACATCTCCCTCAATATTTATTTTGTCTGAATAAAAAATGCAGCTGCACTTGGCAAATTGTGTCTCTGATTGCTTTGAGATTTTAATCAAGATAACGGCAATTTGGGGGCTTGGGGTTTGGTGTTGCGGTGGCAACTTGTTGATCGGCCCCTAGAGAAATCAACCCTCGCTCGTAAGCATCCTACCCATATAACCACTCGCGAACTATCGGTAGCATTTTAGTAAGTACAACTTATAAAGCAACCAAATGTATACCTATCAAGATCTTCTATGTACATAGCACTTTTCAGAAGTAGTAATAACCTAAAATTAAAAGGTTTTTTGGTAAGTTGAACTAATGTTAAAATAACGAACGAAATCTTAGGCTGGCTTAGAATTATCACAATAAAAAGCATCAATTGTGAATAGAAAAGGAGGGATGTATTTTCGCACGAATAGTGCGTCTCATAATTACACAGCGCATAGGTAAACCCTGCGATGGGAACTTTCTCCGCAACTCTCCATTTTCTAATCACGAATGTGTCAAGAACGCCAGTAACAAATCAACGTGCGTTTTTGTGAAGTTGAGCAATGAATGAAATGCATTTGAATAAAAGAATGACCATTCCACAATACTCCGCTCTAATTCAACGAACAATTCGACCAACATACCTTTTACATATTTGAATATTTAAAAGGCGACATTGTATTCAGTGAAGAATGAGTGTAAGCCCACGCACGTGAGTAGACATTGGAGATTAGTTCTCTGATTACGTGACAACGACCCCTCCTGGGTGTTCGACTACCATTAATAGTTTATTGGGCATTAGTAGCGAGTACTTTATGTACAACTCATTTCTTTTGAATTTAAGAGCTCAGTAAATCGATTCCATTACAAGTTCGCTGTATTGAAAATCGCGTACATTCAATTACATGTGTTACGACATTCGACGCAAATGTTCCTCCTATTAACACGACATGCTTGAGTACAGTTTAACGTCTACAAACCACATACTATCACGTCCTTATACTTCATAGGCTACACATGAAGTGTTCTCAAACACATACCTTTAAAGATCCAGAGTTCCTGAGTATGCGGAGTCAACGACACTTGAAGGTAAGTAAATAACTTAAAACGTAAATAAGGGAGGGCAAACATTGTGTAACAAGCTACTTCTCTTAGCTTTAAAAGTTTGCATGTTCAGATAAAAGGATGCGTCCATAAATCCGACATAATCCTGTTACTTGTAGTCATCATAGACCAGGAAATGACTAAGTGACAACACGCTACTCATAAAGATTACAATATCTTTAAATACAATGACGGATTATTGTAACAGCAATTTGAAGAAAGAAAGGACTCTACAGAAATTCACAGAATTCTTCAACCTGGAATTCTTAGATTAGTGTCAGTCCAAAAATTCATAGAATTCTTACTCAAATGAGTAGCGTAATGACTTATGTAATATAATTACTGTCATTATCGTTTTTGTGAACAGCAGTGGAACACATTATCATCAACATTCTAAAACGTCTGACTGCATGATCCTACCGGGTGGTGTTTAATACAGATTTTCTTAGGTACCTATAGTGGGAAATGCATGGGTTGCATATTCAGCTTTTATAAAAGCCTGGAACTTATTCATTGTCTCTGACAAAAGAGGTCTATTCGTGCCAGCAATTAAAACAGCTTTATGATAAACCGTATAGTGAATAGCCAAACATCTCTCCATTAAGGGAGTGCTCAATGCACGAACATTAATAAATCCTGGCGAGCTTCTACTATCGTGATAAGATAAAATAAAGCTTTGGTTGAGCAGGCATGGCCGATGACGTAACCCCTTACACATTTAGACACAGACAATAAAAGCCACAATAGGGAGACTCGAATTAGACGAAGGAATCATGGAGGCGGAAAGGTTAACGAAAAGGATAATGTATCTATTGTTAGATTGTTACTAATAATGACGTCTGAATGAAAGGTTAATAAGACTGTTGAGTTGTGAAGGTTTGAGATCATAAATCATCTTACTATCTTGTCTTGTACTCATGTCGTATTTTTTAAGTAAAATGTACAGCGCACAAAATCTAGAGATAACTGCATTAGATCGAGCGGTCTTGAACCGAATATGGTAATATAAGTGAAACAAATAGGTCCTTCAGATGTTTTCGGTCGTCCTGGAGATCCCTGGCCTTTATCCAGCAGTGGACGTCTTTGGGCTGATATGATGATGCTGAAATTAGGTCCTACCCTTTTAAAACAATTTTTGTAATAGTGACGGGATTAAGGACAGAAAAGTTGGAAAGTGGGAAGGAATTAGCAAGTAGAAAACCTACGAGTAAACTGTACCTTTTATTTGCAAAGATTAATCGAAAATATCAAAATACCGCTACGAAACTTTTTATCATAAAATTTTATGATTACTATAATACCTACTACTAGTAACATTGTACCTATTCATGTAACATAAACATAATAGGCATAACATAACACCTTCTAAATTATATGGTGATTTATATTCAACTTTTATTATAGTTGAATGCAACAATGAATTTCTGAATTTCAACAGCACATCTCACTACCTACCTAATTATAAAAAAAAAAACAAGAACAGACTTTCGAACAAACCACACGTTATCTAACACAAGAGGGCTCTACAATTAATACTGCAAAAATGTTTAAATAATAAAACAAAAAGATATTAATAACATTTTAGTGATCAGAATAAACCAGAATTTGAACCAGTTAATCAATTCAAATCAAATAGAAATCAATGCTGCAAATACATGACTGTAAAATTGTAAATAGGTCAGGGTTGCATTCAGTATACATGTAAACTAACAAATAAGAGTGGGTATGTAATATTTTACTCAATATAAGAACAGAAAACATTTGACACCTTGTAGTTTTCTAATTTGCACTTAAAGGTAAAAAGAATAGGTATATACTTAGTAGATAGAAAAGTATACTTTAAACTAGGTAATTCCTAGATACATATATGTATTTAGAGGACAGTCAAATAAAGCATTTGCCTGAATGGAAACTATATTGTTCTAAGATGACGAGATCATATATCTAATAGGCAATAGGATAGGACATAATGAAAATGCTACAGTTCAGGAAAACTTGAAAATTTTCCAGGAAATAAATACCTCTACATATAGTACCTATATAAATGAGTGTAATGGAGTTAATATTTAAACGTTATATGAGTTATTTTTGAGTAGAATGTTGAAGGTTTACGGTATTATTATCACTTAAGCAATAATAAATTATAATTATCTTACACTGAACTGTTTGATGATACAGATAGAAAGTTCAAGACTATCAGTGTCATAACCTATGCATTAATAAATCATAACAATGCATTGCAAAATATACTGGGAGCCCTTACATTGTTTATTTACCGCACACTGCCAATTTTAAGTTTGGATCTTTGTTGTTTATTCACATTTTTGCAGCAGATGAACTTGGGGAGAAGCGATAAACAGTACCAATTGAACCTGAGACCCTGTGTCACTACCCTATTACCAAATACATACATAGATACAACAATATATGGTTAACTACACTAAGAAAACAGACTGTAGGTGAGGCACTGCAGAATCATTAACCCAAGAGGCCCAAAAGGCTTAATTCTGGAAGAGCCCAGGAATCAAGAGAACGATTTTGATGGTACAATGATAGCTGATGGCATTAACTAGAATAACATAAAGAATACATTTTAATGTGGACATCACAAATCACAGAGAGTCTGCATCAGAGTGGCATCAATATCTTGTCTTGAACCAGAAAAATAAAACTATCTTTGTGACTAATGAGTTGACTATACATAAGAGTATACATAAACTATCTAGCTAATATAATACTCTAAGTGACTATATTAATAATCCTAACATTAATTCAATACATTCATAACAAACAGTTGATACATCAACTGTTTGTTAAAATGAAATTACTGTAGGTATTCGGTAGGTAGGTCTAATTATATTGTGTAAAACATTTATAGATTCCCTAAGGAGTCAGTAGGAATACCTCAATGTGCCTGTAATTACACTGGTTCTCTTACCGATACACTGGTTTCGTGGCAAAAGTAGGAGTAGGTAAGCCAAGAGTGCATTTCTTATTGGATTTAAATTTGGTACCTATTACTGTGTTTTTCAAACCAAAATATTTTAGTTTGAAAACTAACTATAATCTTTTTACAAGGGAAAGCTGCCGAGTTTAGCAAATTAAATTACAGTAATAATGTTAATGCTAGCACTTACCGGCCAAGGTGAATCTGTCCATGTAATTTATGAGGTTGACGAAGCACAGTATTCCTATAGTCATGTACTCCACGCAGGTGACATCCCGGAGGGTCTCTCTTCGCCTCGCTTGTTTCTCCTGAAGGAGCGCCGTCGCGGAGTCATTGTCACCGTTTGTCACAAGCTGCTGGTTCGAAGTGTTCGGGGTTATGCTACTCTGGTCCATTGTGCCTCACTGCGGTCTAATAATCTATGAAAATCACTAATGCAACTACAACAGTCAAGACTCAAGTCCACTTTCCTATTTCTATCGTATCAGATAAACCAAGAGCCCAATTTTTACAATGTCCTACCGTCTTAGAGAATTGTTTTTGGTATTTTCAAATACAATTAATAAGAATGAAACTGATTAATCAATAAATAGAGAAGTTTTTATACTATCTAATAAACGAGGAACTTTATACAATTGCTTCAACACACCGCCACCCAACACATGTGACGTGCGTGACGTGAATGAATGAAATGAAAGAATTTTTGAAATTTGAGAAATTTATGACACTGAAAAGACAAATGAAATGACATTGGCATATGACATTTTTTTTTAAACTAAGCTCCACGGCTCTGGGAGCGTAGTTCTTTTGAGCCAGTCTTCACCATGGCATGGACATGCCCATAGTGAAGACTTTGATTTCAACTTTTATCAAAATAATTACAAAGATAGTTTTAGAATGTCCTTCTTATGTTAATAACTTAATCCGTACATACTAATAGTTAATTACAAGTGGATATATATCAAATATATATTATAGTTTGCACGCAAAATAAAAAAAACTTAATCCTGTATTTAATGAACAATAAATTAAAGTATTACAAAGAAAATTTTATCAATCAAATCCGAAAATTATGACCTATAACCTTACCTTTTGATTTTAGAAGTTATTTTAGTGCGTGAAATAGTGGCTCTGTCAGTACAAATAGGACGTACCTATTCTATATTTTTGTCGTTGAATGTTGGCCTAGGCGTTAACCCAGACACACCGTGGCACACGCGGCCTGCGGCGGGCAGTCTACCACAGGCCGCAGCTTCAATATGAAAATCACTTAATAGAGCTTACCGCGGCGCGGAAATGGCCGCCACCGCCGCCGCCCGGCTTCTATTCGTGTGTCTGAGCTGAGACACGCCTTATGGACTTGTTTCCAACTGGCCGTAAAACTAGTATAAAAATCCTTCCTTCTTTTTTTTTCGATTTTATTTTTAGTTATAGCCCAAAAAATGTTGATCAAATCAAGCAAATTGTTTTCCCCAAAAATGTATAGAAATATAGTATCTATTGTGCTATTACTTTGTATTTGCAGTAGTTTTGCCAAAAAATCTACAGATGAAGAGAAGCCGTCATGGGCAAAGAAAGATATTAGAGACTTCTCAGATGCCGACATGGAACGGTATTGTAGCAGGATTTCTGTCCTTTTAAAGGGTCATGTACCAAAGGTGGCACTATGAAAATAATGAAAAATATCACTAATAAAATTAAAAGTTTGCGCCCGACCAAGGGTACCGCAGCATCGGCCAGCGTGTGCCAAATTGAGAATTTCATAGTGCACCCTTTTCTTTAATTCCCCATTAATTAAAAACTAACGTTATCTTTAAGTTTTAAAAGTATTCATCATAATAACTCTTCAATGTTTCTTTTCAAGTTTATTTGATCAATGGGAAGAAGATGAAGAACCACTTCCTGAAGACGAGTTACCGGAGCACCTAAGGAAGCCACCAGCTTTAGATCTTACTAAAATGGATATGTCCAACCCAGAAGAAGTGATGCGAGCAACCAAGAAGGGTCAGACATTGATGATGTTTGTGTCAGTGGCGAATAATCCGTCGCGAGCGAGAACCGAGGAGTTGACGAAAATATGGCAAACAAGTCTTTGGGGAAATCATATACAGGCTGAAAGGTACCTCCATGACATAACATTCAGTGCTACAACCGTGTCTTCACAACTAAAGATTAGTTGTCTAGCCCAATAACATCACTGGCATTTTTTGTAGCTCGTGTGTTTTTGTTTTTTTCTCAATTTTAGCAATTGTGAATCTTACTTCCATCACAAGAATATTCTTAAATGGACCACTTTATTAACTTGCCAACTTTTTTCAGATACCTGGTAGACGATGACAGAGCTATATTTATGTTTAAAGACGGTTCCCAAGCATGGACTGCCAAGGAATTTCTTTTAGAACAAGATGAACTGAAAGATGTTCAGTTAGAAAGTCAGACTTACGCCGGAAAGAATCCTGATGTTAGAAACAAAGCTGTTAGAGATGAATTATAATGGATGGATATCTATTGTAAATTTAAGGACCCATTCCATGTTTCTGCAAGTCTGAAGTTTTATTATAAATAGTGTATATGAATTTAAACAGCTCATGAACAGTTATTTTATTTAGAAATCAAGTAATCATGCATATGCTCAGCTTAGTCTCATTTTATGTACCTATATACTTAACTATCAAATAAGAATAGCAAGTACATTTTTGGAATAAAAGTATAAGATCGTAATTTGCACTGTTTTTATTTTAAAAATAAATTCTGATTGGTTTGGATACAAAAAATAACATGATAATGAATGTTTGAGTTTTCAAAATGCATCAGTGGCACGGTAGTGTTCCTCATCAATTGTGGAATAGATGTGGCCCTCACCACACATCCACTCCAGAATGTTTCTGAAAAAATGTTTGACATACAGATGCTGCAATCTAGTTATAGATTAGGCTTATATTGTAGTTGAAGGACTGCAAATTATTGTAAATCATTAAAATAGTTGTTGTATTACTATCCACTATCAATAATAAATTGATACCATGTACATACAATAAGATCATACACAAAATTAGCCATTAGATAATTAAGCTTACAGAATATATAAGTTAATTCTAAGATCTAAATGGCACAAATCAGAGCTCATAGTTATGAACCACCAACTATGTATATCATAATGCCATAGCATCATAGAATACTCACTCAAATTCCACAAGTGGCATGCGGTCCTTCAATGTAGCATACATGTCTTGTTTACTAATACCCTGTTCTAGGGTAGAAGCTCGGATCAGGTTGAACACCAACATTTGACGTGGGTTCAAACCATTCACTGAAGCATTGTCAGCTGCACCAACCATTGAGTTTGCTGGCAGACCACTTGGGACTGTTGGATTGTTGTTAACAACTTTTTCCTGAAAGGGATGTTTAATTGACCGAGCGAGCGAAACGAGCGAAGCGTCTATGTTTCGAGATTGGCCAAAAATGCTATTGTCCGTCTGTCCTGTCTTTCTGTCTGTAATTCTCTACAGGTCGCATTTTTCAACCGATTTTGACGAAAATTTGGCATGGGTATAAATTAATTAAGCCAACAAAATGAGTAGAATAAAATTTTGAAAAACATTTTTTTTAGAGTACCTACCATACTCGCAAAGTGGGAGTGAACTTTTTTTTCCTTGTGAATCCCATAGTTTATAGTGCTAATTTTTGTCACTTTATACTTAATCTCCAACTGCAAAGTTGACTTCTGTTCGTTTCTTTTAGGTTTGGTTTATAAGGGCTGGCGAGGTCTACTGTTCTCACAGAACTACTAGTTTAATAAATGTAGGTGGTTATGGTTTTGAATGTGTAACAGAAGTTTTACTTACTTTCTTTGAATCTGCTTCCATTTTGACCTTATTATTGATACATTGTAAGTAGTGGAATGTTATAGCATTGACATCTGTTACTGGTATTATTTTGAATATCATGAGAACTTTCTTCCCTTTATTTGTCTTAACATTGCCATAGATCTGGACATAGTCATTTACTTGCAGTTTCGGGGAAGATTTGTCCTAAAAATTTGTAATGCTTCTTTATTTTGAAACATAAAAAGTAGGTAACTATAAAATGGCAACTCTCAGCAAGTTTTCTCTCTATAAATGGATCATGGATCCAGACCATGGGCCACCTCTTACTGAGGATTGAAATGGATCCAACCTTGATTTAATTTACAAGAAATCATTTAACATTCTTACATCTTCATCCATGGGCTCTTGATCTAACCACAGCACTGCTCTCATTCTACCTGTTATGTCCTGAATTGTATATGTTATTTTACTGCTTTGCATGCGAATGTTCCTTACACGAGCCACTATCGACACTATCTGTATTTCAGTTCCCCAAATCTTGACCCCATCATCACCACAATGCAGTGCTTGCTTTATCACGATAGGTGCCGTGCGAGATGCTCTCCTACCCTGTAAACATATTTTGAGAAATAAAGAAATAGGGAAGATCTGGAGATGTAAGAGTGGACTTTCTGAACATGTTGAGAGAGTAGATAACCTACAAGGACCTGAGATGAGTTGCACAGTCAACTAAGAAAAAAATAACTAATAACAGAATAAAATAAATGCAATTAATCAATTGGAACCGCGGTACCAGATAACAGCGGTCCGAGTTCGAATTGCCTAACCACAACTTAAAGTCACGGACAATCTGCAACGTCTGCTAGCAGTTCATATTTCTAGTTTATTTTTATCAAATACCGTTTTCTGTGCTTGATTTGGAGTAGTAGTATTTCCAAACTGATTCGGCGAGTTGAAAAATCCTCCACCAACTACCGACTGATCTGAAAACAAGTGCATCTAATTACAAATACAACAGAAGGTAAATTATAGCTTTTAGGGGTCAGTGTGGACAAAAGGGGGCGCAATGAAAAAAAACTTAGAAAAATTTTAGGTTAACTTTTCTTTACTCACCATTCCACATTTTTAAATTTCAAGAATTTCTAATTAATTTGCACTAAAAACAAATCTGCAATTCAATGACTTTACGACGATGTTAGTTTCACAGTTTTTTATATTTGTTCTGACTGAACTGTCTTTCACGTCTCTCTATCTCAATTCTTTCTACCAATTTTTCGCGGGAATTTGTTTTTTTTTTGTTGAATTTGTCCAATGATGGACAGGAAGGAACGAAAGAAGCGAGTTTGGCTTTGGCAGTTTGGTCGACTCAACTACTTATTCTGAGCTGTATAGTCATAGATACCTTTGTCCAAGTAATGAAGAAATTAAAATGGTGAATGAACGACCATAGAGTAGACAAAAAAAATCTAAATAACGAACGGTACGGAACGAACGAGTTATTTTTTTTGTTTTGCCGTTTGTGTTGTGAATTGTTGAAAAAACAAGTTATATTTTCGTTTATAGTTTTATGAAATGGCTTACAAAACATTCCACACGGGGAAGTATTATGTGACTTTCAAACGTGGCTTTGAAGACTGCAAGAAGGATATTACTGTAACTATTGACAAAGTTTTTGAAAGTGATAGTTTGGTTAGTACCTATTGTAATCTTTTCTTCAACAGCCTAGAAATAGTTATACTGACCTAGAAATGGTATTTTAGCTAATGAAAATTTTCACAAACAAATATTTGAATGCTAATTTTTAATCTATCCCAGCTCACATAATGCAGCGACTACCGACTGCTGTTTATTATTACACCCTACCTTATACCTACTGTGTTCTAATTTTTTTCAGAAAATTACACTATCAGACGATGAGGACCCTACATTTTTGTGTGTGCTTAGTGTTACTCGACTTGACTATGAAGATTTGAAGAAGCAACAGGGTCTTCTGATAGACTTTGATAATTTCCCCTCACAGCTTGTGAGACTATTGCAGCAGTGTGCATCAAACAATATGTAAGTGTAGACATTGAAGACACCAGACATAATGGCCCATCCTTTTAAAGTTCCGTCACCTTCATACCAGTGTCCAGTTTATTGAGAACTATTTGTATAATTCTTGTCAAATGTTGCACCCATATACACCGACAAGGTGAAACAAATGTTTATATATGGTATTTAAGTACATAGGTAGTAGAGCTTGATTGAGTAGATAATGATATGATTATAGTGTCGGTGTTTTTAAGTAAAAATTTACCCCTTCTATGATGATATGTTTAGTGAAGTTTTAGGTAAAACTGTCTCAGCCAGGCTAATTACTTACATAAAAAACTTATGAGCAAATAACATAGCATAGCAGTGGGATCTTTAATTAAGAACGATCTATAGATATTAAGTAAAGAATGATTATTAAAAATACCTTTGAATTACTTTCAGGTTTTTAATCATGCAGCAAATGAATGCAATTCAATACTACTTCGAGGTAGTTGAACACAATGAGTTCAAGCGTCTAATACATTTATCACTGAAGGCAGGTCCAGCCACTGATGCCGACATCAAGCAACATATGGCTGACACTATTTCTATTTTAAAAGTAATATATAATATGTAGAAATAAAACAATATGCTTCTATAGATAACTTCAGCTGGTCCCAAACTTTTACTATAATTCATTTAATTTTTAATTATAAAATTTTGCTAAATTACTCATATGAATTGTTTTTGTGTATGTCCGACATGCTTTAGCCCCATCTGAAATTTCACAAAATTTTATAATACATGTTGATTTTAAGTTTCCAATAATTGTTACAATTATTATTCTAACAATAGTGTTGTAATTTAAAAAAAATACATTTAACAGAAAACACTATCTACACTCCAAAGTACATCTTCCAGTACTGAAGCTATTTTGAATGATAAATGTTTTAACATGGAGCGTAAAATACATGACTTGTCACATGCGTTGACCAAAATGGAGGAAGACAAGCTTAGACGTGAGACTGAGTACCAGGAAGCACTGAAACAAGAAAAGGATCGATTAGGACAGGTGAACTTATTTTTATTAAAAAACCACTTCCAATTATATAAACTTTCAAGTCTAGTCTTTCTTACGTGATTATATTATAATAGGTACAGTCGACCGCACGTCAGTGGAAACAAAATCAGTATAAACTGGTCTCTCATAGTATTGATATTCCATAATAGGCTAGGCCAGCTCAGGGTCAAAGTGTTTCCACTGACGTGCGGTCGACTGTACATGGTTAAATTCAGATTGCTTTATTAATATTATTTGCAGTCCCTGCATCTACTCCATGAAAGAAGAATTTTTGTATAGTGCCTTAAAAGAAAGTGCTTCATGTATTTTGACTCTATGTCTGTCATCAATCCCAAACCGATACGAGTAGCCCACTGATAAAATGATATATCTCATAAAATGATATTTTAGTTTTGATTTCTTTGAATAGAGTAGAAGTAGATCTATCATTCCATGAGAATATTTAAGTAAATGTACAAGTTGTATAAATTGTAATCACCAACCTATGTTGTTTTCTATTCCAGGATAGAGTACAATGGCAAAGAAACGCAGAAATGAACACAAAAGCTCAACTTGCAATATCACAGGAAACTTTGAACAGGAAAGACATGCAGATTGAGGAACTAAACTCTCTTTGCAAACAGTTACGGGACAATATAGGACAGTTAGATAATCAATTAGGGTAATATTCGTGCTCCACTTTTGTTTGAGTAATATTCTTACTGCACGTCTCCGTTCTGTCATAGAAGTAACATTAATATACATTATCCCTTAGAGTGTTAAAACGGGTTTTGCGACCCAAAAAACAAGATCAAATACTAGACTTATGTGAAGTCTAGATAGAGTTTGTTTTTCAAAAACCAAAATCTGACAGCCACATTCTCATGGATATGCTTAGTTTGGGCTTTGGACTTGAGCACCAGAGTCGTGGGTTTGATGCCAACTGGAGGTAGACAACTTCGTGTACGGCCTGGGTGTTATTTGTGCAATGCCTTAAAAAAAAATTCAAAATCAACAGCCTTTAATTTTATTACAACAGCAATTAATTTGTCCCCACTGCTGGGGCTCAGGCCTACCCTCTCAACGCGGGCGTTCGGGCTAGTCCACTACGCTAGCCCAGTGCGGGTTGGTGAACTTCACATGCGCCTAAGAATTTCTTCTTCGGCGTATGCAGATTTTCTCACGATGTTTTCCTTCACCGTTTGAGAGCAGTCAGAAAATGTACTTAGGTTTCGAGAGAAAACCCATTGGTATATGGCGCAGCCGGGACCGAACTTAGGACCTTTCGATATGATAGGCCGCGTCTTATCCCCGACACCACTGACGCTCTTATGTCGCAATGTCCTGTCCTTGTCTAATTCCCATGGTTTTATTTTAACAAGTGTATGTATTATGTATACCATTGTATAGAAAAATGATCACTTTATTGAGATACACACTAAATAACAGTGGAAATCATCATCTGTCCAGCAGTTTCAGGTATGAACATCCAAAGATAAATATTTTCTCAAGATTTTTATGTTCTTGGTAATTTGTGTTACAGTGATAAATCTCAGCGTCTAAACTTATTGGAGGCAGAAGTACAAAAGTCCCACATTGAAGTGGCCACTTTAAAAGCTAAAAATGCAACTTTAGAAAGAGAAATTATGGAACGGGACAAACATTACAATAACCTGAATTCAAAATGCCTGCACTTGGAAAAGGTATTTCCATTCTAATTTATTATTTTGTAATATTTTACGAATTTAAAGACAATATTCGAGTGTTTTTAAAAATGAAGAGTGTTGCGTTTACATTAACTTTTTTTTTACAGACAATAAATGACAATTCCGAAACAATAAAAGATCTGACCAACTCTCTGCATTTGGCAAAGAAAGAAAAGGCAAGTATATATGAAATGAAATAAGCATAAAAGCTTTATTAAAGCTAGAAAAAAAATCGATAGGGAATTATTCGATCGGTAGGGAATTATTGTGAAGTAAAACTTCCACTACTCGCTGCTAGGCGGCGCCACTATCGCTTAAAGTAAAATCATCTACAATTTGTAGTTCACAATTCAATTCGACCTTTTTCTACGCGCCACGTTTAAATCGAGCTTGAGTAAAACCTACCATTGAATTAATATTGTGTGTAATAGAATATTTAATAGCGTTTATTCTAATTCTAGGTGAGTTTAGAAGAGAGATTAGCCCTTAGTGAATCTCTGGCAGTAAAGAATAACGAGGCCGCATATTCCACTTCTGAACAGCTGTTGAAAGCGAATCAAATTATATCAAAACAAAACGCTGATCTCATTGAAATGAAAGAAAAGGTAAATAAACATCTTGAACTATGAAAGTATTTTGTTGTTTATTTAGTTATATTTTGATTTTTGTGAATATTTTGTATATATGTATGTAAAAGTTGCTTATGTTATAAGAACTATTACTTCCTCTGTGGTTATACGCCTATTTTTATTCTGCAGTCAAATACATTATTGAAATTGTCCCCAGCTCCTATGCAGGACTGCTATAGCGTTGGAGCAAGAGAAAGTAATAGAGCGCAACACTAAAGAATTAGAGGATCTGAAGTTAGAAGTGTATGACACCAAACAGAATATGGACACACTTCAAAGTGAACTGAATAGCCTCAAAGAGAAGTATCAATCCAATGAAAATGCATTAAAGGAGAGAGATGAAACAATTAAGAATAATAATATGGGTAAGACACTTAGAGCAACAGACGTCATAGTGTTTTCTTCCGTTGCGAAACATCCTTTATTTTTTCGTAACACATGCACTTTACGCCGTCGATACGAAACACAAGCGAAATTATTCTCACATCAAAATAGTACAGTGAGAGGCAAAAATATGTCATAGACTAAAGAAACTAAAAGAACATAAGAAAGAGTAAAGGAATGGATAGTTTTTGGTGTGTATACCTACATGTTTTTGCCTCTGACTGTCGATACCGCGCATGACCAGATGGTCTTGAACCATGGATGGACGGACTCCCCTTCTGTGTTGCTTTACGGACATAGCTGAAATTTTAAGTTAGCTGAAGTGGCTGAAATATTACAATGGAGTTTTTATAACATGTCGATTGTATCTGTTTTGCAGTCATCCAGTGGTTGCATAAGAAAATGGAAAACAACTGCGCGCCCAGTGACTTGCTGCAAACGAAAACGGGCGGTGCGACCAGCTCGACGCCCTACTTCCTTCCCAGGAATAGTCACAACCTGTCGGAGGGTGTGTCTGATGAATCTATAGACTTTTATGCAACATCAAAATCGTAAGTTCTTAGTCATTTTTAGAGAATTTTTTTCGTTTATCTGTCTGTCCGCTTCCAAATAGTCATACCTCCGTTTAGGACTAGACTAAATTGTTTTTCCAACTATATGATAGTTGGAAAAACAATTTAGTCTAGTCCTAAACGGAATGTAGAACTAAGCGTATGACTAGACAGAACAAGTGAACTCGAAAACTACTACCTATTTATAGACCGATGGAGATGAATAAAATGCTTTCAAATTTTGCCGCTAGGGGCGTGCGCGTAATCTGCGTCTCTAACGTCAGTCCGTGTAATTGTTACAGGTCAAAAGTAGATGATAGCCCACATCAGGAATTACTAGTGAAGAGTGCTAAAGTAGGACTAGATCCTAAGTATTTACAGCCAGCTACGGAAGAGAATCAAACGAAAACGAAGGGCAAAGGTAATCAATAGGGCTGTATTATATTGGGCGGCGACGCCGCTGCGGCGCCACTACTCTGAATTTTACGGGATCTATCAGCGGCGCGGCGGCGCCGGCGCTGCCTAAATAAATCATCTCGTCTTTATACAAACTCATTGTAATTTCGTACAGAGCGGCAGCTCCGCCCATTCTAATACAGCCCATAGCGACCCAGCGCCCAGGCGTTACCTTAGGCTTTACTAAAGATTTTTATTTATTTATTTTGACGAGTCTACATTTTGTTTACTTACTATAAAATAAGTCGCAATCAATTGAATGCAAATTTCTGTGTACTCTGTAAATGTCTCAAATTCCTAGATAAGAATAGGAAATGTCTCAGACACCAAGCTATGTGAAAAGACTATAATTACGGAACTATACAATTTTTCTTTGTTGATTTCAGACAATTGCAGAACCAGAAAGTCTGTCGATCCACAGCTTCAGAAGGGAAAAGAAAATAAAAATGTTGACCTGCCTAAAGTCGATTATAGAGAAAAGAAGTCATCGCGAGGAACTACCTATCGGGCAACACCCGTGTCTGCATATTTTCCTTGATGTTCCTGTTTTATATGGTGTTAAGTTAATTTGCATAAGTGCAATATTATTATTTAATGAATTATACAGACATCAGATCAGATATTTTATTTTGTAAAGTGCATGTGTTTTTAGTACTTTTTAGTGTTCCATACTAAAATGGTAAAAAGGAGTTATGGATAGACTTCCGTGGGTCACGGCCGATGGTGGTCGCGCGCGATGGTGGCACGACGTTCACGACAGACACGTGAGGCTATCGCACGCGGCCGAACGACCTAAATACGTTGCTTTCGATGTCCAATTCCAAACCAATCCAATTTCAATGCAGAAATGAAGAAGGATTCTATCTTTCTTTCAAGCCTATCTTTATTAGCATTTTCTTCCTCCTAGATTTGGTAGACTATATAGATGAAAAGAAATGGTCACTTTATTATATTGACGCCAAAGCCGTAAAGCACAGTTAAAAAAAAACTAAAATTATTTTACGGCCAACTGGAAACCAGTCCATAAAGGCCAAATCGTAGTAAAATCACGAATACCTAAAACCGCAGCACGGGCCTATCTGAGGCCTCCGCACACAACTAGTGCCATTATCAGGCACTTGTTGCATAAAAACAATATCACATCAAAACCTACAATATACTTTTTTTTTGGAAAATTAAACAAAAACACTACTTGCGCGAATGTGTAAATGCTGCATTACATTCATTCATTCTGCCAGCCAGCAGGCACAGCACAGCGCCACAGACCTGAGTCAATGACTCAATGTCATTGTGTGTGAATGACGGATTGTACTGGTCTGGTAGGGGAAGGTCAATCACAAATTCCAGTGATTCATTGCTGAGTAATTTTATTATATCTTCGATTTTCGATTCAAATATAATTTTCGTTACTTATATACGAAATCTAATGACAATAAAAGTTTCAAGAAAATAATGAATACAAATCATTCAATCGTTTTGATAGACTATGTTCGATGCGTCAGTTTTCCTAAAAAAATTGTTTAGTTTTTTGTGTGCGGGTGGAAGTGCCTTCGAATAAAATGCCTTTCGACTTCTTGTGCTGCGTGAGGCCCGGTGTGGAGGACGTGGTGGAGTTGGATTACTCTCATCAGTCGCTGGCTGACGTTCCCACAGAGGTGTTTGTGTACGAGCGGACGCTTGAGACCCTGCTGTGCCATAGTAACCGTATCACGGAGCTGCCCCGCCAGCTATTCATGTGTCATGGTTTGAAACTCCTGGACCTGAGCGACAACGAGCTGCAAGCCATACCCTCGGCCATATCCTCATTAGTAAACCTACACCATCTAAACATCAGCAGGAACACATTGGCTTCCATTCCAGAGACAATGAAGAGTTTGAAGTATTTAATGTTCTTGGATCTCAGTGTCAACCCTCTGGAGAAACTTCCCGATGCAATTACAAATCTCATAGCCATGCAAGACCTGTATCTAAACGACACTTATCTGGAGTACCTCCCGGGGAATTTTGGGCGACTTGCAAATTTGCGCATCCTTGAATTGAGAGACAATTATTTGATGATTTTACCGAAATCTCTTTCTCGGTCAAGTGAACTTGTAAGGTTGGACATAGGACAAAATGAGTTCACACAGTTCCCTGAAGTCATTGGGAGGTTTTTGAAGTTAAAAGAGCTATGGATAGACAACAATAGCTTCACAAACATACCAGCGGTGGTAAAAACATTAGAGAGTTTGATACATTTGGAAGCAAGCAATAACATGATTGAGGAATTAGCTCCTGAAATTGGATGTTGTACACAGATTGTGGACATGAGTTTGTCAGTGAACAGTTTGACACAGCTCCCAGACACCATTGGACAGCTAAGTAATTTAACCACTTTAAAAATAGACAACAATAGATTATATTCGCTACCAGAGACTATAGGGCAGTTGGCAAACCTTGAGGAACTGATGCTCATGTGTAACTTCTTGGATAAAATACCTTCATCAATTGGATTGCTAAGAAAATTACAATATCTAAACATTGATGATAATATGATAAGATATATCCCTCCAGAAATTGGGAGTTGTACAAAATTATCTGTGTTATCACTCCGTGCAAATAAGTTAACTAAGATCCCTTCGGAAATTGGCCATTTATCCTCTTTAAGAGTTCTTAACTTAGTAAGGAATTCATTAAGTTGTCTTCCCCAGTCCCTATTAAATTGTGATAATTTAGTAGCCCTCTGGCTGTCTGAGAATCAAAGCAAGCCTTTAGTGCCTATGCATTCTGAAGTAGATCCTCATACATATGAACAAGTCCTCACTTGTTTCCTTTTTCCCCAAGTGCCTTTAACCCCTATTGATATATTGGAAAATGAGAAACCTGAAAATACAGAGACACAGTCTTCTGCCCGCCATATTAGTTTTGTAGACATGAAAACAGCTCCAAAAGTACCCGAGAAACCTGGACAGCTAAGACGAGCTCCTACTCCTTATCCAAAAGAGTTAAGAGCTTTAGCAAAACATGCCAGGAATATTCACAAAGATGGAGCCCAGGATGTTACTCCTCCAATGCAAAATGCTGTGCATATTAAGGCTGCTAAAATAACGCCTACATTGCAGCAAAGGTTTGCATCAGATAACAAGAAAGAAATTGATAATGTGAGTAAGGATAATCCTGATGGGGCTCAACAAGATGCCATGAAAATGTCTGCCTATGATAATCTTCCATCTGAAAATGCATATGATAAACCTTTGGATCTTACCTATGAAAAAGATAAGACTTACAAAAGTGTGGATCACTCTTTGTACCCAGAAAATAATGGAGACACGATCAATGAATACAAAAATGAGAGTGGTGATCTGTACCATGTTACACAGAGACAATATGGGGTGAAGCAGAATGAAAGTTATTCTTCTAGACAAGATTTAGACAGATTAAGTGCACCTGTAGCACAAAACATTTATGGTAGTCACAAAGAAAATAAAAATGATAGTAGTTTTAGAAGCAGCTTAGATGAGACTCGCAATCGATTACAAAGGTTAAGCCTTAGTTCTCAAGATAGACAATCAGTTAATGAAGAAAGAACAATAATAACGCCACATTTTAATGAAAGCCCATATAATCATAGGACTGTGATTGATCCATCTTTTGAGCCTGTTTGTCCTAGGAAGGATCAAGTTTTGTGCCACACAGCGCCTGAAGGAAATTATCACGAAAGTGTGTATGATAGTGAAACATATGCTCGAGCTAAGGAGAAATTATATCAACGCAATTACAATGCATACAATTATCATCCCCATGGCAGCCGCGACATACCAAACTCTAGAGTGCACACAGTGAGCCAAGTAGTCAGTTCGAGAACAATGCCAGACTTGAGTAACTATAACAATGTGTACCCTGGAGCCAGTGTTGATGGCCACCATTACCCTGCTGCCATTCACCCGACATCCACACCAAATGCAAATTTTTATGGCATATCAGTTTCAAGTCCCACCTATGTATCTTCACAGTCACCAGAATTGTATTCTCCTACTGGTCATACTAATAACACAAACCCATATCGTATGACAAACACACCTCTGATATCAGATGATGGCAGTTATAGCCATGTACATTCTCCTACAATTCAAAATATGTATGAATTATACGATGCTATACCAGTTTCAACAAATCCACCAAGTGTGATTAGCCACCGTCACAGCCCCAGCGGCATGTCAGAGCCGGTGTATGGCCGTCAACCCCCACCTTATCACATCGCAGCTCCATACACAAAACACGCTCAATATTTCAATGGTACTGGCGGATAGGGTGACCTATATAAGAAAACCAGAGTTTTCTTGAGGATTGAATTAACATTGATTAATCCAAACATTTTGTATACATTTTAACTGCCTATTTTATCACGCCAGTCAAAAGTTTAGGTACTATAAGTATGCAATTTAAATGTGATATAATTATGTATTAATGTTGAAGTTGAATGTAAATGTTAAGGTGCTAACTGCTAAGAGATGGATCACGTTGGAATGTTCCCCAGAAGGATATTTTATTAAAGGTTGCATATTCAAATTTGTAATTGATTTGGTTTGTTAAGAATGTTGTGTACTTTAACACGGAAGCTGAATGTGGTTACAATAATTGAAAACAGATCTGTAGGTAGGTACTTTTAGTACGACGCGTAACAACTATGTTGTTTGATATAATACTTGTTAGTTAAAGCATTAGGTACATAAAAGGTAAATTATTATTAGATAGTAGGTAGGTATGTAATTCAAGATAGTGATTTAAGGCTGGAGCACACCAATTCGTGCATATAACGTAACCTTAAAAAAGTGCTCACACCGCACGCTGCACGCATCCGGTGTGCTCCGGCCCTTAAGAATTTAGAATAATGATCTGTTCTGCCCAGAAATTAAGTTATAGATAAAGGAAAAGTCCATAAAATACAATACGTAATTAAATTATACCTATGTATTTTTGTAGTAAATAATATAAGCAGATAATTAGAGCATTTTGAAATGTTAATTGATAAATGTAATTAAAATACAAAAGGTATTACAAAATTTTTTACATGTAAAATTATAAATTAACAAAAGATTTGGAATAAATTGGATTCTTACCACGATTTGATTTTGATTTCCGTTCATTCCAATTCTTTTCATTACAACAGTCACGAAAGTTTTAAAAGTCAGAAAAGTTAAGATATTGGTGGTCTTGAATGAATTTGATATCGTGATATTTTTTTATATCGATAGATATTTTGTTAAAAAGAGATGTCTCAGGATTTCTGGGCAGAGTAAGTACCTTAGATACCTTGTAACATGGTTATGTATATATAGTTAATAAAATATGGGTTACAAATACCTAGCCTACTACATTATTTTTTATGAGCTATACTATTTTCAAGACTTGTATATAACTTTTCTAAACATTGTATGTACTTAATATTTTTGTAACATTTCGCTTGTGATATAATTAATTAATACCTATGTAAATTACATAAATTACATTATTTTAATACTATTCTCAAATTCCGTATAGGTACAAATTGTACTTCGTTTTTATTTTTTTATTATATAGGTACCCACCGGTACCTAATTTACTAAACTGTTAATTTTAATTAACTTCCATTTATGTGGCGTTTAATGCGATTTTCTTTAATTTTTTTCCAAAATTATATTTAGTGGTTAATTCATATGTTGCATAGCAATTTCATACACAATTCGATTTCAAGGTCTATCTATATTTTTTTATATGTACTATGCAAATATGTATATTTTTTATGTCCTTGAATCTTGCTTGATTGTCAGTATTTTATAATATATTTTATTACCTACTTTATTATAAATAGATGTGACATAAAAATGTGCATTTTTGTGCATTACCTATTTAAACACAATAATATTATGTTATACATACTTATTAGCGAAGGTTTAGATAATATTAAATTATCACTAAGTAGTTCTCGCGTCATTCTAAGGGCATGACGTAGTAGATAGCGTAGAATGTTCATCAAACATTCTGTGTGCATATAGAAAACGCGTCTTTCTGGTTTTGTATCGCCTTTCACAGATAAATATTATCATATTTTGCACTAGATAAGTTTTTAATTTGCTCTTAGAGCGTTTTTAAAAAATGCCCATAGAATGTGGCTTTTAAGTTATAGAAAAAGCGTGCTTATTCTTCATTGAATGTTTCAGTGTCAGTTAAAAAATTTATTCATCGACATGTGCATATTGCTTGACAACATTTATTGCGGGAAAATCGAAGCAAAAATCGACAGTCATTATGTTTTACTACAAAAATTCCTGTCCCTGTTACATACTAACTATTTCCCGCGGCTTCGCCCGCGTTTTTAAAGTTGTTTCTGACTTTTTTCTTTTTGCTCGGCACTTAAGGGTCGAAGCGTGATGCCAATAAACTTCCTTATGAATTGGACTATCATATGCAAATGAATTTTCCAAATCCGACTGGACAACAAACTCTTCAGCTTTATTATATGTATTAGTATAAATTTACATTGTATGTCATTTCATTAATATTTATCCGGCCCAAAAAATGTACCTTCATGATTATGTATAACAACACAATGCTTTCGGACTTTGGGTCTTTACTCCTTCAAGGGTCCGTCATGTTGTACTAACTCTGCAGGATAATTCAGACCTCGCGCTGAAAAGCGTGTTATTTTTCACGCGATTTATTCCTTTTATGCGGTCGGACACCTTATAATTGTCTGCACATGTCTGCACATATAAAACTAATGTTTGGCTCTATCTATAACGTTTACAATGTCTTAAAAAAGTAGGTACACTACCTAACATGTTCTATGGTAGCATACATCTAACCTGCTATAACAGGGCACCTCAATATTAAGTAATTAATTTTAACTTGATTGTGATGTTGTAAAATCACATACGTAAATAATTA
This sequence comes from Metalampra italica, assembly GCA_949699065.1. Classification (NCBI taxonomy): domain Eukaryota; kingdom Metazoa; phylum Arthropoda; class Insecta; order Lepidoptera; family Oecophoridae; genus Metalampra; species Metalampra italica. The sequence continues at coordinate 5,362,969 of OX452983.1, forward strand.
ATCAACAATAATATGCAATAGTTTAAAAGCAATCTAGTCAATGTACATTTTAAGTAATAATTCGGTAGGTACTTAAATAAAAATAAAGTCGATACCTTTTGGGACCATTCTATACCGTCAATGTTGTAGGTATATCCTACTTATTTTTTAAATGTAAACAATTCTTACGGAAAAAATTAAGTACTTATAAAACGTTGAAAAACACCTACTTTTGAAGTTTGGCCATTTTCTTAGACAAATTACTATTAAAAAAATACATTGTAAGTACCTAAATAATTTCATACTTTCCATTTCATTTCAAAAACTAAACAGCTCAAAATTTTTGGACCTAGGGTAGATACTGGGCCTAATTTAACAACTTTTATAGTTTTTTTTATTTAAATACCAAATTGAACACGTATGTCACACTACCCTTAATGACCTTACCTAATTTAAATGGGAAAATATTTTGTTTCACAATTACAGGTCGAAATTAAATATTACCATTACGAATGTCAGAATAAATCACAGGAAAATAAAATAAGCACAAACGGGAAGAGCACAGGAATCAAGATAAAATCTGTTCTAATAATGGGTATGGGTGCTAATGCAATAAAATATGTCTATTAACTAATAATTCTAATGTTTGTGTTACAAAATAAATACCAAAAAAATACTACATTTTCTGAAGACTGAATCCTAAAACATATCATTCTATCCGAATATTTTCATATTTCTTGTGGTACCTGTTTATATTAACTGTTTCTAATGAGTGTTTAAAATACGCCATGTAAATAATATTCGTTTGATTGTAATTTTGTAATGCGCAGAATTACGCGCGTATTTGTTTTGTTGCCTAAATACATATATGCGATTTCAACAAAACGCGATTTGGGTGAAACCAGATTTTTCGCAGTTGGACTAGTGGAGACTTTTACATTATGCTTGAATCCTTTCCCAAGGACTGGTTCTCCATAATGAAGGCACCAGACGGGGTCAAAACATGTCAGACATACGCCGACAAAACAAATTCACGCGAGTACTTAATTTAGCGAAATTTTATAACTAAAATGTTACAACCTCACGTAAGTTACAATAAAAACATTCATTTGTATAGTTGTTTAAAAACCTTTAAATACCAGACTACCAATTTCATGGTAAACTTCTGGTAGGCAATAACTTTTCGGTACTAAACTCTTCTAAATAAACTTATTTAAAGTTTAGTAGTGAGTTATGTGAGTAGTAATAAATATAATATATTTATCAAGGCTTATCATGTGGATGTAGCATAGCTGTCTATTGATAGTTGCCTATTTATTGACAAATTATCTTTTCAATATCTCCCCAGCCGTGCCAATGACTTCTTCCATCGGTATTAGACCGATATACGTACGATACGATTTAGTTTGGTATCACTGTGTACGTCACCTGGCAGCTTGTTGACATTTAGAAACAGTTCGATTAGGCGATAAAATACGCAGATGTATGTTTCTCTTAGTTTTTAATTTGCATATTAACAATCTGATCACACAAATAGTTGTTACATAGGTACTTATAGGTATACATGGTGTAAATTTTATTTATACTAGAAGTAACTTGAAATAAGGTACTTAATGAAGATTTTATTTATTGTGCCATAATATTATGTATGATAGGTAATTGTTAATACATATGTACAAAAGTAACGTACTTAGTTAATTATGAACCGTAAGTAGGTATATACATATTATAACCATAATATATATTCTTACAAAAGATACAAGCATTTCTTTGAAAGTTACATCAAACTTTTTATTACTTTCGTGGTTACGAATGTTGATGTAACAATATTTGTTTACGAAATTGCGAAGCCAATGATTTCCACGCTTCGGTAAACATTTTTTGGTGCTCCTAATACAAATAATAAATTAACCTTTGTTATCGTGGTGTGGTGTCGATTAAAAATTGTTTGTTAGGTACCTAACTAATTGTTGAGTATAGATACCTACCTACTTAGGAGAATTATCTTACTTATAATAAATAAGTACTTACCTACGTGGAATGAATTACAATGTATGAAAAAATATTCTTTTTCAACCGACTTCAAAAGACATACTTACCTATTTAATACTTTCTCTAGCGGGTTGCTGTTTTGTTGGCATCAAAATGTTTTTTGTGTAAGCAACCTAAGTTATACCAGAAGATAAGCCAAGTCGGTAACGTTAAAATATAATAAGTGGCTTACTTTTTTAAAAAAAATTCTTTAATCATTACTAATAAATAATAAGTACATAGGTACTACTTTTTTGTCAGGTTACTACTTAATCGAAATTCGAAAATTTTCACCAGCTTGAAACGAAACCATGTTTCATAGATCAATGATGCCTCAGTAGTTTTGATAAATCCGAAAACCAACTCTATGTTTTGAAGTCGGTTAAAAACCGAATGATAGTTTCTCGGAACTTGGCATAAAATAAATTATTTGCATAGGGGGCCTAAGAAATGTTATTCATATGTGGGTATTAAAATTACGTTTTTATGCGCAATTGATGAGGGAATTGCATGTTTATCACTCCTAATATGTATAAAAATTTATAGTATGGATAATTAACTAATTTATATTATAATTTACATAAAAGTATCAAGCATGTTTTTATTTATTTGTGCTTCGTCTACATTGCAACAACAGTAAAAATAAAATGTTTGAAACCAAACTGCATTGTTATAAATGAACATTTTAGAGTTTTTGCCCGGTATCTTGTCATAATATATGTACCTACTTAAATGTTTCTGTTTGTTTCATACAGGTTTTTGTAACATTTGATGGATTACCAGATCTAGTAACTACATAGCTATGTTATTATTGAATTTGTTATCAAATCTATCGCCTGCTATATTTGTCTGATTCAATATTTTACTTAGTTTTTGCATACCTACGCACGAGTACAATAGCATTGCACTACCTAATTATTTATGCCAGTAGTCTATGTTCTACATTTTAGCGAAAATTATAACTTTTAAGTAGGTACACTATAGCAATTTAAATAAAAACCTTTTATTTTAAATAGTTTAACCATTTATAACACAGGTCATTTTAGTTTAATCCATGTCGGCATTTGCGTGCAATCTTTAGATCAAGGTTAAGGAAGGGTCATAACCCGTTTGAACCCTCGACCCCAAACTTGAGGCGAGCCATGCACATTAAACTGGGCTACCATGACTTTTGGTTCCTTAAATGTAGATTCCTGTCAGACCAGGGAAATGTACAGGAAATTGTAGGGGTGTGGTGTATGGCGTATGAGGTGTCCACCACACCTCATACGCCATACATTTTTCTGTTTTTACATTATTCGAATGAATAGCCAGCGGCTATGAAAATACGGAAGTTACGACATATCTACCTAACTACTAAATATTATGTTATAGGTACTTATAGCGGTATGAAATCCTAATTTAATCCTTTCAAAGGGACGATTAACGGTCCTGACCACTCACAAAATTAGTTCACTAGTTTCATTTCAGGTCAGTAGACAGATTAGATTACAGCAGGGGCGTGATCCGCCTAACCCACCCCCCACCCTGTTATGTCAGCAACAGGTGGTTATTAACTTACATGTATCTATACGCAACACCTACTTACTTATTATAATTGGAACACTTCGGTATTTTAATCGAATCAGTCGACCCTTCAAGTTATTAAAGTTATATATACTCATAATCTTGTTAAATAAATTATTGATAATCAAAATGTAATATTAGAGATGAAACATAATTTAGAATAAAATTACAGATAAAAATATTAAGAGATGAACATTGTTTCACAGCTCTGCGGGAGAATTCAAAAGCAGCATATTGAAATTCCTGGAATAAAATTCTACCGTGCAATACCCCACACAATACCTAAGTACAACGTAATGTAAATATGGTTAGTTTAAGTAGGGATCGATTAGCTGCGCGCGCAGCCGCCCACCATCTCAGTAGTAAATCGTGTGGGATAACTATCGCGAATACGTCAGCTGGAGCTTAACTAATAAGGTATCAATCTGGTTGTTCTAACATTTTAATAAACACCTGTGATGTGATCTAAAGATAACTACAAACGGGCATCGAATTTATTGACGTAGGTAACCTCCTTAGCAGCTTTTGTGTAGAGCTTAATCAAGAATCTTGTGTTAGCTTTACATCTAGCTTTTATATTTTATACCTACTTCGAGATGAGAAATTGTTCAGTCTATTGGCACTTTATACAAGGTTTCTTCTACAATAAACATTGACGTAGGTAGGTATATAGTTATAATTTCCCCGCCTACACACTATTGTTATTCAGGACGTGACGACATAAGATTCTCTTTATCAATGCATTGGGCACTGATTGCATCTGTATATTGCAGATTAGCAATTTTTACCCCTGTTGAATTATGGCTCCGATGTAAAATAGGTACTTACACCATGCTCTTGTTTAGTTCTGCGCGTTCTGGTTGCCTGAAGCTCTTATGAGCCCTTCTACAGATACCTACCTAGCTGGGGCTCGGTGTCGTTACTAGGTCCAATGCGCTCTTCACAATCGTCTCCCACCTTCTCCAGATGACCGAGCCATCAAAAACTGGCCTATTTAAATTAGCATAAGTAATGCCATCGGCACCTGAAAAACCCTGAAATATTTTTAAATTTTTGGGAAAAGAAAAGTCATTTAGAAGACTATACGATATAGATGTACTAAAAGTAGAAGTTGTAGGTATACAAAACTAACCATCCGTCCCCTCCATCCCATCGTGTTCTCATGATGGGACAACTGCCAATATTTCGTCCCAGAGTCCCATGGGTCAAGTGACACCTATTTTGGTTCCAGAAGTCCAATTTACCGTCATCGCCGCATCCTTGTCGTGCTTAATTGGTATCCTATTATGACAAACTCCTTTTAAATTATGTCATAAAATTCCATAAAAACTTCAGTTCAGGGTGGTTCAGGCAGGGATTTCCCTTAGCTCGCTTAACAACATAAGTCCTCTCTACGGAAGAGACGGGACTTGCTTTTAATTATGATTCGACAAATACCTAGATACCTGCTGTAAGATAACACTGCGTTGGAAGCTAAGATGCCGGGCGCCCGGCACAAGATCCTGGGCCACGTGCTCTCCGGCTTCTGCCACAAAATGAATCGCCGCAAGCCGCTCTATGGGGACTCCATCGAGACCCCGCTCAACCGGTGCCTCACTACCCTCGACATTACTTTATTGGGTAAGTAAGTTGTTTGGTTTGGTTACTCTTGTTTTTGCTGCTAGTGATTTGCAGCTTGCCGACTGAATGGTACTACATGCAGACACAAAATTAGTATCACTAGTACCATTTATGGTACTAGTGATACAAAGTTGGGTCATTTGTACCATCAATGGTACTGCTCAATGGTACAACTGACATTACGCGAAATTTGCGACGCATTAGGTTAAATTATCTCGCTGATTGTTCAGACTTTAGTTTTAAAGGGAACACCAGACTGCAAAGGTTACCATAAAATAGAAATGTAACCTATTTCTAAGAGTCTTCCATCGTAACTCAGTTACAAGAAAAGTCCAGAAATCATTCTTGTGTCAAAACTCGGTTACAAATCAAGAAAAAAAAATTGGTAACTGGTTACAAAATCTAGTTACAATCCTTTAGTTCGCAAAAGTTAAGTTCCGGCCGCGTTTGTAACTAGATTTCGTAACTAGTTACCAATTAAGAATTTTTTAGGTAGGTACTTAATAATAAAAAAAGTTAGATATAATCGATTACAAACAACACGACCGGAGTCAAATATTAAAACGTTTCATCTGTGATCTTGCTTGTTACACTGAACTGGTAATCTCGCGACATTAGGTAGGTACTTACGTACATAATATTTTTTATATTTCTAGGCGTGGGTCACATGGTCGGTGCTGGTATTTACGTTCTAACGGGTGCCGTCGCCAGGCACATGGCTGGGCCAGCGACGGCTCTCAGCTTCCTCCTCGCCGGTGTGACTTCCACGCTCGCTGCGCTGTGCTACGCAGAGTTCGGTACTCGGATACCCAGGGCTGGCAGCGCTTACGCCTATACTTACGTCAGCATTGGAGAGTTCTGGGCCTTCATTATTGGCTGGAACATTGTGTTGGAATACATGATAGGTAGGTACCCCACTATGTTTAGTTGACACATAGGTAGTCGACTAAATAGGTCATACTTACTATAAAAGAAAACAGAATAAGGTTAATATTTATCTTTTTTTCTAGGTGCAGCATCAGTTGCCAGGGCGTGGTCGGGATACTTGGACTCCATGGTCGACGGTGCAATAACGAACGCAACAATTTCAATCACCGGCGAAATGCACGAGTCTCTTCTTAGTAGATATCCCGACGTACTGGCGTTCCTTATTTGCATTGTCGCATCATTGATCCTCGCTGTAGGAGTGAAAACTTCGGCATACATTAATAATGGGCTCACGATCCTCAATCTTCTGGTGATATCTCTCGTAATATGCGTGGGCTTTTATTACGCCGATATCAGCAACTGGTCAGAAAAGAATGGAGGTTTCATGCCTTTCGGCTTCAGTGGCGTTTTAGCCGGAGCTGCCACATGTTTCTATGCGTTTGTAGGGTTTGATAGTATATCGGCGTCGAGCGAAGAAGCGAAGGAGCCGACGCGTTCGATCCCTATCGCTACCATGTTGTCGATGGCGATGGTTGCCGTTGGCTACATTCTTGTTGCTTTAGCGCTCACTCTCATGGTGCCGTACCAAACGATCAACCCTGAAGCCGCGCTGCCGGCCGCGCTGGGCGCAGTGCACGCCGACTGGGCTAAATACGCAGTTGCCGTCGGTGCCGTGTGTGGAATGACCACAACTTTACTAGGCTCTTTGTTTTCCTTGCCCCGTTGCTTGTACGCAATGTCCGCTGACGGCTTACTTTTCGGATTTTTTAGCGATATTAGTAACAAGTCGCAAATTCCTATTTGTAATCTCATCATTTCGGGTATATCTTCGGCTTTCATCGCTCTGTTGTTTGACTTGGAGAAGTTGGTGGAGTTTATGTCGATTGGAACGTTGCTGGCTTACACTATCGTTAGCGCCGCGGTGATAATACTGAGGTACAGGCCTGCGCCGACGGTGGACGATAAAAGTTTTGGGGCCCCGCAGTTGGACTCGCCTGGAGATCGAGAAGACAGTTCCGCGACTGGTACCCCTGGTACCGATGGAGGATCCTCTTCTTCTGAGGTACCTATATATCTGTCAATATAATTTAAAGATGATTTTCGAGAAAAGTCATTATAATTCTTTAGTACATCCAGGTCGAAGGACCAGAATTATTGAAACCCCCTAAGCTCCGTAAACGTATGATTCGATGCTTCGCTTTAACAAACCTACAGAAAAACTGAAATTCTCTTTCTACCCTCACAGTTTTGTTAGAGAAAGTTCTCCGTGGAGAAAGCACGCATGAAAATTCACATCGTAATGTTTTCAGATGTTTGAAGCCCTGACGGTGGGCCGGCTGCGCGCGCAGTACGCCTGGCTGGAGCCCCTGGCCGGGGGCAGAGCGCCCGGCGCCGCGGTGACGGGCTGCGTGTACACGTTTACCTTGGCAGCTGCGGCGCTCTGCGCGCATAACCACTTCTTGGCCGAGCACACCGGGCTGTGGGCGCTGCTGCCGGACTTCATTCTTAGTTTCATCATCATTGCTTGTAAGTACAAATGGTTCTGTCAAAATGCGTACCTACCCTTATACAACGTGTTACAAAATATCCCGTAAAAATATAATTAATTATCAAAGCCAACCAGGGTAACCAGGTAAGTCAGGGAACTAAATAGTTTTCTAAATAGAGTTTGCACAACAGTGAAAATAAAAATATTTTATTATTTTTTGGGGTATGTGAATGGACATGGATGTAAGGCCCTATTTAACCTCCTTTCAGCTTTACTACTTGTTTTGTAATTGTACAGAATTGTATTTGTAACACCCTGTATTATACAGGGTGTTACAAAACAAATAGTAAAGCAGACAAACGGACATACAATCTTCCCTCTATAATAGAGGGAAGATTGTATGTCCGTTTGTCTGTATGTATCTTCCCTCTATAATAGAGGGAAGATTGTATGTCCGTTTGTCTGTCTGTTCGCCGGATGACTCAAAAACTACTGGACAAAACGCTCTTCCTCCCGTGAAGCTGTAAAGGACCGAAGAAGCTAACATCAATGTCAGTTCGAAAAAATAAAAGTACATCCACTTTTGTCTGCTGTTTGACACTCATTGTTTCAACGTCGAAACTCTTATTCGAAAATAACGCGAGTTTCCTGAGTCCATGGTTGCAAATAAGGAGGGGCGAGCACCCACCGATCAGAGATCTTATCTCTATGCAAATAAGTATAAGAAATGATGGAATTATATTGGAGGGCATGGAGGGAAAACAAAACCCAAAAATACCTACAAATGAATAATCAGTTCTTGTCTTGAAAATGGAATAGTGGCTTTAAAAATAAATAAAATTTGAATTTAGAATTCCAAGTCGAGCCGCCGATTTCAGTTCAAATAAAGTGGCCAGTTCGACAAAGCGGCAATTTCATTCATTTAATATTCGTTTCACTTTTAGTACTGGCTGTCAAAATAACAATCGGTTTTTTTCTTTCAGGTCTGGTGATAATCTGGGCCCACCAGCAGAGCCCGACGCGACTCGCGTTCCGCGTGCCATGGGTGCCTCTGCTGCCGGCCGCCAGCGTCATGCTCAATGTAGAGCTCATGATCAACCTCAACGCGCTGACGTGGGCGCGATTCGCTATCTGGATGACTGTCGGTGAGTCCGCCACACGTCATCACATATCTAGTCATACAAGTCTTTTGTAGAATGTGCAGTGTAGCAACTTTAAATAGGTAACAAAAATATGCCTACCCCACCCTAGTTTCGAGCCATTATGCAATGCTTTCTTTAGGTTATAGGTACTGTAGGATGCTAACCTGATAAAGCAAAACAGTTTCCGTTTAATTGTAGAATTTGATTCTTGTCGCCCGTTTTGTTTAAACAAGTCCCGCAATTTAAGTTTAATCCCATTCTAACTTCGCTCATATCATAGGTAGTAGTCTACCCACAGTTTGTGACCACGTTTGTAATAGAAATCGTGCCTCCGAATACCTAGATCACATGTCAGGATGATAACATGAACACATAATGATTCTTGTTTACTTACTATTTAACTTGCCAACTTCGTGTAAAGATATAAAGAGGTGTTATTTACAAAAGACCGGACGTAAATATGCCTTTGGCCGCCATTTTATTGTCTATGGTGTTAAGAGATCGCGCTAACATAACAGCGTAACGTACGGATTTAAAATCTTTGTTGTCGCTTTACTGCGATTTCAATGGAATGTAAGTACGTAGTAAACGCAATGAAACCGTGTTGCGTTTTCTTTGTATCAACACTGGCCTATTGATTTTTAGGGTTCCGTACCTCACAAGGAAAAAAAGGAACCCCTAAACGATCACTTCGATGTCCGTCTGTCTGTCAAGACCCTTTTTCTCGGGAACGCATGGCGGTATAATAGTTGAAATTAGTACTAAATACCCGAGGGTCTGCAGTGCCTTGGAGCTGGGAAAAAATCAGGCTTCTAAGTCAACGCAGTCAAAAGTTGTGGCCGTTTTTGCCTCATTTTTATAGTATCTTGGTAATCAAAACCTATATGGTACTTCCTGTTGACCTAGAATCATGAAATTTGGAAAGAAGCTATGTCGTATAGCACAAGTAAAGGAAAAAATCCGAGAATCGTAATTTGTAATTACATCACATAAAAGTAATGTCTCTATGACCAACAAACTTAACTTTGCGTATTAACAAATACGTATTATTAACGATTTTCGAATTATTTCTTTGATTAAATTTGTACGGAACCCTCAGTGCGCGAGTCCTACTCGCACTTGCCCGGTATTTGTTTGTTGCAGGTCTACTGCTGTACTTCTTGTACGGGATCCACCACAGCAAGCTGGGGGAGGGCGTGACGGGGCTCCTGTCGCGGTCTGCGAGCGGCGGCGGCCACAGCGGCGGCTGGGGCGCGGTGGAGAAGACGAGCGCGCTCGCGCGGCGCGTCGGCCGCTTCGGCCGCGGCGGCAAGGGCGACGACCGCAAGCCGATCATATGCGACGACGAGCTCGCGAGGCGGGACCCGTGATTCTAAACCCCACGGCTGCCTCCGCGAGACCAGAGCACCAAGGCACCAAGCAAGTCATGCGTCAATCTGTATACTATACGCAGGGTTCGAAGTGATAATTACCTTGTTATTTGAGACGTCTAGTTTCAAAACCCGTTAAACGATATCAGTCTGTTAGCATTTAGTTCCCTTTTGTTATCGTTTTAGCGGATTTAGAAACTAGACGCCTAAGTTATACGTTGATAATTATCTTGATAATAAGTATCAATTATTTTTCACGTAACATTTTAGTGTTTTCATTTCTAGTCAAAAATTAAAGAGACAAAACTAAGTATCCTTATAATTTCGAACCCTGTTAATTAGGTCAGTAAAGGACCGATTGCACTTACGCAAACTGCTCAGCAAGAGCTTAAAGCGACCAAGAAGTAAATTCAAATTTTCAGTGGCGTAAACAAGCGCAATCTGATCTTTAGTAAGGCACGCCGGACCATTCATTTTTAATAAGTACGTAATAATGGTGGATGAGTCAATTGTAATACTGACGCCTAATGCCTGTTCTTCCGGATATAGCTTCGGTGTGACACATTTATTAATTTAAATGCTGTTAATTTTATTATTCTCTAATCAGATATAAAAGAACCAGATTTTCTTTAAAGCACACAACGCGACAAGATTCATTATAAATTGGACTTGTACTCAGCTATTATTGAGATTTTGTAGATCTGATCAATTATAGTCCGGTAAATGCTTAGCGCTGATTGAACATTGGGGAAATTACAGCTGCTTCGACAAAAGTAGGTAATAAAATGGCAGGGTTGTACCTCGAATATTGGTCCTTCATAGACATCTGTTTCTATTATCGATAGACACGATCTCTAAGTAGACAAAATCTTTATTGCTTTCTCTCTATTGCATAATGCGTGAACGAGATCGCAAGAAGTGATAACAGCAATAGTGATTCATAAAAACCTTGTACCTACGTCCATAGTTGTATTTTCATATAGCAATAGTAATGGTATAATTTCAGCACGATTCTTAACCAGGAAAGTAAAATTATATTTATTATATTTACTAACTACGAACCACATTTATTTACGATACGCGCAAGAACGTAGTATTAGAATTTTCCTACTATTCACGTCCCTTTACTAGATAAGTATGAATAATTTATTTAAAAGAATAACAAAGAAAAACTTCGATGCCTACACGTTTAATACAAGCATTTGCTTATACGGGGGAAGAATACTTGTAAAAGAAGTGTAATTTCATATTAATACATATTTTTATTTCAAACCATGTACATTACAGGGTGAATTAAAGTACTAGTATGAACGGAAAATTTACATCACAACGTTTCGCCCACTGGACTACTCCAAATCCAAATATAATTTTAAAACATAACAAATAAATCAACAACAAACAAATACTGCTTTACAAAGAATGTAAGTAATATAATACTAATATTCGCGTATATGCCGAGTGCACGGTATCGTTTTGTCATTCATAGGTGCTTAACTATAGACGACAGGATTAAAAGGATATTAAGCTTATTTATGTATGATGATAGAAATATGGGCATATTTCGTCATCATAAAATTCTACTAAAATAAATAGGTATGCACAAATGTACCGTAATTTTTTAATGGACGTGCATGGCAGTGTCTATTGCGTCGCTTACTGAAATAGATTTTTATGGGTTAAAAAATACACAAAATAGGGCAACACTAACCGATAATAACAGTTGACAATATTAATTTTCAACGTTACATATTTTGTTGTGAAATACGGGTTAACAGTATGTAGTACTATGGGATGTTAAATATATCCTGCGTAAATGCAAAATTAAAATCTTCACTGTCCTTTTAAGTATATTAAACAAAATTGAATTCCTAAAACGAAAATTTACACTTACAACCGTTAACAAGCTTTATTTCTGCGCGTCTATTATTCAGCCCAAAATGTCTATTAAAATTATAATGACACCAATATTATAAGGATATAACATTATAACAGATATTTTACGTGTTTGAAAGTAGCTTTTATTAAACTATGTACCGCACAAGTTGTTTGTGATTATAAGAATATACCTAGTATGTTTTAAGTTGGACATTAATTTTTATGAAAATTGTTCTTCCAAATTATATTTTGCATGTTGATGTATTTCATAATTATAATAATTTTTATGTTTATGTTTGAGCAAATGTTATAAGTAGTTCAAAGTAAGGAATGTCATGTTCATTTACTAAAAGATAGAGCATGTAATGCTACTATAAGCAAGAAATATTTATTGTGTCAATGTCAATATAACGAATTGTTTATAAAATAGAGAAGTATTGTTATTAGTGTTGAAGTGTACATAATGAAATTATAAAAAAAATTGCTGCTGTTTTATTAATCCCTGTATACCATTTTTCGTTTAATAAACTTCGGACAAAAATATACGACATACCCGTAAAAGATTGGGAATTTCCTACCAATAGGATCAGAAAATACATATAAATTCATTGAAATCTAAGGTATTATACTCTCAATAAACTATCACAATACTTAGCTTAAACCTAACTATAAGATATGCAGTCGAAAAATGTCCGCATTCAGAAGAATACATAATATAATTCATAATTATGTTACAAGATCAAATTTGTACACTATGGTATGGCAAATCTGCACGATTAAAAATACTTGCGTCCAACTTAGGGTAACAAAAACTCCAGGTTGTAAGCAGGTGTTGTCTTGGTTCGATTTGTACAATGCAGATGATGCATCCATTAAGATTTTTCATAACAGTGTCTTTAAATTATGCCGAATATTGGAACCATAGATAGAGTTATTATTGGAATTAATACAGATACAATCAATTGCAACACCATGACGATGTTAACGCAACGCGAGATAGATTGGTCAGTCAGATAATCGGAAGTGAGCTTCATTAGAAATTATAGGACGAATCAATCAGCCCAATGATGAAATATGTTTTGAACATTGTGAATATGCAGCTTAATATTCAACGCACGTATAATTAAAATTTTATATTAAAATAAAACTAGCGGATACTAAATTCCAGGACTGACTACAACTTTTTTGGCAAAAAAAATTTATTCAATGCCCTGCCAATTGAGCTTGTCAGATTTTCAAAATGCTTTGCCATTGAATAGTAAAATAATAAGATTTTTGGTCAATCTTATGCCATTATTGGGCCGGCTGAAGGCACACAATTAAAATTTCACAGAATAAAAATTACTTATATCTCTTCAAATATAAGAACACAAAGTCCCCGTGGGTTTTTTTGGCGGCTGAATGAATATAGTCACAGATTGTTGGCACATTTGTGTCTGCGCAAGCGAGATAGTGTGTTACATTACATAGAGATGTCCAAAAACTTGAAAGTTTAATGAGCGTCTCTAGTGAACCGCACAGCTCCCCTTTGACACCTTAAATTAGTCATTGCGCAGAAATCAGCGAACTTCACACAGCCGCCAAAAAACTTTACAAGGACTATAGTAGTAAAATTATTAATGTGCCTTCAGATCAAAAGCGGCCCATTATAAATTAAATTGAAACCTAAAAATTGCTTTATAATACAGTCAGTCTTATCTGTCGGACTGGCTGATTCGCCACGCGGCGGAAGGCAGCCGCTGCAGCCGGTTGATGGTAGGCCTTCCCCATTGGAGCCACAGGAATCCGACCACCAGGCAGATCGCTGTTTCTATGTAGAACCCGTCGAACCGGATATCACACGACCCACCTTTACTCTTGCATAGCTGGAAATAACATTTATATTTGTTTATTGAAAAACAGGGTTCGAAGTGATAATTATGGTGATAATTATATATTCGTAATAATCTTGATAAATATAAAATTTGTTGGAAAATCAAAAGCTAAACGCATCAAATGTCAATAAAAAAAAGTGTCACAAACACGAAATCATTTTTTAAAAGTTTTCTCACTGTTCGCCACGGACCAATGACTGTTTGCAGTTGTTTTTCTTCTTTGCTATATGATAATTGTTAATAACTAGCTGTTGCCCGCGGCTTTGCCCGCGTGGAATAAGGTTTTTCCCGCGGGAACAGTTTACCGCGGTAAAAAGAAGCCTTTATATTATACCAGGACATAGCTATCCTGTACCAAGTTTCATCAAAATCCGCTAAACGGTTATGATGAAAGAGTAAAAAACATCCAAACATCGTCACAATGTTTTTTTACCTTGATATTGCGAAGACTGATATATTTTTCACAAGTATAAATAGGTAAATAAATATATTATGGTTTTTTTTATCAAAAACAAAACTTACTTCAGTTTCTAACTGCGTTGAGCATGTATTGTCACTGAGATCTGGGATGGAGCAACTTTTGAATGTTAAATGGTCTATGGCCCAGAGCGCCAGTGTGTTCGGCCAGTTGGTGCCAAGGTTGGACACTGTGTTCAGCAGTGTCATGTATGTACCGCCGACAGCCGGGTCGGAGACCTTGGCGAAGAAGGCCATCACGGCCACAAACATGCAATACAGGCATGTCTGAAAAAGATAAAAAAAAAACAATTTGAAATGTTAATATATTAATTACAATCATTATTCTCAGGAAGGGTCGAATTAGAGGACGCGGACGCCCACCAAAGAGATCCTAGCTCCATGATTATTATGATCTAAAAAACAAAAGCATCCGATTGTCTCTGAAAATACAATTGGATTCTTTTGATTTTAATCACAAAAAAAATAAACCTACGATAATTATATTTACGATTTCGCCCGCATTTTAGGAGTTATTTCTGACTTTTTCTTTTTGCTCGGCTCCTAAAGGTCGTAACGTGATGTTAAATAGCCTATATCGATCCTCAGGAATTGGGCTATCAAATGCAATAAGAATTTAACAAATCCGACTGGTAGTTCCAGAGATTAGCGTGTTCAAACAAACCAACAAAATAACCAACTCTTCAGCTGTCTAGATTTGAATTACTTCTCAGACATGTGGCTTCCCAAATAAACTTAACAGAAGGTAATTTTAAGAGCATTAGATAAATATACATACCTGATGAAAAATATACAGTGACATCAAGATAAATAAGTAAAAGTATGATGGTCCAGAATCTCCAAGGAGCTGTGGTGTTAGGGCAACCAGCCCGGCTGCTATCGGTCCCACTAGAAGACGAAGTGGGAAGGCGCGCAGCCACAGTGACAGCGGTGCGGGGCCCGTAGTGTGCTTAGCGAGGATCTGAAAAACCATTTGTTAAATATTTAGTCTTGTGAATGATCATCGTCTAAACTTTGTTTGCTGCCGAGTACAAGTGTCTGTCTTTCATCTAGTTTCAATAGTGTTAAGCAGATAGGTAACACAATTATAATCAAATCATGGATGGGCAAAACAGTTTTGCAATCAAATAACTAGTTGCTTTATAATTAAATTATATACTGACCACTGGTAATATGATTTGTACTGGAACTAAAGGAACTGCGAGCAATGCTAAGTCCTCTCGAGGCACACCTGCTTCCACCAACTTCAGTCCTGATACTGCATCACTTGCACAGAATCCAAGCTGGAAAGTGAAGAAACACAATCATTAGGTACTTACTAAAACCTACAAGTGCAGACTTCATACTCAATAAAAGTTACACAGGAATACATAGTCACCTTAGCAGTAAACAGAACAAGAGCCAATGTTCTCACAGCTGGAAGCTTTACAATTGTATACAACTGCTTATATGCATTAATAATGTCCGGCATGCCTTTAACTTGACTTTCTCTTCTATTATTCACTGTACTATTCGCTTCATGTTTAAATATTGCTATAAGAGTAGTTGTTATAATAAACATCCAGCCCCAGAATAGAAGGAAGCTAGCAAGAGTAACAAGGCCAGTGTCCTGTGGCACTGAACGTAAATATTTGTTGCAAAAGTATGGGGACTCCAGTGCTAGAAACAGCACATAGCCAAGAAAAAATCCAGCAGTCTGCCCAACTGTGTTGCATGTTGATGCATGTCCAACATTGCACCTGGAATGTAAAACAAATATTATAAACACTAAACACACATGTAATTGTTTCTCTAAATTTTACAAGTTTTTAGTAGCTGTTGCATATATAATAAAATTTTGTTGTTTGATTTCTATAACATTGAAATTATGTTATTATGATTGTCAAGTAATTTAAGGATAAATAGCTCACAAACAGATGTGTTTACCTTTTTAACATCGTCAGAGCCCACCCATCAACAGCAATATCTTGTGTAGCAGCCAAAAAGTTGAGGAACAGGAATGATATCGTCAGTATCATCATTGCAGGAGCTTGTTCATTGGAACCCAGCCAGTCAGTGATACTGTTTGACATTATTATCATCACAATGCCAATTAAGTATTGGACTGGCACCAGCCAAGTTTTTCTTCGTCCAAATTCTGGCCAAAAGAATGAATCTACAATAGGTGCCCATAGCAACTTAACACTGAATGGCCAGTTCACAAAACTGAATTCTGCCTAAAAATAAGAATAAATTGATTAAGTCAACAGCATATTACCGTCCACTGTTAGGCACAGGTCTGCCCTCATGAGTATGATCATCATTGTCCTAGATCACATACACCTTAAAAATGCCTCCTCATAAATGCCTGCTTTCCATAATAAAATTATTGATAAAAATACATTCCTAAGTTCTGAAAAATTCATTAGTATGTGTTTTTCTCTCACACTTAAAATTATATGATTCACATAAATACAACATATAGCTGCCATGAACAGTTTTAAGCAACTAGGCATAAAATTGGTTGTTTGTTCGGTTCGTGCAACTATAAAATTTTATGAGTTTATGAAAATTAGAGAGCCATCATGTTGAATTATGTACTTCAAAGTATGTTTTTAAAAATTCATAAAAACATATACAGTAAATACATTTTGTTCATATGCCTGTCCCCTGGTTACATTAGTAAAATTTTACTTCTTCTGTGCTCCTAGTTATGTCGAAAACTACTGGACCGATAGAGCTACAATTTAGAACTTTAGAATTGCCAGGCAGTGACGGAAAAATTATAGAAATTTCCTTACATCTTTTATTTTTGTTCCTGCACATTGTGTTCGACCGACGCCGACATTTACTAACTTTTTAAATTAAACTAAACATGCGTGCTTACTTGTTGTGTGTATGTAATGCCCCGATTTTGAAGCAACATAGGTATCGCACCAGCTAGGCCCAATGGAATACCTTGAAGAGTGTAAAGAAACAACAGAACCGCAATATTCAGTTCATCTCCCTTGATGTTACTATGTTCGTGGGTAACTCTCTCCCCATTTTCTAATAATTCTTCTTTCTCCGGAGACGCTTTGCGCTTAGTTACAGACATTACTAGCTTAGCTAGAGCCTGAAATATAAATGAAAAAGAAATTAAATGCCAACTAGAACACGTCGTCAGCGAAATTTTAAAAACTTGTTTTGTTGCAAACCTTAATTGTCACTAACTAAATTGTCACGAATATATTTAATTTTTGTGCTTCCTTTACGGTGTTAGAGAAGAAATCATTCAATTATATGTATTTTGCTAAGAATATTAATTTTTCGATAGAACAACAACCACCTGCCACAACACGACACGTCAGAATGAAATCTTTATTTATTTATTTATTTTTCGGCCAGTTAGAAACAAGTTCCTTCCAGCCAGTCATATACTCTGATGAACCTAAAAGACTTTTTATCCAAAGCCGTGGAACTCATTAAAAATCCATATTTTTTTTGTTGAATTCGTCCAACGATGGACAGGCAAAGGTCATTGACCATACAGCCAAGTCATATTTTGTTTGTTTTTCTTTAAACACCGGCGGATAAAACACGGCCTCCACAAAAACAGGGCACGACTTTAATAGTCAGCATTAATAAAACCGCAGCACGACCTCCACGAAAGCACAACTAGTGCCATTCGGTGATCCACACTGCAGTTCACGTCCGCATTATACTGATAGAAGGCAGATTGTGTAGTGACAATTTTTTTCCAGAGCCTTGAACAAAAAAAACAAAGAGTGTCAACCACTGTCAACAAAACAAACAAACTTTTTTGCAATTTGCATGCATTTGCATTTTCTCATTGTCTGGAATGTTATGGAAACTATACAGAATTTAATATAATTACGTAGGTAGCAATGTTTAAAACTGTGTTTATTAAAAATACCTGGTAGAAGCTCACAAGTTGGTTTAAAATCGTACTCAATTCTTGTTTTATATTAGGCATGCCTCGCCAATGTTTTTTGAGGTGTTTGCAGGATTCGCACGCGCCTTTAACGTTGCCACATAGTGTTGAAACCATTGTAGGTCGTAGTAGAGTTACTAAAATCAAGGACCAGTCTTGTTCTCGTCAGCAAAGTAAGTACTAATTAACCCAAAAAAAATTCATACAAGTTGTGCACTATCTTCAAACTGCCTGCCTCTTCTTTTTATTCGTTAAAGTATCCCTGTCTGTAGACATATAATAGGAAAAGTTAATATATTTATAATTAGTATTAGTATAATCCTTTATTATTAGTTTAGTGGGCACTCTAGCCCTGCACTGATTCTGTGTTTTGTAGTGATGTTTAGTTATATAGATACTTGTATATTTGCAATTGTAGCATGTTCACTACTATATTCTTTTACCTATACTCTGGAAAGCTGACAAAGCTTACCTGGAAGGTATACCTATTTAAGCAATATTTGCAGACATTAAGTTGTGTTTTCAAAAATGTCAGGTTTTTTTGACTACTTTTGTTTTGTGTATCTAAACTTTAAAATCCTTTTTAAGATTTTCTCTTTTTTGCAGTAAGCCTCAAAGCTGACTGTCACGATTGCTGGGTCGATGTCAAACAATTGGGAATCAACGCATCTGGTCTGAATGGATTTTCCATGACAAAGACAGACAGTTACAGAGTAGGTCATGGAAGTAGGATTGAAGTGTTACTAAATAATTACATCCATGTCATTGAATTTGATCCACCTCCTGAGGGCTGTGTGGAAATACCAAGAGCCAATACTAAGAGGAAATTTGAGGACGAGACGTCACCTGAAAAGAAGAAGATTGCAAAAATGGATAATAGATTAACTATTAGTTTAAAGAAAGCTAAAGAAAATGAATGGGAAGAGATTGATACAGGTGAACTTTACATATTTACTGCAAAGGGTGTACAATCTAGCAGTAAAATAGCGGCCTTTGACATGGACGGCACTTTGATCAAGACAAAATCTGGTAAAGTCCACCCCGTGGACATAAATGATTGGCAGATCGCTTTTCCTCCCATTTCACAAAAATTAAAAGAGCTGCTGAATGAAGAATTCAAGCTTGTAATTTTAAGTAATCAAGCACCTATAGGTAATGGAAGGGTCAAAATTGTTGACTTTAAGAAGAAAATTGAAGGTTTAGTTGAAAAATTAGACGTTCCAATCCAGGTTTATATAGCAACAGGAAAAGGAATGTACAGGAAACCAATGACAGGAATGTGGAAATATTTAACAGAACGGGTAATATTCCTCTAAATTGTTTTAATCTATTATACTTTTGCAAAGACAACTGTTAGATTCCAAATCGATTCCAAAGGCTTTTAGTAAAACCATAAAGATAAACCTCGGTTTTTTTTACAGAAAAATGACGGGTTAAAAGTTGATATGGATCAGAGTTTTTACTGCGGTGATGCTGCAGGCAGACTCGCTAACTGGGCTCCTGGAAAGAAGAAAGACCACTCAATGGCTGATAAGCTTTTAGCTGAAAACCTGGGTCTCACATTTAAGACTCCAGAACAATATTTCCTTGGACATTCCATAACTAATGTGCCAATGGGCAAACCGGAGTTTAATCCCAGAGAACCAACTTTAGAACCTTTCAATGATAAATTGATAAGTAAGGAAAAGGAGGTGAGCCAAATTTTTTTTGTAAATCCATATTCTGCTTTAAATTAAAAGTCACATAGTACTATTTGTTTTTAGTTTACCCATGTCATAATCTTCATATTTTTTCATCCATCATACATACTTTTATATTTTGTAGGTTCTTGTCCTAGTGGGTTACCCTGGCAGTGGAAAATCATTTGTAGCAAAACAAATTGAAAAGAAATCTGGTCATCAGTATGTAACTGTCTCCAGAGATACCCTTGGAACATGGCAAAAATGTGCTGCCAAAGCTACTGAGTTATTAAAGGTACCTAATATTATATCATGTTTTCTTCAATACCATAGAATCATTTCAAATTTAACTCAACATTCTATGTTAACTTGCCTATAAGCAGTTTATTCCCCAAGTCTTTAAAGATTACACGTATAAAATCACAGTATATTAGTATTTTTTTCCTCAACATTCTTTGTTAACTTGTCACAAAAGTTTAATTGTAGGTAAATGTTAGGTATGTAATCTATAGTAGTAAAAATAAATACGTAAGTAAAAATTTGTTTTCATGGATTTGTGTTTGACGTAATCTCTAATGGCTGAACCGATTTCAAAAATGATTTTACTCTTGGACAGGTGGTATTTGACTGTTTTTGGCCTGAGTATTTGATATTAATTTCAACTTGATACCTCCACGCGTTCCTGAGAAAAAGGGTCTAAACAGACAGACGGACAACGAAGTGATCCTCTAAGGGTTCCTTTTTTCCTTTTGCGGTACGGAACCCTAAAAAGATATTAATAATAATGTGGTACCTATGTTTTTATTTAGCAAGGCAAGAGCGTAATAGTGGACTGTACGAATCCCGACAAAGAGTCACGCGCGCGTTGGACTGCGGTCGCTAAAGACATGAAAGTGGGGTGTCGCTGCGCTAAAATGGCGACGAGCAAGGCCCACGCGCTGCACAACAACAAGTTCAGGGAACTGATGAAAATGAACCATATTCCCGTCAGTGAGATTGTATTTCACTCTTTCAAGTAAGTTTTGTTTACAAGTTTACTGGTATTGTCGTATTTGTGGCCCGGTAACTGACCTGTACAGCTGTATGAATGTCTAGCATTAAAAATGTTGAAGCTGATATTAAAGCTATTAATGTCTACCCAGTAAGACAGCAAATATAATAATTTAAATCATGTGGCAACAAAATTAGACTCGTTGTTGTCATATAATCGTTGGCATAGTCTCTTGGTCATTGAACTCTAGCGCCAGAGGTCATCTGTTCGATTCCCTCAACTTTGTACAATTTGGTCCTGCTCTGGTTATTCATATCTATGAATTTTCCTATCTCTGTCAAGTTTCTTTACTACAGCAGAAAATCCTCTTTAGTGATTAGATGTATGTGTAACCTGTATGTATCACATGAACTAACTACATACAGTAAACCAATATTTCACAACAATCTTTTTATTGTTATAGGAATAAATTTGTTGAACCAGCACACAGTGAAGGCTTCAAAGAAATAATTGAAGTCAAGTTCAGTCCAATTTTCGAAGATAAAGAACTGGAAAAGGTATACAGAATGCATTTGTTAGAAAAATGAAGTTAATAAAAGGTAAATTATGTTTATTTATTTATGTCTGGGAACAGAATTAAACAATTGTGATACGATTTATTAGAATTTTACTGCAAAATAAAGATAGCACATCATAACAATTAGATTAATGAAAACTTATTAATAATTAGGCCGAATTTGTATTACCTAAATATTCATTTCTAAATTGATTGCTTCTTTCATAAGGCATTTGTTACACAAGCGATTGAACACACTAGACTACAATGTTCTTACTCCTAATTTATTTTATAAAATGGAATACCCATAAAATTTTGCATCAGGCAAAGCGTGCCACAATGACAACTAATACAATACACGACAATGGAAATGGACGGATGAAACGTTAAATTATCGGTATAAATTTATAGACTTTTGTCTGTCAAAATATTAAGGTTCTAGGGAACATCAAGCTAGCGAATTTACTAATTACTATTTCAATATCTACTATAATTATGTTTTTACGAAAATATTTTAATTATAATTTAAATTAGTTTATGGGCTATGAATGTATATTTTGAAGCAGCCTGAAGACTTCACAAGCATTGAACGCATTGATCAAATGTTAGATCCCATACAACTCATAGGTTGGTAGCAAAGTACTGACCATGAAAAAACATTTAAATACATATAATACACGATGGCATAAACACACGCCAGGCTAGGCTATCATCACACATGATGATGGGTGGTTCTAGGAGGTGATGATGACGACAGCTTCAACTGTTTCTTGTCATTCGTCAGGGTCCGGCTCATCTTCCGCGTCTAACAGGTTATCCAGACTCGAATCCGAGTCATCTTCGTGTCATCTAAAAAATAAGATGAACAGTTTAAACAACTGTCATACTGCTGTAAAACGTAAACTGTTTCTGTGCTATAAATTAGGTATTTTATGGAAACCTTTCTAGGCAGCTTTCGATAACTAAGATTTCTCCTATTTGATCGTTTAGAAATATCCGAATAACAAACGAGCATCATAGCATTGCATCGCATCATATGCTTGCATCGTTATTTTTACGTCTGAACACCCACTAGCTATGTCGATGATTAGCCTTATTCAGGAAAAAAGTCGACCTTCTGGGGGAAGGCCGGGTGATGTGGGACTTGCACCCACTAAAACCCCACGGTGCCCATCGTCAACGCAAATCGAGGGACTCCGGGTACCGGCTACATACTCCGGAGTCCCTCTAGCGCCACGCCAGGGCACAGCGGCCCGCCTCGGCTATTTAGGAAAGCTTGGATCAACTTACCTGGTTATGTACACAGTGTCGATGTGTGTGACCCGGGGTCCGGTTAGGGACACGTTGGAGGACCCCGGTCGCAACTTGCGTCTCTCCATCGCGCTACGAGCTTGCTGGACCGCCAGGTCTCCGCACCAGCGTTCACAGCGAGCATAGATCACCACTCCTGGAAATTGATGTCCATTTTTTTTGTTCATACTCGCAAAAAAATCAAAACCAGGATATTATGTGATGGGTGAATCAGAATCAGGTAATAATCATAAGTAAAGGGTCCAAAATCGTTACTTTGTAGTTATAGGTATCACAATTTTTTTAAGTAATTACAAACTTACATGGATGATGTGATGAACTATCTACATGACATAATTAAATTTGTACGAAACCCTCAGGGCGCGAGTCCTACTTACACTTGTCCGGTTTTTATATACATATATTTGTTGCTGTACAGAAGCGTCGTCGTACGCTAAACTTATCAAACTCTTTGATAACTGATAATAATTGCGGCAATACAGTACCCGCTCCAGCAAACAGGATAATAGCAGGCCATGAGTCCAAGAGCAGTGGCGTGAGGAATAGCAAGGCGACCAACATCGTAACGGGGCCTTGAACGCTCTGCGCCCTTCTCCTGCCGAGCTGGTGTGCTGGTTGCCACACACAAATGCTGGTACCGCAAATCCACACTAGAAGAAAAAAGAACTCTTGAAAAAAAAATTAAAATGACTCTTTACCTATTGCCTCCGGGCTGAACTTCAACCAATCTAAATGCTGATAATAAAAAGAAAAACTTACACGGTAATCCAGTAGCAAACATAGGCACTCTAATGGCTTCCTTACAAAACGCAACTGCGATTAAGGCATCAGCTATCACTTGGACGATGGCGCCTGCTGCCGACCAGCGGGCTCCCCTAACATTAGGCGGCACTGGAGCGCTCGCTTCGGGCGTAGCTGTTACTACCTGATAAACAAATTATAAGAAACTCTATAGATACTTTAACTTAATTGACATCTTATGGTGTAGGTACATATGTGTAGGTATGACAATATTCAGTTCGTTTTGTTGTCTTAGAAATTGGAGCTGGTTTATCATCCAGCTATAGAATTTTATCTTAATCTCGAGCTTACCTGTATTCTGTCCCTGTATTCTTTGACTACCGCGTCGATATCAGTAGAATCGTCCCCAGAGGACAATTCTGCCTCACTGACTTCTGCATCTGACGCGGCGTCCTCAACCTCGACCGCAGTCATATCTCTTGTACTACTGCAACTGGTCATTTGCTCCAATTCTTCTGTTGCACATCCTGCATACTCATCGAGGAGAAGGCACTCGCGTTCTTCTGTTTCTGTAAATGGTGCGAGTTATATCAAAAATTAGACCAAAGCGATATCGGTTTGTGGGTATAAAGAATAGTGAGATTTTCTACCTTTTGGTATCACTTTCGATTTTATGCTCTCCAATGTTTTTGTGTGGCGTATAGCCGAAGAGATGAACCAAAGACTGCTTTTAGATTTCGAACCAGTCATCTTCTTTGGTCCTCGCGATGTCCCTTCCTTTCCTAAACGTTTGTATTCCACATCTAAAACACATTGAAATAATCTATTTATATAAACTAAAAATAAAGATTGTTATTGCTTTGATTGATTGTAGTTTGAAATTTTGCATGTAGGTATGTTTGGAAGTAATCTTTATGAACCAATTACAAAAATTCTTTCATTGGTTGGCTCGGTGGTACTCTCGGCTCAGACATCGGTTAATTTTCTTACGGGAAAATTTGTTCCTGCGGGATATTTGGATTGCTGTGGGAAAACCGCAGCATACTAGCTATCGAACCTATTAAATAAAGATATATGTAGGTAGGTAGTTAAAGTATGATTATAATGTATTTTAATTGATATTGGCTCACCCCCAGCTTCAATTTGTTCGGCAGTAGGCACACATCTCATTATAATAAAATGGAACGCTTGTATTGAGATTCCAATTAAATGGCTTGCATTCATCAGCGTTATCATGTGTGATAGCGGACAAGCAAAAGCTAATATCGCAGCCAGGCTCCCTAAAATCAAAAAAAATATTCCGTATGCAGTGCTATTAAGTGCACTCGTACTTAATAAGAATACTAACCAGCAGTAAACACAGCTAACACTGGACTGCCAGTAGTCTGGCTTTCATAAGTCATAGACCTCGTGAGCACCTTCCATTCTGGAGATGCCAAAGCTACCAGTACAGTGAAGAGCAATGGACAAAGCTCAGTCAGAGCGAGAGACACGCCGGCAACTGTGACGGCAGCTAATACTGGACAGATCCATCCAGCAGACCTTGCTTCCAGAAGAGTGGTGACTGGTAGCGTTGCGTCTATGCTGTTTCTGTAAAGACAAGGTGTTTTGGATACGATTAAACTTGATGATAAGTCATAGGACTTCTTCGACGTAATTTAATTTAACGCCTGCCTCCATCACCTAGTAAATATGTATTTCTATTTATTGTTTTATTTTTCTTGGACAGTCTTATTTTTAGAAAGTAAATAAACTATGAATTTGCTGGGTCTTGTTTGCCTCTGTATCTTTATGTTATCTGGATGTTACTTAAAACTACATAAGAACTTACATTCTTCTCATATCTTCTTATTCTCTAATGTCCACCTAGACTATAAACTCCTCAGTGGGATCGATCACACGACCTCTAGCGGGTGAGTCCATCATGCATCATCAAAGGTCACATGACGGAGAACTTACCCTTTCAACATGTTAGTGTACAGGAAACATAAGCTTGAAAGGATTATCATCGGTAATCCAATCATCAGTAATATGTTTTTCTTTAGAGATCCACTTTTATTTGGTGGTAAAACCACACTAAAGGCGTACGTAATTGGAGCACCAGCCGCAAAAAGCTGTAAGAAATAAAATCACAATTTTGAAACATGCTTTATCGTGCTATATCATATGGTATCTCTTGGGACACATTTGTGTCTTACCTCGTATATAGTAATAGGTATAGGCATGTTTATGCTCGCGATGTCTAAATTAATTAAACCAACAATGGCGAAGAATTGACTGAATATGTACAGTAGAATTAACAGCATGAATGTGAACATCACGCTTTCCTGAAAAAAAGTATTGTCATATTTTAGTTCTCGATCGTTTGTTTCCTCTATTGCCGTCAACTATTTATTAGTTTATTTTCATTCACATTTTGGGCCGGTCGTGGCTCACCTAAAACGCTATTGTCTAATTATATAAATTACCCGTTTCTCACTACCTATACGTTACAAATCGCTAATCGTAATAATACCAAAAATGTCTCTAAATACTCGTAGGTTTTGTTTCATATTTGTTGTTGTTCTTAGTTCGGTATACTCACCTCAAGACCACACATGAACATGGCGCAGACCACCATCACGACTGTCACCCCCAACACGTCAGGCCAGGGCTCCCCCAATGCTCTAGTCTCGTAACCAAACAGCCACCTCCTCGTCCGACCCGCGGTCACGTGGTCTGCGGTCGCGCTCAAGATCCTCGCGCAGATAGCTACGGCCACCAGGTGCGAGAGGAACGACATCCACATCGCCATGAAGTCGGCGAAAGACTGCAGGTTCCTCTCGCGTCTTCCTCTGCTTGTCTTTGGTGGTGGGAGTATGTCAGCCAATTTCTTCAGATCCTTGCACGTGAATGCTGTGAACATAATATTTTTGGCGTGTTCCTCGTGGCCTAACTTGATTGCCAAACTAGTTTGGCCATAGGGAATCTTAATTCCTCGTAGCCGTACTACAAGTAATAACACACTGTATATACATGCCCTTTTATCGCATCTTGCCATGAGGAAACTTAATGCCTTGTAGAATTAAGATGCCTCACATCCAAAATTGGTTGCCTAGCTAGTTTGTTACGCTATCACGTTTCGACTATCAACCGATATCATTGGACATACATTGTTTTTGATAATAAGACATTGTACGTTTTAGGCATTTTGTATTAAAGGCAAATTGCGTTTTAGACGGATTGATCATAACCGGTTTTACCATGCGGGAAACAGAAACTTATATAACAGGGGGCAAAGTCGCGGGCAGAAATGAAATGCGCGCACGTGTCGGCGTGCTGCTTTGGCGATGTATACTCACCGGCAACGGTGATGAAGCCAGCTAACAGCACGATGGCCGGCACGACGCAGTAGCTGGAGTTGGCAGCGGCCAGCGGCGCCAGCAGCAGCGCGCCGAGGGTCCACCGCGCGGCGCACGCCTCGCCGCGCCCCAGGGCGCTCAGGGTGCCGCTCATCGCGGGACCTTCACGACTTGTCATCTTTGTAGCTCTGTTTTTAAACATCAGCGTTTCACTTCTAAGTCTTAATTAAGTGATAGTTATCAGTTGAGATGTCGTCCTTATTGTCACTAAAGATAGTCTCGCAGACACAATTACAATCTTCAAACGCATGTATGGTTTTGGTTTTCTCAATACCTACTTTGTTATTTATCGGAGTATGATCACAGAATAGATAAGTATGATATAACATCTGTCACGCAAAATACCCATAGCAAGCCATAGAAGGTGTGCAAAACGGCGCAAAATAATATACATTCCTTGCATTTGGTGTTATTAAATTACAGAGGGCAAAAAAAATTACTGTAATCAAGATGATAAAACGGTTTTATCACAGACGGAGATCGTACAAAATACATACCCATACGGGTCACATAGAGCGTTCAATAATTTGTTACCAGAAATATTCAAATAAGTACTGTTTAAAGTGTCTATGAATATTAATTAACATACCATTGTGGCCAGAAAATACTTGTTAGATAATCAATTGCTTTCACTGGTTCTTTAAAGTCCATCACTACATTTTAGCACCACTTTAGTTAAATGTAACAAAGCGTGCACTGAGTCGTGCACTAATTTTGGAGGAAAATTTTAGGAAAATTGTTGAATTTGCTTCGTTCGAACGTAAATAAGGTCGTGTTTCCATGTTTATGCGACAAACGTGAGGAGTGTCGACGTATATGTATGTCCCTTTTGTTCTATCCCCAATCGATACCGACAGTCGCTGGGGTGACCATACTCTATAAAGAATGCTTGAGATGCTTTCAAAATGGTAACTTAATTTTATTAGGTAATACCAGAAGTCTAATTTGATAGATTGGCAATAGTTTATCTCCTCGAATTGGAGACATCAAAGCAACTTGTGCTTCAAAGACTATGTATGAAGGGGTTGATTTAAGATCACTTAATTTTGTTCCATTCCTTAACTTTTGTCTGTACCATTTTTCCCTTTTCGTGGTTGACTCATAAGTTCTAAGGTTTCGCGCTAAATGGATGGTTTGACCGGTATTATTTTGTGCTTGTTAGAGCATTAAAAGGGAGCCAAACATAAATAATAGTAATAATGTTTGGACAAATTTACACACGGCTGTTTAGTCCCAACTAAGCCGAAGCTTGTACATGGGTACTCGACAACTGATAAACATACATAAATACTTTTAAATAAATACTTAAATACATACAAACACCTAGAATCCGAAACCAACAGTTATGCTCATCACACAAATGTTGGTCCCGGGTGGGAATCGATTGGCGCAGTAGGCAGGTACCACTACGCCAACAGGTCAGTCGGCGGCCAATACCTACGGAACTTACCTACGGAATTTCCCGAATCCTTATTGTATGTTTGTAAGTGCGTCTTCGTTTCCGTGACGCAAATGCGTTTGTCTTCGTGTGCCATGGGTACTGGAACAGATGTTTGCTTGTTTGTTTGTTTGTCACCAATTTAAGAACGGATGTTTTAGGAATCCCTTAATTGAGGTTAAAACTAAAAGTATGTCCTTTTAGCTTTAACCCCTTCTGAGGAATTCCTAAAACATCTGAAGATTTTTTGTCTGTCTGTCTATCCCCCGGATAGCTAAATAAAACTATCTTACAGGACCAATTTTGACCTGAAACTTAGAACACGTTGATGGTAAAATTAATTATTTTCCTAAATACTTCAACTTGACTTGGCTAAATCTACAGCCTGTATACACAATACAGATTAGTCCAATTAATCTTGTGACTCAAATTGACTCAAGCTCCTGCTGTCCAGTGCAGTGCAGTTCGCGGAACACATTTACTTCGTGTTTCAGACAAACAGATTAATTAACAAACTGGACAACTTTAATGCGGAAGTGACCCTTAGTATACTTACATAGGTGGACGGATAATTAGAAATAGGGCAAGGTTTTCATACAATCGAGGTCACTTTGAAGCCATGGGTCTCCGTGAAGGATTGATTGGACCATGATCTGATGACGGGCATCGAGAGAGTAAATGGAGGACCTTTAGATCGCTATAGATATCCAACTGATAGATAAGCCGTCTGGAAGCAGCATCGCTATGAAGAAAAAAACCTGCAAAATTGTATCAAAATATATGAAAATCTTAAAGTTAAGGAATCATGGCGATGCTGCTTCCAAACGGCTCATCTGATCAGTTGGATATCTATAACGATTTAAAAGTCCTCCATCTACTCTCTCGATGACCGTCATCAGATCATGCCCCGCCCGATCAATCCTTCACGGAGACCCATGACTTCAAAGTGACCTCGATTGTATGAAAATCTTGCCCTGTTTCTAATTATCCGTCCACCTATGTACCTATTTTCCAATTAATGAAACATTCTGTTCCAATTTGTAACTTCCAAATTATCATACCTTGGCATTAGCATACATGCATACCTGCGGTTACATTTGGCATTTCTTACATAGGAATACTAGCGGAATACCGGCGACTTCGTCCGCGTTTAAAAGTATTCTTCTACGTTATTTTTGGATGCTTTAAATGTTTCATCAAAATCCGTTCAGCCATAATAGCGTGATTGAGCATCAAACATCTAAACTCACAAACATACAACAAAATATTGCGTTTAACAAAACAATAATAATTTTACCAAAAACATTTAAATCCTCACACACACTGGCATTTTCTTTCATAGAAAAATGTTGTGAAAGCCACATGCGATGTTAAAAAGAAATGTTTTGTTCGTTTTATTATTTGGCATTGCAAATCTTTTTTTCTGCTTAAACGGTCAGTACCTACCTACATATAGGTATTGTATTGATTTTACCAATAAGATTTTATTCCCACAAACACTGGCATTTTGTTTAAAAAATTTTAAAGCTACCTTTCGTATTAAAAAAAAGTAGGTATATTGTTCTTTTTGCTATTATATGGCATTGCAAGTCTTTTTTCTGCACAAATTGGTCAGTATTGAATGTGAACTTTGTAGAGAATAAAAACTCTTTGAGTAGGTTTACTAAATAATAATCTATTACATTTCAGAGATTATATTAAACTATTGGAAAGATACCAGTATCTCCTAGAAGTTCGATCTCCATAAATTTTGCGTTGTTACTTTTAAACTTTTCATTGTGTTCTAAGTAAACAAAGTCAAAGATTATTTAATGCTCGACGAATTTTCTTTCCTTGCTACCTACCTTATTGTTCCCCCGGCTCACACCCTAAACGCCAGGCCTTTTAGTATGTAGACACCCTAAGGACCCTGAACAAGTTTCTGACTGCTCACACACTCTACAAACCCTTTATTGACTGGACTACAAGTTTCATCAAAATCCGTTCACCCGTTACAGCGTGAAAGAGTACAAACCAGTTACGCATAGCACCAAATACGCGATTATCAATCACCTTATACCTAGTAGGTATGTACAGACATAACACGGATAGTTGTTTGGATGATATTAAGTAGAGTTTCTGCTGAGCTATGAAATATCTTGAATATGTATCTTATTCTGTTCGCATAAATAGCTCGTGACTACAAAAGACTGCGGCGTCTCTCACCAAGAATTGTCCATTGTCATTTAATACACAACCGTTATATTATCTGCGGAGATAGGTTTCATTTGAATTGTGAAAAGATTGCCTGTCCATTACAAGGTACGTAGCTACCTACCTATATACTACCATTGGATTGTAATGAATTACTATGATAATGATCATATCATTCATAGTCATATCTTAAATATCCTAATTATTTTTAACCATAACATTTATCTAGAACTAGATGTTTTCCGCGGCTTTGCCCGCACTTTATAGTTACTTCTGACTTTTTCCTATTTGCTCGGCTCCCAAGAGTCGTAGAGTGCTGTTAAATAGCCTAAAACCTTCCTCAAGAATTGGGCTATCAAATGCTAAATAGTACATTGTTATCCAAGAGGTGAAAGTAACTTATTTAAGTCCCGAGACGCCAAATAGTTCGAGGGACCTCTAAATAAGTCTTGAACCCGAGGGAAACACTGTGCTTTTCATTAAGAATATACCTACTGAAAGTATAAACAAAAACATAAAATGAGTGGTAATACAAATCTCTGCTATACGGAAGTATAAACAAAACTCTACAACTCGAAAAAACAAATGAAGATCGGATTGCCGCTTTCCCGAATATTCTGTTTTTATTTCTGCGGCCGGCCATCTATTCAGCCATTATTTTTCATTTCCATCATTGAATAAATGGTAAATATTTTGCCCAAATCTATGTTATTTTAAAGAAATAGTTGACAGTAATATAATTATAATAAAGTCGTTTAAAAAAATATATTCTTTAATTATTATATATCTATGTTATTTCAATTTTACATCGCGCTGTATTTGAGTGGCTGTATAGAAAGTTGGAACATGGTCCAATAGATATGTCAAAATAGTACTAGTTTTTTTTTAAATAATTTGACAGCTGTCAGTTGAAAACGATTCTCCCTAGGGCTGAGATGTATTACTTTCAACCCGATACTCAGGCAACTTCAGACCTACTTTCAGAGTATGAGTAATGAAAAGGTTTTTTCACATCCGACTGGCTGTTCCAGAGATTAGCGCGCTCAAACAAACAAACAAACAAACAAACTCATAAGCTTTATTATATTAGTAGGTATAGATATCGGTTAAATATTCCAGCGGTGAAAGCATTTATAATATTACTTTAATTAATTTTAGGTAGGTACTTTATTTATTTACCCTAAACTTTATTATTAAGTTATTGTTATTTAGAATTTGTAACACTTAGTAAAATATTTAACACTTAGTATGTATATTACTAGCTCTTTCCCGCGACTACGCCCGCGTAGAAAAGTTTTTCCCGCTGGAAGTGTCCCGAGGTATCTATAGCCTGTGTGTTATTTTCTGATCTTTAAACTATTACTGTACTTAAAGTTTCATTAAAATCTATTCCGTAGTTTTTGCGTGAAAGAGTAACAAACATCCAAACATTCTTATAAATTTCGCGTTTATAAAATAGGATTTAATGAAGGAAGAGATAGCATAAAATGGCACGGAATAATTTTATACGATCTGTGACCACCATGCGCGCTGGATGAAAGCGCGTGGGCGCTTCGTTCCCATAAATAGAGCGGGATGCTCGCCTATCCACACATAACTAATACCCACTTAGGGCAAACCTGACGCGGGGGACGATTTTGAGTGAAAACATTGGACTCGTAATTTAAAAAAATTGAAATGAAGTTTCACGCAGTGTGTTTAATGCTGGCAGTGGTTTTGTGTTTAGTTGTTAAGTCTGAAGCATATCCTTTTCGACCCGGAAATATAGACTATGTGAGTACCTACTTTCCTAAATATTATATTTAAATTATAAATATTCGAAATATTAAATTTTATGATGGCATTTCACTTGGTGTAGCGTATTTGTGTATTTGCATTATTCGCTGTATATGTGTAGAGACATATGTATAAACCCACAAATAAACCAGAAATAACAAATACGTTATTTCTGCCAATATAGCAAATAAGGCGAATAGAAAATAATTGTTTCCGCCCGCTTGTCGGTTTTGGTCACTCATCTAAGGACTCAATAGACAAACATTGAAGTTATTGACTGTTTGAGTCCATGTGTGGATGGCCGGTTTGTGTATTTTAATTTTTGCACGAATATTTGGCCAAATACAGTGATACCGCTACACAAATCCGCTACACCAAGTGAGCCGCCATTAAATAATAATAAAAAGTTTGAATAAGTTTTGTCGATTACTTACAACAAAATAGATTAGTCAGTAGGTATATACGAGTACCCTTTCGACGCATAATACCACAAACGTATAATACCAGCTCCAAGATTACCAGTAATACTTACCCATTTATACAAAACTAGCAATAAATACCTACAATGACTATTAAAATGTCCTAATCTTTTTCGGTGATATTTTTCCAAGTTCATTGACATGTTGTTTCCGTAGTTCAACCTTCCTACGAGTAAGTTAACCGCGATCACGCGTGGTTAGGGTCTGGATTAGAGAAGCCATAGGTACCTCTATCCCTTCCTGAGAGAAAATGACAGACAGACAGACGGACGGACAACAAAGCGATTCTAACCACTATTACTGGGGGTTCGGATTAGAAATGCCCTACTGTACATAGTAATTTTAACAATTCTACCCCTTTCTGGGAAAAAGAACCTTGACAGAAAGACACGACGGACAACAAAGTAATCCTTTAGGGGTTATGTTTCTTTCCT
Source organism: Metalampra italica (assembly GCA_949699065.1). Taxonomy (NCBI): domain Eukaryota; kingdom Metazoa; phylum Arthropoda; class Insecta; order Lepidoptera; family Oecophoridae; genus Metalampra; species Metalampra italica. The sequence continues at coordinate 5,396,231 of OX452983.1, forward strand.
TTTGCGGTACGGAACCGTAAGAAATGCGCCCCCTAAAATTTGGGGAGGGAGGCGGGAGGCCCGGGCCCTAAGCCATTGTTTTGGTGCAGATGGAAGCCCTTCGCCGCATGCAACAGATCCCGCAGTGGCACTGCATGAGGTACCGCCGGTTCCACGTGCACGGCCACTGCAGCCGCTGGTGGCTCGCCCGGAGAACCTGATCCTCCTTGCCATCTGCCTAACACTGCTGACGACACCGAGCTGACGCGCTTGTCAACACTACGGCAAGGTAGACTCACCTAATCAAGTGATACATCCAATAACCTCTTAAAGTTTAAAGATCGTAAGGGTCCTATCTCGACCTAATTTTTTCAAAAAATATTTGTACAGACAGACACAAGTTTTCTACAGTTTTATTAAACGTATAGATCAATGGATACATCCTAATTCGGTGATAGAATATTTCAAAGCGACATATGAGCATCTGCCCTTTGAAACTGAACTTTATTATAGTGCAGTAAGTCTTCTTTCACCTCGTGAGACTGAGATTCGAATTGAGTGAGTGAAATTGTAACAATCATCTTGTGCAATTTATTACAATGACTCATCGTTTTCGTCACCAAAATAACAAGAACATACTGCATCGGTGGATTAATTGTATTTTTACAAGAAAATATGTGTTAATCTTGGCCAAACTTATATACTTACTTAGTTACCTACTTGCATTTCGTTCATATATAGTATTTAAACTATGTATATTATTATATTTTCTGCTACAGTATTTAATTAGTTGTAATGTTTAATAAGTGTAGTTATATTTAATTAAATTAAGATTTATTTAATTCACAATTTGAATAAAAGTCTGATTTAAGTACCGTATAAAAAATCAAATATTTTAATTCAAGCATACACGGTTTATTCTTTTAATTTTATCACGCAATAGGCACTACATAGTTTAAATAAACTCTAACTTCGATTATGTATTGCTGTAGGTACTATTTATTATTTATTGATACCTAGGTCTTTTTTTAAAATTCTCAATGATGTTTTTGTAGGTAATAATTAAAGTACTAGTACTTATTAAAATATTTAACTGTATAAGGCGATGTTAATAATTTATTATTATTAAGATTTATTGGAAATAAAACAAATCGTCACATATATAGGTAGTTGTATCGTTTAATTTGCAAGTCTGAAATAGAGATGATTTTAGAAAAGAAAATGCACAATGTCATTTGCAGTTAGAACAGTGCATGGTTAGTGCACTGTACAGCGGAACATAAATCGAACATCGCTGCGTAAGCTGCTGATACAAATTCTGGACGTGTGACCCACTGTACCTAATCATTGGTCGAGTCTTACATCAGCCCTAACTGCTGTCTTCCTGTAACCAGAAACTGGGCCGCCTCCAGAGTTTACTGGACTGCAACATTTCCGTATGACCTGTGAATGCGCTCCATTCGTTAAAGCCGTGATTCATATTGACTTAAGTATTTTAATTCGTTCGTGTGACAGTAGTTTGCATTCTTTCAGAATTGTTCGTTGGAACTTATACGTACTTAATGCTTAAATTCATTTAGTAAAAATCTTATAATCCGAGAATACCTACATAAAAGTTATGTATTCCTGAGGAATAAACAAACGCACGAAAGAGCGTCCGTGGCGTCGGGGATAAGACGCGGCCTATTATATTCGACAGGTCCGAAATTCGATCCCCGGCTGGGCCCCGTACCAATGGGTTTTTTCTCGAAACTTAATTACATTTACTGACATGCTCTCAAACGGTGAAGGAAATCATCGTGAGAAAACCTGCATACGCCGAAGAAGAAATTCTTAGGCGCATGTGAAGTCCACCAACCCACACTGAGCTGGCGTGGTGGACTATTTAGCCGTAACGCCCTCGTTGAGAGGGTTGGGAGGGTGCCTGAGCCCCAGCAGTGGGGACATGTTAATAGGCTGTTGATTGATTGATTGAAACAAACGAACAAACTCATTTTCGCATCGAGTAGGATTAGGATAGTTTATTTACGTTAAAATTCCCTCCGTTCACTTGGAATAAATATATGTATGAAATATTTCATATACAATTTTGTACGCAAGCCACTTTAACTAACTCGAAATTAAGAAAGCGATGTAACACTGTCGATTATGGGAGGTATTATCGATCTATGTTCTATAAACCTGCCGATAAATACTACTCGTTCAGCGTACCACCCGGTGTCGACCTTTCCATTTTAAGTTGCTTACGGCACGATAAGTACCTATCGTAACCTGTAATCCCGTAACAATCGGCATTTATTGCTTTACCAATGCAGGTGATGAAAGAAACGAAAGATATCCCTTCTAGCGAGGTCGCCCCATCTTCACTTTGGGCAAAACTTGATTTATCCTGTTTCCGCCACTGGTGAAATCATAACTTATAGTCCGATAGCGCTAGGCTATTTTGAGGTCATAAATTACAAAAATTCTAAAGTTGCCTATTTTTTGCCTGTGGATACAGTTGTACCTAAAAAGTATATTATTGCGTTTTGTGTCATTTCTTGCACTTGCATTTTGAGAAATTCAATGATTTGTGACTGATTTGTTTAATTCAAATAGAAACTGCCAAAATTAATTTAAAGTTTGAAATCTAATCGGTATTGTACCTAAGATAGCCTGAGTAGTGAGCAGACCTAGTTTGTGTCATATTAGTCCAGTGCAAACTGATAAAAGGTCAGTATGCACAAATGTTGCCAAAAGAAAATTACAATTGAAAAAATAAATATAACTTAACTCAGATCACCTAAATATGCCCAATAAATAAATTTGTGCCAAATTAATGCATGCACTTTTAAGATTTTTAATTATTTTGTTTTTCAAAGCTACAAACGCTCTTAAAAAATATTACAATTATTAGAATTCACATATTCAATATCATAAATGCATAAAAGATCGACAATTTAAATTTGTGTCATTTTCATGCATGGATACTGTACTTAAATTAATAAAAAACAAAAAAATGTTTGCGCTTGAAGTGCGCGCGGCACGGCACAAAGGGGCGGCGCGGCGCTTTGTTGACGCGGTGACGGACGGCGGCGGGGGGGTGGGTATACGGTCCATCCATTCTAATACTATGCAGAATAGGCACCTACTTGTCCTGAATTTGTAGAATCTACAACCGAAATCTAAATTTTGTAAACGTGGTTTATTCCCAGCTCGCCCCCTTCCCATCTCGGCCCCCAAGAAATTATATCTACGAAATATTCCCAACTCGGCCCCATGCCATAAATCACTACAGTCACGGAACACTACAGTACGTACAGTCACGGAAAGAATAGAAGTCAAATAGTTTTTAAAACAATTTGTTTAATATTATTAAAATAAAGGGTAAACGTACAGAATTTATCCCTGAATTGGTGATCCACCTATGTGTATAGTACCTATGTATAGTCAGTCAAAATGAGTAGAATAAAATCTTGAAAAAAAAATTTTTTTTAGAGTACTTACCATACTTACAAAGTAGGAGTGATTTTTTTCTTCTTGTGAATCCCACAGTGTGGGGTATCGTTGGATAGGTTTTTCAAAAATATTGCGGGTGTGTGAAAACCATTTTTCGATTTAGGGATCCGTTTGCGAAATATAAGGCTTTAAACCTGTAACCTACCACGCATTATCTGTATGGCCCAAAGGTCAACTGGTAGAGAATGCCATACTGGCATTATGTTCGCCTTTTGTACAATTATGTGCAATAAAGTTTTAAATAAATAAATAAAAAATAATTTTTGTTAGAGTCACGTGTTCCCCTATCCCCCCCTGCCAGCTAAACGATTGCTTCTGGATATGTGAAAAAATTCACGGCAGTAGCATATATAACGTAGTGTAGCGGATAGAATGAATCGATGTCGTAGTCGAGTGAATCGATGTTGTAGTCGAGTAAATCGATGCCAGCTCTATATAAACGAGCAGTACCGGTTGCACACGATCAGTTAGTTTCGAGCTCTCGTGCGATACGAAGTGCTGTCCGCTTATGTTTTGAAGTGTTTAACGTCTAAAGTGACCACATATTCATCAAAGTGTTAATTTTGCAATGTTGTTTAATGAGTTTGTTTTTTTAAGCTGGAATCGCTTACAGTAGTTAAAAGGAAAACTATGACAGCTAAGTAGGTTCTATTAGTTTTTGAATATTAGTCGATCAACATATTATTATGAAAGTCGAAAAAATAAATTATGTTCATAGAACTGCATACGTAAAATGAGAATGTTTTTTTTTCCTCGTGAATTCCATGGTGTGGGGTATCGTTGGATAGGTCATTCAAAAATATTGCGGGTGTGTGGAAAACATTTTTTGATTCAGGGATCCGTTTGCGAAATATTAAACTTAAAGTGCTAATTTTTGTCACTTTAGTACATAATCTGTCTCCAACTGCAAAGTTGACTTCTGTTGGTTTCTTTTAGGTTTGGTTTATATGGGCTGGCGAAGTCTACTGTTCTCACAGAACCACTAGTATAGTTTAGGTGAGTACCTACTGTTGACAAAAAAAGACATGAATGAATATATAAATAGTATCGGATTGCTGTCAAATATATATGTGGATGAAAAATTCGTTATCATCATCATAACAGCCGGAAGACTGCTGGACAACGGCCTATCCCCCAAGGCTCTGCACGACGACCGGTCCCGCGCTATCCGTACCTCTAATATTGCATTCCCATTGACGTTTCTCACCAAATTCAACTGCTATCTCATTTATTTTAACTAAGCCTTTAAACAGCAAACTCTACATAGAACTAACCCTTTAAATAGTTAATATTTTCAACTAGACAGCAAACATTAGGTACCTACCCCGCGCTCCCGCCTGCGCCTGCGACTGCGCTTGCGAGGACTGAGGACAGTTTCTGGATTTTCTTTAGTTTAGTTGGCTTCTTGTCTTAACCTTATACGTACGTGATTGCATAGTCATCGCATCAACGTTATATCCTATTGTGAACCTATCAAGCTAGAACTTCGTCCGATATGGGATCTCGCGTCATATTTGCTAAGTTGAAATGGATGTAGCAGGCATTTTGTAGATAAAGGGCTAGCCCATTGGCTTAGAACCAGTCCAGTAGTTGTTGGGCTGTCTTGACCAGCTTCTCTTTCAACAATACGACGTTTGATTTTGTGACTAGGGCCGCTACGTCGTTTGCGTACATGTATACCTCCGCCTTGGCTACTGCTGGAGGTAGGTCGTTGAGCAGTAGGGCAAATGTGGTATTCGACTGGCACGAGCCTTGAGGCACACCGAGGTCGGATAGTGCCTCGTCGGATTGGACTTAATTAATACTAATTAACTTAATTAATAACGAATACTCGTTATTCGATATTCTCTGTAATGTTCCTTTGCAAAATTGTTATGTCAAGGAGTAATGTTAAATTGTTAAATAAATAAAGGCAAATCAAGGTTTTTTAAAAGTTTATTTACAAGATCGTCACGCGCCCCGCCCCTCCCTGCACGCGTGATATTCTTTCCGAACAATGTAATTAAGATAGGTAAGGTACTCGCAGTGTTGGCAACGTCAAAGTTTTGCCGGGCGCTTGCCGCCCGCTCATCGCAGAACGAAAAGTCTCTATGTGCTTAAAATAAAGACCAAATTTGCTCGAAAGTCGAATGGGTAACCCCTTCATAGAGTTACCTCTTAGGAATGGTTTGCTGAGCTGTTCGATAGGGTTTTGAGAAGAAAAAGGTTACCGATTATTTTTATTATAATTAATTTCCTTTCGAGAATGCGCTTTAATGGTTTATTGAACGGGCAAGGTCTTATAGCATAAGTAAAGGAAAAAATCCGAAAACCGTAAATTTGTAGTTACATCACTTAACAAATAAAAACTTTATTATTATTTGCGTATGAAAAAGTCATCCACTTAAGTTGTGACATACTTAACTACAAATTTTATTAACTATTTTCTAATTTTTCTTTAATTAAATTTGTACGAAACCGCCAAGGCGCGAGTCCTACTCGGTTTTATTTTATTTTAATCATATTAAACAAATTATTTTAAAAACTGTCTGACTTCTATTCCGTCCGTGACTGTACCATGTAGGTAGTGATTTATGGCATTGGGCCGAGTTGGGAATTTTTTGTAGATATAATTTCTTGGGGCCGAGATGGGAAGGGAGCGAGTCGGGACTAAACCGAAACCAGATACACATTTATTGTTTTCAAAAAGAAGTATAAAATATCTTTGGTCGCGCGAGTAGCAATTTTTTAAAATTCATGGTTTTCAACCTTCATTTTACTATGCTATTTCACATAAAATCAATGAGACCGAAAAAATACGGACTTGTTTCAACTCGCTTGCACCGAGTGTCACGCGCCGCGCGCCTGTCTCTGGCCGGCTGGTGTGCGTGCGCCCCGCCACCCCCCGCGCCACCCCCCGCGCCCGCGCTTGCCTTGCCTTCGAATACGTTCCCGTTTTTATTATTAAATAAAAGATTCCATTGACAAAAACGACACAAATTATGAATAGAGTTTCGTTACACCATAATAATAATAAAGACGTAAACTCTAATAACTTGCATTTTCTTTTGTGACTTTTACATGGTGTTGTAAAAAAAAAATAGAAAAGCTGCAGATACCGTGGATGAATTCGACACAAAATGTTTTGAACAACAGATACCAGTGATCTAAAACGAGTAACACCTATTTAACCGATTGTAATATTCTTTTGGAGCTATTTAGGCGACTGGTTAAAAAACAGTGTTCCCGTGGACAGAGATGACACAAAAAGCCTGTGTACATCGGCTACTACTTGGTTATTAACATGAAAGAAAAATTTTCATCTCTAATTTTCTTTTAGTCCGATTTTGTTCAAAAAGACAAATACCTAAATATCTACCTAAGCAAATACCTAGGATGACACAAATTAAGGTATTAGGTCGGGGAAATGGTCCGGAAACTATATGCGAAAAACCAACAACTTTAGTATTTTTGAAACCTCAAAACCTAGCGCTATCGGACTATTACTACTCCACTATTAACATATGGACCTTCTTGCGAAGGGGTATGAGGAAAATCATACTGTGGAGTATAGGAATCCATTTCCACTAATTGTAAGCCATTTTTGTTTCTGATTATTCTTGTCCCTTTTGGTTTATATTTGCTTGCATTACGCTTTTGCCGCTCGATACAGATGTTGCCGATGAAACGTACAGTGAAATAGAATATTAGCTCGACGAAGCTGAGGACGCTGGCACCCATAAATAGCCCTGTCGTGCCGCCGACTGATACTGTAATATAATAAAAACTTTAGTTAGGGTCTTTGTTACAGTAGACGGCAGGGATTTTAATGTCAGCATTTTTTTGTTTGTTCAAAATGTTTACGTTATATTTTAGTGTCTTTACATCCAAATTGAAATGGGCTGTAAGTACTTAGGTACTAGAGGATATGGCAATATTCCTAAGTAAATATAGAACCCAACTAGGTAGGTGGTATTTAACATATTGGTGTTCAGCTTACCGACTAGGTCGAGTCTACTTCTGACCACATTCCGTTTGAACCTTTCAGTGGGTAAATACGCAAGGATCATCTCTACTTTTGTTAACTTTCGGTTTTTTCGGTTCCTAAAATGGTAAAGTCATAACCAAGTAAGCTAGAACTGCTGCACGCGGTTTCGCCTGCGTTCTTTTTGTATCCCGCATATTACCACTCACTTTATAACCACATCCTTAATGACTGTGATGTCAGTCTCGTCGCAGGAGGGTATACAGTTGCAGGTCAAGCCAGGACGAGTGGCCCATTCTGGCTTGAGTATGGTTAGGCGATTCGCATTTGAGTGAAGACATGCCATGCCTGAGATATTGCAGCGTTCAGCTTCAGCTGTACAGTAATCATCATCAGTCAATTTTAGCCTTGGGCTCCTCTTATTTAGACTTTTTATTAATTTTTGACATCCGTCGGTGTTACCTCACTAATGTAGTGAAATTAACAACGATGTTATGTACGGTCAAGAGCTCTCAAAGCTCCGAGACTTCAAGGTCAATTAAGGCTCGATAGCCTTAAAGACTCAGGCACAACACTTAATTATAATCAAATCAGTTTTAATATACTTAGGTACCTACTAGGGTTTTTCGAGGCAAATGGCTTTGACATAATAAAAATAATTACCTATTATGAATCTTAAAAATCGCCCGTGATACTATTTAGTACCTACAACGAGGGTAGGTACAGGTATGACGCGCTTTTAGACAACCTTTTATTAACATTTTCTTTCAACTTACTAGTGGCAAGCATGAAGTGATCATTGCAGTGGCAGATGTCCAACTGAGCCCGTTTCCTACACAGCACCGTGCAAGCGCTATACGAGTACAGAGGGTATAGTCCACCCTCGTTCTCGTGGTAGAACCGACACGCGCGCTGCTTCGGTGTGGTCTGCACTACTAGCGGATCGTTCTCGATGTTTCTCACTGTTACTAGGCGTCTGGAATAAGTATGTAGGTACTATTTGGAAAATTCATAGCAAATCTGTTATACCTACTTAAGTATGTAAGTGCTTACTAACCGGTGGCTGGAACCAATCTGTATTTTCAAAGTAGATGATTGTAATGTTGTGATTGTTGGTACTTCATCTTCTCCCAGAGTGTACATCTATCGCAAATATATTACAAAGTTTAAGTTTTAGCATGCATGTACCTAACTACTCACTAGATATGTATTAAACATATAGAAGGAGTAAGGACCCCTTACCATGGACGGTATTAATACTTCAAATCGTATAACCCCACGTTTATTTTCCTTGTTGCTTATCATCGAATAGGGCTTTGGGATTCTGAAAAGCAAAAAGAAGCCTCTTAAGGGTATATCAGTATTTCTTAAGATTTTCTGAACACCACAGGCTATTCGCGATGTTTTCCTTCACGCCTTCACCGAATAGCCTGTGATTCTGTGAAGGCGATTCGAAACCTGCATACGCCAAAGATTAGAATGTCTATTCTAATACTTATGTAAAGTCCAAAAGGAAACGGATTGAAGCACCGTTGGTGGACAGGGGCTTGGCATAAAAGATTTCTTAGGGTCGAAGAGTGGCCAGATAGTCCCGACCCGCTGGCTTCCTTACAAGATAAGGTGTATCTCTACATAAATATGTTTATGAATAAAGAATAAATAGATTGATAAAAGTAAGCTTCGTTCAAAATCAATAATGTCATTCTTACTCAGTCTGAATAGAGTTGATGATGAAACATCTCCCTATTTCAGTATCAAGAGGCTGGAAATATTCGCAGCAGTCGAAAGCCCGGTTGTTATAAGAGCAGTTCTTCAGGATCTTTGAACAACCGCTGCGAACCAGACTGGCGTAGTAGGTGTAGTTGGACATGGGGCACAGCTTGTTGGGGTTCTTTTGAGTATGGCACAGCCCTACGAGGTTGTAGCTTATGCCACGATAGTAGACAATGTCTTTCAAAGCGTCTTCAAGGTCTATGAGATGGTCGGGTGGCCAAATCCTGTAAGAATTAGTAATAGGTTCAGAGCAGTTCTGAAATAGAGTTTATCGATATTTTTTATATCTATAATTTTATTCCTAGTTATGAAATAAGATGAACATTATCATAACAACGTCTATCGGGCATCGTCCATCAGAGATATCTACCTATACTAACATGGAAAGCATTTGGGATAGTTTTTTTTTAAATAATTACGAAATTAGTTAAATAGGTATCATTCAATTAAAATATAATAAGGTAAGTATATGTCGATGACTCAGCATTAGACAATACTTGCTTACTTATTGTAGTAGTGTCATACATATACGATCTTTGTGGAGCTTTGTCCATGTAGAGTGCATGACATCTTCCGGCTGATATGATAAGGATCTAGATTATATACCTACTCACTTGATAATTGGTCTGAGTTATCGTATTTTTTCTCTAAATCCTGAATAACAAATACCTAAGTTTTTAGTAAAAGCGGATACTCGCGTGTCAGAGACATTGAAGAGCTGAGCGTCATTAGAGGTTTCACAAATGGCGACGGCGGGCATCTTAGTGTTCCAGTCGGTGTAGGTGGTCTCCAGGCCGACGCTGATGGGACTGAGGACGAAGGCGTCCCACGCCGTTATGATCAGGATGGCCGACCCGTACCAGGAGAGGGCCACGAGCCCAAGCCAAAGCCATCTATGCATATTTCGTTAGTTAAAAATTCTCATAAACTAGTGTAGATTTAGTCAATAATTAAACAATGCTAAGAAGGTGCTAAACCCAATAAAATTGTTCAATGCTTATTTTCTACCCTATACACCGCGCGCCGCCAGGCCCCCACCCCCCTCTTAAAAACTTCAAAATAATGATATTATTTCAATATACATTGGGCAAAATACCCCGGTTAATTATTGCAGGTGATTATCTACACCTGTAAAAACGACAACGAGCCCAACAAAGGGAGTAGAGGCATCTCACAAGGTTTCTGCAATACCATCGCTCGGTATCCGAGGTGGAAACTTCACCCTCACGAACGAGGGTGAGAGGCTTTTCGCAAGTTATGCGACGTTGCAAAGCCTGCGGGTCAGGATACATTAATAATATTAACCCGTGTGTTTTAGGTCCAAATGCACAAGTTTTATAATATACCGCTTTCTCCTTAAACAATGCACCTTGTATGTACACCTACCTACCTTTCAGACCAGTGCTTGGTTTCATCAGCAATATAATGAATACCAGCGAAGGTAGAGTTCGCACAATAATCTTTTAGGAGCGCCTTACAAGTAGTTGGAGGCATCTTACTTTTTAAACACTTTGTTCCTTTTACTCATAACAATTTAAGTTTATGTTTAGAGGATACCTCTAACTTCAACATTAGTTTAATATCTGACGTTATTGAAACTACAATTATTACTATTACAATAGAAGGTTGTATTTTAAATTCAATTTTTTATATTGTGCAAAAGCTGTTAAATATTTAATGTGATAATTATAAAGGATTGTGCAATCACGTGATTGTACGAGCAACAGCGAATGCCTAACGTTCAAGGTTCCAGCGCTATGTATGTTACACAAAAGATTGTTTATTTCACTTGTATATATTTTATTTTGCGATTAGTTATATTTATGCAAATATGGTACATTACTTTATAAAACATTTTGCCTAATAAACTTTCACTGTAAAATTAAATTGTTAACAGAAAAAAAGAAAATTAAGTAGGTAAGTTTATACTACCTACTAATAAACTAATTAAGCAACTTGAAATATTTTAAAGTATATCCACAGAGGAAGTAATAGTCTTCAAGTATATCTTTTATGTACCTACCTATTACAAGATATTTAAAGAAGATTAAACTAATTGAGTTTAAACTAATCGTTTTTAATACCAAGATTCAACTATCTTTTATAGTTTTCCTAACAAAAGAAGCATTACAAAACAATTCTACTTGATTTACAAAGGTTGATTCCCATCTCGTCCCCTTCAGCACCTAAATGTTTTTACCAACCTACCTAAATAATTCTTTAGATAGGAGGGATTGATCCTTATTTCGAGACCTCCATTTCAAATTTGACAGGCCTAAACAACAAGGTACGTACAGCGTTAATTTTGAATTATCCTACATAATTAACCCCTATGCTTTTTGAAAGGGGAAGATTGGTAACAAATTTCTGCGAATGGTCCTACACCATACACAAGGTGTAGGACGTGTGTAGGACCATACACAGTATCGAGTACTTGGTTGTTCTCAGTCCAGAATGAACTGATGGACAGACAGCATGTCATTCGTTCATTACACTACTATATTTGTATTTTTATGTTTTCAAATGTTTAATGGGTTTATACCTGTCAATAAAGAAATTATATTATTATATTATATTTAGTGAAAAATGCGTAGGTATCAAAATGCCGGTGCGTGCATTTCATTTGTGTTACACATGGCATTAACTTTTATTTAACTTGTATGTACCTACCTATAAAAATTAAAAAAGGAAAATTCAAAAACTTTTTCTTGTCATCATGCTTGGAACTTCAGCCATTTTCGGGTGCGGCTTCGGCCATGCTCGGTAGTCGTGCACCGAGTCAGAAGAAATAATAGTATACAAGACCACAGAATATATATAGCAAGACCGAGCCCAGTTTTACTTTGAGCAATGTAAGAATGTCCCTCATCTTCCCCTTTTGATTTGATCTAAGCTTAACCCTAAAATTTTGGTAAATCACACAACAACCTCATTAGATACTAAAATTACAAATGCTGTAAAAGCTCTGGGTTTGCGAAGTATGGCGAATCGAAGAAATTTTGCTGTGGCGGTGCGTGGTGGTGACTGTGGTAGTTTTGGTGGTTCTGGTGGGGACGGATTCGAGGGTGTGGTCGATGGTAAGGGTCTGGTTGGTGGTGAAACGGCCGCCGGGGCACGAAGCCGGCGTGGGTCAGAATATTGTAGATCTCCTGCCGTGACACTTTTTCCGCTTCTCTTTCGTACACCTTGAAATACAAAAGAAAAGAGGAGATTTTATTTCCTGAATCCGCAAAAACGAAAAGAAAAGACTTCAATTTATGAACACAACCAAAACAAATACATTGATTTCTAGCAAAATAAGTAGTAGGTACATCAATAAATGGCGGCGGCGAGCCGCAAGCAAGTAACTAAACAATTTATAAGATAGAAAACTAAATAATAAACTTTTTTTTTTGTTAACAGTTCAAATTACTTATGATGAAATGAAAAGGATTTTTTTCTTTTTAGAACTGACTACTGCATACAATAAGAAAAAACCATACAAAAGACTTCACTATCTGCGCACGTTGATGTCTTTTGTATATGAACTGGTCACTACCTAGGCTTATACATCAATTAGAAGCATTTTCGTGCAAAATAAGGCTGAAACCTACAAAAAATATCCCCATATTCTCACCGGGTTCTCCCCATGATGCAGCGTGCTGGTTAGAGGCAGGACCTCTTGCAGGTGCGGGTTGTGGAGCGCAGGGCTCCGCAGGTGCGGCGGCAGGCGCTCCTCCTCGTGCCTCACCGCCACCACGGCGGGGTGCGGGGGCGGCAGGCAGCTCGCCAGGTACGTGCTGGTTGTGAGGAACACCAGTATTGATCGCATATTGCTGATGTCTTGGGATCTATTCAGGAAAATTGTAAAAGTTACACTATATTTTCAGTATGATTAGTTCCAGGGACATTCGCTATGCCTTTAGTGTCGAAATGGCGTCAATGAAATAGATACGAAATTAATTTGACAGCAGCCACTTAATGTACAGTCGACCGCACGTCAGTGGAAAGACTTTGACCTTGAACTGGCCTACTAGGGAGTTTCAATACTATGAGAGACCAGTTTATCGTGGCCACATGGCCACTTCATCTTTTAGGAGTGCCACCAAATCAAACTCGCTGAGGATGATAGGTGAATACAGACTGACACAACAAAAAAATCTTTGATGCTGATTTGTTAATGGTGCCTATCTAAGCTTATAAAGCGATTATAAATTATAAACGATTATAAAGCAGAATTTCAACCCTATTGTTTGGCCTCGTGCCGAATATCGCCGCACGCACGCCCTCCATAGCCTGCTATGCGCACAATAGTAGCTAGAGTTGGCAAACAAACAAAAAACTGTAAATTTTTATTTATTTATTGACATAATTGTACCTAGTTACTATTTTATGTCGTAGGATAAGCGGACTAATTTGCATCATGTAGGTACTACAGGTCAGTGCCCCAGATAAACCCCGAACTGAATGCCTATACACGGATGGACAAATAGATGCGCGCGCGCATGGCATGGGTCGACCGGTACGCGTGCATGTTCTCGGACAATGCCGCCCAAGGTCGCGCCATCCAAACAAAACTTACTTTCATAACCGCAGGCGCACAATAAACGTTGGTCAATTTTAGAGACCGTTCCTTAATAGCAGACATACTGCCTCAAAAACATGTACCAGCAGCACGCCGTTTTGCTAAAGTACATACCTCGAGGCGTGCGAATAAAGATGGACTGCGTAAAAACATAAAAATTAGGTTGTGAAATATGTAATAATGAAATGAACTGTAATACCAATGATTAGTAAGTATGTGGACATCGAAAGATCATTAACTAAGCAAAGATAAATTGCTCTCATTACCTGTAATATACACATACGAATATTTGGTAAGAGGTAATTTAGCAATCAATAAGTACCTACTGCTAGGTGCTATAGGAAAATTGGTCAATAGAATCTTTTTTGGTAAGTGGCATGAGGTTTTACGAACGAAGATTATACGAACTATATGCACATACTTACCTACAAAAATCGTGTTCATCGATCGGACAAATTCGCGGTTAGCTATTAAGTCGAAATGTTTCAGAACCAACGATCTAAAAATTATTGTAAATTTTCAGATTATCTATTCTATATTGTAAAAAGCCATGTTGACTTAATTTACATAAAATCAATAGAGAAATTAATATGAAAAAAATTACAGACAGATTGAGGTATAGGTATGTATATCTCGATTGTTAGAGCGTTTGACTAAAGATTTCAACCCGATTAAAATAAGTATTGAAGTGCGAATTTGTTTTAGATGGTTATTTTTCCTGGTAAAAATCTCGGTTTCTACTTACTATGACTATAACAATAGGCGAGTACATAGTTGCTCCAGATATACTATACGGTAAGTTTCTGTATGGCTGATTGTCATATAAGTGTAATTTTTAAAATGAAAATATCAATTAATGTTTTTTGTATTTTGTGTCTGAACGTAAAACAATGTTTATGTGAGCGAGTCTTCGATTGTAAGTATTGTGAAATAATTTTAATACTGTGACGATCAAGCGCTGTGTTTACCTAATTGGAAAAGCGAGTTTTAGGCATTAACATTTACCTTAGCTTTCCAACTAATGCACAAATCCGTTTCAAAAATACAGCACAATTACGCACTACTTAAATGTTAACCACACACAACTGTTTACCTAAGTTAAGTGCACTTTAGATGTGAAGGCTGTTGCCTCCAAACACGAATGGATAGCATTTGAGGAGCAAAGAAGTCAAGAGAGCGGTGCTCTGTGCCCACCCCGCATCAGCTGTTGTCGTAATCGAGCCTACGACTGGCTTCCCGCGCTTATTATTCAATTTGTTTTTTAAGTTAACAAGGTAATTAGTTACGTAAAGGTCAGTTCGTGTCCATGGTCAGAACTCTCAAGGGCTTTTTTGGTACATCTTCCGAATGAGTAATGAATGAATGACTAATGACTGTTTTGGTTTTAACTATTACTTTTACATTGAGAATCAATTTAGACGTTTAGTGTGTTTATTTTTTCACCTACTAACACAATTTTATCGGTAATTATATGTCTTTTTAATCAGATTGTGACCTTGGTGTGTATGGTTACCAATATTTAACTACTACCTACCAGCTACCACTTTTAAAAGCAAGAAGGTATACCTAAATATATCGTTCAAGAATTTATATTGCGTGTCCGAAGTGTTTTCTATATGTGAACAATAACATGTATAGCAGTAATGCGATACCTACCTATTGAATGATTATGCCCTGTAGGTAGTTATGTTATGATTTAAAAAAAATTAAGGCAATGTTTAAAATTAGTTCATGGATATTATGAGAAGGATAGGTACCTACCTCGTACCTACTCGATTTCACATCAATACAATAACAAAATAACTTTTTCTCAATTCTCACCACAAAATAATACCCTTATGACATAAGTAAGACTTTTAAAATGTAACGTTAACAATTTTGACGTTGGACATGTCAACTATGTAGTCCACATGGTGGGGACTGGTTGTGGTAACCAGACCAATTATATAATTCGTTGATGCTTTGTTGGCTTCGAATAATAAAGTAAGTAGGTAGGTTATACCTAATTATTATTGTTAAAACGTATACATGTAGGTATACCAATACTCGGGCTATTTCCTTATTGAGTGGAAAGTAAGGCAAGAGCCAAAAAAGAGTTTATTTATATAATACTTATCTAACAAATACTACTTATTTATATTCGCAAAAATACTTGATTATGCTAAATTTTGTCACACAGCCGTAAAAACAAAGCTATTAACATAATTAAAACGTCGAAAAAATAGAATCATGTTTTATAACGGTTTTATTGTCTCAATGTCCAGATTAGTTTGCGCAAACGCACGCACGTGTCTCCTATAGAAGTGGTGAAAGATAGACAGCAGTAGGAATAACAATTCACAAGGAGCATCGTATAATGTAAAAAAACTAATTTGTTCGAATTTTTTACAGGCTATATTTACCACGGTAAAATACTGGTTTTCTAAAGGGAAAGTGGACTAAGTGTGGGGTGGGTTTCGCAGCGGAATCTCAGAATACATAATAGCGGAATGTAGAGTTATAATAGTAAGGTATATTAAATAGGTACGTAATAAGTAGTTCTTAATTGAATCACTCACCGACAAAAAAATGTAGTACAGTAGTACCACAGAGAAAATAATAGTGACTACGTAAACTGTACTTGGGCGAAAGGAGATGACCATTCCAATGACCGCTTGATTGCCAGAGTGCAATATGCGCTACTATACGTAACAGTTTTGCATTCTGACTCACTTGCATAATATTAATTGCCACTGGTCTGTTGGGCGACTTGCTAATTCAAGTTTGAAAGGTATATAGAGCTTTGGCGAGACTTGACGTAGTTGAACTGAATTAAACTTGAATAAATTTTATTTCTGGTATTTTTAAAGCACCTCAGAGCTAGAGCCACCTTAGAGCGGGAAAGTTCAATAATAATGAACACCACATCTATTAATTAGACAAAAAACATCACATGACAGAATATGAGACCCAGATTAGGATCAGAATCAGGTAGAAGAATACGCGAGACGTACGACCCATACATTTTGTATATTTTATCCCATGTGGCCTGTCATGTTGAGAGGTCCGAGTTTGACCCCGGTCGTGTCATGTATGAATGGGTTTTTCTCGATACTTAAGTACTTTTACTGACGACTCTCAAATGGTGAAGGAATACATCGCGAGGAAACCTACATACGCCGAAGAAGGAATTCTTAGGTGCATTGTAAATAAAGTCCAGAAACCCGCACTGAGTGCGGTATATAAAGACGTCCTCGTTGAGAGGGAGGCGTGTGTCCTTGTTTTTTTTTTCAAATATAAGCTGTAAAGAAGTGGCACAGATGACACCAATGCCCAAGTTTGAACTTATAGGTAGGCAGTAAGTACTCAACGTCACCGATAAATACAAGTTGCGAAGTGGCTCCTCCAGTGAATGTGAATGTTGTGGTCGGGAGGCAGTATAACTACGGTCAAATTGTTTGCCAACACATTTTGCAACGTGTTTGTTGGAGTAGCAGTCATGTGATCCAATGACCGGTAAACCGATGCTATGCATAACTATTAATACCGTGTTTCTGTTGATCCACTTTATATTATTATGCCCAATCATTACATCAATCAACCAGCAGCTTGTCAACGTGCACTATTATAATGATCTCTCAGTAAAGTTTCATCATCATCAGTCTCTTAGTCCATTGCTGGACTGATCATCAATAAGACGCGCCACTGAACCCGATCGTCGGTTCTCGTCACTGCTAGCTAGCTGCATTACGCAGATCGTCTTCGCTCCATCTTTCCGGGGGCGTCCCACACTCGAGAACTTGTCGACCCTCTAGCGGTTATCAGTTCTCCGACGGCTGCAATCAGCCCACCTGCCACTTCAACGTACCTACTAATTTTTTGAGCTATATGTAGGTACAATATGTAGGTACATTAACGTTCAAAATATGTGCACAACCTAAACTGGACCTTAAAATGTTAAAATAAGCTAGGTTTTAGGCAACCATTGCGTAACTGCGCGTGCCTTTACAAAATAATTACTCTCTTAAATCGTATACTTAAGTATTATATTGGTCAACAAATAGGTTGATCGTTCTATATAGCTCCTACCGAGTGCTCTTTTAAATAAATAATTATCACAGGTAATCATTTAGCTGCCCTGTCGTGCTGTGCAGTATTATTATCTATCATGTTATCGAAGTTTATTAAAAATGTATAAAGCTGCGGGCATGGTGCATAGGCATTTTGTATTAGCATGATGTAACGATGCAGTAGATTATAAAGGAGAAAGCCAATAATTCATACTCAATATAAAAAGATATTTATCAAATAATGTCTTTTGGTGATGGGTTTACTACAAAACTTTAGTAAAGCTAAAAACAGAGGTCATTAAAAAGCAGTAAACTACCACCAATCAATCATGGCTATCAACATCACTATCGGTGTTTGATCTAATCATGAAATATATTTTAACGACCTATATCTGCTCTAGCTTTGAAAAGTGGTTCATTCCACCAAACATTTACTTACCTGACAAGTGGAATCATACTAGGTACCTACCTAAATAAAAATCCAGTAATGGATCCAAAGATACAAAATCCTCCATACACATTGTCATATCGACGACGTTACCAGAACAAAACAAAAACCAAACCAAAACAAACGAACGCTGAGATTTTTATAGAAAGCTTAAAGGTAATCGGCAAAGAATATTGTGCAGAATCTTCCATTGGGGGCTTGGAACATCTTGTTGACGAGAACGCTTCATATGGCGAAAGGTACGTGTGTGAAAGTGTATACCTACTAGTATTACAAGTAATAGTCTGGTTTAGGTCACTAACGGTTAACTTGTTTGTCGTAATTTGCTGTACCTTTTAAAGTAGATCTATAGGCAATTACATAATAAAGTCTTCGAGATATTACGTCAAGCGTCGAAGCAGGATAGGTAGGTGTGCCAAATCGGTTTTAACTGCAAGATAGGTACCGATTATTTAATTACCGCTTTCAGCACTTGCGGAAAGAAAGTTAAGACCTTGGGTGGATTTTAGCAATAAAACTTGCAAAATGTCAAACTCATACAAAACATATTATTCATAAATGCAAATTTAGTATACCGTTTAACCTTAATATGTTTTAATTACACAACAATATACACATATAATCTCGAATTCTATTCTTACATATAAAATATATGATAAAAGTCTGGTGATTCCACTTTAAATTTAATATTGCTTGCTTGTTTATAATAGTTAGGAAATAGCTTCTGCTTTATAGAATTTTAGGTATACGTTCGTCATGTGAAACCGCGCGTAGTCAACTAGCAGGAATGCGCTCGCCTCGTTGATAAGGTCGAAGGTTCAAACCCGAGCCTGTACTTACCAAGGAAGGAGTAAACTTCTAGCGATCATCACAGGGGCTTTTTAAATAAGAAAAAACCTGTGAAGTGCGAGTAGGTCTCGCGTCCTGATCCGTACAATCTAATTAGAACTAAACTAACTTTAAGAAACATAATGTAGATCATCCATAAAAGTTTGTAATCGCAATTTTTTTGTGATATAACTACAAATTGACGATTTTCGGATTTTTCCCGTAACATGTGCTGACAAACCCTTGCTTCATCATCATGATTCTAGGCCTACGGAAAGTAGGTATCCGTACGTATAAGAAAGTATGATTTGTTTTCGGGTATCATAATATCGGCCGAATCTTTTGATTGCGTTGACTAGGTATATACTTAACCTTGAATATTTTACACTTCCAAGGGTCCGTAGATCTTAGTATTCGATATTAATTTCAACTTGATACCTCTACCCTTCCTGAGAAAAGGGTTTGACGGGCGGACAACAAAGTGATACTTTCTGGTTTCGTTTTTATCCTTTTGAGGTGTAGGTACCCCTGTAAAGGGTAGGCCTCCCAATATTGGGACGTATGGCTGTTGAACTAGTTAGAAAAAAAACCTCACTAGTTCAGTCAACTGAACAAAGTGGGAACGAACGGTTGATTTTGTCTTCCACCTCCAGGATAATTTGGATAATAACTATGATCATGGCGCTGGTTTGCTCCGTCTCCCTGGTGTGGGTGACATTCAACGGGTACTACACGTCTCCGCTAGTGACCACGCAGATGCCCGAAGGCGTCTCCGTCAGCAAGATCGTCTTCCCAGCGGTTGGCGTTTGCACAAACAACAGGATCAGTAAACGTGCTGTTACTGAACTTGCTAGGAAATTGTGAGTATTACGTTACTACAGTACAGTCGACTGCACGTGGAAACACCTTACTTAGCCTATGGAGTTTCATGACTATGAGAGATCTTATACTGGTACCATTATATATATTTTAAACGGTACACATATTAGCTGGTACACATATTTTAAACGTTTATATGATAATGGTAGTAGCTGGTGAGCCGGTCACCAAGCGAAGGCTTTGAAATTCATCATCATCATCATATCAGCCTGTAGACGTCCACTGCTGGACAAAAGCCTCCCCCAAGGATCTCTACGACGACCGGTCCTGCGCTAACGTCATCCAGCTGGGTCCTGCGACCTTCACCAGATCGTCGGTCCACCTCGTGGGAGGCTTGCCTACACTGCGTCTTCCGATACGTGGTCGCCACTCGAGAACCTTTCTGCCCCAACGGCCGTCAGTTCTATGAGCGATGTGCCCAGCCCACTGCCACTTAAGTAGTAACCTAAAAATTTAAATTCTCAATTACGCTTGGTCGTCGTCGATTTCTTAAAAACTTCAAATGAGTCAATAATTAATCACTCAGTAAAAATTCATCCCCGTAATTTATAGTAATAGACCTAAACGTTTGTAGACTCAAAGAAGAGCGCAATAAACAGTACAGTGAAGACGAGATGCTGCAGCTACTACGTGGTTTAGGTCAGATGTACGACATGTACCAAATGGACGAAGCCGGCCTGAAGTCTACGCTGTTACTCCACAAAGCGTTGGGGCATTACGACATCAACGCATTGATGAAAAATGTGTGTATTTATCATCATCATCATATCAGCCTGTAGACGTCCACTGCTGGACAAAGGCCTCCCCCAAGGATCTCCACGACGACCGGTCCCGCGCTAACCTCATCC
The DNA here is from genome assembly GCA_949699065.1 of Metalampra italica. Classification (NCBI taxonomy): domain Eukaryota; kingdom Metazoa; phylum Arthropoda; class Insecta; order Lepidoptera; family Oecophoridae; genus Metalampra; species Metalampra italica. Next base: position 5,417,061 of record OX452983.1, read on the forward strand.
AGCTGAGTCCCGCGACCTTCACCAGATCGTCGGTCCACCTTGTGGGAGGCCTGCCTACACTGCGTCTTCCGATACGTGGTCGCCACTCGAGAACCTTTCTGCCCCAACGGCCGTCAGTTCTACGAGCGATGTGCCCAGCCCACTGCCACTTCAGCTTCGCAATTCTTTGAGCTATGTCGGTGATCTTGGTTCTCCTGCGGATCTCCTCATTTCTGATTCGATCTCGCAGGGAAACTCCGAGCATAGCTCTCTCCATTGCCCTCTGGGTGACCTTGAGCCTTCTTATGAGGCCCATAGTGAGGGACCACGTCTCGGTACCATATGTCATCACTGGCAACACACACTGGTCGAAGACTTTCGTCTTGAGACACTGCGGTATTTGGGACGAGAAGATGTTGCGTAGCTTCCTGAATGCTGCCCAGCCGAGTTGGATTCGACGATTGACCTCTTTCTCGAAGTTGGACCTACCCAACTGGACCGTTTGTCCCAGGTATATATAATCGTCTACAAATTCGAGCGTAGAGTCTCCAACCTTCAGAGGAGTGGGTACAACACGGGAGTTCGACATGATTTTCGTCTTGTCCATGTTCATTTTTAGACCCACTTGTTGAGAGACTCTACTGAGGCCATTGAGCATCGTGACTAGGTCCTCCAGGGTCTCAGCCATGACCACGATATCATCGGCAAATCTAAGATGAGTGACATACTCGCCGTTTATGTTGATGCCCAGTCCGTTCCAGTCCAGAAGCTTGAAGACGTCTTCCAGTGCAGCGGTGAACAGTTTCGGAGATATGACATCTCCCTGCCTCACACCTCGCTGCAGTTGGATAGGTTTCGAGTTCTGGTCCTGGAGACGGACTGACATGGTGGCGTTTTCGTATAAGCACTTGATCACTTCGATGTACCGATAGTCAACTTGGCACCGCTGGAGAGACTGTAGCACAGCCCATTGTATTTAGGCACAGTGTATTTACCCATTTGTATACAAGTGGTTTGAGAGCGTCAGTGGCGTAGGGGATAAGACGCGGCCTATTATATCGAAAGGTCCGGAGTTCGATCCCCAGCTGGGCCATGTACCAATGTTTTTTTTCTCGAAACTTAAGTACATTTACTGACTGCTCTCAAACGGTGAAGGAAAACATCGTGAGGAAACCTGCATACGCCGAAGAAGAAATTCTTAGGCGCATGTGAAGTCCACCAACCCGCACTGGGCTAGCGTGGTGGACTATAGCCCGCACGCCCTCGTTGAGAGGGTAGGCCTGAGCCCCAGCAGTGGGGAGATTAATAGGCTGTTGATGATGAACCAAACGATCGAAGCTTCCTGGAGGGAAAGTACCCTAAATATCGAAGATAGAAAATGTTAAGGAACCTTTTGGATTTTTTTTACGTACTAAAGAAAATCATTTTTTTGCATTCAAAGAATTTTGAACAATCACCTGCCTGAGCATGGAATCGAACCGGACAGTAAAAAACGACACCTGTATTTTTATGATAAGATTGCGTTCTTTTAACCGATTCAATTTTGTGCTGAATATCTTCAAAAAGTGGATGTTATAACTTAGTTAATATATGCGGTATATTTATTGTCAGGTAACACCTCGGTGTGAAGATTTAATGGTGGCATGCGCTTGGAACGAAGTGCCGAAGCTTTGTTCAGAGTTGTTTGATTTCCGTCTAACGCAGGACGGCTACTGCTGCACATTCAACTATCTTAGAGAATCTGATACTAAATTTCATGAGTAAGTAGGTACAATTTAATAAGTTTTTGTATAGGTACATTTTTTGTATTTACGTATAGGCCAATAATTTTTCTTTTCTGATGTATGTTTGTCCGAATATCTATAACTCCCAAACCGACTGAACGCTAATTTGTTTTGATGAGGGATCTGTGGAAGCGAATTCCCATACAGGCGAAGATTTTTTTTTCTGTCTATCCGGCGGATATCCCGAATACTACTGGATCGTTTGAGCTGAAAGTTGGAATATAGGCACATTCATAGGTACATGTAAAATTGCCTTAAAAATTATGGAAATTTGAGGAAAAAAATATTTTCCAAGATATTTTAGGAAAATTACAATCGAAGGATCCCGCATGCAATGAAATTTTTACTTCTACCTATCTAATCGAGAAGAAACCTGCATAGGTAGGTACTCCAAAGAACAAATTCTAAGGTGTATTATGAAAGGCTGATGATTATTTAAACTTGTTTCTAGCACAAACAGCGAAGCACGCACAGTCAACATGTTTAATAACGGCAACAAATCTACCTTCGACTTCGACCAGGGTTTAAAGTTTTTGATGAGAATTAATGATACCGACGACTTTTACTACGACATGCCTGCACAAGGGGCCAAGGTACCTTTATACCTACACCTTCTGTATATAACTTTTCTTTAGTATTTATTGCACCATGCAGATACGAAAATAATTAGGTACTAAGGTACGAAAAATGTTTCAGTTACAATTTTCAGATTCTTATGATTTTCCTGACGCACCGAGCGGGAGCTTCGCGATGCAAGTCATTAGTCCAAATGTGCAAGTAAGTTTAAACTTTTCAAGTATTTTAAACTAAAAGCATTTTTTTCTTTTATTTTCAATTAAATTTTTAACATAAATCAATTTATGAATTCATACAAATTCAATTTAAAAATGTGTTTCGATTGCACTTTAAAATGCGACCGTAATCCAAAGGGTTACGATACGGAAGATACGTCACTCTGAAAGTGGTCCTATTTAAAACCCAGTCATCATATCAACCTTTCGTCGTCCACTGCTGGAGGTATGCCTTCGTCAATAAACGCCACTGTATGATCCTGCTCATGCCACTTCACCTAGCTAATCATTTCGGCAATGTTCTTCGTCGGATTCACGGTCATCGGTTTACGCGAATAAATTGGAAAAATGTCCAATTGGAAAAGCTTCCAAAATATTTTTTACGTTTGTCCACATTGAAAAACCCCCAATTATGGCTCACAGCATTACAAATTTCCAGTGCAAACCAAGTTGGGGAAATATTTATATTGTGGGCGTTATCATTTTTTCATTTTTCCAATTGGACAGTAGTAGCTTATACGTCTACAGTGGTAAGAGAGTAACAAACGTATCTGAAGATGAAAGTGTACTATTGATTTCTGACTAACCAGTAATCCGACAGATGTCGGTGTTGGTACAAGCGAGTTTCACGGAGGCCTCCCGCGACATCCAGCACGTGAACGTGAAGCTCCGCGGGTGCCTCTTCTACGACGAGTCCGAATACCTGCCGTTCTACACGTCCAGCGACTGCATGCTCAAATGCAGGATGTTGTTCTTGCTAGAGAAATGCAATTGCACCCCGTTTAACATGCCGAAGATGAATAAATCCAAGTCATGCGACTTAACCGAGTTGCCTTGCGTTCAAAAGTATTTTGGTGAGTAACGACTTGAAGAAAAAATATGAAAATAAAAGATAGGTAGAAAAATGACGTACTATATTCATTTCCAACAGATGTGGTGTCGGAAACAAAATAAACAATAATAGTTGACCGAGCGAGCGAAGCGTCTAAGTTTCGAGATTGGCCAAAAATGCTAATGTCCGTCTGTCCTTCTGTCTTTCTGTCCTTCTGTCTTTCTGTCTGTAATTCTCGCATTTTTCAACCGATTTTGACGAAAATTTGGCATAGGTATAAATTAATTAAACCGACAAAATGAGTAGAATAAAATTTTGAAAAATATTTTTTTTAGAGTACCTACCATATTCGCAAAGTGGGAGTGAACTTTTTTTTTCTTGTGAATCCCATAGTGTGGGATATCGTTGGATAGGTCTTTCAAAAATATTGCTGGTGTGTGAATACCATTTTCTCGATTTAGGGATCCGTTGGCGAAATATTAAGCTTTAAAGCGGTAATTTTTGTTAGAGTCACGTGTCCCCCCCCCCCCTGCCAGCTAAACGGTTGCTTCTGGAAATGTGAAAAAATTCACGGCAGTAGCATATATAACGTAGATAAAAGGAAAACTATGACAGCTAAGTAGGTTCTATTAGTTTTTGAGTAATAGTCAATTAACTTAAGAAAGTCGAAAATTTTAATTATGTTCATAGAACTGCATACGAAAAAAGGGAAATAATTTTTTTTCGCGTGAATTCCATAGTGTGGGGTATCGTTGGATAGGTCTTTCAAAAATATCGCGGGTGTGTAAAAAACATTTTTCGATTCAGGGATTCGAAAATATTTGCGAAATATTATGCTTTTTGTCACATTAGTTTTTAATCTGTCTCCAACTGCAAAATTGACTTCTGTTTGTTTCTTTTAGGTTTGGTTTATATGGGCTGGCGAGGTCTACTGTTCTCACGGAACTACTAGTATAGTTTAGTTTGTACGAAGTGCGAAAGTCTTAAAATGTACTAAAACCAACACGCATTTTCTGTGAGAAAACTTTCACTACTAATAAATTATTGTTTTTGTTAAACAGCTCAGTCTATAACTTTGCGACCAAACGTGGACCCTATACCGGAAGAGTTGGAGTTGGATTTGGTGGACGGAGGCATATCCTGTCCGATGTGCTACCCCACCTGCTCGAAGACAGCCTATAGTTACGACTTTTACAACGTCAACATTTATCCGGACCAAATGAATACCGTTCCTGACGAGGACAGAAATGATATATGGCTGTAAGGAGACATTACTTACCTATACTTGATTTGAAACAGGCCCTATGGAAAAATACACTAAAACGTTTATAGTTGCCGCCGCGGCACGTTCGGCGACACCCCCGCCCCTTATTACAATAAAATAGGGTCAAAGGTTAAAAGTTTCGTCCGAAATTTTGTTTTTCTTCATAGGTTTCTCCTGTTCAAGTCCAGCTTGATTTAATGATAGGTACTTATATAGAAATTTAATACCAATACCATTTATTAATATTAGGTAACGTGATGATTCTGACACAAATACAAAAACGCATCAATTTTGCTTATCGTCGTATTTCGAAGGTCCTAAAGGCGCAGTTATTAATCAGAGCCTCATTCCTGAAGGCAGCTTTTTCAATCTTGGACTTGGGGCTTCCGACCTTCTGCAGCCACATCTTCATATCTTCCACGGCGCCTTGGGGGCCTTGCAGCTGCCCGATGACAGTGCCTTGGGCCGTGTTCATCACCCACCCTTTCAAGCCCAGATCGGTGGCCTTCTTTTGAGTATGCTTGCGGAAGTAAACTCCCTGCACTTTTCCGAACACCTCAAAATCGATGGTAGTAAGAGCAGTTTTCTTGTTTAGAGCATGCATTGTTTTGTAAAATATCAAAAGCTTATGTACACACTAAGATAAAAAGTAACTTAAATTTTATAAAAACTATGGAAGTTGCCAGCACAATTTGACATGTTTGACACTTGTTTGATTTTGTCGTTAGGGAAACAAGAGCAAACGAATGTTGTGCCTGCATTAAACTGCTATAAGGTTGTCATGGAACTAACAAACTACTTTGTGTAGTTATAACTATTTTTGCGGGGTTATTCCCAACGAATCATATGATCCGTTCGGAGTTGCATCTGATCACACAAAAAGTTCCCATCGGATCACATGATTCGATTTCCCATCGGATCACATGATTCGATGCAACTAAGAAATTGTGATTATTTTGTCCCAACCGATCATATGATCCGTTGCAACTGTTTGTTGAATTGAATATTTTCCCAACGGATCACGGTTACCCGAGATGGTTACATTAATAAATAATAATATGCTTTATAGTGTAGGTATTGCAATGCGAGTATCGAAGCGACCATTGCAATGGTTATAGGGTATAGCCATCATGAGATATTACCATATTTTACTATGTAGATATGTCTACAACATGGAGTGGACTGCTAAGTTATATCGAACACGTGAAACAATGAGACATCGGGACCGTTTGTTGCAGACGTGGCGCCAACTTCACTGGCACGTCTATTGTACACGTGAAGTACGCGCGGGAAATCGCTGACCGCTTCGGGCAGAATGTTATCATGAAGTGGTTCGATTTAATCAGTAAGTGTCTACATTAAACGCTCAGAAACGCTCAGAACAACAGCTATACCACTACGACGCTCTTTGATTGAACTTTCAGCGTAAATGCCTGTCGAGTGTTTTCCGAAAAGTAAGTAGGTAGGTAATTTATTCATCCCCCCCCCTTCCCTATGTACACATTGTACTTCAGATGAGTCATCCGAGATGATAGAACCACAATATTTTCTTACAGGTAACATCGGCTCCACTTGCGGGTTCGTCACCGGCTTTAGTTTTGTATCTGTACTGGAATTTATTTACTTCTTTACGGTGAAGATGTACCGAGAAGTGCGCACGCGACGTCAACAGCAGAATCGGATCGCTAACGCCGTAGAGCCAGCTCCCCTAGTACCCTACAAGCCTATTACTAGATACAGACCGATTTATTGGCAGGAACTCGCCGGTGCCACTCGACTGGGGCCGAATACTCAATTTGCTTAAAAGATATTACGTATTTTTGAAATAAAAAACAGTTTTTGTATGCCTACAGAACAAATAAAACAGCTGTATTGTTCCCACAGTGATTAGCATCGCCATTTAGCCCTAAGCTAAATTCATCAATTATTAATGCTATTATTTACTCTGATTGTGAACCTCATAATTTCTGTTACGCACGATAAATAAGTTTACAATTTTGGTTTAATTTCATTTTGTGTGGCACCTGCGTTTGTCCAAACATGGACTCTACAGACAATGTGAAGAGGTATATGGAAATATGGTGGCAGGGGATAAAAAAATTACCGGAGACCACATCCATACATGGTTTTAGATTTGTAGCCGACTCGACGCGACATTGGACAGAAAGGTATCGAATAAGTTCACTTTCAAGGCTCGATCCTACCAAATTCCCTTAGCCAAATGGCAAAGCAAGCGGAGTATGGACGACCGATTGTTTATGGACTATAATATGCTGGCCATTAGCTGTTCTTACCTATATTTATTTTTCTTTCTGCGATAATCCTTGGTTTATTTCTTTTTTCTCGCTTGGTCCCAAAAAACGAAATTTTTGGAAAAGATATCGAACAATTATTTGTATTCCAGGATATTCTGGTCGATATTAGTATTGCTGTCCTGGTACGGATCAGCACTGCTCATCTCCGCTCAGTACGATGCTTTCCAGAACAACCCCATTTCCTTTGTCGTGGAGACTACCTATAAGGATTGGGACACACATTTTCCCTCAGTTGCCGTATGCGAAAGTGATAATACGCGACGTATAGAGGAAATATCGGATGGGTATGTATTTATTTCAACAAAGATTAAATACGGCTCTACAAAGATTCCTAAATATTTCGGTTACATTAATCGGTGTGAAAATTAGTACCTAGGACAAAAGACATCAGGTTAGGTGAAATGACCACGGTATGAATTTCCAATTTCATTTTTTTTCCTGTTTGCAGTTTGTGGGGAGAAGACCACGATTTCAATATGGAAGAAGTTTTAAAAGAGATCGCATTTTTTAAAGGAATAACATATTACACGTCTGAATTCTGTGGTTTAGAGGATCCTTTACCGGATTGCATCAAGACTAACCTCAGCCATTATGCAAGCTTAGTAAGTTGATTCAAATAAATACTGTTAAGATATTTTTTATACTGCGAATTTGCTTTGGTTAGTCGACTTTCCATGTGAACGTCTATATAAAAATTTTCAATATTCATATAGATTGTAGTTACAACAAATAAGCAAACATTTTTTTATCCGTTCGGTAATCCAGAGATTACGTCGAGCAAGTGGTTCAATAAACTTCTTTGCCAATTTCTTTGCAGGTTCGCAGTCCTTGTAAAGAAATGTTTTCTGGTTGCTCTTGGAACGGAATGCCTTTCGATTGTTGCACCTACTTTAGACCTATGGAAACTGAATTGGGTACTTGCTTTGCAATAAACACTATTCAGGGAAGGTACTTGCGTATTCGATTGATTTTTGTTTGTAACAGCTTTGTGGCGTGCAGGGCCATAACGCAAATGCTTTTCCCTTGTTATTTGCAGAGAAAAAAACGCACCAAAACTGGCAATGATTAGCAACAGAACCACAGGCCCTGGCGCGATCAGGTTCAACATCATGGTGACGGCTAACGTTTATGTGTTGAACGAAGAGGAAGTTCCGACTCTTACCACCATTGGGTCGGATGTGCTGAACGTTGGACCAGAATTGTTACATAGGTTAGTAAATACAATGCTTTCAGGCTTCGTATAGGTAACCTCATATCATACAAAGAAGGCGATAGTGTAACCATTGATCTTTAGCGCCAATGCCTACCTACAAGATGTTCGAAGGTAGGTAGGTATGTCAATACGAAAACGTTCTATTTAAGAATTTAAAGCAAATACCTAATCTGGATGCATTTCTTCCGCAGGCGTTTCATAACGATAAGGAACGTCGAAAACGACTACGGTGCCCGATTAATAAACCCAGTAAAACGAAAATGTCGATATTCTGACGAGAACGCGCTAGAAGTGTACCGACACTATTCGTACACCGCATGCACAGTGCAATGCAGAAAAGAGGCGCAGTTAAAATTCTGTAACTGCACAAACTACTTCATTCCTAACTTACCTGAACATCTGAAGTGTGACGTCAAAGGAATCATTTGTTTGAACGACCATGTTAACGAGCTTTCCGTAAGTGTTACAAGACACCTCAGTGTGAATCTAAAAAAAGTTACAAACACAAAATCACTTTTCATTGTGTTAATTTAGCCCAGTGACAATATATTGCAGGGTCAGTGGTTTGGCCTTTCCCGAGAAAGGTTTTGGCATACATACCATTAATCGTACCCGCGCGAAGCTGAGGCGGACCGCTTAATAAGGGGAGATACACTTCCCGTGAAACGATTATTGATAAATATATTTCAGGTTCTAAAAGCTAAGTGGTCATCTCGCTCCGGTTTGTACTGCGACTGCCTACCCTCGTGCACTGAAGCGGAGATTTCCATCATGAAGGACTTCAAAGTGAGCACTGGAGAGACTTTCGCGACCGTGCAGATCGAGCTGTCCATGTTGCCGAGTGAGAGGTACAGGAGGAACGTCGTGCGCGGAGTGTTGGACTTGGTTGGTAGGCATCCGTTACCACAGAAGAAATAATAGTACGTTACAAACGTTTTGACGTGAAACGTCTGTAATTTCAGCTACAAGTTACAACTATGCTGTAAAACTATAAAAAGGCGCAAGGTATACATATAAAGTTGGGAATCTTTCACTCGAAGCTACTTACATTGCAGCACTCGGGTTTTATATATTTAAACAAAACGATAAGAAAATAATTAGTACAATGAATTGAATTCATCTTATACAAAACTGAGCAACTTTCTCAGGACTGCATAAAAATAATTACGTAAGTAGGTTTGGATAGGTCTGACATTAAATAAAGTGCCATCAAGTGGCCCCAAAGTTGTCTAGAGGAATCGTGACGTTTACCTATCCTTACCTACATATACTTACCGACGTAATTATACGCTACAAAAATTTAAGATACTACTTGTGTAGTGTACTCTACACTATAATAAAAGCTGATAGTGAAAAAGGCGGTAAATTAAAAAAATCTTACGCTGGTAACCTTAAAAATGTACCCAGATGACACATCATATTTAATGATATTGCCAGTATTAAAAAACTTTTTTCAGCTTTCGTTAACAAATACGACGAATTCTATGTTTCGATCAATGTAAAAAACGTGAATAAGTAGTAAAAAAATCTTGTTTTTTTAGTTTCCACTGGCGGAACCTGTGGGCTATTTCTCGGGGTAAGCATCCTTAGTATCGTGGAGCTGGTCTACATCCTGCTGCTGCGCCCGTTCTGTGACATCTACAGTCAGCGTGGTAATGACCCTTGGCACAGGAAGTTTGGTACCCGTCGCCTAGAGGACAACAAGTTTGCACCGAACGTCGACTGGAGATACAACGGAGCTAAGAATGACGACGATAAACAATTAAAAAGACGATTTAAACTTTTCAGTAATTAAAATGTACTCCTAGAAGCAATTTTCATGATCAGTGTTTATTTCACATTAAAAATAAATTCAATCATTGAAGACAATATCTTTCGACAAACTCGTCAAATATTTCCATGACTTTCTCCCTATAGTCTTGGTTTTCCTTCATTATTGTTTTTATGAACGACGCCTTATCGTTCAAAAGTATCTCGCGGAACTGCGCTGGATCACTGAAAGTTTTTGTTGTTAGATCATCGTCTAACCAAAACTGTGGCATTAGACATGTACAGAGCGTAAGCCCCCATAGTCGTTGTTTTTCTGCCGATAATAGAAATTGTTCCTTAGGCAGAATATCTTCAATTGCAATTCCATAATTACAAAGGATCATCCTTAGTTGCTGGTGATAGTAATTGAGGAACATATCCATGTTTGACTCTCGGAACTTTGGGTCCAAATTGCAGCAGAGAAGAAGCATGACATCCCCTGCGGGAGGTTGATATCTAACGGCCTGGAAATCAACTAGCATGCAGTCGTCAGGTTCCCCAACCTTATTGTAGTGAAACAGCATATTGTTGTTCCACAAGTCCCGATGGCAGATAACACTGCGGTGTTTAGAAGAGTCATTGCCGAGTTGTAGTGCTGAAGACCAAACATTACTCCAACGACTCTCAATAAGAGCCATTGCGTCTTCGCTTTTGCTGTATTTAGAATAATCCCTAATAGCTTCTAATACACCGTTCATACACTGGGAAAACCATGGATCTGTCACTGTGTAGGCTCCTTTGTCTAAATATTGTTCATATTCTTCATTAATCCTGTAGGGTCGCCGCAATTCCTTGCTCCTGTTCTCTTCGAAAATAATTGAGCAGGCGTTAAACCTGGCCAATGTACATAATACTTGCAATGTATGTGCCGTGTCAAATCTCTCAAATTTATTCCTCATTTTGTATTCTAGTGCATTTAAATCTTGAAAAACCATTGCGTCATTGAGACCTGTTACCAGTTTGGCACTCCATGGCTTTATTCCTAGAATAGAAATTCAACAATCACATTGCACTCTTTTTTAAATAAGATTACTTAGTTATTAGAGTTTATTGACCGGGAAGTTTAATTGAGGTAAGCAATGATTTCTGAAAAAATGATTATAGGTAAGTTCAAAAGTAGTGACGAATGCCAATAATGGGGTGTAACATAGGCTGGATAAAGAGCGTGAGTAGTGGCGCGTGATAGAAAAGCCCTATGTTCATGAGAACGTCGATACTTGAATGATGTATTACCTGGTACTTCTATACAGCTCTTGATAACACTGTAAAATACTAATTCCTTTTCGAAAAGTTTCAGTTCTCTCACGGCTTCGGCTTTCGCCGCATTTGTTCTGGATATAGCTTTTATGAAAAAGTCAAGGGACTCTCTCTTCACGTTATTTGAAAGAACCACATTGAGCTTCCAATAATCTGCTAAGAATCCCAACATGTTATTGCTCGCATTACGCAAGGTGTATTTTTCTATAACTTTTGTTTTATTCGCGCCCCCACAGTTCATTACGATTAACTTGACATCTTCTTCTGACAAGTAGTTTACTTCAGGTAATTTTGTCCCAATACCGTTTACAGACTCCATTTCTATGAACTTTTTAGATGCTATTAAATTGTTACCTAATCTGACAACACTGGTTGGGTGTGCTTGAAGTTATGAATAGAATAAACCTATTATCTGCTATGATTTGGAAATTGCTACTATTTACTTATGGGTTTGGTAAATGCAAACACACCTTGTTATCGCGATCTCGAGGCGAAATTATACACCTTCATTATAAGTAATATACCTAGTTATGCAATAAAGCATATTGACGGTGACATATTTAGTTAAGATAGTGTTTTCCAACCGATACGTGTTAATGCCAGTATAAATATTTATCTATCATCAAGTAAATTAGTTACATACAGAGCAAGTGTGATGGATGAATATCGTCTTCTTGCAATCTGAACTTTTAAATAAATTGCTTTACTTACTTAGATACTTGACTTACTTACTTTACTTAGTAGGTAGCTAAAGGTTTCAGATTTAAAAAGCTCTCATACCATGCACTCAATCTCCAGTGATGATACACAGAAAAAATATCGACAATATTTACGAAAGCAACGCGATAGATTGTATGGTAAATAAAATGTTTATTAAGGTAGATAGACATGGGATTAAACAAGTCACATTGATTAACATAGCTAAAATCGTCAAGATACGGCTCACCGGCGGCACTTAATACGTTGAAGTCACGTTTTTGGATAATTTAAATCCAAGCAGAGTACGTTGTCCCGTTTGGCAGTGATTTCATAATATCACGTGTTGCAATGTGTACCTACTTTACAAAATATCTAATTTATGTAAGCTTATATTAATTTACTAATGTACTTATTTGATACTGCAATTAAGTCTATTTGCAATTCAATCCTTGGAGGCAATACCGTTCTACTAATTCTTCAATTATTTCCATAACCGCTTCCTTATACGCCTTGTGTTCCCCCATTACTTTCTTTATAAACGACGCCCTTTCTCTTAAAAAAATCTCATTAAATTGTACAGTATCGCAGAAATACTTTGTTGTTAGATCATCGTTTAACCAAAACACTGGCATTATACTAACACATACCATAAGTGCCCATAGTCTTTGTTCTTCTGCTGATAGCAAAAATTGTTCCTTGGGCAAAATATTTTCAATTTCATATCCGTACTCACAAAGGATATCTCTAAGTTTCTGGTGATAATAATCGAGAAGTTTCTCCGTGTTTTCTTCTCGGAATTTTGGATCCAAATTGCAGTAGAGAAGAAGCATGACATCTCCCGCAGGTGGTTGACACTTTATTGACTGAAAATCAACTAGCATGCAGTCATCAGGTTCCCCAACCTTATTGTAGTGGAACAGCATATTATTGTTCCACAAGTCCCGGTGGCAGATAACACTGCGGTGTTTCGAAGAGTCGCTGCTGAGTTGTAGTGCAGTAGACCAAACATTACTCCAACGACTTTCAATGAGAGCCATCGCTTCTTCGTTTTTGCTGTATTTTGAATATGTCCTAACAGCTCCTAAGGCGCCGACTATACACTGGACAAACCAGGGATCTGCGCTGCTATAGCCACCGTCATGCATAAACTGTTCATACTCTTCGTTGATCCTGTAGGGTCGATGTAATTCCTTGCTTCTGTTTTCTTCGAAAATGATGGCTGAAGCGTGGAATCTAGCTAAAGTAATTAGAGATTGCAATGCGTGTGCCATATCAAATCTTTCATATTTATTCCGCATGTTGTATTCGAGCGCATTCAAATCTTGAAAAACCAGTGCGTCGTTGAGAGCTGTTACCAATTTGGCACTCCATGGTTTTAGACCTAAAATAGCAGTTTTTTTAGAAATCAGCAAATTTTTTTAAAACAAACTTAGTAGCGGTCCCAAAATATATAGGTAATAGAATACCAAGAACAACATTATCAATAAAATTTATGTATGTAATTTAAAAACAAATGGATAAATAGACAAACCTGGCAATTCCATGCGACTTTTGATAACTGAATAAAAAACGAATTCCTTTTCAAAAAGTTTCATTTCTATCACCATATCAGCTTTAGCAGCGTTTGATTTGGACACTGCTTTTATGAAGAAATTAAGAAATTTTGTTTCATTGCTTTTTTTTACAACTACACGGAGTTTCCAATAGTCTGCTAAGAATCCCAACATCTTATTGCTAGCTAGTTGCAACACATAGTTTTCTATAATTTGTTCTTTATCCTCATTTTCACTATTCATCACAATTAATTTGACATCTTCTTCTGATAGGTAATTAACTTCGGTTAGTTTCGATTCATTGCCGCTTAATGCTTCCATTTCTATAGTTTTGTTTATTATTCAACTCTAGGTACGTTCGCCCAACGAAACTGTTGAGGTGTGCTACTGCTTTGAATATAATACAACCCTACTATTTGCTTCTAGTTTTATAACTACTTGTGGTAAATTTGCATTAACAATACCTTGTGATAGCAAGACGAAATTAAACAAAATAGTTATGAAAAACAAGCAGATATACCGTAAGATATCTTATTTAGTTAAGACAATTTTTTTATATAGATACCTAGTTATGTGCTGGGATATAAATATCTATCAACAATTTCATCCAGAAGCTCAGTCACTCTAGTACGATAAACATCATCTTCTGCTGCTATCTGAATAAATTCTTCACTTCGAGACACGACATTAACTTTTTTAGATGTTACAGGATTTGAAAACAATTGTTCTCTCTTTTCACTGCTCATAGATATTATAGGTACTATTATAGCAGCTTGTGTAATCCCAAACATTATGCTTTCTTCATAAGATTGTATTAGTGAAGTTTTATCAAGAATAGACGTAATATCTACATTTTCAGACTTCAGTTCAACAGATAAAGCTTCATAGTATAAATGAATTATTTCACTTGTGTATGTAATTCTAAAATCTCTCAAGGTATTAAAGTATATCAATGACGACAAATCAAGCATCGGAGAAGAGTATAAAACTGTTTGAAAGTCGACTATCAGCGCGTGAATCTTTCCATTTTCTTGTTTTTTGAGGAATATATTGTTAGACCAAAGATCACGATGGATCACGACGTTTCGATACACCGCGCTCGGTTTCATAAGAGCCATAGCCTCGTCAAATAACTTAGGCACGACAACTTCGAGACACTTCGTGAAGTCAGGTTTAGATTTATGTGTGGAATAAACTATAAGAAAATCTATAACTGCGTTTCTTCCCGCATCGCGCCAGTCTTGACCCTTACTCGGCTCTTCTAAATAATCACTGTAGTCTTCCCATATTCTGTATGATCTATTGAGTTCCTTACTTTTCTTCTCTTCATATAGGAGTGATTGTGCATGAAACCTGGCTAAAGTCTTCACCGTTGCCTTAATTTGCTCGTAAGACAAGGTAGTAAGGTGAGATGGCATTGTATAACCAACTTCTGCTACATCTTCGAAAACAAATAGGTCTTCTTTTATGAACAGTAACTTCGGACGCCATTTGCACGAGCCTAAAATAAAGTAGCAAAACTAACAATCATATATTTAAAAACAAAAACTATTCAATATCAAAAAATGAAAGCAAAAATTCTCTCACTAACACAAACTTACCTTCGTCGCTACGTTTAAATTCATTGAAGAGTTGGCTCAACATCACATACTCCTTATTAAAGAAAGTCAACTCTTTCAAGTAATCGGACTTCCATTTATCAAATCTCGGCATACATTTTACAAAAAAGTTCAAATTTGTAATACTCCCTTCACTTTCCACTTCAACTATTAACCGAAGATGATCTCCCAAATAGCCAATCAATTTATCTGAATAATTTTCTATTGACCAATTTAAAACTTTGTAAAGTACATACGGTTTTACAACAGAGTTGATTTCCTCTTGGTTTAACAGTTCCATGACGTGCGTGCGTGACAGTATTTCAACAAAACGGCAGGAAAATTTATTCAAGCAAGACGGGTTGTCGTAATCTATGGCTTTTAAATATGTTTGTACACAAGATAGACATGTAATTTATATTGAAATTTCATTATTTACATAAATCTTACATGTAATCTAGTGTTCAAATATATACTTTGTCTATATTTACCTACTATTTAAGCTACCTATTTATTTTGTATTTAAGTACCTAGCGTTTTCTCTTTAAGATAACATTGTCATATGTGCCAAACGCATAGGATTTTTTTTATTGCGACTTCCGCATGGTCTAGAATTGACATAATAATTTTATTACTAAATTTAATATACTTACATGGTAAAAATATTTTGTCTGCTCTTGCTATTTCTGCCTAGCCATGTAAATAAGTATAAAGTAGATATGCTGATATTGTTTAAGACGTGTGTTCTGTCTGTAGGTTCTTATAGTTTTAGTACGAGTATGTTAATTTTACGTATGGGTAGAAAATTACCTTTTAAATAAAATAAAAAATTGTAATTAGTAAAATTTATTAAAGTAAACTTACTTTATACGCCAAAAATCGACTCCGTAGCGTGCAGATCCAGAAGTGGAAATTTCACTATTTTCTCTAATCTCTTTTCTTTCACTTTCTCGTAATTAGCAGTCCATAGCTGTACAGGCTTCGGCGCGAATTGTCCATTTAGTTTCTTTGTATCGTGGTCACGTTCATCCTCGCTTGAAGACTCGTCTACCTCCATGTTGTCTTGTTGATTGTCTGTGGTTGGCTGCTGCTCCTGCCCTGATATGTGTTGCAGGAACGAGGTGCAGAGAAGGCTCACTGGTGGCACCATATGCGGTGCTGCTGATAAGAACTGCAACAATACAAGAAATAGATAATGAAGATGCATAAATAGATACGAATTAGGACAAGCAAAAATATACAGGGCGATCCATTGAGATTCAGTATGGGGAAGTCTGAAACTATAAGAGATAGAAATATATGCTTTAAGGAACCGGGTCGTCGATTTTAGACTTGAATAATCTGAATTTTTACAAAAAACAAATCCGACTTCTTTGTAAAAATTTACGATTTTTGTACACCGACGACTTATTGATCCAATCGGTTCACATTATAGGCTAAGATATCACGTAAGATACACTCACAAAATAAAACTATCGAATACTTTTTAAATTTGGTTGAAAATTGCATTCATAGATGCATAGTAAACGTGCGTACGTCAGCAGGTTGTGAGTAGTTGCTAGAGAAAATTCAACGTACTTGTGCAATAGCGCTGTTGCCGAGCGCGTCTGTGTCTAGTTGCTGCAACGCGTCACTAGTTGCCGGTTGCACCTCCGACAGTTGCATCTCCGCTAGCAGAGCGCCGAAGTTGGACGTAGGCAGGTTGCGACTTGATATCACTTCAAGGCGTCCGTCGTCCGATTGCTCGGGTTCCAGAGTGTAGATCTCCTATAGGGCATTTTTCACAAATATGGGTTATTTGTTAATATAGCATTTGACTGGCAAAACTGGAAAACTCTATTTACAAACACAAGATGAAACATTTGACACAGAACTGGATGTAGGCGAAAAAAAGGTTCTTTAAAAATACAATACAACGTTAAAAGAAAAATGGGTTTTTTTAGGAATAGTAAACAAGGTATATACAATAATATTTGTAACAAACATGGCGTACATTTATAGGCACCTTATTCTACGAAGAAGTAATCTGTTACAAGTAGGTACAATAATAATTGTATTAGTGCAATAGTAAAAAATTTGTACCAGCACATTTCGTTATAAAGTAAGTTTTCTATGTACTATGCTATATACTATGCCATGTTTCTCACAAATAGAACACATATTATTAAGTGTATCGTATCTAATGTTAAGCATGTCGACACTTCACATTGTATTGTATGATATATACCATATTCTATGTATACTTACGGAATCGTTTCGCATTACGTAAAGCCTAATATCATCTCCTGAAGAGGTACCAAAGGTACATTGTTTGAACACGCCGGTTCGAGGGTCCATTAGGCGTTTTTGTGTCAGGATTGGTTTCGAACTATGCGGGGTGAAAATATACACTGAAACAAAGTCAAACATATATTCGAGTACATTTTAATAAACCGACATTATGCAGAACTTCTAAGCTTAGAGACATGAAGGTCGGGTCCAATGTGGCCAACTAAGTACTTTCGGCACTAGATCTGGTGCATTTTTACAGATGTCAGCGCTCAAAATTTAATTTTAGTGCCTAGTGACCTTTTTAGTGCATTTTCAGTCACCACGTTAAATCATAATAATATCGTAGTAGTATCGTAAATATCGTAAAAGTACCAAGCTACGTGCGAGCGCGTATCTGAAATCCGAATTTATGTATGAAATCTGGAGGAATCACTGCTTCTGTAGAAAATTTCATTCATCAGGCAGAATTCAGGATGCAGGCAATACTGTTTTCTTTTCTGTCGCGCAATGAAAATTATATTTACTAACTGTGCTCGCCGACATTGATTTTATTTTGTAAGGTAACTAAATTGATATTTAGTTTATAAATTCTTTTACTCATATAAATTGTTGTATTTTTAGTTTTATACATCTAGTGCTCATTTCTTGAAAATCCTGTAAATCTGGTGCTTTTTTAGATTCGTTTAGTGCTCAAACATCCAAGGGAGTTGGCCACACTGGTCGGGTCTCACTCACCGTCGTTATTTGTAGTCAGCACAGCCATTTTGTTCGACAGTGGATCAGCGGCGAGGCAAGTGGGGTTTATTGGTACAATCCATTTTACAGTCAAAGATATAAGACTCCATACTGCCATGCATTTTTCTGTCGTACACACCAACTGCAATTCAAAATATCATCACAGAATAAATATCACAGGGCAGTTTTTCTTACAATTGACTGGCATTCATTGTAAAAATACAACCATCTATTACACATACATGCCTCGCGCCCCTGCTCCACCTGTCAACACCTGGTAATACACGAGGGGTAAATTTGTTGACAGGTGGCAGTTTTCTTCAAGGAATAAGCCGACGTGACGTAAGGATGTAAATATGTTTATGAGTTTAATAAATAATGAATGCTTACATAATGAGCAGCATCCTGATTTCCAAATTTAACATGAATTCCTTTAGGACGCAATACGGGATGCGACAACGTCGTCCTTAGGTTGCACAAATGTGAATCCCATAGTGTGAGCTTGCAGCCAAACCAGGCGGCTATCAGAGACCCATCATGAGATATCGCGACCGCGCCCATGTCGTTCTCCTCATCGCGTCGCATGCCAGAGTTGATAACACTCTCATCTAGCAGTTGATGTTCTTTGTGAATGTCGAAAATTTTACGTACAATATCACTTGCGTCTTTATGTTCTCTAACATAAGGGTGTTCCTCGACTTTTCCTGGCGGCATTTTACCGTTTTTAAAATCATTCAGAATGCCATGTGAGAGGAATTGAGCGATACCTGACGAATAGTAGCATGCGGTGAGACAGTTCCATGACACTTTCTTTCGGTGTTGCTGTGACGTGTTTTCTCTTTTCCATATTCTGAATTTTTGATCAGCACCAGCTGTCACGCAAAATTCGGCTCTAATGTTCAAAGCTATTGAGACTACCAAGCATCCGCCGTGCGAGAGATTGACGCACGTGTTGAGTTTAAAAGGCGTAGTGCTTTTGATCTGTAGGGCCCAGAATTTCAACCTTTCTTCTGGGTAAGTGACGCCATCGTTTCTGTACTCTGAAGTGACGAGCCAAGAACCATTTCCGCTCACGGCCGCGCATGTGACCTCTGTTTCAACTGGTAAAAGGTTATGCTTTTCTGGTGGTGTGTTGTTCATTCCTGTTATATCTATCTGTAAAAGTAAAGATAATTTCATATGTATTTTTTGTATTTTGATTAACCTAATTACATATGTTGAAACTACACTTCCTGTTTTATATTGCACCCTTTTAGGCCGGTGAATGGAAAATCCGTTCACCGTTTTAGGCACATTCTCTGTTAACTAGTCAAACTATTTTCGTGATTATTCATGTATACAACAAGTTCTTGAGATACTTTTTGTTCGCATCTCGTGGGAGGGGTGGGGGAGGGGGCTGTTTAGAACTTGTACGTCACCTTATCATTTATTATAGTTTATTCATGCATAATTTTATCGTAATAAATTATATGACCTCGATGTTGGGCGTTTGTTGAGTTTTTTAATATAATTTTACGGCCCCGGAATCAATCCCTTTTGAGCCAGTCTTCAATAACGTATATGTTTTCATTTAATTTTCGCAATATCGGTTCCGGGGCACATGCAGGAGCTGAACAGCATGAGAAGTATCCGCTGCTTTTATTCTGTAGATATTACACAAACTATATATTACACAAAGAGACAGCCTAAGTTCTACTCACATTGTAAAGAACTTTATCTGTAGCAGTTGAGTACAGCTGCAGGTGACCAGTGCGCCCTCCCATGAGCAGCCCGCCGAGCCGCTGGTGATATACCAGCGGGGTGACCAACGTCCTCGCCGCCGGGGACAAACCTCCGCACTCCAGGATTGTTGATACCACTCGCATTTGTGTGTTCGCTATTACCACAGCTGGATTGAATGGAATAATGTGAAATTAAAAAGATATTTAATACAGGGGATGTACTTTACTTCAACTGCAATAAAACTAGGCGATTCTGACCAATGTTATTGCATATCAATAAAAAAATAACAAACTCAATATTCTTTGCATTATTTAATAAAATTATTCTGTAGTGAATATAAGTTTGAAAAGATTTAAATTAAATAAATGTATGATTTTTAGAGTCCCATTCTTTCCCAGGATCACAATGCTAGCCTTTTTGTCCGGAATCCTTGTATAAAAACACGGGAAATGAGACCCCAACTACATTATTATAAAGGATTTGTCAATCCACTATGCTAACTAACCAATAAATACTTACAGTTATTGGTAAGAACTATTGCAACATGGGCGTTATTTGTTGCTATGAACCTGACCATGCCAGGAAGTCGAGGGATGAACATCTTCTCATTGGCTTTGTTAGCTAAGTTGCCTACAGTCCACTTCACCAGTACCCTCTCCATACCACCAGTGTAGAGATAGCTTCCTAAAAACAGTATTTGTTTAAATACATCTAACATACAATTAACATGTATAATGAGACTTGAAGGAAGCAAAAGGTGTCAGAATTGCGATACTTGTCGCTCCTTCCTTTCTGCCCACTCCTAAAGAGAAGACGTGCAAAGATATAGGTATTCAAATAAAGATATAATTTGAGACGGGAAAAGTGTTTAGAGAAATAAATAGAGAACTAGAGAATCAGCACTAATCATACCACATATCGATATGAATTCTTGTGACAATCTACTCAACTTTGCAAGTTAGTCCACTTAGTAAGTTGGCCATTTCATGTACTATGATTTGAAGTACTTTAGAGAAGTAGAATATTTTTTCTATACGTTATGAAACAGATTGTTTAGTTACCTTCCAAAGAAAAGCAAACAGCCAACGCAGGAAGAAAATGCCAATGCAGTAACTCTCTTCCACAATTTCTTACATCATATAAATTGCCTCTGTAAATAGTTGTCCTGCCCAGTGCATCTACAATAGCAACAGCACTGTTAGTTTGATGGGCTACAACTGACATTATTCGAACTTTGTGCATGTTTATAATTCTGTAAAAAAAGGAGTATATTACAATTTATAAATACTTTTTTACATGATAGCTTTTGGGTACACTATCAATCAGGTGGAACAGAAAAGTGTGACCAGACGATTATTCCTGTGGTGATTTCTGTAGGAGAGGATACAACTAAAAGAATGTTTTTTATTTATAAAAAAAAAGCTGCAGAAAAAAGGCGATATTTTTCCACTTTATGGAGTAATTTTAGCGTCAATTGAAAGCTCTATCTTTATTAAGTAGGTACATAATGTGTTATGTACTTAATGTCGAAATTTTAGTAGTTATTGAATAAAGTAATCAAAAACCTAATGGGTTTAAAGGTATAAACAAAGTCTATAATAAATAATAGAGGTGGTATGGGCCTTAGTCCACCACACTAGCATGGATAAATGCAAAATATCTTACTTTTCTTTTATATGAGGTTGATTTAAATTCTGAATAAACAGTATTTGTGTTCCATTTGAGATGGCAGCAAATCTATCTCCATTACACCAACCAATCGCCACTCTGATCATATTTTCATAAAACAAGATCTTTGCATCATTGAACTTATAAATTTCTTCTGAAGTCTTCACCGAGTATAGCCCTAGGTGAAGATAATAACTCGAAGATCCTGCAGCCGTGACAAAACATTCACTGCCATCCACTAAGGTAAATGTTAAAACTTTCATGTCCTCTGGAATTGGCAGTTTCTGAAAGAAGGTTATCAAACTCACTCATTATCAATAAAATATTTCTCAGTATAATTGCCAAATAAATTAACATATATTTTAAGTTGTAGTCATGTTAGTTTATAGTAAACTTAATATTTTTATTGTTAGATGAGGCGTGGCAGTTTTGTACAATTCCTCCCAAGCAATCACCCCAGCCACAACTTTATTCTGTGTTCTGTATTGTGAATTAAACAATATTTCATATTTGGGTATCATACATTACATCTTGCCTGATCCCAAACAATGATATCACATGTACTATTATGAATTAGACAAAGTTTAATTCACAAATATCCAGACCAACACTGTACATAGGTTGTGTCCCTTGTGATCAACCCAACCGCTGCCTCTTGAGTCCATAATCCATATACTAAACCAGTAAGCCAAAGAGGCATCAAATTGTATCATAGTAATATTTTTACAAACAGGTCAGGTCCTTAGGCCAGGCTACAGTGCGCACAGTGATTGCTTAACAGCATGTTGTCTAGTCATTAAGAAATCTAATAGTTGTACACTAATAATACTATCTATTACCTATTTTTGGGTAGAATATGAGCATTGTGTTGTAAGTAATCATTTAATTTACAAAGTGACTGAATTTTCATATCAACATACCGTTTCTCTGAGCACAGCTCCATTTTCCCAGGTCCAGGTAGTAACACAGCCGCTGTCAGAGCACCCGTATAAGTTATAGAGCTCATTGTCAAGAAATTGTATGGCTACTAACTCATTCACATGGCTTTCCGTCTCGAGTGTGCGAACGCACTCACCCGTTTGAATGTTGTACACACGAACTATATTCTCTACTATTATTAGGACGGATCTGAAAGTAAATCACGTAGATAATTCATCAGTTTTCACAAAACTTGCTATTTTTAGTTTTGTTTATACATACTCTCCATCCGGCGAAAATACAGGACGGCGTTCTATTATACTTCTGCCAGCTTTTCTATGAAACTTATATTTAGCAGTTGCAATGTTATTACCACGCATTTTTACACCCATTTTCACCTATTTATTTAATACATTTGGAAATTACAAAATAAACACATGACATAACCTCAAAACAGTTTTTTTTGTTGTTGAATTCGTCCAATGATGAAAGTCATAGACTATACAGCCAAGTCATATTTGGTTTGTTTTTCTTCAAAAACCGGCGGTTACAGCACGGCCTCCACAAAAACAGGGCACGACTATAATATTCGGCGATTTTCAATAAAACCGCAACACGGCCTCCACGAAAGCACAACTAGTGCCATTCGGTGATCCACACTGCAGTTCACGTCCGCATTAAACTGTTATTAGGTTTAATGAAGACTTAAGAAGGGACATTTTTTAATTTTAATTAATTATCCCGCACACTAGCACGATAGTTGCTTATAAAACTATCACACCAAAACCTATTTACATTAAAGAACGCCAAAAAGCCTTTCTTTTTTTTTATGAAGCATAAGATCTTTGATCAACTTTGTAAGGATTATTTTCATTCGTTTAGTTTTAAAAGTATGATGGGCAATGATCGGCCTGAAAGGTCTTTGTTTCCAGGGCCGTAAAACAATTTTAAAAAATCTGTAGCACATGGTACTGTGATGGTGTTGTTTTGCTTTCCGATTTATCAATTTATTTAGAAAAATACTGAAGCGAAGCGACGATGGAGACTGCAGAAGCTCAGCTTCAAGTGCGATTTAGCACCAAGCAAGAACAGTAAGCGTTTGCACTTTGTTTTCCACACTTACCGGTGTTATTAAGTATTAAAATGTTTTTCATCATTTGTTTCCAGATATGCAGTTCCTGATAGTCCTTATGCTATCCAGAGTAACGTCCAGCCATCTGATCTAAACACCTTGGTCAATGCGTTGCTGAAGGAAACTATGTCATCAGTTGAAAAGGCCATAGAGTTTGATTTCTTAGTATGTGGGGAACTGCTGTGCACATCCCTTGGGGAGCACTTGCAGGAGAAAGGAGTGTCTACAGAGGAGACATTAGAGATAGAGTATTTGGAAAGGTTTCCTGCACCGACGCCTCAGGACTGTTTGATGCATGACGATTGGGTGTCATCAGTACAGGTACATGGTAACTGGTGAGTTGAAATTGTATTAACCCACCCCACTCCCCACACTGCCGCAGTGTTGGTGACAGCCTGTGGGCAGGGCACGGCGCGGTCAAGTCTCCATACGAAATTTTACCGCAAACCACACCTGGCCTTGTCTGTATGTGGTCCTACATTTACAAAACTAACACTTGTTTAATCCAAAACTATGGGAACCAGAGAAAGATATCACAATACCTACCCAATTATAAAATATACCTCCATAACTTGTTACAGTTGCACCAAATCATACAAGTTTATTGCAATTGAATCTTTATTACAATTATTATTGAGTAAGGTATTTAACTGTTCACTTATTTAATTCATCACAATACAACATCAACACTTGCCTAGCTGCTGTTTGACTGAATGTACTAGACAGTATGCTGATAATTTTGCTACATTGAATATCTATACTTACTACTACTATAAATATGACTAAGAACAATTCCTTATTTCCATTTGAGCCATGTGGTCCTAAGATTTAGAACTAAATGCCACATTAATTACACCAGGCATTTTTCTTACTTCTATATTAAAAAAAAAAAATTAACCATATATTTTCAGGATTCTCTCTGGCAGTTATGACAACAGCATTCACATTTGGAGCACAAAAGGCCAGCACAAGCTGGCCATACCGGGTCACACATCACCAGTAAAAGCCGTTGCTTGGGTGTCTTGTATTGGCGATCAAGGTGTTTTTGTGAGGTAAATCTTTAAAATATTTTTTGTTGAGATAAATAATTAACATAATATCCTGGCTACATTACCATATTCCTGTATATTTGATGTGGCCAATATAATTTACAAAAAAAAATTTTGCTTCTCAGAGTTTAGCAGAAAATGATTTTTTTACAACTTATAACCATTATTTTACCAGTGGATCTCATGATCAATCAGCAATGCTATGGGTGTGGAATGTATCTCGCAATTCTGTGGACTGTGTGGTGACTTGTCGAAGTCATGACAAGGGAGTCGAATGCCTCGCCGTGTCTGCCGACGCCAACCGGTTTGCTACTGGTAGCTGGGACAATAACATCTGCTTGTGGAGTACTAGTAAGTAATTTTATTATTTATGTACTCAGTAGAACAACCAGGACAGACCTAGAGATAGTACCTAAAGATGTAGTAATTCTATTAATTTTATGGACATTTATTATGTAATGTGTATCCTATTTTGTTTTGAATATTTTTAATCCCCGTCCGACGCAGTATAAATGGATGTTTGTATTAAAAGTTTTTGACTCAGATTTACAAATGGACCAAGGTGTTCTTCTCTTGTGTGTGGTTTATTTAGTAATAACGTTTCTTTTGGTTATTTCAGGTTTGTCAGATGAAGATAGTGCACCAGCAAAGAAACGAAGTAAACCAGACTCAGGAAACACAAGGGTTTGTTTTTTATATCTTTATTGTTTTAGTTTTATAAACTGAACGGCTTATTGGCGCATTGTTGACCTATTAGTTTAAGCGTTTGTCTTGAATGCCAATTGTGGGTTTAATTCTCACGGGGATTATTTTAGTAGTCCTTGGTCTATTATAACTAACTTTTCTGCGCCATCTCGTGGAGGCTATGATATATTTTTCGACGCAAACTGGTATAACAATTTTTATCTTTAGAAAGATTTGTCTGTACTAAAAATACAGGTGTACATTTTGTCACTTGCAATAATTGACTAGGTTATTCTGTCCAATGTATACATTGGGATATCTATAAAAAACTTAATTTTGAAGTTTTCTTTATTACATACCAACCCTAGCTAGTATGGCGCGCAGCTTAAAACGGTGCTCGTTAATCGTAAGCTTCGATAAGCTTAAATTTAAAACCAGCACTAACAATTTTTTGTGGTCTCAGCTCTTAAAATTCTTTGCATTTGTGACTAAATGTACAATCTGTATGAACATTACAGGAACCGTTGACAATATTGAAAGGCCATAGAGAAGCTGTGTCGGGGGTGCAGTGGATGGACTACAACACTGTACTCTCCAGTGGTTGGGACCACTTGCTGAAGCTCTGGGATTGCGAACTTGGCGGCATCAAACAAGAAATAGCTGGTGAGTTTATATTCAATTATATTTTTAAATTCAATCAAT
Source organism: Metalampra italica (assembly GCA_949699065.1). Taxonomy (NCBI): domain Eukaryota; kingdom Metazoa; phylum Arthropoda; class Insecta; order Lepidoptera; family Oecophoridae; genus Metalampra; species Metalampra italica. The sequence continues at coordinate 5,443,036 of OX452983.1, forward strand.
GTCATATGTAAACGCCTTATTGTACCAAAATTTACAGAGACAGTAACAAATACGAATAAAACTAAACAAAAGTCAAATTATTGACACATCAAGAGTTTTTACAACTGTTTTACACCACTCTAATAAATACTATTTGCTAATTTAAACTCCTGATCAAGCACCTACTTTTATTTTTACTTTATTTTTAATGGTATTTTATCAATTTTCAGACCACTGCCGTCTATAACTATTAGTGACCACTTACTTCACCACTTCTCATTTTCCCTTGGTTTTTAACTCGGAATTGCATCTTTACTATTTGTTTAGCTATTATAGGTAAGATTAGACTCATTCATTTCGCTTTTACATAATTATTTTTATACACAAAATTCATTTTATACATGTCATTATCTTTGTCTTATAAGATCCAATAATAACAAATTAAATTACAATATCAAAAACAATATTAAAATAAAATTAATTTTATGTCAGAATACCTATATATATAGAGGAATAGATACATTTATATATACTTAAATCTATACAATTATGTAAAGTTTGTAGCTCTGCTGATGAATAAATTTCTGTTTATTTATTTATACTCTACACCATCATATGAGGAACGTTTTGAGATTGAACAATCATTTTTGGGAAAATCTGTCAAACATTTTTCCATATACCCATTCATATATTATTTCGATCCAAAATCTTTCCCTAAAATCGATATAGTCATTACGGCCTCGTTTGCTATGGACATTAATATAAAATAAAATATTTTCCAGGCAATAAGGCATTTTTCGATGCTAACTGGTCTCCGCTAAGTAACAGTATTATAACCTCATCGGCAGACAGGCACATTCGTCTTTTTGATCCTAGATCCACAGGTAAAAACTGTTTTTACATACTTAATTAAGTGACAAACGGAGATTACGGCACCTGATGACAAGTGGCCACTTTCACCCATTAGCCCGCAAGCTTTGGATTACTGAGTGCGACAGTCCAAAGGCTACAAACAAAACCACCCTGAGGACTATATAATAATATTATGTATGTTGGAATGCTTGAATCAGCATCATATTAATAAGGCCCTATTGCAGGGGCACAGGTCTACCCTATCAAAGCGGGCACACGGGCTAAAGCCCGTTGAAAAATGGAATAAAGTCCACCACGCTAGCCTAGTGTGGGTAGGTGGACATCACATGCGCCTAACAATATATTCTTTGGCGTATGCAGGTTTCCTCGCGATGTTTTCTTCATTCACTGTTTAAGAGCAGTCAGTAAATGTACTTAAGTTTTAAGAAAAAGCCATTGGTAACGTGTCACGACCGGGGATCGAACTCGGACCTCTCGATATGACAGGCCGCGTCTTCCCCACTACTTTACCGACGCTTTTAGTGTGTTAATAGACCTTTTAGTATTCAGTAAATTGTTAATTCTAAATGGTATGTTTCAGAAAGCATTGTTAAAACGACATTCACGTCTCACACGGGGTGGGTGCAGTCGGTGCGATGGTCCAAGACCCGGGACACGCTGTTCTTGTCGGCCGGATACGACGGACAAGTCAAACTGTGGGAAACCAGAAGGTACACACCTGCAAAGTTTTTAGTGAGCGTTTAGAGGCAATTTCCACACAAATTTGCCACAAAATACTGGAATAACATTCCGCCACCCATCAGACAGTGGCAATAAGTTTCATTTGAAGACTAAGTTTCGCTTACGACAATCAATTCACAAATATATATTCACACCCAGGCCGGGACTAAATTGTACGAAGTTGTCTGTTCCCATTAGAAATCGAACCCATGACTACGAAATAATAATTTTATTTATAGAAAAAGTACAATTGGAACTAAATAGGTAATTGTGAAAATAACATAAATAACTTATAGATTGTACAAAACTGCAAAAATGTTTTGGCTCTTGGCCCCTAGGCTAGGTAATGAGTAACTAGGGGACAATCTTTCAAGATCGACTAATTTTGGAGTTTTTTTATTATTTTCTAGTCCGCGAACGCCGCTTTATGACTTGAGTGGCCACGAAGACAAAGTGCTATGCTGTGATTGGTCCAACCCGGCTCTGCTCGTCAGCGGGTCGTGTGACAACACCTTAAGGATATTCAAGGCGAAACACGCAGTTGGCGACGCATAGAGGTGCACTTTTTTTTTGTTACTTGAATCTTTTATAGATTTCTTTTTAATAATACAAGTTGAATGAAAATACAATAACAAAAAATGATAAAAACAACAGTAAAATAATGTTTTTAAAGTTTAAGCAATACTTAATGTTTTTGTTTAACCGAGCCTAAATAGTTCTAAAAATACACTTATAAATAATAATATGACAAATAAATTAAAAATATCGGACTATCTTATTTTGATTTTTTACATCCCTCTGATTTAAATTTTTTTTATTTATGAATTTCAAGTCTATTATTAAACAAGATAAAAATATTCTTAGCGAGATTCCAAGTCTCAAATCTAATACACAGGTTTTTATATACGGAAGGATTTAAATCACAAAGAGAGCTGTTTTCTATCCCAAAAATAAGGTTATAGATTTTGTCAATGCGTAGAAAAGGGCGTGTAGTGATGAAATGATAAACAATATTTGGTTTCGCTTGTTTTATTTCAATCATTTGCTCTTACAAAATATGTTCAATGCAAAGGAACATTACTTGTCACAATAAAACATGCTTCTTAGTACCATTTTGATTTATTTATATATTATTTTAGTTTCCATTCAGCATAACTATAAATAATGCGGTCACATAAAATGCTCATAGCACAATATAGAAACTTGCAAACACTTTGTAACAAAATAGATACATAACTTTCCTCTGTCGTTTCTCTGCGAGAAATGCTTTTACCCTATTATCATAGTTATGCCAAACCTCACGTCATAACACAACGAAGCAACATGTCCCTTAAAAATATTCTTTCTTACCAACAATTTCATTTCTTTTTTTTTACATTTTATGAAGTTTTATTTTTGCATTTCGTAATTCTAGACTACCTAACTAAATTTTTAACTAAACTATTCTAATTTCTAGACTAGTTTGCTGGGCAGAACACCACACTATAGTAATACACATTGGACAAATACATTCGTATCGACACTTGCGACTGATTTTTTTCAGTTATTTCTTTCTTTACACTTAGTCAACTACATAACAAAAGAGGTGAAAGCAAACTTGTTCAAATGAAACTTATCTCAAGAATGTGTTCACTAATTTTCTTAGATTTTTCTTAAACGCTATGCGATCTCGACGCGCGGTCGCCGCGTGCCGCCTTCAGTCCATTCAAATTAAATTATTTAATAAACTAACAAAGGAAACTACCCTAGAGACGGCAAGGGGCACGCACGCGCCTCGTCACCATTGGAAATATATTAATCTACGGCTCTATTCTATCTATCTTAGCGTCGAAACATTTTTTTACTATTCTATCCTATCTATAGTTAATCCTAGGACTACAAACTAGCCGTCTTTGCGTCGTCGTTCCTATAGCTTCACTATTCACTGTTTCAAAACGAGCGTTCACTTAATACTAAACGACTTATTATTAAAACATTTACTTAACACTTCAATTCTATTCATCGACATGATTTTCAGTTGACTTAATATTTTGGTTTTTAAGACTTGGTTCCTCAATACGCATTTTTGTGCTCTTTCGTTTTGAATAGTTCTCATCTCACTTTTATATTTAATCAATATGTCATTGTCCGTAATCTCAAAAAAAGTATTTTTATCACACATGTCAAGAATGTTGAAGTGAACTAGGAACATCTACGATTTATTTTCGATATCAATCAATTTTTACATCGTGTGTGAAAAATGCAACGATTAGACAGCCACATTATTTTGTTGTTCAGTTGTTTGTTAGTACAAAATATTTAAACATAGTTTTTACATTATCGCTACGTTTACGAATACGGTAAGTTCTTTTAAATTACCTGTAAAAATATTGTGTAAAGCACATGCAACTCTATATTGTAATCATGTTTGATTTATTACTATAAGGGAAGCTGAAGGCACTACCATCAAAGTAATTTATTGCTTATATTGGAAGGAAAGCATTAGAAAAATAATTTCATGCTAAAAATACATTTGCCTTTGACGGTGTATTTATACAGGGCATATACAGGGCCGTTCCACTATTTTACAAGTCACATTATATTGGTGTCTGATTACTCTAATTTGTATCATCTTCTACTGTTTGAAGGGAACAACAATTTGCATTGCGGAAAAATTATTACGTAATGTTAGTCTTAGACCGTGCTTAGAGAAGTAAGAAAGTGTTCAACTAAAGACACGGACACGATTGCCTGCTCTAATTGCAGACGAGTGCACACTTAATAGGTACAAGTAAAATGTGTGTTTAACAAGTTGACATCAATTTAAATGCAAAGTTTAGCGGAAACATCTATCGGAAGACTGCTTTACAGGAAGCCATAGTGTACCTCGAACACCAAACGATCAAATTACTTAACTAAGTACCACGCGACACCCGGTACTACATTGCACTTCATGGTTATTAAATTTTTTTCACAAGAATTAAAGGCGGTTTCTTAGTCAGTTCAATAAATTTGGCTTGATCAGATATTATAGCGGTATAATAACGATCTACGGAGTATTAAAGTTCAGTACACATTACTTGGTTGTAACACTAATAAAAATCAGTTTTCATTAGCATTTAATGAGGTGTGTTTAAGATTTCATTCGAACCGATTTTGTTTGTATAGTCAGCGTGAAATGTTGCTGAAATATCGATTACCATTGTGAGAGATCGATAGCCCAACTGGTTGGGATCAATACCATCGATAATATTGACAGCAATACTAATGATATATTGACCTAAAATTCGAATATTATCATTAGTATCGATAGTATTGGGCCAATATTATCGAAAGTGTCATAGTTTCGATAGGCCTATCAATATTATATCGATAGATATTCCTGCAACTCTATCGGGCAGTCAGCTAAATACAATACAACTACATGTTATTATTCTGGAGCTACGTGCTTGCAACTTCACTGATTTGATTACAGTTAAGTACTGAATGTTGTGCATCTACTATTTGATATTTTAGCATTAAGTGACAGTTACACGAGCAATCTATTATGTACATCCGAATAGTAAACAATCACGGAACTACAGTTCAACCTCAGCCTTTCACAGAAAACAAAAATACAGATCTATCTATTCGTCCAAAAACTACGTCATTCATTCAAAACCTGTTGTTAGCTAGTCTCAGTACCTGTATTTGTTTTTATGTCGGTTCACAGGTTTTGAATAAAGAGGTTATCGCTTAATCATCAGTTAAAATACAGTTAATATATCAAACATTTAACAAGTCTTCAGTCCCTGAGTTGTATATATATTTTCCTACTTCTTACTCGACTTTAATGATTTGTATACTTTGGTTCTGATGAAATTCTTGACGTGCCAAAACAGAATTAAACAGCTGCGAAACAGTAGATTTTTACTCGTACCCATCAACAATGTATATACATGTATACATATCCATGTATAATTTATATATATTCAATATAAAAATATCAAATTTCATATAAAGTCATAAAGTGTACCCAAAACCTACGTGATGGTACAAAAAGTGCTCATTTACACCAAAACGGTGCTCACACTTAGGATTTCTAATCCTTTATCTTTTATAATGTGGAAATCAATCGTGGAATTTTTGTTTGAAGTTTTCTAGTGGAATGTGCCGACCGCCTACAAAATAACAACTACGGTTGGTTCAGTACATGATTCTCAAAAAAGGATCACTTCAAATCACGTCTTCAAACATGAGTTTTTAACGTACAAAAATTTGTATAGACTCGTAAAATGTATAAATAGACTTTACATACAACTGCTTATTGCTAATGTTGCCATATCATGAGCACGGTTGTGCTTAAGCGCAGACGTTACATTGGAAGTCAACTACCACTTAGCAAGTCGTACACACATATAGAGATCGATAGTTATTGTTGCGTTCACTTGACCGACTACTTCGTCTTGTAAGGATGCTAGTATTGCTAGTTGCCGATCAAAACGCGGATCAAGAAACATCAGGAAGTTTACAGTATACTTACATAGTATACATAAATTCAGTCTGTATTCGGGTTTGGCAACGACATCAACAGTTATTCAATATCGGCATTTTAACGATAAATCCGGTGATTATTATAATACGCGAGTCTTTTTATGCTGGTTGGAATTTAATTTCAATGGAACTTAAATGTATCTTTCCAAAAACTAAGCGCTGTATTACATATTACACCCCGCCGTAGCAAAAAGGTTTTTCACTAAAACAAATCTAAGTTTAATTAATAATGATTATAGTTCTTTGTTATAAATAATCACTGGATTTGTCACATTTAGTATAACATAAACACGAATAATTGAATAACAAAAGTACAAAAAGAATTTTAAACTAATTGTGATGAATTTGGATGTCAAAAGGTGGACAGTATTCCTAATGTGTTAAGATGTGTAAGTAGGTATTACAAAATGCGAAAAATAAATAATGAACAAATTCGATCCAATTGATGCTATAGCATATGAAGTTAGGTTGGTATATACAAACATTGAAAACGAAGTGACCAAGACTTTTTAGGCGCATGAAAATTATCTGATTTCGTTTTAAACCCAAAACTTTTAAAAATGAATGAAATGCTTTAAATTATATAGTTCTTGTGACACTTGGAAGACTGTACTAGTGTGAGTTTGCTTGTATTTAATACTGTAGTGTACATAGTCATAGTACCATTTTAAAAATAAAATAAAAGCACCATGCCAAACACATTTTAAACATATATACATACGTATATATTCTCGTTTCGTAACACCAATAAGCGATACCTACTCCGAATGCCAACTGTTACAGTGTGAGATTTTCGCATTATTTTCGCATTTTAGTCCATGTCACACTGCTGTTTAACTACGAAATGTCTTATAAAACTCGTTCTATTGTATTTTATAAATACCTAGTGCACGAAAGATTCTAAATCTTCGGTGTGATTTTTATCGTACAAGACTTAATCGGTGTGTCTCACCCCTACTAACCATTACACACAATACGTCATTTCTTTACAACTTTGTTAGTATATATATTTTTTGATTCAACATGATATGACCATTTCTACTTATCTTTCTATCCCACGCATTCAGATATTGCTTTCCTCCTATTCACGATGTTTACAGGAAAATAATCATTTTGTAAATTTTCAAGAAATCATACATCGCCCACACTTAAAGTGTCTATACATACAAGATTCTGATATTTGGATTGCACGATTTATATTTCTTCGATTATAGTGTTAAATTTTCTGATCTTAAAAATTTCATTTTCTTATAGTTTTTAATATGACACTGAAATAAAAATAATTTATCATTGATTCCCGTCCAGAGGACAACTAAATTAATTTTGAAGTCATGAAAGTTACACTATTCTAAAATAAATAACTACCTATCTTAAATAATCATGTCAACATGTTCAAAACCAGCGCCTAAAATCTTAAATTTAAATTTTCATAAAACAATAATAAAATTATAATGTAAAAACACATTTAAAATTGCAGCTATATCTATACATCAAATCCTCTCCTCGAACCGTCAAAAGACCTCATCAAAACATCACAGCGAATCGAACGTCCAGCGTAAAGCCAAGAGGATCGGAGACAAAGCCCGTTGAGAAAATAAATAGTCGAGGCGATAAAGTATAATTAGGCTTATTAACTAAAAGGCGCCGGCGACACGAACGCGTCGCGAGCGGAGCTTTCGATGAAGTCTATAACGGCCGCAAATTAAAACTAAAACAAATTAACATTGTAAAAAGTCACAGTTTTTTCTTTGATTTTTTTGGCTCGCATACAGCACGGATTGTAGTGTAGCTTAGTCTACTTGGGTGGCGGGTACGGCTGGTAGGCCTCGTCGGGGGACGCCGCCGTCGACGCGTGCTCGCTCTCCATCGGCATCTGGATGATGGGCGGCGTCGGCCCGGCGAAGTACTGGTACGGGTGCGACGTGAAGTACTGAAACACAACGCGTTTATATGTGACGACGGATCTGCGTGCCCAATGACAGCATACGGCAGTGAAAGCGCGAAGTGACTAATTGTGAGTGGAGGGAAGTGCCAGTAAGCAAGTGCTATGGAAGGTTAGATAGAGCGTACAGCTTTGATACCTAGCGATAATGTATTGGAACACTCACGTATAATTCATTTTCCGGCCTTAAGCTGTCCCAGTTTACCTGGAAATCAGATAATAAACATCAGTCATTTTGTCATTTGACTGATTGTTTCTTTTCATAATTTGTGAATGGTAAATGGTACACTTCGGTGTTTTGGTTACGTTTACTAAAATTGGTAAAGATTTCTATCTATTGGCAACGTTCTCTTCCATATTGGCTATGCACGCAACTTGGATATTGATTACTTTCACATTGGTTACGTTTGGTTTACATATTGGTTACGTTCTTACATATTGGCTAGGCACGGAATTTGGATATTTATTATGCTATAGTTGGACATTGGTTAAATTCACTTACATATTGGCTAGGCACAGAGTCTATTGGTATGTGCGTGGGGTGGGGCTGGTGCGCTGCGTGGTGGGTGGGATGCGCAGGCGGTATGAGCGCGGCGTAGGGCGCGAGCCAGGCGGCAGGGTGCGCCGCGTGGTGGTGGTGGTGCATCTGCGGGTGGTGGTGGAACGCCGCCACGCCGTACACGCTCGTGCCGCTGCGGTACACACCGCATTCGCCGCCAGCGCCCGCGCCACTCACACTGCTCGCGTAAACGCCGCTTACGCTCATAGCCTAGAAAATACAAGAAAATGCGGTGTACAAACGTACTAGGACCGATGACACATCAGACAAAAGCGGCGACCCACACTAAGGTCAAGAACGCGTGAGAAAGAGTCAATGAAGTATTATTAAATTCATATCGCACTATGTTTGAGCAAGAAAACTTTGCACAGAAAGACGAACTATTGGCAGCCCAACTGCAACCTCTTGCTCGCCCTGGGCCAGAACGGCTTTAGACCGGTCAAAATAGAGAAGCGATAGAGAGGCATACCTAAGTCCAACGATGGACTATGTGCATTTTTAAACGCATTCAAAATTTGAACTCAATACTAAAGGAATAGATGCTGAACTATCATCGGCATAAAAATCCACATAGGTTTTGTTTAGAAACACCGAGGATATGCTGAGGAGAAAGAATATGTTTGATTTAGCTACACAACTCTATTAGATAGGTTCGTGATTTCATTACCTACAATTAGAATAAAAAAATAAAAACCGAATCAAACTTGTTTATCAATTTTTAAAAACGTTTTTACCTGCGTAATAGAATCGTTATTATCTCGCCACGCTCTGCCGTTGTTGTCATTCTGTTTGTTATACAGGGCTTTCTTCTTATTGCCACCGTCGGCGAATTTTACTAGCAAAGGCTCCTTGGCGCCAGGGATGGGGTTTCCATTGAACATCTGAAAATACTTTTATCATTATTCATTTCGCAAGTACTACTACGGTTCGAAATATTTGTCTCGTCGTCCACCGTTGGCTGATTTCTTTTTTTTTATTAGGACTTAATTCATGAAAATTTATTAGTTTGGTCTACTTAAGCCATTTTAATGCTTGTAAGGACACATGGAAAGCTTATCGTTCAACAATAAGATTCAGATTTCGATAGCATGCTTTAGTTGACTGTCTATGCTTATGTATTCCTCGATCGTTGTTGATTATTGTTATCCATCTCACAACAAAAGTTCAATTGGGTAGGGTAGGTATATTTAATACCTTTAATTTTCTTCTTTAAACTTTAATGTATACTTACTTGGATGATCTGCTCGCACTTCTCTCTAGACTCCATCCTCGCGAAGCCAACCCCCTTGCTGTGTCCATGGGTATCGCGCAGGATCCTCGTGGATACAACCTGCCCGAACTTTGCCAGCAGCTGGTCCACGTCATTCTCTTTGAAATGGGGCGGCAGGTTCGCCATGTAGAGATTGGTGGGGTCCTGCTCTTGTTGCTGTAAATGCCCCGAGATAACAGGTGAAATATCTGTTCTACAATCTACAATAATTTCTTTCACTGGTTTGATAATTTTGAACTCTGAATTAGATAGGGTAAGTTACAAAATATTCCAAAGAATTTAATTAGTTTCATTGAAAACAGCTAGATGCCAGAACTATTTTTTTTGTTTTGATATTCAAAAGGTAGATAAGTTCCAAAATAACATAATTATCATCATTCGTTGTTGAGGCGAATTAGTAGGTATTACTGATTGTAAATTAATTTTTAAAAATTTACTGTGTTTTTGGCAATAAATATGAAATTAGTGTTAATTTTAAGCATTATAGTATGTTGAAGTAAAACAAAGAACCGAGGGTTATTTCAGAGTACATTAGCTAGCTTGAAGCCCGCATAGATTATCTAGACATTGAAGCCAGCTCTGACGTAAATCAGCAGATTGATCTAACAAACTATCATTAACGAGATGGGCATATACATCAGCATAGAAATTGATTATGAAGCTAGTTAAAAGTCGCATACACTAATTTAGGTATAATATTGAAAGCATAGGAATACCCAGAGCCCAATAGCGAAAATACATTGTTATATCGCTGAAGCATACGATAAAAGTATAGACCAATAGGATGAAACGTATGTTTGAAGTATAGAATTAAGTAAAGCGTTATATTTGCGTACCATTGAAGGGAGTACATACTTACAACACATTAGTGTTACATTCTGATTGAGAATATGCTGACAAACCAAATTACCATTCTTGTAAGTTCACAAGATGAATGAATAAATTAATGATTTAGGCATTATGTACGATGACGTCACCGTTACATTCCAAATCTAAACCGCCCATTTACTCCGATGTTCTAAGGACAGGACCTACTTCATCTAGACAGGTTTCAAACAATCTATTGAATCAAACAAACAATGCATTGTTACTGTAGTAGTTCGGTTACACTATTTTCACCTTTTTCAATCCTGGACAGGATTCAGATGCTACGGATATGCGTAAAATCACAAAACTAACATTTTACAATAGAAAACAGGATTTTTACTTTAAATGCTCAATCACATATTACAGCACTGTTCAATAGATAATAATAGATAGGGTAAATACTAAAGCTATAAGTAAGGGGAGGGGAACGTGGGGTCAGGTCAATGAGGAAGGCAGACGGCATTCATTGGTTAAGTTTCGCTGAGTCCCCTCGTTTGTTCCCACAAATACATCGAAAACGGAGGAAATTAATTTTTGCCGAGTAATGTCCAATGAATAGGTATTTCTAAGGAAAAGCCAAGAAAAGGAATCTTCGAGGTCTAACATTAGATTAACTTTCTTCGAACAGTTGTCGTTAATCCCTCTGGAAAGGTCTCGAGTTTCGAACTGGTATTAACTAAACTTTATTTGCGGTCAAACAAGATAAGATTACGTCCACCAAACAACCGTAACTTTAAGTTTGCATTTGCCATCCTCATTTGGATTATAGGACTCTGGATATTTGTCACAGAAAACAGGAATTTTATCAGGATTGAAGGAAACAGATTGTTGTTAGTCATGTTCCAAGGTTAGAGATGACGGAGTCGAGAATGTTGGATGAGAGCGGTTAGGAGCAGGCGGTTAGTCATAAATAGTATTACTTGCATGCACAACGTACACGGTTCAGTCTACGCAGGAACCAGATACCCACTTTAGCCATCTGGGCCTGAACACCTTTGGCTTGTAATCCTTTAACAGCTGCCTCCGCCGACGCGATTGTCTCAAAATCTACAAAACCGTAACCTGTACAAACAAAAGTGAAAACATTCTTTATAACGATGGGTTTAAAGCAAAGACAGTTAACGTTTTCCAGTTATAATTGATGATTCATGCTATAAGATATCTAAAATCTCAAAAGATAATTATGGTAACAATTAACTATAATACACACCGCATGTTGGTAACTAAATGCGCACGAATAGTATACTTCTACTCGTAAGTAGCGTTATGAAAATGAGACATTGATACTTAATTATTTAATTTGTGATAAAAAAATACTGTGCATGTTATATAGGTAATGATATTATAAGTTAGGTATATATTCCTCTGTGCTTTGGTGCAATACAGTGAAAATGATGTTCTACTTGATAAAATAACACTTAAGAAATTACATACGTATGTGAAATAAACATAGTATGGAAAATGTAGTAATGAATTTAATAAAATGTATCTAGTGTTCGTGCATATATTCGGAAAAAGTCTCACCATAGATGGATTAGTTAAATGAAGGTAATGGTATTCTAGAAAATATTAATACTGTATTAAATAATTCAATTACGAATAGTTTTCTCGATGCAAACATCTATATTTGAGTAGGTACGTATATAAATTAAAATAGTAATATTATACATACGTGAAGTATCTATGCACAAATTATTAGCTAGAGGTTACTTTATAGGTTGCTATGAATATTATGTAAAGGGGACGTACGGGTATCAATGTTGTTTACCTTTACATTTATTTGTATTTTTATCCAGTATTGCTTTTGTTGAAATTATGTTGCCGTACCTGGAAACAGAACAGTATCTTAGTACACCATCTCAAAGTAAAAAAGGGTCGTCATATCAGCAATTAGCTAGGCATTTCGTTTCAGAGCTTTGTTCCTTACGGGATTTTCCTGTTGGTCCCACCGCACCGGCTTGTTTAGAAGAGTCGCAACAGGAATCTTAAATTGCAATTATTATTCCGGATGGTCTTGCCACCACGTCCGTCACAATCAATAGTAGTGGGGCCAACAGGAATTGTTTTGAGGTTCCTGTTGACCTCACTAAACAAGCCCATGCCGGTAGGTGCAACTTCCCGCACGTGTGTCTCCCTCTGCGAGAGCGAAGCGGGAACCATATTTCGGAACGTCTACCCAAGCCTACCCCCCTAGCTACGTGCCTGACTGGTGTCGCAGATAATACGTACATCTGGCACATTTGGACTAGGTCCTTATCGGTGGTGTTCTGGCTGAGCCCGCGAATGTATAGGTTGGTGCGGCTGAGCTGTTCGCCGGCGGCGCCGGTGGTGGAGGCGGAGGAGGCGGGGGGCGGAGGCGCCGTGCTGAGGCTGGTGGAGCGGGTGCCTCCGGCGGAGCCCGTGTTGGAGCTCGACGACGACGCCGTGTTGGCCGGCGACGCCGCGGTCGGCACGCGGGCGCCGCCGCCGCCCATCGTCGCGCCACTCGTGTACTGCAAGTACAAACACAACATTACGATATATACGTAATCTTAAAGGGTTTTTTGTGTTAAACTTAGACCAACTCGGCCGCCTTAGGCCAATTTCGTGTCGGCTCCAAGGGAAGACGCTATTAGCGTCTTGTTATGAGTAAATTCAGGTACCTACTTTGGAGTTTTTTCGAGCAACATTCACACTTCATCTCTGTCGCTACGAAACTTAATTAATAAATTAACAAAGTAAATAGTTACTATGTATTTGTGCAAAAGCACAGAATGTACAAGACTTAAATTTTTCGCTTACATCCTAAATCTATGACCATAATAGATAAATGACAGCGAGAAATGAACCATATTTTCAAGGGAATCGACTACAATTACAAGTTCCATAGTATCTCGATGCGCTCGTAAAACGCGCGTTTCCACGTGTGTCTGAGCCGAAAACGACTATTCCCACCGAACTAAGTGTTAATATGTGCGCCCATCCCGGCTCAAGTTCGCGAAACGACGCGACGCAGGCGACTTCATTGAAAGTAACTGCTTCTCTGAGTCGTGTTAAGACGTAGGCCATTAGTTATTTAGCCAGCGGATAATGAATAGGGCGGGGTAATGAGCGAATGCCGATTCAGAGCACGCGCCCTTAATAGACTCGCGCGGAACGTACGAGTCGGGAGAAGCGAGCGGTTACGATTGCACGATGATACCACGGTCACACTATTTATGGATTTTGTACAGTTATGTTAAATTCGATTAGTTCACAATTTGCAGTTAGGTATGCCGATGCAAGTGTTTATTGCATATTGACCGCCCGCGGTGCTCGTGCGGTTATAAATAATGCCGCCGAAATCCATCGGTAAATCTCTCGCTGTATGAAAAACAAAAGCAAATCGATATTGGTTCGTTCATTCTGTCATTCGATATTATTTATTGCACAGATAAAAAAAACATACATACAGCCGAACATAGTACCTCCTCCTTTTTGGAAGTCGGTAAAAAGTAAAACAATATGAATTTTCAAATTAATAAACTTTTTGTTTTATTGATTGGCGACGTAAAGATATGGTATGTACCTATGTGCGCGCCGCTTTGGAAAAATTTGGAGACTGGCTACTGGCTTCCCGAGGTTTGGCTTTTTATTTGTTATTCTGATCATCTGATGTATAATCTATATTACTGTAACATTTTATCAAAATCTATTCCGTAGTTTTAACGTGAAAGAGTAACAAACATACGTATCCAAACATCCTTACAAACTTTCGCGTTAATAATATTAGTAGGAAGTGGATAGAAAAGGATTATATTAGTACAGATATTAAGCTTACTATAGATACTATTACTATAATAGTCAGAACCTCCACGTTCTTACACTGCGATATATAGGTGTATAAGTGCACGTTAAAGAAAATTTATTCTCGCCATTAACGTACATACATACATCTAAGTGCGTATCTACATGGTGTAGTTATTTGCATTTAATTAACATATTCGAGCCATAAACTGGGTGTCGTTGGCACAACTTGTCGAACGATGTTGGAACGTAACGCACAAACTGTACGTTACGCGTGTAACTAAGTTGTAAACGATTTATATTAGGTAGTTACTAGTAGGAAATGCGTTTATTTGGTTGTTGTAAACACGGTCTTAAGAACACAAATGTTCAGGATTTTGTAGTAAGTAGGTAGGTACTCTGTTGCATCGATAAACAAAAATATAGAGATTTAATTTTTAAATCAGAACTACGTCTACTTCAAAGTGGATTCTCTACACTTGGGTGGAGATTCTTCATCATCATCATCAACAGCCTATTAACATGTCCCCACTGCTGGGGCTCAGGCCTACCCTCATAACGAGGGCGTTCGGGCTATAGTCCACCACGCTAGCCCAGTGCGGGTTGGTGGACTTCACATGCGCCTAAGAATTTCTTCTTCGGCGTATGCAGGTTTCCTCACGATGTTTTCCTTCACCGTTTAAGAGCAGTCAGTAAATGTACTTAAGTTTCGAGAAAAAACCCATTGGTACATGGTCCAGCCGGGGATCGAACTTCGGACCTTTCGATATCATAGGCCGCGTCTTATCCCCTGGGCCACTGCAGATTCTTGGATCATACATAATCCACCTAGGGCACATCACATAAATGGATTTTCCTGTAGATAGGTACTTAATTTAAAAGTTGGTTACTGGCAATATTGATCTCAACTGTCATTATCAATCGAGACTCGAAAACTTCATGGATGTATTTCCGACTAGGCTAACATCAACTATGCTTCCTGTATTAAATACCAACATATAAGCAAAAGATTAACAAAACCACCGTGCGTGTAAAAGCGGCCTCATAGAGCGGGCAACATTTTGGCAAATGAAATTCGATTGGTAATCCAATTGGCGTTGTGGAGTGGATGCCGGCAATTGGACCAATTTGTGTAAACTGCCGCACCGCGCCGCCGTGGAGGCCGCCGCGGAGGCGGTAGTACTTGTTGTATTGTGCCATTATAGCCATATTAAGGGACACGGACAGTTCTAAAATCAAAAACGATAAGTAGGAACCTACGTAATAGCACAGATTAGATAATAGTTCCTACGGGTAATAGTGTTATCGAACTAACTACGATTTTTTAATTGTGAGCAACTATCACAATACAGAAATAAGGTGTGATTGGTAATTCGGCCGGACTTGATAGAGGAGCTAAAACCCAAATTTTGTCCCCAAGTAATGTACGGCCGAAAATTAATAGTTCTCGATAAAAAAAAATTAATAAATTACTTAGAGCATGGGTTTTATTTAAATTTATTTTCGTAGAGAGCTAACACAATCATAATAATATAAATATTTTAGTTAAGTGGGTAGGTACCATTTCATGTTTCAAAAAATGTTGTTAAAAATATTCACCAAATATTAAGCATAAAAACCCCCAAAAAACTAGCCTATTTAATAATCTATAAATTTTGTTCAATTAATTTTTAATGTTAAGTTCCATTGCAGTTATCTTTGCACCAGCGAACAATTTACAGTACTTGCAGACAGGAAAGTAAAGGTTTTAAAGCAGTTAGGTATGTTGCGTTAAATTATCATAATGAAACCTAATTGACACAGTTCAGAAGTGAAGCGATCGCTATTAACAAGGCAACTTTTAAGTGGCTGTTAAAAGTCAAAATGCGCGGTTACTGCTATTAAAACTGTGTAGTCGCAACGAGTTCACATTATGTCGGCCACCTGTGTAATTTACTCAATTTAACTTTATTATCTGCTCGGAATTTTGGATGGGTAATTAAGAGAGTCAGGCCAGTGGGCCCACGGGACCAACGGCCTAAAGTTTTGTTACGCTGGCCACGTTGTTGGTCTAGTCGGTAGACATTCTTCTGTCTGTGTGTAACCGAGATTTATTTGTTGGCTTTTTGTTTCTGGAAAGTTGGAGCGGGTTGAAACCGAACAGTGTCGGTCGGAATATCTGTCATAGGCGTAAAGTTGAAAACTGACAAAATGATGGTCTTGTATGGGCTGTTTTGATGTTACAGATGTGTTGAATAACTTATTGTAGGTACTTGCGCCCAAGTAAATTGAGATTGATTTTTTTCGGAAATATATATGCCAATTATTGTATCCACTAAAAACAATGAGAAAGTTTACATTTAATTACTTTTAATAAACTCTTAAGACATGGCGTTACATAGACGCCCTATGTACTTCAGTTTCTTTTTAGTGTATTGTCAATGTTGTGGTCTGTGTGTGTAAATAAAAAAATTATTAAATAAATAACACACAAATCATATTATTTTCCGTACAGTATCTTATTACGCCCACGTTTCAGTAGGTTACATAACACCCAAAATCTTACTCTACATAATACGAATAGGTACTCATGATTTTCACAAGTAGAGGTCCCAATCAGTCTGGCTCAGCATTGACAGGTGTCAAGTGGGGGGAGATGAGACGTGTGGGGGGATGACATTTCTTGACGAGCACCTAATCATCACGTCGCGAACACGCTCCAAACTTCTGACAGTCTTTACCAAAACTTCTGGAAAGGCTTTGTGAAAAAAATGAGTTTCTAATACTTGTTTTATCAATGTCCCCGACCTAAACCCGGAGAAATGTTTATTTGTGCGCAAGAGGATTCCGCTCTATTCAATTTTGTTATGATTTATTTGAAAGTAATCTTCCTATTAATGCGTTGCTCAAGGAATACTACTTGCCTACCTACCTACATCTTCTATTTACCGTCATTTTATCAATTGTATAAAAAATATTTATTAGTGAAGAACTACAAACTGCTATATTTTCTTATCCACAAATCCTATAGGTACAGAAGCTTTTTATATCTGCTGTTTTTTTCTTATTTCTGTCTTCGGCATATACAAGTCCACTGTTGGACCTCCCGTTATATTCTACATTCCGTTGCTTGAACGTCTTCATGCAAGTACCGGTAGTTTCATAGTTTTATTTATTTGAATACTACCCGGAAGCCCCGCTTCGCCCGCGGTAAATACATTTCCGACAACTTGCCGAAAAACTAAGCTATCAAAAATTGAAAACCCCACTCGAATCCATTCAGTGGGTTTGGAGCAGAATAGTAAAAACGCTAAGAGCAACTCTCATTAACGTGGCAGTGGTCATCAAAAATGGACATTCAAAGCTACCACTGACGGTCGGCCATTTAAAAAGCTTTATTGATGCGTAAGAAGACTGACGCGTGAAATCGTTTCATAAATGAAGAATTTTCATTCCCTTTATATGAAAGTCTCCTCCTATCATGTATTCAAATGAAGTTGTGTCTCCGACGAATTCTGCCGTATCAGTTTCATTACCATTCAGAGACCGTTTTCGACGTTCTCTCGTTTGTATGAAGGAGTTCGCGAGACCTCGACACGCCGGCGGGTTCATTGACACCAACACGTGTTAAAGTTCTGTTAAAAATCTTGTATTTCGTGAAAAATATATATAGCTAGTCGTATGTTCGTGGCATTAGTATTTTGCGAGCTTCATTTCCTTTCTGTATCCGGTATCCGAAACACACTGGCCTTGTTTTATGTATGAGGCACAGTAAGGGCCGAACTACACTATAGCGCGTCGGCATCGCACATCGCTTATTCCTATAGGCTGACCTGCGGCAATTTATCATTTTTGGATTTTCCCTGAGCAGGGGATCACATGCTTCATAGCATAATATTCAGATTATCTGTTTCTCTGTGTAGCTCGTTATGCCGCAAGAGGATTTCATACTTTCAGTTTCTATGAGATTTCCTTTTCACTCAATTCCTTTTCAATCATAGAGAGAATTCAAAGAGGCAAGTGCGTCAGAGGTGTGTAAATAGAGCTACGATAGGTCTATAGTGCGAATAGACTTGAGAGAGATCCCACACAATACGTTGGACGGGACGGGGTAGGGCGGTCCGCCGCCGCTCCCACCCAGGCAAGGGCTCTTCAAGACTGTTTCAAGTTTCTATAATGTCGTTTACAGAGCACGGAACAAGAATTATAATTTTAACTCTGTAATATGCATTTGTATGATGTTTATGGTTACTTTATTCTTCAAATAAGGGACGGTTCGATTACCAACTGTTTAATGTAAAAAAGGATGGAGGTGCGAGATGTTTGTTCTAAAGTTGATTTAAATGTAATTTTTATATGAAATGTAAGTTGTATGATAGTACGAGTATAAGCGCTCGTCTAAAAAAATATAACTATTTAAATTCAAATCTTTAGAATGCTATCCTTTCGTTTCGTTCGTTCGTATAACATTGATCCATGAGCTAATTGAGTCGTCATTTTTCAGTCATCATCTATACAGCAAGGAAGGAAGCAAGCATCCGCCGGTTCCGCCCGCACCATCACATTAAATGTCACAGTATGACTACCTCTCCTCCCACGCAAAATATTCCATAAACCTAAACTTATATATGGGAAAACGGATTTACCTCAACGTTAATTACACCGAAGTTAAATTAAGCGATAAGTAATTCCGGTAAGCGTGTTCGAATACCACACTGAAATTGATGCACTTTACTGCCTAACACGATAACACCGACGCACACATAGACATGGTGTGACGGCTGGGGATGACGTCACGCGCTTAGGGGGATGGGGGGGAGGTCCTCCTCGGCAGCGTGGTGCCGGGGGCGCGGGGGGCACTCAACAGTTGGTCCCGGCTCGATAGCGCAGCGCGTGCGTGGCGCAACCGACGTCACATGGTCGGCGAACACGCCAACCGCTGCTTTAAATCTGCATTTGGCCTTTTGGACACGTTCTGTTTGTATTTGGTAAATAAATCGGCCTGATTTTGTGTTTGTGTTCCATTTACAATTTGAGTTTGGAAAATTACATAACGGTCAATAGGTTGGTCTCTAATGACGCCCTATATTTTGGACTCCTGCAGTGATGCCACTGTAGAAATATTTCAATCGTTAGAGATTAGAAATAGTTTCCACAATACAGCTTCTTTAAACCTCGCAACACACCTCAACTAGATTTTCCACAAATTTGTTTAATGTATGTAGGTAATATACCTATGTATGTATGTTTAAACTACAGACTTTATCCATATCATTTTTCCGTTTTGTTATAGATTTATTTATATTGACTCTACGGGATGTGTAATGTAAAGAAACATACTATCAAATAGCTGACATTACTTTTAAAAGAAACAGTAAATATTTTGACGTTCAATAACTTTTATAGGTTACTTCGCATATCTCTTCATCTATCATTTCCAAGAGAGATACTAGAATTTCGTTAAAAGATAGCCAAGACAAGTGGGGGAATTAATTTGATTGATACAAGATAATTGGGCCGAGAATACGGCGGCCCCGCTCTAATGGACGGCCCAAAATTAATTACCTATCGCATTCAGACTTCTTTCTTCTCGCTGATTGCTAATTGTTACTGTTCCTATTAAGGACATGATTGTCACTTGTTACACGCTTTATGCTGTAGAATATTCAATTTTGCTCGTTGGTAACACCCACTCTTATACGTAAAGACTGTTTTGGCGGCGACCGAAGTGTCTGTTTGTCTCTTGTATCTTGTTTTCCAAAAATGTGTATTTTGCGGGTTTTATTGTATTGTGATGGTATTTTTTATACATTAAAACGAGACACACACTGGGCGGCAGCGTTGCGAAACCGTTGCGGCGGCGAAGGTTTGTATGAAGAACGCGCCGCGCCGCCGCCGCTTTGATGTAAAGGGCTTCATACTATTTCGAACATTACAGCAAAAAACCGCAACGCTTTCGCAACGCCGCCGCTCAGTGTGTGTGTCACGTTTTAATGTATAAAAAATACCATCACAATACAATAAACGTTTTAAGATTCCACAAGGGATCTACCCGAGCCACTCGCTCCTACTATAATAATAAAATTTTGGTTTGAGCAACCAAACAGAATGTAGCCAAACACCTGAGTAGTAATCGGTACATACAGCGAACGGCTTTAGCTAAGTAAAGTAAAAACAATTTTTGAGAATTTTCAAAAGTTGTGTTTAAGACCAAATTATTCAATATGCGATACTAAATTGAATAAAATGGCGTAACAGTTTATTAATTTGAAGAAGATATTTATACACATAAGTATACCTATCTACTGTTTTGTTTAGACTGCAATTTACTAACTTTGATCTCCTCAAGACAGTTTAATTGGATTAGACCTATTTAATTAAGAGCGTAGTTTACCCTCGCGTATAGGAGTCCTTCGCACAGTTAGCAATGTATAAAGCACATATTTAATTAAACCCATAATAAATCTTACAAAACTCAATATACAACATACACAGCGGCTTACTTAAAAAATTTAAAAAGACTTAGCGGGAACCGAGATGTCAAGTTTATGTCTTCAATTTTAAAGTATATTCCGGGTTATAATAATTTAATTTATGTTATGTTTAGGTTATTATAGTTAGTATATAACACTCCTTCTAATTAGAGTAGTAGGTGGGAACAAAACAGTGGACGTCTTGCAGCAGATGTAATGATGATGATTGAATGTATAAATTGTGCTAGTATTTTTTTATACAATAAGTGCTTGTGGATGTGCATATTGTGCGGAAAATTAAACCGTGTAATAAAATAACTCTTCCAGTTCGCTCCAAAATTGTACGTTGTAAATCTCCATTAAAGTTGCTTTCACTGTGAGGATATAAACCATAGTAAAAATCGATATAGTTGTGTCATATTTTTCTGGACTGCCGTGCCCGGTAATTTAATATGACTTCATATTTTAAATAAAATAAGTATGACTCATAAAGTTATAGTTAAGTCCCTAACTTTATGGTATGACTGGAAGGTGCACCTATAGAGACCAAGCTTAAACTTTTAAAATTAAAAATAATAAAGTCTAGATTAGATAGATCGTTAGTGATTGTGACTGACTATATAAAAATACATTGTACCAACTTATACTTCCGGTATAACGCTAAATAAACTACTTACTCTTACTCGAACCGAACGAATACCTATAGATATTTATCTGTACTTACGTACCTACAGAAAGTTATCAGTCCGTGACAAGCAGTGCCAAACTCGGTGGTCGTAATAGCGAACTTGTCTCCCTAAACAACACGCGGTAATTTTAGCATTACGTCCGTCAAAAAACAAATTTCGAGGGAAAA
This sequence comes from Metalampra italica, assembly GCA_949699065.1. Taxonomy (NCBI): domain Eukaryota; kingdom Metazoa; phylum Arthropoda; class Insecta; order Lepidoptera; family Oecophoridae; genus Metalampra; species Metalampra italica. The sequence goes on from OX452983.1 coordinate 5,464,831, forward strand.
TATCCCTACCCTCTGTTTTCACTTTCTCATAAATAGGCTGGGTCAAGCGGGACCGAAAAAAATCGTTCACCAGCGCTCGGGCGAATTTAAATATCGGTCGCCGGCCCGCGTCACTCTGACATTAACATAATTCAACAAAAAAACACCGCCCTTACTACAAAAATACCTTTTTTCCGCGCTATCGGTCCCGATCTGTATTTCAATATACCGTACATGTTTCGCCAAAGCAGTTTCACGTAAATATATATACGACTTTTCATTCTTAATTTAAAGCCTAACAATAATTCAGCTACTTTATATAATGTTATGTTTGTAAGCACCTTCCGTTCTGGTCATATTATTCGAAAGATCTATGGCCAGCTGACAGTCGTAAAATGGAAAAATAAACTAATTCACATCAACACTATCCCCCTACAATTACAATAATTAACTCTTGAAAAGAAGCAACGAAATAAATTGTTATAGATTATGTCATCACATACAATAAACACCGCGTGAAATATCCTCACAAAACATTAGGCGAGGCGTGTTTCCTCGCGAGGGGTTTGGGTCCTTCACCTTCCGCTGGAGCCGAAATAAATCTAATTCCTCGGATGACAGATATCAGCAAGCCTTGTTTATTTATACTTTCACCCCGAGTTAGGAGGAGGGTCGCACATGTGGGACGTGCCCTTCCTCATTGTACTAAAATAAACTATTATGCCCACTAAGTCAATAGGCGCAGATGAGACAGACCCAACAACTAATCCAAGCAAAAAGGAATCTCCAGTTCAAACTGACGAACACCCGCGATGGACAAGAACGATAAACTCTATCAGAGAGTTAACACAGCTAATATGTACCGGTCATGAATGAGAACGAATCACCTCGCCGAACCCATATTACCCGCTCGACATTGAAAAAGGATCTCCTAAATGTGATACGGCCAAAGCGAAGCCTTCCAAAATAAATGTGGTAATTTCATTTACAAAAATTTTTCCTCCCAGCATATATTTAAATATATCAACATAAATCTTTTGAGTGTATAGCGTGCGTGTGAAAATAAACCGCCAAGAGGGTTAAGTGGGTAAGCTAGACGCTTTTAATGGGTGCCGAGGAAAGAAATGATATGCATTTATGCAATAAGCCCACACTTTGACTCGGAACTCTACATAACTCTCAAATTACATAAACGCATTTCTAGGTCGATACCACATAGCTGCTGGTCCCGGCATAACGCGCTAGTGAATTAGAGATCTACTTATCCTTTTTCGTGATAAAAAAACCTTGTCCCTTTACCCAAAAAAGTAACCTCTATTTAGGGCCGGCACGCTTGGGAGAGGGCACGATGAATCTAACAAGCAGCGGAGTTGTGACAGCCCTGACAGCTGACATATTCCTGTCATTAATCAACCGGTCGTAGATGTATCTACTGGTAAACTTATAGCGACTCCTAAACCTAATCAAACACGTGGCACTGCGTAAGAGATACGGATAGGGATAAGCATAATTTTCTAATTTTAGATATTATATTGTTGCCGCCTGACAAAGAACATACTTCATTTGAGTCGGTAAAACGTTTAAAAAGAGTGAAAAAAAAATGTTACTATTGTATATTTTGATACAGCTGGGCCGAGCAGAACAGGGGCAGACGGCGGCGCACCGACGTTAAAGTTAAATAAAATAAACATCTATAATTGATAGCTTCAAGCCTTCAACGGATCATTATTGTGATAGAGATCATTCAGTTATATTGCATGTCTAATTTTATGGTTGTACGCGCGCCTAAATGAAAGTATTTTCCTTCGGCAAATGAGAAGATAATAACTATTAAATTCAATTAATATAAGAATTTTACTATGTTGATAGAGGAGTAGGTAGGTATATTAGAATTTATGATGATTATACTCGTAATAATATATTTCGGTAGGCATTGTATTATTAAGTCGTATATTCTAGTCTGCGGTGGTTTAATTAACTGAGAAAACTAATCAAAGCATTCTATACATTTACGATACTTGCAAGAAATGTTATGTTATTTATACGTTAGTAAGTATCATTTCGAATCAATAAATTCATAGTTTTTGATTAATTATTTTCATTATAGTGCAGGAGGTACGCGGCATAGTAAAATGTTCAATAACACGTAGGTACTATCAGATAGAAACTAGTACAATCCGAAGCAATTACATTCGCAGCAAGAATGCAGGAGAGAGAAACAAATCGTACAATTCTGAATTCTTTTCTAAATGTTTCTCATTGTAAAACGTATTCAGCATCGGCGGCCGTGAGATAAATCCTGAAGGAGATGCGTTGTAATAAAACACGTACGACGCGACGACGACGGTGCCGCGCGGCGCTACATTTTATTTCAAAAAGCGATAAGGGCGCGAGAAATTCCTTTTACGAGATTCCTGTGGAGGGGGGGTGGGGGTGTGAACCGAACACGGTCTTTGTACAACATCTGGTTTGTGTTGGCGCCGCGTCGTAAACTGAACTAAGGACTCCCGAGCAGCGACCGGCCCTCCGATACACGACACTCAGCCAAGCTTCAGATAAGTGTCAGAATATTTAGCGGCTACCTATACCTAAAATAAATCGAAACTGGAGCCAGACTCGGTTTATGTAGCTAATATCGTCGTATTAAAAGCAAAAGGAGATATACATATACTTACTTAGAAAGTATAGTTCTTACAAATTGCTAAAAAGTTAAACTTTTTCGCGTCTAAAATTGCGCGCGATGCTTCGTATGAGGGTCTAGGTAATTTTGTGTGTGGGGATTAGTATGTAATAATAATAGTGAAATAATTTAGCCGATAAAAATATGTTTGTGATCACATATAGCGTGACGTCACCTTGGAAAATGTATGCAGGTACGCCTGTCTAGACGATTACGTTCATTAAGACGTAGTTACTTACTTCCATCCATATTTAGTTTAGGTGGGTGTATGTATGTACCTATTGTCTTCACAATGTCGGTCTAGTGTAAGTTCGATGAAAGTTGGATAAGCGGAAATTACCTATCATTTGCGTCACAATGAATCGCAAGTACAATAAATTAGGTACCTCAACAATAGAAAGTCATCATTCGAGAATTGTTTTGAATATTCAGGGCTGAAGCAAAATGTTCCAAGTCAATAACCTTGTTGGCAAGTCTATTTTATGTAATTGAGTATCATTTCAAGCTCGATGGGAGTAAGGTTTCTAAAAGCATTCGGTGTTCGAGGTTCCACCATTACGGTTTATTGGCTATTGCCAGACGCTGCCAACAGCGCCCTAAAATAAAGCAGCCAGTCGGGCAATAATGCTTGTTGCCAGCCCCCACTCAGCCCTTGTATTGTACTTACTAACCCTATTTCCTTCATGTGTGTATTTATTAACAATAATGTTTATCTAAAACTAGCGAAATTTGCGTCTGTTGATTATAGTTATAATTTAATAATGTCTGAAAATGAAACATCTTCTTTTGTAAGGAGTAAAGTAAGGAGGTCTGAATGTGTGACTACTTTACTAGGGAATAATACTGTTGAATAAGTACCTTATTTTCTGGTCACACAAGAAATCTAGGAACAGTCGATAATGGATAGATTACGTTCAGCGTATTTTGCGTTATTGGCATTTCGTACAGTTTTATGGATTTTGGCATATTACCTACCTATGCGTCTAACTAAATGATAGGTTTCGTTTCAATTAGATTTTTCTGCGGTACAGTACATAGCGTTGGTTTCGTGATGACATGGTTGGCGTGAGTGCGGTGACGTTGAGAACTTGTGTCAAACCTAAAACTTGTACATTAACTAGTTTCATGCAAATCATGATCCAATGCCACTAACGTATAAGTACTAGACGAAAACATTAATCATGTAATATTGTTTGTGTAATATGCATAACGAGCTAGCGTCGTCGGCGGCGGGCGGCGGCGGGCGGCGGCATGGTGTCGGGGCGAGCAGAAATTGATGGAGTGGTGTCAACGCGCCAACTTCTCGGTTAATTATCCAGCCGGAGCGCCGGGCAATGTTGCCAGTGGTCTGGCTGGCACTGTTGCCAGACCACTCTTCCAGTATTGTTATGGGCAATTTAAATTAAAGTGGACATAGCCGAAGTTTCATGGATCTTATCTTTCGTTGTTATTATGAAACTAGGCAAAAGCGAACTTGTATTTTTTTCTTCTAATTGCCTGAGGAACTAGAAGCGGAAAAAATTGTTGATAGAGTTCTTCTATTGGGAACAAATTGGCTCCAGTTGGATTTTGCAGTTGGACCACGGGGAACAAGCAACTATATAAAGGACGTATAAAACCAAAACATGTTTTCTGTGACTTTCTGTGAAGAAACAGCTATAATTTTCAACTTCTTTATGGATTGAAGATACTATTCGTTGCACAATGCTAAGGAAGTAGACGCAGTCTGTCTGAATGGCGGAACTGTGCGCCGCAGCTCGTAAACTCGATCGTAAAGACCGCGGTCCATCCTGGAGAGATGGCGCCGGGTGACGACTCAAGTTTGTTTATAGCGGCTACACGCGATTGTGCCGAATCTGTTAAGACGGATCGGACCACGTACGATTCTGACAGACTTGACCTGTTCAGACCAAGTCTGTCAGGTATTAATTAGTAGATTGGTAGATACCTACTTAGTGTGTCAGCAAGTGCAAGGACGAAGGAGATAGTGCCAAGGACTGCGGTAAAATGAAATGGATTGCTTTGGCTTTATCGCCACGTACGTATCCGCTATGCGATTGCTTTCCCAATAAAACTGATTACTTATCAATGTGGAATAGCAAAGTGGTTACGTTATTAGAAAATTTCGCGAACTCGCAAATGATTAACTAGTAGTTACTCTGTTACTTACTAATTAATTGTAGAAATTCGTTTCATTCAGTATGTAAGTTAACATGTCTTCCCATGTTTGAATTGATAAGCTGTTCATTACGGCGCGGTGCGGTTGTATTGAATCTACCAGCTGATGCCCGCGGCTTCACCTGCGTGGTATAACTTTTTGTTTTTCTCTCGGGAACAAAACTGAGGTCTTTCCCATGGTAAAAATTAGGCTATGTTCATCTCAATGAATGACACGTTGAAAATGAAACTACAAGACACAACGAAAGCCGCAGAGCATCATTTCGGTTGTGACAGCCATGTAGAAACGTGCGAACTGACGATTGCGCCACGCTTTACCCGCAGGCATGCCCGGCCGGCGTAGTGTGTATAGGAGCCTAAACATATATAGTTGCTTCACATTACCTGATGTGGCGTGTAAGGGCTGGGCGCCGCAGCGTAGGGCTGCGGCTGGGGCGGCGGGTAGCGGCAGGGCGGCGGCGCGTACGCCGCGGCCCACTGCTGCGCGCCGCCGCGGAACTGCGCGCCCGCGCTCGCCATGCGCGCCGCGCACGCGCCCCCCGCCGCGCCGCCGCCCGCGCTGATTCCCGCGACCGTCACCGCGCTCGCGCTGACCGCTGATCGACAACCGCCTACGACGCCGCTAGCCTGAAACACAAAACATCACATTTCATTGTCAATCAATGCACTCAGCTACCATACAAAGTGTTCACATTATCTCAGATTATACAGTAGGATTCTAGATATAGAAGAAATGAAGCTACAAATGTTTTTGAAGATTTTGTATATTTAGTAGTCTTTTTACACATTGTATCATCTATCAGTTTGTATTTTAAGACAATCATAAACCAATTCCTGAGAAATACAACTTTTCTTAGTTTTCTTGTAGTTATGTTGAAAATTTAAATACTATACCTACCGCGTTGGAAATGAGTACCGAGTGGTACCTAGGTTATCTATCGAAGATACAAGAGACAAAAATATGTCAAAGAATAATATATATAGGACTACGGGAAGAGCTAGGTATGCCCGCTTCACTCGACTACTACACCTCTCTTGAAAGGTACATTGAATGTGCATTTGTTTGCTAATGGAATGTCTATAACTAATGCTATCGTATCGATATAAGCCTCCGTATTTTATACCCGGCACCGTAAAACCTGGTATATAACGGTTTAGAACATGTGAGAACTCCGTTAGTGATTATATTCTCTTCGGAAGACCCTACCGCACGTTTGATAAATTAAACCTTCGAGTCTTTCACACGGAGCCTGCTACTTTCACTTAAGTGCTCATTTATTTAGTTAGGCACTCTACGCTTCCACGCATCGTAGAGGCAGACAGTATCAAATTACTTGCTTTCAACGTGTGGATCCTGTTTAAAAAAAATGTAGTATGACCTATTAGTTTTCCGTTGTAATTGGAAACGTGAGAAACATTTGTCTTTTGAAGACAGCAGTCATTTGTCAGAATAAAGTACCTACCTACTACTTGCAATTACTTGTAATTTTGCTGTAACCTAAATCCAGGTACAACACCTTATGTAGCTGCGTAAAAAAACTTAAAAACATACCGAAACTCAAAAACGCTGACATGGCTGTAGCGTCGCGTTTTTGACGCGAACCTCCCACACCGCAACTTAAAATACGCTGACGCATGAAAGATTTTTTGTAAGATTTCTTTTGAAAGATTTCAGCCAGTGTGAGGTGATACACTTATTACACCCATGTTCAAATCTAGAAATTAGCTGAATGACGCGGTAGTCGCGTCTTTTACGCCGGCTGGTGTGATCACTGCAATAAGACGCCAAGTAATCAATATCCGTCTTGACGCTGACGCGAGCTGTTGCCGCCTCAGCGTTTTTGAGCTCCGGTGAGGTGGAAGCTGAAGGCAGGGATTTTTCTAATAGATACAGGCGAGGATCTTTACTGGTTGCATCACGACTGACGTATACATATTGCTCGTAGATTGGCATCTCGTGTGTGCCGAGAGCCGTGACGGAGCGTGTCTAGTCTGTCGACTTTCGCAAACGTCTAGCCCGCTTAATGTACCTGTGTACATAATTCTATGTACTCACGATGTCTCTAAATGTGCCTTTTCTATTTGCCAGACTAATCTCATCGATTTCCCCACGGCTTAGTGCTAAACTTTAGTAATAAATTTGACGAATTCATTACCCATTGTTAGGACAATGTGCAGGCAATAAGAATAATGGGCTTTTTAGTGCGCCATTTAAGACGTCCTCAGTTAAATTTTAGTCACAAAGTAAGCCCATGGTTATTTTGTGACAAAGTACTCCATGTTATGGTGATCAGCGAGCGTATGACGTTTACGGGATGTAATAAATGTCTTATGTTACGCTATTGATTTTCAAAGAATGGAGAGGGCTTGTGATGGCGTACCTACTAAAGGCACATTAATACATGTTCATTTTGTAGTCTCTTGTAAATTGTTTACAAAGTTTAACATAATAAAGATTAACATTCATAAGTTAGAACAGTGATATGAGTTACTTTGTCATCCTAGGAGGATGTTCCGGTTCTAGTAACTATATATACGTTGTACGATAAGGACTGCTTTTGTAGTTGATTTGGTAAGCACTCAGTTCTCTTTATACCTAGGTACCTATCTGCTCAATTTTCTTTCTCTTTGTTCCCTGGTGTCATGCCACAAGACGAATGCCCTAGCCCTGCCCAAATCCCTATTTTCGGAGATGCGATATGAAATTCGTCCAGTGTAGGTACTTGTTATTCCAAGCCGGTTCGTTCACTGAAAATGAGATTTATAGTGGCAATAACAATGTATAATTTTACCCGACGACCCCCATCTCCGGACTTAATTATTTGAGTCACGGAATTCGAAAAACCGACCAGGAAAGCCTGAGGGATCAGGGCTTTGTTGTCGTTTTTTCTCGATGGATATCGTTCTTTTACTTCTATAACTATTTATTTTTTGCTACTGTAAAAATAGGTGAGTATGGCTGTGAGGCGATAAGCCGGCAATCCGCTTAGCGTGTGTGGGAGCGCCGACCGAGGAATTAGGGTAAAATATAGATCTCTAATGACACAGCGGTGCCCCGTTGCTGCCACTTGCCGCATGAGTCTTACAGACTCTTTTTTTTGTTATTAAGTAATAACCAAATTAAGCGCTTATAACTTTTTAAGCTTGAATTACGATACGAGGTTGAACCTAATTTCCATCTACGACTGAGTCTCATCAACTGAAACATGGCAACATATGACATTCAACTGCATTATTCATCGGTCGACTTCATGAGCGCATTGCATTTCCATATATAATCTTCTGGATGGAATTGCTAGTCAAGCACTTGCCCTTTTACGTCAGTCGATATGGGTCGACATTTCGTATGCGCGACAGATTTCTGAGAATCTTTTGGTCAAGGAAACAAATAAACAGAAGAGTGGGAACGAAAGGAATTGATACTGGAGCCCATCGTCACGTCGTCTATTGGCGAGAGATATCGCGTTCTCTTGTTGGGAGGTTTAGTTTTATGTTGAGTGGGATCATTGGCGTCGGCGGGTCGCGCCGGTCCCGTCTCGACGCCAGTCGCAGCTTGTTGCTGCCTCCCCCTTACCCCCGTCTGTCACACCCCCAGACCAAGGCCCACTGGAATTACATCTATGGAAAAGTATTATACATAGATGGATATATATTATGTAAAAGTACATTTTTGAAATGACTGGTAATTTTAATCGAATTATTGCATAAAATATTCCATACTTGCTGGCTTTGAATGTAAGTAGGTATAACCTACTAACTTACAAAATGGACAGATTTCATAAGACAAAGGAAACGTTTCGCTGATAGATAACATGCCATTTAGATGGATAGATTATATTTAATATTATTTTAGTAAGTAATCATGAAATGTGTCATATACACGAAGAGAGATACGAGTAGGTATTATGTTGATACGTACGTGTACCTCTAGCTCTCTCTCTCTCTTAGCAGCATACGTAGTTCTTAAAACTATTTCTGACACAGTTGAACAATTTAAGATAATAATCAATCAATCATGTGCTCAAACCGCTATAGATCTAAAAACTAGAAATAATGCACCACCACCTGACATTGGCAACCACTAAGTAAGGATTCATTGAAATACCACCTCTATTTAAGTAAATTCCTCGCAAACGAAGTCGCGGGCTACACTAACATCCATAATGTTGTGACTAACATAACTCCATTCTGCACACAAAGTTCCCTCAAATATATTTTCCATTATCAACATTACATTTTGCTCGCCGTGAGTCTAACCTTTGATCTAACGCCGGAACTCAAACGCCTGCAAGGGAACGTATATTTACATAAACTATTTACGATTACTACATAAATAGGAAAGCGTGCAATGTAATGGTTCTGTATGGTTTTGCCAATATTGATATCTAACCTAATATCGCTTGCTTATTTAGGAGAACTTTACTTTATCTATCTTGTCGGCAACGTCATTTAGTGATAACGTTTTTATCTACCACTTTAAAAAGGCTACAAAGTGCTGTGACCAATGAAAGGTAATAAAATCAGAGCTATGGGTTGTTCTCTTGAAAGATGTGAGAGCATCAGAGCTTGGGTAAGGTATAGATTTACTAGAACGTGTAGCTTTATCGAATAGTGTAGATTTCAGAGTGGACTCGGTATTTTACACTCAGTGCACTTTACTTTATGGCTTTTGACTTGGGCTGTGTCTTGTTTTATGGCTATTATTTTACGATACTCTTTCGGATTTAGGGGAGAAGAAAATCTTTTATTCGATACGAATAAGGTTTTTATTTATAGAAGTTTATATTCGATTTCAGTGCAAGTCACTGCTGCTCGTTTTTCACGAAACAGGTCCAGCGTCTCAAATATCTACAGTGTCTACATCTACAATGTCCTTCAGGTCTTTCATAATTAAAAATTAGCGTTCTAATAATAACAAGCAACAATATACGGAATGCAATTTTGTTGCTGTTTGTGATAAAATAAAAATGCCAGTAAAAATCCCGGAGAGTGGGCGATAGTCTTAGACGAGGTCAATCCTTCGTTGCGAGACGGCTCCGCAAATTAGAAGCCTCAGACATTTCTACTAGTCGCAGCCCCCCTACCCACCCCCTTTGTCTGATTGCCAGCAGCTCATAGCGAACCGCAAACAAAGCCACGATGACGAGCTCAGCTGTCTTCATGGAATCCCGAATGCCGCCCCCAAATTGTTAGTCAACGCTCAACGATGTAAGTAATTTGTACCGTGCAATCTGTGTCATGTTACGACAGGGCTTTCTATAAACACAATAATGTAAAGTGCTCTGTACATTACTCGGCAACCATCCACCGATAATAGTGCAATACGACACAAAGTAAACACCGCGTCTAGACGAGGGTTAGTCATTAGTTGTAAAATTCCGCTGAATAGGAAATAAAATGTAGAGTAAACAATTATTCACTCATTTTCAACTAAACTACTTTTTGCCTGTCGGCAGTCAGGGTTGTACTATGTACTGGTACTTAGAATACTTAGAATGTACTGCCCGTCCACAACAATACTCTGATTCGATTATGATTAGATAGGCATACTTACCTATCTAAGTATGGCAAACTATTCAATTAGTACCTACCTCATGCATCCAGCCAGGGCATGTAACGCAGCAGAGCGAGCGCGATTTTCAGGGTGCATTTGTGGTACATATTAATTTGCAAATTCGGACAATAAAATAACATCCAATTGATTGAAAATTGTTTATTATGCAACCAATAAAGTGATTCCTTAACTAGGTTGAGGTCTTCTATTAGGTGGTAAAAACATCTGTACCAGAAGGCCCCGCTCTTCCATATCCATGGTATGGTTGATACTAAATCACAATTCAAGAATTCTTTATCCAAATACTAAGAAGAATTTTACTGGAACTACGGTTGAATAATTTCGAGGTCGCTCAGCTATATGCACATTTCTTCTTCGGCCGTGGCATGATGTCACCCGATCCGTGGCCGTGACGCACTTGGCACATGCCAGGAACATGATCCGGAATACTGATCCGACTCCGTCTGTAGTATACGTATCATAACAAATAGCACAACGACATTTTATATAAAAAAGGTATGGTAAGGTGTGGTATTTGATATAGGATATGAGGTTGTAAAATTGTACCTGCATAGCGTGCGTCTGTTCGTCATCTTTCAGTTTTTTTTAGATTCATAAATAAAATATAATTTCTGACTACATTTTTTTATTTATTGCATGTAATTTTTGTTTATTGGAATAATCTAAATGTACTGACAAGAAAAATCTTTGGTTTTGTTGCCAGCCTTCGCTCAGCGGACACCGACCATCTCCCACATCTGATGTAGTGGGACATACTGATTGCGATGGCCTGTTTGTATAATTATTGTGCATTAGAAGTCTAAAAATTGGAATGAATTATTGTAATCGTAACAACTGTTGGTAATTCAAATAAAATATGTGTGGTATAATACTCGTGGTAGTACAAGAACAGTGATGGGGGATATTATTCAGCAGTTTTTGCGCGGGCGGCACATTTGTATGCGATTCGCTTCGGCGATGTCTGCCCGCGAGATTAGCGCCTGCCAGCGTACAACGCTGCGTGATTAAACAGTTTCCGCTCCATTCCGTTTTGGGTTTTGTCTCTATATCCCCCCTGTCGGACGCTGAAACAACGAACTGTTAAATACTGTCCTCGGATTCCTGTTTCGTGCAGTGAATTCCGGATTTGTCGTAGTTCTCCATATAGGACAGCAATGCTAGCTTACAGCGTGATTTGCGTTGCAGTCGTGACATCATTTTGCACACCTAGATCGATCGTGATGATCAGTTGACTCACCATTGAATAATAATCACTAGTCAGTCGTCTTTATTTACAATTCAATCAATCGACAGTCTATTAATATGCCCCCCCCCCCTGTGAGGGTACAGGCTTACCCTCTCAATGATACGAGCTCTAATGATAGTTCACCACGCTAGCCCAGTGCGGGTTGGTGGATTTCACATGCGCAAAGAATTCCTACTTCGGCGTATGCAGTTTCCTAACGATGTTTTCCTTCACAGTTTGAGAGCAGGTAAATGTAATTAAGTTTCGAGAAAAAACTATTGGTACATGGCACGGGCTGGGATCGAACTCGGAACCTCGACATGATAGGTCTGTCTTCCCCACTACGCCACCGACGATCATACGATAAAAACAATTATTTTGTTTAAAGAACTGGAAATTGTGAGCGGATTTAACAATGTTTTGTAGATGTTTAGCTGTGCATCTATTGAATTAAGTAAGATAAACAACATTGTCGATGTTTAGGGTAAAAGCTCACGCACGATTCGAAGTAAACATTCAAACTTTGAAAACAATCTCTCGTTGCATCTCTGTAAGGAATTCCACAATAGCGGTACTAACACCGGCATAGTGCAGTGCTTTATGTACTTTGGCATTAATGTGCCGCACACTAGCGCAGTACGTGTCGGTATGTGTGTCATCTTGTGTGTAGTGGTTCCGTCGGAATGCGGCCACGTCCTTCGGCGTACGCGGTTCATTTGCACACAGGCGCGCCACTTCTCTGTCCAGACAGACATTTATAGCTTCCAAACTGACATTTGCATATCAATATTTGGTTTTACAGCTTTTGTAAAGACGATACGTCAACTTGGAAGTGTTCGGCATTCATGCTAGACTTTCCATTAAGTGTTTTGTAACTAAATCCTATAAACTACCCAAATAGTTAAAGAATTAAGTACATGCTTTTAAATCTATTGTTTGTCAAAGATAAGAATAATTTAAATTTAAATGTCAGTAGGTAGTTCATTAGTTAGTATAAAAGGGGTTTCTACGTTGCCATAGTATAGATAGATGCGATGTTGACTAGCGCTTCCAATAAAACCTGCGCATCGTAGTGGACAATTTAATAGTTGGACATAACTTCAAGTTGCGCAGAACTTGTCCGTAACAACGCAAGTATGACTAACTATCCAGCCATAACTAAGTAAATTCAGTAAACTTTGCAATCTCGTAAAGTAATAATTGGAGGGTATCTTACTGGTCGGAAGCGCAGCGCATACAGAATACATTGCGGAGGTAGTGGGTGATTTATTAGCCGCCCGTGTCCAGAATGCGGTAATGGTGTCGCTAAACTAAAGGACGGGCCATCGCGTCGTCTCTACCGCCCAAATATGAAAACGTATTTAGTATTATAGGGGCCATAAAAATTCTTTGTCTGAACTTCGTGTGAATTTCGTAAAAGGTCAAACGACTGTGTAAGCTCAACGTAGACGTTCTTTTAGAAAATGTACATCTTAGTCATCTGCAATAATTGACTAGGTGATTCTGATTAAAGTACGTTACATATCAATAAAATACCTTCATTAAGTTTATTTTTGTTTACTTTATTAAATTAAAATTATAGCGTAATAAAAAAATTCATGGGTGCGGACTAGATTACGAATCTTAGGTTAATAGACACCCAATACTGTATGCATTATATTGTATGTTTATAAAATGTTGTAAGACGTACCTACGTAACCTACTGAATTATTTATGTTAACTCGTTATGAAAAGGTTGCAATTGTTGTGCATTTATTGTGCGTGGATGTTATAAGGCGTAGCGCAATCGTGAATCATGCGTGCAGTCAAATGACGTCATCAGCTTATTTATTACAAAGGATCTTGCACCAATTACTGCATACGCGTCGGGCACGTGACATCTTTTGTTCTGACTTACACTTACCTACTCACGTGTTGTTTTCTGCGATATTTTTTGATTTGACGGATGATTATTTTTATCTTTTACTTTTAATTTTTGTCCAAATAGATTTGCGTAATAAATAGGTAAGTATGTTTAATTTGATTGGTTGTTTTATTTTATTTTTCGTATGAATGTACTTTGAATGATTGATGCAAGGTGACGAGATGGTAATTTTTTTCGTAGATTTATAAACTCATGGGTCGAGTTTGTCCCATACAAACTCAGGTACTTTAATAATCTTGTCAAAAATATATGTATGGATGACGACGGCACGTAGGTAGAAACAAAACCAACATAAACTGGTCTATCATAGTATTGAAACTCCCTGATAGGCTAGGCCAGCTCAAGGCCAAAATGTACACTGACGTACGGTCGACTGTATCAATGTTTTTGTATTTTGTCTTAGTTAAACAGTTAAGTACTATCTTGATACTACGGCATCAGCTAATAAAACAGATGTTGGTAGGTACTATACCTAGATGTTAAAGTAGTCATCAAGTTGCCTTCTATACCATCATCCCCAGCTTGGAAGAGTCCTTTATGCAATCAATATCGCCTTTAGTACCTAAGCCTTTACTTATTACAAATGTGTATTCTTTGTTCCGCATGTGCATTCAACGTGAGTCATCCGCCGATCCATTACTCGGTATGTTTATTAGCTTAAATGCTTTTTACGACCAATAAAATGAACTTATAAACACTGCTTTACAGGTGGAGAGGTTGCAGGGAGCTGAACGAAAGTAGGGGTACTTTAACATGTTATTATTCGAGGAAACCACATAAAACGTGCCTTATGTGGTATACCGGTATAGCTAGAAATTCTTGCGTATAACTAATTGGATTGGAATGGTAAAAATAATTAATTTTATTGTGTGTTACGATCGAGTATCTATTTAGGTAGGTAGTTTAGCAAATCATTTTTCTTTCATAGGTGGAAATAGTGTTCTAATAATAATACCTGAGGTTCATTTTATGAAAATATGTAGTTACCTACTTTATTAGGAAGTACAGTTTACTACGATTTCAGACTGCTATTCTCTAAAAGAAAAAAAAATTGCAACGTAACCTGTTATTAGAGAATTTAACGATCCTTAATCCTGTCATTGTTTATGACTTAATCCTGTCATTTTACCATAAATTGGATAGACTTGACAAAAATCAAATTTTCGAACCCTTTGCTCCCCCCTTTTAGAAGCCCAAAGAGATAAAAAGTGTCCCGACATAAATTTTATTAACAACTATATATAAATTAGAAGTAAAATAACCGCGTTTTAAAATCCAGTAGGTAGTAAGTACCTAGGTTTAAGTATAATGGGCCCAGGAGACGAAGGACGAGCGCGCTCGGCGAATATTATTTGTGTGTATTCCAGAGACATCCCTTTCTGAAGTAATGTTTATGACAAAGAATACATGTTTTTGACATGTTGGCCGAGCGTGCTTGGCGAGCGCATTCGGCCAACGTGTACAGGGCCCTTCACAAATGTGTTATTTGTCAGCTGATTGTCTCTACTTTGTACAGATTGTTATATATTGAAACTATCGAAACGTGTCATCCTTTTGTCCTCTAAATAAAAAGCCCTTTTAAAAGGCTTTTCAAAAAGGTAGCGATGGTAATCCTTAGCGATTGGGATTAATGCCGTACTAAAAGCGCTACAAAAGATAACAACAGGGTCACATCACAATAGAGGGTATAGATGAAAAAATCACGGAGCCATAGATTATAGTCTATCGGGGCTATTTGTAGTGAACAAATTGAAGGTTAACTTTTGTATCTCTTTATTTTGTTTTATATAAATATGAATACTGCATTGGTTTCTCTCGTAGTTATAATATGCAACACCACTCAGAAGCTCTAATGCAGAATGTCAGAAAACTTGTAGGTAGTGACCAAGTACCTATACAGAGGTCAGTGCAAAAAGAGCTTGATAGGCATGAAAAATTGCTACATTCAGTAACTACTTAAGTTGCTACGTCCTCTAAACAAATTTAAGGTTTTGGAAACATTTGAGCCTTGAATTTGAATCCTGCACTACTATCGTAGGCGAGCTTTTTCCGTGTTCTGTGATCGTAGCGACAAAACAAGTTGTGTCAACTTTGCAGTCCGTTTCGAAACACCATATTATATTGTTTCAGGGAAGATAACGGCGTTTGTTTTTGGTTGCTATTTCTATATTAGTTTTTATTTTGTTATACTTCCTCCCGTCTAATCTATCCCAGCTCTATCGTAGATGGAATAACAATACGTGGTGTTGGACGAAATGTGACGCATAGTTATCGATTTCTAATCATACGCCCCCGCGCGGCTCTGCGTCCAAACTGCTGTCTGCGACGTCGTATTCGCTGCACGTTATGTGCCCAACAACTTTTATATGATGCTGTCCGCCATATTGCTTAGCATAAAGATTTAAAAATGTTTGCTCACTCTTTAAGGCTGTTGACATGAAATGCGACGTGCAGTGAACTCATTATATGACTTTGACTCGGACACTTTTAATCGAGTAAGATAGACTATCATTCTGTCCGGGGTCCTATATGTAATTGTCTCCTTTAAAATGCTGTGATCTCTTCACAATGGAAACTACAGATTTTCCATGCTAATCTACTATTTCAATTGAAATGTTATTTAAAAAAACTGTGTAAAAAGATTTCGAAATGTTAATTTTACCTATTCAGAAAATGGTCGTACAGTTAGTCATGTATTTAGTAATAAGTTAGAGTTTTGTCTAGGTATCTCGAATTGGAATCATAACGATCGATCAGATTTTAACGGAAAATGTGGAGTTGGGAATTAAAAAGTCATAAAATAAAACGGTTCTAGAAGCTACATACCTATCAATATCTCCAAAATCAATGAGTTCATTAGTATAATGATCGTACAAGTTGATTGTTGCTCACATCTGCTTGCATTACATGTCTTTAGTATTTTACTTAGAATTCCCGGTAATTAAATCATTTGTAAATTAAAATTAATGATGCATCGAAGCGGAGTGACAGTTCCAGTAGCATGTGTTCGAATTGTGATACATCTGCGTTCTGTAATCAGTACAATGGGTCACTAATCGACGGTTGACAGCGACCGATTGCGGTCGGAGCGGGGGGCGGAACTCAGTACCGCTTCACACAATCCATATAATAATATTAAGGACAACCAAATTGGATGTGGTTAAAATTCTCTTAATTAAATAACCTCTGGTCATATTTATTCATATAACAACCAAAGGTTTCGCCCGCGTAGAAAAGTTTTTCCCGCGGGAACAGCTTTTCCCGGGGTATCTACATAGCCACTGTGTCATTCTCATGTTTTCTATAGATATTGCTGATAAAGTTTCATCAAAATCTGTTCCGTAGTTTTTGCATGAAAGAGTAACTAACATCCTTACAAACTTTCGCGGTTATAATATTAGTGGGATTATTGTACGCACAGAAATATAAACAAACAATACAAAAACAAAATTAATTATAAAAGGAGTAAGATTATTTCTAAGAAATCTCTTCCTGGTAAACCGCGGTGGAGATAAATGATTAGAGAGAGGCATTAGTTGCGTGTATACTATACTATTATAAACATACCTATAGGTAACATAAAGATTATATAAAATAGTTAATATTAAGTTAGTGATTAAATTGTGGATTTAATAAAACGGTACGGAGGTAAGTAAGTAATAGTAATATTTATATAGTCAAGCCGAGACAATTGTAAATAGTAGATAAAGAAGCTAGAGATGAAAAACGTAATGAAAAGCACTCAGGAAGTTCTGTTACAAGAGAACTCCAGAGAGACTGACTTATGCGAAGGAATATTAATCCCCTTAGAAAAACATTTGAATTTTAAAATTCGATATCATAATTCAACATAGAGTTTGATGACCTTTATTCTCTTGCAAAAGGAAAATGCATCTGTAAAGGTTCAGCGAAGGCTCAACATGGTATTTTTAAGAATAGGCTGTGGGTGGATCCGACAGCAGATCTTGATCGACGTGACTCATCATCATATCAGCCTGTAGACGTCCACTGCTGGACAAAGGCCTCCCCCAAGGATCTCCACGATGACTATAAAACCAAGAGTTTTTAAAGCAATATAGTTATGCAGATCCTAGCAAAAAAATTTTTGCAAGTTTTTTTAAAGATTCCTTGGCGTATACTTATTCTGAGTTCTTTTCTTATCCTGAGTTTGATCACCGTGATTTTGGGTGTATTAATTATAAAGTATGTACTAGAAAAGTGAACTATATAGGTACCTTCTTATTATAGGTATATCGGCCTTACGATCGGGACTTTTCTTTTCAATCGACAAAAGCTAACATTGAGATTTACAAATGTAATGGAAATAAATATCAATTAGAATTTAATCTGTAATGGCGGAATCTAATATAAGTGGGACCTTAATGGTGGATTGGCGGTGGAGTGAGCAAGCCCCGCGGTAGTCACGCGACGGTCGGGTCCCCGCTTGTTTGGACATCTCACCGCACAAATGGAAATGAAGCTTTCAAATTTGAAATGTAAGCTTTATTATTATGCTATGAATAATTCACATGCATCACAATATTGAATTAAATTGGGCGATATTATCAAGTTCTCGTTAATTAGGTGCCAGCTGTTGCCCGCGGTTTTGGAAATGTTTACAAAATAGCACGTTCATCCCAACTTGATAGCACAATACACTTTTTACAGAACATAGTGTTTTTATAAGACAAGGTCTGTTTTGTAGGGGAGTTTTGATGGACAGCTACATACAATTTCGATTACTTAATTTAACTCTTCCTTTCTTTTGAATTTCTTTGAACAATTTGATGTATCTGGGTCGTGCGTGGGCTATGAAAAATGAAATCTGATGGAAGCTGTGTAAAAACTTTGCAAATTCCAAGAATATTAATATCGTGACTAGCTTTGTAGAGTTCAGTCCGAAACATAATAATATCCAGTCTTTTCTAATAAATAATTCTGAGTTTAAATTTAACCTGTAATTTTAGGAACCAATTTAATATTAATGATAATTCCACTGTTTGTAATAAGAATATAAGACTTGATACGACAATAATGCCTCTATTTTCGGGTCGAGGATTATAAAGCCTGACAAAACATTAACCTGTATAATACGTTAGTAAGTTACAGGCAATTCCGTATCTCTGACACGTTTCGCGTGGCTCGATATAACAAGCTGATAGGGTTAAGTCGCGGTAGACGTGCGTTTACCTGTAATGTAAGGGTAAATCAGCCTGCTAGGGTGCGAGGGTGGGCCGTCGTGGGGGTTACATAGGGGGACGCTTTGATTGATGACGTGGGGCCGCATTGTGCGTACATGCCCATTGTCCAAGCAACGCGAAACGAAACAACTGGACGAGCAACAAAATGAGTTCTTTTATTGTCCACGATTATCCCCTATGGGTTTCATATAACTTCCTAGAAATTTTACGTTGATTAGGATTCAGTGTATCTACACTGTTTGTTTAGGCAATGTCGCAAAAAATTATGAAATCAGTAATTTTGCGAAATCGTGGGCCGTGCTACGTAACATTGAGGTGTGGCTTAACCTGCTCAGAAAATGAACGTTCGAACAGCTCGAATGGCATTTAATTTATTAGTTTAGTTAGGTTCCATTTTCTGGGTCTCTTTCAAAGCTGAACTAACAGCCGGACAATTGCTCAATAAATTGTTTTCGCATTTCTAAATTTGAACGTTAAGAAGTTGCTAGGTACATGAGTAGACTTTAAAGAAATTAAACATTTGACTTGGCTGCTTCGAAGTCAACCTTATCCTAATCTACCATCAAGTACTAATGAGTATCTATTAAATGTACAAGTACAGCACAGGTACATAATTCATTTGCGTCCGTCCCGCGAAGATTACAATCGCCTTTTGCACGCAACTTTGCTACCCATTTAAAATTTATTTCCTTCAACAAAATGTTGATTTTGTATGCCCCAAGGCGGCTCGGTAAATTGACAAACAAAATCAATCTTTTAAAGCAAACCTGTAGAGTATTAATAAGCTAGCAAATACCTTCCTAAGCAATCAGAAAAAGTAAACATTAAGTAATTACACTCGGAATCGGATTCCATGTCGCAGTCATCTTCCTCTATTCACTGTAACCGCATAAAAATAGGTTCTGTATACATGATGTTATGTAAAAATGGATAATCCTAGTTGCTGATGGGATACTAAGCCTACTCTGAAAATAAAATTTTATGTATTGTAAAAGTCACACGAATTTCATGATAAATGGACGCTTTAATATGGCCACAATTATTACCTTATATTTAAAAGATTCTATATTCAGAACCTGCTACTACTAAACTGAAAAATAAATTTGAACGGTGTCCCTTCCTTATGTATTATAGATTCTACACCAAAATACTAATCGATCGGCGGCGGCGTATCATTCATCAAAATCAAACGCAAACCGTGTGAATTTGACGCTAATTACAAAGTTCAGGCGTTGAGCAATATTAATGCAAAAGAATATGTAAAAAATTGGCTTCATTCGATAACTTTGTCAAACATATTATAATATGGAACATATATACCTATACAAATTAATAGGACAGCAGTGACAGAAACATGTAAAACGTTGTAGAAAAGTTTAATTTAGTTCAAAAGGCAGCAGTTTTATGAAGGAAGACGCTTCTGAATGCATAAAATCTTCACCAATAGGTGTAAGGGAGCAATACAACAGTGTTCAAACAAACAAATGAACTGGAAGGAATTTCTCGAGGGTACAAACACGGCTGAGGCGACGTCTGGAGTAGAGACGTGGCATGAAATAGGTCGGAAAATAACTCCGTTCCCGCGGGCACGACTGCGATTCAATCAGTTCTGATTCAGAATTTTGGAGTTCGTTTACTCTACACACGAGTAAATCGGGAGATCGCACTCGAAATGGGGAAAAAGGTTCAGGGGAAACGTTGCAGTCACTTGCTTTACATTACACCTCGAAACGCTATCGGTGATTATTTGAGATGCTTTTCAGCAACTAGTAAAGTTATCTGAAAACCTTTAGGTACTAGAGGGTGTGAACCTATTGCAGGATTCCACAATAATAATCGCGTCGAATTTTTAGAAACTGCAGAGCTTTATTTGTGTTATTAATCCAGTAAAAATAGTTGATAATACTAAATCAACCATAGATTTATCGAACATTTTTTAGGTCTGTGAAATCAACAGTCGGGTAAAAACAAACTTCTTACGTTTCGTTTCCCTTTATTTATTAATTAATCCAATCGCGGTAACCCAGTTTTCAACAGGTAATAATAAGTGGTGTAAAACAATCAAGCTAGACTACCTAATCAATTAAACTAGAAATTACTAATTCTAGAGCCGTTAGTTCCAATCCACACTACATAATTTCTGGGACGGAGGGACAAGGTTGTATCAATATTTGATGGTATATAACTATACAATACAAGAATTTAATCAAGAGCATGTCAACAGATTCTGGAAGGTTTTCCTTCCGCGGCACATTGCGTTCTAAACAGCCGTGTTGATTAGACTCCCCGCTTTACATATCCGATGATCGCTATTTGCAATTCAAATATCGCGTCAGTGGTTATGTATAAATCGCTTAATAGGCTTATAGACATCGTCTAGACGGTTACCAACCATTCCTTGTTGTCAATAAATCATTGTCTCAAATTTTTTATCGACCTTAATTGACAAGAGTTGTCAAGGTACGTTTATGAACCTAGAACAGCTCTTGAAAGGTCTCAATTTTATTTATGTCTCAATTTGTTGAAAGATTTTATGAGATCTGCAAGATAATGTATTAGGTGTCATGGCCCAGATTGGGAGACCAGCATGACGAACAATGTAACTCTTATGTAGTCTATACTATACTAGTAGTTCCGTGAGAACAGTAGACCTCGCCAGCCCTTATAAACCAAACCTAAAAGAAACCAACAAAAGTCAACTTTGGAAACAGAAAAAGTACCTACTAAAGTGACAAAAATTAGCACTTTAAAGCTTAATATTTCGCAAACGGATCCCTGAATCGAAAAATGTTTATCACACACCCGCGATATTTTTGAAAGACCCATCCAACGATACCCCACACCATGGATATCACGCGGAAAAAAATAATTTTCCATTTTACGTATGCAGTTCTATGATCTTAATTTATTTTTTCAACTTTCTTAAGTCGATCCACTATTACTCAAAAACTAATAGAACCTACTTAGCCGTAATAGTTTTCCTTGTAACTACGTTATATATGCTACTGCCATGAATTTTTTCACATTTCCAGAAGCAACCGTTTAGCTGGCAGGGGGGGGGGACACGTGACTCTAACAAAAATTACCGCTTTAAAGCTTAATATTTCGCCAACGGATCCCTAAATCGAAAAAATGGTATTCACACACCAGCAATATTTTTGAAAGACCTATCCAACGATATCCCACACTATGGGATTCACAAGAAAAAAAAGTTCACTCCCACTTTGCGAGTATGGTAGGTACTCTAAAAAAAATGTTTTTCAAAATTTTATTCTACTCATTTTGTAGGTTTAATTAATTTATACATATGCCAAATTTTCGTCAAAATCGGTTGAAAAATGCGACCTGTAGAGAATTACAGACAGACAGACAGACAGACAGCCGGACAAGAGCATTTTTGGCCAGTCTCGAAACGTAGACGCTTCGCTCGCTTCGCTCGCTCGGTCAATAAATAATAATTAATAAGTATAGTAATATAGAGCGTCAGTGGCGTCGGGGATAAGACGCGGCCTATCATATCGAAAGGTCCGAAGTTCGATCCCGGCTGGGCCATTACTAAATGGTTTTTTTCTCGAAACTAAGTACATTTACTGACTGCTCTCAAACGGTGAAGGAAAACATCGTGAGGAAATCTGCATACACCGAAGAAGAAAATCTTAGGCGCATGTGAAGTCCACCAACTCGCATTGGGCTAGCGTGGTGGACTATAGCCCTAACGCCCTCGTTGATAGGGTAGGCCTGAGCCCCAGCAGTGGGGACACATACAGTGGGCTGTTCATTTTCAGAAAATTAACTTTTTAATTTTGTTTTAGAGCAAATTTCCGTAATAAAACTAAACATGTTCAAATTACACTCATAACAAGTATTTAGTCACGGAAGTTCCCGCCTTCTCAGCTGAGATAGTACACCACTGAACACATTACCTACATTATTATTGATTTATTGCCTCTTCTGACAAATAAAGTTACGTAAGTATACGATGAATATAGTTCACTAAGTAAATACTCGCCTTACCCAAAAGATCCTTTTGATCAATACAATAACTCCCCGAAGGGTTAAATCTACCAAAGATATCTGAAATTATAATAAAGGGTCATTGGCTGTCATATGTTTCAGTTTAGGTAGAGCTTGTCCGGGAAAACGCTTATCCGAAATTACTTCTCTCTGATTTATCTTAGCCGATCCGAAACCCATTTCATTTTCCTTGGAAATCTCTGAGGTGTGTACACTAATCTCTTCGGTCTAATCGAAACAGATGTTATGTGACTTCCCTGAATGAGAATTGGATAGGGGTTCGATAAATCAAACCAACATTTTAGAATTTCATGTTAAGATTGGCTGAGTTTCTTTTACCCTTTGTGTGTTGATATATTTTCGAATTAAGTGTAAACCTTATTTGAGTTAACTTTTTGCATAAAGTAAAATAAAACGAGAATCCCTTAAATTTGCAATTTATTAGAATAATCTAGTAATACAGCAATTACAATTTCTCAGCAAATCTCAGAAGAATAACGAAGTTTTAAGTGTAGCCAAGGAGTTTGCAAAGATGATGAACGTTCCATTTTACTTCACTTTGAAAAGCGACTCGGGATGTGCACAATGAGTAATAAATCGGTTTAAGAAAGGGCCCACTTTGGGCGGGCGGGGCGCGGGTCGCGCGGGCGGCCTTGCGCCCGCGCCGCGGTCGTCGCCCGCGCCGACACCGCCGACCGCCGCCGCCGCCGCTTCGCCCCTATAAATACATCGACACGAGACAAATGCACTGCAATGAGTATTTTTAATGATATGTTTGACTTTTGCAGATTTAGACGTCTGTATTAGTTTCAGCTGTGAAAGTCAGACTGACACAGTTGGCTACACAAACAACGCGTACAGTTTATGTAGTAGGTAGTTATATGTGAAAGTTAACTATTCGATTAAGCCTGCTTTCAGCACTAGCGAGAATATAAATTCATTAGGTTACAGTAGGGTTACAGTTAGACAAAATATGCAAAAAAGATATTTGTCTGTAGTTTTCAATGCAGTTAAAAACAGCTAGGTCTTTTAGTCCTACCTCCGCAATATCTAGAGCTTCTTAAAATCCATGAGATAACAAGAAGCTTTTTAAAATCCTATATACGTAACGCACTGCACCGTTCTCTCTCAGGTAGACCTTTAAAATCGCACAACAGTTTATTTCGTGCACGTAACGAATGACTCAGCTTGAGTCCGAGCACGACTTCCTCTAAATTGATTCAGTTGATTAAACTCCTACCTGAAAAAGTATGTAACAGAAAAGGAAAACAATTAATTAACTCATTTCCCGCAATTAGCAAGGGCCGGACACGAAATTACTTAAGCATCTGTGGGTACAATCAGTGCAGCGGGTAGACGTCGGCACGGCAGCCTGCGGAAGTCGGCTTTCCCTCATCCAATCCGCGGAAGTGTGGCCGAGCTGTGGGACAACGTTATGGGCCCCCAGTTGTTGTCGACGCAAAGATCACCCCACCGCTCCAAGCGGCTGAAAATCGAAACCTTTTCCTTACTAGTTTGACAATTCGTATCAAAAGTGAAGTAAGCACAAGAACGTCACATCTATCAATTTTCAAAAAACGAGGGGAACTAACTGGATACAGCACATGACCGGTCATCATGGAGATCTTTGGGGGAGGCTTTTGTCCAACAGTGGACGTCTTCGGACTGATACGATGACCTCTGGGTTATCAGTTTCGATTATTTGTTCAAAGTATTATAATATCATCATTGTTGGAACTAAACGGTTCTTCCACATTATTTTTTAAAGTCGTAAAATAACGGTTTCTTTATACAACCGTACAACGACACATTCATTCTGTCTCTGAGTATAAACTTTACATATCTACGAATATATCAAGCGGTTAAATTGTCTGTCAGATCGTTTACTTTTAACTTTTAAGATTATTTTATCAGCATTTCACATTCCTTTCCGCTTTTTAAGATACTTTTCCACTTGAGCGCAAGCGATCAATTTCTGTTTGCAATAAATAAAATTTACTATGTTTAGACTTGTTTACCGGCCACAGAGGTAATGGGGCCCCTTGCCGGTGGCCCCAATGGTTCGGATCCGGCTCTGGCGGTGGCATGACGCCCGACATCCGCCCGCCCTTTGTCCGACACAACAATAAACGGTTTTCGGTGAATAACCAGTGGAACAAAACGCGGATCTCAGTGCTTTGTTCTCGCCTTTATCCGTGCACGTTCTCGGCCGCTGTGTTAAAGACACCTTATGGAAGAGTTTACTTGCAAATCTGAGAATTAATCTCAATTAGGTGTTGGGATAGATACAATATTATATAGCTGGTGAACATTTAGAGCACCTGCATAAGTGGGTAATTCTGACCAATATGCTTACTTATACACATGGTCTGTGCTTAATTGCTTATACATTACTTAATTATATTATAATGTCAATATAAAAAATAATATTTTAATTTTAAACGTGTCTTGTGTAAATCTGTGACCTGTCCAATCCTACATTGGACAGTTCACAGATTTACAGATTAACTCATAAGTTGTATCGTGTTATTTTGACATTGTGGTCAATATTTTTGAGCATAAACTTAAAGTCGATGTTGTCTGATTAAGAAAATAATAATATTTTTATTCGCTTCTCGCCCGTTTTAAATTTTCTCGAGAAAATCGTCGTTACCGCTAGTAAGACTGCGCCCACAGTCTTCCACTAAAATCGAGGGCAGGGTTACAGCGTAAAGCATGTCGTTTTTAAAAGCTATTGAATAAAGCCGTTTTGTAAAACTGTCGATTGACCGAGTACCTATTTATTATCGGCGACCGCCGTACCTGGCTACGCGTTCAAAGGCGTCGTTTCAAAACATTTTCAAAGAACGTCGCTAAACGTAGAACGGTAGAGGGACGGAAAGGCGCGTTCCGTGAAAATGGCCGCACCGGTGTCAGCCATGTTTACAAACAAGCATTTAATTGACGTAGGAATTCCAAACAGTGGCGGTGTTAAAGGAAAGCAAAGGCATCCCCATCACGCCATCCGCAGCCGGGTGGCGTGTGCGTTAGCCGGAGTTCCGTGCGATGCCTTCAGTGAAACTATTTAATTAATGTTTTTGAAGCCATAACTGTATAAAGTTATTAATAATAGTCAGGCAATACGAAGATTATTGATTAAATTGTGAACTCTACAGGGTACCCATGTAGAAGTTTTCTAAAAGTCGAACAAAGTTTACTAATAGACTTTGAAAACTTGTTTACTTATTCGTGTTTCAGTTTTAATTCAAATCTCCTTTTTACGATTTGGCATATCGCGTAAGGAATTTTAACATCATACGTATTTGGCATTCCGCGTAATGCCCTTTTGGCATTCATCGTATTTGGCGCTATGCGTTTATGGCATTACGCGTATATTAGAGTAGTAGATAAAACTAGCAATCCAAAGGTTTTCATGAGCGACAGATTAAGCCTCATAGCATCAGGTGATGGGCTGTCTGACAGTTTACAGCTTCGGATCATGACATGAGATAGGCATGATAAGTTGTATAAATATACCCCTAATTCACTGTCACCCTGCCATAAGGCTTAACACTACGTGTTTGCTATAAACATATGCAGCCTTTATATTATTTTGAAAACCAGTAATTTAGTAAAAAACATCATTAAATTACTTTTTACGAGGTTTACTGAGTCTCAACACATTATAGCGTCATAATCTTAACCCTATGCATGCATTATGTACCTGACGCAGGGGTGGTAGCGCTCCTTTATTTTTTAATGAAACACCATTGTGCGCTTAATTGAGTACAATAACTGAGTTTTGTGAGAGACATAATGAAAGGGTAAGATCAGTTTATTTAAGGGGTTTCATATAATTTTGTTTATGATGTCATAATAACAACTGATGGTTTATGTAAACTTTGTTAGTGTAGGTAATCTAAATTTGATAGGATGCAATTGTTTCATTTCCTTCTTTTCGAAGCTCGCGGTCTTCCAGATATTATTTGACGAAATAGTCAAAAGGCAAAACACCTCTCTACATCAACATAATAGTAAAAAATTAAGTTAAAATTATGTAAATTTAAGCAATAAATTTTAATATTGATGCTTACTCTTTTCATATATTTTCGGCAAGTGGGGTACTTTGTGAAAGATTTATGGTTGTCGGATGTCTGGGGATTATTTCTTGCAAATTCAAGACAACTGGTGTCACTCTGCCTGAATATTCATTAGCCTCCAGTTGGGGAGTTAATACCGCATCCGATTAATGCTGATATTTTAGTAAGACTGAATCTTCTCGCTCAGGGTTACCTACTTGTTTTCCTGAATTTGAGATAGTTTTATTCAGGGAACTGCGCTAAGCAGAGTAGCCTTAAAACATCTGCAATTTCATTTCAGTAAGAAAATGACGAGTAGAGACTATCAATTAGTTTACCAACTATGAGCAACACTTCATACTGTGTACTAGTGTAGTACTTCTAGTGTAGACGCTAGACCATAATGAATGCGATGGAGAAGACAATATTTATGATCAACTATCAATTGTTTCTTTTAGTGTTGATAGAGATATGTTAATTCTACATCTTTCTTAAAAGAACAAAGTAACAAATACGGTTTACAGAAGTCTAAACGATTTCCTGTAATAATGTCCAATCTGAAAATGTCCAACGACCATGCTCGAACAGAAAAACGTCCAACCAGAAAAAAGTCCAATCTAAAGCTCTTACTATGTGGACAAAATTTTCGGGGTTCAAATTTTGCTAATTTACATTGACAACCCTGTTGGGGTGACTCAGTCGGGAAGCGAGCACGATTCCACGATTTGTTTTTGTCGGACACATTTAGGGAATGTTTTACGTCGCAATATGTAGGTGCCTGGCTTAGAATGGCCTTTTCGTGAGAATTTCAGCAAACCAAATTAAAATGAACAAATATAAAACTCAAAGATATAAAAAGGTATTATTAGAGTTTATGACGTAATAACATCAGTTATTGTTGCTTAATAACGTTACGTTTATGGCATAGCCCGATTTATGAATTCATATTGTTCTGAATAATAGCTATGATTATTTTTAGCAAGTCATATAACAGATAAAGAAATAATAACTCCCAAAATTAATTTTTGGCATCGTACCTATCGTTTCAGAATTAATAAATGAGCATAAGATGATTACCTATGAATTAAGTAAACCCATAGCCTTATTATAGCCTGCTTCTTCTAAAGTAGCCAATATCTCCCTCTGATATCTGTGCATTAACATAATCCTTAGGGGAAGCTACAAAGTATTAAAGAACAACATAGTAGGTTAGGTACTAATAATAGCCATCACATCAACTATTTACCGGGTGTATCAGTACCGGCGCGCGGCGGGGAGGCCCGGCCGCTGTGCTTCGAGAGCACTAAAACAAAACTTAAATCGCCGCGCTAAGCCGCAAGAAAACTCCGCCGGCGGGAACCGCAAACCATTTTAAGTAAAATATTAAATGCCGTAGGATTTGTCCGTGTGTACCTCCCGGTGCAGCACAGTCGGGCTGACTTTAATATTTTATGAAGCGCTCACTCCCAGTTGTCGTTTTGTCTGGCCCCTAATTGCGGAATGATGCATCCACAACTGTTCCCAGCCCCGAACTCGAGGCGTCGCCGACAGAAAATATTAAACCGTCCCGCGCCGCACTCGCTGCTTGCTCAGCGGACTAACTGTTTATTGCGGGCCTAGAGACGTTAACGCCTATAAATTTTATGTGTGTTCACAATGCCGTCATAAAATGTTGCAATACCACTAAATCCCGTTGTTTTCTTTCGGATTTAAAAGAAATATTGGTAAGGTTTCGTGTACCAGCTCTTTGCAAAGCGTTAAACGAAGTGCAAAAAGTGTAGGAATGAGCGTGGCCGGGTGGAGAGCGTGTTATTGGTACAGTTGGCTGATTCTAATTTTCGCGCGGATGCGCGTACAATCATCCAAAGCAATTAATATATCCGGATCCGTCTCGATCCCCCTCTGCTCTCTACACTGACATTTGCTCCCACACTGTCATTCATTATAACAACACGCATGAAATTTGTTTATAATACCGAAAATCGCCAATGCGTTTATAAACATAATAATTATAAACAGTTACTACGATGTGATAAGATAAACAACAATGTGGTCTGAGATTATAAATATTATAATACTGTCTGGCATCTTTCAATTTCACGGTCTCTCTGGTTTCGCTGTGTGCCCTGGTTAAGAGATTCAATTTAAAAACCAATTCTAGATCACTTCTTGTAAATGTGATTTCATTTTTTGTTTTTAAGTGTTCTGTACGGACATTAAAACGAAGCTTTTTAGTCCATATGTACGCCGGATAACTCGAAATTAAGGAAGTTTTACGAAAAAAAAACATTTCATAGAGATATTATTGAATTTAGTGTACTTTTCCAACTTTTATTTGTATAATCAACAACAAAATCGTGAATCATGACTCTGTTGTTAACTTCACATTCTTACCTATATTTACTTAGAGTTATCAGTTCAATTGTTGTCAAATTATTATACCTATTCACTCAAGAAATTTCTAAATTAATCAGGTAATAATGTCACTACGTACCTACTAAAAACATTAAATCATTATTTTGTCAATAATGAATTAGACTAATAATAAGCAGTTCATGATTATGTGTAGGTACAATAGTAGCACAGATTTACGATACCAACATAACAGCCAGTTTGATGAGTAGAAGAAATAAACAAGACACGCACTGCTGCCTTCAATTACGGCGCGTGCGATATACGGCGTCGTAAAGACATCGCACCGAGCGTAGCTACGCGCGGGATGGGGGTTGAAACGAAACGCGAAGCACTTCGCTCCCGATCGGAACAACCTGCCTGATTGCATTTCCTCGCATTTTGAGGAAACCCCGTCACAATGTTTATTCTGTGATAACAATAGTGACTATTGTAGATCGGATTTGCGAATAGAATATAAAAATACGGCAAAGGATTGTCCTCGGAAGCGGTAAACAACAACAAATCTGGAATATTTTGGTCGATCGTAAATTGCGAACTTTTGCGGTGGAACTATGTAGTTAGGATATTGGTGTATGGTAAAAGTTTTTTCACAAAATACAGAAGATAACTCGTTAATGTCTTACTTGAAGGCATATCAGACTTACGTAAGGACCCGTCCGTCCCGCGCATTTACTTCAGGAGGTTTCGCGTCACAATTTATGAACGGTCCCTGTCGAGCATCTCAATTTAGGCACATACCTGAAACAGAAGACAATACATTTTAGATAAATCTTGTAAGTGCATATCATATTTATTATACGCATAACATATTAAATCTAAGTAATTAAATACGTACCTAGATAGGCATAAAACTATAAATATTAAATATTTTTTTAAAATGACAGCAAGTAGGTACCTAAGTAGTTCAATTTAGTCCTTAAGTAAGTATTTTGAAGAAGAGAATTAATGGTGACAATAAATTCATAACAATTCTGGCTTGTCTCAATTCGGGTATCGCCAAGCCTTGGATATAAACTTGGCCACAGAATACATACCTACTTGGCGAAACTGCTGCCTGGTTAATAAAAAAATCTGATTTATCTATTCCATTTTGACGATGAAACGTAGCATTTTGGAATACTATATAGAGCATTTTGACGAATATTTTTGATAAAATTATATTCTACATAATTAACTATTTGTGTTCACATGCCTTTAGTGCAACTTATAAATACTTTACATTCCGATTCGATAGATAATTTTAAACATAATGAATAAAAAGATAAGGAACCCTGCAGGCTTATTAGCAAATTACACAAATAATTCCGGATCTTCTTGTAATAAAACCCGTTAGCGCAATAAAATGCCCAGCTAGTTAATTAAAACGGTAAAGCACAGCTGTGAATGTTTTGTCATTTAAATATTTTGAGAGATTTCTTACACTATTATGTTATACTCAAATATTTCGACATAGCGAACGAGAAATGGGTACATTCACCATAATGCAAGGTCTAAAAAGAATCTGTCAATCGTAGTTCTTTATACTAATACTAGTGATGCCCCGCGACTTCATCCGCGTTATAAAGTAACCTATATTTAGTCTTTTCCTATAGTGCTTACTCCCCAAACCCATACAAACTTTCACCCCCGTTCCCTCCCTTTAAAATATGAAAAGTCAATAGATGGCGCAGGGTGTATTTTACAGCGCGTTATAATTCGGTTTCTATATAAGCTTGCGTTCGTATAATATCCGAAGTATAAAATAAAACCAAATAAATAAATAAATGGTATAAAACCATTAGCGAGCTTTTTCTGTGTTCTGTGATATCACTAATCTGTGGTATATATCCACCAATTTTTACCTCTTTATTAGTAGTATTGATAATCTATGGTAAGTGATACTATACTTACATATTTAAAATGATGCAAAAGATTATATCAACATCAGGTGCGCGTTGAATCTGTAATGAATGTCGCGGACACGTATGGTGACTTTCTCATACTGTTGCGATGACGCGTAACGTTATGATTATTCTCACTGTAAATATCGTTTTTTTTACTTTTGTTAAGATGAAATATTCATCCAGACGTGGTACATCAACTCTTCTATGTTGCACCCACATAAGATGACTAAACAAAACTATTAGTTAAACCGTGTAAAAACTGAAATCTATTGGAATGTAACTATTTTAGTTAAAACCCAATATTGTGTTAGTATTGACTGGTTCCCTTTCACATACCATACTTTATATAATATAAAATAAAATATAAAACATCATCATCATGCTTATAAGTAAATTATAAAAATTAAATTTATTTCCATTGGGATTTTAAAAGCCGCCGCAATGGCCGCCGGCTCGGCGCGTCGCTAGCTAGCGACCTTCCAATATTAATTTAGGTAAGATTGGGATTTTGGCGGGTAAAGGTTCTTTTTTGTAAATCTGTCAAGAGAGTTTGAAAAGTAGTAAACAAAATAAAAACATACCTACATCATTTATCATAATAAAACTAACTGATATCTTATCAGCTATTGTCAGAAGAACTATATTTTACTTATATCGTGTGCGGTCGTGCAAAATAAAATCGCGTTTTTGAGGAATATCGATTGTAGTATTCCCGATCGCCGTATTACATTTAAAAAGTCGTTACCTATACTAACTAAAAATAAATGTTTGTGTGAGTCTGTTATGTGTGAATGCCCGTCCCCGAATCTAGCGCCTAATACGCAGTGTCGCGAATGTCTTTTTACATAGTATTATGACATCATTCAAAATATGACTGAAAGTTTAAAAGTACATCATTTTTGCAGTTTATCAAATAAGTACGTTATGCCTACAAATCACAAGTTTACAATTTCCACATTTGTACTAAGTAATTAACTTGGTTTTGACATCGGAAATGTCTTTTCGTTCACTCCAGTATAGGCTCCGATTTCACGAAAAAGTGCGATCCCCTTATATTTCGGAGAGTTGTGAAGATATGATATTCAAAAAATTACTTAATTAATTCTGGTCAATTTAGTCAGCTACAATTTGAGCCTAAAACAAAGACGATAGGGTTTGCCCTGTAGCCTAACCTTTTTGACCGAGCGAGCGAAGCGAGCGAAGCGTCTACGTTTCGGGACTGGCCAAAAATGCTCTTGTCCGGCTGTCTGTCTGTCTGTCTGTCTGTCTGTCTGTCTGTCTGTAATTCTCTACAGGTCGCATTTTTCAACCGATTTTGACGAAAATTTGGCATATGTATAAATTAATTAAACCTACAAAATGAGTAGAATAAAATTTTGAAAAACATTTTTTTTAGAGTACCTACCATACTCGCAAAGTGGGAGTGAACTTTTTTTTTCTTGTGAATCCCATAGTGTGGGATATCGTTGGATAGGTCTTTCAAAAATATTGCTGGTGTGTGAATACCATTTTTTCGATTTAGGGATCCGTTGGCGAAATATTAAGCTTTAAAGCGGTAATTTTTGTTAGAGTCACGTGTCCCCCCCCCCCCCTGCCAGCTAAACGGTTGCTTCTGGAAATGTGAAAAAATTCATGGCAGTAGCATATATAACGTAGTTACAAGGAAAACTATTACGGCTAAGTAGGTTCTATTAGTTTTTGAGTAATAGTGGATCGACTTAAGAAAGTTGAAAAAATAAATTATGTTCATAGAACTGCATACGTAAAATGGAAAATTATTTTTTTCCGCGTGATATCCATGGTGTGGGGTATCGTTGGATGGGTCTTTCAAAAATATCGCGGGTGTGTGATAAACATTTTTCGATTCAGGGATCCGTTTGCGAAATATTAAGCTTTAAAGTGCTAATTTTTGTCACTTTAGTAGGTACTTTTTCTGTCTCCAACTGCAAAGTTGACTTTTGTTGGTTTCTTTTAGGTTTGGTTTATAAGGGCTGGCGAGGTCTACTGTTCTCACGGAACTACTAGTTGTAGAAAGTCAAAACGTCAGAACGACATTTTTCACGTGAAACCGATATGTCGAGGATACTTATGTTAATCTAAGAATATAGTACATTGCTGCAGCGGCCCGCAACAGAGGCATTGATGGATGAAAAATACGTGAGTCCATCAATACCTGGTTGGGGCCAAGGCTTGTATAGTACTTTTCTCAAATAATTATCATTCAACGTTGTAGTTTTATTTTGTAACATTTTCCATAACCCGTCTTTCTCGTCGCTCAGCGACAATATTATTTCGAATTCCGTAGATTCATTTCCAATGTGCTCGATAGTCGTGTGAGGCACGAAATCTGTGAATTTTTGTATACATATCCCTACAGTACCCTATTCAAAGGCAAATAAATTGATAACTTATCTTAACAAAGAATTAAATCGATTTCCTAGTTTTGAGTAATTATACTTAACTTATTTATTTTCGGCAAAAATGGTCAACTCGATTAGTGAGTGAGTGAGAAAGTTATGCGGTTTGGCCCTACCATTAGTTATCGCGTGGACTTGATTTGGTATTGCCTTTGAGTATTCAGCAAACTCAAAGGGCAATGCTGCATTATCGTCGATGTACTTATTTCTTCTAAAAAAGACCAGAATATGTTCTAGTCATACTTAAATCGTATACAGTTTGCTAACAATATTTAAAGTGGTTACCTACCAATTAGATGCAATGCACATACAGTTTGCTATTAATTATAATTTCCTCCGCGCTACCGTTCGGAAAATTATTTTTAGTGTGTTCTATTTAATAATTAGTAGCGAAATACGCTGCAGTGAGCACAATTAAATCGTACAAATTAGACGAAGTATTCGTATTAACGTTAGAGAATATCTCATTACCTACCTATTACTACTACCTAGCACTATTTCCTATTCAGTGACAAAGGCTTGTGTGACAAAGGCAGGCGGCCAGGTCGCAGGAAAAGAAAATCTCTCTTCAGTCTTTGTATAATCAATCATCATGTTATTAACTAGTTTCATTATTGAAGTCAAAAATTCAGTGACCACGAAATTACCACATCATTTCTTATAGTTATAAGTACCTATATGAAATAGCAACACGGGCATTGCACCATTTTACAATGGCATTTTTGTCAACCAATACTTTCTTAAAATCTTTCAGTTTTTATCAAAAAACCGAAACGTTCTAGCAACGCTACTTTGAATTGTATTATTTAGTAAGTATACTAATGAATGTTGATACAAGACACATAGGTATAATACCATTTGATACGTAGTGACATCGATATATTGCTCATAAGGACACCGTATCGCCTTGGGCTGGTACCTTTCAATAACTCACAAAGCGCATATGCTAATATCACATTTGCAATTAAGATATAGTCGACGCCCACCAGGGGACGCCATTGTTTTACAAACGCAAAACGTCTCGTATCATTTGTAATAATAAAACAATACAACTGTCCTTACAAAAGAAATGCGTGTTCTCTTTAGGTCCTTTTCTTAAGGTAAAAAAATTCTTTGAAAAACTGACTGAAACTGAAAATAACGTGTAACTACTACTTTAGGTTGATACGTTGAATGTTAGAGCGCATTAAAATACCAAAAGGAAAAATACCACAAGGCAGAGCCTAGATCCCACAAATTTGGCTAACATATTTATCTCCTGAAAATGAACTTCACGTACAGTAGTAGGAGGTAAAGTCAGACCTCAAAAAATTGAATATGAAACGAAGTAGAATTTAATACTTTGAATTACAAAAATATTTCGTGAAGAAACTTTTGTTCTACCGCTGATACTAATTGAACGAATTTTCAAAGTACCTAAAAGTTGAACAACGAGCAATCTCCTGACATGGAAAGTTGGGTAAATTTCTGGGGAGCACCGACCGGCGGGGCCGAGCATCACCAAAAGAATGTAATAAGGCACAGGTGCTCCAAGTTCTTTATTGGATTTCGCACGTTCCAAGCCGACGTGTTTGATGGCCGGAAGATTCTTGTCAAACTCTTTGCTGGCTATTAATTCCCGCTCTTAACTATAGATTCAGTATCTTACGTTTGGAGACGTTCGTTGGAATCACGATTCGCAGTAGACGACAACTATTTGCATATCAGACAGTCCTTAGATATCATAAGTAACTTTATTAACTTTCTGTCAGATACTACGGGGTGTGGGACACTTCTTTAACAAACTTCCAGAGGACATCTTGAAGAATACTAGGAAGCGGTGGTAGATAAAACAATATTTGTACCAAATGTGCTCATACATTATGCTAGCATAAAAAATTTGACTTCCACTACTTCTGTGTTACCACCACAGAACACAGAAAAAGCTCGCTACGCTCTGTTTCTGTGGTTACCACTAAGTACCTAACCAAGTTAATTTTGCAGTCAATCAAAAATTAAGACTTATTTGAAACTAATATTATACGTACCATAGAAATACAGAACCATAGCGAGCGGGAGCGTAGCGAGCTTTTTCCGTGTTCTGTGATACTTACCTACCTAAGTATGTCGGTAACCCTTGACGTTTGTTAGAGGTATCTTAACAGTTTGTTATTATTGTAGCAACTCAATTCATAATTCGCAGCACAGAGGAAGTAATATGTTCGCAGCCCACATACAGAATAGTATCAAGAAGTTATTACTCTCGAAACAAAATAAGCACCTACCTCAGAATGTGATAGGATTTTTATGACAAAATCTATTTTACAGAATCTTATTCCCTCTCGGTAAAGATATTTGAATGAAACCGACAAACTTTATATAACTGTTTTGACATTGTTAAACTGAAGTAGTAACCAATCAGTGCAAGCAGCAATGTCGCGTCACGAGGTCGGCCCGAAAAGTGTTTCTCAGACGAGACTGAAAGGAAAAGTATAGGCGGCGCGTGGCGGGCGCGGCTCACGGCTGCACCGACACCGTGTCAATGACACATGCAAATACGAACAACGCTTCGATGTCGGGTCATCGAACCCCCATTCAATGACTGTCGAAAGTTGTCCGTGAATACGACTCGTAGCCTACACCGAGCCCCTCGGACCACCACGCGAATATAGTATTTAAGACCCCTCATGAATAAAGCGAACTTACCTTACAATCGCTCTACGGATCAAAGGAGGACACTGAATTATGTGTCTAGTTCACTTCGATATTGAAATCTGAGATTTCTGTACAGATTGAGGCTTATTGAGTCGGAATAGAGCTGTTTATTGTACTATTTGCGTCTCTACGTCGGACGTATGCGGTGTTAACTCGAGGTGCGTCTGGCCATTGTATTATTAGCATTGCGAATTTCGACAACAGCGCTAGGCTTCTGCTATTCGCAAATACAAACGGACGATATGCTAATCTCTTGACATTTGCATGGTTAGGTGCGGCCTCTGAGATGTTGCCGTCACTTAGCCCTGACGCCCTTAAATATCAACTTATATAAACTGAGAGTAACTCGTAGGTACATATATAGGTATAGCTATCCTCTAAATAATAAAGTTTATTACACATACCTATGACCTACATGATACACTCTCGCTCCGCATGTTGTCAACACTGAACACGTTTTATTGTGTTTGTAAAGCAAGCGTCATAATCATAAAATCATAATACTCGGACCTACGCGGCACGAGGCGACATAAGTGCCGCGTCCTTGTCCTGCATGATGGACGGACATAAAAACGCTGAAATGCTGATCAAGTGTTACCTACACAGAGATGGTGTGTTGACCTAATCTATCGCAGCCGCGAATGACGTCACACAACCTGCAACACACCGAGGCCAGACTGTGTGCAAACACTTAAAACACATAACTGATTCACGAACGCTAGAATATGTAAATATGTTGCCATTCAGTTTGTACATTCGAACTTAAACACTTCTGATGTATTGATAAGCAATAATCAGTCAATACTCCTGAGGCTGACGGATATACTCGTACACTAGCAATAACTCTCTACTACTATCTACCAGTCAGCCATCTTTCACTAAACAAGGAGTGATCTATCGTGCGGCAGATAAGAAATGTTTACAAGTGATGGATTATGACTGTACACGAATATTACACTAACTATTTATTTATACGTCTCAATTTCTGTGTCTTTTGGTTATTTCTTATTTCATTAGGTACTTACATCATAAACCTGACTCCCCTTCAAATAGAACTGTTGCTGCAAATTTACTCAGCTTAGAGTTGAACTGCTTACTGGCACGACTGAAAATAAATCTAGATTTTTATTAAAAATGGATCTACCTGAACTACTTCAGGTAGATAAAGCTAACAAAGATTACAGCGAACAACGAGGACGAGTAGTTTGAAGAGAAATGAGAGAGTGTTTCGTTTTATTGCATTTATAGGATCTGAGTGGACAAGGAATCATAGTTATTTGTGCAACAAATGAGCAAAGTTATTTTTTGCTGCGAGTGCCGATTTAAAGGCACAAGACACTAAAAAAATTTGCTCGCGTGTGCAACATACAACTTTTCACCTCTCGCAGCTAAAAAAGTGTTAATCGTTACAGGAAAGAAAAACAATTAACACAACATCACCTTGTTTTTGATAATTCCATTAAATATCACAACAGCACAGTCTCAGAATAAGTTTTAGCACTTTTGAAAGTCGCCGCAGGCTTGTATAGCACTTTTCTCAAATAATGCGCGGAAATTGGTTAGGTATAATAAAAAATTATATATACAGGATGTTTTTTTAATATATTATATTCAGATAGATCTCGTCGAGCCCTTTCATTTGAGTACCATGAACAAGGGTCTAGCACCAGCCGTTCCGGAGATATGGCCAAAAGTTTTTTTTTCATTTGGCCATATCTCCGGAACGGCTAGTGCTACATGGTTCTAGCACTAGCCGTTCTGGAGTAATGGCCAAAAGTATTTTGATTTGCCCAAAGTATTGTGACAACCCTAAGTCGTGATCGTTTAGTTCAGGCGGTTCACAATTTTAATAAAACTTTTGATATTTATTGGATTTCCGCGCAATATTTGAGAAAAGCACTATACAAGCCTTGGCCCCAACCAGGCATTGATGGACTCACGTATGTGTGCCTCGGCTTCGCCTCGGTCCACATTCACACGCTCATCCATCAATGCCTCTGTTGCGGGCCGCGGCAATAATGTACTATAATTTTAATAAATAAATTTAAAAAATATTGGGCCTATGAGTTAAATCGCTAGGCCAAAATGTGTTTCTGAACGAAATTACTTTGTCTCTCGCTCGCAGCAAAAAACGATTTTGCTGCGAGTTTTTACGCACCAAACGCACCCTTTTCGTGCTGGAGAGGTGAAAAAGTTATTTTATTGCATTTATGTATTTAGAGATCTAAAGGGACGCGCAGACGGGTGCGGTGGGGGCGCATGAGAAGCTGGCCACCGCCACTGGCCGCATTCCTCGTAGTTGAAAGTAACA
This sequence comes from Metalampra italica, assembly GCA_949699065.1. Lineage (NCBI taxonomy): Eukaryota > Metazoa > Arthropoda > Insecta > Lepidoptera > Oecophoridae > Metalampra > Metalampra italica. The sequence goes on from OX452983.1 coordinate 5,503,385, forward strand.
CGGTATCCGGCTGCGAAAAATTACTTACTCGCCGCGCCATTCTGCGTCTTACACGTCAATACATAACGTCCAACTGCTTTCGCGTAGTTTATCGATTCAAGTAGTCTTTATTAGAAACAGAATTGCGCCATAGTAGTTCTGACAAGCTTAGCAATGCGCGCACGACTATTACTCGCCTCGGCTGCAAAGATCGTCATACAAGATAGACGGAGATAAGCGTCGATGTAATATAAATTAAGTTGTACGAGCGTCTTATTTATTAAAGAGATCGTTCACCTCTAGAAAATTGTAAAATGTGACAAATTAACTTAATTGTAGGTAGGGACATCTATGTTTGCCGTTGGTGACTCTTATTTCCGCGTCCTATTCATGTTTCGCTCTTAGAAGCCTATATAACTAGCTGTATTTATAAATGGCGATATACTGCATCTGCATGATTATAATCAGGCAGTAACATCATTAACACTCTCATCACCCATTTCGTTCCTTGCATACGAGACGGATAAATTATTACTAAGTAGTGTCACAGATATTAGATCTGAATACAATTTTTTTTGTTGCAATATATAAATAGGGGTGTATGGTAACCTAACCTAACCTAACCTCATTTTGCGGATAGATAAATAGAAAATACTAATGAGCCAAGGTTCTAATGTGAAAGATATACGGGGAACGGACATTTAATACTCTCATTTACTCTGTTACTCTCATACATGTATAGTCATCGCCTTTGTTCTGAATTCAACGTCTAAGCCTCTGAAGCCGATCCATAAATTCTTAACCAACTCTAAAAAAAGACGACTGATGTTGAGAATCATGAAAATTAATGAAGCACGCTCGGTAACTCGGATTATCTAAAGGAATATTTCGCGTTATTCCCCTCTGTTGAAAAATTAATTCGAAAATTCATTCGCTTTCGAATGTTTATGTAGGTACCATGTGAAGGCTCGTATGTGAATACAATAGGTACGCTAGCAACAGCAACGCAGCAGGTGTGTTCGATTTAAATCTGCGTACGACTTTTTTTAATTCGCAGCTGACAGACAGCGTTGAAGCAATTTGTAAGACAGTTGGAAGATGGTATTATCAGAATCGACTTTTTTATTAACATTTCAGAATAATATTAGTGCTTACTACATTTTAATGAATAACAAAACATACAATATTAAAACTATACATACCTCTCAGAGAGAGCTCAATGTTTAGTCATTCGACTAAATGAAACATAATGAGTTTTGAACTTTATAAATTATGATTTTCTACATTTCGGACGTGTATGTATTTTGAACATAATGTGATTTTCTGCATTTTGCTGAGTAACCTGGGAAAATTTAATGTCCCCTAAAATGAGAAACAATGACATCCTTTACTTTTACTCTTACTTTTTTGTAGCTACATTGTCAAATTCAAACCCGGTTGTAATTTCTTTCGCCATTCGAAATTTAAGCAGTAAAATCGGAGTCATATCCGTCGGGTATCGTTCTCGAGATAGCTTTGCGCGAATTTTTTCAACGTCTGGCGCGCAGGTGTCTTACAACGGATCGAGTCGCCCAATCCTTTCTTTTTTTATAGCGTTCGACCTTACTTGAGGCCCATTGTTTGTTTTCCTTGTTTTTTCACCTTATGCCTTCCAGACATTATATTTTTCTGGTCGTTCTCTTCATTTTAATTTTCTATATTGTTTTTATTTATTAATAGTAATGTAATTAGGGGTTTATATATTTTAAATAACACTTATTTAATTTCAAGCAGTTTAATAGAACAACTTCAGCAAGATTACTTTAGTGCAGACAGGACAAAGTTTGATTTGTACAAGTAATGATTGAGACTAATGAAGGACTAAGAAGATTTTTTATGTCTTTCACGTAGCAAAGCTTCTAGTTTTGTACATAATGGTGAAGTAAAAAAAGTAGAGACACCGGTTTATGTCATTTTAACTTACATACACGAATTCTCGAATACCACTCCCATGGTATGCCATTATTTTTTACGAAACAGGTTTGTAATGAGTGAGTGGCAGCACGGTACTTATTTAACGGCCCTTCGTTTACGTAACGCTACTCTGGAGATTGCTAAAAATGAATGAATTTTATTCCCAAGGGACAGTACACAAACCACCTTAGCTTTCAAAAGATTCTTTCCGCTTACGAAATGCTAATTTGTTCATCTTCCTCCCTAATGCTGACATAATTTCCTCTGGGCTTATGTTTTATGATTTAAAATTTTTTAAATATTCGACGGTTAGCCCTATAAAATTATTGCCATTATTCAAGTACAAAATGTGTATTTTATCAGAACCCGCGTATGGCAAAATTTGTTTACAGATTATTACAGAGATTTTAGTCAATTTAAAAAATATGCCATAAAAGTTTATTTTTATTTATTTTACTTTTCGACCCTAGTTACAGCAGTGCGCAGCGAGTAAGGCTGAATGAAACTGAAACGCTGTTTGTCAATTTTTATATAAAAAGGATTAAAAGACCAAATATCAAATGAGTATTAAAAAATGTATAGTACTTAGTCTTAGCACTCTAATAAAAATTCTTTGCATTGCCCGCGTAGCAAAGTTTTTCCCGCGGGAACGGCTTTTCCCAAGGTATCTATAGCTTATGTGTTATTCTGATATGTGAATGTGTCATTTCTATATTACTGCAGTAAAGTTTTTTCGAAATCCGTTCTGTAGTTTTTGCGTGAAAGAGTAACAAACATTCTGCCAAACTTTCGCCTTTATAATATTAAGAAGGATAGAATAGTAGGATGACTAAATCTCCACCTGTATACGCGCCTTCTTAACAACTGGTTTACGCAGGGTCCCAAGGCGGGTGCGCACACGCAGGGCGGGCGAGGGGCCTCTCTAGTGGTATTGCGTTCCGTTATCTTGCGGTCATCAGTCTCGGAACGGGTTGCGGGCCCCGGAGGCGATACACCGGAACTGTCGCTGCTGTATACGGCACACGTGCCGGACTTGCACGTCACCACGTCCCGCCTGTCGCGCGACCCCCGCTACCGGCGGCGGCGCATGCGCCGAGACTGTCAATGTAACGAGAACTAAATGCTTGAGGTTTAATTTTAGTCCTTTCCGGACTACTTACTCGTTTTGTCATTAATTGCAGTTGGTCCACGGTGATTACCCCGATTGTTGATGATTATCCTTTTATTTTTCGCATCGATGATACTTCTTAAGGGCTACCTAAACGATCATGCGGCATGACATGCAATACGTGCTGCCACTCATGCATGATCGTCTAGCTGTAGTGATTGCCGTGCATGACATGCAAACTACGTGCTGGCCGTTGCTTCACTGTATTGATTGATAGCAAGCATGATGGTCCATCATGCAGCAGGACATTCACGTAAACGTTGCATGTCATGCAAGCATGATCGTTTAGGGACACTTTACCTTTCTCATCATCTTTCGACGGTTTTATCTGATCGACTATTTTGTAGAGCCGGATTATGGTACAGATATACCAGTAAAAGAAAGAAGGTATGCCGATCTTATAATGTTGTGCTTCTTAAATAAAGTCTACGAATTATAGATTTTTGATTAAGTTTAATAATAAAGTGGTTTTTGCATGTAAATTGCTATAGGTTTGATATTATACATTATTTTTCAATAATGTAATCGGCAATTATGAAAATAATTAATCGTAATCGCGAAACCAAGAATTGTTGCACCAAAATACGGTAATTTTTGAAAAATTATTTATGTAAGTACATGAATTTTTATTGCTCTCCTGTTTTTCCGAAAGCTAAAAAAATCTGCCTGGTTTTATTATATCTATTCTCTTGAGTGAGGTAGACCAAAATGATAAAGCGTAGGTTAAATTGCATCACCCTTTTCATATATTTTGTCGAATCCCAATATGCATACGAGAGAAAACGATTTATTATGTGAGTACGTGACATTTCACAGATAATGGTGATTTGAGTTTGGCTGTTCGTCGAACGAGGTTGTGGAGCAATGAACCAAAAAACCCACTCGAACTGTTTACCAAAAGTGGGTTGTACCACGTGCAAACAAGTCTTAATTACCGATCGTGTCTTGGGAAGCAAGATAACGCTAGTTATTATAGGTTCAATGAATTGCAAATTTCGTTATTACGGTACCCATGGTATTCTTGTTTTACTTTAAACGCGTGAGAAGTCAGGTCGATTCGCGCTGTCATTCGTGATTAGATTTATTCATATTTCTCTTGGTGTATACACCGAGGTAGTTTGTTTGAGTCACCATTTTAGTTTGAGATCAAAGGAAAATTCATGACATGTATTCCTTTCCATAATTTAATTATCCCCACAATATACGCATTATGTTCAATAGAGATCACACTGAACAGTTGTTAAACCATAAAACATAATAGAAGAAAGATGCGACGACAATGGGCGATTAAATCAGTGTAATTAATTGTTACATTTCCTGCATTGTGGTGCCCGCATGCGCGCGCGCCGGGTGCGGGCGGGGGCGGGCCCGGGGGCGGGCGGGAAAAGGGGCTGCGAAGTTATAAATAATGTATGTGAAAGATAACTGTGCTAACGTGCGCCTGGGCAATAGAATACGTGCCCGCACCAAATGGAAGTACGCTGATGAAAAATCAATATGTACCAATGAATATTCAACAAAATGTTTTTTATTCAGAGTCAATTGCTGTTAAGTGCTCATAATTGACTATGATTCTCGTATTGAGAATAGAGTTGTGTTCCATACAGTTGGCATGCACCGATTTGTGTGTTAATGGTAATTTAACAGGCCAATAAAATATGGGACCACCCTGACTAGGTACTCTTTCTGGGATTTTAAGCAAACTATTACTTCTATGTATGTACTATTACTTCTAGGTACGAAATTAATACTTTTGAGTAGGTATCTGTTGCCACGTCAATAATTACGGAAGTTTTTATTAACTTGGTGGTTTTCTAGTAAATTAATTACAGTCCCAATACACGAAATCACCGGCCATTTAGACCCAGGGTACATAATCGTAAAACGAGTGAATTGTTCTTATCACGGCCCGAGTCCGGAAAATAGGTTTACCTTAAGAGCCGTTTTAATTAAGTGAAGAAGGGTCCGTTTACGGCGAACCTTTGCGGATAAATGTGAGCGAGCCTCAGCCCAATGTGACCGACGGACCATCATAGAGGATGCAAACGATTAAGCCTGTCACAATGACTAACGTAACGAGCACCATAACAATTACAGGGGAAACTGCTAAAGGTAAAATGTAGAGTCTATCTCAAATAGTTTTGCACCAACACCAAATATGTTTTTTAAGTGGCGCTGCGGGTATTTTAGGATTACTTAAACGGTAGAGTATTAAGGGGCTATGATATCTCACAGCGGGTCGGATGATCCGTCGCTATTTCAACAATACTGTATCATTCATTTTGTAATAAATATGCAGTAAAGTAGAAGACTTTTACTAGTTATTCACGATTTCGAAAACACAGTTCGTTAAAATTTTCTCAATTAAAAAAAATTCCAAAGTTAACCATTTTAAGAATTTATTTTCGCTACTTTTATGTAATAAAGCTACGTACAATCACCATATTTTGAGTACTAACTGTACTTACTAATATGCAGATCACATAACATTTGAATTTACAAAATACACATAACTTTCGGCAAAAAAAGGAAAAACCTAAATCTAAGCGTTTTCGAGCCAGCCCAACTTGAGCCGCATGGCATCTCCCTACCCCGCGTCAGTCCCGCTCTGCCAGTGGCACGGGGAACACGTGTCGCTCGCCGCCATCCAGCTGTCACTCCCGTCACACGTCATTTATTCAAATTATATTTTGAAATAGGGTAGCATCTTTGTTGCTATCCTAGTGTTTTTTGGAGTACAGTCTCCTTGACTGAAAAATGACTGGATGTTTGTTTGTAATTTGTTTCGATACTTGGTTGTTTGACTTGACAGAACAAAAATAGACGACGACGTGTAGACAGAAGACTACAAAAGAAATTTTCTGAAGATAATATTTATTTTCCAATATCTTTCTTAATAATTTCCCGACCGTTTAGTATAATAACGAATTTTTTAAAATGGGAAACCAAGGTAACAAAAAAAAGAAAAGACTTGGTTGGCGTAAAAAAAAAGGCAAAAACTTGAGTAAAGCACTAAAGTGAGTATAATTTATTTGGTAAAGAAAATTCACATCGGGTTAAATTATTATACGTAATCATAAATGTACTTATCTTTCTCAAATTAGATTACGACGATCAGGGGCATCCGAAAATAACCATGGCTCTGACAAGGAGAATGCTCCGAATAAAACAGATGTTAACATATATAACAACATGGAAAAGTAAGTTCTGAAGCAACATTTAGATTTCGGGATTATCCAATTTATGAGTACTAATAACATAACACGGCTGATAGGTAGACTTCTAGGCGGTGGTAGATAAAAAAAATTGACGTTGTATAAATGTACCCAGTGTACTTACATGCAATAAAATATTTTTGACTTTGACTGTGTCGTAAGGCAAGGCAACAACACTCGTCCATATATGATTGTTCTCTCTCAATAAAATTAAATTTATAATTTAATTCAATATGTACAGTTTATTGCACATTTAAAATTACAGACACAAAAAGAGAAAAACAGATACAGTAATGTACATCTAGACGGTCTTATCGCTAAGAGCGATTTCTTCCAGACAACCTTACTTTTTAATAATTAATTTATAGGTACCTAATATAATAAAATTTATAATTATTGTTTATAATCTGTACTACTAATAAAAAAGAGGTAAAGTTTGTATGGATGTTTGGAATGGTAGATGAATGTGTGTTTGAAGTAATCATTGTAACTACAGGAAAGATCTCAATAATTGTTTCGCTGTTGGATAGTTAATACTCTCTGTGTGAACATAGGCTAATTGGTATTGGGCTTTTTTAAAAGGATCGGCCACAAAATGTGTTAAAATGAAGTACCTAAGTCGGTAAATATTTTAGGAATTCATCAATGTTTCTCAGGGACGTAGGCACAGATTAGATAATAGTTGACGTAGGCGTTAGTAGGTAAATGACATTTGAAATCGTACAAATATTAAATCGAGAAAATAAAGGCGCAAAATGAGAAATAACACGTATTTATTGATAAACAAATAAATTAATTATGCACTAAACAAAATATATCTCCATGGCTACCAAAATGTACGCAAATCGGTGGCTTTCCATAATAAGAAAAAAAGAGTTCATTGAATGTAAAAAATAGAAGACTTTATTTATTATTTAGCAAAGAGTACTAACACTAGAAGATTCAATACATTCAGTTCCATCTGATCTGGTGGTACCTATCACGGGCAACGCACCGATGTTTTTACCATTTTCTAGGTTCCCGGGGGTGCTGTATCTAGACGTTGTTTGTTTGTTTGTTTGTTTGTTTGTTTGTTTGTTTGTTTGTTTGTTTGTTTGTTTGGTTGGTTGGTTGGTGCAGCTCAATAGTGTGTCATGTAGTCTTTTAACGGGAATGAGGTCGCGGGGCGCCTGATTTATTTTAATAATCATCCGTGTGTATTTCAGAGTGCCAATGCCATTTCCTTTGGAAAAAAATACAAAGTGTTTGAACATTGATTCCTTGATGAATCACGACGTAAATGATAAAACTGAACACAATATTGAAAGTAAAACGTGAGCTTGCAATTATTTTTCCTTTTTTCATTGATGAGTGTTTCACTTGTGGTACTTGTAGTGTAGCAAATTTTTTTTCATCACAAAGGGACAAATTCAAAGGATCAGACTGAAAATAATGTAACAAGTGGCTCATAAGTCGTTTTTCTGCTAAGCTGGATTACACATCAAAACATAAATTACGCCTTACTTTTCAGGAATATTTGACAAAAACTCGATTAAAAAAATTCTTACATTTGCAGTTGTGGCATTAAAAAAAATGAGCTGAGGGAGAAAATTTTAGACCTTTACAAAAATGGCAAAAATCTCGAAAACCACGCCATTTTCACCGGCAGGCGGCAATGTATATTCGCGGTATGGTCTGGACGGGACACAGACATAACATTTGAAAAAATCCAACGCGATGACAAGTTCTGGAAACAGATTATGGAAGATAAATTAAAAGATTTTTATTTATCATGCACGTTGCCAGAGTTATGCGATCCTAGACATGTTCGAAATATGCCAATTCGAGAGTTAGGCGAGGTGTGACGACAAGTCCTCCCTCAATCTACTGAATAAAAAAATTAAACCGCCGAAAAAAGAAAGGAACTGAAAAGTAAAAATAAAAAGCCGGCAAGTGCGAGTCGGACTCGCCCACGGAGGTTTCCGTTCCGTCAGCCACACTAATATAAGCTATCACTGTACCAAGTTTCATTAAAATTAAATATTTTTCCCGCGGGAAAAGTTTACCGCGGTAAATAGTTGCCTATATGTTATCCCAGGATATAAGCTATGACTGTACCAAGTTTCATCAAAATTAAATATTTTTCCAGCGGGAAAAGTTGCGGACCAGGACGCGGGCGCAAACACGCGTGACAGGAAAACCGGCCTAAATGTATTAAATTTTGCTTACCAAATGTAAGACATGTAGAAAATAATATGACTTTAGGTACATATAGACTAGAATTTATTAAAAGTATTGTGTTCCTTGGTATAACTATAGATTCATCTTTTCAATGGGGGCCCCACATAGCTTCACTAGCTGGCATACTAAGTTCGGCCGCCTATGCCGTTAGAAAAATTTGACAATTACTGATATTGCTATCGCAAAATTAGTATATTTCAGCTACTGCCACAGTAACATGGCATAAGGCATCTTACTGTAGGGTCGAGCAGCAGATATAGTGACCATTTTTATTTTGCGAAAGAGAGCTAGGTATTAGCTCGATCTATAATCTGCGTTGTAGTCATTAAGAGAAAAGTTTAAAGAAATAAATATACTAACCGTATCCAGTCAATATAGATTTGAGAATATTTTGTTTAAGTAAACCCGCTGTAAAACCACAGCCGCCTGCTGGTGATGTCCGGATGGATGATGAGGGTTTCACTATCGTACAAACTACCAGGAGATATATATATCTATCTTGAATATGAAGCACACAAAGTTTAAAAATCACATTATGTAACAATTTGTTATTATAAAATAGACGATTCTTTGAATGACAAAGACGCCTGATATTAATGTTACTTGGTGATGTGGTACTCCTATGCTATAAAGTATGTTGACATTGACTGTAAATAAATTATTAATACATAGTGTTTTTTTTATTAAGAACCATCTTGGACGGTCAATATTGTGTAGCTTACCCTACATAAATAGTGCGAGTGAGATAGGTGCGCTGACGGCGGCGGTGGGAGAGGCATGCGGGGGGGAAATTTGAATTTGAGCTGACATACCATCGACTCTTAAACCTAACTTTACCTACTTTCCGCTACTAAAATAATTACTTTATAGGTATGGATTTCTTTTCTAATCTGAGCTACCTTGTATCTCAATTAGCAGACAATTAACAAGATGAAAAAACATATTTATTACAATTATTGCCTATATTTTATATTAGGCATTAGAATTAATATATTTTTATGATTAATGAATGAGTATACATCTCGTCTATATTGTTTCGGCCGAAATAATATTTTTGTACGAAACTTTGCAAACAGTTGCAGTCTCACCATGAATAGCTATAACACCGTGCCGTCCTTATAATTCTTGTTTTTGCGAAATTTCTCCCCTTTTTATCTTTTCATTCGGAGTAATGATGGTCCCGAGAATAAATTGATTTCATTAATTTAAAGCGAGTCTGGAGAAACACTTCCCTTTTAATCCTTATTTCGTACTGTTACATATATATAAAACTTTGTTGACTTAAACCAAAATCAAAACAAATCAGATACTGCTTACAATTATTTGCTTGCGAGTTTTAGTTATTTTTTCGAAAACTTATGCAGAAAAACGATTTGTTTGGTGTATTTTTGCATGCACAGCCTTAATTAAGCGACGACTTTGTACTGTCCAGCCTTCAAATTTCAAAGTAGTAATCAGATGCTTGGGCATCACTAGCTCGTATGTCAGAGTAGGTACTTGTTAACGGTCCATAATTGGTGCGCTACTGGGGTGGTCTATATTCAGCGAACTTTAATAAGTATAGAAATATTTAAAAATGATGACACCAAAAGGTGTCGCCTCGGTGACTTTTGGTGAATTGAGTATGAGTATTAAACATGAAAATGTAATGAGTAGAATTCAATACAAGCAAATGTATACTTTGTCACATAGTGATATGGTCTATAATCATCTTACACGCTTTGTTACTTCAGACTAACATCATAATTGCATTTGTTTTTATTCGAATCTCACAATTTAAAATAAATTTGTATGAACTACTTCTATAATACTTATTATAGTTCGCTGTCTATATTATATTACTTTCCCGTATCCGACTTTGTTGTTTCTATATCACTGGTTATTTCAGCCAATCGGATTGAAAAAGTCATGGTCACATTAAGGTTCTCGTGTATTTTTGTTTAATTTAAATTATGTTCTAATAACTTAACCAACCTAAATATTAAAAATAAGGTTACACGTTTCGTGCGTAATGTGTATTACAAGTAAGAAAAAGATTAAACTGCGGTTTATTGTCTAAAGTAACAATTGTCTTGTTCACAATCTGTCCTAACTACCGTTGTACACATAGCGATACAAGTACTTATCCAGTTTAGATATGTAAACTATTAGCAATTTCCCTAATTAAGCACGCTGCGTGTGTAGCGGCCGACCATCGACTGTTTAAGTTTCCACTCACGCGCTTCTAATGAGCCAGGTATTCTGCGCCCCTCGGCGTGCAGCGCCATGTCGTCGGCGTAACTCTGACCGTTCTTCAGTCTCAAACGCTACGCATGTCGGCCAGTGCTCGGTACTCAGCTCGCTACAACGGTGAAATGTGTATGGGTGGCAGTTAGGGTTCCGTCAAACGGAAACTATAAGTTTTTGTGCAACCGTCCGTTACTTACAGCTATTTATATTTTTATATGAGTGACTGAAACCACCACAAATCTTTTTACAGATTAAATGCTTCAGCTCTGTCTATCGATCAGCTTCTTATACTGATTGATCGGACTCGGCATGCAAAAGCCAACCAGAAAATATATCAATGTGGATTTGACAATAATTGTCAATAGTGTAGTTGAATTGGCAGCAATATGCAATAAAATACATAAGCATTGCGGCGTTGGAGCATGCAGCGGCGGCGCGGGCGCAGGCGGGGGCGGTCCGCGGGCGGGCGGGCGGCGCGTGCGCGGCCCTGGCGCAAGGTCAATGGCACGCGTCTCTCCCACTCGCACACCGGAATTCCATATTTAAATCTCGTCCGCAGAAAAATGGCGGTCGAGCCGGTCGGATCCATTCCACGACCGGGCGTGTGTACGGAGAATTAATAAAACATGCATGCTACTCGTTTTTTTTCGGTATTTTATTAACAACTTTGTAAAGTGCAGTCACAGTTTGCATTTAGTTAGGTAGGTACCCGAAAAAGATAATCGTAAGATTTTACAACCAGCCATTTTGAAATTTACCATAATTTATTTAACACAATTTCATAAAAATATATTAAATACCAACATATAATTATAATAATAACGTTCAACGTAACTACTCGTATACAAAAACCGGCGTCAACTGTGTAGTTCGGCCATTAATACGCGTCGTAGCGTCTAGGTACGAGTAGCAGTGCATTAGCCGAGGTTTTGGTACATTTAAGTTTCGTAGCGCGCTACGCAGGCAGATACAGTCGCGGGCACAATTAACTTGCTATAGGTACACGAAGTGCAAGTCATCGGCAATCGGAGGGCGGCTCGGATTTCAGCACAAAAGCTGAGCGAGGGAGGGTGGTTGGACTGGTTGGTACATATTGGTCGACTTAGTATACCGACGACGGACCGGGGGACATTTAGTAGAAGAAAACGTTTTATTTGAACGGATTAAAATTGTTTAGGTGTACTAATGCGGAGTGGGGCCACTTAAAATCGTAGAATGTAATGCATGTTACTGTAAAGGCCCGAACTGCGCAAACCCTAGGATTTACCGGTAAATCATGATGATGGTAAAAGTCGGGATTAATCGATAATTTTGGACTTTTACAGACAAATCTTAGGTTTTAACACAGAGTCATGACCTAACATAAAGAGAGTTGCGGACTTTTATCATCATTACTTGGTAAATCTTAGGATTTAACTTAGGTTAGTTTAGGTTAAGCTTCGGTTTAAATTCGAGCTATTACAGTAACATACATCTATTGTTGACAAGACATTATAAATAGCTTGTAGTGCAAGACTAGTTAAAAATATCGACGACTACAGTACAGTAGTTACAATTACAGTAGTCAGTTACAACGTAGTTGGGGCTTCTCAAGTAATTACATGTAATTTCAATTATTGTAGTTTCGAAGCCACAATATGTAGGTTAACTACTTTGTTTTAAGTTGCGTTACAAACTACTAACTTTTATTGGTAGCATAAACTCTTTGTTATGAATTTTTGAGCATAGGTAAAATAAAAAAGTATTTTCAAATTTTTTTACTAATTACCTCTTTGGTATTATATTAATTACATATGAAATTTATAAAATTGCATGTTAATTACTATGGACATTGATTGCCAGGCGTAGATTGTGCCGGTTGCATATATAGTTCGAAAAAGAAGCTGTAGTTGGTAGTTAAGTTCCGTGTTGCTCCGACTTCCTGGAATGAAGTGAAACTTTCGTAATTTTTTTTTCGGCAATTGAAGGCGCTAAAGTGTTGAACTCAATTGTGAAGAACAAAAAGGTCCAAAGAAGACAGTCACACTCAAATTGAACACACGAGCAATGTGGCGAAATTAATTAATGTCCCCTCTGAGAGCCGGGAAATGTTTTAAAAGCCCCCGGCCTCCCGCGCCGCCCCTTGGAAGTCGGGAGTGCAAGTCATCGACGCGGTGGCGACTGGATTTACAACGCAATAAATTTCTACCGAGAAACAGAGAACCTTATCTGCTAACAGCTCAAATGAACTGTCTCGCCGTTGAGCAAGAAATAACACAACGAATCGCTAAACTCAGAAATCACGCCGGGACTGCAGCTTTACTGTAGTCGAGGCGGTTTTCTTTTTCGAAACAAAAGGCAGTTCATCGATGAAGATTAAGTGCTAGTACTGTACGAGTCGAAGTACTCGTAAGTGGTTGTAAAATTGAACATGCCTACTGAGCTTTAAACCCGGTAGCCTGCAGACCAGAAGGGACTTAATATTCAGATGTTTCGAATGCATTTGTTAGGCACGCTTAAAAAATGGACTTCGTAAATTTTATTACATTTTAAATATGACTCAAATGTATTGTATTGGGTTTGTTTTATGATTATTAATGAAGCTATATAAAGAGGCCTTTGTCCAGCAGTGGACGTCTACAGGCTGATATGATGATGATGATGAATGAAACTGTTGACCAATAGAAATGACAAGTATTGCACTGTGAATAATAATCAACCAATGCATGAAAAGTAAGTGTAGGTATTAGAAATGACATAATTTCATGTCTGCTTTGGTTTTATTTTATTCAGTTTCTGTAACATTTTAACTAATGGTTTGTGTATTGTGTGATGGTGCAATTTTTGCTGTTTGTCTTGATTCTAATGAATTTGTGATTTTTAATGTAATACACACCACAGAAGGCAACTCTTAAATTGTAGTGCGTATATACACCTACCTAAGTATAAAAATCTCGCTTTTATTTTGACCCGTTAGTGATTTGAATTTTGGTGTTGGTTGGTATTGATAACCCTGTGTGCGCCGCCGCCGGTCTGTCGGCCCCGCGGTGTACATCGGAGTATATCCGCTCAGGAATGGGTGCGCTAAGTGAAACGATACCGGAGATGGGCTTGACTATACACCTACCTACCTATAGTTGCAAGAAGAGATCCTATGCCTATACAATATGTTGTTTTTTTTTTCACATGACAACTTCTCAGTTGGTGAAATAAACGTTGATGCCAAATCTACATTGAATATAACTTTAGAGTGAACACTGTGAACCAAGCCAATGCCCCCTGTGCAGGGAAAGTACCGCAAATATTAAAGATATTTTAGAAGTTTTTTTAACAAGTTTAGATATCAATCGAGAGGGTCCATCATTTTAATCAGCCGCTTGCTGCTAAATAACATAATCCTAAATTAAAGGAAGACCATGAAATTGAAGATTAATTAATAACTTTGGTCCACGATGTGAAGAGCAAATAATAATCCGGGCACCTAATAATCTTGAAAGTGGCACCAAAAATATTGAACTTGGTAGGTTAGGTTAGATATTTTGAACTTGAATTATTAGGTGCCAAGTTTATTATTTTAGGCGCCCGGTTTATTACATGCCATTGTTAAGTAGTAGGTACTTTATGACGTTTGACAATAAGTAATGGTATTTATCACATTTTTCATTATTTCTGCACATACATGTGTATAAAGTAGGTACTTGCGAAAATTCTATGTCGGACATATGAAAACTAAACCGAAATTCCAAAGAAGCTTTTTAATGCATTAGAGGCTTTATTTTGGCCTAATGGTTATTCAAAACCAATGAGAATCCGAGCAAGATCAGGACTCGCCTATTCACTTAAAATCAATAGATTCCCGCAATTCAAGACCACACACCTTCACGAGTAGGTATGTTGTAAAAACTCGATTCGATGTAGAATAAAAACAAGAAGAGAATATTGTGAATCACATTCTGTTACATTTTTGCGACCGTGGGCGTACTGTTTAATCAAAGCAAAGGCACCTTTACGGTAAGAGTATTTATTGTATTCGAAAATTAAAAGGAAGATAGAGTCCCTCGGGGCGAGGGAGGTGAAGCGCAATCAGAGCCCGCCGGTGGATGGTAACCTTAAATACCAGCCTTAATTGCACTGCTTCCGGGTTGCGCTCTGCGGGCTACATAAATATACTCTACGGAAATTTGCGCTACTGAAGAATTCCTTAATACCATCCAAATAAACCACCTTCTTCAGCTCACATTTAAAATTGTTTTATTTTATATCTTTCCTGAATTCACAACTTAAATTCACGTACATTTGGCATTTCACAAATAAATCTCTTTGATAAAAACACTGTCTGGAGTACACATCGCATATTTAGACGAGTCTCGCATTTAAAGTAGCCGGAGACATAAAGCATAAAGACGGGGTTCTGACTAAATCGTACTTTCATGTTTTTGGCTCGAGGCGAGTTCGGGCCACGCATACGGAAGCTGAAACAATGCTATAATTCTTGAGCCCATTTTAAACGTCTTGGTTAATACTGCGACTATACCTAAAGCACTCTTAAATGCATACTGCACTTTAACTTTGTACGGGTTACGTATTGGTTTATACGAGGAGATAATGGGTTCTTCGGTCTATGTAAGATTGGAGCCTATTTTGGTCGGTAAATAAATTTGAAAGGATTAGAATACCTAATAATTCTACTTAATGTCAGATCCAGGATTTGCTAATTTTGTATTGTTTACATTGATGACATCATTATTTTAAGCAAAGTTTTTGAAATTGCTTTATGCGTCATTTAAAAAAATAAAACCTCTTTAACCCATTTCACAGTAATTTTAGGACAAAGCAAAATGAAAATTTGAATAGAGATAAAGCTCTAACGGGTGTCGTGCGTTGAGAGATGTTCGCGGAAGCTTAAAATAATATTTTGGAGAGCGTCGCATCGCCCCATCTCGTGAACTCAGGAAATGAGACTCTCTGTCCCGCCGGGAAATTGTTCCTCCCAATCATAACGCTCAGTGAAATCTCCCTGCTTTGAGAGACTTTAAAAATGATGGAACAGATTTATCTTTACAAGTGTATTACAAGAAAATGGTATCAAATTAAGTAAATCTTCTTTAGTAACAACCATCCGTAATGAATTGTTTTTTCAAAGGGTAACGTGCGTTATAAATAATTCAGATATTCATTTCTAGGTACAACTAAGCACGTAGTAATATGATATATTAAATTACATATCTTGAAATTGCGTTTATGAAATACTTACAAGCGTAGATTAATTAATGTTTGCAGTGTTGCCACGAACACGGATGGATCAAATCAGACATAATCCATACTATTTCCCAAACCATCGGAGATGGGCTCAATATATCCGGCGAGCGCATCCGATTGAATTAATCTCGGAAAACGGCGGTCTGTCCGTGTGATAAACATTTACGTGCATATGTTCCCATCTGCGCCTAAATCGAAACATATTCCGTTCCGATGCGTGGACGTCAGTCCAGTATGTATTGTATAAATCCAACAAGGATATAGAGCTCGTTTAACAAGTAAACAAGTGACTTGGAATATATTAGTGAAAATGGAAACGTCAGCTTAAAACTAGTCTTTGCATAAAAGTAGAATTCAAACCATTATCAATAGATGTTCTCCCTTTGCAACTATAATACGAGTAGAAAATTCATGGCTCCAATATAACTCACACGTTGTATTTGAATTAAAAACCAATTTAGTATGAATCGATCAATTCGGTTATGTGAATATGGCGTTGTGGGAGCTATATACCTATAAGTCCTTCAATGAATTGTAGGGAAGTGATGAGGCAACACGACACAGCCTTGCGGCGCGCCATCACAAAGGACCAATTGGCGGTGTCTGCCCAATAGAATACCAAGTGACGTGAACTTCGTTCGTAGTATGTACTTAATTTTAGCTTCTAGAACCCTAGAAGAAATGAAAATAATCAATACAAAACATTTATGTAAATTACACCTAGTATATAAATTTGGGTCTGCCTTTAAAAAAATCTCTATCAAGACAATGTTGCGTTCTCCAACCAAAGTATTCATATTATGCGCACACCGAAAGATGTGATCCCATACCAGACGCCAAGTGTTTACAAGATAGACTGCAGCTGTGGTAGTTCCTAATAGAATAATCGCACTATCGCGGAAAGGGTCAAAGAACGAGCACAGTGTGCTGTAAAAAACCGCCAGACGTATAAATCACCCATTGCCACGTGATTGATTTCCATCCGGAAGATAGTTTTAGGTCCTCGGCGTAGAATCCAGTGATAGGTAGATAAATTAAAATCTCGCGAACACATCCGACGCACCGCCCGCCGATACCGTGAGTGTTGTGTGCCATGTGACTTTCCATTATTTTTTCCAAATTCAGATTCAGGAGGATTTTTTTCCAAACTTTTAAAATCATGCTTACAAATAGTTATAAAAGGTTAAATAGGCATACATAATGTAAATACTTCATAGACAAGATTTAAGTATAAATATTTTTTTATAAGAATGTTTATTACCGTATATAGTTACTATAAAGTTCAGAAGCATCTAAAATGGTAAAGTGAATGCCTCACATGGCCAGATGGCCGCCGATGAATGAAATCGTTAACGAGACCACTCTGTCGACTGAGGCGGAGGTTTAAGTAGCACGGACAGACATCTTAGTCGTTTCATAGCGATGGGAAAATATTACAGCCGCTCCTATATTAAACATTTTAGTGGTAAATAATTATAGTTTTGGCTTACAATATATTTCCGTTAATAATAAGTTTAACTTTGTTAAAATTATCCTAAGCAACTGACCTGACAAATATGAACTGTACATGTAAGTTTGTATTTTCTTAGGCGGTAACAACTGAACTGATTTGAAAAAAAAATGTAATGTAAAGAAATGTTCGGAAACCGGAGAGTTTTTACCACAAGTTCCCATGGCAAAATGTGACAAGTTCGGACAAAGCTAGTGCTATAATAAACAACGAAACAATTTCGTCGACACGAATTACGCTTTGGAAAAGTTACGCTGAAACGGAAGTTGTATCTGTTATTCTTATTAATTACATAGGTACACGTCACACAAAGTAGATTGTCCGACCGAACTCCCATCATCGAACGATAGCGCGTAGGACGGATAGCGATTTCGTCGAACAACCGGGATGCGCCCAATTCTCGCCAATAAACGCCCCTTGGATGTGTGGACCTCAACATAGGGCCGTTAGTCATGCAATCAACACCTCTATAGTAACTATACTAAAGAGGAAAATCGGTCATTATATTTTGACTGTTGTAGCTTTACTATACGTCGGATATCTCTTGAATTGACCAGCGTTTCTGTGGCGGCACATACCACTCATTCCACGCGCTTACACACAGCGATTGACTGATGGCGGAACCATTAAATATGGATGTTCGATTCAGATGTTCAAGATGGGCGGGCTCTAAATAAATTCCTACGGTTTCAGACGTGAGCGCGCGCGGCTGACTTATTCATGGGCAACTGGAGGATTTTTTCGGTTCACTTCCAATCTCATTGGTGTATGTAAATGGGCGAGTACTTGATACGACGAAATGATAGTGAAACAAATGTCCGGATCGAACTAAACTTCCAAAATCCGGAAACATTTTTACTGCTTTCCGGCTTTGAGAAACCAACAATGTTACAAACATCGTGGGCGCCATGGTACGTTACTTGTAGGGTAACCCCGGGTGGCTCGGATGTCTGGAAGATTCAACTAGAAAGGAAAGGCTTTTCGTTGACTCCAGTTTACATGTATTTTTAAACAAGATCTTAACATAAAGAGCGTGGCGTCTAAACTTATAACAAGGCATTAATACTCTCGTACATAATCCTTATACCGACCTTCAGGTCCATTATTGGCATTGTTCATATACAAAAATTATAGATACTTATTCAAATTCAAAATTTACAAACACTTTTTCGGTTTGCTTTGTGATTCTTCTTCCAGACGTCAGAGTTGACGATCGAGGTTTATTATTTTCATCTGAAAGGGGCAAAGCCCGAGTTTAATTAAGGCTCCAGAGGCCTATTTCTACGCATTATTCTCACAATGTTGTAAAACAGATCTTTATTGCAATAACAACAGTTACAGAGCTATTTAAAAGTGTTATTTGTGACAACTCTTACCCAAAATGGTCTCATCTCACAGCTCTTCAGCTAGCCAGTATCTACCACCACCAGAGCACGTCATAAACTATGAGATTGTTTGAGTGGATACCCAGATGTGCAACTATGCAATAATGACGGCATCGCGGGGCCGCGTGATCTCAGGGACTCCGCCCGCTACTCGCCATGATTCACCGACCGCCTCGCATTCCATCCTCAGCCGCATAGCTAATAGGAAATGCCACATCGCAATAAATTTGTAAAGGATATGCCAATAACTCACTGCGTTCTGAGCACTATTCACCTCTGGCCTTATGCGTAATCCTTGAGATAGGAAGTTGTATCTTGTGTCTAGTAGCGCGAGAGCTGAAGTTGATGAATCCTACTGGAATATGACGTATGATTCAACATAAAGAAAGTGTATTTATGCTAGCTACCCATTTAAAACGTGGGGTCTCCGATATGCCCACGCACGCAGATTTCTAATTGGATTTATGTTCCTCGCACACACATCCTCGTACTCGAGAATAAATGCGTCTCTATCTGTCCAAGGTCTTCCAAAATTAACTACAAACTTTGGCAGTTAGTTACAATCAAAGATGTATAAAAAATCGTTTTTTAATCGTCTGGTTTTCGAGAAAAACGATAACACAGGACTAAGTCTAAGTAAAAACATAAATGCAAAATAAATTAGAGATGACGGATTTATTGTAAATATTTATAACAAAATAACGATAATGTAAACAAAGTGTTTTGAAATGATTCTTTAAATTTTAGAAAAGGAAATGATGATTCTTTCATCATCATCATCATCATCATCATCATCATATCAGCCTGTAGACGTCCACTGCTGGACAAAGGCCTCCCCCAAGGATCTCCACGACGACCGGTCCTGCGCTAACCTCATCCAGCTGGGTCCCGCGACCTTCACCAGATCGTCGGTCCACCTTGTGGGAGGCCTGCCTACACTGCGTCTTCCGATACGTGGTCGCCACTCGAGAACCTTTCTGCCCCAACGGCCGTCAGTTCTACGAGCGATGTGCCCAGCCCACTGCCACTTCAGCTTCGCAATTCTTTGAGCTATGTCGGTGACCTTGGTTCTCCTGCGGATCTCCTCATTTCTGATTCGATCTCGCAGGGAAACTCCGAGCATAGCTCTCTCCATTGCCCTCTGGGTGACCTTGAGCCTTCTTATGAGGCCCATAGTGAGGGACCACGTCTCGGTACCATATGTCATCACTGGCAACACACACTGGTCGAAGACTTTCGTCTTGAGACACTGCGGTATTTGGGACGAGAAGATGTTGCGTAGCTTCCTGAACGCTGCCCAGCCGAGTTGGATTCGACGATTGACCTCTTTCTCGAAGTTGGACCTACCTAACTGGACCGTTTGTCCCAGGTATATATAATCGTCTACAACTTCGAGCGTAGAGTCTCCAACCTTCAGAGGAGTGGGTACAACACGGGTGTTCGACATGATTTTCGTCTTGTCCATGTTCATTTTTAGACCCACTTGTTGAGAGACTCTACTGAGGCCATTGAGCATTGTGCCTAGGTCCTCCAGATGATTCTTTGTGTGTATAATATAATAGATACTATTGTATGTACTATTTGTGTAGTTTTATAGACTTTACAAACATAAATGAATTGTGTTCAAGAATTTTTGGCAAATGATGAATAAACTACTCTCACTTTGGCACTACAGACAGAGCACTGGTGTATTTAATTGGATTAGGCAATAAAAATCGGAAATGGAAGGATTTACCTAATAGAATGCGTCACATTATGATAGTAGTCACGACGATAGAATAATGTGTACCTGATGCTCATAATGGTGTGTCACATTATTATGTTCACGAGAAAATCACAACAAGCACAGGAAACAGTTTTCTAAAGTGTAGTAGTTTAGAGGTAGCTGTACTTCGTGTGGTTCCCCAGGAAGAATGGGTGCTTGGATTTCACCTAGTGGCTCGTCGCCACAAGAATGTTACTGCAGTTTCAACTCAGATATTCCGTTGTTTTACAAATCAGCATGCGCGCGCGCCGGCTTTCGCGCATACTCCAGCTGGCTAGTCGGAATCGATCACGGACCGTTTCATTTAAACCGTTCCTCGCGCTGATTCATAAAACATGAATAAACATCAGTAGAGATGATGTAGTATATAACCACTCGTATTGTTCACTCTAATTAAAATTACGTAGCTTTTTCGTTGCATACACTGGTTGAGAAAGCAATTATAATTCCTTTAAATCGTAATTATTAATTTACTAATACTTGTTTTGTACAGTTGTCGAGTTGTCCGTTAAACATTATTTTATTAACTGCGAAGCCGACGGAAATATTCTTGCCGTTATGGTTACAAATGGGACACGATTTTACAGCTAGAATTTATCTGCTGACATTTTAATTTACATCAGACGGCAAAGTTCTTAATTAGGAGGGGGTTTGTGGAAGGGTGCCGCTGGAGTGAGGGGGCAGGCCGCACGCGACGCTTTTTGCCATTTTCCGGTGCAAGGCCCTAAGTACTATTTAGTGTGAGAAGAAGGGGCAGTTTCAATTAGAACTGTATAAAACTAACATGATCGATAAAAACTTACATAGAGCGCCAGTGGCGTAGGGGATAAGACGCGGCCTATCATATCGAAAGATCCGGAGTTCGATCCCCGGCTGGGCCATGTACCAATGGGTTTTTTCTCGAAACTTAAGTACATTTACTGACTGCTCTCAAACGGTGAAGGAAAACATCGTGAGGAAACCTGCATACGCCGAAGAAGAAATTCTTAGGCGCATGTGAAGTCCACCAACTCGCACTGGTCTAGCGTGGTGGACTATAGCCCGAACGCCCTCGTTGAGAGGGTAGGCCTAAGCCCCAGCAGTGGGGACATTAATAGGCTGTTGATGATGATGATGATGATCGATAAAAAAATTATAAGAATATGTTTCACAACGGAGGCTCAGTAACACAATGTTTTCACAAATCTGTAACATCCGACTTATTTGGTCTCTAAGTAACTAAATTAAATATGTGAATTAGCTCAACTGGTAAGACTATTCCGTAAAACTACTGGGAACGGCCAGAAATTTGCAGTTTTTCTATAAATGTGTGTTTTCTTCTTGTGTTTTTTATTTAAATTGACATAAATGTTATGTTATAATGTGCCCACCAATCAACGTTCTAGGCAACGGACGCCCGACCCCAACCTACTTACTTTACCTACATTATCAGTTAGTCATAGATCCAATTGGGTGCAGAAGTTAGGAAAACTCTAGTGGAAAGCTCGCAGAATTTAAAAAGTGGTTTTAAAAATGACATTATAAACTAAAATATATGTATTTATTAGTTGAATATGAATAAAATCTACAAAACGGAAGCAAATTTGTAGGTATGTGAATTATCAACTCTCTTATTTACTATAATACAGTGTACAGACAGCCGGTACTTATATTCCAAGTGCAACTTATATAGACTATTAAAATGACAATTTTCTATTGTTTGCACAGTCAAGTCTTGTATGAACGCACCAGTGCACTTCGGTCTATATGATCTAATGTGAAAGTATCGTGTTGTGTTTTGCAAAGGCTATCACATGGCAGTCAATAGGGTCGGCGATCGGACTGGGCAAATATTTGCTCCGCAAGATCGAGTGGAGAGTACCTATGTTGCGGTCAACACAAATATATACGATATCCAGAACTTTGTCGCCAACTTCATACGCACTTATAGTAAGGACTAGCTGTTGCCCGCGGTTTCATCGGCGTTAAATTTGGATTGACCAATTTATATAATATCTTTATGTGTTATTTTGATGTATAATCTATATTACTTACTGTAAAGTTACATCAAAATCTGACCCGTAGTTTTTGCGTGAAACACACATCCAAACATCCTTACAAACTTTCGTGCTTATAATATTACTAGAATATCCCGAACTTTGTGGCCACAACGTCATACGCACTTAGTTTTAATTTTAAGTACTTATAGCCTACGTTAATATGATATGAGTAATTCAGTGACTAACATGACAACTTAAAAGTCGTAAACCGATTTAGATTTTTGTGTTTAAAAAATAATAATAGGTATGTACTTAGGTATATTAAATTGTGTGCGGCGGGTATAACAGGCAATTTTTTTATGATTACGTGTGAACTGGGAAAACATGTAATTGGCTTTTTGTATATAAATAATACTTCCTGTTAATATGTTGCATAATTATTTTCTGAATAAATAAAAATAATATGCCATTTTAATGAAAAAAAAAGTTTCCTCTGGCTACTACAGGCATGGCCAAAGCGATAAGCTAGTATGATAAAAATCCAATTAATTCTCACAAACAAATAATAAAAGAGATTCTTCGACAAACGTTTAAAAACCGTAAGTCGGTTTATATTTTTTATCCCAGACAAAACAAAGGTAAGGGTAAAAAGAAAACAATTAATAAATTGAGTCCGGCAATTTTCGGTTGAGGGGTTTGATGTAAAAGGGATCTTGTAACTTTGAGCGGTTTAATCTTATTTTAAACATTTTCGCCAGATTAACAAACAGTGGAGTAGGAGCAATATCAACACCAATTAAAGTTAACATAACTTTAGGACGGGGTGACGATGTTAATACCAGTTTAGAGAATGAGGCATCTAAATGTGTTTACCTTCGTAATATATTATCTCCGAACGATCTAGATATATATTTGGTAGGTATTTTAAAATATCGAGCTTAGCTATTTTAGATTAAGGTAGGTAACTCAAGTACCCAGATACAATGAACGACCCATTTTCCTAAAAAATGTCCGAATGCGTTGCCTTTGCACTAAATTTTCATAAAGGATATTTTTAAAGTTTTCAAGTTACAGCTCGTATAAAAAACCAGTGCTTACTATTTATATCATCTAATGCGACTCTTTTGAAAAGTTCTGTCCCATTCTGTGCTTACCTACAGGAAACTTTGTCCTTAATAAAGTTTGATTGAATTAAGTATAGCTGTATTTTTTATATTAATTGCTCCCCAATGAAGATTATCACCCCACAGATCAATCAGTGTGTGATTCGTGTGAATGCTTAAACCATTTATGTACTGTGGAGCGACCAGTGGGCGCCCTAAGCTCGCCCGTGATTGGCTCTCGTGTCGGGATAATGCGGGCGCCGTCGTTGGAGGTTATGAACCCCTGATTTAATTGAAGATTCCACGTCCAGCCCCCGTATGACACCAACAGATCATTGCTTTGTCTGTATAGTATTTTGGTTGGAATGGAAAATTATGATGGACAACTCTCAGAGGGAACGCTTGAAAAATTAACTTTTTACTTTATCAATGCTAAGCTGCTATCAAAGTTGCTTTTTAAAGAAAAATAAAGTAGTCAATCCCCTTACATTTTGTAAGTCAATAATATTATTAACCTCTCTATGTTATGTAAGTACCTATGTAATGTAGGCAATTAAAGTTATTCATTTTGTAACTTTTGTGGATTGATCATTAATATTGATATGTAACTTACCTGTTTTACTGCTAAATGTAATGGCCTGATGGAGGTATTGAACCGTGAACGTACCTGAAACAGAGAATAAAACAAAGTTTAGTTAGTATTCACCCACTTACGTCATTTTAATGTCTATATAATGCCCAGGGAACGCCCCGCGACTTCATTAGCGTTAAAAAGTATCCTACATAAATGAATCCAGGATTCAATCTATCATTGTACCAAGTTTTCTCAAAATCTCTTCAGCCATTATAACGTGACTGAGCAACAAACAAGTAAACAAATATCCCCACTTACGAATTTATAATATACGAGTAATAAATACTGTTTGTACTAGATCTATTTCGTTCGATTCCTGTTTAAAAGTCTCTCTCGAACGTCTAGACTGTCGACTTAGGCCAAGAGACGAGTAAATCAAGCAACAAGAAGCAGTTCAAAGCTTTTCTAATAAAAGTCACTGCAAGAGAATTTTAAAATCTTTTAGAGTGTTAACATTTCAGCAGAGCAGAGACACGGCGAGAAAAGTTGGGTGGAAATTGGGAGACTTAAAACTTAGAATAAGTCCACGAACGTCGACTGTCGCGACGGCATACCGGTGCGGGTAGACGGCCACCAACAAGCGCTGTTAGCGACTAAACTCTACGTCATTTGGACTTGTTTCAACTCATTGCTTTTTATACTTCCAGCGCAAACGAGGCGAGTTAGTTTAAATGACATGTAAGTGTGTTAGGTGGTGGTTAATATGGTTTCTCACAAATGTTAATCACTTATTTGTTAAATTGAGCTTCTGAACTCGTTTCAGTGTACATAATATATGTTATGTTAGTAGGTATCCAATAGAAATACAGGTGATTACTCTGTATGAACACTTCACAAGAGAAGCAGACCAGTGAGGTAGAGGTTACTAATAATTTAAGGAATCTCGAGGCACCTGCTGGCGAGTTCTAATGGGACCAATTATCGACGACTGGGCCCCGCAGAAGTAACTAGGTGTATTATACCTCTCCAACCCTCCACCGACACCCCCCCCCCCCATGGTAAGAATAAAAACAAATGACAACGTGTAATCTTTTTCTTTAATCATTAGAATGTGGCTGTCAGATTTTGGTTTTTGAAAAACGAACTCTATCTAGACTTCACATAAGTCTAGTATTTGAACTTGTTTTTTGGGTCGCAAAACTCGTTTTAACACTCTGAGGAATATCAGACTTCGAGTATGTAACTCGGATCACAATTAAATATAATAAAAAATTGAAATAACATCAAATTAAACAAGTATAATTAAGTAATGCCTCGATCCCTTCCCACAGCGCCTACGCTTTTACAGGACCGCAAAGTTATCGGCTCAATTTTACGAATTACTTCAAACATAAATTCGGAATTCCTTCCCTTTCCCGCTGTAATGACAGATAAGGGGAAACGTCCTTAAGCGAGTTCTCGAAAGAAAATCCGCCAATTCCGGGACAGTCCCTCGATATAAATGTGTCCCGAATCACACCGACACAAATCGTCCAACTTTGTTAAATGAAAAATTGTTAAAAGAACTTTAAGATTACTTTGCTAACACCTATTGATGTGATTTATGAATGGCGATAAAAACAGGAATGCAATATGATGTATGCGAATTGTTCAGTTTTGTTAGCGGAAGGTCGTTTGAGACTTCATCTCAAGTGTGAAGGAAACAATGATTGAGGCGCAAGGTATGATACTTCTGAGAATAGGAATGCAGACTGAGTTTTAGTTCGCAGAATTATCCCTCTTATTTATTTTTAAGACTTTATTTTGACAAATAAAACACTTCTTCGAATTATTTTCCATGTGGCGAGTGGTTATCCTCACGATGTTTTCCTTTTAGATTTTGCAAATGAGCAACCTTTAAATATTAGTTAGTTTTACAGTTTGCCACAATATACTGCAATTTCATTTGTTTTACTGTGAAAGTTCCTAAAATTATTGGCGTACTTTATGGCGGAATCGATCTCGCTTGAGTGGCAGCTTCTTTCTTAACAACACCACGCACTCTGAAGATGATAATTAATTCTATTGAAGGCGAAGCAGAAGGAACAAGTTTTAAAGGAAATTTCGAGCACGACATGTCGCGAAACGTGTGTTGATTGTTATTTGTGTTATCGTATTGAGTTAGGTAACTCTCTGGCGTGCACATTGTCGTATATGACAGTGGCACAACGGATTGGGTCGTTATCAGCGCGACATCCACGCGCGGCGTGACGAGGGCGGAGAGTGAGTGCTCTACCATAGGGCTGGCATCCTTTGTATGTAATATAATAAAGAGATAAAGTTAGTCAGGTCGAGGTAATAGTAATAACTACTGAATGTCTTTAAATAAAGTTATAGCACTTCAGATTTTTTAGATGTAGTCGCATTTGAACCCCTCAGGCCCGTTTGGTCCTATTCCCCATCTACGTTTTATTTTATAGAGTAAGAGAGAAAATTATGTTCATCTCAAAATAAATTTTAAATTTTATTTCTGTGTTTTTGTACTTTACCGTTTTACGTTTTCTGTTTACCTGAAGTAAAACTCAAGTATACCCGAGTTCTTGAAAACCTAGTAAAATTTACTTACTGATTTTGGTAAGCATTTGCTCGAATGTTTTATCCTTGTTGGGTCATTCAAGTCGAGTTTAATTTACGGGTAGAAAAACAACTTCCCGTTGAATGCTTGCTCGGTCGGAGAGTAAAAGAATGACACACATATATTTTTCCCATTAACATATTTTTTTAAAGAGAAATTCTTAACAATTTGTTAATAAACGTGTCATCAAATATGACAAGGTCCCAGAAAAATCGGGAGCAGTAGCAACCCTAGTATACTTACACTTGTCTTATGTCTACAGATAACGAATACCTTACAGAGACTACAGTAACATTTAATTTTGCGATTATAAAGGATTATTGCTATAATATATCGTCGTGGTCCCTCGTGTGACTAAAGTAATCGTCGTTTGTCATTTTTCGTTGACGTTAAAAGAAAGCGATATCGCCGCTCCACTGCATGTAATTAACTTTACTTAATTTCATTACTTAAGTAATTTCATTTACATAAGTATATTTCATTTACTGTATAAAATCTATGGGTACATAGATTTTATGCGCCTGTTTCCTTTAAACGCCTAGCTACTGGAATGTATTATCTTCGCTTATATCTGTGTTATCACTTTAATTAGTTTCAATTACCTAATAACACAAATTATTTATGTAACAGTAGAAGGTCGAAATCTCCATTCCGCGGTCAACCAACCTTTGCCCTGCTGATAAGAGCGGTGCGAGGAACATAATTTGTATAATTAATAACACTTGTAAAATTATACGGGGTTTGAGGGAACTAAATATTATTAAACTGTGAACGTTGAGGTCGTTCAGCACTCTATCAACGTCCACTAATGGACATAGTATTTTTCATAAGCCGGAAAGATATTCTCATTCTTATATTTCACCACGCTCAGGGCGGTGTCGTTTACCGCGGCATAAACTCTTGCAGTTTTTGATTCTGTTTGATTAGAAAATTAGTCAGTCAGTCCTTTTTCTTATAATTTAAACGGAAAATTTTGTCAGTTTACATTTATCAGAAAATAAACTAGGTACTTTTATTTTCTTTTTAAAAAAGCTTCGTTATTCTCTGTCTCATTTAAGAAAGTAAACCCGCGAATTAAATTCAAGAACTAAACGGCGAGTAGGTACCTACCTATCTTGTAATACGAACACAACCGTTCATTTGAATACAATCTGAAGAGGTTGAAGCCGCTCTATTCTACTAAAATGGAGTCGCCCGTCCCCAGATTGCTCTAGCAATCCGTGTAGCTTCACGAAATTGCGCTCCTCGTTCCAAAATGTTCCAGATTCGTATGCACAAGTAACTAGGGCTCCATTTCCACATAATAGAGCCATGTAAAGCAAGTGTAAAGCACAATTTAGTGTCCATAAAACAACATGCTTACGGCCGCACATCCTTATCTACGTTGCTCAGCTCGTAACACTTTAACCAATTTGGATTTGTGAAACAACACAAATATACGTATGAAGTGCGATACTATATGGATGCTTCTAGGGAAAATAAGAGATGCAGGTGAGGCAACGTTCTAGCTAGGTGATTGAATGTCCCCACTCTGCTGGGGCAAGCCTAAGCCTCTCAACGAGGACTGCGGTATAGTTATTATATTACGGGTTATAGTCCACTGTTTGGTCTATTTATCGAGTTGACTGCCTTGAGATTGTTCTTTTGCGTATTCCGGTTTCCTCACGTTGTTTTCCTTCACCGAAAATCCTGTGGCAGAATATTACAACGCACTTAATTCTGAAAACTCTTTGATACGGCTCCGGATTTGAAGTTACCAGGTTGTCACTCCTTCACCACCTCGTCCAGTGATATAGATATTACAGTTGGGTTTACAATACAAACTAGGCTCTTATTTCATCACATCTTTAGTATGCGTACTTGTTGATATATCCTTTTACAAGAATACTGAGGAAAATTCTTTGTACAAGTTCTACAACTGGTTAGCAACTAATGTAAAAGTTCTTATCTACACGCCTCGTGAAGCACCTCTTATTTTATCGGGAACTGCAACAATATTCGCGATAGCAAGTAATAAAAGATTAGGTACGTGTTCTATCTATGACGTCATAAAGTTCAACATACGGTACATGTTTAGTTATAATTGTGTGTGCTAAAAGATTTTGTGCTGCCATAATATGCGGTAAACGTCTGTTTGCGCTATGCAAAATTGCACATAGGTTCTTCATTTTGTATCAAGCGGTTCAGATAAAACGAAATTTGATAAAAATCTGGTATTAGGTTGGTTGCACATCCAAAATCTGACCGAAATTGATAATAAATATCTCTTTATATAAAAAAGGAATTAATTGGTGAGGACTTCTACTATTTATACCAAAAGGTTTAATATACAACCCTATTATGTATAATGATAACCAAAAGAATTAAATAACTTACATATAAATAGAAACGACCGCATCAAAGAAAAGTTATGGAGATAGTCGTAGAGTTTGAAAGTGTCACTATTATTTCTATACTTAAAATGAGCTTACCCACATCTATTTAGTACCATGTAAGGTACTCAAAATGTAGCCGATACTTGTACCTCGATTTTAAATACGTTTTAATGAAATATTTTGAGAAAAATGTATAATGTGGAAAACCGCTATCTAGGAACCCAACGATGAGTACTTCCTAATCGTTTTAAAGTAAAGTGTACCTATCATCTTAATCCTACAAACTGTTTCGACCTTACAAAAACTTAAACAGCTCATTATCGCGCAGACAGGAAGCCTTACAGGTGTAGCTAAGTGCTACAGTTGCGTCACTTAGCGTCGATAAAATAAGACGTGTATAGGGAACGAGGCGGAGCAGCGATCAATCTGGGAGTTCTGAGATATAATGGCGGTGTCTGACCTAGCCGGCGCCACCGCGGGCGTCGCACCCCGTCTCAGACACTCGGCTGAGATAAAATCGCCCACTCTTAGGCAAATGTGTCTTGAAATAAGTTCAAGCCGTAGGGATTAGGTACTAGCGACCTGAAGTAATTGTAAGAATCCCGGTCTTACTTGCTCGCTCAACTTACAGCAGTGAATTTACATCATTACTATTCGTATCTGAAACGTACCTTCAGTGGTCCTTAATAACGAGGCAAATCTCTCTCCATATTACTATTGATAATAGATAGTACGATCCAATGCTACTACTGGCCCGGAGTGTTCATATTGTACATTTTTCAGATTGATAATAGATAAGTAAGATATATTATAAAGAACTATTTGATCAACTTGATAGTATGATCTTACGACGAAATTTTCTTCTACGACACATTACCTATATGACAAGATAACAAATGCTGTCTGCCTGAATGATCACATATTTTTCACTTACGTAAACACGTGCTGAGCTGAAATATATTGTCGTATTTGACAATGCTTGGCATCCTGGTCACGGCACCAAATGTACTTATCATCTCAATTAAATAGACCAACGACAATAATATTAATGTCTCGTAAACAAATAAACACAGCCATACACGCGTCCTTGTGATCATCTGAAAGCGTGGCAGAAATTATTCGCACGTGTATAATATTGCTGCTGGGCGGGCGGATTGTTCCGACTCATTAGTTAGGTCTATCGAGCTGCACACTTCTTTATTTGAAATTTTTTAATAATAAAAAAACTAGCATACTTTGTGGGGATCGTTATAAAATGGGCGACAACAATATGTACCTAAGCTACAAAAATGTTCTTGGCTCTATATAATTACGCATTTATTAATGAAGAATCGAATCGAAACTGAAATGATTTTATATTGTCAAACGTAAAGTAAGCCTAGACATATAGAAAGTAGGCTTGTTGACAAGCTGCTATGCCGCCTATTCCTTACAGTCGACAATCCCGAAAGGTTACCGGCTGTTCTTTGAACTTGGTTACTATTTGTAAATAGGTTCACGACCGTATCTTTTGATAACGGCGTACTCACGTATGTAGTTGCTTCCACATGTGGAATTGTGAGAGGCTGTGCGTGCGCCGAAACTGTGACAGCGGTGTTGCGGTAGGTCAGCACAGAGGCGGCCGCTCGGACTGCATTCCGCATGCAGCTCCGACCCGACGCGCTCCCACTAAATATAGCCTTGCGAAGTGAACGAACGCGACGCGCCGCGTCGCCGGTCCTCGGTCGTCGCCGCCGGCGAACAACGACCAGCGAATATCGCTTTACAAGTGCAAAGATTTACTGCTACTTGCTGCTGTAGGTCCACATTGTAGAGAATTTCACTCATCGAAAGTACTTTATCTTGATCGACCTCCGTTTTCTTAATAGAGTCTGAAAGTATGGAAGAAAATGACTTTGTTGTTGCTTTGTTGGGAGTCTGTCTTTAGAGCAAACTGGACACTGGACTTCACTAGATACTGTCTTTTGAAGTTTGAATGTATTATTAGTGTTTTTTTTTAAAACTAAAAAGTATATTTATTTAAAAATGACAATGTGCCCCCCCCCCCCCCTATTAAACTATAAACTGTTTGACTTAAAAACTTGTACATTTTAGACTTTCGCGCTTTGTATTCATAATTATATAATTATTTACGGGTCTTACACACGAAATAGTTTTATTAACCTTGCCCGACGTTGCCATTGCGGACCACGTCATTAATGCTGGGACTGACCACTGGATTGAGCTCCACCAACCTAAAATCCTGTTAACCGATCGCCACTACTATCCGCGGATAGTGCGAGAAGCTATTGAAATCAAGAAATTCAAAAATTTCAAACAATTTATGTCAGGTATCCTGTGATGTACAATTTTCCAATTAAATAGGAAAACGTAAAATACGGACCTAAGATGGACATCAACTACTTATTCTGGTATAATCAGAGATAATAATACAACTGTAAAGCAAAAAGAAAATTGTTTGAGATTATTGCAAGAAGCAAACTGTAGCCAAGTGCGCAACCCTGTGCAATGCGTCATGCTCATGCACATAGCCGTCTTGTTGTTTAAAGACGAAGATACTAAAGATGTCTCTGGTTGTACGAGGGACGCGCCTGACACTCGGAGAGCAGGCATTTATTTGCTTATCGGACATTAATGCGCTAACCGCACACGATAACGGAACAATGAGTGTAAACCAGCCGCTGCTGCGCTGATAAACATACATTAGTGTACACTGAGATACGCTTATCTCCTCGTGTCAATACTCTTTTGTCCCGGAGATACGGGAGTCTATTTGTCCTTAATGCTACGAACGCATTCTCCTATGTTGAATAACCGCCAGGCAATGCGCTGACCCATTAGTTGAGCGAGACACAAAACGATTTGGTTGGTACCTAATTTCAACTTGTTATCTTTGAAAAAGAAAACAAATTACGCACGATAACCGTTATCTGCGGAGTTTGTTTGGTATTCGGTGTTCCGTAACTCATGTTGTCAAATTGTAAAAAAATAATTTCTTCATAAAATATTTTATTTAGATGATGAGTAGGTAACTCTACGTTTATATTTTATTTGTACAAAATATTCCAATTTAAGACCCACGACTATTGACGCCTTTTTTCTTCCAATCCTTTTTTCCATTCTTCAAGTCAAAGGCTCTCAATCCATGTCAGATAAGTCATCAATTCCATAGAATCATAGATGGGTTCCCTAGGGTTCGATACTAGGACCTATTCTTACATATCTATTCTATTCAACTATGTTTATCATTATGTCTACATTAAATTAACCTATTCATACAATTTTAGGAGAGATGATAACTTGCGACATGCTTGCGACTATGTATTCTCAAAAGTCAGTATGAGCTGACTTTGATGTTTCACGTCATGTTGTTTTACGTCATCCATCACAAGGAAAACAACTTGTTTTTACACTTTGAGCTGTTTTGCTAGGTTAGGATCTATTGAAACACAGTACTTGCGTACTTCAAAAAGTTAATTAGTAGTTAGGAAAAGAACCTTGAGTTATTTTTTATTTGAATACCCTCCTAGCAATTTTGCTTGGCTTCCTTAGATACTTTTCTGTCTTTAAATATGATTTTTCATTAAGCATAGTGGTACAATGATTTGATTATGTAAGCCTAGGTACTCAAAAAAACAATGTACCTACCTACTTTTACTTAAATAGCCTTCCAATGTGGATACCAGCAGCAACCGAAGCTTATCAGAGCGACCTTCGCAAGAGCAGATTGATAAGAGATAACAGGTGTGCTGTACTCAATTACCATTTGGTACGTAGGTACCTACTGACTTTTCTTTGTTATAACTCTATTTTTATTGCCTATCCCAGCCATGTAACATGGTTTAAGTGTACCTACATACACAAAATAAATATTCTTACAAAATGGCCTATATCGAACAGTCGCTATTGGTTAGGTAAGTTTATAAGAATTTATTCGATTACCTAGTTCCAGAGACAAAAATTCTTAACACTTTTGTTTGCAACAAAGCGTATTGTTTTGCGGAGTGACATGGGAAAATTTATTGCGCGGTAGAGTGCACAGTCCAGTGTATTAGGCGGTAGGCATCGGGCGGGCGGACGCGGGGGCGAGGGCGGCCGCGGGCGGGCGACGCGTGTCGTGTATTCTGCGCAAGAGTGCGAGTGCGGCGACGGAAAATCAGCTGACCGATGGCTGCGAACACACCGAAAACGGGCGCCCGGAAACGCTATGTTCTAACTTCTCTCTCACTTGTGCACCAACAGAAACATGCACACATGACACTCCCAACAATCGTGTTATGATTGTCAATTCACGTTGATTCCCGTAAACCGATTCCTAGAGTCATAACAACGCAAAACTACTTTCCACGACACGTAGGTAGGTACCTTACTTGGTCCATCTTTGCAAGCCGACACTGTTTATCAACACGCTCGCTAACGACCCGGGGCGACACTTGAAAAATCGTCGCAATTCCTTTGCGAAATTATCAACCTATGGCATTCGCCATTGCCGGAGGTGATCTGCGTACGAAACTTGTAGGTACCGACTATCGGCATACGCACCACCGAGGGTCGTATTTTGCGAGCGACTCGAAATAGACACGTAAAGTGATGTCGGGCGCGTGCATGCAGTGATCGATCGCACTCACCGTGCGTTCGCAGGCAGCAGGCGCGCCGGTCAGCTGATCCGTCGGCTGCGGCGGCAGCACGCTCGCTCCTGTCGGTGGCACTGTTGGCTCCTGTCCGAGGGCTCGCACTTGCTGCGACTGCACTGCACGCGGCTCGATCGAACTCCGATGCCGGATCACCGAGGGCACACACACACGGACCGCGACTGAATGCGTCAAGCGTAGACGACGTGCATCGCGGCTCTCGCGTGCTGGCGGCGAGAGTGTCGGCGAGCGACTGCTAGCCGCGCGGGGGGCCGCCGCCGACACCCGCGCCGCCCCGCGCCGCCCACTTCCTCCGATGAATGACAATAATGGAAGACGTTCAACTCGCCCGCAAACCCAATAATATGAATCATTGCATAGGGTGCAGCCCCGCCCGAGTTCGGCCCGCAAAACTTCAGGCCTGTCTGGCCACAACAAATTATGCGTGGAAGCTAAACCAAGGTACCTAAATGATGTACATTTTATGATGATGGAACTATGAAATGATGGGGGCATTTTTAGCGGGTCATCATTACTGTTTTAATAGTAGGGTTGGCAAATTGGCGCTGCAGTCAGCTGGTAGGAATGCGGGTATATAATTTGGTGTGGACTGACGTACGTAGTATAGATGTAGCTCGCAATTAACGACTTCACATGCCAGACCGCGACGGACTGCGGTTGCGACGCCACTAATCTTATCTGCGCTAATCTAATCGGGCGCGACGCCCTCTCTTGTGTTTTCTTCCAATTGTGTCCACTCAAGGTAAATTAGAGGTTTTTCTCCCGGGAGTTTGCAACGAACTCCGACTCAGTTCATTGCGCCTTTAGAAAAATCTCATTAAATTAAATTACTTCTTGCATTGTCTTCCATAGACATGGTCACTGTTGGTTTGTGATTGTGTAACGTCTCAAAACCGTCATTTTGTTCAATGAGTTCTACTCTAAACTCATTGCACGTGCAAGTACCCGATGAATGCAATGGTCTGATAAAAGACTTGCACTGTACAAACAAACATCAACATACCTAACATTACTTCATCACTTGTACCTACAGTTTAATGGGTCCTTTGGCGGAACCCATATAATGTTCTAGAGTGTTCCAATATTGATTCTTTTCCTTTGTTTTATAACTTGAACTAACTGTGCCGTTGTAATGCAACTGAATGCACCCTTTGTCGACAAGATACTATAGAAGCTTTCGATACAAAATAACACGATAGCAAGTTTCTGTTTGTTTGACAAATTAAAAATATAAGTTTAAGTACATCTACATATTATACTAATTGTTCCTAGTATTTACAAAAAGTTATAGTAAAGTTATTAGTATATATAATTATTATTATCTTTTCTAACCCTAAAATTAGCATTTTTTGTCAAACAAAAGCTATAATTGTCAATGAAATATTTTTTGTAGTGTTGAGTTGTAACTGAAATCGTAGCCGTTTCAACTAATCAGAATAATGATTCTTTTCGCTTGGTAGAGTTAATAGACTCATAACTGGTTACAGTTGTGCGACGAAAATGGCCACTAAAGACAAAGTCCGTAGTCCGCTGTCGCGACCGTGCGAGCTTTTATTTTATTTTGTCGGATCCTTAAAGTTCATCTCGTCTAGACCGGTTCGTCCACGCCCACGCCTCGTACAGATTTCTGCATCTTGCAACTGACCCGCCATACAAGTTACTTCTTTTTTTAAGTTTTGCAATGCGGCAAGATATTGGCCTCTCCACTGCGTTAATGGTGCAACGATTCAAAGCATAAAACTGCCTTTTAAAATAATTATCCCTTGTTGCGCGGTTAAAGCGGGGTACCAGAGAGTACATTCATTTAGAATTTAAATTTCGTTATTTTTGTTGCACAGTACAGCTATATTTAGAAACCAGCCGAATCCCATTATTAGATTAGCAAATATAAACCCAAAAATAAATGATTCTCGTAAAACACATTAATGTCCACTTCATTAGATCAGTATCCTCTTTTGACTTGAACACTCCTACCATCCTTCCACGAATAAGGTTTGATAGATGGTCAAATGTTATTCCTTGTGACTGTGCCTCATAAAATGCCTAATGTGACTCTCATTACTCATCTCTCATTTTAATGTTTTCTAAATATTCATCTTTTCGCCGTTGCAGAGCGATAGGACATTGTAGTTATTTACTGCCTAGTCATAACATTATCTGTTACAAAATGACATCATTACCGAGCGACGCCGTTTCCTCTACAGCAATGTTATCATAATAAAGACATGAGGAGTTCCAAAAGTTTGTTACATTTTCATGGGCTCCGAATGGTTGTATAATGCATAGGTATACTCTACGCTCCGCAAATAAGTAAAATTTCATTATGGAGAACTTTGTAGTTTTCGGTTTATGGTTTTATGGGTTTAGTACGAATTCTTCTCTAGATAATATTTTAAATAACGTGCTTCTGCCTCAGATAAGGAATGTATAGCAAGGTTTAAAAGAAGGCAATTCCCTTGTAGAACCACTACACTATGTTGACTACTTCAATGCCTTTACATTGCATAATAATGGCACGTAGTGAGTGACTCTACATGGTTGGTTATCTTTTTGTAATAACGACAACCGGTTGGAGAACTCACTTTATATACCTTAGTGGTTGCTTTGCTCTAATCTAGAAATAAGTACCAATACAAAGTAGGTACTATACTGTAATATAACAATGTTAACTAGATATTTTAACAAATACACTTGACACGTGGACACTGACAGTGAAACTACGGATAACTCAAAGTCGCTCAACGCGCTATGGAAAGATAGTAGAGAGAACTCACAGACAGAATCCGAAACGAGGTGATCCGTCAGAGAACTAAACTCTTCAACATAGCTCAAACAGTTAGTACTTTGAGGTGGCAGTGGGCTGGTCCCAATTATTATGTCGGAGAACAGATTAACCGCTGGGGTAGACAAGTTTTGGAGTAGAGTTGACTATTGGACAAACGTAGTATGGGCGCGCAAGCCGGCTAGATAGAGCGATGATGTTTGTAATGGGTAAGGCGGCTGGCAGTGATTGGATGCGGAGAACCGAAGATCGGGTTCGGTGGCGCGCCTTGGGGGAAGGTCTATGTCCAGCAGTGGACTAGTACAGGCAGATGATGCTGAGGATGCTTCTTAACAACAGTTAGATGGACTTTTATGGTATCATATTGAGAATTCTAATTAGGAAAACTTATCAGATCCAAAGAACAACCAAAAAATTTGTGTGACAAACAAGATAAGAGCTTAATCTGAACGCGACAGACGAAGCGGCTGTAGCTTAAAAACTATACAAAGTATTTACTTAATCAGCGACAAATTCCTCGAATATTTACGTATCCACTTTCGTCCATATAAACTCTTGAAATATTTTGTTAATGACTTATATCTCTGCCTTACTATAAGTTAGTAAAGTCGCCAAAGTTTATCATCATAACCAATTTAAATTTCTACTGTTCTCCGATTGGGTGTACATTGTAAGAATCGACTGCGGCGCTGTGCAGGTAAACTCGTGCGACAAAGTAACTCATTTTAAGCCACCAAAGAATAGCTTATGCTTTGTAAGCCCACAACGAATGAGCCTGGAATAATATAAGGCCTTCATTCTTGGTATACGGGTGCTTATGTTCGACGAAAAGTTATTACGCGTTGATATTTAATCGCGTTAGACTTAGTTATCGGATTCATAATCTCCAGTAGCGTGTTTAAGGGTTACTTTATAAGGTTATCCTATTTGTATCACGCACTCCAGGTATAACTAAACTTTGCTAAATTCTTAATGATTATTGGCTATCATTGTCAATATCAGCAGCAGTCAGCACCTATCGAGTTTAAATAATTCTTTCATTGCAACTTTTATAAAATTGGTAAAATTGTAGAACATCAGACAGTTTAAATAATGGATTCAGTGTTTAATATCACATTTGAATAGGAGCCTAATTTCGGTCGTTTCGTCTAATAACTATTTTGCTAACCTTTATTTTTTTATCAGTTCCTTCGTTAAAGGTTTTGTTTTTATGTTAAAAGTATGATCCGTTGCATTACGTGGGCCCATTTATCTTGCCCTAAAGCCGGGCATGCCGTTGACATACCGTTCCTTTCTCAAATCTTATTACCAACTCGTACAATTTTATCCAATAATAAATCTACTTATAGCGGAACATGAAACTTTTCCGCCGCCGCCGTTCTACTTTTATATTTCGTTTAGGCAAAGTGTTTTCTGTATCTTATATTATTTTCTTCAAAACTACGTTTCACTGAAGTTTTAGAGCGTCTGGAGTTGATTATTAATTAATTATTATTAGAATATTTATCCATTATTCCAAAATTATATGACTTTCTCACTTACTAACTAACCGACAATTTGCTCTTGACTTTAGCAAATATGTCATATTCAGGAGATTTATTGTACCTAATTGATTGGATTCAATAGTGATCTATTCTAATCATATAAGGAGAGATTAAAACTAAAACTACATAGGTAGGTAATTAAGTAAAATCGTGTTTCCGTTGAATCAGTGATGTTTGATTTTAATCGTTATTTTAGTTTTTAATTTAATTACGATTTGAAATTTTTAATTTTTAATTTTACATTCAAGAATGGTTAGCATTTTAAAACTTTTATTTATTTAATTTTGTAACATAAAAGAGCGGTACAACTCAGTTTGACATCCCGGGTAGAGAGAGACATTCTCATAATGCTCGAAAATAGCAACTTACCCTGTAGAATCCAATTTTAATTCTGAAATATTATTTTGTTACTTATAGAAGACGAATGTATTTTTAGGAAATAGAGTTGTAACTGCTAAAAAAACTCAATTTGACAGCATGTTGATGAGTTCACTCAAGTCTTGGGAGTTGTTTTGACTCAACAGCTTTAGGATCAAAATTGCAATTTTTCGCCTCTACCTCAAACTATAAGGGATTACGAGAAAAATAATGTCTAGAATTTCCTGTAGAGCGAGATAACAAAACCACGAAATTGGATTTCGCGATATAATCTGGAGGTTGGTAGTGACAGGGCGACGTCGTCGTCGGCCGAGACCCGCCGTTTTTTGCTCATCTTCTTGTCCCTCGGTTCGTTTAGACCGCCTCACGACGATACGCCTCCTGGTCTATAAGGCAGCCAAGACGTTAGTGAAGTAAAATTAAAAAAGGTTTATTAAAGTTACTGCGGTAACCGAGTTCGAAGTGCACTTACCAAGGTTCGAAAACCAATACAGAGTAGCTTTAATGTTGTAACAACGGACAAAAACACTATACATACTTTTTCCGCTAAGTATAGAAACTTCCAATGTTTGATAGAAACCAATTCCTACTTCAAAAAATGAAAAAATATAATAAAAACTTTTTTAAACGTACACACTTCCTTCACTTCTATAGAATAGTGGAACCAGAGGCGGTTGTGCGCAGTGCCGCGGCGCACCGCACTTGCCACCAAAAACCCGCGCGTCATCAGCCCTACACCACCGGATGCTGATCTACGTAATGTAATCAACAACGATACATTTAGTCGTCGACTGAAAAACCTATTGTTGGATAATTAATTCATTAAATGTTAGCCGAAATTATGGGTTAAGAAAGGCAAAGGATCAAATGTTAAATGACACATAAGGGAAGCTCTATACAACAAGAGCGTATGCGTCAAGAGGAATTCTTTTTTTTTTCCAAAAGTCGTAGAACAAAGGTCGTTCTTTACACTAGCCTAAGTCATTCGCACCATGCCTTTTGTAAGAGCCGGCGTTACATCTGACGCACCCGTTCAAACAAAGCTGCAGTAAAATCGACATAAAATTTTACTGTAATAGAAAAGTTGAGGGTTACAGGCATGTCGTTTTGAATCATTGGTCCCGTTACGCCGAATCTCCTGCCATTTGTCAACTGTCATGTCGTGTGTTACGTTCATACGTTTCGTCCCACGACGTGAATCTATCCATGAATATTACTTTACAAACCCTACATGTTGTCATTTGAAATGGAATAAATTCACATGATCTGTCTTTAACTTTACTTCCGTTACTGAGAATGAAAATTTGTTTTATGCGACTTAAAAAGTGAGCTCTCGATTCGACTTTTTGATGAGTAAGTACCTACTATACGTATAAACTTTGTAAACAAACTTCTCGATTACCTACCATAAAAAGAAAGGATTTTTAAAAACTCAATCGTTTGAATTGTTTCAAAGGCTAAAGTTTTTTTAAAATTGAGTACCATAGTTAGTAGTTTTTTTAATACTTACTGGCAGATATTAATTTATACATTACGTTTTAATAATTCAAAATACTTCGTTTTAAAACGTAAGTCCATCTATGTAAAGAAAAAGCAAATTTTCTTATTTTGTTAGTATTGAAATTAAAAATAAACATTTTAACTATTTCAGTGCCTACCTAAGTTAAGTCTTACAATATAAAAAATTCAAGGCTCAAATTGAAAATTTCGAGGTCGTTTTACGAGATCTGTTAATAATTACCTTTGATAATTACATAAAGGAAGTAAAAATAAACAACAAAAGCTTTGGAAGGAATACCTAAAATCGTGGAGCCTCGCGAAAGACTGGAACCCAGCTTCATTCACACATTTTTACGTGTGCTTAAAAATTTCTTAGATCCCCAGAAATTTACTATTTATTGTCATCAGTACCTAATTGTTATTTACGTTGTAAATAGTCTGTAAGACTTTCAAAAAGAATATAAAAAAATATCTCGGTTTCTGTGAGATCAAGTAGTGAGTTTGGGCAAGTTATGGCACTTTATGTAGGTATATTATTGCAAAATAAACTTTCAATCAATTATGTATTTCCCAATTTCTTGAACATTTAATTCATACCGACTCCTTTCCCTCAAGCCCTTCTCTAATGAAATCATTGTAATTCCAATTTTAATTCTTAGAACATTCTTAGGCATAAACTAAATAGACATAAGTATAAATACAGGCAACGTTGCCTTAAGTATAGCTACAGACAGCCTCACTACGTTCTTAGCGGCGTTTCTGAGAAAATATCCGCGGCCTCAGTGCCTCAGTCATTAAGATGATAAAATGTGATAACAATAATGACTTCAGTTTATCATTCATTATCGTCAGTTTGTCGACATCTTCGATTTAGAAACGTATTATCTCGATTAAAAGCAAACTTTACAATTAACAAGATACGAAAAATAAATACATCGTAGAAAATTGTAGGGATAACATTAACAGTATTTTTTTTTGGTGAAATTGATACAAATTCTGAATGAATTTCAGATATAAATAAGAAAATTTTCCTCAAAAAGAGGAAGGAATAAGAGGAACTGAGAAAAAAGATACCTTAATTTATTAATATAGGTCCGATGACAGAGTAGTGGCTACGCCATAAAAAGCTTTTTAAAGAGGTAAGTTAAATATTTTGTACATATTTTTTTAGGTACTTACCTAAATATTTATTTACATAAATTAAAAAACCTCATGAGTGACTTTGACCTAAGTTCCCTTTGAACATGTGTACTAAAACAACAAGCTTATTTACATTCTCATACATATTTTTATGCAAACGGATTGAAATGTGTAACCAAATTTTTTTCGTATTTTTTTTTCTATAGCATAGAGAGAGTGTTAGGTGTATCAAAAAAACGAGACTGTTTTAGAGTCATGTTAAATACGAAGGGGAGAGGGCGCGTTACATACAGGCAAAGGCAATCGCTTCGTTCTGCTCAATGGATTCCAATTAACCAAGTAGCGGTATTATCGCGGCCTACTCCCGTTTCGGACGTTAGCGTTAATGATATAAAGTTGAATATATTATTATTTTTATTTATTATTTATAGTTATATTATTTTTTGTATCTGCATTTTCGTGTGTACCTACTACTCAATTGTAAAGCCTAAAAAGCGACTCCCACGGGACAGGCATAGCTTATTGTGGGTGTCACTGGTAAACTTTTCTTGTACAAATTCTTTCTTTTGCTAAATAAATATATTTCATATGTTACTTTACTTAACAAAGTGTAGACGAGCTAAGTTAATTAGTTTATTAACATCACTATCTATTACTATACACGTTTTATACAAATCCTCTCATTTGCAAACACATTGTGTGCCTTCCCTGCTACAGAGTTTTCAATCACAATTTGCGAATCAACAGTTAACTGCAGTTACGATTGAAGATATCCGTGTTTTTTAAACAAATCCACTAATAGTATAAACGCGAATGTAATAAATCTAACAAAAGTGTAGGTATCTGTAATAACTACGACCACCTCGGTTAGTTTGTGACAACTTTATACCGGGGAAAACAGTCCGCGGACTTGAAAGTTTCCGTAACTCGTAGATTAGCTCAGGTACGAGATTAAATTTAACTTCTCGTGTATTTGTATGAGCTATAGGACTATGGAGTATGTATTTAACTTTTTAAAATATGAAGCCATTGTGTTTTTAACTAAGCAGTTGAATAAACGGATTACTCATCCATCATAATATTAAGTTTAGTAGGTAACGAAGAATAATTTAGACTTCTGAGAAGTTTCAAAACCTTGCCGTTCTATAAGTCCAAGATTTTTTTTTGTCAAGGAACGCGCTAGAATTTTTTAAACTAGGCATAGATAGAATTTAGAATAGGTAGCTAAAAATGCAAACTAATAAACATTGATATATTTATGTACGAGTTTATTGTGTTGTGGTAAGCCGAGGCCAGTCAACTCCACCAAGTACTTGGGGCTACCCTAACCGGCTTCTAGAGGAACCCCAACATCTCCGTGCTATAATTTCCAGTCACATTCCGCAGCCTGTCCTAAGGTGGAACGGAACGGAAGGCGAGGTAAATGAGCTAGCGTTTTTCTCGAATCGTTCGTTACGGGCAACGGCGGCGTGCGGCGGTCACGTTAGCGGTACACTCGCTGAAACGGAATGCACTGACCAGGGTTGTCACTTCATTAATTAACTTGAGAAATTTATTCGTTAATGAGAGTTGAAATCATATAGTTACCGACCATTTAAATGACGCTTGATTTATTGTTGCATTGAACTTAGATTGAATCACATTATTTCTGATTCATTTTACAGTATATTATTACTGATTTATATTTAATTTAAATTTTCTTAATAAATAATACTTATTTGTGAAAAGGAATTTGCTATCAAGAAAAACCGTGCGCTTAGATTAGACTACTACATGTGCATATAAAGTTCCATTATTATGGTACTGCTGGGCGCTGGGATACTTTTTAGGTTGTTTAGGTGTTATGACGTGTCCTAATAGTTTAATACTTCTGGGGTACATCTTATGCGTACACCCGCTGATGTCTGACGGTCATTTGCAACTTTAAACACGTCAAAGTACGCCTT
The DNA here is from genome assembly GCA_949699065.1 of Metalampra italica. NCBI lineage: Eukaryota > Metazoa > Arthropoda > Insecta > Lepidoptera > Oecophoridae > Metalampra > Metalampra italica. The sequence goes on from OX452983.1 coordinate 5,546,634, forward strand.
ACCGCGATCAAAACAAAGTTGACACTGCCACGAAAGTATGTAGCTTGACCTGAGCTTGACTGTACCTTTATTACACTGATCCTGTTAGCTTCCACTCGGGAACACAATAATGCATGCTGTTTGGTGGCAGAAAAGGTAAGAGTGATATTATGATAGGTATACATATACTTATATCATATAACTACTAGCTCTTATAAACTAACCCAGGGTCCGTCTAGATAGGTTATAATCATAACGTCGAAAACCGAATTTGACATTAATTTAGTTTGAAAAGTTATAACTTGTTGTAGTACAGTTACTGTATGTACTATTATCATGTTGAAATAATTAAGGTTTATTGGACATTTTGAACCTGAATTGTGCATTCCTACATACTCGTATCTTATTTTACTTCTTTTGGGGTAGTTAGAACAAAGTATCTCTTTATTCCGCGTTCGTTTCGTTGTAGCATTTCGTATTTTTCAGAGCAAGTTACAAATTACTAGGTTTACTGTCGTTTTCTTTGCACAGTTCGTTCGTAGTTCGAAATAGAACAAATATTTTACTGAGCAATGGATAAAGAAAAACAAAGAATTAGGTAAGTTATACTTTTACGTTTGTTTCTCTGGTGGTTAAAAGACGATATCTATAGTATTGTGTTTGTTAATTAACATTTTAATAATTCAAATCAAATCAAATGTTCTTTATTGAGCACCAATATTAAATCTAAAAAAAATATAAGAATGAAAAAGGAAAATATTTGTTATTCTCCTGGGACCCCAGGGCCTCGCTTGAGGACATAAAATTTAAAAAGAAAACATAACTAAAACATTAAAAAAATAATAATCATAAAATAAGTGTGTGTTTTTGACGTTCACTTCTCTCTAGGACTAAAAATTAGAAATAAAACAAAACGTAAAACATAAAAATAAAACGAAATAATAAATAAATAAATAAAAATTTGACAATGAAAACAATTTTAAAGTAAAAGCAAAAAAACATTTTTAAAACGTAATTTTAATTGCTATACGATTATACGAAGCCGAAACCGTAGACATGGCGCGGCTAGATACTTCAGCAGAGTGCAGTGGGTGTAATAATATGTAACTGGATAACTTCATTAAGATGAAACCAAGCCGGGCCCATGTCGGCCGCTGCTGGGGACAAGATCGCAAGCGGGCCGCGAAATTAAATACACCACACTCGCGAAAACATGTAAACCGTAGTTTGTGTCACCTGAGCGGAAAAGTTTGGAGAAAATTTTTATAGGTTTACCCGTTACTCAGCCATCTATGCGGAAGTTTATACTTTTGTGACGGATACTGTGGTATCCTGGGTAGGAGATAGGTAGGTAGGATATGCAGAAACAAGGGGTTCCAATTCTCTGTTCTTTTTCTATGTAAATAAAAAATCTTGTATTGGATGCTTGATAAGAAATTGCTACTAAGAAGGTATTGTGCACTTTGTTATATTGCCACTGAAACACACTGTTCTAAAGGACGTGGAAAATCTTCAAAAAATCTATAACCAAATAACATATTTTGTCGAACTAGTTCAGCCACTATGTTCAGCGATGATTTTGATGGTGCAAGTACATTTACCAATTAATACGCAAAATAAAGTGGGAATAGTAATAAAGTAATTTTCCGTAGCATCACATCGACCGGCTCGCTCCGTCTGTTTCAAAGAAACGCACGCAACATTAACATTGTAAATGATGTGCGGTGCAGATCGACGGGTTCCGGGAACTAGCGCCGGGGCCTGATCGTGAACGCATTACTCTATTCCACTCAACTACCGCGAATAACGTTAAAACGTTCCTACTGGAACTAACTAACTAGGAGCGATCAGTTTAACATCTAATAGAACCGATTACCTAAACAGGTGTCATCCACTTTGTGTGTGTGTCATTTACTATACCGCACCGAATAGGTAATCCGACTTTCGCATCCATCCGCATCCTTAGGTAGGTACCTACTAGTATTCCTTTTCTTCTAGCGAAAGAGCTCTCTTTGACGTTTTGTGGGCTTTCACTAATTTCAGCTGTCATCGCATTAGACAATACCTATCTTAGGTGAAAATACTAAATTTCAACCTAGAGTTCAAACGTCATATTGAAGCTAATTCTCATTGGAGTGCAGGTAGGGTCTGTAGTTGCCTGAATATCGTTTGCAAACTTCGTAGATATTTCTTCATTTGAATCAGTGGATGACTTTTAATCGCTTCATGTGAGTTTTACTTCCGCGTGTAGTCCCGCGGACTCCCGCTTAGTGGTCAAGCCATCCGGCGTTATCTTGCAAAATTAAGAGGATTGCCTTGACGGACTGCGGCTGGTAATAAACGATGGCAATTTAGTTCGTTCGGGATGCCGTTTGGTAGCATGCGATGCGGTCACTCAACCGGCTCTGAGCCCGTTACGTCAGCGGCCGCATGCGGAATGCCACAATTAGATCGCATGCGAGACTCCTAATGCCTAGACCAGACGCCAATCGTCGATAGATATGACACAGTACCGTTAATACTCGCTTTTTGCGCGAACGCCACGGAATTCCGTGCGTTTTTCTTTGCGCTACGTTCTTGTTCAATTTACATAATGGCTGTTTACTCTCTTAGTGATCGTGAAGTTGGGATAAATGGATGCACGTATAATTGGAACTCGACTGAAAATTTTCTCATCAAGATTTCACAATACGGTCTTTACAGAGCGTGTCCACTGTTACTGCACCTGTGTCTGCCTTACTTGTTACTAATTTTAATAAATTCATGTAACGGTAAAATTAAATTTAATAATAACGACGTTGTCAAAAGGCGGACTGATTCCTTCCTAACAGACAGGTCTTACTAGATTCAAATAAATTTGTATTGACAGACTATTGATTGATAGTACATTGTGCATTTAGGGTAGTAAATAGGATATTACTAACGAGAGTCTATTAGAAGCCCGACGCCGAAGGCGTGGGGATTTTAATGACTCGAGTTTGTAATACCCTTACTACCCGTGATGCACACAATGTTTTTCATCACATTTGCGAGGAAATAAATACCTACGACACAAGGGAACAAATCTATTTTCTTTGACTTTGCTGAAATTATTTAAGTTTATTATAAATTAATTTAGTTAAATTGAGTTAAATTTAATTACCTTAATATAACATTCAGACAACACTCGAATAACATTCGGACACACTCGGACAACACTCCGACACACTCGGACAACACTCGGACACACTCGGACAACACTCGGACACAATCGGACAATACTCGGACACAATCGGACAACACTCAGATACACTTGGACAACACACGGACACACTCGGACAACACTCGGACACAATCGGACAACACTCGGACACACTCGGACTACACTCGGACAACACTCGGACACACTCGGACAACACTGGGACACACTCGGACACACGCGGACAACACTCGTACAACACTCGGACACACTCGGACAATACTCGGACACACTCGGACAACACTAAGTTTAACTCGTTAACTCTAGTTAAGTTAAATTGAGTAATAAACCAGTTCAGTACAGCCAGCTACACATTTCAGTCCCTAGGGGTAATATTATTCATATTCATATTCATTTATTTTGTAATGAACATACAGCGTCAATAAATTTATGTAATACTAATACTTAAGTAGTAATAATTATTACAATATAATAATATGTAAGTACATCAGATTATTGTACTGATTATCATTATTCTCCCGCGGGTATATATAGGCCATTGTGTTTCTTCGGGCACGCATATATTAAGACACCTAACGAGCAAGTGTGATGAAAATTAATTTATTATCTTTGTTATACATTGTCCTGTATTGATTGTATAATAATAATAAAAAATTATAATTTTTGTAATGAGTAATAAATTATGAAATGACGTAAGTTTAATGTAAAATGATCAATAAATGACTGAAACTGAAACAACTCAACGAGCCTACAATGAACCCCTTTTGGTTAAATAGTTGACCAATATAAGTATAACAGTTAGGTAATTAAAAGTTTTCGGTGAAACTTTCGACAAAATGAATATCGATGTAGCCCCACATGAAAGCCCCACTTTTCGGTCACAGACCTACCCACTCAACCTCAGAACTTCTGTGCTTGAACGAAGGGCGTACAGGCCATAGTCCACCACGCTGGCCAATGTGGGTTGGTGGATTTCATATCCACACCACAAAAAAAAATTCAAAACTTAAGGCAACACTACTACAATAGACTATACCCATCATAATTATGATAGGATTTTCCACCCCGCGAGTTTTCAAATTTCACCTTTATGAAACATTCGTTTAGAATATTAGCCTCTGGGTGTTGTGAAAAAATATTATACATACCTACCTTCTATAGTGAGATAGATAAGTCTTTAAGTTTTTATTTGGATGGGAGTTGAGAATCAACTACAGTGTTAACAAGAAAAATCTAAAATGCAATCTAAAGTTTTACACGAACTTGTTTTACATTCCCTTTGGCGAGTCGGAATCTCTTTACAGTAGTTCTGTGGTGAGTTTAAGAGAGGAATGAAGACATAACTACTGAATTAACGTTGCACCTTGTTTATTTATATAGTTTTCATTAAACTCTCTAAACTTTGGTACGGAGTTTAAAATACGTGTGATTATAGTACCTACATTTAATTAACATAGTCTGTGGTGTGATCTAAAAATCTCTTTAATAAAGTACGAATGTTGAGGTTCCTCAAATAAGAAAAGCACCTACAAAAGAGTCTTTAATACAGGGTTTAAAATAAAATAACCTAGTGCTTATTTAGGTCATACGTAAAATAATTATTTTTCATCACACTTGCTCGTTATGGGTCTTATTATATGCGTTCCTAAAGAAACACAATGGCCTATATACACCCGCGGGAGAATAATGAAAATCAGTACAATATTATTACCCCTAGGGACTAATGTGTAGCTGGCTGTACTGAACTGGTTTGTTAAATTGAATAGTTAACTTGACTTATCTCGACTAAACTCGACTGTACTCGCCTGTACTCGACTGTACTCGACTGTACCCAACTTTACTCGATTTGACTCGACTTGAGTTAACTTGAGTTATATAAGGTAATTAAATTTAACTAAATTAATTTAATAAACTTAAATAATATCAGCAAAGTCAAAGAAAATAAATTTGTTCCCTTGTGTCGTAGGTATTTATTTCCTCGCAAATGTGATGAAAAACATTGTGTGCTTCACGGGCAGTAAGGGTATTACAAACTCGGGTCATTAAAATCCCTCCGCCTTCGGCGTCGGGCTTCTAACAGACTCTCGTTAGTAATATCCTACTTACTGCCCTTATTGTACAATGTACTATATTTCTCGAGTTTGCGGCTTGAGATTGAGACAGGACCAAGGGACACTAAACGTCCAATTAAAGGCAACAGTCAATTACATGATGCATTTACCAACTATTTAAGCTTTGCCCTTATTTATTTACGTTTTTAGTATCTCTAATTACTTAATTTATCAATAAAATAAATGACGAGAAAAAGGTTTCACGAGGGAACAATACTTAATCAAGATATAGATTCGCGTAGCCCATTACAATATCAAACGTTTTCATGACTGAGATGCGGTAAAACGTTGGAAATGACGTTTTCAAAGGCGATAGGTATTTAAGAGAGGAGTGTGATTACAAAGGGAGATAGGTGTATTGGGCTCTCGGATCCAGGGCGCTTGTCTCGAGGGCCAATACTCGATCGGTCCTCGGCTCCCGGGCTATAAAGCTATGAACCGACATCAGTCGATACAGCACAATATAAAAACCATGCCGCCGTCCAAGCCAAAAACCGTCCAGTGGACAGAATCTAGTTTCTAGATATTCCTCTTGTGAAAAGGGGAAAATGTTTTGCGATATTATTGATTTTTATTGTATGACTAATAAGATTTTTGAGTGAATTGTAATTCTTTTTCGATCCATTTTTCCGTAATTGTCAGGCAATTTTACATAAATGATCCAACTTACAGCTCAATCGGTCAGTATTTTTCGAATAATACGAAGTACAGACATACATTTAATAGACGAGAAGCTCTCTGTGTATATGTTTTGGCGGATCCCTTTATAACTAGTAGTTCCGTGAGAACAGTAGACCTCGCCAGCCCTTATAAACCAAACCTAAAAGAAACCAACAAAAGTCAACTTTGGAAACAGAAAAAGTACCTACTAAAGTGACAAAAATTAGCACTTTAAAGCTTAATATTTCGCAAACGGATCCCTGAATCGAAAAATGTTTATCACACACCCGCGATATTTTTGAAAGACCCATCCAACGATACCCCACACCATGGATATCACGCGGAAAAAAATAATTTTCCATTTTACGTATGCAGTTCTATGAACATAATTTATTTTTTCAACTTTCTTAAGTCGATCCACTATTACTCAAAAACTAATAGAACCTACTTAGCCGTAATAGTTTTCCTTGTAACTACGTTATATATGCTACTGCCATGAATTTTTTCACATTTCCAGAAGCAACCGTTTAGCTGGCAGGGGGGGGACACGTGACTCTAACAAAAATTACCGCTTTAAAGCTTAATATTTCGCCAACGGATCCCTAAATCGAAAAAATGGTATTCACACACCAGCAATATTTTTGAAAGACCTATCCAACGATATCCCACACTATGGGATTCACAAGAAAAAAAAAGTTCACTCCCACTTTGCGAGTATGGTAGGTACTCTAAAAAAAATGTTTTTCAAAATTTTATTCTACTCATTTTGTAGGTTTAATTAATTTATACATATGCCAAATTTTCGTCAAAATCGGTTGAAAAATGCGACCTGTAGAGAATTACAGACAGACAGACAGACAGACAGCCGGACAAGAGCATTTTTGGCCAGTCTCGAAACGTAGACGCTTCGCTCGCTTCGCTCGCTCGGTCAATAAGGTTAGAATAATAAAAAAACAGACGAATTTTTACATGTTTGAAAACAATTGATCTTGATTCCACTTAAACATTCATTTATTAACCTTATACACTAATTGAGACATTTCTACCTACCTACCTACTATAACGCTTGTAGCAACCAACAGCAAGTGTCTGCAAGAATAATTGGAATTCCTACTGTCACTAACAAAGATACTGAAGATTTATTAGCCGCTATATACCGATAATTAATAGACGCCCCCAGTACATTGTGCGCAGATTTATCGCCCACATACTTACCAGCTTGCATTCCTTTTGAGCTTATCTCAAAGCCCAAGTCGGCTCTTTCACTAACTATCTAGAAAATTCATCTAAACTTGTGTGCTGCTAAAACATAGTTGAAACTTACGTAACTACTGCTCTTCAAAGATAATATGAAAATCATTTTATGATATTAAATTATGAAGCACCGTGTTCAGTAACATGCTATTATTCTTTCCACTGTTGGACATGAGAATGGAACTACCCTCGTAACGAATGTCAAACGCCTTGATACTTTTCTTAAAATCCCTTTAATTACCAAAACAGACAGACAGACCGACGGACAACGAAACCTAAAAATCTAAACCCTATAAAAGTCACACAACATGTACAAGCACGAAGTTTTCTGCAATCGAACCCACGACGACCTCTGGCGTTCGTAGTCCAACTTAAATACTAATAATGACCTAGTTAAGCACATAAACTGCAAGTAACTTGGCTCAAATAGACAATTATGCAAAGGAACTAGTACAACGAACTGCATTCCGTCCGGTATCACTGACTTCTTCCTCGGTTGGCAAGTATGCAGTCCTGACAAATACTCTCGAGGCGGCAGAATGCAGAATGGTCACTGCACAATTCCACACATGCAGACCCATTGTGCCGGGACAAAGCCCGGCGCGATGAGGGATTCAAGTGAGCCAACTTAGTGGACTTGAAAAGGTGAATGCAAGTATTCCGTTGGCAATTTCCTTGCGGATGCCCGATGGATTCCTAACATCACATTAAGGTGTCCGTCTTTAGCTTTTGTTCTGGTCTGAAATATTTTATGTAACTATTTATACGTATGAATCAAATGTCATTTCAATTATATCAATTTCTACGATTTTATTTAAGTATCGTATGTAGCACGGTGTAAACCTGCCTGTATATGTTGTGTTCATAATATTATTAATGTAAACATCGTATTGAAGTGTTTGTGTTATCTTATAAATTGAACGTCTTGCTCATGTTATAGCCTTATACTCGTAGGTACGACAAAATCTACTAAATTAAATCGTAGAAGTAGCGGTATTTACTTGAAGCTTCGGCGCCAATGACTAAGCTCACACTCATCACAATGGCCATAAATACCAACCCACGTCCATGCCAATATTATGAGTCACAAATTTTCAACTTTTACAAGAAAGTAATTGCTTATAAAATACTTACTGAATGACTTTAGGAGGGAAGAAAGTATTTAATTTTTAAGAGCGACTTTTAAATAATACATGTCGCTTCGAATTTAAACCAGTAAAATCGATGGTTTAGTTTTTCTCTATGTATATAGTTCTACTTTTATTTGAAAATAAGGAAATTTACTAAACAGAATATAGAACGAATAAAACCTATAAAGTTCTTAAACCGACAAATGAATTACCTATACTTAATTCAAATTTTATACAAGATAAAAACAATTAAGTTAGTAGGTACTTAAAAACCAAAATAAACCAACCTAATCGGGCAACATAACACATCAGTCGATATTTAATAGCATTAATTTTATTTATTTTTTTATTTATTCGACTTCGATTTAGACGACTTTACTATTTAGGGGCAGCCAATTAGGGGTATCCTTCTAATTAATTTATAATTTAAGCTGAGCTAATGACAATGACATGAGCCACAGTCATGCATGATGCCCGTATACTACTACAACTACGCACAACTACACACAACGCCAGATAATTTTAATTTTACATGTGGCCCCTCCATACTAGGTACTGGTCCCAAGGGACAACTATAAATTATTAATGACTTCCTTCATACGTTAATGTGTCATTCCATTGCAGGAAAGCAGTTAATGATGATAATTGCAGAATATCCGTAGGTGATTTCAGTGAAGTAACTGACTTACACCATAAACTTAGAATCGCTTTATTTTCGAGATAGATGATGAGCAAATTGCTCACAGCAATATTTGAGTAACTACTTGTTACCACCATCTTTTTAAATACGTTAGTATATTCTAATTTTATGGAAAAATTATGATTGTGTCAACAAAAGCTCAAAATCCAATTGTGTTAACAACGTTTCCATCCATGCATCACAAATAATAACAATTTTCGGGAACAAAACGTAATATGGAGCCCAGCGCTCGTAGTCTCCTGTGTCATCGCGACTAAAGGAGACATTTTGCGTTTAATTAGGGCATTTTGCGTTTATGAATTTACATTACCCTTACATGTGCATGAGGACGTACATATTGTACTTGCCGATATTACATGTGACGAAAGCACAAAAGTGCACCAATGGCGGATTTTTTAAATTATATTCTTTTGATATTTTATTGTACGGCAACGGCAACTAGCCCTCGGCACACGGGAAGGGCGTCTGAACTCTGGACCCATAAAATCAAATCAAATCAACAGCCTATTAATATGTCCCTACTGCTGGGGCTCAGGCCTACCCTCTCAACGAGGACGTTCGGGATACAGTCCACCACACCACGCTAGCCCAGTGCGGGTTGTTGGAATTCACGATGTTTTCCTTCACCGTTTGAGAGCAGTAAGTAAATGTACAGTCGCAATCAAAAGTGCAGTCATACCTTAAAGCATACATTGGCTTGCAAGGAATAAACTGTGTCTGTGTGTGTGTGTGGGTAACTGTTTGAAAAGGGTTAGTTATTTTACTCATAAGCATCATATAAGTTTCGAGAAAAACCCATTGGTACATGGCCCAGCCGGGGATCGAACTTCGGACTTTTCGATATAATAGGCCGCCACTGAACTACAAATATGTGTGCAAAGCGCGAAAGTCTAAAATGTAAGTACATAAACTCTTCAATTCGATGTCTTTACCATACCCTCCTTAGACTGTGTTTATTCAAAATATAAACAGAAACCATCGAGCCCCTTGGAAGAAATTTTCGTTTGAATAGGTAACGCATTCCTTTACTTTGAACTGGGGATCAGATCTGTCACACACACAGTTCAATCCACTTGGCTCCACCTCACCGTTCACTAATTAAATACTAAATTGCTTTTGTCTCCCGCTTCCCAGCCCACTTAATCCTTGTTATTTTTAGGCGCATTAACCGCGATGCCAGCTAGTTAGCAGCGGAGACGTCGCTCCTGAGGATCGATTGTCTAATGAGTCACCCACGACATGGGAGTGCACTTGGCGTCCCCACTCTCCCCACGCGTGGTGATGGATGACAAATCGCTTTCATATATCCCACGAGCCACGACGTTTTTAGTCGGGTTTGATTTAGTTACGGTTAGAGGCTATTTATGTTTACTTACTAATTTAATTTGGCTTTTATTGTTGCTACGCCGAGCGTCAAGGTTTCTACGCGTTTGAGCGATTTCACCCTTCGCACGCTATCTGCGTTTATTTTTTCTCTCGGGTACTATCTTATGGTAAAGCGTATATCAAAATAGTAAAGTTTTGAATTAGTAAGTAAGTGTACCCTTTGGACTAACATAATGAATAAGTTATTTAAAAATAACTTTTCAATGTTTTAAAATGATAATCATGTTGTGGTTCATGTTTTCAATATTTTATGGTGAGGCAACGAACATCATAATTTTGGAATCATTTTGGAATCAATGTTCATTATAGTCAATCACGATTCATTATCTATTATTATGTGTTTTTTCTTTGCGTTAAAGAACAAGTCCGTACACGTATTCCTAATTCTTGGACCATTATGTCATTAGATGAAGCCCCCAGGTAGTTTCGACCGTAATGATGTCACTTTGTTGTGTTAACTAAGGTTACGCCTCGAAAGTCTAGAAGGTCGTGTTTTCGATTCCCACTGGGACAGACAATTTTGTTTTATAATCTGATTTATAACTAACTGCAAGTTATGATTTGTTTTATACTTGGGGAATTGCAATGTCTTTTTCACAGGGAATCCTTACATTGCGAATCCTTACATCTTGGAATTTTCCAAAAATACACAGCGTTGTATTGTTAGGTACCTAATTCGTTACTTAGTATTTTAAGTAGGGCTAAACCTTAGGTTACGCTTACTTACATTATTTAAAAAAAAACTAAGAGGTAGATAAAGAGAATCCTTTGAAATAAACGTTTCGTTTAAATTGTTTTGTACTTGCAGCTGAGTGAGGCAGAAGAGATGTAATGCGAATAGTTTTTGTGGACTAAGCGAAGGGTAGTAAGCGGATATCAAATAACACAAGCCAATAAAAACCAAAATAAAAACGAATTTCTAATTTAATTTGTCGTAGCTTTATCAATTTGTCGGTTTGCCTCACAACTGTTTTGTCTCGTATAATAATGTCTCAACCGTTTTGTTTCATATTATTGTCTCACAACACAACCCTTTTGATGACCTCAATCAGTAGGACAACATCGATACTCGATACCGTCGAAAGTCGATTAAATACAACATTTAATCCCAATGCATTAAAATTTTCCCTATAAAAATTCTAGACCCTGCATCAATTAGTAGCGCCCGTAAATCTTTTTGGCGGTTATGTTAAGTTGGCTGATTCCTGCGCATTAACTAATTTTAGGTGACGAAGGGGAGCTGTGCGGGGGTTCAGTAGCGACGCGACACGCATAATCAATTTAAAGAAATAATTCATTAAACCGATCAATCGAATAAAAAATTTCATGTTTTTGGACATCTCTACGCATCACATTATGTCAATTACGCACATATAACACTGTGACTATATTCACTCAAGCACCAAAAAGATTTACGGGAACTAACATCATTAGTGATTATTTTCTTTATTACATAGTATAAAACAAAGTCTGTCTATAACTCTGTTCCTTAGATCATTTACACTACGCAACGGATTTTGATGCGGTTTTCACTATCATTCAGATAATTTCTTCCGGATGGTTTATATGTACTTATCACATGCGGGCTTATGGCTTCGTACCTTATAAGCTAGGTACCTTATAAGTTTTAATTCTAGATCCGCTTATCATTCGACGCTTGCACCGCGCCCCACAGTCAGACGTGCTCGGAGAACAATGCACCTACTGCGTCGCAATGCCATTCGCAAGGACTTTCTTTCCTACGTTTGACACGGTATATCCGTAACACACACAAAGTAAACGTCATTTGCAACCAGTCAAGGTACATATATGTTATTTTATTTTTCCTTGAAACCACCGGTTTCTTGCGATATTGAGATGTTAATGGTAACTATAATATAAGAAAGTAGGTAATGCAGGTAATATTATTGTAAGGTAGAGGTATGGTAAATACACGTACGTGTGTGTACTACAGTCACTAACAAAATAAAATAGACTCGTGATTTTAGTTTGTTGACATACATTATTTTCGAATTTAATTTTGTAAAGCGGTCGTAACCGAGAAAAATGTACGTCAAGAAGATATAGACATGGTACTGTGACTCCTGAGAGTAATGCCGATTGGTTGACGAATCTGTACCGCGAACCAATCATCCGCATGGCGAATTTAAATTTCATTACATAACACATTAACCCGTTTGGTAATAATTAATTAAACAATACCCGGGTGTAAAGTACGAGTAGGCTATTATGCCTTGTTTTGTAATGAGAAATTTAAAGCACTGTATAGTAGAAAAAAATAGTTTATAACATATTTGCTCGTAAAGGGTCACTTATTTCACCAATTTCAATATCGTAATGTATCTCATTACGCACTTGTGCGTTATTGTAAAGTAAAACGTACAAGTTTTTAAAAAAAAAGTAAAACGCACAGTTTATCAAGATGCTCCGTCTAAAAACGAACAATTAGCAAAGAGTTTTTATGTCAGAAAGTGGTCAACATTTTATGAATAAAATTAACTTTAGGAGATAAAATAAATAAATATTTAATCTTTAAATTAATTTTGACAATAAATTACAACCATTTATCTGTAACAAAAAACACAAAAATATTAATTTACTTTTTAAGTAATACTGGCTGTTTTTTGTGCCTTTGCCTAAAAAAAAGCGCTGATGCGCGCGCATCGCTAATTTGTGAACAAGTAAAATTATTCAATTTTAAAAATTGTTCAAATTTTTATAACTGCTTTAACAAGTAATTAAACATGTATTCGTTTTCAGAGTTTTATTTATTTCCTCGCAAATATGTTATAAAACGTCGTATGACATACGTGCGCTTTGAAAACTTATATCATATTGTACTATTACCTAATCCTATAATTATCTAATTCAATAATATTTATTCATGAAAAATAATATAGTTTATACCATTGTCACTCTAAAAAGTGCATTTTGTTTCTCGAAAACAGTGAATAAAACTCTCTTCTAGTCAACAGAGAATAAAAACATTTCGAAATTTGGAACAACACGAATTGTGTACAAAAAAAAGAATAAAACATGCCGAACCATAATAATTCTCTAGTCAGCCAGTATTATGTTCTAATTTCACCATATAACTAAAATCTCATTGGTGGGGCCGCGAATTCGAACCTTCCTGAATTTCACAATACATTTCTAATGTACCTATATATTAGGGGCTTCCTTCACCACTTGCTTATAAAGTCCTAGATACCCTATCTGCATGGTTTATCTGCCTGATAAGCTAACAGCAAGATCAAGTGGCAGTTTTTTTTAAATCTGTCAGATCAAATCAAATCAAATATACTTTATTGAGCACCAAATTATATCAAAAGTTTACATTATGATAATTTACTAAACTGTGTACAATCAAAAGGCGGCCTTATCGCTTTCAGCGATTTCTTCCAGGCAACCTTAGGGTAATCAGATAAGGATTGTTTTTCGAATTTATCGCGGGAGTACTTCAGTTTTGTGTGAACTTTCTGTAATTTAAAATTTTAAATAAAATAAAATATCAATTTATTTTATCAGAGACTTGAGGTGTGATACACGAAAATATTATCAGACAGATTTATCTGACAGATTAGGTTATATCTGTCAGCTTACTATTTTATTTTCTCGCAGTCAATGGTATAAAGTAGAGTACACAACTCGTGAATAAAAAATTTAATCTCGGTCCTTGTATCCCTCGCTACGCTCAGGATTCTAATCTAGAATCCTTCGCTGCTTTCGGGATCCAACAAGTCCCTCGAATTAAATTCTTTTTTTATTCACTTGTCGCATAATCTACTATTATTATTGCCGACATTTTCAATATATTGAAACTTATTCAGTAAACAATACGAGTAGATATCTATTCGCTGAAAGACATGTAGGTAAGGGTATTTTTGTATACTTATAACAATATTAAGTAAAGTGGAATCCCGGGAATTTAGTTAGGGTACGCATTACAAACTCCTTTTAGCCAGCAACTACGGAATTCAATAAAAGGGCTCGGAACGGAAAACCGTCTTTTCTATTCGGTAAAGTGAGAATTATACGTTCCCAAAAATAAAGAAAAAAAACTACAGCGTTGTGTAAAGTAGGGATCCCTTGCTCTAACTTTTCGAAGGGAATTATACTTACAACCGACAAGGGGGAAACAAACTACAAAAACAACACCGTACACGGCTACCCTTTTCATTGTTACGTATACAGAGGGATCAATGCATCGTCGTCACCGTCATAAGTTTCATTTCAAGTTCATTCAGTTCATTTCACACAGTTCACAAGTTTCATTTCAGTTCAAGGGATCAACTAAAAAGAGAAATATCTCTTATCTGAAGGCTTTGTTGGCGTTTGATAAACGTATTTCTTAAGCTATATCCAAAACCATTTCCGATTCCATCCCAAAGTTTTTTTGTAATTTGAAAATCGTAAAAATATTACAACACCCGGCGGTATCGCATCGCGTTATAAAACAGGGGAATGAATCTGGGAAAAAACTCAGTGCAAACTCGAATTAAATGGCGGTACCTATTTCTGGTGACAGTGGAATCCATCAGCGGTCTCGATTGAGGCGATAACCACGGCCGCCCCCCCACCACCCCCCCTGGAAATAAATCGTAATTTGATAGCGCCCTCTAGTGGCGCGTGCCGTGACGTCACAGTCAAAGAATAATAAAAAGTATAGAGGCGACACTATCTGAGTCCAATCTAATATAACTAATTGTGATAAAGTTTTTAAATGAAGACTTGCCTGGTTTGTATGCCGTTTCTGATGCTTTGATTTATAATTTTATGAATTTGACGCCAGAGTCTGTTTGTTCCGATTTGAATGCGGTTTTTTACGTCTTCAAGAATGAAGAAGGTTCATAGCCTAATTATTTCAATGGTTTTGGGGATTTTAAAGTTTTTCGTAAACCTTTTTTTGTGTCGGGGGTTTAACATTTTTCAATTTCATTTTTATTACGTATGTACCTAATACGGTTTTTTTTTGTAATAAACCAATTCCGTGTAAGTAGATGGTGAAATTGGTGTTAATGTACCAATTGGAATCCCCTCTGAAATTATGTCATTGTACCAAATCAAGCAAACAAGAACCCTAACATTATTATTCATGGGTTTTTACGGCCGCGTCGCTGCCGCTAACTGTGATTCGTGTTTTGGATTTTTTTAAATAGATACTTATAAATAATACCTTCCAAAAACAAAAATTCCCGTACAAAAAAAGATGACGTCACAACTCCTCTTTTTTTTGGTGCTACGGCTCAAATTAGTTCATAGGGCTTAATCGTTCCTATTTTCATGTTTCTAACACCATTTACAGCATTTTCGTGAATTTCGGAGTGTACGCAGTATCAAGTAGGTAACCACTATTAATTCGAAAATCTGTACGTATGCCATATTCAGTAACTGACAAACTATGTTATATAGACTATACATTTATAGCTCGTAATGTGTATGACGTATCGACAAGCGAATTCAATTACTGCCTGTCGAAGTATAAATATAGATAAATTACACAGTGAGGAATCAGCAAGACGTGGCGTGGGTGTGATCGGCGGCTAGTGGCGGCCCTGTGGCGGCCCTGTGGTGGCGCGTTGCTTACCCAGCTGCACTTTATTAAACTAGCACTATACAGCCTGGTCTGTCCTGCAAAGTGTGTAAGCCAAGATTTTTTATCTTGTTTCTTTTTTTTGGGAGGTTTGGCTTGGTTACTAGACCTTTAATCCATATTATGAACGACAATTTTGAAACTAACTGGAGGTATTACACGCATTACTGTACTAATTTACTATTTACTAATAGTTTCTAATACTTTTCTTTTTAAGTTTTTTTTCTCTAAAACCCGCAATATAAAATATTATGTAGACTAGACAAACGTGACACTTCGGCTCCAAAAGAAAGCATGTGTGAGTTATTATAAGAACCTTACGTAATTACTTCAGAGAAAATCAAATTCATTTCAGTTTTGATAGTGGTTTTTTAACTCAGAGTCCAAAAATCTATTTTAACAGGAACATTAAAGTAGCTGTCCAATAATAGCACAAGTCTAAAAAAAAAAGCCCCTCTGATATTTATTCCTTCCGCTTCTTTTCATTATTTCCCGACTCCCATTTTGATGGAGTGTAAAAGCTCCCTTCAAACATTTATTATAATCCTCTTTTCGATAATTAAAACTGACGCCAATCCTACTTAATTTTTTTTCCTTATCTACCGGTACACAATATACCCGCGATTTCCTCTGCGTTAAAAAGGTATCCTATCTATACTATGTTATTCTGCAAGATAATTTAATCAAAATCCATGCAATGAACAAACAAAATTATCGACACTTGGTTTCATATATTTTATTTGTATACGAATTTCTATTTATGACTCGTATGTAGGCACATAGCAAATCCATTTAATTTTCTTCCATTTCTAGCCCAATCTTGTTAAAGCTGTCTACAAAAACAAACACAATACGGACTTTGATTTCGATTCTATTATGTACGATTGTATTGTTTCGTTCAAAATTTATCTCTGATTATGTCCTTTCTTTTGTGTGTCTAATAAATAAATAAAACAACAGTTATGTTTATTTATTGTATAGTCAGATTTTTATGATCAATAAACTATAGGTATACGTCATTATTTTTATCTCAGAATGAATAAGTGGCAATCTCCAATGCATCTGGTATTGTTCCTGAGCAATCTGATATTCTTTCCTCATCCATCCTGCGCTGCACCCTTCACCAGTAGGTACTTAGCTATATTAATTCTATGCCTAAGCGAATACACCCGGTACTTTAATCTTGCATACTTACATACAAAAAAAATACCATGGATTTTTGTTTTATTTCAGAATAGTTTTTTCAACACTCTACATTTTGTATCTTAAAAGGTATTTCAATACGATCGTAGTTTTTTCTCCATATTTCGAGCAAATAAAAGAGCGGGTCGTGCGATACAGTAGGTTTAATAATACCCGTGCCATTTTGATATCGGGCGCGCGTGGGCGTGTGTATGAAGCTATATCGACTTTTTACAGCCGTAATAATTGTATAGGCAATGGTGCTATAAACTGCTCATCCCCTTTGAGCTGGGCCAAACCACACACTCGAGACGTAGTAACCGGTAGCATAGTAAATGAGCTCTCATCTGTTTGTGTGAGGTCAAGGGTTCGCATTTCTTGCGATGCGTCGGGATATCGCACGCATCGTCTCGCAACATTTTTCAGATTGGACATTATTATCGTAAATCATTTAGTCACCTGCAATAAATTACTGGGTTATTATGACCAATGTATACATTACATGTCAATAAGAGAAAATGGATTATTTAATTAAATTCCAACCCTGGCTAATGTTGTACGGGCGGGAGTGCGGCGATACGCGACGACATAGATTAAAATAAACGCAGTTTATTAATTATAACTTAGATTTAAACACCAAATAACAAACGAATGAGGGTTGATCGACGTTGGTCTTAGCACTCAAAATTCTTTGCATTGTTTAATTATCGCAGGTGCCTAAATGTACACCCTGTATAGCCATTCGCCAATAGTATGATGATGAGAGCACTGCAATAACCACGGTACGGGATTAATATATAAATGTAAGTAGACTGTTAACCGAGCCGTCGCGCCGTTGGCTCCTTGACCCTGCCGAGGCGCGTGTGTAGCGTAGGCGTCGCTAGGCGGCCTGCGCCTTCCAGCCAGACAGAGGCCGTCGCCGGCGCCCTTCCCGGATAAATAAAGGCGTTCCACACCACCGAGATACATCGCACGACGTAGCGAGTAGGCGCGGCATTGGTAATGCCCATGTCAAATAGAAGACGTTGGTAAGCTGATGCGATGCTGTGATTGATCGTACTTAAATTAACGCAATTCACTTCTACGTGTGGTTTACAACGACGGAGTTTAATAGAACGTATAGAAGGAGATATCTTGCGCTAAATAGCTGAACGTTGTATGTATAGCCAGACTACTTCTGGGTCAGACTACATTCAGAACTTGACTATGATCGGTCAACATGGAGCATGTATACAGACAGGGTGAATTTTTAACCAAAATGTATCGGGAAACAGTAATAACAATAGTAACAGTAAGTAATGTGTTCAGTTCGTGCGGCATTCGTTATTTGTTCCGTATACGATCGTTTATTATAATTCTGACTATGTAGGTATAATATGAATTTTCTTGATGAAATAAAGAAGGTTCAATGTCGGTAAGTAATAATTTAATAAATTAAACGCCAGCAAATGTTTTTTTTTTGTAACCTATTCACATCTAAAAACCTACGTCTTGTCTTGTGGGCACGCCACCAGTGGACCTTTGCACCAGCTTCGACACGGGGCGGGATTTTCGAATAGTTTAGGTTAGACGATAATTATTTTAAATTAATTATAGTATAGTAAGTATAGGTACTTTACTTTACTACTATAGTATTTATAAAGGCAGTGTGCTCAAACCTTACATCTCCCATAATATTTCACTAAAGTGAACCGGCTATTCTTTCTTTTCATCGCGCTGGCATTTTACCAAGCGACTTTTTATGCAAGTACAAAGCTATGGGGCACAATCAATGCTTTACAGACGGAAGATCGAGGCTTTAGCGTATTTTTTTCAGTCGACTATTAAAGATCGAGATACTACAATTTGCTGTAGATATTAATGTCTTCCTGAAAGTTCTTAGATTATTTGAACAAACTGACACCTCTATCGGTCCTTGAAAGTACAATAATCACATTGCCAAGCTTTTCGTATACCTAGTTTAACTTTTCTCCTGGAACTTATTTTCCAGAAGTCAAAATTAGATTTTAATACTTAGACAGCGGTGGTTTTAATATTTAAATCCTAGATTAATACATATCGTTATTGTCGATTCCTGGTGAAATTTTATACATGTACGAATTACATACGAAAGCTTTCACTCTCATTCCACACCATTTCAGAGTTTATTTTGAGGATCAACACGTATTTAAGAGTTTCCTTAACTAAATAACTTGTGTGAATGTATTATAAACTCCGTAATATAATACGGAGTATCAAAGGGAACTCATTGTAAAACGTACCGGCCCCGAGCAGCGAATTCATGAATAAAATAATAATGATTAGATTACAAATTCAAAATAATTCATTCTTTTCTTTTGAATTAGTACAAAAGCATGTCAACGTCAGAAAGGTAAAATAAGAGAGGAATACTTTTATTTGTGTCGTCACCGTTTCTTTAATACATTTATTTGAAGGCAAGGTCAGAAAAGGCCATCAAATTTTCCTTACAGGAAAAAGTGTTACCCAAATATTATATTAAGTGCTACGCGTATAAAGGTTTTTCACGGCGTCTGGTAAACACATTCATCACAATATAACTCTGTCCTCTTTCTACATCACATGCCTGCCGCTCGGTCAACCCTTCAGCCACCGACTGTTATTAAATTATGGGTGAACGAAAATAAGGGTAGATACAGACATAGTTGAAGTCAGTTAGAAAACTGAAGCTTTCATCATTTTATTATTTGTTCATGATAATGCATAATAATTCATCGTTAGTCTATCGATGTCCACTGTTGGATGAGGTGTTCACAGATTTCCAATGGCCATGGTAACAAATACAATTAATGCCATCTTACATTTTATTCTTCACCGTTTGTCAGAAATCTCGCACAAGCGACATGTTGCGGAGCGTCAGAAAACTTTCGTGATTAATGTTTTCCCCATTAAAATTAGCGAAACCTTTTCCACCCACGTTTGTAGGGCCTTTCCAGGCCCTGGAGCGGCGGGTGACATCGGTTATCTGAGAAAAACTCACTGAGAGGCGTTCACAAAAGTTTGTTGAGTAAACTTTGTCGAGAGCGTGACCGGAAAATGTCACTAGCATATTGTTTAATAAAAAAAACTGACAAGAAGGTACAGATCCTATCGTGAACTTAATTGCATAGTGTGCAATTTAATTGGACTTAGTCATTTAAAATTTGTTAATGAAATATACCAAGGCAGAAAAACTGGGCTTAGACTACCTGGCGTGAAGTGGCGTGCTATTAATTTGTAACGTGTCCTTTGGAACTGAGTTTTGTATGCGGAAAGGAAGGACAGTCTCGATATCGTTTGAGGCATATGAAGAATATATCCAGATGACGGGCAACACATCGTATCTAGACCGTGGTGACTGGTGACAGGGCATAAACATAATTTTATTTTTGGAGAGGCTTGGTCCAGCAGTTCACTTATTGTCAGGCTGTTGGTGATGAATCATCACGTCACTGGTGATGACATCTTGCTTAGAAGGTAGTTTATTGCTTTATCGTGATATAATATCGTCTTGGACATCTTGCTCGCTAGTGATGTATTGTATTTGCAACCTGTACCGAACTAACATTGTATTCACGTTTAAAATGAAGTTTATATTCGTAGAAATATAATAATATAAATACCTTGACTTAGCCCCACAGAGAAGCTATTTGATATGGTAATCTAATCACCTCAGCGAAATATTTTTCCTTTGTCAAAGTTTTCATTCCGCAGACCTCCCAACGATGTTAGGGTTACAAAATGAATAAATAATTGAAGTTTATTTTTAGGTTGAATTAACACTGCGGTTGCGGGTTGTGGTATATCGCGTCACTGTGGCGCTGTTAGCGACGTATAATTTATTTATGAGGAAATATATCATGACCAGAGCATGCCTATTTATGTAGTTACGCTTTAGCTAGGATAATCATTTGTTAGCGCTATCGCTCTATTCTGTATGATGCATGAAATAAAATAAATAATGTATGTTACTCTCTCAGGGAGAGCATGCAACATAATCCACTACAATAACCTTGTGCCATATGATGATAGGTACCAATACATAGGTAGGTAAGTACTACAATAAGCTTTGAAACTTCGAAAAGCTTCTTTAACTTTAGCTGTTCTTAAGCTCTAAAAAACTCATTGCCAATGATTGGTACAGGTTTAAAAGCTCACCCTTAAATACTACTACTAAATTAAATAAACCTACCTACAATAGTTGGTGAAAATAGATAGGTAAATAAATATCAAATGGATCTTGCTGTTTACCGACTCCGAATACTATTGTAGGTACGAGTAGTCAAGTTTTAGGGCTTCGTTCACCACTTGCTGATAAAGTCCCAGATACCCTATCTGCAGGTTATCTGACAGATATGTATTTTTTTTAGTTTTACAGGTATCTGATTGCCTTTATCTTATATATTTTATAATATAATCTATCACACAGATTTAACTGATAGATTAGTTTATCTCCAAGATTACTA
This sequence comes from Metalampra italica, assembly GCA_949699065.1. Classification (NCBI taxonomy): domain Eukaryota; kingdom Metazoa; phylum Arthropoda; class Insecta; order Lepidoptera; family Oecophoridae; genus Metalampra; species Metalampra italica. The sequence continues at coordinate 5,568,291 of OX452983.1, forward strand.
TCTGTGACAATATCAGGAAGTGGTGAAAGAAGCCCTTAATCTTATACAATAGAAAATTACGATATTCGTAATGCGAAGTCTAACTTTAGACTTATTCACTGTAATTCAGCACTGAAATACACAGATGAACTGAATATGCGATACAATAGAGCATTTACGGAGATCTCGTTAGTTAAATGTCGCCGTAGGCTGGGCACAGCTTCCACTCGTAGGGCTGCCAAATTTTTTATTGCTATAATCCCACTACTTATAACTGCGAAAGTTTGGATGTCTGTGAGTTTTGATGTTTGTTGCCCAATTGATAAGTTTAACGGCTAAACGGATTTTAATGACACTAGGTAGAATAACACAGGATACGCGAGGCGTACGCTAGCTATCGTCTGGCTTATTTGGCCAGGTCCTTTTAATACCCTAGTTCATCGCCAGGAAACGATTTTTAAATGTAAAAGGGTGTTGGTGGCTACCCGCAATATATGTATGGACTCCTAGATGATAGGTACCTAAGCTGTTTAGGAATGTTTGGACCTGCATAAACTTCCGTTGCAAAATGATAATACTCTTAAAAACCGTATACCTGCTCAAAAGTTGGCAACCTTAAGCTGCTCCCTCACTCCACCCCCTGTGTGGCCCCTCTTCCGTCTACCGCCGGCCGCCCACGCATCGTAAAGGTTAAGGGCGAACCATTGTGGATGCGCTTGCATTGAGCGGTGAATCTCTCAGCTTTTATTAAATACGTTTGAAATGAAAGCTTTCATTTCGCTTTTATGTGTGCTGCGCTCGGTTCGTAGCGTGAAATAATTAATTTAATTAAGATCAATGTTTTATTTAGCTTCAGTTTGCAAAAAAGGTTTTATTTTAGTCTTTCGGGTAAATTTAAATTACATCCCAACCATTTTGTGTACAGTACTCTTGAAATGTAACAGTTTACCTACTTTTAGGGGCTGGAAGTGTTTGTTTAATCCATCAAAAAGGACAAAGTTTAAAAATAAAAAGTCCCAATTTACGGCAGTATGTATTTTTGTGGGGCTTGGAAACTAAGTAGCTGGTCGCTAAGTGTTTCAAGTCGTAGTTACTCTACCCTGTCGAAGCTTAGCAGTCTAACCAGAAGGCGCGTTCGCGCTTGAAATTGAAGCCAAAAATACAAGGTACCCTAAAACAGCTATCGCACAAAAAGCATCTTAAAAGTACGGGAGTTGGTTTTGTTTTTGGACACAATGTGCGGCATACACGCTTGTTTGCACGTCTGGTTTGTTCTGTATTCTGAGATCTATGCACGAGAACATTCTTCGTGAGACGCAGTTTTCACTGAACTCAGAGGGAGTTCAGTGAAAACTGCATTTACTGTTAGAGTATTACCGTTACGTGCACTGCTCAACTCATCATATCCTTAGGTACACGTTACTACGCTTTCATTTTCATCATTAAATGGATTTCATTTTACAAAACAGCTATGAAACAAACACAAAACAGAGCTGCTGCGACGCGATGCCGGCCGTTCCACGCAAGCATCAAATTAACGACCACAGATAATGGAATATCGGCAGAGAGCGTGTCGCGTTGTCAACGCTATTTTAATCTGTGTTAAGCGCTGTTTTACACAGCTCACCATGATTCGATAAAATGTACCAATTTGGATTGTGATTAACACCTGCCTGTTGATAAGGGCATGATTCATTGTAAAGGAACGTCTGCTTCATTAGTTCATTAATTATTTCATAAAGAAAATGAGAAATACAACCGTACACAGATAGAGCCAGCGGCGCCGGGCGACCACAGCTGGGCTATAAGCAGTTCAAATTAAGCTTTATTAGAACCTATCTGTGAGTATAATTATGTTTTTTGTCTTGTGTTTCTCCGCAAAGCGAAAATTTTAGACGTCATCGGCCGCATTGGCAAGTTGATCTTCGTTGCGAGGTGGTGATGCACTATCGCCGGAGATACGCGGAAAGTCCCAACTTCGTCAGGTTCTCCGTGAGCATTTTGGGTGCTGTGCTGGAGATAATGAGTAGGATGATCAGAACTTCCTGCTGCTGGCAAAAATTATCTCAGTGTCTTCTGCTGGCGATTGTACGACCAGTAATAATAATTACGGAGCGTGCACATCTGGACGCGGGTGTCGCGCGCCGTATCATCATTCATCAGGCCACGCCGCCGCCCGGCGTACAACTGAGATAGGTATTAACGAGCCACCAGATCGAAACTACCATATGAGAAGGCTATAGCTTTATCATTTTTTCCTCTCTCTTATAAATAATTGTATTGTGTACTCACATACTATTAAATCCTGTTAAATTATTAACCTGAATGCGAATATGTGTTGCTCAATCATGTTATAACGGCTGAACGGATTTTGCTGAAACTTGGTACAGTTATAGCTTGACTAAGGTACGTGGACAGTAAGGAACACCAACGACACCAACCAAATAAAAGTCCAATAAAAGTAGATTATTAAATTGACAATGAGTAATTGTTTTTGTATCTCTTGGGATTTATGAAAATAAATAGTAGGTAGGTACATAACTTAACCTACTTATTAAACTGCATGTTGTGGTCAACGTCGAATATCCCTTATAATATACCTACGAGTAACATAGGACCAAACGAACGAAATACTAAAGGCTCCGTTCTTCCTGACTAAGTATTCCGAAATAAGACTTACTCAAGTTTAATGTGATACTGCATTTTCTGTCATAAAATTAACAACGAAACTTTTGATTTATTAACCATAGGAAACTTTGGATTCATTACTACCTAACAGCATGCAGACACGAGGTAAACACGTGTCGGCGGGCGAGACAGTATTATAATGATATTATAATGTGTGTATTTATATATCAGTGTTGACAACATCAAACTTTGCCTGTTCATTGACCACCGTATGTTTAAAGATGATGTGTTATCTATGTCATTTACACTGATTACGGTAAAGTGGGAGACGGACTGATGGATTATTGATGATATTTATGTATGTAACAGTGGTGAATATAAAAAATCATCATCAACAGCCTATTAATGTTCCTTTTTGTGGGGCTCAGGCCTACCCTCTCCACGAGGGCGTTCGGGCTATAGTCCACCACGCTAGCCCAGTGCGGGTTGGTGGACTTCACATACGCCTAAGAATTTCTTCTGCGGCGTATGCAGGTTTCCTCACGATGTTTTCCTTCACCGTTTGAGAGCAGTCAGTAAAATGTACTTAAGTTTCGAGAAAAAACCCATTGGTACATGGCCCAGCTGGGGATCGAACTCCGGACCTTTCGATATGATAGGCTGCGTCTTATCCCCTACGCCACTGACGCTTTCATGATATAAAAAATACTCATATAAAATAAATTTTCACTATTTTCGTTCAAAAATGAGTTTAGTAGTCAATTATGTTTAGTTAGTCTTTAAGTTTAGTGTTCTACCTTTTATAGTTCTATTGGAACACATAGAAGAAATCTTGATACAAAAAATCAACAACGGCTTTATAGATCTCAAGCTTACAGTAGTAGGTACATACTTGCATATTTTTATTATGGTAATTTTAACATATTACAGATTACAGTGAGTGTCTGTAACATAACATTACGCAGACAATTATCGAGGCACCTCCCGTTGGCGCCTCGGCGGTTCAATAGCCGGCAACGAATGGATTTTAATATCGCTATTTATAGGCGAATTTAAATACATTCTCTTGTTGGCATATCGCATCTATTACCAATGCACTCTGTACAAATTGCTGGAAACCACATTTTCACATAATACGCCGTTCGTCGGATACCGTTAGTAAAATAAATTAAAAAATTAGTTTCGAAATTTTTTTCCCATGCTGTCAAACGGTGGAGGAAAACATCGTGAGGGAACCTGCATACGCCAAAGAAGAAATTTGTAGGCGCATGTGAAGTTCACCAAGCCGCACTGGGCTAGCGTGGTGGACTACAGCCCATACGCCCTCGTTGAGAGGGTAGGCCTGTGCCCCAGCAGTGGGGACAAGGCTGTTGATGTACTGAATATTTTTTTTAGAAAATGACGAAACCTAATAAATACAATTAATTGATGCCAAAAATGTTACACAATTTCTGTTTAAAGTATCTATTGTCCTGTTTGTCATGTTTCTAATCTGAACACGTGAAACTCAGTATAGTTTTCAAGCCTAAATGTATGCTACGTGATTAGACGGGTTCACAGGAAGTAACATTTTCAACACTTTACCGCGGGATAGCTGGGGAATTGATATTATGTAAGAGAACCCAAATCAATTTTTCCTTATTTGAAGCTACCACAGCCAATGAAGTCATCGATCCATCATACATTAGATTTAATGGCTTTCAATTATGAGTAGCAGTTAAAGTAAACACGATATAATATTATACTCATTAAAGTGTATTGTAGAGCACAGACCTTGAGGGGCTCTCACCAAAGGTGAGGTCGCTGACCCATTATTGGTAGGCATTACTCATAGGTATCAGCCAATTGTCTTCTGGACCCCGGTACGAAATGACTCTCAGGTCGTGCTGAAATATTGTATGAAATTTCATTTCGTAGGTACTCGATTACGTTCTCTTTGAGGTAAGTTTGTCCAGACATTCGAAATTATCTCGCGGCCCCGTAGTTGGCAAAATGACACTGGCCACTATGACTTAGCGCCATCTATACATATAATAAAATCGTAAAGGCCAAAAAGTCTGTACATTGAATATATTCGAAAAAAAACCAACCAGGGCGACTTAAAATGAGCAACTGAACATGTTAGAACAGTTTTTAAAATTATTGTCTGTCTGTTTGTTTGAACGCGCATCACGCCTAAACCGCCGAACGGATTTTGACGAAACTTTGTATAGTGACAGTGTATATCCCGGAATAACATAATAAATCACAAAAATCTCGAAAATTTGCCGAGAAATAACAACCAGCAATAAAAAACTCTCATTTGCTAAAATTTGTATGAACTTACAGGTCAGAGTAGCCTGGTTATTTTTGAAAGTGTCTATACATATAATAAAATCGTAAAGGCCAAAAAGTCTGTACATTGAATATATTCGAAAAAAAACCAACCAGGGCGACTTAAAATGAGCAACTGAACATGTTAGAACAGTTTTTAAAATTATTGTCTGTCTGTTTGTTTGAACGCGCATCACGCCTAAACCGCCGAACGGATTTTGACGAAACTTTGTATAGTGACAGTGTATATCCCGGAATAACATAATAAATCACAAAAATCTCGAAAATTTGCCGAGAAATAACAACCAGCAATAAAAAACTCTCATTTGCTAAAATTTGTATGAACTTACAGGTCAGAGTAGCCTGGTTATTTTTGAAAGTGTTACAAGTGAGCCCTGTTCAAAGGATAGGGCTACTCTGCAAACTACCATAGGTTTTTTATTATAAACCCTGACTGACTGACATACAGGATGTAACAAAATCCCTATATTGACCGGTTACAGGGGCTCTCGGTATCGAATACCTACTGATTTGTTTTCTACAGTGACTGGCCGTTGGCTTAGTTGATGGTGAGTGGTAACCACGAGTGGTGACCCTGCCTACTGAGCTAAAGGTTTTGGGTTCATTCTCACCCGGGGCCAACATTTGTTTTCGCGCGTTTGTTCGTGCGTTTGTACGCGCGTTTGGTTGGTTGGTTCGCGCGTTTGTTGGTTGCGGGTTGTTCGCGCGTTTGGTTGATTGGTTATTTGGTTGGTTTGTTCGCGCGTTTCGTGCGTTTGTTCGCGCATTTGTTTGCGCTTTTGGTTGGTTTTGGTTATTTGGTTGGTTTGTTAGCGGGTTTCGCGTTTGTTCGCGCGTTTGATCGCGCGTTTGTTCGCGCGTTCCGCGCGTTTGTTCGCGCGTTAGTTGGTTGCGGGTTTGTTGGTTATTTGGTTGGTTTGTTCGCGCGTTTCGCGCGTTTGTTCGCGCATTTTGTTAGTTGGTTGGTTATTTGGTTTGTTCGCGCGTTTCGCGTTTGTTCGCGCGTATCGCGCGTTTGATCACTTGGTAGGTTAGTTGGTTTGTTCGCACGTTTCGCGCGTTTGTTTGCGCCTTTCGTTTGTTATTTTGTTGGTTTGTCACGCGTTTCGCGTTTGTTCGCGCGTTTCGTGCGTTTGTTCGCGCGTTTCGCGCGTTTGTTTACGCGTTTCGCGCGTTTGATCGCTTGGTAGGTTAGTTGGTTTGTTCGCGCGTTTGTTTGCGCTTTTGGTTGGTTTTGGTTATTTGGTTGGTTTGTTAGCGGGTTTCGCGTTTGTTCGCGCGTTTCGCGCGTTTGTTCGCGCGTTCCGCGCGTTTGTTCGCGCGTTAGTTGGTTGCGGGTATGTTGGTTATTTGGTTGGTTTGTTCGCGCGTTTCGCGCGTTTGTTCGCGCATTTTGTTAGTTGGTTGGTTAAGGTTTGTTCGCGCGTTTCGCGTTTGTTCGCGCGTATCGCGCGTTTGATCACTTGGTAGGTTAGTTGGTTTGTTCGCGCGTTTCGCGCGTTTGTTTGCGCCTTTGGTTTGTTATTTTGTTGGTTTGTCACGCGTTTCGCGTTTGTTCGCGCGTTTCGCGCGTTTGTTTACGCGTTTCGCGCGTTTGTTTACGCGTTTCGCGCGTTTGATCGCTTGGTAGGTTAGTTGGTTTGTTCGCGCGTTTCGCGCGTTTGTTCGGGTTTGTTGGTTGCGGGTTTGTTCGCGCTTTCGTGCGTTTATTGGTTGCGGGTTTGTTTGCGTGTTTGGTTGGTTATTTGGTTGCTTTGTTCGCGCGTTTCGCGCGTTTGTACGCGAGTTTCGCGCGAATGTTCACGCGTTTGTGTGCGCTTTTGGTATGTTGGTTGGTTTGTTCGCGCGTTTCGCGTTTGTTCGCGCGTTTCGCGCGTTTGATCGCGCGTTTCGCGCGTTTGTTCGCGCGTTTTGCGCGTTTGATCGCTTGGTAGGTTAGATGGTTTGTTCGCGAGTTTCGCGCGAATGTTCGCGCGTTTGTGTGCGCCTTTGGTTTGTTGGTTGGTTATTTGGTTGGTTTGTTCGCGCGTTTCGCGTTTGTTCGCGCGTTTCGCGCGTTTGTTCGCGCGTATCGCGCGTTTGATCACTTGGTAGGTTAGTTGGTTTGTTCGCGCGTTTCGCGCGTTTGTTTGCGCCTTTGGTTTGTTGGTTGGTTATTTTGTTGGTTTGTCGCGCGTTTCGCGTTTGTTCGCGCGTTTCGCGCGTTTGATCGCTTGGTAGGTTAGTTGGTTTATTCGCGCGTTTCGCGCGTTTGTTCGGGTTTGTTGGTTGCGGGTTTGTTCGCGCGTTTGTTCGCATAATTTTATTGTAACTAGACGCTGTCTGAGTATAGGAGAGATAGCTATACCTACTTCCAAAATCCACGCATACGAAGTTGCGGGCAACAGCTAGTTACCTAATAAAAGAATAATAAGAATTTGCCGAGAAAACATGTCGAATTTTCCTGAATGTGATTCAATGCAAGTATTACGATCTCGGTAGATACAGGCTACTTTTTACTACGGGAATATGCTAGTAACCACAGGATTGGTATAAAACTAAGATGTCAGTAAACAAATTAATATACTGGCGTATAGCAATATGGAAAACACTATTATTTTCCACGCTAACAAACCCCTGACAGACCGTTCGCAGTTCACAGTCGAATGGTCGAAACAGAACATTACAGTTCATTTGCTGGTATACGAGTATATTTTTTCATATTCACGCCATAAATTTGCTATTCATTCACCGGTCCTTGTTATTATAATAGGCCGTTAGGCTAACACCTTCTTAGTACACTTTTTAAACCTTACTAAAGTAAATAACGAATCCTCTACTACCGGCTGTTAGGTAGTAGGTACCTAATTAAAAATCGAACTTCCTTGTCCATTGCGTTATAACTAACAGGACTACGAATATACAGGGTGGAAATTACAGGGGCGGTAGTTGGAGGGAAAGTACCCTAAATATTGATGATGGTAAATTTTACTGAAAGTAGCATTCAGTTTTTTTTTTTCAAAAATAAGATAAGTAGAACTGCATTTAAAATTAAGAAATCACCTGTCTGAGCCGGGAATCGAACGGGAAATTAAAAAAAAAACGCATTTATGCCTGTATTTTTATGTTAAAGTATAGAAAAGTTATATTGCCTCTGTATCAGGCCACTAGGTGTTATGTTAAGTAAGTAAATAAATTATGAATTACATAATCGTTAAATTAGTTTTTACGAAACTATCCAGAAAAACTAAACCTCGTCGCGATTAAACATAACTTTATATCACACTATAACCAAGAAAGTGTATTTTTGCAACATTTTGTTTGACATATTTATTCTTTTATGTATAGGTATTGTAGTGCCCCTTTTATGTGTCTGTAAACACATCATCGAGGGAGCTTATCGGTAAACAAGAATGTTTGCACTCCGCCGTGTTAAAATGGGAAACGAAAATCATGTTTACATCATAACGTAGGTAGGTATAGCCTGTACAATCGTGTAGCAATTTACTATTTCTACATTATTTATGGAGACGCTGAAAGTGCGCATGAAACGTATTGGGGAAAAAGAACCAGATTTTCTAGGAAAACCTCTTTTCGCTGAGTTGCTAAATTATCTACCTATAGTTCGTCACTTAACTGAAATTAATGTTTAATTTGAATAGTAGTTTTATCATCAATTCTAACAGCCACTATAGAGGATTGATCTATAGTGAGTGTTACTCAACACGAGCAAGGTGCATAACAATAAAGACTAATAAAGGAAACTCCAGGTTTTCTAGTTATATAATTTTGTCTTCTTTTTGTTTGGAATAGGTAACTATTTATTTCCAAAAATCTGCTTGTATTCTATTCTTCGGTCAAATTTTTATTCTTTGAGAACAGAATTATTACTAAATTGTTCTTATACTTATAATTTCGCATAACTCAAGCCTATCTTGTATAAAAAAACGTGCGCTAAAAAGTAACATGTTATATTATGAATGGAATCTCACACGACCACTCAATCAGCAAAAAATATGTACCTACCACGTGGTACTACGAACACCTGGGTACCGTTACAGGTGTGGGGGCCAGTTGTACGATTAGGACAAAGACCTCGTAGACCGGACCACACAAGTCCACTACACTTTGGTATGATAAATATAATAGTAATCGATTTTAGGAACGAACTTGGGTGGGGCGGTAGGCATGTACGTTGACCAACAGCAACTTCGATCTAGGTCCTACTTTGACGAAACGAGTCTTTGACAAATGGCTCCCAATTCTTTTAAATCTGTCAACTTTCTCTTTAAATAAAGTTATGTAATGATAAATTAGTATTTAAGTAAAATTCATCAGTCTATACGCTCTCAGTATCCTGTTCCAGTATCCGGTTATACTTCCTTACGAATGAAAAGAAAATATGGAGTTCGTATAGTTTTGTCTTAGCGCCAAGACCGATTTAATTCTGATCTTGCAACCAGTCAGTAAGTATCTTTGTTTTTATATTTATACATAGGTGGACGGATAATTAGAAACAGGGCAAGATTTTCATACAATCGAGGTCACTTTGAAGCCATGGGGCTCCGTGAAGGATTGATCGAGGCGTGATCTGATTACGGTCATCGAGAGAGTACATGGAGGACTTTCAGATCACTATAGATATTCAACTGATCAGATCAGCTGTTTGGGAGCAGCATCGTCATGATTCCTTAACTTTAAGATTTTTACCTTTAACTTTAAGATACATTTTTATGCCATTTTGCAGGTTTTTTTCTACATGACGATGCTGCTACCAAACGGCTCATCTGATCAGTTGGATATCTATAGTGATCTGAAAGTCCTCCATGTACTCTCTCGATGACCGTCATCAGATCATGCCCCGACCAATCCTTTACGGAGAACCATGGCTTCAAAGTGACCTCGATTGTATGAAAATCTTGCCCTGTTTCTAATTATCCGTCCACCTATGTATATTATCAACAAAAAAAAATAAAAGAAAAAATTCCTAAATACCGCGGGCGTATAAATAGAAACGTCTAAGGAAGTTCTAAGGTGATTATTTGCACGAAAACGTATATACTTAAACGAATATAAATAATATAAGCAATCGAAGCAAGCCACTGAAGCCATGTTTTCCCTAATCAAAGTTTTTCCTTCCTCATAATTATAAATATTGTGTTGTATTGTGAAAGCCGGTGGCGGCGGCTGTCACATGCAATAAGGAGGGAAGCAAAAGTGCTGATCGAAATAAGTTTAGTGCCCACTTATACGCAAACATTTTGCCAGGGCTGGCCGGCTTGAGGAGTTAAATGAGGAACACGTGTCCTTGATCTTATAAAAGATGCTAAATTTATATTCTGGGTAAGATAACTTACTGACTTTCTAGAAGGTGAAGCAAAAACTAGACTAAAATCGTACACAGTACAATAAAAGACGAACAGACAATGCAGATTGATATTTTGTCTCTTGGCAGATACTTAAAGACGACCTCGTCGCAAGCGGGAAGCGTCGCGAACCGGTACGACACCACTTCGGTCATGTTTGTAGTCTTAATTGAGGCGAGAGCAGGCCCAAGTTGGCTGGCAGTGCTCATTAACATCAACAAACAACTGGCTAAGTACTGTCGCCGAGCCGTCGCCAACTAATCGGCTTCCACTGTACAACACTGCCGAAATGCTTTTATTCACAGGGAACCTTGATATAAACCTTTTTGTGAAGTATATGTTCTACGTACGACAGGTTTCAACATTCACATTGTTGGGATGAAAATCAAAGTATGCCTTTACAAGAGACGTTTTCGTATCATGTTAGTTTACTCACTAGGGCAAAAATACTCCAACACGGACGTTTTCGAATAGGTGTGGAAAGTTGTGAAACTAAATACTGCCGATAATTTTGAGACTAGAAAAGTGTAGGAGAAGGTTTATAAACCTGATGTTAGTCCTACTTAAAAATAGCAAAATAGTCTATTGGTATGTTCGTTAATTCGAAACATAAAATAAATCTTAGATGGAAGACCCTTGTCTTACGATCGAGCCGTGCGATGGAACTAATGATGGAAATAATAAGACCAGGACAAACATGTAATTTATTAATTTTACTTAAACTTTATTGAACATTAAACCAGGCGAATTTAGTGCCGAAAGCATTCTCTATTTCTCTACTATAAACGAACAAACACTGACCCTGACGCACGAATAGAAAACCCAAGTCTGTAAAACAACAACAAAGAAAGAACAAGACATCATTAAATTTTAATGAGCCTTAAAATTCCAATTTTGAAATAAGCCTTCAGAATCTGTCAAGATGCTGAGACAACACGTTATACATAGAAACAAGAACAACAAAATTTGGTACTTTTCGCTTGCTTTGCTATACAAAAGTTGTAACTTGCTAGTCGCGTGGGTGCGCCAACAACTGTTATGAAAGGGAATCTTTTCAATCCCCAAGTAACGTTCCTGAAAAAGGTACGCGTGATTTATGTGTGTAGCTTTCTTTTGTTAACGGCATACGATTGAATGCTAAAAACGCCACGATTTATGTCTGCACAATGCTCCTCGGGAAAATATTTATGAATGTTACGGATTAGTGATTATTTTCCTTTCATGCGTCGTATACGTGTCATTAAGTACATATGATTACAGATGCTTTGATGTTTACAATGTATACCTATATCTATTATTGGGGACATTTCATATGAAAAGATTTTCCTTCTTGTGAATGTTGTGAAGGTATTCCGTATTCAGTGATGCTATTTTGTTTGCAAATACGATGAAAAGATGATATTAAAAGGTTCTCGCGATTCACAAACCATTGTACTTACCTACCAAACTTTAGAAGGCTTCTTGTGAGAATCGTAGGGACGGGCGGCGTTGAACTTATTTTTAAGTTTGTTACGAAATCATAGAATCGAATCCACCACAATTGTCAATCCAAATAATTACACATTATGTAGTATCTATCCACTTTCTTGCAACGTCGCTCGAAAATTGTAGCCGCCTCTTTGCGACACCATTTACTTTAAAACTATGAATCTAATGGACTATGGGTAGGAATAGAAACTTAATGTAGATTCTTACACAGTTTCCTCTTTAGTGCTTATAGTTTTTGAGTTATATCACGGGAAATATAAACCTACTCATAATATGGCCAATAGTTTGTTCTTTTAATGAAAGTTTTGACCACCTTTCGATTCTAAAGGACGTGGACAAACTTTTTCACAAACTTTTAGGATTCACACCCATTAAATTTATTTCAGTATTAGTACAAAAATTTTAGCTTCCCTTTCAAGAGCGAAGGTGCCGTCTGGTGTACCTACTGCATTAGTATAACATTGTCTAGTGCAATTAAATTGCGCTATTCTAATTACTAAAACAAACAGCAGATTTTGTTATTCGCTTTAGGTATTATTAGGATTGTAGAAGTAAGAAATCGTTCTAAGCTTCTTTCTGAAATTACGCAGATAAATTCGAAACCAGATAAAGGCAGCTATACTTACATTAATTATATAATATAAACTAATTTGCCTTTTCAGTACGTTGTATTGATTAGATTATATTTTTTATATTCACACGGGAAGGTTAGAATCATTCCACAAATATTTTAGGGCTGCGCACGGCGCTAAATAAAACGTTAATCTGTTTTAATAGGACGTTATTTCTGAGCCATAACATAAGGTTCAGCACAGGGATTAAAAGCATTACGCTTATTGCTTATCTGTAAATCCTACTCAGCTACAGCGCTCACGAAGGTGGCTCTTCATGTGAATCCAAACGGAAGGGTCGCGCAGTTATAATATTAAATAATGCCCTTACATCCTCGGTTATTTTCTTGAGGAGATAAACGATGCCGCCAAGATATTGAATTATTGTATGTGAGAGAAAGTACACCGCACGAAGTATGAAAAAAGCATAGCTGTAAAAAATAATATTACCTATTATAATGTGTTTGACGCGTATTAAAACTTTCTTTATAAAAAAAAACATAGCCTAACTGATAAAATTAAAATAATTATATTTATTAAGTACAGGATGACTAGCTGAGTACAGTCAATGTTAAAAAAGTTGGGTGTTTCCTCGTGGTCCTACTAATGTGACGCGTTTTCAAACAGACAAGAAATTCTTGAAAAGTGTTCGGGCTCAGATAGCCTAAGATTACTAAAGGCTATTGGAATACATTAGTATTCCAATTGTTTATTGAAAATCCCTTCAATGTACAGAAATACTCCCGTAACAGTTTTATAACTACAAAAAAAGCTCAATATTTAAGTTTTTATTTCATTTATTTGAAAATAATCTCAAGTTATATGAATGAGTAATGTGCCTGACACAACAGAGGTAGGTAGCTAAACCGTAAGGAATCGTGACCTCTAAATCTAGTAGACGTACCTAAGTAGTTTGATATTTAAACTTCGGCGTGAATCCTTAGGAAGTATTTTAAATCTCTAGGGAGTGACCTTTTCAAATGCGTGTGGGTTGTTCAAGCGGGGGCGACTTACGCGCAGTCTATTTCCCATAAAAAAGCATAAGTGTATTCCAATTTGGACTGTAATATAGCATTGATTATGGTGCAAAGAACCTAACATTACCGAGCCCAACTGGGGTTATTGACTGCACAATAATAAAGTGATAGGTATGTCAAAAGGGATCGCTGCGAATAATTAACTATTTGATTAAAGCTTTATGATTGATTAGGGAAGTACTTATCTACATATAAATTAACTTCAACGTTGTTGAATAGGTTTGACTTTTCATTCATTTAAAGCATGCATGTTTGTATGCATGTAGGGTATGTGTGTGCGGGTGTGAAGTAAATACTATGTAATACTAAATAAATCTCGTATTTTATAAGTACAGCGTTACGTTATTTTACAAAACAGCGTTTCAACCCTATTCGCCGCGCGCCGACATCATGCCGCTGCACAACACTTGCTAGGCTTGGAATTTAATGAAATAAACTTCAAAATAAAGTATTATTTTGCCTCGCTTAAAAATACATTAAAGTATTTTTTTAATAAAGTATTTTTTTAAATCGCCCCGTTAATGCTTGCATGTGTTTAAATCTACACCTGTATATAACAAACCGTCTAAGTACCTAATTTATTAACTAAAACTATAAATGTTTCATTGATTTCTGTTTACGTACGATCATAATTATGATAGAGCTTGAAGGGTCAGTTAATTGCCGTAATAACATACCTACTATTCGCTATCGCGGCACACCGCATGAAAATTTCCTCGATCATATGATTTTACCTATTCTGAAAGAAATTCAAAGTCGATATCACCCTGAAAGTCCATAAATATACCTGAAATGTTTACGATAATTTGTTTCACAAGTTACGTTACGTGTCCGTAACACCTGAACGAAATAATATTACGGTATCACAATCTACAACTTCAGCGTAGCCCGCTTCTAACAAGTGTTTATTTACGTACTTACGCTCGCACAAGTTTCAAACAATGCGATCATAACAACCGGACCTCGTCTCGTATTATTATCTACAGACCGTAACAAGTGCTGAAAAAATTTGACTTAGCGAGTACCCAGTAATGTAATACAGTGCTACGACGGACGCTCTCGTAGGCAACCATGTGTTCCGACCACGCGGACGACGATCGATAGCTACGAAGCCAGACAGGCGGCATCGGCATGCACTTACCGTGGTCATCTTGAAGTTCAACTTCCGCTGCCACGCGGTCTCGAGGTGCAGCGCCATTTTGAAATTTAACACGTACAGTCCACGAAAGTAACGAAAAACCACTTCAATATAGACCGGTAAGCCGGTGTTTGGTAATAAATTCACGTGTAGTAGTACGTAGCGACTTCGCGTGGCAGGTCGCGTGGTTCACGCGGCCATCTTAGTCGCCTGTCAAAACGTTCCGAGTTTCCACCGCGCGGCGCCACCGTCGGCAATCGTTAGGTCTGAGCCCGCCCGCCCGCCCGCCACCGCCACGCTGCCCCACGCGGGGCGGCGGCGAGCGGCGCGGCGCGGGGGGCGCGAACACCGCCGCTGTTTCACGAGATTTTCCGCCACCAATTGATTTATAGCCAAACTTGTAATGAGATTAAAGTTACACTTCGCAACATATGGGTTTTTTATTTCAATAATATTGCGAGTTCGTTAAACTAAGTTGGATTTATTGCTGTATTCATGGCTGTTCACATCTTGCTTTACTAGTTCGAGTTACGGATAGTTTTTATAACAATCAATGCAATGCAGGACGTTATGTATATACTTTTTTGCACAAATACAATTAAAACAGGTACAATTTGCAGATAGGTATCAATCACACGTAAGGCGGTCTTATCGCTTTAAGCAATCTCGTTCAGACAATTTTTTGTATACAATTGGGAATGAGGATGCGACCAAGCCTTACCGGGTACGTAGGTATAAATTGTGTGTTTGTTTGTTTCTCGTTCACGCCTTTAAATATTCATAAAACTATATAATATAGCCAAAAGTATATAGTACTACACACGTAGTAGGTATATTACATATCTTGAACGCTTAAAAAAACTTAAAGTTCATCAGGTCTACATCAGGCAGCATATAAAGACAGGCGCGAGAGTCAACATCTCACCCACTTGTGTACTTCAAGAACTTGTACTTACTCAAACACAATAGCCCTGCATTCAGGGACGAATGTCAACATGATACAGAAGCACACAGAATACAGACTATAAAGGCTTGTGTGGCTTTACCAAGCAGAAGTGCCACAATGGGACCGGCACAATATAAAGGACGCGGCAATATATTTTGATTAGCGCGTCGTATATTACACGACAGACATCAAAAACGAATTACTGGACCATTATTCGTGCACGTCTGTCGAGCCCAGTTTATAGCACTTCACGTTTAAGAGCTTTCGTGGAACTATATTAGGTAAAGCCAATCAACTCAATTTAATGTTTGTAATACATTTAAAAACAATAGCTACGTGTTTTGATTCTATCAATTCAGGCCGTTTTATCGACGCGATAGCTTCTAGATAACCGCTTTATCTATCTAAATAGTGACAGTTAACAAAATTTGTGTAAATAAATTGTGTAAAATTTCTGCTTCTAAGAGAAAGACATATTAATATATAATAAAATTAAGCGTATATAAAACTTTTGTTCGCTAGTGTGAGTACTGTAATAAAAACACGTTTCTCCCCCAATATATAAAAAAAACATACTCGGGTGATGTTTTACTGTTTGCTAACTACTTAATAAGCCAAGCCACACCTTTTATTAAGAGTAAAGTAGGCTTCAAAGTTTGGAGCGTCGCGTCTAGGCGGGCGGAAGATGAAGTGAAATGTACCAATTAATGAACACTAATCGAGTCAGTATACTACCTGCACGTACAATATAAACAATTCAATCAGAGCATCGAGTGTGTCATTTCATTAGTGCAAATCTGCTGGGGGTAGTCTGGGAGCGGAGTTTATAGACTGTCGCTATAAAAACACAGAGACACCTACAATTACAGTGCCATAGGGTAACAGTATTATACAAACTGTGTTCTGACTGTAATAGAATCAAAAGTACTTTTATTTGGAAAGGATGATGTTTGTATGTGGCATTTTAAAAAATAAAAATATATTGTCTGTGTCACCCTCTTGCGACATGGCTGCCGTCCGAACTACTCGTCTATTATTTCGTCATCCCATCACAATTGGTAGCGACTTTCGTCTACATCTCAGCATATATTTCTCCATTGTTGTACGTATGCCTCTCTATTACCTTCTCAATTTTTCATCATCATCATCATATCAGCTGTAGACGTCCACTGCTGGACAAAGGCCTTCCCCAGGGATCTCCAAGACGACCGGTCCTGCGCTAACCTCATCAAGCCGGGTCCCGCGACCTCTATTTTTACCTGTAAAAAAATATTCTGGTCCAGGTCGAAGTTGTGTTAGTCCAGATGTAGTCCATCCAGTTGTCGTCTTCTGAACGCGATATCTTCTGAAACGTTACCTACGTAATCAGTGTTATCTTACAGTCATACCGAGTCAATGATAAATGCTAAGATCCGCTGTGAGACACGCCCTATCTTTATCTGGTAGGCTGCAGTTTGCAGTTAGTCGTCGAGTTTCCTTGGCGTGTGTGCGTCGACAAACGGAAACTTAACTCTTCAGTGGAACATTGCGCTTCAGTGCGCTTGCTTGAACAGATACTCGTAGATATAGGCTTACACGCAGTTACAGGAAGCACTGAGATACCTATGTCCGTCAATTGATCGAAAGAACATTTCCATCCATAGGCGGGAAATATGCTAGAGGTATGTGATTGTCATGTCATTCAAGCAGCAGTGATGATATGGGGCTTAACCCTTGTGAATTTATTAAGGCTGTAGACAATGATGACGATAAATAAAGCATATTTTGGCAGTATTTGAACGAAATCATGACTTTTAAGACAGATCACAGTTGAGTTGATTAATAATATTATTATTCAACCGACGAAAAAAAAGGAGGAGGTTCTCAATTCGAATATTTGATTTTTTTGTGTGTGTAAGGTCAACTACGTGGGGGAAATGCGACAAAATAAAATTACTCAGTAAAGAGACATCTAATACTTTAAAATCCACGAAGGAAAAACAACCCATTATTGAAAGAACTTTGATAGATAACCATTTAGATATATTTTCGATAGATTAGATTTTCGACTATCTCTTCTCTGAGTTATTAATATTTTTCCCACCGACGCATTTACCCAAGTTGAGTTTAAAATCTCGATTTTCCATTTTAAATAGCTCAAAATTACCCAAATGTTCAAATTGTTTATGTTGGTAGGTAGGGAATGAGACATAGGTCCCAACAGGTAAAACAGGTAAAGTTCGCAGCGCAGGCAACCCAGGGGGAATAATAATGTGTGTACAATTACCGACGGGCTAAATTGTATGCACGTCCAACTTAAAGGATTTATATTTGTTCCAATTGCTTTTACCCCCAGCAATACTTTATAAAATATGGTATTTTGTAGAGTACCCGGCTACGTACCTGCTTTATTCGTGGCGGAGCCATGCTTTTAATTTTGTATTTAATTCAAGTTACCTGCAGCAAGGCCCGCGTTGTTTGAATTATGATTTTCCAAATATCTAATCAGATAGTAAATCTTAACATAAAATTTCTTGTAGAAATCTTACTTGTTATTCTTATTTTAATTAGATTAAAGAAAAAACGTAATTTCATTGGTTACTCTTTATTGCCCAATAATACAGTATCTACCCACCTAGCTAGCTACCTACATTTTAGTACCTACGTCTGGGCGGTTTTATTATCGCTAAAACCGATTTCTTCCAGACGTCATTTGGATAGAAGAGATGAACTGATTGAGATGAATTTTAAGCAACACAGAACAGATTTCAAATTCCCAATTAAAATCGATTTGGGACTCCGCTCTGTAAGACATTTTATGACAATATCAATATGAAGTCAACGATGGTCATATTATGTAACACTTTACTCATATGCCATTTGATAATAAAAGCAAACTAAATATTCCCCCACGTTATCTTGATTACAACAACGGAACACAAGTGCTTTCCAAACGGGCTGTGAAAGAACAATGCACACACTCGTCAGCCCTTCATTCTTCAACAACAAATCTTCCCTTCGCGACTGTAGTTTGCTCATTTGGAAGAATTGAAAGAGCCCTCCAAAGCCTCTACTCTTTTGTTAGGCTTCGTTTGTTCTCAGTGGCCATTCCACTAATTGCAAGATCACCTCTATTGTCTCTTCATAAATTGGACCTGAATGTTTGGGTTGATGCCGTGTCTATTGCTAGCTTCTGACCTAAAATCGCCTTGAAAATGTGCTTCTTGCTAGCCCGTCTACGACTTATTAAGCGATGCAACGGCAATGCGACATCGATGCAATGAAAATCAACCAATAAAAATCATATATGGCGATATTTTTGTGAGGTGATATTATTAAGATTGATTTTGTCACATTAATCGCTGTTTACTGTACGGGCCTGATGTGTTTATTGAAATGATACGAGTAATAATGCCTAGTAGGAAGATACTAAGGAACTATTATCTAATCTGTGGTATAAGTACCTACCAAAGTCTAAAATGAAGGTTCTGTTTCTATTCCTCAGTAACCAAAATTACTGGATTGTTTCAGGGAACGCGTGAAATACGCTACGCGCGAAGACGTAAACTTAGATTGTATTGTGTGTTTGGTATTCAACAAATTCACGCGGTCCTATAAAAATTCAAATTGAGAACACACATATTTGTACCGAACAGAGTGGCACTGGCACGTAGTTTGGAACGGTTCTGAACTTTATATTTCTGCAGAAATGTATATAAAAATATAATCGTCCCGTCTCGAATGTTTACAAACTCCTCCACGCCGGCGGCGGCGGCGGCGGCCACCCCTCGGCTGCACAATCAAGCGACGTAGCAAATATAACATTATATTTCGTTTCAACGAAAAAAGTAGCTATTCTTGAGACTCGTAAATTCACTGGAAATCCTTTATCCTATTTTGAATTGTTGTTTACTGTTGGTAGTTACCTAGCCGTTGTAAATTTTGTACCTTTCCGCCTTTTATTATACCTACTTCTAATTTTGTCATCCTCAAATCATAAGTTTGTCAAACTCAAATTGATGATTGTTTTTCTTGTATTGTGCATATTACAATTAAGTATTTATGATTTTAATCCAGACTAAAGGCTACGATCCATCTACGGGTCTATCTACTTATAAAAAGAGACAGCTATTAATTTCAATAACAATAATGACCTCTCTAGAGCAAAGTAAGAGCAATTTACCGATTTCAGCTCGTTCGAATGGTTCCTTTGTTATCTGGAAATGAGCTATTACAGTCTGTTCAATTATTCTTATTTTCTATTCTACGCTTTTAGCTGTTAGTTTATGGCTTGCTGAAGGAGTTTAATCATTATTAAAATATTCGCTCACTACTTATAGGTACATTTTGATGTCAAACGTTATATTTTTCTTCATAATATTGATTAGAGAGAGAAATGCCTATTTCCAAAGGTGGACTTTCACAGGATGATGTTAGAATTATTTATTTATTGAAACCATAAATACAATAACTTTTAATTAAGTATAAATAATAAACTATTAAAATATAACCTACTTAACTTAATATATCTACTAAAATATATTATAATGTAATTAATGAATTAACTGTTTAATTATATAAATACAATAACGGCTAAAGACATTCATAACCTATTTGATATCAATTAAGTTAAAGAATATAAATTTAATCAAACAGGCCGCCCCTAGTCGTCCCCGGAGAATATGTTAGAATTGGTAGATAGATCTTTCATGAACAACACAATATTAATCTTTTTGTGTATATAATTGAGCGAGCGAGCGAAGCGAGCGAAGCGTCTACGTTTCGAGACTGGCCAAAAATGCTCTTGTCCGGCTGTCTGTCTGTCTGTCTGTCTGTAATTCTCTACAGGTCGCATTTTTCAACCGATTTTGACGAAAATTTGGCATATGTATAAATTAATTAAACCTACAAAATGAGTAGAATAAAATTTTGAAAAACATTTTTTTTAGAGTACCTACCATACTCGCAAAGTGGGAGTAAACTTTTTTTTTCTTGTGAATCCCATAGTGTGGGATATCGTTGGATAGGTCTTTCAAAAATATTGCTGGTGTGTGAATACCATTTTTTCGATTTAGGGATCCGTTGGCGAAATATTAAGCTTTAAAGCGGTAATTTTTGTTAGAGTCACGTGTCCCCCCCCCCCCCCCCTGCCAGCTAAACGGTTGCTTCTGGAAATGTGAAAAAATTCATGGCAGTAGCATATATAACGTAGTTACAAGGAAAACTATTACGGCTAAGTAGGTTCTATTAGTTTTTGAGTAATAGTGGATCGACTTAAGAAAGTTGAAAAAATAAATTATGTTCATAGAACTGCATACGTAAAATGGAAAATTATTTTTTTCCGCGTGATATCCATGGTGTGGGGTATCGTTGGATGGGTCTTTCAAAAATATCGCGGGTGTGTGATAAACATTTTTCGATTCAGGGATCCGTTTGCGAAATATTAAGCTTTAAAGTGCTAATTTTTGTCACTTTAGTAGGTACTTTTTCTGTTTCCAAAGTTGACTTTTGTTGGTTTCTTTTAGGTTTGGTTTATAAGGGCTGGCGAGGTCTACTGTTCTCACGGAACTACTAGTATATAAATGAGATCCTCACTTAAGTAAATGAACAGCATATGACCTTTGATTTAGGTAGGTGATCAAGGTAATCAAACTGGGAATATTTATACCTCCATTTCTTACTATGAATGTGTTTCTCTTAGTCCTACTCATATAAAAACAGATATTATTCAAAAACGAATCAACACCGTTTTCGATATGTTACGGCGAAATGAATATTTTACGGACTAAAAACAAGGCAGTATTGGAAATGTGAAGTTTCTGAGCGCCGGGGGCAGGACGCACGCCCTCTTCGTATCACAGTCTGTGGAAATAACCGTGAAATAACTGACAAACTTTTATAAAGAAGTTCACGAGTATTTCTCCTCATGTTTCTACTATATAAAAACCCGTGATTGGAGGAAAAGTATATCCTTAATTTTGATGATAGTAAATTATTCACTCATTTACATTCATTGAATTTATTTTCAAATAAGTAAGTAGAACTGCATTTATAGATTTCCATTATGAGTTACAAATATGGGGAATATCTTTATTATTTCTTTAATGGTACTAAGGATACAAAGCTATCAATGGACTACTGACATAACGCGAATTTTTGTACACATATTTTCTCTTTCGATTCCCGGCTCAGACAGTTTGTTAAATTTTTTTGAATGCACTTCTACTTATTTTTGAAAATAAAGGAATGATTCCTTTCAGTCAAATTTACTATACAATATTTACGGTACTTTTCCTTTTAATAACGGCTTTTAAATTCCATCCTGTATACGTTGATAATTATTTTAAATTCTAAAAGAACTGCATACTATTGCTTTGCCATGTTTTTTTTTCAAGTGCTAATGTATTTTTTGGGGATAAATTATTTAAGTCGGAAAAAAAAAAACATAAATATTTATAGTTGTTGTGCCTATATTTATTTTGACAAACAGAATTTTCCTTCATTTTAAAATGCAACAGGAACAGCTTTAAGCAAAACTAAGTGCACGAAGTTATAGAGCGGATTTACCGGAAGCGGACGCGTCGACAGCGGCCGTCGCTTCGGGATCGCGCCACGATTTCATTCATCCCTCACATACGCCGTTTCGGATCTGCCCAAGGTTTTACGCGGAAACTCTACACTAGGAACCGGCCTTCACACTGCCCTCCTCCCACTCGCACCCGCAAAACTAATACGGCATAGAGTGAAACGAGAAAACAAAATCAATACTGTCTGGAACCGCCCACCGGTTCAACTTCGTAACTGCGCTTCCTCACAGGAAATTCGATAAAATAAAACTGGATAAAAACCATTAAATTTGTATTGGTGTTAGGCTATCGTGTCGACGGGATCCATTTAATAGTATTATACATCCAAAATATCCATTGGCATTCGTGACGTGTCTGAGAGTGGGATCACATGCTGCGCCGACCACGTGGTCGGTTCACGTTACAATGTTTACCTGCGACCGCCTGACGGCCAGGTGAGAGCCGACGCTACCCTCCCCCCCTCCCACCCACACCCACCGTTAAACACATGTCGAGTCAATTTCAGCGCATCCTTTACCATATTTATGTTAAACAAATTGTTTATAGTCTTGTGAAGATACTTAGAGGTAATCTTGTCTCCACGCGTCCCCATATTCAGCGGGCGTGTATGCCGGCGAGCCTGCGGGCACGGTTTGCATTTTTATCAAGCACCGACGACAGGCACCAACATTTTATTTTGCGTGCCATAAATATGGAACTGCTGAAGACGAGCTCACGGAATAGATACAACATTCTCATATAAACTTGTCAGGAACTATGCAAGTAATCTAATCAGCGAAAGGTTTTCTCTCTTGTAAAAATGAAAACAATTTTGTTCCCACTTTCTTGTAACGTCTACAGGTGGTCTCTAGCGTCAATGAGCTATACATACTTGCCCGTACGCATATGCCCCTACGACAGTTCAGTGCAAAAGGTCAGATTCTCACTAAATAAAAACTCTAACCACCTTAATATTTAAATCGGTTTGTATGTTCCCCGTTCACGTTTGACTTTGACTTTGACACACGAGTACAGTTCGACAGATCTGCTGAAACTTGTGATTGGTAGAAAAATACCGCAGGAAAATTAATAAAATGGAAGAAATAAATAATAACGTGCTTTTCCGTAACCCAAGTTCACTCAAACAGAAGCAACAAAAGAGTAAAATGAATCAACACGTACGCACGTCCCATGTGCGAAAGGTCGCCAACCGTTACCTCCACTTTTAATTACGGGCGAGTGAAAAGCGACGTCTTGACATCTGGGAATCCGAAAAGCAATTTTGCGGGTCAGAAGCGAACAAGTCACATGGGAGAAGTAAGTATTACATGACAGAAGACTAAAATCAAAACGATTTAGTTGTATTGCAGAGATGGGCTTAATAATTTCTTCATTTGTAGCCACACGTCGGGATACTATTTACAAAGCCTTTAACTACGGTAGGTTGTTTTTACTGTTTGATGTAGGATGTTTGTTACTCTTTCACGCTGTAACGGCTGGACGTATTTTGATGAAACTTGGTACAATGATAGCATAAATACTGGAATAACATAAAGGCTACTGCGGTAAACTGTTCCCGCGGGAAAAACTTATTCCACGAGGGCAAAGCCGCAGGCAAAAGCTAGTCTATCATATTTTCTACACTTTATTACCTAGCATATCCCGTTGTCTTCTATATAGCTTTAGGTATTATTAATAATTATGGTCTGACCCTGGTCCTGTGTTCAATAGTAAAGATTTTGTAAACATGATCTCTCTCAATTTTCTCTTGATGTGCACGTTAAAAAGTTATTCTTGTAAAATGGTGAATCAGTAAGAAAATACATTGTTCATAATTTATCATTATTATGCGCATTGCAGCAAGCGCAGGTCATTTAAAGTGATTTGTTTGGTTTGCGAACGGCATAATTGCTACATTCGTGGATGAAACTAGTTTATAAGCAATAAATGGGCACCGGTTTCCGCGCCCTGTTATGCGCACAGTACCCAGAGGATAGTAGAATTTATTATTTAAATGTCCCTATTTCAAAAGAATTATGAGAAAATTGACGGTAGCATTTGACCAAAGGATTAAGTAGGTACAGCCCGAAATAATATCACAGTAAAATACAGTTTTTCCAAAAGAATATTCTAAACGTATGTACTAAGATTAAAAAATATGGGCACTTTACATGATTTTTCTTGAATAAATATTTGGCAATCTTACTTAATCATATTTACCTATTTACAACCTAAATACCTAAGTATAATTTTAGCACATATTTCACAATATACAGTGCAAAGTAATAAAAAATAACAAAAACTATTCGGTATATTATTAATTACCTACGACCATTTTCCCGTATACTCGGTTCCATAGTCTATCGGCCTTCTTAGTTGGTGGGATGTAGGTATGATCGGCTATAATTAAAATTTGCCCGAAGTGACGTCGCCCATTTATTATTTAGCTTAGTCGAACATCTTTAGCGGCGCGAGCCGAAGCGACGTGCAATAAATGGGCCACAACGCCTTATATTCCTTATATTCAGAGGACAGAGTGGGCGCGTGCCTTGAATAAGTTACCGGTGCCAATAGTGTCCGACCGAAGTTTCGGTTTCGGCACAGTCGTGTTTTTGAGTTTTGATTATCGAAGTCCAAGTTTAATGTATATTTTTATTATTATTAATTTATTTGAAAATCACACAGCGTGAAAATTATAATTTATAACAGCGGTTAAAATTCAGTAAGCCAATAATGTGATTTTACATATTACAAATTCAATTGTAGCTGTCAGCTATTAATTACAAACAATATAATATAATAGGCCCAAACTGAAAGATTTTATTTGCTTTTGAAAATAGTGGTTGTTAGCCATTTGTGTTCCTTTATCCACTCAAAACGTCCTTCGTTTTTCACGTCAAGTGAAAAAAATTCCAATTATGGGACATCCTTATTGGAAAAGTGAAGTCCAATTCCAATTAGAAACATGATAACTAGCAAACTACAAAAAAAAATATTCGGCAGATATAAAATATGTGGAATTGTGCCCAGTATCTCACGCAACACATTCCTATAAAGGTTCGTCCATTTCGGAGCGTATAAATGGGTCTAAAAGCTTCTTGTTAGAAAGAAAATAAAGATGTTCTGAAAACCCTAAAAGTGAAACCTTGGTTGTTTTCGAATAAGCGATACAATTTGTTGCGAAAGATAATAAAAGACCACTGTTTCGGTTTTGGTTTCGGCTGAAAGAAAAGTCACGTTTCGGTGTGACTCTACCGGCAGTAGAACCCAGCTATCTCGTCTACATAAAGATTTATTCCCATCTGTAACTGAGAGGGCGACGCGACAGTTTTTCCCAATTATAAGGTGTAAGCGCTCCATTTATTAACATCTCGTCAAAGAAATCACGATCCCCGCAGTTTTTCCTCCGGTTCCCCTTTTCACCTTTTTCGATAAGACGTTGTCTTGATTGAAGATCGTAATCGTTGCCACACCATTTGCAAATAGAGTGGGCAAAAAAGAAAACTTTTCGCTACGTCTTTCTGGTCTATGGTCTCGTCTGGATTTGGATGTTTCTCAGAGGTCGTGGGTTCGATTTCCCTATAAGGCAGTAGGCAATTCACAGACAACTTAGGATAATTTGTGAAACTGGTTTTAATCTGGGTATTATATTTGAGAATTGCCATTGGTTTCGAATTTATTGTATTGCAAGAATCACCTGCACGGTTGAGGTTTGATTAATGCCTTTATTGACTCAAGCTACTATGGATTCGATTCCCATTAGGGAGAGACAACTTTGTACAACTTGGTCAATTGACCTATCCTTGTCTAATTCCCGTAGTATAGGAGTTTTTAACCTTTAAGACGAGTGTACGAGTACCTATATATAGGTCTGTGTGTATGTATGAAAATATGTATTTAAAAAACCTCTCGCCAGTGGGATCCATCCAAAGTCCCGGCGCAAAAAAGATCTTGATAATTATTTAAACACGTTCCGTTTGTTTGTTTGTCTGCATAGAACAATGCCTGAATGCCTCCAGAACGTGGGTGGGTAGATCTACTAAAACGTTTTTAAGTGCTGCATTATACTTACCTACACGCGCCCGTAATTGCACCCATCTGCTGTTACTACAAGTATTATTTTAACTTTTAACTCCATACAGGCTTTTTCGAGCCAGGAACAAGAACAGTGTTTCAAGTATTCGTGTGCTAATGAAGACATAAAAATTCAAGTTAAAACAAATTTAATTTTTTGTACGAGTCCTACTAGAGCCTGGTTACCTATGTAGGTTGTAACATTGGATTGTAATATATTGTACCTACATTAATATTTTATAGGGTGGGAGACAGTCCACTTCTTATTGCTTATTAGACAGTTTATAGGTAGTGAAACGAACACGTATCGGAAGACGCAGTGTAGGCAGGCCTCCCACGAGGTGGACCGACGATCTGGTGAAGGTCGCGGGACCCAGCTGGATGAGATTAGCGCAGGACCGGTCGTCGTGAAGATCCTTGGGGGAGGCCTTTGTCCAGCAGTGGACGTCTACAGGCTGATATGATGATGATGATGACGATTATAGGTAGTTGCATTCTTCAAGTTAGCAACTATTAGCAAAATGTGATACGATTCAGTTCACAAGTTCATTAAGGCAGGAAATCTATGAAGTTTCTTACTAAGCATTGCGATTCTTTCTGAAACAAATAAATAACAGCCCAGAGTGTCACAGCTGGGCAAGGGAAGCTGCGAGCAAACAGGACAGGCGGGCGTATGTGAGAAGCGCGGTCGGACTTGGAAACTTTGCCGGTGGCTGGGGGGGGGGGGGGCACCACACGGCAACTTTCTTATAACCACGCGGCACATTCGAGACACTATGCCTTCGAGTTACTCTCTGTAAAATGCTTGTTTGTTAATTTTTTTAGAGGCGAGGTAGATCGCTATCAGAGTACTAGGAAAAGCAAGCCACCAATTTTCCCTTCACACCAGTTCACACAGACAGCTCAAACGGATCGGTCTATGGATCCAAAAATAAAGAAAGTAACTATACTAACATTAATTTTTGCTTAGAGGTTTCTCAAATGACGTAGGTATATATGTTATTAGGGTTTAGTAGTATTAGTGATCGAAGGGTTTGCCAATCTTGCGATGAGCATCGGCCAGACGTATCGGCAGCATCGCACCTCATTAGTCGATAAATTGCCACTGACGTATTGGGAATCGCAGTGCCTAATTTAAACTTTATCTACAGAAAGAAATCCTAACATTCATTTAAACAAGAAAAGTTCTTAAATATAAATAAATCGTTAAATTAGTATAACTACCTACCTATACCTCTGTTTTCAGTTTACTGGGTCATTTAGAATTGTGTTGTGATACATTTTTCTTATCAAGAGTTTGCTAGCCTGGTATACCTACCAGGCTAGCATCAGGTCAACTATAAGTAAGTACCTATGTGCAATTCTGTTGAAAACAACCGAATATGGAAACCACCAGATTCGAAATATGTATACCTACACATAATAATTGTCAACTATTGCTTCATCAGGTATTGTTTACATTATTTGAAGATGAAAATTCTATTAAAGTTTGTATCCAGCTCCGCCTTTCATTTGCATACAATTACTATTAACAACTTCGAACGTCTGTCTGCGTCTACTATTTACGATTAAAACAATGCAGCGCAACTCCGTATTCATTTCAAACTCCGGCACAATGTAAAAAGCGGCACGGCAGAGCCTGTCTGTGTTGCCTTAATATCCGCTGTTTCAGTCGTAACCGGCTAACAATATTGCATTGCGTACGCCACGCGCTAGTTCCGTACTTATCGCGAAAGTTTCAGCCGCCGGGGAGTGCGGGCGGGCGGCGCGGCCGGTGGGGAGGGTGGTCCCCGCTGCAGTATCGATCGCGTCTGCTGCACGCTGCACCGCTGTCTTCCGCAGATCAGCCCTTATCGTTCGGAACGAGACGCCTCCAGACCTGAACTAAAAAGGTTTAGCGACGTTCTACGTACGGAATGCACTTGACTGCACACGCATGCCGCCGACTGGAAGTTCCGCGCTTCGGAGATACTGAACATGTTTATTGAAATCCGTATTATATGGCAAGCTTTCGTAAGCAACAAGTAGAAGGTACAAAAGGTATATTGATCGGATCAGAGTCGGCCTTTTTATATATTGGTTGTAAACCGATGTGGAAACTGAATGAAGCTTTTTTACACACATCGTCTTTCTACAGATCGAAAATGTATCTATGAAAAATAATTTATTAATGTCAGTGGGTTTAATCATGAGGTTCACGGTGGCTTGTACTCATTTTCTATTGTGGGTGGCAGAGCTAGGGGTAGTTTTAAATAAGCACTTTTTTTATTCCTTGCTCAGTCTTTGATGGATTCAGGATATTTGTTCCGTTTAGGTATAAAGAGAACAGAGAAAGAGACAGCCTTGAAGCAAAAAAATAAACCGACGTAAAAATGAAACAAATGTTTCGACGGGGAAGAGCTAACAACTCCTAACTTACATTTTTTTAGGAAAACGACTTATGAATGCAGTTCGATAAACGCGTCTACTGGTCTAAGAATTAAGTAAGTTGAAATTCGCAAAATTTGGTTTTTGTAAGTTAGGAGTTGTTAGCACTTCCCCGTCGGTATGTACTTTCAGTCTGTTAAAGTATCTACCCTCTGTCAAAATCTTAACCTAATTAAACATTACTTTGTGACTAAACCAAAGTTGATAGATGGTTACATACAGGTACTTTATTTATATTAATTACTAACTTACTCTAAGATAGCCCAATTGTACAGTTTCAATAAGTTAATGGCAAATTGTGACAAGGCGGTATAATGCAATTAAACAATAATTTAAGGTACAAGTACTTACATAAATTAATTAATTAGTATTGTAGTATTTCACGCAAAGCTTATTCAAAAAGTACCGAATCAAAAGTTACGAGCGCTGAAAATATTGTTAGCGAAATTCGTTTCGGGCGAATTAAATGAAATAGCAAGTTTCATCTGCGCCCGCGTGGCCGGCGAAGTTGGCCACTCAAGTTTCAGTTCGGTCGGTGGAGAGCCGTGCAGACCGCAGCGGTCCTTCTACCCCTACCTATCTATTGTGGTAAATCTCTACTTCTCTACTAATACAGGAACATAAAATGTTTGTATTATACTTATTTGCGGTCATCTAGTGGTAACTGTCTGCCTATTGAGTAAAGGCGCGTCCACACCAAGCGAGAAATCACATAGTTTTATACTTAACCCTTTGGCACGGGGGATCCAGAGCGCAATAGCTTTTAAACTCAGACGTATACCGCGTCAGTCAGACAGCCTGACACTGTCAGTCAAAAACTGACATTTTTACGAGGTCAAGGACGATCATGCAGCATGACATGCATTACGTGCTGTCACTCATGCATGACCGTCTAGTTGTAGTGATTGACGTGCATGACATTCGAACTACGTGCTGGCCTGATTTATAGCAAGCATGATGGTCCATCATGCGGCATGATAATTCACGTAAACGATGATTGAAGGTAAAAGTCCGAATTGTTAATTATTAATCGGTAGGGTTTGGTTTGTTAGGTTGTCATCATGACATGACTGTGTGGAAAAACCTAAGAATTTTTTCCTTAAATAAATAATATTAATGTATGTATACAATGGTCAACTCTCATCTACGTAGGCTCACAGGTCTAAAACTTCAAAATTCATTTAGGTATTCATAGAACAATCATACGAATACCAATGATTTGTCCATTGCCGGCACATTATCTAAGATAAGTATGCCTTAAAAGTCCGAAAATAAAGTTAAGTTAGGACTTTTATTATCATCACTAGGTAAATCTTAGGATTTCGTAAATCGCTCTCAGGCACAAATCTGAAACCTGTGGTCTCCGGAAAATCGTATTTATAGTTTTTACAGTACTTATCATAATAACTACAGTATTACCTACTACAGTGTAGGCTCTCTGTTACGATGCTCTTTCTAAACTTTTAGATAGTCGCTGCAGTATAAAACCACAGAGTAAGTAATAGTATTAAAACATTTGAAAGGTACTGCCTTTTTCAGTTTTTTTTTGTGAATAAGCACAGAATAAATAATATAGGAGGTAAGGTTGCGTAGTTATATAGTTGCAGAAATTACATTCCTAGTTTCAGAGAGTTAAATCGATACATAGAGCAAACACAAGGGACTTGATAGTTTGGACATTCGCCAGGGCTCTTGACCTCGCACCGCTTGCCCACTTTACCACTGTGGTCACGCACTATATTCCACTTTTTGGTCGTTTTGCGGTAATGTCATATTTTATGAACATCCTATCCACTCATGTACCTGCGCCTATCTTTCATACCATTATTTGCAATAATATTTGCATGTGCTTTCGGCTTCGCTTGGGTCTTTATCGCAACGTATCAATTGCAGAAATTATCTACTAGTCACTACATTGTTTGTGACAAAGAAGAAGCATGTGGGGGTTCCTTATAAACGTTTTTTATCTCTCTTTATCTCATCATCAACAGCGTATTAAGATATTCCCATTTCCCAGAATTTCTTCTTCGGCGTATGCACATTTCCTCACGATGTTTCCCTTCACCGTTTGAGAGCAGTCAGTAAATGTACATAAGTTTCGAGAAAAAACTCATTGGTACATGGCCCAGCCGGGGATCGAACTCCGGACCTTTCGATATGATAGGCCGTGTCTTATCCCCGACGCCACTGACGCTCTTTATCTCATTATTAGAAAAATTAATAAAGAAAAAAATCAACAGCCTATTAAACATGTCCTCACTGCTGGGGCTCAGACCTACCCTAGAAATTTTAAGTTTCCATAATTTTTCCATCATTGTCAGACAATTTCTATATGTATATAGGTATCTTCAAGATTTCAACTCAATCGGTTCAGTAAATTGCGAGTTATCTAGGGTGCATAAAAAACTTCGGTGTTAGGGTAACCGTTTAAGCGATTGCTCATATCTAAAATATAGTACAGTCGACCGCACGTCAGTGGAAACACTTTGATCATGAGCTGGCCTAGCCTATTAGGGAGTTTCAATACTAAGAGGGACCAGTTTATACGGGTTTTGTTTCCACTGACGTGCGGTCGACCGTACATCTCTTTCGGAAAATGGGTCCTTGTCTCCACTGGTACTGCACGGACACGAAGCATGCAACGGAAAGCTGCATTGTATTAATAAAGCCACCGAATGCATATCGACAACGACACAACATATGCCACATCGTTATTGAGAACACTTTACGATTTTCGCATAATGATGCTTCGTGTCCGTTGCAGCTCGGACGAGAGCGTTCCCAGATTTTATTCGTTTCGAGAGATATTGTCATTGTGGAACGGTTATGGAGGTGAAGCGAGTGAATTTTCTCGTGTTAAGAAGAGCCACATTGGAGCCCCGCCAGATGGCACTCGTCAGGAGCACCCTCCGCCGCCTCCGACTGGCGCTAATTGCTACCAACTCTTCCGTAATTATCTCAATTATGCGAATTATTAATGACGTTTAATTGAAACATTTTAGAGCTTTTCATTCATAAGTCACATTTTTTTAACCTGCAAGCGTATGAGGTGTAGATATTCCAAACGGATAAGTGTCAATTGCAGTAGAGAAGTTAAATATGTCTAGTTGTTAGACTTGGTTAATTTAAAAATAAACTAAGTACATATTATATCTATGCAAATGGCACTATACGTTTGAAATTACTACTTCTCAATAGACGCTTGCAGAAGATTAAAAGATGTGACTTATGAATGGAAAGATCTAAAATAATAATAATGTTTTGGACAAATTAACACACGGCTGTAAATGTTTCAATTAAACGTCATTAAACTCGCATAATTGAGATAATTACGGAATTTCTACTCTTCATAGATAAATAGTTTCACTTCATTTCATTAATATTAATGTAAAAGCAACTAGGGCAACAAACAAAGAAATTCATATAAAATGAACTAATAGGTATTTATCTGCGTGAGGCCGCCACGTCTTACCAGCTATTAAGGTCATTATAGTCATTAAACATTAAGAACCTAGGCTGTTGATGTGCGATTTGCAATAAAATAAATTATTACTAAAGCGAAAACGTTTATAGGAAACTTTTTTTATAAAAAATAGTTGCATTATTTGGCATCATGACATATCAAGCTGAATCCATAGGACTGTAAAATTGGAGCTAGGCCAAGATACAATGTCTGCACGCAGTAACATTTGCACCAGCGGCATGTGCAAGTAATCTTTGCAAATCCTCCTCTTGTTCCTCCGAACCTCCAATAGGAAACGTGGGAAAATAGGCTCTTCGCCCGGGTAGGTAGGTATTTTTTGAATCTGCACCTACTATGTCATTGCATTGTTTGCAAGAACCTTTTACCGGTTGTAAGATTTAGGCGAATCATTAATTTGCTGTTCCTATTACATAAATAGGTATGTAGGTAATGTATAACCAATTCCTCTGTGGTATAACTCTAAATACCTAATGTAAAGTTTGCTTTATACATGGGAGCTTAGTCCTTAAAAACGCATTCATAAACGTATAGGAACTCATAGTATTTCGATTGGGGAAATGAGTGAGTGAAGTCAATCCTTTTGTCACAACACTATCAAAAAAACTGGCAACCCACTAAACATCAGTATTACTCGTGGAGATCCCTCTCCGTACCCACGAGGAAAAAAAAATTGAGAATAAAATAATAACTCTCTCGCGCGTCTACACTCTACAGGAAGAAATCTCTATGAGAGATAACTTCGCCCCTTGTATACTTTATTGTATTTCGTTTCTTTGTACTGCAATGTTTTTGTTTGTGTGCTATAAAATAAATACCTAACATAACTTTGAATATAAAAACATTTTCCAGGCTTACCTAACATATATGTTTAGATAAAACTCATTCTACGTCCCAAGTTGCAGAGTAAAGTACCTACACAATATAGCACTTTGTACCGCTTTATTCTGTCGGTGAAGAATGGAGGCTCATCCCACTTTAGAAGGAGCACACTTGACCGCAACAGACGGCTTCTCGCTTCTAACTAAACCTAGTTGGCAGCACGCAACTTGAGCTATGACTTCTACCGGCACTTATACAAAATCTCGTCTCAATAAAATACATGCCAATTTTTATACTACCTCTTCTTATGTGTTAGCGCTAGAATAACCTAGTTACATGCCGCCTACTATACCCGTGATTTAAAAATAAATAAGAATCGTGATTATTTCTTGAATACACTTGTTTATACATAAATATTTCATAAATACGCTTGTATTATACTGTATAGCAATCGGCCGGTATAGTAATAAACGTCTGTGAGGCAGTTTGTAAAACGGCAGCGGTTTTGACGATCAGCCTGAGACAGATACATTTCGATAGGTAGGACGCATGACCAGGTGGTCTTTTACCTTAATCGAGGGAAGCGCTTGAGTATGGCGACTCACCTCAAGTGTTGCTTTCTGGTTTCCAAATTGAAACGTAATCAGAATACAAACGAGATAATAAAGAGGGCATTCATACTATCTTCGCACATTTTAGTTTGCCCGTGTGGAGCAATGAGACGGGAACGTTCCATGGCACGCAGCTAGAATGTTGTTGCAAAGTACGAGTCCTCGAGTCTTAATTTTATGGACTCGAGGACTCATCTTATCAAATTTTGTAGATTTGACTAGACTCGGAGCGCTCATATATACTCGATGTCTAAACTCGAATCATATACGAGGTGCGAGTCATTTAATTTCACTTCCCAATTTTTAAAGTTAGTCAGTATGTAAGGAATAACTTCAAAATGACAAAATTAATTCAGTTATTTATATCAAAATAAGGATATTTTCGATGTTTATTTTACTTACTATCCGATATTTATGAACCCTGATTCCTGAAGTTGAAAAGTTTTGTATTGACGATATAAAACTCAAAAACGATGAGGACTCCTGCTCGAGATTATAGTAAAGTCTCGTTTAAATGAGTCGAGTCTCGTAAATTCGAATCGAGTCCTAATAAAAGCATTTGAGCACTCGAGTCTTTAACAACACTAGACGCAGCCGGCGGCGGCGGTGCTGCATTTCCGAACGCATCCCGTTCAATATCCGCGGGATTGTTTGTAGATCCACCCCCCCCCCCCCCCCCCGCGCATCCCGCGCCCACCGCCTCTAACGCCTCTAATGGAACTAGGGTGTCTAGTTTAGAAATACATTCTTTTATTATAATGAACACCTACCTACAGCTACACAAGAAAAGCTCAAAAACATTTTCTTAAAATTTGTATTGTTTAAAGGACATCTTAAGTAAGTCTTACTTATGTATTTATGACAATGTTGGTTTGGTTGCGGTCGCAAACGTGGTTAGAATCTATAATAAATAAATTGACGGTGGTGCTGTTATTCCCAGTTTCGGCACAAAAACACAGTTGAATTGAAACTAATGTCTTTTTCTCAAACATGCTTGGAAATGTGAACATTATTTTGACAACCTTCTTCGAGTTAAATCGACAATGCTGTACTTAACTGGTCAAATAGGGGGTCAAATAAATGAGAGCACGCCGGCAATTAGCAATACCTGTGACCATGGCAAACACGGAGGTAAAATAACAAAAGTTTTATTTAAATTTCGAATGATGCATGAAATTACATTGATTTCAGGCTTGTACGGCACTTTTCTCAAATAATGCGCGGAAATTGTTTACTTAATAAAAAAATTATATTTAAGTACATGGTATTTTTTTTTATTATATTCAGATAGATCTCGTTGAGCCCTTTCATTTGAGTACCATAAACAAGGGTCTAGCACCAGCCGTTCCCGAGATATGGCCAAAGCACTATACAAGCCTTGCCCCCAACCAGGCATTGATGGACTCACGTATGTGTGCCTCGGCTTTGCCTCGGCCCTCAATGCCTCTGTTGCGGGCCGCGGCAGTAATGTACTTACTATATTTTTATTAAAGATCCGAATCAAATTCGAATAAAGTTTGAACTGAAACTTTGTTTTCTCATATTTTGTACCCTGCGCAATAGAATGTCCTAGCGTGCTGGTCCTAGCTGCATATTCAAAGAGATACACTGCGTACCAATTTATCACAATAGGTAATGAATGCCAACTCAATGCAGTATCTATCATCCTAAGTTTTCGCTTGTCATGTCGGTATGTAATCGACGAAGTTCCGATGAAACTCGTAAGTTCTGTAACTTCGAAGCGTTCTAACTACTGTACCCTACATGTGGCTCTGAACTAAATGAATTGCCTCCATTCCGTTCCAGGGCCTCTTGTAAGGCCACTTCAGATGGGCTTTTTTAATTTTTATTGCAAATAAATACCTGCTAATAGAAAATGTTCTGTGTGTCCTTCACTTATTTACTTTCCATTTTTTAGAAAGAAAAACAATGCGCGGTCAGGATTCAAAACCTTCACGAATCAAATAGGTGATTTTAGAATGGTCATAAAATATACGCAAATACCTACCTATTGCCTTATCACTTGTCCCACAGAACTACAAAATTACAATATATACCTGTCTACATAGGTACTTAATAGGTATATATTTATGCTGTTTTCGAGTTTAATTCGCAATATAATGTTTGTGGCCCTTGCAACTGAAAACCTAATTACAACACTGCAACTCTGTCACTGCAATGAACAGCACGTCCTATCGCGCGGGCAAACAAATGTTTGGAACTTGGGTTTGGGTTGCAGCAAGTTAAGTTCGCTTCAGAACTGTCACTTGAAGCTGAACCAGAATATAGTAGGTATTGAGTGGCATGTATTTATCGGCAGGGGGACATCGGCAACTGTGCTCAAAAATGTCAACCACGAGTGTAAATAAGCACCTACCACTGGTATGGTCTCAGAATCGAGTCTAACTTGTTAACAATTTAGTTGGTAGATACTCCTCCGTTGGTAAGTAGGTATCTTACCACCCCTGACGTGCCACGCACTATTGCACTATTTAGTAGTTAAAGGTACACACCTACTCTGATGAAAGAAACCTCTTCCAATACATAGATACTTGTTTACAAGATTCCAACTAACACAACAGTTAGACAGAATTTTCTCAAGATCTAAGTAGGTAACTCCTACCCCTTTAAGTATAGTCTTTTATTGTTATATATCTTGATTTATTTCTTTGGCTAATAAAATATAGAGAAGCCGCGAGGCAATTTCTTCAAAAGGAATTGTCGTTTGCTTTTTTGTAAGTACTACAATTAAGTACATGAGTAATTAATTGCTAAACCCGATTTCTTTCAGACATCCTTAATTTTTATTTGTTTGTGCCTACCTAAATCTATCCGTCTGAGTTGGGGACGTATATAATTTGTGGAGTTGGGGTGCTACCTGTGCTACAAAATGTTGAATTCGCTTCGCTCAATTTTCTTTCTGCTCAACAATACTATTTGTTAACGGCATTTTACAACACACCACACTCTGTGACACACTCAGAGATTGACTATTTATACGAAAAACTCGGTGCACGTCTATCTACATTCACACAGCTGTAATCAATTGCTTTTTGAAAGCAATTATTCGATCACAATCAGAAGCGAAGGGAGTTTTGTTTAAGTTTTTAGGGTTCCGTTCTCGAGCGCTAGCTCGGCAACGAAAACCTATTGCTTTCGCTACGCCGTCTGTCCGTCCGTCCGTCCGTCTGTCTGTCCGATGTTCAAAGGGCTGTATCTCCGCAACGGTGATACGCAGCGAGCTGAAATTTTCACTTATAGACGCGTACCTCAAACGACAAATACTCAAAATTAAAAAAAGTCAAAATCTAAGGGGGGTGGGGGCCAAAAACCAAAAATACGACATTTCAGGCTGTATCTACCTAACGATACGGCCAAAAATTTGAACAGATGTCAAATCTAACCATTAATCAAGAACGGTCGACGGATTTTGATGAAACTTGGTACAGATAAAGCATATCCTGGAATAACATTATAGGCTACTTTTTACCGCGGAAAATTTTTCCCGCGGGAAACTCAATAACCGGCTCAACGGATTTAGATGAAACTCGGTACAGTGACAGCTTATATCTTGGGATAACTTAAAGGCAACTTTTACCGCGGTAAACTTTTCCCGCGGGAAAAATATTTAATTTTGATGAAACTTGATACAGTGACAGCTTATATCATGGAATAACATACATATACTGTTCTTTTCCCGCGGTAAACTATTCCCGCTGGAAAAATATTTAATTTTGATGATACTTGGTAGGTACAGTGATAGCATATTAGTGTGGCTGACGGAACGGAAACCTTCGTGGGCGAGTCCGACTCGCACTTGCCGGCTTTTTTAGCAGTGTGTTCAATATTTTAAGACGGCCCTGTGGCTTGGATTGTCGTAGACACATATCTAATCTGTGACTTGGATACCGACTCGAGCGCCGCTAAGGCACCCTACAATAGACATTATATATTGTTGAATGTTATACCTATAGAAGTCGTTATAAATTTCGACGAACAGCTATTTCGTTTGTGGGTAGTCGCTAATGACCCGTGGAATCGTTTTTATGATGTTTACTCTGATCAGAGAACAGCATCAGAACGACTTTTATGGGGCAATAACTTGGAATTCGACAGTAATTTGGTAATCGGGTCATAGAACCTTATGTGCGTGAGTCAAACAATATAGGTGTTTGCTATACTCGTACACAGGCGATACTAAGATTGTACATTAATTAGGTAGGTACCTATAGTAGATAGGTAGCTACCTATCTATGTGCTCTCTATCCAAACGCAACGCGCGTTTGGATTGGGCTCGAGCGTTATGGATCATACCTGAGAACCAGAGAGGAGATAAAACCTACGGAGCACTAGACTTGGTAGGTATTAGGTATACTTTACGTGACTGACATTTGACAGTGATTGAAATCAATTGATTTAGGCTTTTTGGCGGGATTTTGTCGGAGACGGTTGTCTTTTTATCTAGTTTTCCTTTAAAAATGTATATTGTAGGTTTTGGTGCAT
Source organism: Metalampra italica (assembly GCA_949699065.1). Taxonomy (NCBI): domain Eukaryota; kingdom Metazoa; phylum Arthropoda; class Insecta; order Lepidoptera; family Oecophoridae; genus Metalampra; species Metalampra italica. The sequence continues at coordinate 5,606,260 of OX452983.1, forward strand.
ATCTTCTATCTAATAGGTGCCTATTAAAGTGTATATTGTGCGGGATAATTAAATAAAAGCGTGTAATCGACTTTACCAGATCGTTGTCCCTTGTTAAATCTTCATTAAACCTACTATCAGTTTAATGCGGACGTGAACTGCAGTTGGATCACCGAATGGCACTAATTGTGCTTTCGTGGAGGCCGTGCTGCGGTTTTATTGAAAATCGCCGAATAACTCTAGTCGTGCTCTGTTTTTGTGGAGGCCGTGCTGTAACCGCCGGTTTAAATAAATATAAGAAATAATTAATACTTTAAATAAGACAGGGCTGTATGGACAAAGCTTCCCTCGCCCATCCTCAATAGAGGACAAATCAACAAAAAAAGGCTTTTTGGCGGGATTTTGTCAGAGATGGTTGTCGTTTTTGTTTAGTTTTCCAAAAAATGTATATTGTAGGTTTTGGTGTATATTTGTGATAGTTTTATATGCAACAAGTGCCTATTAAAGTGTATATTGTGCGGGATAGTTAAATAAAAGCGTGTAACGACTCTACCGGATCGTTCCAAAATGTCCCTTGTTATTCTTCATTAAACCTACTATCGGTTTAATGCGGACATGAACCTGCAGTGTGGATCACCGAATGGCACTAGTTGTGCCCTCGTGAAGGCTGTGCTGCGGTTTAATTGAAAATCGCCGACTAACTCTAGTCATGCTCTGTTTTCGTGGAGGCCGTGCTGTAACCGCCGGTTTAAATAAATATTAGAAATAATACTTTAAATAAGACAGGGCTGCATAGACGAAGCTTCCCTTGCCCGTCCTCAATAGAGGACAAATCAACAACAACAACAAAAAAAACAATTGATTGACACATAACCTATGGTGTGGATTGACATTGACATTCTTATTTTGTTTGTCGTTCTGTTCTGTGGTGTTTCCGACTTTCCGTGGAAGGAATTTTCGATTTAGAGGTTACCTACAAACGAAAAAAAATTGTCCCAAAAAAATCTGAGTTTTACAATATTGACAAACCTATTAGTCGTATAACACAGATGGAAGAAAGCTCTAGAAGTGAAAAGCGACCACAATTCGGTAACAGATTCTTGGAAAATGTTGATGAAGTGTTCAAGCACAATGCGTGGTACATTATTTGCTACTTACGTTAGATACTGTAAGAATATTCCACATTGTGACAGAATAGTGGTCGATCTAGAGAAGACGAGGCTCAGGAAGAAGCCTCCGGGCGGATCTCGTCACCTAACCGATAAGAAAGATGTATTTCTATTCAATGCCTGGTACTATTTTCAGGGGTGGTTTTGTAAGATACGTACTGCTGACTTGAGGGTTGTAGTATAGATAACAGGGCGGTCAGTGTGGACAAAAGGGGGCGCAAAGGAAAAAGACTTAGGGCCTCTTATACCGCTTGCTGTTAAAGTCCCAGATACCCTATCTGCAGGTTATCTGACAGATAGCCTGTTTTTTTGGTTTTACAGGTATCTGATTGCCTATATCTTATATATTTTATACAGTCTATCACACAGATTTATCTGATAGATTAGTTTATCACTAAGATTACTATCTGTAACAATATCAGGAAGTGGTGAAAGAAGCCCTTAGAAAAATTTCACTTTTTTGGAGTACTACTGTCGCTCGCTTCGCTCGCTCCCAGGGTCACCAGTAACCTAACCTTCGGGGTGCTCCGACTGCTGTCACACATTATAATTGCCAAAAAAAACTCAGCGCCCCCTTTTCTCAACTCCAACCAACAGGGCACTATGGAAAAAACAATTAGTGTCAGGGTTTCATATAAAAAGTACCTATTAAAATGATTACGTAAAGAGAAGACGAACAACTCAGATTGCTGTAGGTAGACCTATTATTAATAATAAAAATTCATAATGCCCTCCCTTTTACCTATACAGTGACCGCTTGAGTGTGTTGGATGCTGCAAATCTTTTATTGTTATTGATTGAAAAACCTTCCTCCGTGACGAATGATGACTGTTGTTAAGAGATTTAGAAAAAGCTGTTTTTAGCCCAAAGCTGTTTACAGAGTGACCAGCATTACTCTGCGCAGTGAGTTACAAACATTTTATTCACTTGTGGGTGATAAATGTATGACACTTACTGTAGCCGGGCTATGTAGAGCTCATTCTGTAAAAAATCTAAGCAGTGTCAATTTTTATAATTAAAATAGGTCAATTTTTTGCAGCATACTAAACACTGCACAGTAGCATCACATTACTTCTCTCACTCACACTAGGTATTTGATGAGATAATCATGTCTTGTAAATTCTAGGGACAATGTTCAGTGGGATGATGAACAGGAACAAGCTGCCAAGGAGAAGGTTCAACAGAACTCACAAGTCACAATGTCTCCAGAAAATATGAAGGACTTGGAAAAGAATGCTGATAAGCATTGGGATGCCTTTTATAATATACATCAAAACAGGTTTGTTGTTTACTTGACCAGCTTATGTTTTTGCCTGCTAGAAAGCCTCATAACACCTACGTGTTATGAGGTAAACTTTCCTAAGGTCAAATGAATTGTATTACCTCAGTTTTCGACATTAGGGTAGAGCTGCTCCACTTTAAGTTTCAATACATGTATTTCTTTCTTTTTACAGATTTTTTAAAGATCGTCATTGGCTGTTCACTGAGTTTCCTGAGCTGGCACCTGACAACACATCAGCACCTGAAAGAGTTTATCCTAATAGTGAAACTAAGCCTGTACCCAGTGAACCATCTGTAGATAACACTGAATCAACTTCTGATATAGATACAGCCGGTGGTAGCAAGAGATTCATATTTGAGATTGGCTGTGGTGTTGGTAACACAATATTCCCGATTTTACAGTACAGTCAAGATCCCAACCTGTTTATTTACGGTTGTGATTTTTCCTCAACAGCTATAGAAATCATGAAACAGAATGAATTGTATGACACTGATCGATGCAATGTATTTGTACTGGATGCTACAGCAACTGATTGGGTAGTGCCATTTCCAGAAAATTCTTTGGATGTCATTGTTCTTATATTTGTGTTGTCAGCTATAGATCCTTTAAAGTAAGTAATGAAATCACATTACTATTGTTTAATTTTACTATGATATAATGTAGCAAACTGCCCAAGTCCACCCGATGGCAAGGTTGTTGCAAGGTTGTTGCCCCTTAACATTTACCTTTGAACTCCTTCATGAAACAAAATTACGTGCATTACCAGTAGGCGCAAGTCGCACAAGGGACGTGGTGAGGCAAGCGAGGACACTACAGACGAGGTCGAAACAGGGTTCTGATGTCATGTCGTCTCTGTATTATTGTGCCACGGAGGTGTCCAAAGGTCCCTTCTGTCTGCTATGCTTACCATTATTTGCATAAAACTCCGGTTTACGTGGAGTCAGCGCAGGGACTGCCACCCCCGTCGTATAAGAATAAGTGTGTATTGCGCCTTAGGGCTTGAATGCAATAATGCCACCTATGTCTGTATGTATACCTCTCCAAATCAAACTACATATCCTAGAGTTCTATATACCTCCAGTGTTTCAGCTGTCATGCCAAAAATGTAACTATGTGTTTTAACATGAAGTACCTACTGCACATAATAACGAATATTTATTCTCATTTCAGAATGCCAGCTGTTATTAATCAAATATATAAGTATTTAAAGCCTGGTGGTTTAGTTGTATTTCGTGATTATGGCAAATATGACCTTGCACAACTACGGTTCAAGAAAGGCCGCTGTGTTGCCGACAACTTCTATGCTCGTGGCGACAACACCATGGTCTACTTCTTCACACAAGAAGAAATCACAAACCTTTTTAAATGTGCTGGGTTTTTAGAAGAACAGAATTTGATAGACAGAAGACTTCAGGTAAATAGAGGGAAAATGTTAACGATGTACAGAGTTTGGATACAAGGAAAATACAGAAAACCATTATAACATTATAAAATTTATTATTTTTAGACAAGAACACTGCCACACCTATAAATATATCCATTCATTTGGAATGGAATATAGATCTTTTACAAGTACTTATTAATATTTAGGTAGGTAGGTATGTAAAAATTACTATTAAACCGTCATACGCCTTGTATGCTTAGCCCGTTATAGCGTAACAACAAAAAGTTGCTATCTAATTGATTTTCTATATTAATTTTGTGCCTGTTTCGTTTACGTTCTTTTGTTTTTAATGTATTTTACTAATGAAGTAGAACTTTATCAATCATGAATCGAGGTAGATAAAGTTGGCAAAGCAAATCCAGTAATTTATTTTACAGTCTCAAATTTGAAATGATATGGTTTTTTAAATGCATTCATAACCATAGTGTGTACTTTAATCGGCGGTCCATCCCAGCTGACCTTCACGTCACTTATCAATCTTTGCACAAATGTTTCGATTTCTAATTCAGCAACTCGTCTTCCTATGCATGTCCTAATGCCAAATCCGAAGGGTAAAGTGACCATGGGGTGTGCATTGCCGTAGTAAAGAGGATCATTCTTGTCCGCCAGCCACCTGTCTGGTATAAATTCCATTGGTTTAGGATAGTACTTTTCCAGTTTTGAGAGGTATTCGTTTGGAGCTATCACATCAACCTGAAAAAATATTTTCATGAATTTGATAACAATATAATTATTCAATGTGTTCTATAATGAATACTAACTCATAAGTTCTACGATTCCGAAAATTCGCACAAAAGGATTTTTATTTTATGAAACTATATCATCAACATCATCATGTCAGCCCTTCTATTTAATATCTTGTAAATATGATTAATGCATCTAAATTATTCTGTAACACTTACACCTTTAGGTATCACATAACCACCCACAACATGTTCTTTAGATGTTCGTCGCAAATTTGCTGCAATAACGGGATGCAATCTCAAACTTTCCTTCAGGCACGCCTTTATGTACCGTTTATTTGGATCCCCAGCCTTGATCTCCTCTCGCAGCTTGTCCTGTGTCTTTGGATTCGTCGCCAGTTCGTACAGTAAACCAGTCGTTGCAAATGCCACCTTAAAACATTGACAAGTTAAGAGAGAATGTTACCTACATATAAACCACAACATAATAATAATTGGAGATTTTTGAACTTTTTGTTAAAAACTAAAGTGGCGGTTGTAGTTTTTGGACAAATATATATAACGTAGAGTATTACAAAGTATTTAGTATTTAGAGAAAAGATTTTAATAGATGACATTAAACTCTTTAAAAGTTTTTCAACGACAATATATCTTTATGACCATTTTAATGTCGAATTAATGTCGAATTTTTCATTTCACTTTCCATTTTCATTCCAGTAGTTAATCGAGTTCAAAAATGTTAAATTACCGTATCAATTCCCGCCATAAGCATTTCGTTTGCCATCATTATGGCGACTTTCTCGTCAACGGCCAGTAATTTCTCAATTATACTTTTGTCTTCCTCTGGGATATCGTGACCTCTTTCACTTATCAATTTTCTCGTTTGCTCGATAAACATGGCGCTTATTCTGAAAATTGAGATTTTATTTTATTCTGTATGTAGACAGCTAATTTTCGTTCATAGTAGTTCGACAATGAATGAATGTTGAATGTGTACTTGTGAATATGTAAAATGTAGATTCATTGTCATTTTATATGTACTCCCCGCAGGCTGTATTTTACTCTTAATGAAACACATACTCCCATTGGATATCCAGGGTCTTCATTAGTTTTTTAAACGTCCGCGTCGGAAAATACTTCCAGAATGGAATTGGAAAGAATTCCATTTTAAAAGATAGATCTATTATGTCTTTGGCGCATTTCATGAGCTTCCTTCCGGGGTGGTCTTCTGGCAGGTCATCATCTAAGCATCCCAACCTGGTGCCCAAACCGACCACTCCCACGGACTCTAGAGACCACTTGGTCATTTCCAGGTCAAAATTCCACTGTAGATATTTATTGTCGTCTTTATGTTTGACCAATCTGAAAGATACAATACTTGATATCAATGGTTCTGAAAAAGACAACAGTTTTGTCTATTTTTTATTTAAGGTTGCATTGGTGTGCCAGTTTTACATAATTGTTCAATAAGTTTTGGACTCCAACCTAACGGATTAAAAGACGGTCAAATAATCAAATTCATCCAGAGCTTACGTATGAATGAGATAGAGCAGCAGCTTACATTCGAGATTGTGCGCCGACATTGCCGACTGTAGGACCTGGGTAGGCGCGTTTATGACGCGTTTTATCTTCGACTTTCTATTTGTTGAAATTGAGTTGGACGTAAGCCCGTCTTTTTTCTTAGTGGCCTGAGTACTTAAAAAAATAAACAAATTTTCGACATACCTCGCTACTACTTCTTTAGCAATTTGATCGAGGATCGGTTCGTAAAGCTTCACCAATTTCGGTTTTAGGAATGCCGGGTTTACTTTCGTGCGAAAATGCCTCCAATCTTGACCTTGTCTAAAAAATTCATAATAGTAATTATTTCACGTACGAGTACAAAGTAACGTACGAGTATAAAGTACAAAGGACTTTGTACGTTGCAATGGAATATGTACCTAGGTATAAGAAATAAATAATGTTATATTCTATTCTATCAAGTATTATATTATGTATTACTATTATGTACTATGTACTATTATGTATTACTAATAGGGGACGGAACAGGTACTACTAAGACGATTACTTACGCTGTTGTTAAGCCATAGACGCCATCATATACGTCTTTTTTCAACTGTGTTCTATAATAGACAAGTGAATCGAACCCAGGTCTTAATGGTAACACCTCTTCGGCTCTGTACACCTGGTAAAAGTTGAAATATGTAAAAAAAAAGCGCAATTCATCAACGTGGAATGCGATCTCCTTGTGTGTAAAAAAAATCATTTAGAATGATCATGGAATTAGTATACTAGTTCCATGAGAATGATACATACATATCTTCACGCTATGTCCCTGACGGGTTCGGCAGAAAGAACGGAGCGCCAAGTATCGCGATTCTGACACATCTTTCGCTTCGCTAAGTCTAAGATTGTTTTACATCTCATCATAGAATGATAGCTTTGATAGAAAATGCATCTAGATGACGTATACTATCTAATTTGTGATCTAGATTGGTCAGAGTAGAGTGAAGCAAAGGGAGCGGAAACTTTGTAGGTATTTAAATATTTTTGGTTTCTTTTTTTTTGTCTGTTTTACACGTTAATTTTTCTTAGTCTATTTCCCTCAGCGCCTCTCCATGGCTCCACTACCCGTACCAGTAATAATAAAATATTTGTACCTACTTGGTCATAATGATCCGGTTCAAATAACAACACCATATTGGCTCTAGCAATCAGCCCATCCAATTTTACTACCGGTCCAAACTTTTTGTGTAAAGTTTCTGTCATACGGAAGAAATTCTCCGGTGGTCCAATTTGCCCTGAAATTTGCAATAACTATCTGATCCTGGAGTTTTTGCTATTATTATGAGGTCTATTAATTAAATTAAAGGTTGGGAAATAAATATTTTTTAACTTAAGGCAATGCACTAGGTACCTCTACCGGATCAAACAAATCCCAATTTATTGAGATTTTTATCAATAATTGACCGAGCGAGCGAAGCGTCTATGTTTCGAGATTGGCCAAAAATGCTATTGTCCGTCTGTCCTTCTGTCTTTCTGTCCTTCTGTCTTTCTGTCTATAATTCTCTACAGGTCGCATTTTTCAACCGATTTTGACGAAAATTTGGCATTGGTATAAATTAATTAAGCCAACAAAATGAGTAGAAAAAAATTTTGAAAAACATTTTTTTTAGAGTACCTACCATACTCGCAAAGTGGGAATGAACTTTATTTTTCTTGTGAATCCCATAGTGTGGGGTATCGTTGGATAGGTCTTTCAAAAATATTGCTGGTGTGTGAAAACCGTTTTTTCGATTTAGGGATCCGTTGGCGAAATATTAAGCTTTAAAGCGGTAATTTTTGTTAGAGTCACGTGTGTCCCCCCCCCCCCCCTGCCAGCTAAACGGTTGCTTCTGGAAATGTGAAAAAATTCACGGCAGTAGCATATATAACGTAGTTAAAAGGAAAACTATAACAGATAAGTAGGTTCTATTAGTTTTTGAGTAATAGTCGATTAACTTAAGAAAGTCGAAAAATTAAATTATGTTCATAGAACTGCATACGTAAAATGGGAAAGATTTTTTTTCGCGTGAATTATATGGTGTTGGGTATCGTTGGATAGGTCTTTCAAAAATATCGCGGGTGTGTGGAAAACATTTTTCGATTTATCGATCCGTTTGCGAAATATTAAGCTTTATAGTGCTAATTTTTGTCACTTTAGTACTGAATGTTGGTTAAATAAAATAAAATAAAATTCTTAGAACTAGAGAGGGCTCAAAGATCGATACTAAAAGTAATGTATTGTAAAGAATATAGATTTCCAACTGAAGAACTTTATAAATGCAGCGATCTTTTAACAGTAAGAAAATTGTATATTTTGCAAACAATTTTAAAAGTCCTTAAGACATTAGTGTTCGATCCAGGTATCTTAGATAGTAGGAGAAAAGATATTGTAGATTTTTCTAACGTAGTTAGTACATCTTTTGCTAATCGACAATTTCCTAAAAAATCTATTTACTTGTACAAAAAAATTAATAAGGAATTGAATATTTATCAAATGAAATTTTATGAATGTAGAAAGATATTAACTATTTGGCTTAAAACTCTTAACTATGATGACACCGAGTCTCTTATGCTAATTATATCCTAACTAGTTTAACCACAAACATTATTATAACAGTATAATAAAATTATATTAAACTGTGAATAATATTTTATTATACATAATATATACAACATACATACATAAAGTCCCTGACGACGCGTTAATATTTTATTCAGATATCCAGTCATACATGCAACAATCTCTGGGAATAATAACATACACACACACACGCACACTTCAAGCTACTTATGTAATTTACATAGTAATTAAACTAATCCTATTTAAGTAAACTTAAATTTTAAATTGTTAAAATGAAATAATAGAAGAGCGGGTCCTTCAACACAAGTATAATCTATATACTTAAAAGAGTACAACCATAAACATAGAATATACCCAACAACTGTAAATTCTAAAATAATTTTAGTTGAAGAAATAAAACTTTTTGTATTTTTTTTTTGGTTTATAAGGGCTGGCGAGGTCTACTGTTCTCACAGAACCACTAGTTAGAAATTGTTCTAGCATCTGCAAAGAAGCGATTTATTTACTAGGTACGTACGTAGGCAATGTAAATTGGACGTAATGAAGACAAACAAACCTATTACGGGCAGGAAGTGGTGCATGGAGCCTAATATCGGCACTGAAGAGAGCCCCGGCATCGATTTGAATGGCTTCGGTTGTTCGGAAGGCGACGAAAGCATTCGCCGATTACCATTCCTGAAATTCATCAAATATATTGTGGTCCACTTCAACGTTATTAATATCAACAATTAGTTGTTTCCCGCGGCTTCGCCCGCGCAGAAAAGTTTTTCCCGCGCGATTTTCCGATTATCTGCTTATAATGGTCAGTAATCACCAATAAGATTTTATTCCTTACTGGCATTTAAAAAAAATAAATTAAAGCCACCTGTCGAATTAAAAAGAAATACTGTTTTGTTCTTTTTTGCTATTTTATGGCATTTCAGTTCCGTTTTCTGCTTAAATGGCCATTATTGAATGTGAACTTCGTAGTATAAACTTTTTGAATAGGTTTATTATTACATTAATCAATCTACCTATGTTCTTTCTTCTATTCTTACCCATAACTATAAAGAGATTTTATTAAACTTTTGGAAATAGCTAGCTAGATATATACCAGTTTAGCTAGTATACACTAGCTAGATACCAGTGTTCTTTAGAAGTTCGCTCTCCATAAACTTTGCGTTGTTACTTTTAAACTGTAGTTTCATTGTGTTTTTTATATGTGAACTAAGTACATAAGTCAAAGAATACCTATCTAATGTTCGACGAATTTTCTTTCCTTGCTACCTTACGTTTTTCCCGCGGGAACAGCTTTTCCCAAGGTATCTATAGCATATGTGTTATTCTGATGTAAATCTATATTACTATAAAGTTTCATCAAAATCTGTTGCGTAGGTAGTTTTGCGTGAAGAGTAATAAACATCCAAACTCACAAACATCCTTACAAACTTTCGCCTCTAAAATATTAGCAGATGATAATATGTCACCAGCGGGCACGACGCGGCCTGGGCTCCATACAAAATGAGTACTTATTAACTAGTTACCCTAGCCTAGTATATTTAGTAAACGGAAAAGGAAAACAATCTGCAGTTACACATTTATTTATGTAGTGTAGGTAATAGGTACTTACCGGTAGACATTTTGAATTCGTTTGGCGGGAAGAGAACAGCCACTAAACATTTTAAGCGTCATCCTTGTATATTTGCTGAGTTGAGTCAGTATTCCTCTTTACATTCAAAACATATTATACGACTAGGTAATTACTTGTAGCGAAGGATAATTAGAATATTGATGCAAATACACTAAACACGCCCAATCCACTATGTAGCGTCGCAGTCACTAGACTGCTTTATGTATTTATAAATAGATATGCCCAATTGTTTGACCTTCATTCATATACCGCCCAACACCGCATGGATACGGATACTTATATCGAATTATCTAATCTATCGTAGTGATAAAAGTTGTTTACTTAATTTTGAATTACCTATCATATTTTCCTTATGCAGCTTTCATTTCTTAGAATACTCGTAATGGTGGCGTAAATGCTTTAAACCTAGCTAGTCTAGTTGCGATCGATGGTGTGGTGACGCCATCGTTCGGCACCGTGACGCGCCGTGTCGTCGTTGCGCTAAGTTAGGTAAATAGAAGGAAAATAAGTTGACGAACTTAGAAAAGATTTCTCCCTCTACTACGTTCATGAAAGTTACTCGTGAAAAATACCTACTACCCGTTTTAGAAAATAGTGCATCGATTTTCCTTGAATTAATTTTTATATGACCTTATCCAAATTATTAAAATGATGATTACTTTCAAAATAACAATAAATAAACACACTGGAAATCAATGGACTCGTAACTACCTATTATGTATACTCTAAGGGTACTATTATATATTATGTGCTAATAGTTGTAGTTCATAGACTATACTGTATAGTTCTAAATATCTTTGCTTTATATACGAGTTTAGAGTATCCAGAATACGCCAAGAACTAAAAATTATGTTGGTAGCACTGACTACAATTGTCAATTTGACTTTAGCTTGATTGACACAATTGACTGACAGTTGTTTTGGTGCGTGCGAGGTTAATGGTCGACGCAAATTTGTAGTTTCCTTAAAAAATTGCACAGCAAATCCATCCAAATATGTAAAAATTAATAGCAAAACAGTTGCACATATTCATATAGTCAGTGGTTTGTTAATCCACGCAAAACAATGTTAAATTTCTCCAAGCAACACTAAATATTTGTTTCTTTGTCATGAGAGTAGTTTTCCCCTATCCTATCGATCGATTACGAAAGAGCGTTTTCTTTATATTGTATTGTAAATCATAGCTAATGAGTTTTCAGCAAAACGTATAATTCGGCTGCTACCGTAATAGGTACATTTTCAGTACAATTGAGTCGTTTGTATGAAAGTGCTAACGTATACATAATTTGTTTACGCTCACATTTCGTACGAAGTCTATTCAACACAGGCACATTTACTTTTAAAAGGCAATAAAGTTTAACGCGGGCCTGAGTCAACGCCTGCAATGAGATAAACAGTGAGGTGTCTGATTTTATCCGGAGACAACGTCCATGTATTGTTGCTCTTTTCTGTAAGTATTGCTTGTTTATATTCAAATTATACGACGCCTTGCATTGTAACACTTTGGTTAGCGAATTTTTCTGGTATTCTATTTTGAAATCGCATTCCAACTTGACTCACATTTTAAAATAAAGTTCCTTTATAATTTTATAGATGTTGAACATAGTTCTGAAGTAAATTCCAGTAAGCTCAATTATCGGAACCATGTTTATTTGTTAGGAATTTAAATTGAGATGTAAATATCTATCTAGAAATAAGGAGAAATAGGCACTAAAACTAAACATTGTATACTAGTTGTTGTTGGCAACTTCAACCATGTGGAGTGTAAACCACCTAGAAGTAAAAATTCAAAAAATGTTTCCTAAGTCATTGCTTATGTTCTAAGGGGCCTCTACAAAATTTCAATTTTTCAGAGCCAATCGTTTGAGCTGTATTTTTTGATTAGTCAGCCAGTATGATACCTAATATAACATACTGAAAGATTTAGTTCTTGTACTATAAGTTCATTCCATGGTTTACATACAATACCATGTAAGGGATAAAATAAAACTACAGTGTGTGCAGGTAGTCAAGAATAGAATTTATGAAGCTGCTGGGGTCACTGAACTTTGCACAAGTGTGTGACACTTTTAAGCTGTATCTTAGAACTGTATCTTATCTCATACTTACTCACTGTTCTTGCATAATCTAAATATACCTACACACCTTAAAACTTTATAGCTTGTTACCTAAAAGCTTACATAACTACCTATAGAGTTATCTGATGTTATTCATAAACATCTATAATTGTTATAGTATATCAATAACCTTAAAGGCCACTGTCCATAGGTAGAGTAAACGGTAGAATGAACTAGCATACTACTCTACCAGCTCCACATTTTACATACAAAACACTTCCAATTTTTAGTACTCTACCCTAAAAATGCTACCTACATTGCTATAGTTAGTATTCTACTGCGCTTTACCGTGTACTCTACCTGTGTACAGCGGCCTTTAATGTGCATGGTGTGAAATGAAATGGGAACAATGTAATAACTACAATTTCAAAACCACTTGGATATTTCAGTTTCATTGTAGAATTAACCTTTTTTGCCCCCAATACTTTATAAAAATTATAAAGAAAAACATAACTTTCTATATGGAATTTCTGGAACTTGAAATGGATTCCGGAAATTGGAAATATTAGTTTAGGTAAAATAAATACAAGACTGATAATATTTGATTATTGAACAACTCATCTATATTGAATATCATAATTATTATTATTATTCTTTTTTTATTTATTATTATTATCATAATTATTATTATTTATCTGCATGGCCCAAAGGTCAGCTGGTAGAGAATGCCATTGGCATTAAGTTCGCCTTTTGTACAAATTAGTGCAATAAAGTTTTAAATAAATAAATTATTTAACTTAGTTAACAAAAAAGTATCTTGCTTCGCTAGTGACTTGTAAAATAAATACTGGTATTGCAACATGGAATTGAATACAGTACAGTATTAAAATGGCTTATTAACTACATAATTAGATTTGTGATTCAATTGAAGGCAATGAAATAAATCAAGTGTATTCTGTCGCGATTGGTGAATCACACAGCCACAAATGACAGTGCTCTGCACATTATCTCATTAACAGGCTGGAAACATGTTACAGCCATTATTGCAAGTTATACAATATTATCAATGTTAATCAATGTATTAGTTGAATTTATTAATTACAATTGGGAGATTGGCAGTTGTGTCATTGTTTATTGTTATAAAATATTGTTTAACTAACAGTTTTTTCACTTGAATGAAAAGTGTTCATCAATTAGCTGATCTTTATGTAATGCACTCAAAATGTAGTGTTTTATATTATTTTTCACTAGTAAATGTCAATAACTTGTAAGCTTGTAAGTTGTACATTATAATAAAATTACCTTTGACGTAATGTTCCACGCGCAGCTCGCGGCTGGGCGTCGGCATGGCGAGCATGAGCTCCACGCTCGTCGAGACCGTTTCCATCAACTACGAGGACTTTAACGAGAGCTTCCTCACCTGCGGCACTTGTCTATGTTAGTACACTACTTTTTTAAACCTTCGAACGACCATTCTATAGGAGTGAAGGTAGTTTTGTATTAGTAGTTACATTTATAGAGTCGAATAAAGTCGATAATACAAAATCATTTTGTGTCTGTCAGTCATCTAGTGCCTATACTAGAGTAGAGAAGCTATTTGAATGAAATTTTGTGACTATTTCGTAAATACTACTCAAAAGAAAATAATGGCCAGGTGCAATGTCATTCATTCGAGGTCACTTTGAGCCCTGAGATTTCCGTCAGGGAATAGTTTGGGTGAGATCTGGTGGTGGCTCTCCAGAGTACGTATGGAGGAGGTCCAGAGTGTCGTACACACCTAACTGATCAGGCAAGCCGTTTTCGTCATAGACTAGTATCTTTTGTGTGTATTGTGCACATTCACTGGCTTTTATTCACCGACTGCTTTATGCTCATTTCACACTATAATGGAAGCGTCCGGCAGCGAAATGAGCCAGCAGTTTGTTTCAATTATAAATTTTATCTGCATTGTGAAAAAATTATAAATTTTATCTGCATTGTGAAAAAATTGTTTCACTTCTGCTGCCTGCCGCTGCCATTTCAGTTTCAACTGAGCCTTTTAAAAACTTTAAAGGTGACATGGTTTTAGAAATAAAAGTTGACTAATAGAAGAACAGTAACTAAGCTAAATAAGCTATTTCCAATATCTTATATTTTAATAACGATATAGTATCAGGATTGTGTGCTATTTTAGTACATAAAAGAAAGTACAGTATCAGAGACCCATAAAACGTAAACAAGTTGTCTATCACAATACTGTTGAATGACCCTTTATCGCAAGAATATATGTATTTTTATTTATAGGCACTTACGATGGTGGAGAACACACGCCGAAGCTCCTGCCGTGTTCGCACACAGTTTGCCTTCACTGCCTCACACGAATAGCTGCTTCACAGACCAGAGATGCTGGCAGTTTCCGATGTCCGATATGCCGCGAACTCATAACCATACCGCGGGGAGGGGTGCCTGCTCTACCGCCGTCGTTCCTCGTCAACCAGCTTCTGGATTTGATGGCGCGACAACGTAGGGAAGTGATACCACAGTGCAGTTCGCACCCAGGGAGAGAGCTGCTCTTCTGCGAGACCTGCGACTGCGTTTTCTGCCGGCACTGCGCCGACGGACCGCACAGCGACACGCCCTGCGACCACACAGTCGTACCGTTCTCTATAGCTTTGAAAAGAATGTCAGAAATACTGTTGTATCGAGCCAACGAGTGCCTCAGTAAGTTGGGCTCGGCGAGAGAAGCGGTGGCCAGTGAGTTGAGAAGATTGGAGGCGGCTGCTACGGCGGCCGATGAAGCTATAGACAGACACTTCGCGGAGATGAGGGCGGCGCTGGACAAACGTCACAGCGAGCTGAAGTCGGCGGCGGCCGCCGCGGCCACGCACAAGCGAAAGTTGCTTGAGGAGCAATTGAAGTTGATTGATGCAGAGAAAACCAAAGTAAGTATCGTAGTGGAATGTTTCTATGTGATTATGTATTTATGAGAGATGTAACATAGATAGATAGACAGACATACATTTATTTACTGACGGATAACTTAAATAAACTAATATAAAGTAACGAGACCTAGGACTCCTACTGTTGTCCTGACGTTGGGAGTCCGCGTGAGCGCAGTAGCCAGTGTGTCATGTCAGTGAAACCACACTACATTTTGGTCTCATCTTTGAATTTTTTAAGAAGCCCTACTGCATAACAGTCTTCTTCGCCATTTCTGACTTGAGGAGACGCTTCCGTCCTGAGTTACGGACTCTTCCAACATGGTATCAGTGGAGACAGTGGCTTACCGGCTGTGAGCATGACCCCTATATGGTCGCTAGAACCGGTGTTGTGAAGTTGAAAAACATCCACTTCCTTTTATGACCTTGCATATCTGTGTGTATCCAGGTGGAAGCGGAATGCTCTGGCCTCCAGCAACAAGTGGAAGTGCGCGAGGTGAGTAGCCGTGCGGCGGCGCTGGGCGCGCGGCTGAGCGACGCGGCGGCGCTGGCCGAGCCGCGGGAGAACGCGTTCCTGGCGGTGGACTTCGCGCACAACGACGCGCACCACCGGTTCGGCGAGGCGCTCGCGGAGCTCGGCCGCGTGCGCACCAGCACCACCTTCCCGGGGCTGTGCACGCTGCAGCTCGGTAAGAGATTACTCACGCATTAAGTAATCAAACCGGACATTAAGGACAAATCGAATTGACATAAAACCTTTCATCATCTCAGCATTTTAGCGTCCACGGTTGGACATAGGCCTTCCCCAACGAACGCCACCACACCCGGTCCTCCGCTCTCCGTATCCAGCCGCCTTCCGGCCACCTTCTACCGTAGCCAGGAATAGTAGGGCTACCGGGAACTGGCGGCCGTGGTAATTGGTCGTAATTCATAGGGAGTTTTGCCCATAATGGCCACGCTGGGCAGACGTGTTGGCCATCACAGTACTAAGCCTCGCACCGGTGGCGCTGCTGCCCGCCGCCGGTCTGTATATTTATGGCCTAACATGTTTGAATGGTTATACCGCCATTGTCGGTCGCCAGAGCCTCGTCCGTCAACCAGCAGGGTGTACCACGTGCAGGTGAGGTTGGCATTTGGAGCGCCAGATGTCATTGCGCTCCCTTACGCCCCTATAAAACCTTTATTTCTTTAAAATTACTTTCGTCACTCTGTCGTTTGCTTCAAATGTTCGCACAAATGATAGCTTAAACAAAAGTTGGCCTAGAATCGTATGTTGTCTTAGAATCTGGGTGCGTGTGCGGTCTGGAGGTGGTGGTGACCCTCCGCACGGTGGACTACCACGGCGAGGCGCGTAGCACGGGCGGCGACCCGGTGAGCGCGGCCGCCACGCTCGACGACGCGCCGCTCGCGTGCACTGTCACAGACCTTGACTCCGGCGTCTACAGGTACCTACCTACCTGCACATCATTCTATCTTATCTTCTTAAGGGGCCAGCGGTACCCGGCGACACTTCAACCCTTTTGTCCCAACCACTGTCCACCAACGGTGCCCCAATCCGTTTTTTTGGTGGACTTCACCTACGCGTAGGAATGGAAATTCTAAGCTTTAGCGTATGCAGGCTGCCTCACGTTGTTTTCCTTCTGACTAAATGTGCATGCTGTGTATAAAGTAATGCGAAGCGATAAGACCGCATAGATGTACATTACTGTATCTGTTTTTGTTTTTTGTCTGTAATTTTTAAACGTGCAATAAAGTGTATTGAATTGAATTGAATTTTGTTCGTACAGTCGACCGCACGTCAGTGGAAACACTTTGCTTTAAGCTGGCCTAACCTATTAAGGAGTTTCAGTACCATGAGACGCAAGCCAAACCCCTGCTCCACGTTCAGTTAAAATTATTTTTTCTAGGTTCGTGCCGTCGTCCGTACTATGTTGTTGTAATAACCTATATGATCGGTAGAATCTCGATGCGTCCGTGGAGCGCGGGGTGCGTGTGCGTGCGCGTGTGCGTGTTCTCTCGCGGCGTGCGCGACTCCCCGCTGCGCGCGGCCGTCGCGCCGGCCGCCGCGCCGCTGCGCGCCTGGGGCTCGCGCGGCACCGGCAAGGAGCAGCTCAACCAGCCCGTCGCAGTCGCCAGGTCACACACCTTTCCACTCTGAATAAATGTTGCATTTTGACTATACAGTAGATGTGTGATGCCGTGAGTACGGCAGCCGACAACAACCCCCTGCAATAAATAACGATAGCTTACACTCAAACTGTTAAGACTATCTCAAAAAGTTAGTACGTTGAAGTTACGTGCGTTGAAGTTACGTGCGTTGAAGTGAGTAAGCAGGAAGTATTGACGCAGACTAGTGAGAGCACTCACCGGACACTGCGGCCTGAAGAAACACATGTTCAACCTCAAGCTAGGGGACACTAACGTGTGCAGACACTCTACTCTGAAAATCGGCTCAGCGATGATGGTTGAATGATCTTGCATGTTGCGTGAGTGAAGTCGCGCCCTTACCTTCAAGATAAATTTAAGCCAAGTGTGATTTTATATTACGTTTAAATACATTATATTAAATTTATGAAATTGCATAATATTCAGTTTTCCCTAGACTGTGTAGTGAGACTAGCGACCCGCTCTGGCTTCCCATGATCTTGTCTAGTTTTAAAATTTCCCGAAATTCGACCTCAATTATTAACAGATAGTGATACGATTTAATTTATTCGCATTAAATAAATACGTTTACGAGAAGAGACGGTATAATAGATATCTTTATTTAGCCGTATTTGTTATGCCACGCATTTTAAATGTTTTTGTTTACTGTTTCAGGTGTCCAAAACGACGAGAAATTTACGTTCTCGACGCGGGTAATTCGAGAGTGAAAGTGTTAGACGACGAAACGTTCGCGTTCAAAACGCATATTGTGAATGAGGGTAAGTGGAAAGTCAATTTAAATTTTCTTTTAAGAATTGCATAAGACAACCGCAAATAAACAAACACCGAACCACCGAACATACAGCTAACTGAGATTAACTGCCATAGTAACTATTGTTATACATAATAAGACCTTTTTATTGGCGTATCACTTATTGTTACTGGGTGGTACTAGCCACATACAAAACACAATACTTTCGCGCTAAAAGTTGGTCAGTTAACGGACGCCGATGGCGTACGGATGAAATTGGCAGTACGTCGTACGGCGTAACTGTCCTTCAACGTTAATTTTCTCTTTCATTGTAAAATACAGAAATATATTGTGTCCAGGCCTGGCGGGTCGGAGTTGTACTGGGATAGCTGTGACGGCGGAAGGCGTGGTAGCGGTCAATTGGAGGACGCGCACTCTTACTGAGGTTTGTTGTATGAACTTGTATGGCCAACTCAGCACAGCTCTGTTAGCCCTCGGGCTGAAATTGACCTCTTTCAAAAATATCTTCCGGCCGCCATCGCTACTGGGTTTGGGGCTGGTCGCGACTTCACTTGGCGACCTCATCTAGTATCTCTTTGTTTTATGTTGTTATGTTATTTATGTTTTATT
Organism: Metalampra italica; assembly: GCA_949699065.1. Taxonomy (NCBI): domain Eukaryota; kingdom Metazoa; phylum Arthropoda; class Insecta; order Lepidoptera; family Oecophoridae; genus Metalampra; species Metalampra italica. The sequence goes on from OX452983.1 coordinate 5,625,073, forward strand.
ACTGAGAAAAAGTATCCCATACAACAGACGCTAAAATAATAATAATAATCAGAGGGACATACTTATTACAAAAGTGGTAAGAATAAGCTAGACAGGTGTAATATCTTCTATCTCTTTCTACGTATGCGAATTTTTTGTTGGTATGCAGTTGATATGTACATACCAACTGTATACCAACAATCAACAGCCCGACTAAAATAGATAGTGTTTGTTCAGTTTGACCCCGCCATATAAGAAGCGTCTTCTCAAATTAATGTGGTAAAAGACTATTGCTATTTCATGCTATACGCTGAATGCAAATCTATGGAAACATACTAAATCTATGTTTTATTCTTTTTTTGGTTTCTATTTTCTGTACAATGTCGTCAGGTGAATGCGGACGGCGGGACGGTGCGCACGATCCGGTGCGAGCGGCTCGTGGAGCCGGTGTGCGTGGCGGCGGACGCGGCGGGCCGGCGGCTCGCGGTCGCCGACAACGGCGCCCGCACCGTGTTCGTGTTCGACCGCAGCGGGAACATTGAGCTAGAGGTAACCCGCAGCCCTAGCCTGAGCCGTCTTGCCTTTTTATGGATCTTACGGCCCTGGAAACAAAGTCCTTTTAGCCCTGTCATAGTTTCAAATATACATAATAATAATAAAATGGCAGTTACAGCATGACCTCCACAACAATAGGGCACAATTAGTGCCAGTCAGCCATCCTATAACGGATAATTTGGAGAGACAGAGAGTGGTTACTCGCTTTTTTTAAGTTTTCGAAATTTTTGTAAGTTTTAATGAAATATTGCTTTTTTTTCAGATAGGTAACGGCGATCTGGGGCTGGTGGGCGGTCTGGCGCTGTCAGAGGATCTGATCGTGGTCGCCGACGTGGCCGTGCGTGTTTACGATGCGGAGGGCAATCTCAAGACTACACTAGCGCCGGTACCTAAAGGTAACTAACTACAGCCACAGTCTCTATTAGTTTGTCAAACTTTTTTTTGGGTGGTATTTATTGTTTTGACAAAATACATACTGTTTGTAGACTGCATCTCGGAAATAGTGATGCTAGAGTGATACACGACGATTGTTTTCATTAAAGCTCGTATTGCATAGTGAAACAACAAATATAAAACCCAGTGACCTCTCGAAACCCGCCGGCTCCATATCGAGCCTGCAAGTTTTTCTGGCTCGTAACCAATTAGCTAAAAGTTAGTTATTTTAGTGACAGTGACAATGTCAGGTGTAACTGATGCGAAATACGATCTAGTTTCCAAGTTTATGCGTTGTGGGCCTTGTATTTCGGAAGGTTAAGTTTACGGCATACAGACCTTGGCTATGGTCACGTGCAAGTATGTCAATCTGTCGCAGGTCGAGGCGGTTACGGCGGTGTCGCTCTCGAGCACTGCGAGACCGGCTGGCGGATAGTGTGCGCCAGGTCGGTGCGCGGGCGGCCCGCGCTGCTGGTGCTGGAGGCCAGCACTGGCAAGGTACTGGCCGCGTGCGAGCTGGCGGACAGGAAGCCCAGGCGAGTCGCTGGCCTCGCGCTGCTGCCCGACAAGCGCGTGCTGCTCGCGGACCTCGCCGGCGACTGCCTAAGGCTCCACACTTATTGGTGAATTGTAAGTACACATTTCTGGACTTTTGGTGTTATTACGTGATACTTGGCGCTCCGACCTCTCTGCCTACTCCGTAAGGCACATAGCGTGAAGATATGTATGTATGTACGTCCAAATTGAAATTCGTTTTGATAATGAGCCATAATTATTACAGTCCAAAGTGAATTTAGTCAAAATTGCACTGGGTCGCACACCCTGGCCAAGGCCCTGGTGCAGCACTATGCTCAGTTGGGGTCTTAACTTCTACATCCTCCACTACGTAATTTTAATTCTTGTATTGGGGTGTGAATTTAAACATTTCTTTCTTCTTTCTTTCTATGATGATGTATGTATGACACTAGAGCAGATAATAATTATACTAAAAAAGTTGATGCAGATGTTTTTCTTTTCAGATGTTGGTATATTACGAGGGAAGTTAAAGGTAATGCTGCCATAAGGCAATCTGTAAATCGAATTTCATGCTAGTCGAGTATTGTAACGGAGAATCGAACTGTTGGCCATAGTCCCGGACTGCGGGTGGGAGGTACTTGTACCAAAGTCAATGGTCGGCCGGCGTACAGTCCCCGCGAAGGCTGACTGTATCATCTGTCAAAATTGTACATGTTATTCTAGTCATAACATACAACGCAATACAGTCTATAATATCATACATAAGTTTGACACATGATATAACTTATAGCTGAATGTAGTACGCCTGTCGCCATATTATCATTACGATATTTTTAGTACTTACAGTATTTATTTCGCAATTAAGTTCATTATGTTATGTTTATGATGTCGATATTTCGACATAGGGAATATTTTTAGCGACTGATTTTTTTCTAATAATTGTCTGTACGCGTCGTGTTTTTGAGTTTTGTTATGATGACAAGTGACCCACGTCGACTTTTCGTAATTTATTTTGCTCTTTTAATATTAAATTTGTTATTGGCGAATCTAATCATCTCACTAGTCTTATAATGACAGTGGCAGTAATTTATATTTAGTAGACATATTTCTTTTAAAAAAACATCGTGTTGATTTTGAAGCGGCAACTCTAACTTAAAAATTGGCATCTCCAATAGAAGCTCACACTAACGTTAAATCAAATCAAATATACTTTATTGAGCACCAAATTATAACATTAAACATTACTAGGCGAATAGTAATATTTTTCCATATAGTAAATGCACTTGTTTCATCCATCCCCCTTATAAAGTTTTACGAAGAGACCGGAACATAGCAGAGATAGACCGCGATAATCGTGAATAACAAATTAACTAATTCCGAGTGTGTTTAAAATGGGTGAATCTCACGTTAATTGCTTGTGAGTTAAGTCTTAAGTTAGAGCTGTCAAGTTTGTCAAGTTATTATAGTGTGTGCCTTCAAAACTAGCCCCAAATTCACGAGAAATGTGATGACGTTTTGGCTTTTGCTAAATAAATCTTTTAAAAGAAAAGGCAGGCAAGGAGGTGTTAAGGTATTTCAAGACAGGTGCCTAATCCGGCGTCAGATAAATTCACGTCTGTTAATTTGCAGTTTGTCACAGAAGGGTGTGTTTTGTTTTCATACGAATATTGATTAATTGACAGTAGTTCTTTAAATGTAAGTACATTTTAGAATTTCGCATTTTTTTCGCTATATGAATAATATGAGTAGGTCAAACGGACATGTATTTTTATAAAGTGACCTTAATGGTTACCTAATGAATTAATGGTAGTTATGTTTATATCTACAATAGACAGATCGCCTCGCATCATCCATCCATGTTAAATAATGGTTTTCTTTCATTATTTTTTACTTAAGCACTAGGCTTAAGTTAAATAAATAAGAAATATTTTATCGTAATCTTTGCAAAATATTAATTATATTTCCTATTCTAGTATTTCAGCTTTAACGCGAACATATTATTAATTTTGAACTAAATAGTTCTACTCAATTTGTATGTTTTGGTTTCTCAGAAAATATATATTCACTTTTTATGAACATATTGCTCAATGAGAACTATAACACCATATCACATAAATATAGCTTCCATTTTGCTAGATTTGTTAGATGATAAATGTTGAAATTCTTCGCGATCACCATAAAGTTTCGGAATTAAAATTGGGTCTCGGCGCCTCATTATCTAAGTATACTAATACATTTAATATGTATTTACTTGCGATTTTTTTACTTTACTCAATATACTGATCCAAAATATCGGAATAATAAAAATGTGGAAAAGTAAACGATACCTAGTTATTTTTTCCCTTGTCATTGTATATGCGAAGTATAATTGGATGTGGCATATCGTTCCGAAAAGGTAAAGAAAACCATCCTTAGATAATTTAATTTGATACAAGGAACTACAACGGTCTGCATACTTAAATATAAACTATTTGTGGAAAATAATTATCGGTAGTTTCATGGTGGCGAGGCCTAAAATCGGAACATTTATAGTTATTAGAATAATACGTAATTATGTCGACACAAAAAAATTACAAATCGTGGAATCTCTCAACAATTTTTTACTTATATATTTTTAAGTCTAGCTTTAGCCTAGTTAGTAATAAGAGTGTTTACGGTATTCCTGGGTAATTTGGAGAAAGTCAAACTTTTTATGCAACACTGAAAAACCTTTGAATGAAATAAATTCTAAATTGATTAATCCACAAAATAATATTTTAGTTAAAAGTACTTATAATAGATTTAATTGGTTTTCTGCGTTTTTAAACTTATGCTCCTAAAGTGGTTCCTTTCACACCTCATTCTTTGACATAAAACCAAAGTTTATTCACATTCAGTGTTCTATAAAAAAATAATCATTGCCTTTTTCTTACAACAGTAAAACTTATTCATTTCGAAGAAGAGATTCGTCATAGTGTACCGTAAACGCCCTTGTTTCATTTTTCCGGATACTATAAAAAGCTAGGACAAAAAAAATAATGAAGAATTTTCGGAGGCTAACGTAACGAAGGTCGTCGTTCTCGACCGCAGACGCCTCTGAACCGCGGCCATATGATATGTTATCTGTTATCCGAATTATTTTAAAAATATATAGTTATGTATAAGATGTAGCAATGAATGTAGAAACGCCTTGTAGAATATACTTCAGGATAGCCTGGAAAATAAGCTTTGCTGTAATCATCTTGTGATCTTTACCTTCAACATTTATGGCTTTATTTTACTGTTAAAATAATATAAATACTTTAAAGATGTAAGTTCCCAAACTTACTGCAGAAAATTTATAATATTATATGTTTTTCTGAAATTACTGCAGCGAACACGCAGTAAAGATCGCTAAATTCTGCCGTTTCTTTGAAACGGTGGTTCTTGACCGTCACTGCTAAATTCGAATTCTTTTTTTTCTTTTCAAATTGAGTACCTAGTCAATCATAAAGCATATTTCAAGCCCTTCGGCAGCAAAAAAATAATTGAGTCTAGACTCCATTGAATTTAAAAACAAAAAGATTTTTAAAAGGATAAAAGCCATTGTCTCAATGTCAAGAAGGACAAACTTATTTGTAAATTAAATTACCTTATTGTATTACGAAATGAGGCTCTTAGCTGATAATCTCTAGTAATAAGCTTTAATTTCATAATAAAAATGTTTCATAGTTTAGGTGTCAAGTGACAAAAAACTGTCGGTGACGAGTTAAAGTAGGTAGATCTAGTCTGAAGTAGTAATCGAGAGTATAGAACATATTTTAGTTTGATATGCAAGGAACTGTTCTGAAGGGAAAATAATTGGTGTATGTAAAGGCACTAAAAGTTCGTTTAATAAGTTAAAACTAGCTGTTTCCAATGGCCCGAATGTTGGAATGTCCGATAAATAAAGTTTCCGTTTATTGTATTGCTTGCTGTATTTATCTTTCGTTCAGTGTTAGACGTAATTATTCATTTATAGAAAATTAAAGGATTCAGGCGTAGCTGTAGTAGGTGCAATGACTTCAATGATGTAAAGACCGTAATATAATTTTTTCTCGAATGAATTAGCTCTCAAGTTATAATTCACAAAAAGTTATTAGGTTTTTTTGAATACCGGTCTCAGATTAGTTCAATTAGCCTTAATTTTGTTAACGGCGTAGATTTATATTTCATGACCCGAATGTTTACTCATTGTTATGTACCAAACTCATATTTTAAATAAGTGGTTACCTACATATTGTTTAATTTTCTCACATACGTAATGTTCTTTACAGTTCCTGTTTCCATTTCTTGAATAAGGAAAAATATTATGTGAGTAATTGTTTGAAAAGTGTAGTTAATTCAGTATAAGTGCAGAAAAGAACTTGAGGTTGAGGAAGAGGTTGGTTACCTTAAATCATTTTATGAGTGTATTATTATTATTGAAACATATAGATGTTAAATTTGCGCGAGTTGCATGATTTGTTGCAGTCGTCTTCTGTGCCGTGTTTCGACCCTTTATCAAAACGCACCAGAAATAATTTAAGTACGTACGTAGATAAGAACAGATATTACTAGGATCACTAGAAGCATGCACGTAATTCGCGTGTGTGGTGTGCAGAATTGATTCAGTCACAGAATATATAATAGTACTAGGTATTCAGTGAAGTATCAAGGTGATGAACGACATCAGTGTCGGGAGAGACACTTGCTCGCTATTTCATATACGACCCGTTTCTTAAGTTTTTAAATTAGTTAGATTTAGTTTTGATGGTTTGTTTCATCCTTAATTGTATGAAGAGAAAATTCATTCAATTAGGGATTATTAATCAAACAATTCTGTAACGTTTAATTCTGACGAATCAGTTTCTATGCCCACGGAACCAAGTACATACGTTGCGAGTGTGAAACTTCACTCGTGAAACTCACTCGTTTAGCACTGAAGTGTTAGTCATTATTTCAATAATCACCTACTTTTACTATCAAAGTACACGTTTTAGATAGTTTAATATTGTCACAAACTACTCACATGCCACTGCCTTTTATCTTTCATGTGCATTTAATAAACACAAATTGAAAGCTTAAACAAATACTGAGATTAGTGTATTTTGATCCTTTACTAGGTATGTACAGTTCCGTACAAAGCTATTTTAGTGACTAACTTTGTATTTAAGACGAAATAATAGCGATTATTTTTCCCTTAAGGTCATTTTAGATATTTAATGAAGAATACACTATTTTGGCATCATTAAAACAAATATTTTTGCATCGACGAAATACACTGACTGTTAAATTGCATCATTACTTTATAAGTGATCATGATAGATATTATAATAATGCTAAATTGTAATTATCAAAAAGCTGTGAAACTGTACTTAAATTATAACCACGGAGTATCTCAGTGTATTGTCGATAATGTCACTTTTGTGCAAAACACAATAAAGTTAAAGTTAAATCAACTTCTGGTTTGTTTTATTGCGCATGCGTTCGACACTTTATTTTCTCTATTTCTACTAGATCCCTATTATTATTTTGTTGTCAAGATTATGTTTGTTTTTGTAACTGAAACAGGATAAATTGAAGAAAATACTTCAATATAAGTAGGTACAATTTTATTGATAAAATAAACGAGAAACCACAATTTCTGATACCAATAGACAGTCTGTCGTTAGGCAAATAATTGATACACATGCCATTTTCCAATACCTACATATTAAACAGGCACAAAAGAGAAATGAAATGTTACTTGGTGGAACATCTGTACCTACGGACAATACAAAATCACTGGAATCATTAACAACAGCAATATTTACAAACATCAATAAGTAAATTCGTTCTATTTAATATCGTAATCTTATCAGTCATTAAATAGCACATTACATAAAATACAATTACACAATCGATAACATATTATCTACTTTCTTATCCCTCGCCTTCGGTTGTTACTAGTATGAAGGAATCATAACTTTATGGTAGGTATTGTATACTTTTGGCATTAAATAGACACGTTTTACTACATGAGTACATACAGGTGGGACAGAATGACCAACTTTTCCCAAGAGTACTTTATTAGATATGTTGCCTGCGACTTCGTACGCGTAGATTTTGGAAGTAGGTAACATGCTACGTACAGACTTTTTTTCCTGTGGGAAAAACGAAGGTACACCAGATTTTAAGTTAGACCTTCAGTGACACAATTTTATTGTGAAAACTGCATCCAATTTGGCGCCGTAGTTTTGCGTGATAGTGGAATAAACATACAGACAAAAATCTAAAAATATTGTTTTGGCTTCTGCTTTTAAGAGACCCCTCGTATCAATTTTTCTTAAATTTTTCGTGTAGTTATAATTTTATTACCTTTATCTTATGACATGATAATTACTCCATTTCAATTTCATTTAAAATTGTTTCATTTTCACGTTTTTTATCGTTACAGTGAGTGTCATTGACCCCGATCAGCTGGTTAGGGTTGTAATTGAAAATTTACTTATAATTCAATTTCATTTAAAATTGTTTCATTTTCACGTTTTTTATCGTTACAGTGAGTGTCATTGACCCCGATCAGCTGGTTAGGGTTGTAATTGAAAATTTACATTAAATATCTTAAATTTACAGAGCTGTAACGTTGTTGTTGTTGTTGAGTGGGTCGTTGTATCCCACCCAATATACTGTATTTTTATACGTATTACATAGGAGATGGCTAAATACTGGGTGACATTGAATCTACACACCTATACGCACTTTTAATTTCGAGGATGAACATGCATGGATAAATATGGGGTAACATTGATAGTTTTTACTAACCATTGATAATCTAAACCATCAGACGATGATTGTACTCTTCAAAAGTGTACGACTTGAGGAAATTCGAAATAATTAAATTGTAGGTGAATTTCCGAAAGTCAAAGGACCTAAAGTAACGGTTATTTCTGCAAGGGCCATATATTTGGCGTGAAGATCTTTTCCTCCTATAAGAGGCCTAGGATAAGACAACAAAAATGTATAATTACAAATAACATTGAAGAATAATGAAGTTGCAAAAGTAGTATTCTTAAGTTTAAATCTAAATTAAAAAATATGGACCGATTTCAGATATCACTTTAGAACAAGTTTATGACCCAAAAATAGAATCTCATTTTAAATGCTTATTAAAGATAGAATTATATAAAATAGAGTATCCTATAAAATAAATGTAAATGACAAGATAGTTGAGCTTTTACATTCCATCTAAGGTGTCACAAAGCTCGCACTTGTGTTGGGTTCTTTCTTTTGTTTTTTGCACGCAACGTCTTGTCGCTGTCTCAAATACCACTAATTCCTAAATTAGGCCAAGTAGCTTTACTAGTAACTGTTATTATATTACCACCAGCATGCATCAGTCCAAAGCTGGACGTAAGCATCCCCCAAGGCACGCAACTAGTAACGGTGTAGGCAAAACGTACCTCGCACCGTGTAGGTGAAAGTTACAACTGTATTTTTTATAATAGGTTTTACGACCCTGGCAACAGAGTCATTTTAAGGCCAATATAAGTTTTAAAGTATTCATAAACAACCCGGCGGTTACCGCACGGCCTCCACGAAAAACAGTGCACAACTAGAGTTAGTCGGCGATTTTCACCAATAATCTCATCCTCACTAAAGTGAACAAAACTTTATAAGAGGACAATTTTAAAATGAACTGAAAAATTGTTACGCGCTTTTATTTCAGTTTCCCGCGCAATAATAAACACATCCAAAGCACATAATGTATAAAACGCTATTAAAAAATATATAAATGTATAAGGAAATCGTTTTTGTCTCCTAGGACAACTCAACAGAACAGTAAGTACTTAATTATTTTTATCGAAAAGTCAATAAAATATCTCAGTGCCTTACAAGAATACCTACTTACTGCTTTCAAAATACTGATAAGTGGATAGCACACCAAAAATGTGTATGAATTCTATATTTAGGATATCTACAAAGGTGGAACACATAGGTACAAGAGATTGGCCGGTTGGTCACCTGCAGTGATTCAAACGCAATACAAGACTTTTGGTAGTGATTCAATCGCGATACAGTCGCGCCTAACCTAACCTTTCGAAACCTGAGAGCCAGAGAGAATAAACTTTGAAATTCAGTCGTATGTTGCATCAGTCACACCTGACGTTGTCCTCAAAGAACGGAGTTTTAACTAATCAATAAAAATTGGGCTTTATGTCAGAAAAAAAGCTTGTCAGGTGTCTGACAGACGCGAAATGTGTATTATGAACCAACTTGAATAATATACGCAATTCATCTTAATCGTATTAAATTGAATAGGTATTATTATTAACGCTCTGGCTCGTGAGATTCAGAGCGCAATACCTTTGAACTCGGACGTATTTCGCGTCAGTCAGACACCCTGACATGTGACTCAAAAAACTCATTTTTACTAGGTCAAGGGCAATGTCAGGATAATATGACATTATCCGGCGGAATAACTATAGCTATCTGTCATCCTACTACATGTAATAGGCTGAGAGTCAGAGTTAATATTATCCGGCGGATAACCTTGCTGGCTCGATATCGATCCGGCGAGTTTCGAGAGGTTAAGGGCCCAGCATCTGGATTACTGACACCGATTATTTTCCGAATTTCGCGAGGGTCTCTTTACATTCCTGGATGGTTTTGTTCAGTCGCTCCACGGTGGCCGAGGTCTGCCTGGTGCCCAGCAGTCGGGTGCAGCTCGCTATGGTGGTGTGGTAGCCGCACACGTTGTGGAGCACGCGCACCGCGCGGTCGCCGCACACGAACAAGTACTTGCCGCTCGCGTCGAACGTCATGTATGTGATTAATCCTGAACCAAAACACTGGAGTTTAAAATGGAAAATAAATGTATTGGAATATGTAGATTCGTATCGGAATGAAGTAAAAGCAGAACATCCTAAAACCACTACCTACGTTAAAATTGATACAGTCAGTATTAGTAGAAAGAGCAGATGATTTTAAACTATGTATAATATGTATATATAAACTTTATGAGGCCCAAAATAAAGTTTAATTTCCATAAAAATTCGTGATACGTGATTCAGGTAATGCAACGAAATGTAATTTCTAAACCCAGGACCAACTTGTACGAAGTTGTATGTCGAATCAAACCCACGACCTATGGCACTCGAGTCTAATGATCAAGCTACTAAGCCATCGAGGCGGTCAATTCAAGACTTAATAACCAATGTCCTTCAATATTATTTTGAATGAGGCTTGTACATAGGAATTCAAAAGTTTATGGATGACAGTAAAAAATATCATTTTGCGAACTAATTGACAAGAACGAGCAAAGGGACCGACGAAGTATCACCCCGCGGTATTAAGTCGAATCAATATGATTATTTTTTGCGTGACCTGACAATAAAAAATGCACAAACAAAATAATAAAATATCTGCAATGATCTTACACAAGGATATTCATATGTATATGAGTGCTGATTTTCTTAAAAATATACAGACACAAAAACATACAAGGTAGGCATGTCATGAGCTATTTTTCAGTAAGTTCTTAATTTTAGTTGCTAATGTTAGCATTAGATGGTGTTGCATTGATCATGATAAGTTTACTGTCACGTCACTGTGACGTCACACAAGACTCAGTCTGAAATATATTTTTTTATTTTTTATTATTATTTTATTTTACTGTCAATCGAGACTCAGAAACTCTAAAGACAACGTGATACAATTTTACAACCTTGCTTAATGGGCTTTTGATGATGTATCAGCGCCATCTATTAAAACATTTAGAACTATTTAATTTTCCAAATTTTAGTTGCTAATGTTAGCATTAGATGGTGTTGCATTGATCATGACAGGTTTACTGTCATGTCACTGTCAATCGAGACTCAGAAAGTTCAAAGACAACGTGATAATAATTTTACAACTACTATAAGGGATTTTGATGATGTATTAGCTCCATCTATTGAAGTGCCTATTTAGAACAATTTAAAAAACTACTTTGAAAATCGCTTTTTAACTAATTACGTCTCTATGCAGGTCAATAGTACCAAACCTACTGGTGTTTTTTTCAAGTCTTATGAAAGGTTTACGGTCTCAACACTGGGCTGGCAGGCGAACGCATGCTGCTGATTACCAGTTTTTTTTTCTATATTTACTATTATTTAGTCGCCGAGAACCGCGATAGACTTTTTTTGTACATTTTTGGTCTTAGTGCTCATGAAAACCACTAACAATGGTACATGTTTTGTACACACCTGGTTACAGCCTGTATCACAGAGGAATTAATAGCCCGTATACAATTGGCGTAAGTACCTACATAATAAAAAAATACTTCATTAGCAATAACAGCAATATAAATATTTCTCGCAAAGAAATAGATTTAAAAATAGACATTAAATCAATACACCAGTCGCTATGTTACCAATCTGGGTTGGTTAATAATAGTCATATTTTTTTATGATGAAATTATGGTGGCTATTGAAAAACAATTTGCCAATCGAGAAAAACTGTTTCTTTGCTCAGTCGATCGATAACTATGCCTTGAGTGTCTGTCTGCGCTCAATAATTCAAATATCTGATAGCCTCGGAGTTAAAAATATACACGGGGCGGTTGTTGTATGAAACTAAAATAATCTAATCTTGTGAGAACTTTCTGAATGCTAGTTTCATCGTCGAATTTTTTAAATACATAGTTACTTACTTAGTGCTTAGTGTTCAGTTTGAAGGTCTCATTCATAAATTCGTCATAAAACATTGCCTATTAAATAATTTATCGCTTCATTATCTAATACTTCATTCTCAAGGATAAGTTGTTGTGAATATGATATAAGTAACAGAGAATTTTATAGTTGTAATTAAATTATAAACGACTATCTGTGTTACCACGGAAATGCGCATTTGTACAGTATTGCTGATAATGATGTGCGTAAATAAACAGACTGCGTTCCCTATATATTTCTGCTTATTTGCTAGAACGATCATTACATTAACTACCTACTCTCACTTGGAAACATTCGCCAATGCGGTTGCTAGGTGCAGTGAGCATTGGCAGGCTCGGGATTCAAACAGTCGCCAACAAAGGAAAACAAAAGGACTTAAAAACCTTCAGTTCCACAAAATAATAATAAAAGAAGAGAAGAACATTACAGACAGAAACATACTTCAGACAGATTATACATTAAGAAAAGAAAACAAAGAAAGAAACAAAGAATAAATGGAAATAATACCTACGAAGAATAAATAAGTCCTATTCGAATCCAATTAGGATTGAATAACACCTCGCCTACCTTCTTTTTAAATTTGCCCAACAACAGACCAAAAATGTCAACAGTAGCGAGATTTTTGTTTTAATTATCTAAACATCGCCTGAAAAAACATTTCTTAACATAAACAGTATTGGAAAATTTTCAGAAAAAAAAGAAAAAAAAAAAAAGATTTGTTGTTGAAGACTTGAGGTACTCACCGGAATATATGTTGTCGACGGTGTCGTACAGCTTGCCGGTGTACGTGTCGTAGAACTGTACGGAGGAGTCGACGGACACGGCGAGCACCTCTGCGTCGGGCGAGAGCGCGATGCGGGGGTGGTTGGCCGTCTGCGTGTAAGTGCCCGTCTCTAGCACGTGGGGCGACTCGCCGCGCACGTAGTCGACTGCAACAGGATCATTGTATAACATGTATTTATATTTATTTACAAGAAATTTATCAAAAAGTATTTTAGGGTCAGTTAAGCCTAAATAACGTATTCCAATAGTTTTTTTTAAATCCCTTCAATGTACAGAAATACTCCCGTTACGATTTTATAAGTAGTACTTATAGATAACATTGTTTATTTCAGGCAACAACAAAGACAAGAAAACAAGTAAAATGTTTGACATTTTAAGTTTAAGTAGCTGATATCCAAAAACTGAAACATTTTTAGGTTTCTTAAGTCCAGTTGTTGCCATGAAAAGTATAAAGTTATCTTCTTCATCAACTAATCTATCACTGAAACTGTCTCTATGTTTTATTATTTGTAATAAATTCAATCATTCTTTGTTAGTCTGTAAGTTTCCTGAATAAAATCTCTTATAGCGATAGGGTCGCCTAGGCTGTACTTCCTAGAGTTTAGTGCTTTAGGCTACACTGGGTGGGACAGAACGGGCAGCTTTCCTGAAAGACCTATATATGAGATATGAACAATGGTTTTAAAAAATAAAGGCACATATAGCTCTGTGAATAGTCTAATTGATGTAGTGTTGCTACAATATCGATAGACTGTCAATAACATGGATCAAAACGACACCATCATAAAAATAATCATGTCACCTACCTAGGTATATAATGTCGCATGATAATCAGCTAACATCTCTGACGGCAACACTGATCACGTGTCGAAACACGAAAAGCTCCCGTTTTCTTGCGTGGGTAGTCTGAATTTAAAACCAAAAGAAAGATTTTACCTTGAGTAACGCGTGCCGAGAAAATTCTATAGGTACGTATGTTGCCCAATTCCTTCCTATAACTATTCATATTAAGTACCTATATATCGCATGATAGTATCAAATTCTATCAGCTAACATCTAGGACGGCAACAATGATCACGTGTCGAAACACGAAAAGCTCCCGTTTTCTTGCGTGGGTAGTCTGGATTTAAAACCAAAAGAAAGATTTTACCTTGAGTAACGCGTGCCGAGAAAATTCTATAGGTACGTATGTTGCCCAATTCCTTGTTAATTAGAAAATTTTGTTTCAAAAATACTATTTTCATTACTCGTAGGTACGCAAGAGAAGCCAAAGAAAATTAAGACTTATTCCAAACCAAAAAGATGGAGATACTTACCGAATATTGTCAGTCCAGCATGAAACGAGGCTGATTGCATGATTCGGTGGTTAATGACAGATTTAAGTGGAAAATACTGTGCGTATAATATACTGGTGATTGTATGAACTGGTGATTTCATTTATATAATGTACGTAAATAAATGAAATATTAGTTTAGGATTTAGTGTGGGTGATACATATTAAAAAATATATGAAAAATCCTGCTCGAAAATTTAAAATTATCATTTTTTGATTTTTTAAGTACTGTAGGTACACGTGTTGTTGTGATAAAATAATTATCATCATTAAGAGTTCCTTAATTAGCCGAACTGCGTAGAAGGGTTGTTTATTGGAGAAACAGCGACGGGTTAGCTAAATATAGTTAACCCAATCTTCTTTCTAATACAAAATCAATAACAAAGAGCTTTAATGGCTTACACATTGTTCGATTTCTTGGGAAGGCATTATCAAAGTTAAATAAAAATCAAAGGTAGGCAAACACTTACAAAGAAGTCTCTGAGTCTGTTTGTATAGGTAAGTACAGACTTTTATAATAAAAGTCTACCAAGGTAAGACTTAGCTTGTGCACTGGATCGAGAAAATGTGCTATCCCGACTTTACAAATATGATTTCGAAACGTCGCCGCCGTCGTTTCGCAAGGGAAACCGAACCAATATTTTAAAGGAATACTTACAAGAACTTTTTAACTTCGTAGACGATGGTTAATTTGTTACGCAATGGTGGTTAAGAAAAAAATGTAAATTGAATTTCAATATTTTATACGTTTTTTTTCAATATTCTTGTGTAGGTCACTAAGTATTAATCTGGATACAAAACCAATAGGTTGGAGGGATTTCAGGAATGATTTTTACTTGCGCAATGAAGTATACGTACCTTGTTAATTAGAAAAGTTTGCCTTTCGAATACCTTCGAACCGTCGTCGGTCGTTTTGTAAGGGAAGCCGAACAAACTCTTTAAAAATAGTTTTTAACTTCCATGAGCTGGGCTTTTTAAAAGGAGTTCTTTTATTTATTTCACCACAATCTCTGACCTGTCCAGACATGAATCTGACTCATCCAAGACGCTCCACTGAACCCGATCTTCCGTTCTTGGCATGCAATCAATGGTTTGCTCGTGTAGATAAAACCAAATAGGCACGTTGATTTGTCGTTCTTTTTACAAAATGAGGCCCCAAAGTCATACATCTGTACCTAGACTTATTTGAAACGATCCAACAACGTTAACTTCTTGGCCATAGAACAAGAAATCAATTGACCACCGCCGTAATTTTGTCTATAGAATTGAATTAGGCTCTTTTTAGTGCCGGATTGCCCCTAAAATAAATATCAAGGTGTTTTAGTACGTACCTACCACTTAATGTATTCATAATTAATATCAAGTACTTACCTAAGTATATTAGGTAAATATATATTTAGTAGGTTTACTAAGTATCGCGATCCTAAATAAACTATATACCTACCTTCCTATTACATATTAAGTACCTACCTAATATACAAACATACCTGCACATGCACACATACATATATACAAATAAATACATAGTATGTAGTTCATATACATACATTGTAATAGGGAGGAGCTACTAAACGACCTACTTGTGGATGTGATCAGTCAGACGGTTAACAAGTACTACTTGACTTGCCTCTTGAACAAGTCAAAGGACTTCGCCGGTCTGATCGACACAGGTAAGTAAGGGATGCCAGAGACGAATTAGCCAGTGCAGCTGCCAAAATTATTAACATTGCAATCGCAAATTTCATTTTGTGCAGATTGCCACAAACATATAATATTTTAGGATTTACTTTTTTGACTCTATCAGGAAGTAACAATCGACTTTATTCAAAAACACGTTTTTTCGCTCGATTACAATACTTCCTTCACTAGTCGTTAGAAAGTAAAAAGGGTTCGTTGGAGGGGCAGTGTTGAGAGACAGGTTAGCTAATGATTAATCTTTCAATACAAAACGGTGAAGTCGGAATTTTAAACCAAACAGAATAATTTTGCTTCCGCAACGTGACCCGAGAAACTTAACAGGTTTCGTCTTTTATTCAGAAAATATATATTATTTACAAATACTTTTTCTGACCGTGCGTCATTTTGTAAGGGAAGCTCAAGGAACTCTTTGTAAATACTTTTTAACTTGTAGGAGTTTTATGTAAAGCTCATGGAGTTGTTTATTTTAGAGGTACCTAGTGAGTGAGTAGAGGTTGTGTTAGACGGAATATCGAAAGAATTCCCTTCATCGGGATCTGGGAGCTGTAAACTAAAAATGTTCCAGTACCCTGACAGCGTTCAAGTGTCCCGTTACAAAGGGGTTAGAACATAATTATCTGGGATACGGCAACTTTCTTCTTTTGTTTTTGTAAGTTTTTTTTTAATTTACGCGGCCAATCTGGTGACTGCATAATTATGGACAGAGGACATCATTACACTTAAATACTTTCCAATTCAATTCAAATTCAAAAGTATTTTATTGCATGTAAGTACACTGGGTACATTTATATAACGTCAATTTTTTATCTACAATTTTTTCCCTTGGCAAAGTCTCCTAGCGTGCTGTATAAGCGAGATTTTAAGAAAATCTTCTAATCCTTTGTAATTATGTTTCACATGACGCAATGAATAAATTACCTAAAATTACTAAACTGCCAAATGATGGCGTAATGTAATTACCAATCGTATAAAGGAACGTCATTTGTCGTTAAGGTTTTTGTATGACGTAGGTATGCAGACGGAGTTTCCGTTGAGATATACCTTTGCATAATTTATTGGCAAATCTTCGATTCAGTTGAACGATATATATATATATATATATATATATATATATAGCGTTATATTTATGTTGTAGCGTATACGCTATACTAACGCCACAACATAAATATTGTATATTTGTATTATTCCAAATAAGGATTTCTTGTACAATGGAAATTAGAGAAACACCCATCACAATTTTGAATAATTCACGACAAATATAACAGCCATAGCGGTGTTCGAGGGATGTCAAAATTACCCTCTTCAGGGCATTTTGTACGTCCTTCTACACTAGCAGCCTGTGGGTGTCATATACGCAGAAGCAGTACAACGCCCTTCGTGTACAGTACAACAATGCGTTCAGGGTGCTGGTGGGGCTGCCCCGGCACTGCAGCGCGTCCGGGATGTTCGCCGCGGCGCGTGTCGAGTGTTTCTACACGAGCATGCGCAAGCGGTGCACATCCCTGGCGCGCAGGGTCCGTGGCAGCCCCAACACCATCCTGAAGGCATTTGCGAATAGATTTGACTGTCAGTACATGAACCACTGTGGTATGGTTCATGTACTGACTAACAAACAAATGACCAAATGTTATTGAACTGAAAGGAATGTTAAAATTAATGTATGTCGAATTGAATTCTTATTATTTATTTTAAATTAAACTCACTAACATAGAAATAAGACAATCTGTTACTAACAAATCTGGACATGTTTCTGAAATAAATGATTATTATTATTATTATAGACCAGAATTTATAGAATGCAATAAAATGACTTGAGAATCAACTTAAATACAAAACTGTACAAAGATGTCAGTGTCCTATAGGAATCGAATCCATGACGTCATCTTGTTTAAAGTTATCGATTGATTCCATAACACAATAACCTGGTTCAAAGAATATCCCTGGCCATTCAACGTTGCAATGCAGCCAGCGTCGGTACTCGTAAGGTACGATTCGCGGGGGCATTTTTGACTGATTATATCGTAAATATACCATTGATTCATTTCTTAGGAATATTTATTTAGCCACAGAATATTGTATAATATTTAGGTTATATTTTACAAACACGGCCGGAGCCTTTTATTATTATCTAATTATTTATTAATAATATAAAAAGAACGTACTAATTAATTCTGATCACTTGTAGTTTTCCGAAAGACAAGAAGAGAATTTGCCGAATTTCACCCTTATTTGTACATCCTATGTGAGTACAGTACCTACATTTGGTTTTTCTTTCAGTATACTAATCTACATCTTTGGATCTATCTTAGGATTCTAGAACTGTTTAAATTGTCGCATTCATTAAAACCAAAGGCAATAGATGAAAACCGGTAAAATGTCCATGAGATCAATGACCGTCTATATTACATATCGGAACGTTACCCGGCTTTGTTTGTCCGGTAACAGTCGAGGTTAGCGCTAACAAGGACTGGCTCGTATGCATTGACCGGCATTGATTTTTTATCCCCACATTATTTGCAATTTCAAGAGATAATATAGAGCGACTTAGATCTCTTATGTAAACTACGAAGTAACCTCTCGCGACCCACGCACTTCACACCTTACAAAATGAGCACACCGTTAGAAACCTCTTTGTATGCACGAGTAGCCTGTATAGTCTACGTCTATTGCCACTATGGACATATCTATTTTTGGAGTTTAGCTTCCTGACAAACTAAGATAAGAATAACATAGGTACCTATTTAAAGTCAAACACAAAGGTAGAGTTTCTGAAATACTTATATAAACTTATAAAGTTTCTGTATTTTATTTCATTGTTTTACTGCTACCTACTTAACAGCTTTGAATAAGTAGGTACAATATTAAATGGATTTAAGTATGCAGAAATGGTGATGGGTCACAGAACAACCGAAAATTAATAAACGAAATAGCTTCTGTATTGGACTCGAGCGCCAGAGCGAGGAGTAGCAGACTACTTTGCACATTTTGTATAATTGGTCATGATTCATGGCAATACCCAGACTTTCATTATATCAACTATACCTAAATGTCCTGTTCTAGCCTAATTTGTATATACTAGTATACAGGGATTTCTAGCTTGGAATTAGACAAGTGTATGTTTATGTATTAGGTATACGAATATTATGTATGTATTGAATGTTGGCCATTCATTACTGAGGTCCGGTGTCGGTTTATCCGCGGGAGAGACACTCAGCGTGACGTGTTTTGTCGTTACAATTTTAAATCGATCTTTATAAGGTTTTCCGTCGTGTCTGTTTTCCAACTAAAGATATACATATTCATAACACCATTGACGTTGGTCACTTAGACGAACAAAAACCGGTATATTTGTAGAAAAAAAGAAAATAAACAGGTCAATGGCTATCATATCGTATTATTAAAACATAGAGAACGTTGACGTTTTGAAAATAAAAACAATGTTATATCTACGTAAATATCTAACTCTGCGAGCAAAGTGGTTTTATTTACGTAGATAACTTAATATTAACCGGTTTTTATTGACAAAAATCTAAAGAATTATGCGCAACATGGAGTATGACCTGTTGGTCGCTGCGCAGGAGTTTGTCTGCTGCCAACAACAGCGCATCAACTAATTAGGCACACTCGATTAACACATGGTTTGGTTTGCATACTAATGATGCTACAATATTGAACCAGAACTTTATTTAGTTTATCGTCTAGTGTCAGTAGTTCGGCTGTTTTGTCAGGTACGAACTATGAGCTTTCTTTAGTCTCAGCAGTACCTTTGAAACAGCCTAAGTGCTGAGACCAAAAAAGGCTCTATCGTTCAGTTAGGAATCAGTATACTTTATAACACCGATCATCCCTAACCGAAGAGTCGTGGTATATTTGGTTGTGAACTCGCTTTACGTTCATTTGGTCGTGGTTTGTGTGGTTCGAACCGTACCAATGTGTTTTTTCCGAACTTAAGAACGGGTTTCAGGCTTTTACGTGAAGAAAAACGACACGAAGCCTAGGACAGATTAAAATTTCCATTCTAAAGTGTACGTGAAGTCCACCAAAAACAGATTGGGGCACAGTTATCGAACGGGGTTTTGGCACAGAAGATCCCAAAAAGTCGAAGTGTCGCCAGGTATTCCTGGCCCCCTAACAAGATAACATCCCCAATTGAACTACTGAGACTAGACCTAGTTTACATAACTTTTGTTTCATTGTAATATTTAAAGGTTGTCATCAATACCTATATGAATGCGTACTTAACACAGGCAGTCGAACTAACCTCCGAAAGATAAGTTTTTTGGTTTGTTCTGCAGTTATTCCTTTACCAACGTTTAAGTTTTCACCCCGCAGCAGCCTTGGTTATTATTGTATGCAAGTCGATTTTCTGGATAACAATAAATAGCCAAATGTCCAGCTAGAATCAATGATTAAACATCAGTATTGCGCAGTTTAGAAGTTTCGGTGATTATCTCAAACAAACTAAAATATGTTACCTCTTCTATGTATCAGTGAAAATTTCCGGCCACTTTTATCTGCATATTTATTCATCCCATAACCTACATGCGAACTCGATTCTACAATGTCGAATCGAGTAGTCGGTGCTAAAAACCTCAATCGCCACCAGTTTCGCTTGAACCACGTTTAGGTAAACCAATTACGTAAACACAACGATAACTAAGGAACAATTACGCATTAGCAATACTCACTCTTTGTGTGATATAGTTTCCACGTGCCGTCCTTCGAGATGGTGGCAACGTGCGAAGTGTCAACGTCGAATGCCACGTCATACACGCCCGACGTGTGCCCAGTCAGCTCGTACGCCTTTGTCACGAGCTTGAACTCCCCTTGCCTCGTGAAACAGACCTCCATGACCTTCACATCGGGCGCGAAGCCAGTGGCAACCACAAAACGACCGCACGGAGATATTTTGGCAGTGTGTGTGCTCATCAAGTACGTATCTAGTCTGCTTATTTGCTGCCCCTTGAGGTCCCACAGCACCATGTCTGTCTTCGATGAGCACGACATCATGTATTTCCCGTTGCTCGATATTCCGAAGCCAACGACGTCATCTTGGTGGACCTGTTAATAAATAACTCGCATTTAGATTATGGCTGATTGCTTTGTTGTTCGTAGCAGACGCAAGGGTCGCGAGGTCAAGATGAAACTGATGTTGACTATAGAGTATGCGTAGAGTAACCATCGCTCGGGTATGTATATAGGTCTACTAGTATTTATAAGTGCATTTACAAACGGTACCTTTGTTTTACAGTGTCGAGAGAGATATATCTTATCAAATGCTCCTTCTATATACGTTGGTATTATAGGCTGAAGATATGCTATGAAATTACATTCTTAGAAACACTAAGGATCTACTATCTCGACGTTCTCAGTGACAATAAGCTGGTTTTGTTTCAGTATAATATATCGTCGTCAAATATGAGAACCAAAGCAGTAGATACCACAGTACCAGGATATACTGAATAGGAACATTACAGATAGTCAAACGGATACCAACTAATACATAAAACACTCTATGGTAATGTTTTGCGGAACTACAGTGCCATTTATTCAGAGCAGTCCCGTCAGGTAGCATGCATAATCTTTTATGTACTACGTACATAATATGCAGGAGGAAAACGACCGGAGAACCTTCCGGCGGCTAAAAATAATGTTTTCGAGGCTGCGCGTGCGACGATCCTTTGCTCAATACCCGCTGTGGGTAGGTACTACATGCTTGTGCATGTACATGCTTGTACGTACAACGATAAGTGCCATTGTTCCCTAGAAGGTCTCCGATCGTCTGCCCGCATTCGAGTATGAAGTTTCTGCAATTCATACTTTAAATTTTTTTGACTTTTATCACGTTAAATGTTTTAAACTTGGTACTTCAACGACCCTGAGTTCTTGACCTGAATGACGCAAGTTTCATACGACTATAGCTCATTACTAAGGTTTCAATAATAAATCGTATGATTAATAGCAACATTTACAATAAGAATCTTATTAAACTATTTAAAAGCGAACATGTAAAGATATGAAATCTCATTTATATCAGTGTACCACATACTTCCACTTATAAAAAAACTAAGCAATAAAATATATGTAAATCAGCGACATAGCATAGCCTAATTTTAAAAAGATAACAGTATCCAAATATAGTAGACTAATACCTATCTTATTTAAATTTCATGGATCCAGACGAAACCAGTTGTGATGTAGGAAGAAATCGCACTCAAACGACATTTTGTATGAAGCAATTATATTTATAAAATAATTAACATTTATATATAGAAAAACGGACAGATAATAATTATTTATACAGTCGGTAGCCACATCTCTTCTGCATAATATATGATTATATAATGTAAATCATGCGAAGCGTTTACATAGCTCAATCTTTTTTTGCATGGTGCAAAAACGGGTCTCATTGGAGGCCAGATACAAGGTAGTGCGGGCCATAGTTCACTACGCGGATAATTTCTTCTCAATGTAAGGTTCTACAATTTTGTGGTATGAAAATAATTTAGATTTGAGCCCACAGCAGGTTTCCATTGAAGAAATTTCAAATATTTCAACCGATTTATTACACATTTTGAAGAATTATTACATTGTAGACTTTCGCGCTTTATACACAATGTTAATTTCAGTGCTTTGTTACTGCAAAACCTTTAAAATGCAACACAAGTGCATAGATGCCTATACGACAATCGCATACACAACAATTCCCATGTGTATTTTATTACATTTTGTTGTATATTCTATGAAACGCTGCATCAGAAAACGAGTTCACTAAGAACTGTTTTCTATAATGATAATGGTGGGAAAACTGCAACATTGAGACAGTCTTATTATTGCTATAATCGCGAAATCTTGCGATCGTACGGTCGCAGTCAACAATGACAAAAATTGCGTACAAAAACGCGAAAACAATACAATATGATATATGTATGCGACGGGTCGTCATGCTATGTAGTTACAGTGGGTTCGCATCACAGGAAACAAAAATGAAACTTTAAATCTTCACTTGCAAAAACTTGCAAATATTGCATGCGCATTGAAATAACAATTAACAATATTGTGGGTGAAGGGCGATATTCAAACAATCGAAATCTATTCAAAGCACCCAATTAAAATACTATCTCGTATTTGTCGTTGCTGGGTGCATAACAGAAACGATAGAAAGGTCAGTTACATAAACTTGAGCGTTTTATAAAAGAAAGAAACATTGATGATTTTAAAATAGGTACAGTATCAGTTTTTTGACGACTAAACAATAGTACATTTTAGACTTTCGCGCTTTGTATTCATAATTATATATTATTGTTGTTATTATTATATTGTGTGCCGGGACTTTCCAATAATACAAGATCAGCAGAGGGTAGTTTCAGAAACTACTCACAGCGATTAACAATGACAGCTCGCCTCTCCAGTCAGCTCGTGACCACGGCCAGTGTAACCTGGTTGAAACGTCGGGCAAGGTAAATAAAACTATTTCGTGTGTAAGACCCGTAAATAATTATATAATTATGACTAAACAATAGATTCTTTCTTAGGGAAATTTGTGATTGAAAACAACAAGAAAATTTAAATCTAAATGTTATACCTACGGGAGACACTTATAGCGGGGAGGTTCAAAACTCCGCGTAATAGAGGGGAAGGGCGGAGGGTGTTTGTGATTTGTTTATACTTTACTAATTAGGAACTCAAGAGTATAAGTTCGTTAAAACCGATAATTTACTAAGGTGATGGCTAAAGCCAGAATTGTGTTAGATTAGGTTTATCTTGAATCACAAAAATTAGGGCCGCGAGAACCCACCAAAGAGATCTTAACTCTATGAGGTTTATCATCGAATACAGACACGGCATTACCCCCCTAAAGGGGCCTTCAGGGACGCGGATGCATAATAGAGCGCGTGCTCTATGTAAGTAAGCACCCATCCAAGCGTCCCTGAGGAGGGCGGCAGCGCGGGGAGGGGTGGCCTCGTGCTGCTGCACGCACCGCGAGCCTGAAATAACCCGGCCGTCCCCAGAAGGTCGGGTATGCATAACGCATTTCCCCGCGGTAAAAATAGAGGTTAGGTTTATCGTGGCTCACATGACTTTGGTAGATTTGCGGGAAAATGATTTTTTGTTTTATTAAATTTTCAGGTTTCATTCCGCAGATTTTAGGACCTCCGCTTAGTTGGAAATGTACATGGTGGGCGAAACATAACTAATTTTCGCAGTTTTAAGTTAAGACCGACAGGTCTCTATGTATGTATGTATAAATAATACCCATAAATATGACAAAGCACAAAAATATGACAAGCGCCATTACAGATAGTACAAAATTTATGGTATATGAGTACTACTATCATAGGTTCTAGAGGCCGTACCTATCTATGTCAAACTGATCATTAACTTCGTCTTACCCAAGTACATATTTACTACCTACGCCTTGTTTAAAAACAAAGCATCAATATCATCACAGGTAATTCATTACCTCTTATTAATTGATGCATCACCATAAAGTTGAAAACAAAGGTGATGACGATCTTCGCAATCGAGTGACAAACGTGATCTTTGCTCAGACAGAAAGAGAACAATATAATCTGTAGGTACTAGGTAGGTATGTACAGGGTGTCCGGTAAGTTATTGTTGTTGAAGTTACGAATTGGGTGAGATTGAAGGGTTGTCTGAAAGGCACCTTTTAAAGAGATGAGACCGCCTAGATTGCACTCTCCTAAATTGTGACTTTAGTGCAACAAAAATATGAATTGTTTTGACTTGTACCGCGTAAGCCCAAGAAACTAAAACAGAAAACGTAATGGTATTTTTTACAGTCGTAGGAAGTTTATTTACTAGCTGTCACCTCAGAAAACAGTACAAAAACAAAAAATAAACGCACTCTATACTCGTTTCATTGCACAAAGAAAGCGGGTATATTTTGTAAGTACCTACTTGTAAACTTTTCCTATACGCTTTTAGAAAGTGTGATAGAGCCATTCTCAGTGACGCATTCACGAGCCATTGTTGTTAAATCGATGGTACTCCACGTACAGCTTAGTATCGTATATAGCACTGCACTTTTGCAATGTCTCTAAACACGACTTTTAATTGGAATGGAATGGAATAAGGTGCAAGTGCAGCTCAAAGTCGCTCAACGGGCTATGGAAAGAGCTATGCTCGGAGTTTCTCTGAGAGACAGGATCTGAGACGAGACTTGAAGAGCCTTAGACATAGCTCAAAATGTTAGTACGTTAAAGTGGAAGTGGGCTGGTCACAATTGCCGAAGAACCGATAACCGCTGAGATAGACCAAGACCACTTCTCGAGTGGAGACCGCGACTCGGCAATCGGAGTGTGGGGTATCCCCGGCTAAATAGATCGACGATCTGCGTAAGGCGGCTGGCAGTGATTTGATCCGGAGAACCGAAGATCGGGTTCAGTGACGCGCCTTGGGGGAGGCCAAGTCCAGCAGTGGACTGGTGCAGGCTGATGATGATGAAGGTGCAAGCATTAAGAAACTCGTGTTACCGAGTGTACGCTAATGTTGATACTGGCGCTACACAAAAGGTTGCGCGGTGCGGCCACACAATGCAAGCTTATCAACAACCGCGTGACTCACTGTTCGCCGGCATTGGGGATCGCCTTCAGCGAGTACACCCAACAAGGAAACACTATATACTGTAATGCACGTACATTATGTACAATCAACAAAAGAGATAGGTACAGTACAGGGCTATAGTATAACTCCGTTTCCATTAAACTGAAACTATAGTTAAGTCTGTGATGGATTAAGCTGAGAGTAGCTGCAACAGTTTATAATATTCTACAGCTGGATTATACCAGGCCTCTCTAAAAAAGGTTTCGTCTAGTCTCACTAGTTCGGTTGTTTTGTCCGCACAACAATGCTAGTACAGCTGTTGAGCGGTATGGGGTGGTGACCATCCTGAACTAGAATCGAGACTTCAAACGTATTATTTACATGCAAAATCGGTCAATCGGTGAAACATCGTGAGAAAACATGCACATCGGATGTTTGCCAAGGGCTATAGGCACCGTGGAAAATCACCCCTTTCATGCTGGCAAGAGGATTCACATATCTACTAGTGAACCGGTTTACGCCTACAAAGGAGTTAAAGTATCTTTCATTTCCACATTTATATATAATAAATTTGCAAGTTTATAGCTCTAAGTTACAACAGGCAATGGTGTTGTGCATAACCAGTATAAAAAAGTATGTAGAACATAATAGGCACCTACTATAGTGCAAGTACGCATATCAAAAGATTCAAAAGCCTATAGGGCGCTAGACCAGGCCTCTTCCAAAGCAAAAGCTAATCACCTCGCTAACAGACAGGTTGGAAAATCGCCAGTATTTGCAGTTTAATGAACAGACGATGCTGCATAACACCACCGGATTTATCCTCTAGCTTTACAGCCTCAGACGACATCCACAGGAAGACCAGTGGTGTCTAAGGGCAACACCTGTCCCGGCTACCACCCTGCCGCTTTAATTATAGGCACTATTATTATATAATCTCAGGAGTTATTAAAAACATATTTATAGAACAATAACTGACAATACTATATACTTATGACACACACATACACTGAACGACATAGCTATTGCGGCTGCCGCATTAAATCCGTAGTCCTAAAATAAAAATGGCTTGGCAGTGAAAATGTTAGCGAATTAGCTATTTGCCATCGTGTCGTCGCAACTATTATATCAGAACATAAACTTGCGGTAGGTCATGAATTCATGATAGTTACAATAAAACTTTGTGTTTACGACCACTTCTAAAAGTTATTTCTGCACTAAACACACATAATGAACAATGCATTTTGAAATTATAGACGTAAAATTGCACAGTTCTAAAATACGTGTAGGATGATTATTAGTGGAGAAAACTAAATTTTTCTGCACTAAACACACAAAATGAGCAATGCATTGACCATTTTGAAATATAATTATACACGTAAAATTGCACAGTTCTAAAATACGTGTTGGATGATTAATGGTGGAGAAAACTAAATAAAGGAACTGTATGTGACTAAGCCATGTATGACACATTATATGGATCATCTGTTTCGTACTACACGCGATCACTACAACACAACAGTCGTAGTTACTATGATTAATATAGGATACAACGCAGAAGTTACAGACAAATATAATTATTGTCTAGTCTACACACATGAATCCTAAAACTATTCAGAGATCGTTTGTTTTTAATAATTTATGTATGTTAGCTACTTAGCTAAAGCGTGAAAGTCACGCTCATGGACTAGAAAAAGAATTTATATTTTTTAATCAAATATTTAATTATTATTATTAGGAGACTATAATCAGAACTCAGCCTGAAAAATGAGCAAACACTGGCTTATTTTAACTATTAAATGTAATTAATAAATTAAAATATTGATCTTCGATCAGCAACCCAAGACTTCGAAGGTGCAAGTGTGGTTAGTTATCTAAAAGGTTATTAAAATCTAATTATCAACCCGTGGTAATTTTGGAAGTGGTTGGCGCCACAGCCGATCATGCTCCTTTTATAAATAACGGAAGTTTGTTGCGTAATATACACGTTTAATACAGGTAGGTTGGGTTATGTATGTTACGTAATTTCATAATTATGTATAACACAAACAAAATGGTTATTATAAAGAAATTCTCGTATTCCTTATAGAAATGCGTACTATTACAAGCCTGTCAATATTCACGGCCAGGAGTACGGGTGCCTTTCCTTATGCGGGAGTATCACGTGTCCGAAGTTTTTTGGCCAAACAACACATAAAGTAAATTTAAATAATGGTCTTACGTTATAAGAGCTCGGCATTATCTTTCTATACGTGTTCCACAGGTAGATTGCATAGATTGTTGAAGATCTCTTTCATAATTCGACGACGACAATCAAGTTTACGACACCTCAACCAAGGTTGGAACTTGCCAAGGTTACTTTAGGCACGTACCTCTAGGCATCGCAGCTAGCAATTAAAGCCTTCGGTTATTAAATACTATAAATAGCAAAGAAATTGCGAGTACCGTCCCGCTACGTGGCCAGCTATTAATAGAATTGGTTAGTAGGCTCGACATGGACGCAATATTGCAACGTCGCCTGTCACAATTTGTCTGCCGACGTCCGCTGGTTGCACAGACATTCTGCGATACTCACCACGCATTCCTTTCACATTCAGTTTCTTCCGACTGTTGTATATAGGACTTCCGACTCCCGGTCATCCTCCTTAAAATCAATCAGCTTCAAGCCACCTTTTCAGGTCGTCGGTCCATCTAGCGTCTCACACTGCGTTTACACCATCGTCAGGTTCAGTGGCAGATGTGGCTAACCCACAGCCCCTTCAGCTTACCAAGCCTTTGCAATTATCAAACTTTTATTAAGTATAAAAATGCAACTGTGTGCAAACAAACAGTTTGGATAGTTTGTGGCTCATTTATTTTGCTGGACAGATTTAAAGAAACTTGGTAAGTGCAGTGACAGCTTACGCATAAGATACTTTTTATTCCGCAATGGTTTTGAATAGTTTATCTTAAGTTCTGGAGACAAATTAAATGTAGCTGTTAGGTGTCATTATTTCTGCATTAGGCAAGACGGATGCGAAATGTGCAGGTAAATATAAGATTGCAGTTCTCATTACATTATCGACTGTTTAATGAGCTGAGTGTTTATAAATGAATAATATTTAACGGATTTAAAATATTCATCAACATACATACATACTGCAAGAGGTTATAATATGTCCGGCAACGACTGGTTGCTCGAGATTTCATGTTTATGTGTCGAGTGCCGACTGCAATCAACGTTTTGCGTGATTTTGAGTTGTGCGAGGCAGGCTATTAGTTTTACATAACTTAGAGAAATTCAAAAATATTACCAGACTAAACAAGTGCCGGTGCCTAGTTTTCGATAAGTCAGCGGACAAAAACATAATCAAGAAGTTTCAAATCTCTTTGGTCGCGCGTGCGCTCCCTGTGGCTAAATTTTTTGATTCATGAGCATAATCCATGAGTTCGAGCCAAATTGACAACATCGTTTCTTGAATTCATTTAAAAAGATAGACGCAAAGGTTAGTTGGATTGGATAGCTGGATGAAAGTAAACACCGTGATTTGAATTTTGAACGGAGGCCATTGCTCTGAGCATACGTTTACAAGTTTATGTTTTGACGCCCACCTACTTTCGGCCACACTATATTTACTGCGCATTTCACGATATTGCGTCAATGAGATACTGAGCATCGGGCACGATCAGATGGTCTTTAATTCATCCTATAAACAAGTTATACGATTTAAACAAAATAAGAGAATGTGGCATTTTGGTAAGAGAACGAAAACAAGTGACTTCATTCTTAAAGGTCGAAACAAATTTTTGGTTGTTATTTTTGCTGTTTGTGTTTATACGAGTACACTGGCGCACAAAAATAAGCAGTCACAAACATAAATGATGACATTACCAAAACTAGTAAAGAATTATATTCTTTAAATAAAAAGTATAGGTATTGAGATGTATTTTATATTACTTACATAGATATAGTCATTAGTTATGTGACTATACTTATATTTCTAGTCGGTGATTTTATTATCTTTGGCGGATACCAGTTTGATATCACAATATGCGTGTGCGTTGATTAGTTGAGGTCACTTATTTATTATACAAATATAAGTATATCTATTAATTAAGAGACCGTTAGCTTAGAACACTGTCTAGGATTTAGTTGAGACAATGAAGTATTATCCAGCACCGACTCATAGATAATAAATTGCCAAAACAATGGACAATGCGTAGAAAATTTAAAATAATTATAATGTATGTCATTAGCAGATTAGAACAAATAGTATGTCGACCTACTTTTTCACATGCGATTACTATCTGACTCCAAGTAGGTAATAGGATAAAAACCTACAATACCGAACGACGTAATCAGCAGATGCAATTCTTATATGTAGTAATTTAGCACGGACTTAATATATATTATTTATAACATACCAGCATAAAAATAGAACACATTTGCGTGTCTCTACTTTCGACAATCTCAAACATTGCTAACAGAACAGTACAATAATAGGTAGATAATTATATTCAGCGAAACAGTAAAAGTATGCCAAGAAAAGTGGTAAAATAAAATCAGCTTCCATGCTTTATAAAAACTATAAGATGAAGGAGAAAGTCTGGAAGGTTAATTGGCTCCTCATACTTATCGACACGGAATCAATATAAGCCGGTTAGAAACAGCTTATCTCTATGGTTTAAGGCTCTATCAATACAAAGCTTCGGAGATGAGTGTAGCCGACTATGAAATTTCGCTGTTTCGCTAAACTCCGGGTTAAGGTTAAAAATTAAAAACGTATAATTGAAAGAAGTCGCGCCACGTTGTGAACGAATCGAAGCGGTTAGAAAACCTTTATTTAGTTGAGATAAAGCTGTTTCAGGCCCGGATTAGGCGAATTCAGCGTCGATAAGTGTGGGTCCACCCTTGCAAGGAAAATGTATTTGTGAACCAACCTTATCAAACGTGATGACTGGCGAAGCCGACCCGATGGTGCCGTCTTTCTTCTTCTCTATCTTGTAGACAACGATCTGGTTTTCCCGGACAGTGTGTACGATAAAGGCCTTAGAGTCAGGGCTCCAGGCCACGTGGGACGCGCGGTCAAATTCAATGTTTACTCGCAATGTCTTGTGCTCCTTCTGACTTAGGTCCCTGACGTCCCAAAGGATCACAGATCCATCTGTGTACAAGTTACGGGCACCAGTTACGATCAAAGTAATAAAATACATGTACGTGTTAATCGCTTGCACATTCATTAGCGTTGGAAACTCATACGACTTCTTAAGTCCTTCAAAGCTCGTGGCCTCTATACCTAACAAGTATGAGCATTCAAAACAACGTGTATTTTGAAAAGATGTGGTTGCAAGCTTTCAATTCGAAATGTTTTATTACTTTATCTGTAAGTATCATCATGAAAATCAAAACGCGCTGGCACCACTCGCTTTTATTTCTGACCATCCGCTACGCCATAAAAACTATACCAATGCTAAATGTAATTTATTCAATAAATATTTGTATTTAGTCACTATAGACTAATACAAATAGTTTAATAAATAAAACTAATGAGCAAATACTCTATTCTCTTTTATAGACGTCATTTTCGTCGGCTTTCTTGGTAATGCGATAGAATCTTTCATCGCAGGGATTTTGTTGTATCTGTAAAATATATATGCATCCGGCTTATCGCTGTGGAACGGACTTCTAAAATAAACATCAATCGGATCGAGCAACCTTGTGAATACCAGAATTTTAGTCTATTTTGAGGTATACTGTTTTAGTGTTTTATTTTAGTTCATTCTTTAGTAACATTCAATCTAGTGTAATAGAGATGATATTGAGATAGCAAGTTTTTATATATTGTTTAAACATATTTTTATATAGTGTATATACGATTTTAGTTTTGCCCCGAGAACTTCTATCTCTACTTAAATTATGACAGTAAAAAGCGCTCTAAAAATTAAATCTGTAGGTAAGAATTTCTCAAAATATTAAAAAGTTTCTATAAACGTCTCATTGTCAAAGCCTGTGGTCAAAGTCAAAATGTCTACCTAGGTAAAGTGAATAGGTAAGCTGCAAAGTAAGCGTACAATAACCAACCGGTAAAAGGTCAACGGTCCACTTAGATATCGAAACTGAGCCACTGTATCAAGGTCTGCGGATTTCAGGCGTTTGCGAACCTAACTGCTAGCGCCACGTTGAGCGGCAGCGAGGCGATTTCACTATCTAAACTTTACTTTGTTACAAACAAGTGGTGTTTCAAAAAATATACCAAGTTCAAGTAATATGTGTAGGTACCTTTACTAGGTAGGAAATAATATTACGTAAAGTGACGTAATATTTGAAGAGTGTTGTTATTAAATAGTACGATAAAAAGGGGTTTTCGTTTCTCTTTTAAAAATACATATTATTGTTGTTCTAGCCGGTAAAAGTACGTTCGTATTGGATACCAGCTACATTTTTGTACAAAAGAAATAAGTACTGCAGAAATTATATTTGCTGATGGTTATCAGTAATGGATAAAGTTGACATAATGTTATTAGTAATAAATAACCATTATTAACTTAATAGTAATAAGTTATTAATTAGTAATAACAGATAACTGCAATCAGTTATAGAGATTTTTTTTCTAGAAAATCTTTTAAGTACTTCTGGTCTACCTTTGTTTCACTCTAACGATTAAAGAAGTCTTGCAATCGCTCTTCGTTCACCCTCTCAGTTCTTGAGGGCTTGGGGCAATTGCTATTAGCAATAGCAACACTTGTTAAGTTTGTAAGTACTTTACTTTATTACGAAGTATTTTTAATTATTTATTTAACTAAGTCACATAGTATTCCTTTCACAATCAAATAATAAAAGCTTTTTAAGAAACAAATGGCGGCGTGCATTGCAGAATAATGTCCATCAGTGGACGTAATAAAAACGTTATAAAAACTATTGGAATACGATAAATAAACCAGACTTATCTGTCCCCAAAACACTTTTCAAAAAATTCTTATCTATTTGTACCCGTATCACGTTAAAACTACTGGTGTGATTTGAACAGGTTTTTTTTTTTGTTAGAAAGCATCTAGTTTGACTTAAAATGTGGTGTACTTGGATTTTTTTAATTCCAAGTTTCCAACCCTAAAGGGGTGAAAGGGGATGTTAAAGTTTGTACGGAAACAAAAATTTACAATGCCGCAGGCAACAAGTAGTAAGTAACATAAACGATACTTTTTAATGTGAACGAAGTCGCGGGGCATAAGCTAATAGGCTAATAAGACCAAATGATGACGATGAAACAAATTCAGAGACCAATACCTAACAATTCTTAATGTTAATCAATCGATAGTTACACACCTAACGAATAAAAACTAAGGTTACAAAGCGAGGATCTCTGACCAACTACTGAGGTACGATTAATTCTATTCGTTCAATGGCCTCTTCAAGGGAACTAGGAAGTCAGTTGATATCGTAATACAAAAACTTGTATCTACAATAGCAACCGTCATCGGCATGATCGTTACATGAATATTTTACGTATTTAAATAATCATGATCATAAGCCTTATGCTTATACATAAATAACGAGTATATTGCGATTATTATCCAAGTTGTAATAAGACAAAAACTTGTCAGTGTCAGAAGTACTTGTACAGAATTCAAGGCTCTATGTTGTAGATGAAGCTAAGGTCAGCTCCCATCGCAAAATTAGTTTCGGTAGCTTGAACAGAAATTGAAGACCGTTTACTACTTAGGCTCCATAACAAAGAAAATATTTAATTAAGGGAAAATCTCAATGTAACACCTACCCCGAAAACCAGCCCAGTTTTAACAGCCGAGGAAATAAATATTACCTACTAATTACGAATTATACTAAGGGGCTCTTTCATCACTTGCTGATATTGTAACAGACAGTAATCTGACAGATTATCTACTAGTAGTTCCGTGAGAACAATAGACCTCGCCAGCCCTTATGAACCAAACCTAAAAAAACGAACGAAAGTCAATTTTGCAGTTGGAGACAGATTAAGTACTAAAGTGACAAACATTAGCACTTTAAAGCTTAATATTTCGCAAATGGATCCCTGAATCGAAAAATGTTTTTCACACACCCGCGATATTTTTGAAAGACCTATCTAACGATACCCCACACCATGGAATTCACGCGGAAAAAAAAAACAATTTTTCGTATGCAGTTCTGTGAACATAATTTAATTTTTCGACTTTCTTAAGTTAATCGACAATTACTCAAAAACTAATAGAACCTACTTAGCTGTCATAGTCCTTTTAACTACGTTATATATGCTACTGCCGTGAATTTTTTCACATTTCCAGAAGCAACCGTTTAGCTGGCAGGGGGGGGGGGGACACGTGACTCTAACAAAAATTACCGCTTTAAAGCTTAATATTTCGCAAAACACTTTTCAAGCACTAGCAATATTTTTGAAAGACCTATCCAACGATATCCCACACTATGGGATTCACAAGAAAAAAAAGTTCACTCCCACTTTGCGAGTATGGTAGGTACTCTAAAAATAATGTTTTTCAAAATTTTATTCTACTCATTGTGTTGGCGTGATTAATTTATACCCATGCCAAATTTTCGTATAAATCGGTTGGAAAATGCGACCTGTAGAGAATTACAGACAGACAGACAGACAGAAAGACAGACGGACAAGAGCATTTTTGGCCAATCTCGAAACGGAGACGCTTCGCTCGCTCGGTCAATCAGATAAATATGTCTGATATTTTCGTGTTTCACATTTCAAGTCTCTGATAAATAACAGCCACTTGATCTTGCTGTTAGTGTATCTGACATATAAGGCAATCAGAACCTGTGAAACAACAAAAAATTTACAATCTGTCAGATAACCTGCAGACGGGTATCTGGGACTTTATCAGCAAGTGGTGAAAGAAGCCCTAAGACGTTTAACTTATATTAAAGTTATCTTTGGTATTGGTATAGGAAGAGATACACTGTACCCGGCCGGTCATTGAATTGAATACCTATTATTTTTTATCAAAAAACACAATTACTCATACCTACCATGAATTAGCTATAAATAGGAATTATTTGTATTTAAAAAGCGGAAGGCTCTTTAATGGAGCTTAAAAGCTTGTATAATAAGCAACACAATTTGAAAAGTCTATTTCTGTATTTCCCATGCCATTGTCAATGGTATTACGAATGACAATGATGTACAACACACCCACGCACAATATTTCACACAAGTTTGGGGGTGGGGGGGCACGCTCGTAGGCGTGTCGAAGTGTTTGATGACGAAACCCTCACCTCGCTTTGTGCAAGAGTCTTATTGTGAAAGATGTATGGACGCGCCGGCGCGGGCGCGGCGTGCGTGCTAAGCTTTGTAGACTAAACGGTTTAAAAGACTTACGTACGAGTAACAGATTATACAACACAAAAAATTTCAATAGACACTATTAAAGTATGTCACATAAAATATGTAGTACGAAGACTAACCCAATTTATGCTGCATTAATGTCATAAAAACAAAACGGAAATCTTTGCTAAAACATATTTACACGTGATTAAACTCATAGTACCATTAACATAACCATTGTACGAGTATATTAGGCACAACAATACAATCACCAAAACATAAAGCAGACCACTACAAGGTTATAGTTTGTATACAGACAATGTTAATCAGTTGCTATCTGAAGTATACGAGTATTCATATTCAAAATACTCATTGTAAAGAGTATTTGAAAACAAGACTATTATGTTTAGTATATCTTAAGTGCTATATCTACTGGAAATAAGTTACGCGTATGTTTTCCAATGTCCACCTTTATATAGGCACATTTTTATTGTTTTCGTCAA
The DNA here is from genome assembly GCA_949699065.1 of Metalampra italica. Lineage (NCBI taxonomy): Eukaryota > Metazoa > Arthropoda > Insecta > Lepidoptera > Oecophoridae > Metalampra > Metalampra italica. The sequence continues at coordinate 5,660,396 of OX452983.1, forward strand.
AAACCGGTTTAAAATAGAGATATAGCCACGATAGCATACTTTTACAGTGTAATTATTGACGGTATTGCTTCATTTTGTTATCGACTAATGAAGTTCCTTGTAGAGCAGATAAGATTTAGTAATACTTACGAATCGTGGCGTCGGGGTTTCTTGATGATTCAGGTGATGACGTGGAGCTGCTAGCCCCGTCTCATTCGAGGAAACCGACGCGCTCGGTTATTGGGAAGTACTGACATCAGCATTGTTGCATCTTTACGACCTATCTTTGTCCGATAATTCGAATATCGTGTATAGGTTCTTTTAAATAGGGAGATTCTTCATTAAAATAATGTTAAGTACTCAGATTAGATATACAAAAGCAAATAATCCGGTCATCTTTCCTAGTTCATTATCTAAAAGGGAAATTAAAAGTGTACCTATTAAGATAATATTGTGTTCTTATTTGATTAGTTTCCTAATGTTTTCCTATCTGTGCAAATAATTCAATCTATGTAGTTCACAGTAGATAAATGTGTGAATACAACTTTATTTTGGCGACACGAATTGTAAACAACGCGTCGACAGACGACCGGGCGCGGGGCCGTTGCTCTTTCTTTACTGATATTACCCTGTCTATTAGCTACGTATCTTTCTTTACTCAAAGTATTCATTCCATAAAAAAGTAAAACCTGCTTAACTTTCTTCATAAGGATGCAAAGCGGATTTCAAATGCAATGACTTCCATTGATTTCACACGGACTCCAACCAAGGTGGAAGTCATTAAGTTTGCTCATCTACGAGTTGTTTCGTCATCACTTTATGTAAGCAGATTATGTAAACTTGCTTGGAGTGCACGGTCGCTGGCTAAAGTAGGTATCTATTATTAAACAAGACCAGACTTAGTTATTATTAGTAACAAAACGGAAATGAGTTCAACGAAATCAGCAGCTATCGTAAGATATGGCAATTCAACAACAGTTCATCATCGAGACACTACCGGGAAGCCGCGAGTATTTCGGCTGAGTCAGACGTTGAGAAAAAATAAAATAGTATGCAAACAATTAGTCATTTGGCAAGGTAAATGATTGAAATATCTATATTATTGTATGTGATAAGAATCACATATTAATAAAAGTGATGCTTTGTTTCGTGGAGGAGCACGTGTCATTTTCCTGTTGGCATTTTCATTTTACTGACCCAGGCGTGAATGAATCATTAGTTTGCAAAGTAAATTATATTTCGTATGCTAGAAATCCATTACGTCAGCGAGAAAATCCCAGACGATATTATTAAATGGCAGTCTTGAGAAATAAGGCTGTTCGTGATACAGATAATCCTAAAGATTGTAATATACCTGATGGAGGAAAAATATGCATAATTCCCAGAAGGGTTACTTTATTAAGTTGTAGATAGACAATACTTACTACTGTTGAATTTGTGGAATGAAAAGAAACCAGGGTTAAAAAAATATCACGTTTATTGCAATATGCAATTCGAAGGCACATACTGAGCACAAGCAGTACGCGCACTCCGTCAACGTAATTTCACTTACGATTATTGTCCACACAAAATTATTCCTACATCCTACATAATATTCATACTCGTAGTTTGTGTCCATTGAACAGTCGTCAAGCACATATTATACCTATATAGTACAACATTCGAATATCAGGCGGCACTGATCAACGGATCATAGGGTTGCAACACTTGTATCGGATTTACTAGGCGGATACGATTCGCTCGCTCCTGATGCACTTTGAGAAGCACTAGATCCATGGCGGCTCGGGCGTCTTCCAGCGGTGAATGGCCGCCGGTGCCGCGCTGCACGCTGCGCCCGAGCAGCTCCTCGGAGAGAGTGCGCAAAGATCGGCGCAGTGGAAATCCTCGAGCATGCGGATACAACGCGCATGTATCAACAACGGCACTATGTAGCAACTTGAGTGCACGGAGATCGTTATCCAACGCGTGTCCAATCAGGATAGTGTCAGTGCCTACGAATCCAAGTATGTCATTTTGTACGTCTCGCAGCGTCTTGGTGGCGCGCGCCAAGTCGCGCGACCTGATGCCCGAGAAACGAGTATTATAATCCACGACAGGCGAACTTGGTTTCACTAGCGATCTGTATACAAGCCGGCCATCGGCTGCTATGACAGCGATACTAGCTAACTCCAGGCCCGCCGTTGTGTAGCACATCTCTGCATCGACGGCGTATACACCGCCTCGAGGCGAGCGTGCACGCACATATCCTTCAAGTGGTCCATTCATTCCTGGACGTGTGCCGTTCCATACATGAAAACGAGTCGTGATGCACCCTCTAGTGCCTATCGTTGCGTCGCAACACTGATAGCGACAATTTCCAATCGTTCGACCCCAATGGTACGAACAGGGCTCCTCCACAAGGTATTCACCTTCACGAGTCATTCGAAACATTTTATCACAACGCACACACAAATGTTCCACTGCATCCGCTTCTTCATCACTGTCTGACCGTGGAGTGGAGCCCAACGAGCCCCTGCCACTATCACTTTGAGAACCACCCGGCACAAATTCCGGCGCATTCACATCCCATGTAGTCAGAGGTTTTGGTCGCGGCGGTGGATTTATATACACCACAGCCTTCGACGAAGTCGGGTCTATCTCCAAGGGATATCCCAGAGCCCACATGCGCTCTGGTGACAGAAGATGTGGTCGAAGTGCTTCTACCAGTTGTTCGGTTGAGATTCTCTGCGGCGTCGACGGCGTCGGCGGCGCGGCCGGGGGGCGGCGTCGATCACGCTGCTTGCGCCGCCGTGCTGCGATGCTGGCCGAATCCACCGTCGCGGCGACAGTCTCTTGATAAAGCCAATTGTGCCAGTGAGTACAGAAATGCATGATTGTTCACAAATGTGTATACTCATAGAGTCGAGAAAGCGAGCGCGGAACTGACCGAGTAGATACGTGCAATCGCGCGCGCGGGCGCTGTACTAATGGCGGGCTGGTGGGGCAGCCCACGCTTTATACGTCACGTAGGTAGCGCGGGCTCGTTAACGGGACATGCCAATCGACCGGCCTATTCTCATTTTTCTAAACAATAATAAACATTCCTTGTGAAAAATTTGTTTGTAAGATCGAACTGTAGGGTCTGAAGAACTAATATTTGGACGATATAGAGTCCCATTCATACCGACCGACCGACCGACTACAAGAATACGAAAGTGGAATGACGTGTTGTTGTTTACTCAATCAGCTGATGTGCCGCGCGCTGGTATACAATACGTTCCAAATAATTACATACAATAATAACATGCGATTATAAGATTCATTGACTAACTTTATTCATTTATTTAGGTGTTCAAATGGATATTATATTTAATGTAGATACACTGACGGTTAGAAGTGTAAATTTTGAAAAAGTAATTATAAATAATATAAAATAATAAATACAATCACTAATTCTAAAACATTTTTTTCTACATGGATGGCGAATTTTTTTATGTTAATTGTTCCGACGTTGCTACTACAATACCTGCATTTTATAGTTCGATAAGTACATATTTGATGTATTTTTTGCATTCTTTCGAAAGTGTTTGGTATGATTTTCAATTACTAAACGATCATTAGCAACTCTGTAATCGACAATTAGTTAATTGACACTTAATCACAGGGCAGACTGATTAGAAATAGGAATATTGTATTTCGAGTAGTGATAAGGGCGAATGAACTCTAAGGGGCAGAACAGAAGGACGGCCGTTGCCCTTAGGTCGTCAAACTCTACATAAAATAATACGTCTAATTTAAGAAAGTTATAGACATAAGTAACATGTATTTTTTAACCAGTTTCGTTTTGGTTTCTGCCAATTAAATTGAACAATAGTTCCATTGCATATTATGACTCGTGTTCAATTGTTATTTTTTATTAAGATGAAGCACGTACACATTATAGCATAAATCACGTTTCAAAATGCACTTTACGTCATAATCGTCAACTCATGCCGTTGTATGTACTTGACGTAACACAACATATTGTGTGTAACATAATAACAAATAAATAAAATAAAATAGTTTAATTTATTGCATGCAATACATAGTAGTTATCGAATTGTTTTGAATATGTCTTCAAACGTATTCTGGACTCGCGGCCTCAATTGAAATTAACTTCGCTATCTAAAGCATATACGCATGAAAGATGTGGTCTGTGAGCGAATATGCAACTGCACGAGTGCCCGAGCCGGGCTCGCTCGCTGCGTGCCATATTCATATTCGCGACTCGAACACGGCACATGCTCGCGTGTGTGCGGATCGGTTGTTTGTACACAGAAGCGCGTGGCTGTGGGCGCGGCGCGGCGCGGCGGCTGGTCGCTGACACCGGCGATAACCTTCGAATCGATGTCAGAGCGCGCATCTACACTACACAGCCATCAGTACAGTACCGCTTACATTCGGATGAAAAAGCGAAGTGCTCGCTCGCACACAGCACTCGGTGGCTTCAGAGACAAAGATTTATTAATTTCAAAAACAAAATGCTTGTTTCATCACCACCAGATGTTTTGTTCGAATTACTTAATTAAAAAACCGGATAGCGGACCTGAGGGTTCCGTACCGTACAAACATAATTATGCACGTATGTAGATGGTTTATCACATCATCTATGTAAGTTTGTGATCGCGATTTTTTTTTGCGATTTAACTATACAAAAACGATTTTCGGAATTTTTACATTACTGGCGCTGTTAAACCTTGGTTCTTGCCAAATTTCATGTTTCTAGGTCAACGGGAATGTATGGTTTTGATTTGTTATCGAGTATCAAAATCCTAAATAATTTTTTTTTTGAGGAACTAAACCCTATAAAGTACTGACAAATATGAATATCTTTCCAAAAAATAAGCTATCAGACAAGATGCTGTTAAAATTCGTTCAGATTACGACAAAATCGTGACGTGATATTCTCTAGAGAGCATATTGCGCGCTGTAACCGTTGCTAGGCTACGAGTGACCTAGATTTCAGCAGGCTACCTATTTGCTACGGCACAGGGCAGATCCCATTTCCTGACGTAGTCGATAGTAATTTCCGCTATCTATCAAAGCAAGCAAGGTAACTGAATCAACTCGTCAAATTGAGGCATAAGAGTTTGAAGGACTTGAATGATTAGGTTACAATATAAGTAAGTAAATAGGTATAGGTAGATTCATTCAAATTTCATTTCATTCAAAACCCGTAAAAGAAATCGCGATCAACGTTTCTACGTTTTATGTGTGGCTTCTGCCACATTAAGCGGTGTTTTTTACTAAATATGCCTAATTTTTAAGTAATGTGGCCAAAATAATACCTAACTGTAACATACAGATCCATGAATCATTACAGAACAATTAAAGATCAACCATTTATTTATCAATTACATAAAAAATTTGATTTTCATTCTCTAACTATAAATATTGTGAAAATTGACAATGTACGAAAAACAAATAATAAACATAACACTACAATAAAGGTCATTTTGGTTAAAACTGTAGACATATACTTTTTATGTTCACAATCGCGGTTAGTGGGCCAGGGCAAGCGAAGATTTACCGGAACTCAATTTTTAAAACCTCAACAGATGAATTTATAGTGGAAACCATAAACCAAAACGTGTTGAATTGAATAAATACGGTGATATTGATTTTGAGTTGTAATAAAGAACAGACTACAAACATCATAAAAAACCTTCACAACGAAAGGAGCGTTGATGTTTAATCTGCCGATCTACTCTAATTGTTCTTTTGCATAAAGGTTTTATTAATAGAAGAAAACTCTGGAAAAGATTTAATTACTTCTTTGTTTTGTACACTACGCTATCAATCAGATGATAATGTTGGACAAATACTTTAGGTACATGTGTAAATAATATGTAAACTATTATTAATAAAAATAAAAGGGAAACTGCACGAGGCATTGGTAATAATAACACGTGACAATCTGTTTTGGTGAAAGTTGTACATCATCGACCGTACCGCCCGCCCCCGCACGCCCGGCCGTGCGCCGCCGCTGCATTGACCACCGGCACGACGCGCAGTTGCATGCAACTAGGTCAAGGAGCCCGCGTTACCACGGTTACTAAGCCTTTGTATGAATCAAACGCAAATTATATGCAAGTTCAGCGAATTTAACAAGAAAACTAGGAATTATTGAAAATAATAATTTTCACACAGGGAATCGTGACCAACGCTACAAAATTTGCTTCAATTGCCGTTGTATTTTCATTTTTTACTGTCATTGTTGTAGGTGGAGGGCGGAGGACCAGGTGTGGTGGCGATCACCTGGAGAAGGCAGTATGTAAAACAGTTACCTTGAAGGGCTGATATAATGTATAGTTTAGTTTTTGTGTGTATCCTCTTTAAAATATTAGCGAAACTTTATGCACATAAAAGTCATAACCGCGTTAACGTTTGGAGGCCTATTGAGGTAACGGTTTCGACGAGACAAAACGAGTCCGTAATAAACCGGAAAATTAACGTTTTCAGGTCACGTCTACTGCACATTGTGCTCTACACGCACGAATACTACCTGATACGAGGCTCGAATATATCTTATGTAGGTAACTCCTTTGTCAATCCATAAGGTATACCTAGTTTATATTTGGCACTAAGTAGAAATAACCACGGATGTTATGTCGTATGCATAGGGTGTCACAAAATACTTTAGCGACGGTTACAGCGTGTTGATTATTTAGTGAGCGAACTAGACCACCAGTGGACTACCAGTGGCTGTGGATGACCTGTTATAAAAAGTGGAGAAATTAAAATTAAAATATACTTTTTGAAGTCGTAAGTTGTTTTTACCATTAAATACTGCGTACTTCTATAACGGGTACACTACAGGTTGTTTTGTACGCCTCGTACCATGAGATTCCCAGACCATTTCACCATCTGATAAAACCAGTCTACAGGATATGTAAGAACTGCACAAATTACATCAGAAATTCCAACATACTCGTAAAAAATACAAGTTTACAGTTACAAAATATACTTTGGAAATTTTTAACTTACCTACAATGCTATTTGACTTCATTTTCACCTGAATAGTTCGCGTGAATAAAGTGATTCATTGACTTTTCGTTATGCTAATTAATACTGTTTGAGTATTCATACAACTAGTTGATTATAAGCTGGAATCTATTAATAATGGTAATGAGTACTGATATTATAATGAATTTCCAGACAGTGTCCTCTTTGCAGTTGAATGATAAATAAACAAGCATTAAATATTGCTTCCTACTTTAGATGCGTAACATTATATTTAATATTCCTTGAAATAATATGTAAAAAGACCTTGCATATCCTCCTAACACATCCCTATCTAAATTAAATATTGTTTTTGGAGAGTCTTTTATTTGATAATGAAAACAAAATATGTAGGCATCACACACATAACGACTATGATAATTTCAACAAATATTTACCTATTTACAAATAATATTTATTAAATACATTGTTGATTTAACAGCTGCTAATCTAATAAAGGTACCTAAATATATAGTTTTTTTATTACAAATTTACTTTTCATAATAATATGTATATTTATAAACAACGCAATCACAATGTAAACTTTTGTTTTAGGAAAACCTGCAAATCAAATATACAAAGGTAATTCCCGTTTTTATCCTCATAAAAACTAAGTTTTTATACTAAGTGACCGGTTGGGTTCGAAAAAAACATAGGAAATATTTGTGATTGTACGCGTGGACGCAGTTATGATAATAAGACTTAATATAAGGCGAATGACGACGCATTGGATTGCCCGAGTTAGTATGGAATCCCCGTGAGCAGCGTTTCGTCCTTCTACGTCACTTAAATTAGTTTTTTACTACTTAGATTATCACACGCCTTATAAAAAGACATCTCTATCTAAAACTTCTTTCACGTATGTTCTTGCATGCAATGTGTCCGGATACGTCACAGAAAGATGTTAATGAATCTGGGGTCATTGATTTTAGGATAGATTCCAAAGTAACCTCTTATCATGACTTGACGCGACTGACGGTCAACGACTCTGTGAGGCCAGTGACGTCGACGTTGCTATTTCATATCAAATTGCCATTCATGTGCTAAATCATGGACGAGTGCAATGGCGTTTCTTGAGTCACTTTCCTCATTGTTAGATAGGTGAGCAATATTACTTTAAAATTAGCGATAAATGTGTTTCTAGAAAAGTAATTTGGCGAAAACAACTGCGCTTGACGAAGTCTAAATGTCTGTAGAGTATCAAAATGTCTATTATCATCAAAATGTGTCGTAAATATAGTATCCATAATAACGTAATAGTAAGTGAATGTATTTAAAGTATTTAATCAAGAACAGCTACCTAAGTTCATTAAGAGTTTACTTAAGCATTTAATTGAAGCATACCTAGGTACCTCAGGCAAATCAGGTAGCAAATTTATAAGGAACTAAATTATTTACTTACTAATTGCAAATTTTTTGTTTGCACTTTATTTAAAAAGTAAAGCGAGGTTTGCAAGAAAGAATAGTAAATACTTTGGGAATGGTAGGTTTAACAAATTCAAAATTAAACAATGTAACTTGGTACAGTTCGAGGAAGGTTGAAGATTAGAGAGATAAAAGAAGCAGTCGCACCTGCTGTATCCTCCTGAGTACCAGACACACTTTTTTTGGAGTTTCTTTTTGAAACTCATAAAGTGCACTATTTGATAATGACTTAGTATGGGAAAAATAGTAAAAAAAATCAATGTACTGGAAAAACTGGTTTTTCACTATGTCCTATATAAAGAACAAGAGGATTTAACTAATATGTCATTTATGAAGGACATAGCCTATTTCTTAAGTCTGATTTAAGACACAGCGAGAAATTAAAAGCATTAATTAATAGATTTTAGTTTTATATTAATTACTTTTATTAAATTCTTCAAAATCAACAATAATTATACTTTATTTTCTTATATAATTCTCAAAAACTAAACTTTACTCATTATATTTTTGTAGGTACCATAGTCTGGTAAATGTGCAACACCTTCGGTACGGTTTTCTTTGGAAGGAACTGGCTTTATTAGAGCCTTAAACTTTCTATGCTTTGGCTTAAGTTCATCATCTCAGTTTCGCCTTCATCGTCACATTCTTCCTCATTATCATTGATGAGTTTGGTGCCTAAGTTCAGTTTAAATTCTCGCAACTTTGCCATTTTTTCTTCGCTTTGCTCTTCTTTTTCTTTGCTCTTCTCTGAGAGATCACGCGAATTGACCACTTTTTTGTACGATTGCGCGATGTAAGCATCCGATCAGCGAAATCTACGTCACTCGTATTTTTGTTAACTTCTTGACGTCTGGGCTCCTTTGGACACGATCATAGTTAAAACAATATAACATAGTTATACTTTATAATCCTTAAAAAGCTCTTTTAAAGTTTGACACCTAAATTTTTCAGTCTCGAATATAAGTCTCCAAAATCTCCAAATATGTGTCCTATTGTTTCAGTTTACCATATTGGTAAAAGTATCGTTAACTATGTATTTGTTATAGAATTGGCACCACTCCCATTCCTCAGTACCCATTTTTCTAGATGTACGATGGTTGCACTAAATTATTTTGTTTCAGTTTCCAGGGTATGTCGCGTAGGTCTTGAAAGTCAGTGTAATTGTGACGATTTCTAATAGCTATCTGTCGAGTGGTTAATGATTGCGAGCCTTCACCTCGGCCACGGCGACCAGTACCGCTGCCCGCTAGGTGTACCTCTTGCGCGTCCTCTTGTTCGTAGTTGATACGACGAAGTTGAAGATGATAGATCTGAGTAGTCTGACGGTGCCGGAGAAGTCGCTGGAGTAACCAACGCACCCTGTTCCTCGTCCGAGCTACTGGATTCACTATGCGATGGTCACCGGCTCTTTTGTTGAATTCTGGCGGAACAAACTCTGGATCTTCATCTGAATCATCTCTAGATTAGTCAAATTAGGAGTCGTTCAATCTTCTGTGATGGCGTTGTCTGGTATCGTCGCTAAAACAAACTTAAAACCTTCAAGAAACCTCAATGTACTTTACATAGTACATGGGAAGACAGTCTTGAAAAATATTAATTGCATGCTGTTGTACTTTGCAGAGGACATAGAAAAAAATATCAAGGCCACAAGCTCAATATTTATTGTTTAGTAAAAATAATACCTGAAATCATTAGTTTGCAATATTAATTCGTTGTTTATCACAAAAAAGAATATTAGTTATTGAAGAATTTATAGGATGATTATAGATTAACTTACCATTGCGCGGACGCAAGCTCTTGAGGTTGACTACCGACGCCATTAAAAAAAAAATATGACAGAATACACTCGACATTTATTTTTTAACATAGCCCAAGAAGCCAATAGATGACACTGGTAAAACTATTTTGGTGTTCCCACTTAAAACGGAGAACATAGATTTTTTTATTTCTTATGTCCTATGTAAAGGACAGATGTACTCAGGAGGGTATTGTGAAAATTCTTAAAAATTCTTTAATATTCACAACGTTTTTGTGCTGTATAGGTATAATTCCATTCAGATTTACTACATTCTTTCAAGTATAACTTACTAATATAATGAAGAGGCAAAGTTTATGACAAGTGTTTGCTCCAAATGTCTCCGGAGCAGATTATTAACATTCCGACATCGTTGTTGGAAAGCTTTGGACATAGCCTGTTTTTTACCTAGGCAGTCTATCTAAAGCAATAATGGTTTAACAGGTTCTTATATCGATCACCATCGAATGACATACTATACTTAAACACTGTATGGTATCATAACATTTTTAACTTACTTTACCCTAGGTTTTAAATAGGTGTGTTCAAAACCGCGTCTTATTTCTATTAAACTACGTTACTTCCAATTAATCTGTTTATTTCTTATTAAAAAAAACTAATTGGTACGATTTCGGGGAGAGAGTCAAAGTTGCCATACTTATAAAATTTTATAAGCGCAAATTCTTGAAGTAACTTTTTGTAAGATAGGTAAGATAAAAATATCTACAAACGATGAACACGAGGATACCCTGTATATGTGAATTTAACAACAGTTCATGATTTTGACATTGATCCTCGAATGTTCTGTTTCCAGAGAATCGAACAACACCCATAAGTGTATTATCATAACTGTACTTTGTATTGTGTATTATCAAAATTGATCATTGTACGGATCTGAATAATTGTAAGACACAGGTGTAGACTGTGTAGTGCCTAACTCACTGAAGGTTTTTAAGACCTTCAGCTTCTTACATCAATGACTTATTACCTAACATTATTACTAGTATAAATGCACTGCTGCCAGTGTTTCCGTTTAGAAACCAACTATTTATGTGGTTAAGCAACATCAACGATGACGTAGACCGCGACTAGTCGCATCGCGTACATTTTACAAGTTTTAATTTAACTTGATTTCCTGTTTGTATGTCCGGGAGGAATCTTGCGAAATATTTTTTCAAACACTATCCCGATATCCTATCATACTCAAAATTTTCACCCACATTTGGTTCTGAAGTATAAGTTGTATATTAAATTTAATAATTATGTAATCAAATAAAAGTTTGTTTAAAAAATTATCGATTTTTTTTTACAAACAGAAAATACATGTGCGGAACTCAGCACCTGATTCACTTTGAGTAGGTAATAGGTATCTCTTGCGACTAATTTACATGTGAAAACAATAGGTAATTATTAAATATTGTGACAATGAGTTTTCCCCCTTTTTTTAATTGTTTTTTTTTTCTTCGTAACAATTTTTTTTTTTCAACAACGCCTTGACGTCTTTCTAACATCATAGTCGCACATGCTCACACATAAAGATATTACTTTACATGAGTTTGTCTCCGAGATATTTATGTAATTAAACGACGCAATTTGCTTATGAGAGACTATAGTCTGACTCTGTGACGTAATTCATATCATATTATTCATTTAAACCTATATGCGTGATACAACGGAATTACGCATTATTGTTTGTTTATAGTTTTTCTGTACACTTACTATACCAAGTTATACTATGAATGTCGGAATATGTTTACTTGTTACGTCCTCTTTTTCTACAATATACTACAATGCAAACTGGACCCGATTCATGTAAAAAACAAAAAAGAATTAAATATAAGTTACTTACTAGGTATATTAAATACTCATGAAAAAATATTTTACTACAGAAAAATAAAATATACCGCGGGATATTAGCAGGGAATCGCCGCAGAGCAGAGGCTTGTTTATCAACAATGAAAAAAATGGGGACATTTGCTCCATAAAACAACACAAGAGAGGAGTCTCTCTGCCGACGAAGATGCTTACAAAACCACCGGTCTTGCGCGGTACCAATAGGTATGTAAGTGACAAGAGGTCGTTCAGATCGGGGTGTTCCGCTGCACTGCGCTGATGATTGGGGCTTTGGAGTCTTGTGAATAATTTACTGGCTTTTTTATGGAAGACGAAACGAGATGTAGGTAGACGCCAGGTTTCGAAGTGACAGCGTGCACGTGTGTGTGGAATTGTGGATCCCCGTGAAAAATAACAGGATGTTTCGCATCGAAAGAAAACGTTCTGGGTCGAGTCGGCGGCGGCCCGTGTTGCTCTGAGATTTTCTCGCTTATTACTATATTAGACTACTAGATTACGTTATGCAAAATTCATTACTACTATGCCGCGGGTATACCTAGTGGTAAAATTATGTGATTTGATCGCTTGCTCAATTACAGTTGGAACGTTAGGCGGAAGTAACGGACGAGCCCAATCTTTTGTTTTTGGGCTTTAATTTGTATGTGACGATGAGCGCGAATAACTATCGCTTTTCATGGCATTTGTCACATGTAACTGTTAATTTGTTACGGTATCATTTTAATATACCTACATAACGTCAATTTGTTTATAAGTACCTATGTTTCGAAGACAGCCTGCCATGGTAAGTCAAGCTGCTACTATATTGCCTGTTCGTCGGCTGCAAACCCTGAGGACTCTCCGTAGAAATAGGTTAGAAGACAGAAGAAGCTACTTAACCTTCTGATATTGACCCCCCACTACTGTTCTACCGCCAGAAAATATGCTTGGGAGTCTAAAACATGAGTAACCTAAATACGAGTTTGAAACTCTCTATAAATACAATAATAATATTAGTTTGTGAAGTAAGTTTAAAATTTATAAATGGTATTAAAAACCATCCAAGTGTGTGTCTGACCACGGATAGTGTAGGGTTCCGTAGTTTACAGTGTTCTTGTTCATCACAGTATGGATACTCGAAATAATTTTCATTGACTGACAGTTGCAACCCGCGTGGTCTACTTTTTGTAATGAGACTGTAACAGACTGGGACGGGCGGACTGTACGATCTTATAAGGGTTCCTTGTCGGACTACGGAACCCTAAAAACGGATGTAACGGTTACTAACTTGTAAATGTAGGGAATCTACAAAATAAACAGTGAACGTTCACACGAATAGAAGGTCAAGCGAATGCGATGCAAAAACCCTAGTTTTATTTTCAATTTAGTCCAATGACATTGAAAAGTTAAATATATTTTAAGTCGATTATGAAGGTTTACCTAACTTAACTACGGTTAGTTAAGTTATAAGAATAGTACAGCGCGAGCACTTGAACAAAACCGAATTAAGAAATCTACTCGACATTTATCAATACTCTGGCTCTATGGGTATACAAAATTGGCATAGAAAAATTATATCAATAAAAACTTAAAATATTAACCACCACCAAAGTAAATAAGTAAAGCATAAGACATGGGAAAAAATATCAATAAATATATTTAACTTAAAATGTGTTTACAATAAGTAGGTAGAATAATATACTGTTATGTGTATTTTTAAAGGTCCAAACGGTCGATTCCTACTACAATGGCTACCCTATAACAATATGTATAAAAAATATTTAACAAAAATAAATAAAACGCAGCGAAAGAAAATAATTCCTGAGTAGGAAGTAAACATACTTAACATATTATAAAAATATTACGACAATTAATCAGTAGTACCAAAGTATTAGTCATTCATAGCACTAAATTACTATGAAAATAAATGAATACAAACTTCATGACAATTCGGTACAACACATATTTTCTTGTGAAAATCTAATTCTCAGTTTGTAGTCGAAATCATCATCATTGTTATCTAGGTTACTTAGGCTGGTTTTACCGGGTCTCCCTCCCATACAGCGCTGTGAAACCAGCCTCATAGTTTATTTCACTATACGCCGCCCGCCCGTGTGAACTTTATATTAATTGACAGTTACATAGATAGATATATAAAAATAAATGGATTAATAATAATTAAACAAATCAAATACATATTTTATGTTTATGCTTCGATTATCAGTCGCTTAACAATGCGTTGCGCCCTTTATCGTTCAATGTACATCCTGCATAACCTTGGACAGCAGTGATAGTACCTATATCAATAAACATCCCTTTTCAATAATTGTGTAGATAGTAAACAATAGGGAGGGATACTTCCAGCTTCTTTTCCCCTGCAGGGGATATCCCACCCGAAGTCGAACAAAACACACATGCTTTCGCATTATAACTTCCTCAATGTTTTTGCTACTGGAAAGGGTAGCGCAACCTAAGCACAACAGCTTTATGCATTACCTAACGACCTCTCAAGACAGAGATGTGTAACTTTTGCAGAAACATATTATTCAAATCTTTTACTAAAAACGTTTAACTTTGTACATAGACGTTTCACACACAACGAACCCTGCACAATACACTCTTGTCTAATTACAAACTGGAATATTCTTCTGTCTTATGGAAATTTGACTATGAACAGGACACTTCACAAATATACATAAAGGTTACACACATATACACATTTGCAAAACGGACAAAATTGATAATAATAATCTTATTACAATCCTTAATTGATCCGATTCGCAAATTATTGGCAAGTGTGGCTATGTGTATGCCATCATAACATGCAAAGTTGACTGTCTCCACTGGTAACCGAACCCCAAAAACTGGCGCTTGAGCCCAATGACCAAGCCACTGAGCCGACGAGGAGGCCAATATAAGGCGTGAATTGTACAGAAGCTCTATTTTTGAATCGCTCTCCTCGCTTCGAAAGGTTGATTCTACAGATTTTTGTATCGTATGTCGAAGGAAAATTAGTAGAATCGACCGCTCGAAGCGACGAGAGCGATTCAAAAATAGAGCTCCTGAAACAGCGTAAAGCTAAGGCGCGGCACAGACGCACATGCCATGCCTGCGACGCGTCGCTTACATACATTTTGTATGAACAAGTATTGAAGCGGCATAGTGCCTGCGTCGCGCCTTTGCCGCGCCTTCGCCTTACGCCGCTCTCTGTATAATTCACGCCTTATGAAGACTGACGTTCAAAAATTTAAGGCGGTAGCAAACACTTTCCGCCATTAGCGCGGTCGGCGCCATTGTTCGGAGACAAAAGACCTCGACGATTTACTCTTTTCCCGGTTCTTGTGTATTCTAGTGCCCTTGACTACACAACAATTAGCAACTATTTATTTTTTGTTCACGCAAAAAATTAAACGTTTACTATTTGGTTATGTCACCTTTCCAATAGTTTTGTTGCAATAGTAAGTGTATTTAATGAAGCATTAGTAAATACTACACAAAAATGGTTTTATATAATATTTATTTCGCAATGAACTTTTTTAAATATGAGAACCAACAAAATATATGTAGTACTTATATAAGGTACTCAGTCTTTCCCTCACACTTTTCTCCTTCTCTATCTACCATTCTACCTATCTCATTTGATATGTCAGGAAAGTAAAGGAGAGCATTATGTATGGTTGGTACACCTACTATGTGCCTAGATAAAATAAAATGTAGGTGTTACATAGACGACACTGTGAATCATTTTCTAATATCATGATGACAGCAAAAAAAAAGATTAACAAATAAACACTCAAAACAGGACAAAGTTGTATGTATGTAAAGGAAATCGAACCCACGACTTCTCACATTCGAGAGACAAACGCCCGAACCAAAAAGCTAACGAGCCACTACGCTACGAGCTACGGTACGGCATTGAAACGGTTAATTGTAAATTTTTAACATTAGGTTACGTAAGATATAAGTGCATTGGTAATCACTAATCAGTTGCCTAAATAAATATTGATAAGCACTTCCGTAATCGATTTTTAGAATATTTTTAAATAAAAAACGAAACATTTTGCTCAGCATAAAATAAGAACAGAGTGGCGCCATCTTAGTACGATCATTAGAAACAGAATCCCAGCTCTCCCACAGTTTGTATCGAACCAAGCCACTAGATGTCACCACTGTGGCGTGAATTAAAGTTGCAAAATGAAAATGAATTATCTCTACTTACTATTCAATAAAGTAATTATACATATTCATAAATTTTGCATATACCATTTAGTTAGATTAATACTTTATTACTATTACCACAAACAATACTTACAATGTATGCGCTTGGAACGATTGTTTTATCTAGGTACCTAAGTGTATATAAAATCCTTGCCATTGTCAGCATGAAGCATAGCTGCACTGAACTGATAATAATGAGTACGATAAGTTCATTGACTACGAAACAGTACACAAATACAAATTACACGTTACAACATCAATTTACTACACACCACGTGGCCGGCAAATAGCTGGCTGTATTAATAGCACGTGGCTGTATTATGACTAACTTCAGAGTTATTTCATTACAGTGATTAGGTAGGTATATTAGTCAAGCGTACTTGTATTTTATTTACAACTAGCTTATGCCCCGCGACTTCGTCTGCATTAAAAAGTCGGCAGCGCAGCATGTAATTTGATCTGTAAATTTTTGTTCCCCGTACATACTTTAACATCCCTATTCCCCTTTAAGGATGGAATTTAAATAATCTAAGTACACCAGATTTTAAGCCAGACCACATGTTTTGAAAGAAAAACATAAAAACCAGTGATATGTAAAGTTGGGAGCTTAAAACATTAAGAACACAGTGAGAAGGTAATTTATATTATCAGTAGAATTTTATGCGGTGCTTGATTTGAACAACTTTGCACTTAAGAAGTGGGACATCACATGCTGGTAATATATATTTATTTTGACCGGCGGCGGTAGACACCACTAAGTTGCAATCGCAGCTTAAAATTCTTTTGTAGTTACGTACCTACTTCAAATAGTTTCGCCAACGCAGCCATAATAAATTAAATTTACCTCCATCACAATGACATGTTCGGCAAAGGTAAAACTTCCGAATTTACTACAATCATCATCATCAGTTTGCACTAGTCCACAGCTGGACACAGGCCTCCCCCAAGGCGCGCCACTGAGTCCGATCTTCGACTCTCCGCATCCAGTCACTGCCAGCCGCCCTGCGCAGGTCGTCGCTCCATCTAGCCGGGGGGCGTCCCACACTATGCTTGCCTAGTCGTGGTCTCCACTCGAGAACTCGTCTACCCCAGCGGTTAATTTACTACAATACTTAAATGTTTTTGGTTAATCATCATCGTCGTTAGAAGTGGCCTATCAACGCCTGTTGATGAACATAATTATACCCTTATATATATGACGAGGGAGTAAGGCCTATAATGGCCATGGCAGATGAGTGTGTCACAGTTTCCTGCCCGCGCGCAAAGGTTGTCGGCGTTTATGGCCTAGGCCTTTTTTGATCGTCAGAGCACACCTTCGTCTATAAGCTATATTATAATAGCTAGGCACAAACATTAAACGGGCTTAGTTGGAACTAAGCTAAGGTGGCTAAGGGTGAAAGTGGATCGACCAGCTTGTTTATCAGCTTGCAGTTACACCCAGCATTTCTCCAAGCTTTCCAATGCATAATCCCCATCGAAACATGTCAATTACTGAAAAGATTACTAATATTAATTGTGTTAAAAATTGAATTAAAAACTGGGAGTTTCTGTGGAGGGAAATGAGGAGATCTGACGAAAAACTAAGAGGGATAAGAGCGCCTTTGTGCATAGTTTTATACCTATTTGTATTGTTGTTTTGTTTCGATATAATACAGCGTTTTCATACATACATAACATACCTGAACTAAGGTCACAACCTGTGTAAATATGTTAAGAATAACAAATGCAAAAAAAAGTAAAGAGGTGGAGAAACCACAAAAAAAGCATATTTAACATGAAATTTACAAAAAAAAAACCTTATCTCCTATCAAGAGCATCAACCTTAATATTATGTAGATGGGTTAAATGAAAAAACTGCAAATAGCTCTAAAAAAGGTCACTACGAAAAAGCTCTGGTATGAAAAAATAAAACTATCTTTCTTATTCATAAAAGGAAACATAATGTACCAAACGCTCCACTAAGTATAGAATGGCATTACTTACCATTTCCTCATTAAAAAATTCCATGAAAATCCCCGCGTTATATCATTGATAATTAGTAAGTAATCAATAATGTAGTATCAGTAAGTAGTAAAAGATAAACATTATGTCATTATCGCTTGTTATGGTTAAAACTGCGCTTAGTTGGAGCTATTGAATACATATTTTCGTAGCAATAACAAGGGGCGTCGCGTCGTGCGAATGCACTGAACTGTAGAAAGTGTGCAGTGAGACAACTTTCGCGACCGAATTCGAGAGAAAGTAGTCCGGGGCGGGCGCCGCGCGCATACATTATATCACTTTATCCGATGCTTTGGGATTATGTCACGAGCCGTGTTTACAAATGAAATCGAATCTGGCGATAATGTCAATATTATGACATACTTAAACTGGTTAAGGAAATTTAAAGCGAGCGAAATTTACTTGCACTTTGAGAGATAACAGCCAATGCTTATGGCTGATTCGTTCAATCTATAACTACGAATAGGTATGGCTGGTTCAAGAAGTATAAACTTCGTGGGCTGGTTTCACAGCTGTACGGGAGAATCCGGCGGCGCTGCGGGCAGCAATGTCACATGTGCGAGGTCTAGCACTGTGATCGCTAGGCTAGCTAGCGTCCCCGTGGTCGCCACTATGGAAATTACTTTCGTATAGGTATACGGTCTGCGTTCAACAATGAACGTTGAAAGGCTGATAATGACGGTTGTTGATCGCATTATGGATTTATAATTTAGTGGTTTGACACCGGACAACATTCGCGAACGAGAAATTTTGAGAACGGAACATTTCGCGGGCAGGTTGTTTTCAGGAGTGGGACAAATTGATACAGGACATTACCGTCCGGATCGGTTGTTTGCTTCGCCTAGGAGAGGGTGCTTGATCAACTAAATTCTCAAATTATAGAACAAATTGCACGACGCGTGTGCCAAGTTCCAGTCGGCAAGTAAGAAACTTTTGTTTAGAAATATCGCCTTTCGCTTTCGGTTTCGCTGCCAACAACCACGGAAACTTCGATCGTGCGCGCAAAATTAGCATGTCCGTGTGCTAAACACCACCCATTTACGGAGACCAACAATAGAAGGTCGCTACGGGTAATGCGTACGAATGAAGAAGACTACCTATGCAATAGGTTTCATTTTACCCAATATGAGCGAAGCGAGTTTCATACTCTAAGTAATACATCTACTGTAATTTCAGTGATAGTCCAGTATCTTCTTGAGAATTGAATGACCTTTGGAAGCTGCTATCATATCCTCCTGGTCAGTTGCTTGAATGCTTGCCACGTCATAACGGTTACCACCCATAAAGCGAAGCTTCTAAGATACGAATATCCCAAGTACAGCTGTAAAAGTTGTTGGACTTTTTTTTAAACCCGGGGGACATAAATTTCCTACGATTTCTACTTTACTTATAAACGTGTTTGTAAAGATGTTTGTGAGTTTGGATGGATGTTTGTTACTCTTTCATGCAAAAACTGCGGATCAGATATACGAATAACACATTAAGGCTATAGATAGACACCTCGGGAAAAGCTGTTCCCACGGGAATTTTTTTTTAACGTGTACGAAGCGACGGGAAACAGCCAGTATTTAATTTAAAAAATAAATAAGTAATGGGGTATTTTGTTAGTATTTCAGTAAGGGAAACGTACCTACAGTACCGACCGACCCAGCGGGGTATGATGCAGCTTGACCTTAGTGGCGCCGTCTCCGTCATCGCTGATCTCATAACGACAATGAGTGTACTATGTAGGCAGTATTTGCTATTCCTTATAGAAACAATAAAAATACAATTCAACATTATCTTTATGACGAAGGCCAGGTTTAAATACTTTATAATTCTTTTTCGTTAAAATTTTCAACAGAATAGGTAAGTAAACAGGAAGGGTAAACTAACAGTTTATGACACTAGATCCTGTCAGAGATACGAATATTAAGTATTACTATATATACCTAATAAAGACAATATCATAAAAGTTATGACAAGGAAAAGGATGGTCAACCTTGACAATTGACATTCAAATAATATCCTAATTGGGATGTAGTATATAGCGTAGCGATCGCCAACACATCTGCCTAGCATAGATATTATGGGGAACTCACAACCAAATACCATGGACCCCAGTACCCGACAAATCTTTTATTCCTGGCAACGGTAGCGGTCTAGTTAACCGTAGGCGAAGGGTGCTAAATAAAAGTCACAGAGTTACGAGTTACGGAATTCTACACCAAAAGACGACTTTTTATGGCTACGCTCAATAACCGGATTCTGAGAAAGGACGAAGACCTCACCGAGATCAAAACAGATTTAGGTAAAATCAAGTGGCACTGCTCGGGTTATGTTTATGCCCGCTTTGCGAACTTTAGAGGTCACCTACTGTTCTATCGAGGAGAAAGCGACCAAACGTCCCAAAGCGGCGTGTGACAATCCTCACTTGTCTAGAAATCACAGGGGGCAAATGCTGGTAAACTTCAGGGGTTATTCTTAATGAAATTATTGTTCAACAAAAATCCCATGTGTAGTGGACATAGGGAAGCAAAGGACAATGCATTGTAAATGCAACGAGATTGACTACATCCTGACGAATAGGAGGTACCTAATACGAGTATATTTCAAGATGTATAAGTGACAATCAATACCGGAAGTGATCAAGGACCGACAATGGGCCAAACCACGACGGGTTCCGGACGGTTTGGTGGCTATCATTGTGGAAGACCTATGTCCAGCTGTGGTCGTCATAGGGCTGATATTATAATGATGAGTTAAACTACTTCGGTAAAATTGAATACAAGTAATTTATCTTAAATACTGGTTATATCTTACTAATCAATGATAACACATACTTATCTGTGATTCTGATTCATTGAGGAAATATAAGATAATCTACGATAATAATAATGTATTAATCGGTAAAACGTGGATTTTGGGAAATATGGTTGTCATTTACACAGGAAATTTATGAGAGCATCCTGGTGTTTTGCAGCGAAAGATCACAATACAATTAATTTTGTGATCTTATCGTATCTAAAAACATAAAATACCTATAATTGTTTATTTATACCTTGTATTGCCTGTTGTAGGTTTATAAATAATTTGAATCTTCTGTATTATTAAGTTTTGAGCAATGCCAACATCTGTTTTGTAAAATATGTTTACTATGACATATAAAAGAACTTGTGCATTTACTTTGTCATAAACCATTAATAAATTATTATTGTTGGGTATTAAAGTATATAAAAATAAAACGCAACGTGTGCATTCCACCAGACATAAATTTCCACTTCGCTCAAATTATGACAAAAGGGTGTCTAGCAATTCAGATCAGAGCCATTAATGAATAAATCTTTCATACTTTACACGCGGGCAATAAAAGTCGTCTGACAATTCAAAACTTGGGATCCTGTTCTTTCAAGGTATGCATGCACCAGCCTTATTAATCTCGCATGTAATAAAGCAATAGTTATAACAGTTACGAGATATTGTTACTTGAATTTAACAGCGGATAGCTTTACGAGGCGTAATAGCGAAGAAACCAACCAAACGACGCCGCAGGCAACAGCTAATATAGATAGATCTAATCTATGCTCCAAGATGATGCTCCGCAAAGATGTCAAGGCAATCGTCCAGTTGTGATGAATCTAAGATAGCTAGATACCAACCTAAATGAGCATACCTACCTAACATAAAAACAATTTGAAAATGTTTAGTAACTAGACCATTAGCGGATCGTTTGATAAACGCGGTAATGACAGGTTTTACCTCGTTCTCTTGTAAATTCGTTACCGTGTAATTTGCGGTTGGTTAAGTAAATCATTTGGCAATCAGAACTGAAGTTAATATGTGCAGCCATTACGTAGGTACACCGAGTCCGTTTTAGAGCCGGTGTGGAAAAAGGAAATAATTTTATTTACTTACGATTTAGAGCCGTCGGGAACTAGGAGTTTTAAGACTCTTTATTTTGGAGCTCTGAACAATAGATTGGAAATACGCGCCCGCAGGACTATTATAGTCTAACCGTAATATTCTAAAAATCGTCGATACATTATTATTTAAGTAGCGATTAGCGAATTATTGAACTAATTTCAAAATAGTAATTAAATTATACTTGCAAATAAAAATCATAGTTTTTAGAAATAGTGAAAACTGTACCACACCAATATTGTCCAGTATTAACTATTTTATGTTATTACCTACATACTTTTGCTAAAGTTTTCTGTGGCCAGTGATGTCACTTTACGTGTTTGGCTTCTTGGATTGGCCATGCAATTCGCTCATTACTATTAGATTATTATTAAACAACCCATTGTATTCTTTATAATCCGAATTGAATTGTAAAACTAAGAGGTCAATGTATTTCGCTACAAGTGCTAGCGAGGAATACCTAATTTATAGCTTGAAAAGAATAAAATTAATCTAATTAAATTAATAAAGAGTTTCGGTCTCTAAAATACTGTTATGTAATGTGTGCTGTGCAGTACGCTAAAAAACTGAATGAAAGATTACGCAAACTGAATAACTTAAACGCATAACACGTTTACTGATAAAAGCAAATGGAGTACCTAATGTATACACCTTTAATGTTTGTCTTATTTACGTATCCTTAAGCAGTCCTTAACGATAAATTAAATAAAAGGTTAAAGATGATGCAGATAATAAAATAAAAAGATGTGACACACTTGGGCACTAAGCGCGATTCGCTGGCAGTTTTATGACTAATGTGATGTGATTAAGTACTTAAAATAATTAAAACAGATTAGATTATTTACATACTTTCAATCAACATTTAGGTTGTCACAACAAACGCTTAATTTCCATTAAGTCTTACAAACTCAGACCAAACGCAGAAATAAGTAGGAAGTAGAATAATGTATGTGTGTATCATCAAGGTTAAAAATTATGATGCAAACAACAAACACGAGATAATTCTTATCATTAGTTTGCAAACTCGTAGAACAAACCAATTTCGACGAGCTGACTATATTAAGTGTGAAATAGTCAATACGTGTTCACTTCACATTGCTCGCAAAGCAGTACATAGCAGTTCACATAGCAGTACCTATATTTTAATGGTAATCAAGCTATTTAGTCATTCTATCAAATTAATAAATAATAATAATATATTGTCTAGTCACAAACTAGGAATTGTTGTTAACTGCACTACTCTCCTTTTCACTTGTCGTTCTGTGTAAAGACAAACAAATTAATAAAGCTTGTGTGGCAACTCAGACTGCCTCAAATATAGAATGACCGTAGCACTATCATCAACAGCCTATTTATTAACATGTCTCCACTGCTGAGGCTCAGGCCTACCCTCTCAACAAGGACGTTCGGGCTATAGTCCACCACGCTAGCCCAGTGCGGGTTGGTGGACTTCACATGCGCCTAAGAATTTCTTCGTCGGCGTATGCAGGTTTCCTCACGATGTTTTCCTTCACCGTTTGAGAGCAGTCAGTAAATGTACTTAAGTTTCGAGAAAAAACCCATTAGTACATGGCCCAGCCGGGGATCGAACTTCTGACCATTCGCTATGATAGGCCGCCTCTTATCCCCGACGTCACTGACGCTCGTAGTACTATCAGACTCTTAAAGACGGGAACTCTACTGAGATACAAAACTACTTAAAAGACTTTCAGTTGCAAAGCAATCCTGTACATTATTGTTTACACCGAGCGAGGTAGTCACGGGTCGGGCATACAACGAGCGATGACGCGTGAAGCGTGACCATGGCGTGACCTACGACGAGCGTCCTCGCCACCACTCAGCCAGACCAGAACGATATTTATCTACATTATAATATACTATTCTAATAAAATACAATAATAAAATGGTTTGAAGTTACAAAATCAAAGTAGCTCCGCGGTCGCATAGAGACAGTATCTTCTATACCGATATGGTTTTATGAATGTTCTCCAAAGCGTATCTAATATTGTTTGTACTTTTACTGTCTATATTTATCTATTGCTTTGGTTTTAGGCGTATGCACCAATTTGAATTTAGCGGGACAGTTGAAAAATTCGCACGCAAGCGTGTTTCGACCTGCGACCAACGCGACCGAACTCTTGGCTCTAACCAAATGAGTTTTAATGTAATCTGCTGCTCTCTTTAAATGAATTTGAATTTATTTGAAAGAACCTAAGGCATATACCTACGATAGCAAACCAATCAATTAAAAATCACATTGACCTGGAAAGATTGTGAACATGTGTTATTACCAGAAGGTATAAATGGCGTATCACAAAACGCGAATTAATCGAGTTTTTAGGTATTTAATAATTCGACCTAGTTACTAGGTGGTGTAAACAAAGCCTGCGGAACAGGGTCGCAGACGTTTCGGCGAGGTGAGCGACCCACGCTGCGGTATCACGACGATCATTCCGGTTAGCGGTGGCCGGTGGCTTATCATATCATGCACTACAACGCGAGTGTTGCCAGATAGGATATTTAGAGACAATCGCAATGAAGTAACATCTTTATGTTACATAAAGTAACAACATAAAGTTTTATGAATTTTCAACATGAAATTAATTTCTATTCCTGATCTTCATGTGACAGACAATTTTTGAATATGGAAAACTTTTGGTCAAATGGCCGACAATAAATTGTTTTTTTTTCTCATATTATATAGACTCTAACTATCGCAGCATTAGACTATCGCATACACTTTCAATCAACCTTTATTATTTGTCTGACAGTACCTACCTATATAAACTTGGTGGCGTCTGAACTTTTCTATCTTGTATACTAGTATACTATTCAATTACGGACGAACACTGACTCCCAAGATACAGGCTAACCGAGTTTGGGAGTCATGGTCCATAATATATGCTACTTATACACTGTGTTCAATTCTCTACAATTGTACTCTATTTTCATTAAATAGATTTTTTATACCAAATCTGTGTCTTTAATTTTTAAAATTACAAAAACATGGATAAGAAATGTTTTAAAAACTTCAACCACACATCTGGCAATACGTCGGCAGCGGCAGCGTGGCCTCATTACCGCAACCGCTGCAACTGGAGCGAGAAACTGATTTTTGACGCCGATTTACACTCATATGATGACAATACTAACCAAAAGTGTAACGAATCAGTGACCATAATTAAAGAGAACTTGGTGAAATAATGATTTGTTAACGATTCATCATATTCAGTGTAGTTAGCAAATGATCAGGACACTATCGATGATAAAAGATCGATATCCATCCATAGACGATACGTCGTAGTCGTAGATTCAATAATAATGAGTAACACAATTAGATTGTATATGATATTGTTACATTAATCAGTGATTTATGATACAAAAAATATATTTATTGATCGGGTAGAACATAACAAGTCTCAGGCACTATTTGAACTTAAGAATTTCGCAAAATCATGGAATATAATCGTGATATAAATGTAAAAGTGGTAATAAATAAATAATTAACATCCCTGTCTGTATATTTAAATGTGATATTTCATCTGTTCAGTGTACCAACCAAAGATTATTCTGATTTTACTAAGTATGCATGTTTCGTTCCGGCCGCCGTGGCTGCTATACCATTCTAATCTGGAGATACCCAACAATATCAAAGGGATTATGAAGAAGAATGAACACATAAAAGATAAAACACAACCTGTGTTTGTTTTCTTCCATACAAGGTACAAAATACACGGCACCACTAGAGACGAAAGAGACTATTACTTACTCTGTGACGAAAGGAATAAAGGGTGAATCCCCTAAAAAGTGTAGTTTAATAATATGGTATAAAGACGAACTCAGAATGAAAATGGGAAGTGGGGTCGGCACATATTAACCATGGACTGTAATATAAGTTACCCCTAAACCTAAGGAATACAGAATTCCGTCCCTCGGCTGCATAAATAGCTTATATGAAATGAACACTTGAGGGTAGGATCAACAACTAAGCACAGGGGCAGACATAAAAAAAATCCATAAGGTCGCCGGGTGGACCTACCATGATAAGATAAGCTCACAAGTTTTCTATTACGACGTTATACTATTAATTTGCTTCCGTATCTTCCTAACACATCGCGGAATTCTATAACTGTTGTTTGTCTTAGGTCAATAACACCATCTTGCAATACTTGGTAACGTGTCGACTCTAGATTAAATAATTTAAAAATTATCTTTGAGTTGATTTGTGACATGTAACGGGAAACTTTTAATTTGTAAAATTTGTTTAGCCGTGGATCCAAATGTGACGTCCTGTCAACGGTGTTTTGTAGGTAAGTAAAGAATCATAGCCTTGGTGTGACTTCGACCGGCGGACCTCCAAATTACACATAACAGTGGCGTAGCGGAGTGGGACAAAAACGCGCAAGGTCTCGGAGGAGCCAGCGCTTCCTCGTGCAGCCAGTTCGTGGGCGACTCCAATCTAGTACTGGCGGGAATTTGGCGAAAACACGAACCATTTTACCCGTCAGGTTAAGTCCAATACCAGGAAATGACTGCACTCAATACAATTGCACTCATTGCTCCGAATAAAACATTTAAATTTTTGATTTCTTTACAATTTGGAATATTTTTTGTTTAACTGATAGTTTTTATTAGATAAACTAAAATTTTAAATTAAACAAAAATTATGGGAGCAGTGAGTAGAACGAACTTATTATCTATAATAGTTTCTATTTGTCTAGTAGAAGAAATAAAACAGTGTAAAAATATTACAGACGACTAAGGTACTTCAGTATTCATTCATAAATCATGTACAAAGTGCCTTAAAATGCGGCAAGTATTTAATTGCATCTTCATGATAGTTCTCTGGTAAACATTTTTACACAGCTTTTATTTTACGCACTGTTTCGAATGCACAGCAGGAAATCACATTAAATTAATTTTATAGAAATAATTTTATTGAATGACGTAGGTAGGCATCGCTTACGTATACGAATCTTAATGTAAATGGTAACACGGATTATCTGCCATTTTTCTTGCTGTTCATTCGGTTTAATATATTGGTCCCATGTGTACATCTGCTAGAAGTATAAACATTACCAATTTTAACTTTTTTTTAAAATCAGGAGAATAGGTAGGGATAGAAGGAAACAGATATAAAATACAGACAGAAAGGAATCAATTACTTATATGACGTAATTCAAAAATTACGGAGCTTGTATACTGTCGTACCTATTTTTAAAGATGTTGTTTCGCTTCATATTTTTATTTCTGTATTAAAATAATTACGAGACAAAAACAACTCGGAATTTCGAGGTGAACCGGCAGAATTAAATCGGATGAAAAAACTACAATTAGCTATAGGCTATAGATAATGTAAATAGTAGGAAGTTACCCGTATCCCCCTGCGCGAAAAATTGTGGGAGAAAAGTAGAATGACGCATAATGCATAAATATAGTCGTGCAATACGCGGAAAACTTTAATATTAGGTAGGTACTATACGAATTTATAGAAACTTTAAAATCGGGTATAGCAAATCAATGTATGTACTTGAGACGCAGACGTTTATAATCTATCACCATTCATTGATCTCAGCTGTAGGTACAGTTAGGTAGGATTGAAGATAAGGTTGGCTCAGCCGTATCGTAAGCTGTGATATGTTGGAAATGGATGTGTGGTGGAAATGGTAAAGTAAAAAGTATTAGACAGAATTAATGGTGACCATTATACTTAACACAGCTTTATTACATCTAGAATAGAAATTTCGTATCAAAACTTACCATCACAGGTAGCTGCCATGAACTTGCCGTTGGCGGAGAAGTCAACGAGTAGGACGGTGCCCGGGTGCCCCTTGAGATTCTTCAGCAGCCACGGGTGGCTGAACTCCGTCTTGCCTTTCCATGTGGTCCGTTTCTTGTTCTTCCCACTTGGGCGACTGTCGGTTACCGCAGTTTCTGATACATTTTCTTCATTTGGAGCTGCTGTAATAAACAATAATAAAGTGTTAGTAAGGAGGAAAACCTGCATACGCTGAAGAAGAAATTCTTAGGCGCATGTGAAGTCCACCAACCCGCACTGGGCTAGCGTGGTGGACTATAGCCCGAACGCCCTCGTTGTGAGGGTAGGCCTAAGCCCCAGCAGTGGGGGCATCTTAATAGGCTGTTGATGAAAGTGTTAGTATCTGATTAAGGGTGAGATGAATATAGATTAGAAGAAGTATGGTTCAGCGGCTGATGATGATATCTAAGTTGAAGGTGGGTCCACAGATTTGTTTAACATGAGGCTTATTTTTTTTATAATAGAAAAATAAGATTCTGCTGGAAACTTGAACAAAGACGAAGAGAAACAGAGAAGCAGTCGCAGGTCGGCAGGTTCCGCGGGCCGCAAGTTCGACACGCCTGCTTTAAATTATGACACACGCAAAGCACGTTACTTATTTATGAAGACGTACGTATAACTAACATGGTTAAGTTACGTAGAAATTATGACTATTAGGAAAACAATTATTTCAGTTACGTTATGTTTATATTAAATCTTTCACTCCGAATATCCGATCTAAACTGTCAAATTGTTTGGTGCATTTAGCGAATCATTATTTCTACAAAAATAAAATAACTAGACAAAAAGTTCGTTTCGGTACTTCTTGAATATTAGTGACATAACATTAGCCATGTTCGCGAAGAACCACGTATATAATTCAAACATCATTTTTCATTTCGCTGAAACAAAATAATAAATAAATCACAATCCAAACTTTGATAATGGAAATCTCTTTGGAAAGTGGATATTTAACATAATGAGATATGAAGGAAGACAATAAATGTCTTTAAAAATTTAGTGTATCTTGAAAGTGGAATAAAGACTAAAGAGGATATTGCGTAAGAGAATGCACATTTATTTGCCAAGTGAAAGTGAGCACAGAGCAGGCGCCAGGCGATGCTTACTGAAATTCTTCGAAATTTTTGCATATATTATGTAGCTATTGCTAAAGAGTTGACATAAATATAATATTGGTATATCGAGCGAATGCGATTGGTAATAAAATCCGGGGAGACCTAAAGACTGAGATACGAGGATCAGATAGAGCGGGTGCACATAGACGGACACGTAAAGAGCACTCGCGTCCCGCGGCGAGCGTGTGTGAAGACAATGATGAGACTGAGCAAAGCGAAAGAGGTGTGTCATGATCGCGATACTTGGCGCTCCGTTCTTCCATCTCGGACATAGCGTGCTTCAATTAAGTATTTATGTTGCTATTGTATTGTTGCTATGAATTATGATATAAAAAAAATATTTAAATGTACAACTTGGTGCTGGCCGCGGTGCTGCAATACAAACATCGAGTTGGGTTACTTTACTGTACTACAAATGTAGAACTAAATACAAACATTAAACCAGCGACACTAATAGTAATTACATATTCATTAAAAGTTGTTCATTCACGGAAAAGTTGACTAACCATAACAAATTAAATAATTTTTCATCACACTTGCTCGATAGGGGTCTGATTATATGCGTATCTAAAGAAACACAATGGCCTATATATACCCGCGGGAGAATAATGAAAATCAGTACAATATTATACCCCTAGGACTGTGATGTGTAGCTGGCTGTACTGAACTGGTTTATTAAATTAATTATTAAGTTAAATTGAGTAGTTAACTTGACTAAACTCGACTGTACTCGACTGTACTCGCCTGTACTCGACTTTACTCGATTTGACTCGACTTGAGTTAAACTGAGTTAACTTGAGTTATATTAAGGTAATTAAATTTAACTAAATTTAACTCAATTTAACTAAATTAATTTGATATACTTAAATAATATCAGCAAAGTCAAAGAAAATAAATTTGTTCCCTTGTGTCGTAGGTATTTATTTCCTCGCAAATGTTTACAGTATTTGATAAAAGGCATATCTATTTTAAGTACAGTAAAGAACACTTGATGTACCTACTTGGTAAACAGAGCAAATCTGTAGGTAGATACTTCACGTTACGTTGGGTTTTGGGTTCCCGAATTAGTTTTATGTAAGTACATTAGTAGTAAGCACCTATTATGTTATTCTAGAATTTTACATATAAGCTATCAATGTACCAAGTTTCATCAAAATCCGTACAGCTGTTATAGCGCTATATAACAACAAACATCCAATCTTCAGCATTTATTATATATCGTAGTATTAAATTATTGATTCGATATGTGATGTTGGAATAATCAACAATTCAGATTTTATAGTTAGGAACTGCTAAGTTTGTAAAAATATTTTAGAACTACTGTTTTATTCATTGCAACACCAATATTGCTGTAGAGTAGTTTAGAGCCAAGATATTTTAAAATATTATTTAATCGTATGGCGTTCACTTAAAAAACAGGTAAAATTAGCCAAGATATAAAAAACTATGTTATCTATAGAAGATAGAACTCAAAACTGGTCAAAAGGTTGAAAAGGGGCCAAGTCATATGATCAGGGCAGTAGAGGCACTGGCCTCGTCTCCCTAAAACGCTCGTCTAACTCCATCAACAAATCCAATTAAAGTCTGTCAACTGCTTGTGGATAATTAAATTTAAAAAAAAACTATTA
The DNA here is from genome assembly GCA_949699065.1 of Metalampra italica. Classification (NCBI taxonomy): domain Eukaryota; kingdom Metazoa; phylum Arthropoda; class Insecta; order Lepidoptera; family Oecophoridae; genus Metalampra; species Metalampra italica. The sequence continues at coordinate 5,691,125 of OX452983.1, forward strand.
GATGTTTAGAACAGAGCTATTTAGATTCACATAGATTAGTAATAAATAAGCAAAGCAACCACTAAAAAAATGCAACTAATAGCATGTGAAAGTGTGTCTTATTTGTTTGTTGCTCAATCACGCATGTGATAATGGCTGAACAGATTTTGATTAAACTTGGTACCTACAGTTAGTAGGTAACTAATACTTAGGTTATATCCTGGCAGGTACAATTTTTTAATTTTTATTATTATTTTATAATTATTATTTACCTACTAGTTCTATAATAATTTAGTAATACAAAAAGTTCAATTTTTACTAGTTATTTCAATGCAATTTCATTTTGCTTTATTTGTTTCTATTTTAAATATAATTTGGCAGATGTGTTTATTTACTTGCAATGAATCATTTATACAAAATATGAAAAAAGTATGTTATGTATACTCAATAAAATCCAGGTTTTTGCCATTATGAAGACAACCATGCCATTCAACAATATTTGCACAACTGTAAGCAGTGATGTTGTGATGAATTAAAATATAATGACATGCTATATTTGAGCATGAATTTTTATTAATGCGTAAAATAATTTAGAGACATACTGAGGCCAAAAATACTATAATGCACATGTATATTATACATGAGTCTAACATGCGAAATTTTAATTTAGGTAGATACCTTTGTATAATGTGAGACCTGTTTATAAAAAAAACTACACAGGAATTTTTGTGTTGTGAAGAGATTAGAGTTCCTTTTATTGAATTATTTCAACTATTATTTTGCACAATCTAATTTTTACCAAAGGAAGACAAACATACATGTAGGTACATATCTTCCATGTCCCTGACCAGGGTAGTCTGTGCCTACTCTGCAGGTAGAGAGAATGGGTCGCCAAGTAGGTACCTATCATGATCTGATACAGCTGTTTCGCTTCACTCAGTCTCATCATTTTCTTCACACACTTAAAAAAATACCCGCGGGAGATTGCTGGGGGGGGGGGGGGCACCTTGTTGTGAATAGTTATTTTTATGACCTAATTATGTAGTAGGTATTATACTTATCATAAAGTATGCCAGTTACATACTTAAATGCACATTTACAGATAAAGCATCCGCTCTCCGAACACAAACCGCACCGCAGGTCGACCACCGCTGCCGCCGACACATGGGGATCCCCAGAATCGCAAAAATTCACATGTAGAATGACACTTTGATCACATGGATCAAGAAAACTTAGGTCGGGTAAGTAGGTATCTACCGATTTAGTTCAAGACTAATAAATAATTTTCCTCTTGATCTTGGCAAACAAAACTATCAAATATTTGTAAGTTATTTTACTTACTTGAACCTGTATCGCTCTCGACTTCATGTTTCACTGCTACCTTTTTCTTGCTTCCGAAGATGATCTTGTAAATGAAATGTAACATTATACATAAAATAATAGTAATAACCGCCAAGAGGATCCCATTTGGAGTTAGACCGGCTTGATTTTCACCCATTTTCACTTAAAATTCTTTATAAATCAACTATTAACTCGCACGTTAAAAAAATATCATAGAACACGCGCTCGCTCACAAGTAACTGAACTGACTGATTGAATTGAATTGATTGAACTGATCAACTGACTGACTGTCACAGACTGAACGGACGGAGTGCACTTGAAGTGGCACAGACACGGAGTGCGAAAAACTGACTTGAGTTCATACAATGTACAGCCATGGATTGTACAGCACCATGTAGTTTTGCACGAGCTGGAATCCGAGTACTGTTTTCTAATTCCGAGGTCGTACTTATCGCTGTGGAACGATTTTGTTCAGCCGGGATTGCACATCCAAGGATTTCACGGCCCGGAAGGAAACCATGTATGTACATGTAATATACATGTGTATTCGCCAATTCCGGGCTGTACATTATCCGGTCGTACATTATCATGGTCGTACATTTCCGTCTCCCACTGACTTGGAGCACGCTTGGAGCGAAGAAAAGCAACAAATGCCGGGAAAAATGCCGGTAATTTTTTAGGCAATGGTTTTATTTATCAGACAGTATCTTTTTTCGTTTCAAGGTAGCAGTCTTGTCATAATATTGTATTGAACTGCAAAATATTGAGAATCATCGAGTATTTGGTAGTTCTAGGTTTATTTCATTTATAATAAAATCTTTTTAATGTTAGCACTGTCCATAAAGAGAAGATTTAGTTGCGAAAAGTGACAAAGTCATTGACACAGACATTCAATAAATGGAGTTCATAGACTGAATCAAAAAATTTACAAAAAAACAGTTTCATAGTATCATATCCCTCCTAAAATATGCCCCGACGAGGTGGTGGAATCGGAGGAGGGTAGGTTTATTTTATTATTTAATAATTTAGTAAGTCGTGTTGCTAGTTTTCTCATTCCTCACTAATAAGCAATGATAAATGCTTACAATTATTTATATAGACAATTTTAATTTATTTGTGGTTATTTAACGGACGGCTCTCTTTTAGAGCAAGCGCTAGAAAACTATATCAAAGCTACTATAACTAAAATGCTTTAGTGAGGGTTCTGAATATGTACCTATTAATGCTAACGAAATCGCCAAGTAGCATCAATTTTGTGAGAGTCATGATGTTTGTATCCGCCGGTTTTGTATATTTTGTGACGCAAAACAAGTAATGGTAAACTTAGTGATAATATTCTCTTTGAGGCAATCATCCCAGCGCTTCGTAGGTAGGTAATAAATTTAAAATATTTCAAATGTGATAGTTGGGTAATCAGTTGCAAAGTTTTACCGCTTGGAGGCGCAAATGTTAACGAGCCTAAATAATTGTTTCCAGGGCCATAGAACCCATTTAAAAAATATTTTATGGATATTACGTTGGTTATGTTGGTAGTACGACTCAAATTAGTCAAATTATTTCTTGTCCTACTCTGTTGAACACATACGTCGTAAGCTAAATGAGATAGAAATACAAATTCTATATTTAAACATTCTAGAACGAAATTCTCTTTGACAAGGGAATGAAAATGAATTGACTGACTGACATTTGTAAATAGTAAATTTTGACGTGCGTTCGGAGTTATACGTACAAACAATTTGTGCTGAGAAAGTAATCGTCATTACGCATTTTTAACCAAAAAACAATGCCTCGACGAGGGCGATCAGCGAGTCCGCCGCCAGCGCCTCAGAGAAGGTAATTACATTCTAATACTACTACTTACTATTTTGATAATGTTAAGTATGTTTTATCGTAAATTATAACCTCTACGATTATTTTTTAGGGCTGCGCCACCACCACAAAGGAGCAGTGTGCCAGCTCATGCTCCTCCATCTACTCCAGCTACGGCTGCGGCCCAGACGCAGCAGCCATCTCTCTTCAAGCAGATGGCGGCCACGGCCGGTGGAGTGGCAGTAGGATCTGCAGTGGTGGGTTATGCGTACAATTTTCTTACGTAACTTAAAACATGTTGACTGATAGGTATGTATTTGTTTCGCATGTTGTAGAATACCTGATGCCTATAACTTTTCCATTTCTTATGAAATACATAACCATCGTTGCGCTAATTGGCGGTTGGCCAGTATACGTCTAGGAATCAATCACATGTTATTGTGACGTTATCTTGACATTGTACTTTGTTCCGGAGAGATGAAAGTAAACAAATTTTGCACAATATTTTATGTTTTTGCATTTGTACTTTTGTTGTTCCTTCTACACAATGAATCCTGACTTTAATTTTATATTTTTTGCTATTGTAGTTGGTGAAGTATCTTATTAGTTAGTTAATTATCAATATCCTAATTATTGTGTAAACTGCTGAACTTGGTCATTATGTGGTCATATTAGGTCAGTCAATACTGACTGAGGTTTGTGTTATGCTCTATTACGATAATGGGCAGGCAGGCTGGTGATTGCAGTATATTAAATTGTATACGCAGTGGAATGCTGCTGATCACTAAATGAATTATTTATTTTATTATAACAAGACTAGGAATTAAATGGAGCACATATTCAATAGTATCCTAATTGATCTTATATCATAGCCAGATTTCGAGGCTATTCCATTTAGTAGAACTAAAAACATTTTTTAGTTTATTGAGCTACTTCACATTCATATCAGTTTCTTTATTTAATCGTACTGCCTGTTGTTTTTACTATTTATTGGGATCTACTCTACTATGAGTTCTGTACATGTCATTGTTGTTAGATTATTCATTCATTTCTGTTATACTCGGCCTTTTTACAACCTATGCCTAGTATCATACTACTTAATTTAAGTGGTACCTAACTCTTGTATTTCTCTACAGGGTCACGTGGCGGGTAATGCTTTAGGTGGCATGTTTGGTGGCGGCAGTGAGCCAGCACAGCAGCAGCCAGCAGAGGCTACATACAACCAGTACCAGGGCCAGCAACCTCAGGGCGCCTGCTCTTTTGAGATCAAGCAATTCCTCGAGTGTGCCCAGCAGCAGAGCGATCTCTCTCTCTGTGAGGGATTCAATGAAGCCTTGCGCCAGTGCAAAGTTAACAACCATATGCAATAAATACGGTGCCATTGTTACAATAATCTGTTCCAATCCAATTTTACAACATGTTCTACTACTTTGAAAATTCACTTTCTAATCTGTACAAAAAATGTGTACACACCGTAGGTTACATCAACATCAAAACCTTTGTCATGAACAGGCGCATGAGGCAACTCCCAAGTAGTTATTATTTTTAAGTAGGATGAAAATATTCCTGTTTTGTTTTACTTTTTTAGACAATTTTTAGAGCGCTTTTATCATATATTACGTAATTAATGTAGAAGTTGTATTACTTATATCCAATTATATTACGTAATTATAAATCGTTTCGGTTTATATACCTAGTCTTGTTAAATTAATAAATAGTTAAATAAAAACAAATACAACCAAAATTATTGTTTTGATTTAATTTACATCCATTCAACATTGTTTTAAATAGGTAGGTAGATCTGTTGTAGAAAATATCTGTTGTACAGATATTTTTACCAGCTATCTGAATCAAAGGATTGTTGTAGACCATATCCTTCAAAACAAAACTGCAATGTTGCACATGTCCTTGCTGCATAGTCCTATGGTATGGTTCATTATATTGCTAATATTGTGCAGCGTGGCCAAAATGGGCTGATTACCACACGAGGAGTCTATCAGTGGTACTTGGATGCACGCGAAATTTCAGTAACCCAGCAATAATTCGAATAGTATTACTTCATGGACCAGCCCCGCAAAATGGGTATCGCTTCGTCCCTCCCACCAGTGGGGATTTTCCAAATAAGGGATGTGACATTTTTCCCACCGCGGAAGGCAAACAAATCAGGGGCCAATCGCGCTAATTCTGAACGATATTACCAAATCCAAACCCTAATCAAAAACGTTATGCTGCATCCACACGTTTGTCAAACCTTTACAAACGCAAGCTAAACCCCTGCTCCACACGTCTCCGTTTGTAAATGCTTGCCAAACGTGTGGACGCAGCATAACGTTTTTGGTTTGGTAATATCGTTCAGAATTAGCGCGATTGGCCCCCAGGGAATTATGCAAGTTTCAATTTTAGTATTCTCGAAATCCCCACTGGGCGTTACTGGGCTTACTAAATAAAACCAAATAGCTAATTGTGTCAGATGGGGCAGGTCGCCTCCACGGTACTCGCCTAGGGAGCACCGCGCTCCGGCCCACCAGCCCCCGATGTTTGTGCAGCCGATGCCACGCCGCTCCATCTTCAGGGACGCGGCCGCAGTAGCAGGTGGCGTCACCGTCGGCACCACGGTGGTATGTATTGCTAATTAATAGCTGTTGGCCGCGATACCGACCGCCATTTTCAACAAAATATCTTTTTCGGTGGCCTACTTTTTCAGTTTTGTAGTATTTTTCTAACCCATCCGTTTGAGCAATCCATATAAGTAAGGCGGTCACAGATTAACTAACAGTTCCGTACCTGCTGAAAGGACCGAGGCCATTATTCGCTGGATTCCGTGCAAAAAAAAGCTCCATAGACATTGCTCGACCAGAAATCGCAGTGGGCTGGTCACATTTGTCGGAGAACCGTTAACCACTGGGGCAGACGATTTGTCGAGTGGAAGCAACGAGTAGGCAAGCGATGTGTGGGACGCCCCCCGGTCGGATGGAGCGACTGTAGATATGTGTAGAGTAGGACTGAAGATGGGGTTCAGTGGCAGGCCTGGGGAAGTCCTATGTCCACATTGGACTCATGCAGGCTATGATGTCGAGCAGCAACTTCGGTTGCTGTATCCTCTCCGTATATAGTATACATGGTATATCCTAGATTCCCTCTGTCACTTTAGGGTCACTTGGCTGGAGAGGCGATCACGGGCTTGTTCGGGGGCGGTCGTCGACGCGAGGAGGTGGTCAGCGCGCTGCCGCGGGACTACCAACTGGGCACGGAACCCCACGGGCCGTGCGCTTTTGAAATCTCCCAGTTCCTACAGTGTGCGAGTACCCGCAACGAGCTGCAAGAGTGCGAAGGTTTCAACGAAGCGCTCAAGGAATGCAAGCGGCGCAACAGTATGTATTATTTTAATTACTATAACCACTGTCAAAGTCCGAACTACTTACTTACTTACGGTAAATCAGTAAAACTTAATCATAATAATTAATCTTAATAATTTCGGTCTTCTATCAGTAAATCTTAGTTTTTTACCACATCCGATTATTATAGAACAATTTGGACTTAAATCTTAAGTTTTGACTTTTGAGTAGGTAACTAGGTAGTTCCGGCTTTACAACAGGCCACATACCTACCTATAACTATCTATTGCCGCGGATTTGCCCGCCTTGACAAGTTTCTGTTACACTTGGGAAGTTTTTCCCGTGGTATTTTAAATTAGCCTGTTCATCTTTGACCTAGGCTATGTGTAAGCAAAATTTCATGGAGATCGGTTGAAAGTCGAGCCGTGAAAACAAACATTAGTTGAACATACTTTTGGATTAATATCCGTTATTTCTGCCTACCCCGTCAGGGACATATTAAAGCGTGAAGATATAAATAGTAGTAAGTGGTCTACTTTACTTACCTTTCGACTCAAAGACCACGGTCGTTTCCATTTGTTCCATCCACCTCTAAACTTACCTATTTCAAATGTTCCGCCGCCGTCTTCCATGTTAGTTGGATATGCTAAAAGGTATTTATTTTATTTCAGGACTAGCATAGGAACAGAAGCCTAAAAATCCCATACTGAACCATCCAATTATAAAAATAGCAATAGTGTAATTCAGCATTGTAAGAAAACGTAAATAAAAACAGTAAAGTGCATTGTTTTACCTCGGAACTACCTAATTGGATTTGCACGATTCTATTGTTTGTATTTCTAATACCAAATGATTAAAATTGCTTTATAATTAAGAGCTCCTTAATTTAAAAAAATATATCATGGTTACGACAAAAAAGAAACATATTCAAATTCATTCCTCATAACATAATTAGAGTTCAGAGGTTCTGCACTGCACTTCACATAAAGCAATCAACGTGGCATATTTGAGATTTAAGCATTTACAGTCCCACCGAATTCTCTGTTCAAGTGGTCAAATGGAGAACTTGTCCTTCTCCATTTTTCCACCTGAACATATAAATGGTTGCAGCCTGAAGATGATCAACCATTATTGTACATTAATTATACCTATTGTACATCCTTAATCCAATTTCTCTAATTTGAGCGTGCAGGAAAGATAATCTTTAAGCGGTATTTTAGAGATCTGATATCGTTCAGAATTCCATTCAACCATTAGAGGGTTCCACCAAAAATGATAAGTAGGTACCACCCATATTCTCTGTCAACTCAGTCAAGCGGCCAATCGCGCTAATTCTGAACGATAGTACCATATACAAGTTTGGCAAACCTTTACAAACGCAAGCCTAATCCCTGCTCCACACGTTTGCGTTTGTAAATAAATAATAATAAAATTCTTTTATTTCAGGCCACTACATTGCCCATAATTGTTAGTCAAGCCTACCTACTTAGAAACTATATTAGTAAACAATTGGAAAAATTTGAATTATTATTAACACACAGGACAGACAAAATTGACGAAATTCCCCCCACTTGCCAGGCTCACCGCTTCGCACGTATAATGTGCAAATCGGTGAACCTGCCAAGTAGGCTTGAATCCAGTCTCTCGGCAATCATCTTCAGGATTCCGTTCGGGCTCCCCCGCACTCGCCGCACAATTGAGGCAGACATTTTACGCATAATTGCGTAAAAGTCGTCCACTCTGTGATCAGCAAACATGCCTGAAGCGCTACAGAAGCGGGGAAGCCCCAACAGAGCCCTGAAGATGTTATTATATTGGATTCGCAGAGCACTGTAAGCCCGCTGTGTAAAGTTGACCCATAGGCAGCTTGTGTAAAAAGACTGACAGTATGCCCTAAACAGAGTTAGTTTGACATCCACTGAACAGCGAGCAAACCTATGTGCCACCATGTTACCACGGACTGACAGCGCCCTGCGCTCCCTTTCAACATCCTGATCATCTTTCAGGTCCTCGGTCACAATGTGTCCGAGGTATTTGAAACTTGAGACACGGCTCAAAGGTACCCCATCAAGAAGAACAGGTGGAACAACATCAGGTCCTTTATTGTTTCCTTTGAGGACCATTAACTCGCTCTTCTTGTTGTTATACCTCAAACCGTGCTCAGCAGCATAAGTTTCACAATGATTAACCAGTTTCCTAATACCCCCGACCGTTGGGCTCAGCAAAACCATATCGTCAGCATAGCTGCATGTAAAAGTTTGCTAAACATGTACATGCAACATAACGTTTTTGGCCGGTTTTTGGTTATGGTTTGGACTTGGTAATATCCACGTACATACAGAGCAGGTAATAAATAAAAGATAATAGTACAGGTGTATACATATAAACAAGTTTATTTACACCTTAGAACATAAGTGTTGTGACGTTTCTGTAATATAAATATTCAAATTGTCATTGTAATAAATTCCATATACATAAACAATTTAGAGGTTTCATAATGGTAGGCAATATTTGAGAAAAAAATCGTTTGTTCTGAAAAATACTGCTTTTTACATCAAAATATAATTTCGTTTCTCATTTCGTTTATACAAACATAATCCATGTCTTAAATTTACATGTAAGAAAATAGTAGTGCCAGGCATAATAGTAATAGTAGTGACAGTAGGCATAACCAAATGCTGAATCCATTTTATAAATTTATTTTAATTTGTACATTCAGTGGTATTCGGGTATTTTACAATTTTGGCACATTGAAAATCATGGGTACCTCCTATGTATACAACAAATATTATCAGGGTTTTGTTTGCATCATGATAGATATATCAGACTCTTTGGATTTGTGCATAACGTTTACCTTATGTATTACTGACCGAAAACAACATTCCAACGAGTAACAACAATAGAATTGGTAGATTTAACTGCTGAAATTATAACTGGTTCGACGTGCAATTCTATCAAACTACACACAAAACGAGTTTACATTACAACGATGGTATAAAAATAACTGCTTTGAGATTTACTTACAACTCATGTTGCCAGTAATACTATTGGCAATAGTTTTTACCACGGTATACTCCGTGGTTTTTACTCACTCAGTGGGATGAATTCAACAGAAATTGTGACAAAATCATCAACAAAGAATGTTTTACATTAAAACTTTACTGCTAAGCGCAACATGCTTCAGAAAAAAATACAAAAAGGATTATTCGTTCGAAATGTCGTACATTCGTCTTAATCACTATAATTCAACTAATAATACATTTTAACGCTTATGCTAAATCAGTCTAATTCTTAAAGCGACATTACAATTTTATGTCTAACAATAAAGCTTAAACGAATGCTAACACACTGGAAATTTTCAGACAAAAGTAAGGCCACTTGGTTCCATGTTATTTTAAAGTTACACAGTAACAATCGAAACTTAAAGTAATTAAATATGAATTTATATATTTTATTTATCAGAAATATTTAATTACACATTTACAAACATAAACTACGTTAATATGGCGGATTATTAGAATTAATTCTTTATTTTATAAATACTTCAAGTTTGGATTGCGAAACTTAACCTGAAAATACAGCTTTGCTTTGAAAATGCCCTGAGTAACAAAAAGCCAAGTGTAGCAACTTAAGCTTTGCACGGGGTTATAAGAAAATATATAGTCACTATTTCATGTTTCGTATAGTTACCTCCATTAATTATTTATATAACATTTATAAACCATCACAAATATAATGCACCAGCGCTATAATATAATAAATACAGCAATGTAAATATTTGGAACAGCCAAAGCTCCAATATCGAAAAATAATTTAAAGCTTATCAGTGATAAGATATCACTTAATTTTACGCGCAGTAAAAATTTTACAACCATGTAAATACATATTTTTTAATTCCACGAATGCTTCAGTACAAAATTAACTGTCATAGTAAAGTTAGAATTAATTTTAAGAAGTTTTAGTGCATTAATTCTATCGTATACTAAATTATAATAGCCCTTTATAAACGTGAAATTTACATAAGTCTTTACAAAGTCGATAGTGTACGGTATTTACATGTAATCGGTCGATTACAAGTTAATATATGACACGAGTCGCAGATCCGTGAAGTCGGATCCGTAGGGAACATACTCTCACGCAAATACGTATTTACGCGCGTACATAGTGATTTGAGGTTTAGTCTCAGGTCACAATCGCATCTCCCATAGAATGAGATGCGCGTCTTTTGGGTTGGGGTCTGCGGCGGGCGCGGGTCTCTCAGCGGCCTCCGCAGTTTGCCTCCAGTCCACATAGCCTCGGCCACCCATTATGGTAACCACGGAGCGTCGTACTGCGCTCTCGCCAACTACATAATCTGAGCCCCGAAGGCTCCTCGCCGCGCTCTTAGGTGCTGGCCTAGTCTCAGGGGCCGTCGCCGAGTCGCTGCGAGAGATAGACCGTTCTGAAGCTGTCGACTTACCGGAAGACGAATCTGGAGTAGAGGCAGCAACTGGAGCCAAACTGGCTGCACCAGATGCGCCTGAACTCGTTCTCGATACTCCACGCAGAGCCATGGATTCCTCGCTGCCGGACGACGTACATAAACTGGAGGCGCGAGAGTCGACCGACCAACTCGACAAGTCTAAACTCCTGGGTCGCCCCGCCCGCATGCGTAGCCGCCGGTCCAGCGTGCTCACTCGGAAAGGAATGGCGGCCAGCTCCGGGTCGCTGCGCCGCAGAGCTTCCCCGCCGGAACCGCTAACGTCAGCCTCTCCTACACAGTCTTTCACAAACATCAGGTCACCGAACAGGCCGTACACATCGCACGCGTTTAGGTTTGCGCACTTTGGTAACGTTTTGCTGAGACGGACGTCCCCAGGTTTCTTGCGGCGCACGACAGCGGACTGCACTCGCTGCGGACGGTACGGACTTAATTCTTCTGAAATTCGTCTTTCAAGCTTTGGTTTCTCTTCATCCTTCGAGTCCTCCTCGTGCAGAGTGTCAGTACCGGCTAGAGCTCGCACGTTTGACAGATTTCGTCTCACTAAGTTGACATCTATCTCTCGTGATTCTGGAATCAGAGACAGTAGGAACGTGACCGGGCCCGCATGCGCGTGATACGAGACCCCAATATGTCCTCCGACAAGCGGCAAGCCCTCGAGTTTCGGCAGCGGCACTGTGACGCTCACTCCAGCGGTTGTGCCGACCCAAAGCAAACCTTGTCCGGCTAACAAGGCCGACACGTACGCCGGTTTGCTGCCTTCCCTGGCTCCGATTGTCTTGGCGACATCGGCGGCAAAGTCGATGTTCTGCAAGTGCTCGAACGTTTCCGCATGGTACAAACTCACGTATGTTGAATCTGAGAATGCGGTCCACAGCCCTACGCCTGAGTGGGTTAGGTATCTGACTGACCGATCCCCTTCGCCTTTCAGTTCTAATACGCGCATTATTTCAGCAGTGAGGGCGTTTATAGCGAACACCCGTCGGCCGCACGTTGCGTATACGATGCCGTCCACTGGTAGTACACAATACACTGGTTGGTCGCCAAGCTCTACCGCGAGCGGTTCGTGCAACGCCCACGAGTCGTCATGATTCCTCCTGAACACCGACACTCTTCCATTGGAGAGCCCCACAAACATGGAGTCGCAATGGTACCGGATCTGCGTCACGGCCGCGATGGTGGGAACCTCGGTCAGCTTCTCTTGTTTCTCGGGCTCCACGCCGGAGAATATGATGATCTTCTTGTCGTCAGTGCCGAGCCACACTGTGTCGCCGCACAGTGTGGTCACTTGTCGAAGTCCTTTTGCATATTCCATTGAGGTGACCTGCAACAAGTCGAGCCGTTACACAAACCAAATATGGCTTTATCCAATGCAAATGCAAAATGATCTGACTCTCTCACAGACTGACACCAAGGATTGCCCCATTAGATTTATGTTCTGTATGCAAGGAGCCGAGTCAATGTGTGAATGAGTAAATAAAGATTATTTGAATTTGAATGTCTAAATATTTTATCGCATATGAGAACATTAGGTACATTTAAATACACGTAAATTTTTAATCTACCATTTTGTATTACAATTATTGTTTGTAAATATGAAGTAATATTAACACCAGGCATACTTGTCATTCAAATGTCCGATGAAGGGATTCATAATGATATGTAGTGATACCTTGGTGTCGGGTAGGTCCAATGTGACGAGTGTCTTGAGCTTGGCGGCGCGGTGCGTGAGCACGGCCACGTGGCTGTCGGCCGCGCCGGCCGCGCACAGCCACAGCAGCGAGCGCGCGCGCCGCGTGGACGCGCCGCCGCGCGGGCTGCCGCTCGACGAGTAGAAGCAACCGCAACGCACCTACGACATTACATACACCTCGTCAATACGAGAAAGTACTTCAAAATAAGGCCTTTATTAAAAAGATTCGGCTTTCGTCAGGAAAAATATTAGTATATCTTTTTCTGAAGGATGTGAACTACTTATGAATAGAGTAGATTGATTATTTATTTTCTGGTACAAAACACATATATAATGTGTACAATATAAAAGTAAAAAAAAATAACAAAATACGAAGTACTACATCAATACAGAACAAACAAGTTTTTTTTTGCGTCAAGCACTAGGAATGTCAAATTTTCCATAAAGATTCGACTGTCCTATGGTTACGACTCACCTCTGTCAAATACTTGGAGGAGTACACCGGCGTGGCGGCGACGAACAGCGGCATCTTGTGCGCGGGCGCGTGCTGCGGCGCGGGGAGCCGCCACGCGGGGGAGTTGGCCGACGCCTGCGCCAGCTGCGCGAGCCGCAGCTCCGTGGCCCACGCGAGCCGCGCGCCGGGCTCGCTAGCGCGGAAAGTCACCGGCTCCTCGCGCCCGCGGATCGTCAGCTGTAGGCAGCACGAGTCCACCCACGCCATTTCGTCGTCCTTTTTCTGTTGAATTGAAAGAATGGACGATTGAAATCGTTGCTTGTTGTGTTTGTTTAATTTATTATTTCTGATCCCATAAGTATTGACAACTCATTATTTTAGACATTCATTCGAATAGTTTCAAAAAGAAAAACGCTCGACAAAAAAGTCCACTTTAAAAATAATCAATGAGAAAAAATTACTGACTATTAAACTTTCGAGATCTTTTAGGACAATTCTTTTATCTAGTACCTATACACGATAATCAAAAGAATGGTGCTGCTGTGGCACTATAAATCCCATCTAGTAATAACTCGCTGGGTCACACAAAAGCACTATTATTTCGTATTGCAGATTAGTTGTAGATTTTTTATTTAAAAATACCCTCCACTCGAATAATGACTATGGACATTCGTATTGGACATTGGCGTTAGAAATTTTCGTAGAACATAAAACATACCTGTATACTTTTCTGTATATTTTGCAGGAGCGCCCTGAACACGTCTGGCGCGAGCTCCGCGTAGGGCGTGCGCAGCGCGGCGGCCAGGTCGGCCATGCGCGACACCGTCTCGTAGTCGTGCATCAGCGCCGACATCTCGCCGCACAGCGAGTCGCCCGTCGCCGTGCCGCCCGCCTGCCCGCCGCCGCCGCCGCCGCCACCGCCGCTCGAGTTAGATCGCAGGCTACCGCTACGGTTCATACCTGTTGCATTGCGTGTTGTTTAAATTCACAGTAAACAGATTCACATTCGGTCTATAGAACTGACGTAATTTCTTGAAGTGGATACATATTTGTTCGTATCATGAATGAGGGGCTTCTACGGTCGACCCCACGTCAATGGAAACATAACCAGTTAAACTGGTCTCTAATAGTATTGAAACTCCATAAAAGGCTAGGCTAGCTTAAGGGCAGAATTTCCACTGACGTGCGGTCGACTGTACAATGAAAAGCTTGTACAGTCGAGAACCGGGATTGTTGAGCCACTAGCTTATCATCTTAACTTGGTTGTGTTACACGAATGCCGCCGTTTTTCGTTATTGAAATGTGACCATAGCAATCCTTTGTAACCCAATTTGCATTACACGGCCAAAATAGGAACAGTGGCAAGTGGTCCAACAATCCCGGTTCGTGACTGTACGATAGACACGTCACGTGGCATGTCAGTGGAAAGGTCTGGTGGCTGGTCAAACCGAATGCAGCACAGCACACCCCATATACATTACGTCTGTTCAGCGTTGCCTTACGAATGGAGCAATTTGGTTTGATCAGCCCTTAAAACGTTATGATTTACCTTGAGCGAGTACTCTGCTGAGCGTGGGCGAGGTGCCCGTGTCGAGCACGTCCACGTCCTGCACGGGGTGCGCCCACTTGAGCCCGAGCCGCTCGGCGTCGTCGCCGCCCGCGCCCACCGACACGCACACCACCAGGTCGTTCAGCAGCAGCAGCCGCCGGGGCTTGCATTTAGATATGCCGCCGGACTGGTTGAATTCCTGTGGGGGAAATGTTTTATTAGCAGGAGTCGGGTTTTCACGGCGAAAATTAAATGTCATGGGATTTCGCGGTTATCGACTTTTACAGTAAAGTTGTCGATATTAAAACAAAAACAAATAAAAAACGATAATTTCAAAGACGGTTTTAGTCCTACAATCAAACTGCCAGGAATATACTTACAAGTCTTGGCCACAACCAGGCATTGATGGACTCACATATGCACACGTTCATCCATCAATGCCTCTGTTGCGGGCCGCGGCAATAATGTACTATAATCTTGCTTTTGATCATAGATATTTTTTTATTTATCTCCGAAAAATACCTACCAGACTACATGGGATTGTGGTAACGAACGTACTGCTGTAACCATCGATAAAAGTAAAATCCCTACGACGTTTAATTTTTTACATATCTGACCCTTTCTTTTTGCAACAGCTGATTCCGCTACCTAGTTCATACATTTTTGCTTAGTTTACATACACACATATTTGTGGAAGCCACTATATTTTAAATAACTTAAGTGTTTGGACAGTGAACAGTTACCAGTTGCACTAGGTCGTCCTGCCGCAGCAGGTGCCGCTTGTCGGCGCGCGACGCGAGCAGCCGCGCCGCGCCGAACCGCGCCGCGCCGCCCGCGCCACCCGCGCCCGCCACGCCGCCTCGCGTCAACCTGCGCAGCGCCGCGCGAAACGCCTGCAAGCAAACACGTACCATACATCATACACTTAGATTATGCTTAGCGTATAGACGAACTAAGGGAACCGACGGCCGTTGGGGGCAGAAAGGAAAAAAAAATAACATAAAATACTGAGTTCGTATCAGGCGCGACGACTTGTAACAATGGCGTTGGCTTCCTTTTCACACTGCCATAATATTATTATTTTCTCACTTGCACACATGTAATTTTATGGGATAGACAGTTAAAGCGCACAATCTTATCAAAGTTTCGGTCTAAAGGGTAGTATAGAGTGTCATTCTGCAATAAAAAAGATCGTGCTTCCCTTCCCATCTTCACCTTGGAAGCGGTGGTAGATAAAAAAATTACGTTGTATAAATGTACCCACTGTACTAACATGCAATAAAACAGCATTGACTTGACTTCTTATATCTTCTTCTTTAGATAAATCTTCACTTCCATCGGGTGATATTGATGTCAAGTGTTAACCGTCTAGTAAATAAATCTACTCCGCTGGCTGATTGATGCCCAAAACGACATATTCATGCTACGTTCAAAGTTCATATTAGGAACTCCTCCCATCTACATACCATTCACTATTTAGAAATTTAAAAGTCGGATTGAAAAATAAAAGACGCAACCCAACCTCACGTAAAAGAAGGCGTGTCTGACCAGACTGTGGTCACATGGGTCACACCACAAAATACGAAGAGAAAAGACAAGACGTAGAAATGGCATTTGCTGACATCAGCCAATAAGTATGCAAACAGATTGTAAGCATTATTTTTCTGTCATAAGAATGATATTTTGTCTTTGATGGACAAAGGGATTAACTCCTGGGAGTAAACTTCGTTACCAACAGAAAATAAAGCCTGGGAATCATTGCGGAAAAGCTTATCCAATAACAAATTTAATTTATCGAGGAGGTCAAGTTAGGCGTGACGTAAGAAAAAGTGACCGTATAGACCATGACGATTTGGTCACGGTATTGTTAAGAATACTCTTGCATGGTGTTTCGTGAGATGTTTGACCCATAATAGTAACAACTAAATCGACCATACAAATGTAACGCCATGCGAGCCAGACTGTTTCTTGTTGCAAACTGTAATCGTTTTTCTGCTAAATCGCTCATTTATTTTATTACATACAGTTACAGCAAGAAATGTAATGTGACGCAACAGCTAGTAGCGTGCACAAATAGCATAATAATAATAATATATAAGGTTTCTTTCTAACCGTCATGGTCATGATTTTAACTCATAGGAAACATGCGATAGCATAGTCCATAGTTCTTGTAACTTTGTTGAAAAAAGATCTTTTTAAAGACGTTTTATTTACGACACGAAGCGTTTAATCGACAGACCGATACAAACTCTATGGTTCTTACATAATTATTGATACTTTTATTGTAGGTATAATATCGTAGGTTAATTAAAGAATTTGGATCCTTGCGAAGATCCTAGGAAAGGAGTTTTGCAAAGATTCTGAAAATAGCTCAGACGATAACGAAATTCAATCTTATATTCCAATTATCCGGCTTTTTGCAAAATTTCTAGGATTTTAGCAAAGACCCGAATTTTCCGATTATCCTACGACATAATATACTACCGAAGCGGGCCCTGCACTAGACTGTACCACTAGTATTTTACAATGTAAATACTTTTAAGTAAAAAAAAAGTTACCTGTGTCCTTTCGGCGTCCCGTTTCCTTTCGTTCAACGCTTCGGCCAACGCCTCTAGCCTCGTCAAAGCGCGCTGCAGAGCTACTCTGTCGGCGTGCCCGGGAGGTGTGTGTTTCAGTAGATCCTTTAACAAGGTACGATTAGTTAGGTTCATTCAAAACCGCATTAAAATAGTCTAGTAGTAGTATTAGTATTTTCATCAAGAAGCGAGATTATTAGTCACAGGGAATACATAAAGTAGTCATAGCCCTAATCCTACCTGTTTTTTTATGAAAATAAATTAAGTACCTACATTGGGTAGTTTTTTAAAACGTTTTTAATGTAGCTTTGTTCCCTTAATAAGGTCATCAGTAATTGATCCGATGAAACATTAGTACTTATGTAACGCATTGCTTGGACTGTTTTCTACTGTAAAGTTTTACTTTTGTTAGTTACTTCGTATTAAAGTAGTTTATAAAGCGAAAGGCTAGTTACTTTAGCGTAAATTAAGATTAATTAAAAATTAAGCTACTGAGGTATTTTACCCACTTTAGAAAAAATAAACGCGGGTAGCACCCGTTATTTAGAATCCACCGCAGGTTATTTAGATCTGCTAAATAAATACCTGTAAAAACATGATGAACTGCGGGAACCGTTGCACCGGCTTCACCATCAGTCCGAAGAACGAGAGCCGGTCGTGGGCGCTGATCTGCTTCACCTTGAAGAAGTCCGCCAGCGCCGACTTGCGTTTCGACTCCATCTTGGCCAGCTCCATCGCCACGGAGAAGTTGTTTATGAAGTCCGAGTACACGTCCAACACCACCGCTTTCGAGAAAGCGCTAAGGAAGACCTCGCCTGGAAAACGTTCAATTTGCTTACTGACTTGGGTTTACGTAGTTCGTGATTTGTGTAATAGAGCTTCAGTGGTGTAGTAATACAGAGCGTTAGTAGCGCAGTAATAGAGCGTCAGTGGCGTAGTAATAGAGCGTCATTGGCGCAGTAATAGAGCTTCAGTGGTGTAGTAATAGAACGTCAGTAGGTTAGTAATAGAGCGTCATTGGCGTAGTAATAGAGCTTCAGTGGTGTAGTAATAGAACGTCAGTAGCTTAGTAATAGAGCGTCATTGGCGCAGTAATAGAGCTTCAGTGGTGTAGTAAAAGAGCGTCAGTAGCTTAGTAATAGAGCGTCATTGGCGTAGTAATAGAGCTTCAGTGGTGTAGTAATAGAACGTCAGTGGCGTAGTAATAGAGCATCGTGAGGAAACCTGCATACGCCGAATTGCACTACGCAGTTCCATTTACATTTATAAAATACTTTAAGATAAATTTAAGATTCAACGAGCATTGACACAGATATTTTTCACGGTATAAAACAATGTCTAGTGACTAATGACTGTTCGTAGTTCTAAAACTGGATACGTAGGTGTTATATTTATATACCAGACAGATCTCCAGTGCTGTTGATGTTACTGCTAATTCTTATTCGATGACGAATCCGACACATTGCCACTTGAAATAATACGAGCCTTGGGGAAGATGAATGTGAGGCGTATGAGAATTTTACTTTTGATACGCAATACATTTAAAGCAATGCGAGATTTCCACAATTTCCAATGGTAAGTCAATATTATATACAGTCGGCCTCGCTAATCTGGACAGGCAAAAACAAGGTCCTTGGCGGATTAACAAGGCGGGCCTATTGTCATGTATTGTGATCTGCAATATTTTAATGGCATTAAAACCCATGTTTCTTTAATTGATTATCGAAAAGTACAAGTGAGACAAACAAGACAGACAATATGTATATCTTATGTCAAATCCCATTAGATTAATACTGCAAATTGACATAAATGGACTTAGCAGTTTCACTACCGAGGGTATTAAGAGTAGAGTCGTTATACTACCAATATAGTTATTATTACCAATTTTTGTCCTGCAACCAAGCCACAAACTCCAAAAAAAAAATTACCAATTTTTTCATCGCGGTCCCACGTGCGCGCGCAGTCCGCGAGCGCGGTGCGGAAGTGCAGATGGGACTGCAGGATGTCAGGCAGACGGTGGAACAGCGTCTGGATCTTGCCCGCGTTCAAGATGGCCGGGCTGCTCTCTTCCAGCGGCTTCTTGTAGTCCTGGTGAAGAAAAAGAGTCGTCATGAAACGATTATACACAACAAAAGCAGGCGATAAGATATAGAACCAATTGCCTAAAGTCAATGAAGAAGACGCAAATGCGTTCGTATTCGTATGCCATTGAATTGAAAGCATTTATATAAAGCAAACATCGAAAGTTTCCTCACTTCCCATTTTCTGAAGAAGATACTCTAAAGCATATTATAAAGTCCGTCAATCTGTATTTTGTTCGCGTAGTGGACGATATAGTCCGCATAGCCTTTGTAGTCTTTCACAGAGTAGTCCGGAGCTATTAATTAACTTAATAGATTTATGTATTCTGTGATATTAGTTAGTAGATATACGACAAAAATAACATTTTAGCAAACTATAGGTACCTATATTATATTTTGTCGTGCGGACGAACGTATAGTCTGGGTACATCCGACCCACCATTTTGTTGTCGCTATTACCGCCTAAAATTTCCCTGCATGGTCATCTATCCTGTTTCAGTTTTTAGACGGTGCCTCTGCCTCGCGTTCTAATTGTATGCAATAGAAAATGACACAACTCAAGGAAGTCAAAAACTGTTAGATAAAATAACTACTTGACGATATATACTCCTATCTAGTTAAGTATTAATAGGAACATTATTTATTCGGTCTTTTAACTACTGATAAATAAAACTTACAAACTATTCACCTTGACTTTAACTCGTACCTACTTTGTTACTTGTATGTGTGGATAGCGTGATGGGAATAAAAACTATCACAATTCGTCATAACTCGCATCATCTTTAAAAATAGATGTATTGATGGTAGACACTTTAGCGTGAAGCCTTGGTATGAGCGGACTTATACAATTAGGTAAATCTTGTCACGAATTGACGACATTATAACTATAGTTACTTACTTCTAGGTAGGAAGCACAAACAGAAACAATCCGAGAAAATAGCTACCTACCTATATATTTTTAGTATCGAAAAGCAAGAAAACTTAGAAGAATTATAAAAGCGACAAATACAACTTAAGTAAGAATAAATTGGTGAATGTTTAACAAAACAAAAGGGTTAAATTCACATTGGGGAAAGCCAGAACAATAAAATACTAAAACAGTTCAAAGTTTAAAAACCAGATCTTTAGAGATACTTGACTATTGCAATGTAAACTCCGAAACAAGTTCTAAACAATAGCTAAAGCAACAAAATACAAGTTAACAATTACACAAGGTCATCATAATCGTACACAATCATCTTAACATAGTCATAACAAGCATTATCGATAGCTAGGATCGTCCAACTACTAGATATCTGGGTAAAGGATGACAGTAACGTAAACAGATTGCTTAGTACAAAAGCTAAGAGAAATACAACGCATTATAGGTATTTATACTCCCAATTTCTGAGCCAGGATGAGTAAAAATTTAAAAACAATTTCAATAATTGTTAGGCGTAAAAATTTTTTTTATCTTGTGTAGATAATAATTATTATCCTATGGTAAAAAATAATCATAGGTTATTAGAATGAATCGCTCACAACAAGTTAGTTAAGTCAGTATAGATAAGTAAGGGATGATGCATGATGTTGTAACCTGTAACGAATAGCAGTCATCCAGCAAACTGTTGAATTTCTATTAGTGTATTATGCAATGATGAAATAATAACTGAGCTAATAATGACATTAGCAATCAAAATAAACCGTTATTCGGTCAAACAACTTTTTGTCACTTATCAATATTTATGTTGAACAAGTTAATTTGCCTTTAAAACCACACAGTGGCGCCATTTTAAAAACAGGTACGACCTCGTAAAGTCAACTTGCAAATAAGGTCTATTCAAACCTGAGTGTCCCACTTCCTAATATGCAAATCTATAACATGTGAATTGTGGGCGAAACAATGCAAAAGTGGGCCAGACAAGTTTTCAGACATTTACATACTTACAAGTTGAGGTTTCTGACAACTCTAAAGAGATGTTTATCTGCATATTCGCATTTGTTGTTTCCCTTAAACACAAATTCAAGAAACCTTTGTCATTTTCAAAGAATAGAAAGTGGATAAATACGGCTATTTTAAAAGAATCGGTACGTACCTCACTAAATCAACTTAACATGAAAACCTAGCTTCAAAAGACTTGACAAAAGAACGTGAATTCTAGTTAGATAGAAACTAAACGATAAAACCATACTTATGTCTAAATTGTTGTTTTCATAAAAGCCGACGTGTGGATCTATTAGCCTTTCCCACAACTTTCACCCTTAGGTTCCTACATGTCAGAGATAAGTGGTATTATGCAATGCTGGAAGAAATTCAGTAGTCGTTCACAAAAGCCCGCAAACCACTTTCCGAACGAGTAATCTAATTAATAAACACCAAGTCACCGGTTGTAAGTAGTTCGTTTTGCAACTGTCAGCTTACGATTTAATTAAGTGTCCTGTCATGTCTGTCACACCTCCGTGCGGTAATAGAAAACAAAAGTAGCAAGCTGTTCGAATCCATTTGCCTGACATATTGCGTAACGCGACTGTCTCTCATGTGATTGACTTATAATTGGCGGTTATTCCGCCATCAATCTAAACTGCCTTCCCGATCACGAATTCCTTCGAAGTCTAGAGTCATGAGAATATGTCAGCGTGCTGTTCAGTGGGGACCCGAGATGTTACGATAGCGATAGAAACCAGTTTGCGCACTGTATCGGAGGCCGCGCTTGTTGACAATACATGCTACACCTCAGTTGGCTATTATTGCGCAAAGTAAATATTTGCAACCGTCGTGTCTGGCTAATTGCTGTCGTCATTTACGAGTTATGACGTAAAGGTTAATTAAAACCTGTCATTGTTGGCGTTATTACAGCATTTGATTGTAAATTAAATCAGTAGTCGCTGTAAGGTATCCCACCCAACCCAAATTATTACTTAACCTCGTGTCATTGAGAATTAATTGAAAAACAACTGTTACCACATTACATTTCTGTGAATGTGGTAAGTATAATATCTGGGATAAAATTGACTTTATTATTGACATTTAATTTACATGATAACATTTTAGTGACATTAATTTGGAGCCTTATAATTTTTAAATAAGTAGGAATGCACTTAGTGACTACACAAATCAATAAATAATTATGGTAATGAATAATAATGAAATTAAAGTTTTTTAAAGTTACTTAATGTTGGCTTGCATAAAAAGTAATATTTAAGGTGTATTATGCCTGTAAACGTAGAATTTAATTGTTATGAGAACAATGTCTGAACATCTACATGAGATTACATTATGCTCTGTCACAGAGGAAATAATAGTAACCCTGTACAAAATAGTTTCTTAATAAATGTCTATACATTAAATGCCACAAGCAAAATTTAGAATTAAACATCTTATTTCCGTTTTTAAAACCGCTCTACATCATTCATACATTGGATTGTGCCCTGAAGAAGTACCCTTATAACTTTGGTATAATAATTAATATTGGCAAGTCTTTGTAAAACGACAAACGTATAAAGATCTCGCTGGCAATGCCAACGTATGTATGATGCCTTGGAGTAGAAGTAAAGAAAAGCCTATATCAACAGGCTCTTGATAATACCTTTTTATTCATTGCTGTAAGTGTCCTTAGCATGCATATCTCCTGGATTTACTTACATTGACAAGCCTTTGCAGAGTAGCGACATATGAGTTCTCGCTGTGTATGATGGCGGCAACGACATGTCGACGCCGGAGTTGGACCGGCGAAAGCGCGTCCGGCGGCGGACCCAGCGACGGCGGCGGCACGCGCCCGCCGCGCACCTCCCCGCCGCACGAAAACATATCCTCTTCCAGCTGCAATTAAAGCACATTCTGGTAACAATGCAAAAACAATAAACATGTCCTCTTCGTCTGCAATTAAACCACATGCTGGTAACACTGCAAAAACAATAAACATGTCCTCTTCGTCTGCAATTAAACCACATGCTGGTAACACTGCAAAAACAATAAACATGTCCTCTTCGTCTGCAATTAAAACACATTCTGGTAACACTGCAAAAACAATAAACATGTCCTCTTCGTCTGCAATTAAACCACATGCTGGTAACTCTGCAAAAACAATAAACATGTCCTCTTCGTCTGCAATTAAAGCACATGCTGGTAAAACTCCAAAAACAATAAACATGTCCTCCTCAACTGCAAAAAGCACATGCTAGTAACACTGCACAAATAATAATCATGTCCTCTTTAACTGCAGCGGTAGGTAAACGTTGGGGTAACATTGAATAAACAATTCATAAAACTATTGAGTCGACACGTGAGTCGTTTCCTCGTTAGTGTCCAGATGACGCTTATATTGACGCGCGAATCACAAGGTCGAAACGAATTACAAACATTGGCAGCTTTATTTTGCATATTAAAACTAAAGTGCCACAGTTTTGGGGGTTAGATGACTGAAACTATAATTATGTCATTGAACAAAGGCCACTTGACAATAATTTTCTTTCGCAATGATGTAAATACGTAGACGTCAAAAGCAACGTACGTACATTCGTAACACACACGCGACTTACTCTTTTGTCAAAGTCTGCCAATGAATATTGAGCCTTATCGTGAAGAAGCTTTACACAAAACATGATTATAGATGTGAAAAGAAGCAGACTTTAAATAAAACTTTTGACATTTACGAATCACACGTTAACCGCGTAGTCGCACTAAAAATACACTGAGGTAAGAAAAAAAAATTACAATCGTAGACATGACTCCATTATGGTAGCGCACTGGATACCACCAATCGCACATCATTATATCACGTGTTCTTATAGATTATTTGTTTAACAACTAGAGTCCACGGTCGCGTGCGGAGAGGCGACTCTACGTGCGACTCGTTACTGCGGTTTGTTGATCAACGACTACTCAATGGTCCAAGCATGATTCATCAAAAATATAAATGTGAATCATTAACGTAATACAATATATGTATCTATTAACTTGTTATATTTCCTCTGGTTGTGTTGGACCAATGAAAGGCATCTTTTAATTCCAGAAATTGTCAACGAACCGAGTCAATGACCATTGTTTGTATGACTGTGCATCGTCTGTTTCATTGATATTGGGTGGAATTAGAGTTGAATGAAGTTGTAGAGCGGGAATTTCATTTCTTCATTCGTTCATTGAGTCAGAAACCAGGCAATACAAATAAAATCTTAAAACCCGTATTGTAACTCAGTGATAATAGTGGCATTGGGAAATTGTTTCTTCGCATCCTTGTTAGTAAGGAAAAACAAATACCAACTTTATCAAAGTTCATTAACCCTTGGATTATAGGTACCCATAAAAATGACCAAAATTGTCCTTATGTAAAAACGATCCTTTATTTGGTGGCGAGCATATCTTATAGGGGCCCAGGAATACCTGGCGACACTTCGACCCTATGGGATCTGTTGTGCTAAACCCCTGTTTGTTTTCCGCCAAACGGTGCCCCAATTCGTTCTTTTGGTGGGCTTCACATACACCTTAAAATAGTAATTCTAATCGTTGGCGTATGCATGTTTCCTCAATATGTATTCCTTCACCGAAAACCTGGTACAGTGCTTAGGTTTAACGAAAATTCACCTCAGGCAATTTGGGCATCTTGTCCGTCTCATGCGAGTGCATATCGTACTGATGCGTGGAGCTCCGCCGGACGCTGAACCAGCGCGCCAGCCGCCCCCCGCCCTCGTCGTCGGGCGGCGGCGCGGGGTGCGCGGGGGGCACGGACGCCGCGCCGCCGCCGCCGCTGCGCCAGCGCTCGCATAGCTCCCGAGCGCGGCTCAGGGTATTGCGCAACTGCCCACTGTTCCTGCGAATGAAATCAAAGGATAAATATATCGAAAACTCAATTGTACAGTGTTACGTTGTACTTATTTAAAAAAAAATAAAGGTATGTTTCCTTTCAGTTTCAGTTTGGTATCGTCAATATTTAGTACACTTTTTCCAGCATGTATTTGACAGTTTATCTAATTAATATGTTATTTATTATTATGTCCTGATTGACTGTCTATGAATGATAGCTGAATCACTGTTTGAAGAAAGGCAGGTAGGTGTTTGTATTTAAAGGGAGCAGATGCCAAACCATGGTTCATCGCTCCGTTGCGGTTTCGTTTAATGTTTTTAGGTTGTGGTTTTTCCTTCTATTTTATGACAAATAATTTTCTTCTAAACATATATCTTTCTAACAAGGATCATTTTGCAGTATGTCCTATGTACAAATTAAGGAAAACCCAATAAAACCGGATTCTTTAGATCACAAAAAATTATTTTCATAAAATGAAAAATAATAAAATATGAGGAAATGATAAATTTAGTAATGGATCAATTGAAACATGATTAATTGCAGAATGTTAGCGATTATTAACACGGAAGGAGTTCAATTATAGAGGAAAAGAAATAATAATAATTGGTGAAACTTGAAACAGAAACTGGAGCGGTTAGATGTTACATTCTGGCAATTTATTTTAATAGTTTTGTCATTAAACTATGCTGAGATTATAGTCTTTTGCAATAACTATTAGGTAACAGACAGCGTAAATGTAATTCACATTTTGAGTAAGCTCACTTCATGCAGCATCACACTATTTATCATTCCTTACAATATAGGGAGCCAGTAAACAGTCTTTGGCATTTAGACAAATTGTGGGAATCTGTTAAAAACAAACAAATTGGCAGAAAATTTGAACATTAATAGTATTGACAATAAACAGGTGCATATATTTAAAAAAATGGTTATCAAGTTGGACACATTTGGTATAGAAATTGAAACAATATTTTCTCTTTGTCTGGTACATACTAGGAATTTCGAAAGCAGAATCGATCGCAAATATAGGATAACACAGATGAAACAGCGTACCACTAATACTAATCATGAATCGCTACAGATTTCACAAAAATATTATTTTGGTGTTTTTTCAATAGCTTGCCAATAGTTCTTTTCATTCATGCGCCATAATACAGGTAGAATGTTTATTCATTCCTAAGGAGAAGCTTTGATGTACGAGTATTGTCTGAAGCTTTTATTAATCTACTGTCCCATCCAATGTGATCTTGTCAAAGCAATCAGTATTAATTGCAAATAAAACATCAGCCTGAACAATCGATCAATAATAATAAACGACAGTAGAGCAATTATCATGACACATACTGAACTAAACAAAGAATCTATCGAAGGTATGGCATAACAACAATGTACAGGTATAATGTATTGTATATAACATGTTTTATGTATGAGTTGAGGCATACATTAGGTGCGTATTTGGTAATGTGATGAAAGATATAATATTGTCTTATGTATAAAGATGTAATATTGTCTATAGGTATCGGTTACGGTACCCAGGAGAGTTGTGTGTGAGTAAAGCCAATTTATGGCACAGGTTGATAAGGCCCTTGTTGGTAGGTATATGTATAATTTTACCTTCTAGATAAATGTTTAATTGACGTTTATAGGGATCCGTCAATACTCCTATGGCGAAACATATTTCTACACACGTACGTACAAGTATGTATCTGTCTGTCCCCCTGTAACTCCAAAATTAACGGTACGATTGAATGACACTTGGAACATACATGTAAAATTCCTTGGCAAAAACAACAAGAACACATTTTAAGAAAATAAAATTTGACGGAAGCCGCACATTGTGTACGCTATGAACGACTTTCACTTGCTGAGTGTGTCTATCTTTAGGTAGGTAATTCACATAATAATGTTAGTATGTCTAGTTTATTAATGTATATGTATAGGTATTTACTATTTACATAGTTGTGTATGACCTTTTACGGTTATAAATAGCAAATTGCCGGTGATTAAATAAAATTTAATATGATTTACAGGATGTGGTACAATACAATATAGGTACTTTATTCCACAAAATATATACCTACATATGTAGTTACAATATTGGAGTTATGCATTTATAATCTAGACGGTGCTGTCACTATAGTAAATTAAATTGCGTAGTGCTGCGATTTTAGGCAGATCAACATAACCTTACAAGGTGTGAATGTAAAATAACACCTAACAAAGAGTAAAGCAATCAAATGTAATTTGCTCTTCGCAGCCAAATGAGATATATAGCGCTTTGTAATATTACAACACTTGTAACATTGCAAGCGATTTCCTTCATCTACCATCATTCGTTGTAAAGCTAACAGCCACTTGGCCCCAATTAGTGAAAATAAAACTATAGTCAATGACAAAACAATCTATGTTAATGGATAGCGTTACAGATTCGTTTGAGGTCTATTTTTAGGCCATTTTGGTTTTACTTTTACGGCCGTTGCCGTTGCATAACATAAACAATGCATAAACACGCACAACAAACTCGTGTGTTTATTGACAATGAAAATGTCTAAACGTCTGATTTAAAGCCATGACGTTATACCTGACAATAGGGGCCTGAATAATTACACAGTTGTGTTCAGACTGTGAATTATTTATCATTATCAGTAACGACGGACATGCAAATTGACTGTGCCATCGGGCCTTGACATTATTTTTTAAATATTATCTGTACCCAGAATGCCACAAAGTAACTGTGCGCCTTGTTCGACTTTAAGATAGCCTTCTGAAGTCAAAAGTTGTTTTATTCATACTTACAACAAAATTATGGCTTTTATTGTTATGAAAATTATTGTTCATTACCTACTTGAATCTATTTAGTGGAATGTACGGCCAACCTTTTCTTTTGCCTGTTGTATCAAAATATTTATTTTTTTATACAACAAAATATTTATTTTAGATGTAGCTTTTGTCTTAAGAAGCGAAAACGACTCGCTGTTATTTAAATTGTCCTACGGTTAAATATAGCCTATGTTATCTCCGGCTTATGGCTTGTTGAATTCATTCAACATTTCATGCAGATTGTTATGGAAAAAGAATAGATATACAAGAGACTTTATTTCAAATACAATAGATTTCAATTTATATAACTAAGGTATTGAATTTAAAGTTTTGAATCAGGATGCAGTATGGATTGCGCCATTTTGCCCCCAAACTTTAAAATACATATAAATAGAAACTTTTAGGGTTGATTCGGCTTGTGTGTGTTGGGGTGTGGGAGTGCGTTGGAGTGAGTGAGTGTGGGCGTGTGTTTGTGTGTGTATGCTAGTGTGTGAGAGAAGTAACTACAAAATGATGAAAATTATGCAGTATTACTAAAGAAAAATCAGTTCAAACTGATATACCGAGCGGCGAGTGTTGAAGCGTGAACGCTGAACGAGCGCTTTGTCGGGAGGCAGTGCCCTCTGCTGGCCTCTGAAGTTTGAACACAGGAAACTCGTGTTAATTGGCGCCGCGGCGGTCGCTAATTGTTCGGCGGGAGGACCACATCAACGGGAGGAAGTCGCATGTGCCAACTGTCAACACATCTCACTCCGTAACTATACAAGTTACGGAATGACCTGGTAATTGACCATAGAAACTGCATTTGTTTAACCACGGTTAACAAGGGAGAGAAGCTTTCGGGCCCGAACTCTCCGAAATGGACGAAACTTTGCAGGAATGTAGAGCGGGTGATTCTAAGCACAACCACATAACTTATTTCTGCTGCCAATTATTATTCCGTTATTATTTATTATTGTAATAATACAATAAATAATAAGGAGGGAGACAAAAACCAGCAGATATAAAATAATGTGGTGTGCTCAGAATCACCAGCTCTATATTCCTACCAAGTTTCGTCCATTTCCAAAACTCCAAATTCGGAAGTTCCCGAGATAGACAAACATTCGGCAGCATTATATAAACATTCGGAAATGCTAAGCAAGGCTCTATATAGAGTATATACCAGCTGTTTGCCGCGGCTTCGCCCGCGTTTTATAAGTTATATCTGACTTTTTAGTTTTTGCTCGGCCCCTGAGGGTCGTAGCGTGGTGTTAAATAGCCTTTATCCTTCCTCAAGAATTGGACTATCAAATGCAAAAAGAATTTTTCAAATCGACTGGTAGTTCCCAGAGATTAGTGCGTACAAACAAACTCTTTACCTTTATTATATTACAATAGACATAGAGACATTGATTTAGTAACAAGTTAACAACGATTTCCAATGTCAGAATGTTATTTTAATTTAAAGTCACCAACATTTTATATTACGTAATCGTTTATAAATGCGACCGTAAAAACCATTGCAGTAAGTAAGTTTACTGCAAAGTCTCGACTTAATTATTACGAGTTTAGTTCAAAACACCCGTTCCGTTTTAGAAACTCCCCTCTGAAACCGAGAATTGGATCTAATTTCGGAATTGCTATCAATCATAGTTAGTCTTGTCGTACTCTGAACTACTTCCTTCGTTTAGAGAGAGTATTCCTCGGTGCGGTTAAAGTGATGTAGCAATTGAAACTGCATTGGTTAAATAATAGCCAATTTATATTAGCCGGAAAAGGGTTATATTTTAAATCAAATATCCGAAAGCCCATATTTTGCTTACCTATATAATTACGCAGACAAAAATTGGGTCATGTTGACATTTTCGTATGTACGTTCTAATTCTAAATCATTTTGAAGCTCTTGTTCTCATCTCACCAGATGAGAGTTGAGTGAAATTCGATGGCTATTTAGAGCTTTGATTGAGAATGTTAAGGCCGCCAAGAATACAGAAAACTGAGTAATCTGATTCTGGGGCGGTTAACTGTCAGATTCCAACTTCGTGCCGTATATTTTTATGGAATGCCGTGCTGTAACCGCCGTTTTAATAAATAAGTAATACGACTTCATATTTTAAACAAATATGACTTATAGGTTTAGTAACCAAGCCAAAACATACTTTAAAAATAAAGATTCTAACTGCTGTAAAAATTTACTACTGAACAGTACAACAAGATCATAAACGCATTTCTATCGGGGCGTTAGTTTATTTACGTCACTAAAATTGTTGCTCCATATTTAGTAGCAAAGTCGCAGTTGATCGCCTGTCGCCTGCGCCCGGCGTCGCGCGTTATTCTTGGCCTCAACACTACCGCGCAACGGCCGCGCGACGCGGTTTGAGATACGCAAAACTAAACGTGCTTAAGTAATATAATTTTTTGACGTTAGTGAGCTCAAGGGCTCAACGCCGCCGCCGGGCCTGTGATAAAGAGGTATTCGGACCTTCGCTTGAGTAAAAAATCGTTAAGATTTACCCAAAAATATACACTAAATTAAAATTTTCCCATACAGGCGAAAATCTTATATTAAGTAGGGTACTTCTTTGCCCTAGAATGAAACGTTGTAGGTTGATTTTGATTAAAAACAAAACATTGATGCACTATATAATTTACAAACGGAAGGGTAATTCACTTAAGATTGTATAATAAACAACGCTATCACGAGTATGTGCTTTAGATAATCTGGCACACAATAATGTGTGCGCTTACTTGATAACGAGATAACGTCGGATTTTAACATTTCTTCACCACTCCTTCGGGAAAACTTCGCAACATGTAAAGTTTAAATTTATGTGTTTATTTGCCTCCTTGTAGGTAATTCTAATCATATTTTACCTAGTTCTTATTGTGCCAAATGTTAATAACTTGATGATTCGTTAATAAAAGCATTCAGAAGACACATGGAACTTAAATGTCTATCTATAACCATTTCAAAATATATAAATTCAAAGAAATCATCGAGCCTTAACATACAGGCTATTTTTTCATAAATGTTTTATATTCGGCAAAACATAAATGGTAGGTACTCACGAAGCACGATGTAAATATGTCATTTTAATTTTAATTTTTTAAAGCCTGATTTTTTATTGATCATCTTTTAAGCTCATAGTCAGCTTTTGGAATGTCAATGTCAGGTGTGCCTGACGCGAAAAACGGCCGAATTTCAGAGCGCTCTGGGCCTCGGGTTTCCAGAGATTAAAATATCCCATCCCTCTAAAAGCGGGCCAGGTAATGGAGTTAGCGGGTATGGTTATGAGGGTTTGCTAACCTGGAATCCAGTGTGGAGTTGAGCCGCTGCGAGCGCCTGAGGGGCGCGTTCCGCACCGCACTCACCGGCTCCTCCCAGCTGCCGCCCGCCGATCGGTGCTCATCTGTTGCACACAATATCACGCCGTTACAGAAAATACTAGACACTTAAGTAAATACATAAACAATAAGTTACAGATTATAGGCTAACGGAGTCAGGATAATGTAGGTATTCGTAGTAGAAAATGTTCAATACTTGACTTTGCAATGCACTATTTACATGAAGCTAAGAATCTAGTTATTAATACCGATTCTGAAGGTAAACACTTCAATTAGATCTTTAAAAGCTCTCTTCAAGATAGACTTACAGCAGAAACGAATTTACATATCTAGGTATTGGTCAAGATCTTGAAAGTTAAATATGCTCTAAAACATTTAGCAGGCAATCAAACAGCGAAATAAGATAATAATATGTAAAAGTACTTTGACGTATCTATAATAAGTACAGCACAATAATATGTTCTCAGAGTCGTTTTAAAGTTAAAATAATATACCTACGTCATATTGCGCAATTAAATAATAAATTTCATGGCTACTGTCAGGTTAAGGCCCCTTAGATAATTTTCGGCAAACCGGAGCAAAAATTGGTGCAGAGGACCTTGAAATAGTAAGCGTAGGTGGCGAGACGATACCATCAACACTTTGGTAGAGCATTTTTACTGAGCTATCTAACCACAGAATAGTTAATAGTCCTATCAGTACGTATACACATAGTATGCCAAAACATACCTACAGATCCAAGTATAATAACTTTAACGATAAATAAAATATTAATTTATTTAATTATCGAGATAAACTTATCAATTCCAATTTTATTGGTATGTTTTATGATCAGCCTGTATCGAAATTCAATTAACTTGAAAATTTCTGCCATAATATAGAACGAACTAAACGGTTTACCTACTTAATTTGTGTTTCTTTATCAACTTGTGTTTAAATTTAGTAATTTTATCACACTTCTTGGTCCGTTTCATTGTATCACATTCACACCGCGGTATATTCATCACACGCGCACAGTATTTTAACGGACTTCTTATTACGTAATATTTCCTTCCAAGATCAAGGTTTCCAACACAAAGTACGGAAGTTAGCACTCGGTGAACACTTTAACAATTCACATGTTTAGACTGCAAACGTGAATACCGTATTTGAACGTGTTTTAACACTTTGAACTGAATTTGATTAAACAACAACCGCGTGTCGTCAGTACAATGTTTGGTCCCACACTAAAACTTCTGAATGGGCGGTTAATGTTATATGTAGTAATAAGAATCTACTTGATTATGGCCCCGGGTCCAACTGACCAGGGTTGACGACCCGTTCGGTTAAGTCGGCCGCCTTTGGACCAACGTTTGCACAGATGTTTTAACTAAAGTTAAATACGAAATAATGAGGTAGTGAGAATATACATTTGTTATTGATACTGATTGGCAAATCACTCGTCAAACAAATTAGAAGGACGGATAATAAGGTCAAATTGATAACACTAAATTATGACAAAGAAGGTTAAACAGACACTTATTTTTAAGCGATAACCAAATGTAAATGATGTAAAATCATTACCTATCGAGTGAAGAGTCAGAATTAAGTACCTACTATACTATCAATTTATCATATGAAATATGGGTCTGATCCACATTCGTCAAGAGAAAACAAAATTCTTCAGCACGGCTCATTTATTATATTAAATTTATCAATTTTATCATCAGTGATCGGACTTTTTGTAGCTCAAAATTTATATATCTAAGTCGAAAAGCACGATAATTGGACATAATAATTTATCATGCAGTGTAGTGTAGATTGACTAACATACTATCTTAGAAATGTACAAAAAAGTTTTAACTTGCGTACAGCGTATGGCTGGACGTAGTTGGGTTCTATAGTACCTATATACATGGACCACTTAAAGTGTTATTACAACAGGTAGAGTCATGCGTCGCCTCTTCCGGTTTCCGTAACGACAATACTGCGGTAGGTAACGTGAGATTAGTATTCCATCTCAGTCTCCACTGATAAAGATCCCATAAACTTGAGACTTGAATATGGAAACAGATGCTAGCCCTAGGACCAGCATCTGTTATCTTTACAGCGGGTGGAATTAAGATGTACACATCCTGAACAGCGTTGACCTCCCTTTCACTATTCTAGATAGCGGCATTTTATACATAAATCATATCGACAGAGAGATAGCATTCCTAGATTTCACTGCAAATATGGGGCCATGCACATGAGACTTTATGGTAGTATAGGCAGGGTAATAAGTTTAATAGCCAATCGATTAAAATGCAAACGCTCGATTTCAATGTAACTATATACCTACTACAGCTTCTTTTTATTTAAATCACTACCTTTCGCACGCGATTTCAAATTCCTGGAAGTTAAGTGACCCCATGGGTCATTTAGATACACATATTTTTGATTCTTTCTAGGATACAGCCACACATTAGTAAAAATTACATGAAAATCCAACGAACGCGTTTTATTTCATGTGTGTGACGCCTGTTGAATGCAACAAACAGATACCTATCCTAATATCCAAAATGGACCGTGAGGATTATTCCGTTAGCAGTTCCTTCAATACGCATTTCGCCCAAATCCGTTCAAAGCTCAAATCACCAATAGCTATACTAAATTCGATCGTCCGATCCTACAATTTGTTGGCTGTGAACGATGGCCTGTTTAGATGGACCACTAACCCAATATAGGTAAACGTAAACAGCGAAATAGCAGGTCCATAACAAGAATCGATTTATGGTCAGTGTGTATCTGTGATCTGAGTATCGCAGTGGGTCGAGATCAGAGGAGTCGAGCCGCCACCGCCCGGCGGCGCGCCCGTCACTCACACGCGCATTGTTCCGACCGCCTAGCTAACATGTTGTATGATTCATTCGAACATATTACAAGTTTCAGATAAGAATGCAGCAAATAGGGCGTTGCAGGCGAACAATCGACTATGAACGGAGCATTATGCGCTTGACACAATTCCTGGAGCGCGGTGTGCGGGAATCATAGTATAAGTATAAATACTTAGGTGAACATCGCCATCGCGCATGAGGGCACATTGTCCCGTCTTGCTACAAAGTGATTCAATGTTTCTGCATTAATACAAAATATCTATTGACGTCAATTTACAGTCACGCAATTAACTGGAAATATTGGAGTTAACCTGAGAGGTAAAAGGTGCCAACTGCGATGCGATGAGTAAGCTTCGGACATTCCGAGAATCAAGGCTGGAATTCTACCCGTTATACATAATGTATGTCGCAGGAATATTATAATTTTACAGATTTATTATCAATCGACTTAAATTTTCACAATACGCACTGGCTTAAGTAAAATGTAATTTAACTGTGCAGGGCATACTATGACATACATTTTTGGCAAGAATCAGAGTATCAGTCACAGTAAGATTAAGAAACTTAATTATGTTGATTGGTCCGGTTATAATATCGTTTCTGTTGTAAAGTTTGGAAATTAACCAATCAAGGCGTGCCTCGTACCCCACCACACCCTCGCTTATTTTCATAGGATTATTTCCTGAAAACAGTCCATGATAGTGTAAGAAGTAAGAATGCAGTCGATTGACAATAATCCGTAAAATTGTAATGTTACTAGTAAAAACATAATATTCCTGCTTTTACAATATTCCCGCGACATACTATATAACTGTATGTTATATTTTTATTACATACTCTGTGTTATTGTACGACCTACTTGGCTACATTGAATTTACAGTCTCTTAACAATGATTAGCAGCTGCAGCCAATTGTGGCATCGAATTTGTCCAACTACTACTCGTAACGAGTAGATAAGGGCGATGGGTCGACAGAAATTGTTCAATTACGTTTATTCAGATGGTTAAGAATGTCACTTACAATATTGTTTGGATCTTGCCACACTGGAGCATCGAACGATCCACCTACTTATTAAAGACGCAGTTGGTGTTCAGTGTGTCGTATTTTAAACGAACGATGTTACGCAGCCTGATAAATTGATGAGTATTTGATTATGGCGTCGGAGTCGAGAGCAAAATGTGAGAATGTCTTGTGAACACATGTGGGAGAGTAGCAGTTCTGTT
The DNA here is from genome assembly GCA_949699065.1 of Metalampra italica. Taxonomy (NCBI): domain Eukaryota; kingdom Metazoa; phylum Arthropoda; class Insecta; order Lepidoptera; family Oecophoridae; genus Metalampra; species Metalampra italica. Next base: position 5,726,427 of record OX452983.1, read on the forward strand.
CTTAATAATGTGAATGCTTCTTGATGAAAAATGTAAAAGACGAATTTCGCCAAAAATATCAAACCGTTCAACTATCAGTATTGTAAATACGGAAGAAAAATAGAGTGGCCACTTGACAAGCTCCAGTCCAAAACTATAAAAAGTTGCAATGAATGAAAGAAACCCTAAAACATTTACAGTTTCTGGTCTGAACTACTTGTCTGGCTGAATAGTACTTCCTCCTCCATACTTTGATCAAAATGAAGTCAAAAGTATTTATTCAAAATTGGATAGAATGTATCGCGTCGCTTTCCGAAAGAAAACAGCAATATCAAGCTAACCTTTTGAGCACCAACGCCAACGACCTATCGTCGCCATACTATCTCGACCACAGAAATTGAGCGTAGAGAGCTTTTTCTGTGTTCTGTGATCTCAACACTTATCCCAATTTTATAATATAAACTTTATTTTGGTGCTCATAAAGTTTATATATTAGAAATTTGTGAAACGCGTAGATAAAAAGTGGTTAAGAAGAGATAGTAAGGCTGTTGTCATAGAATTTGTGCGATATCAAAATAAACCATAATATTTTAAATGTAATTTTGTCAACTTCAATCAGATAAAGTGGTGATTAAAAGCTTAAGTTTGCTTCTTTCATTAAGTTTTTCTATAAAACAAATGTTATACAAGACAGAATCAATGAATGAATTTATATTGGTTTCCATTTACCTATTGGTTTGAGGGGTTCCTCTATCACCGGACATAGCTGCACTTTGTTTACGACGATCACAAACGTAAACTGCATTGTTGGGACACAGCACTGGCATAGGGACAATAACAACACAACTTTCTCACATTACAGATACAAATTAAGAAATGCATCGTTCGCGGCGTGCAGCTCTCTGCACAGTCAGTTTCAAACTAACCCGGATTAACATAATTCCCTGTGGCTGTGTCAATTGCCGAGCCTACTCAATTTAAAAAGTTAATATCAACATTGGCCGGCGTCCAGCGCACAATTATTGCCATTAGCTATACACAAAGCTAATTGTACTCCCTCCCGCGTCAATTGAGATCGTCCGCGCAACGGGGGAACTTTCGGTGACGAAAATAAACGCAAATTACAGCTATTTCTAGAAACAGGATAAACATATGGGATTAAATGTTTGCACAGAGTCACTCGAGCCATAGTGTTTTTTCAATTGCGAATCCGGTTCGACTGTGAATTCATCATACAGTAGCTACATTCCACAACGATTTAATAACGTTTGAAGTTATAAACATATAGGTTTTGTATTGAAAACAGAGCATTGAAAGTAGATGGATTACGTAGAAAGTAGATGGATAAAGTAGATTAGCGTAATTAAATCCGTCCTAGCCAACAGAGCTATAGGACGCAGAAATGCAGACCAATCCAAAAATATAACACATTTCAGCGAGAGTATGATGCGTGATCTATACGAGGGGTATGTATTCTGTGACGAGGGGGTTACATTATTGTACTTTGAAGAAACGGAATTTTAAATATGCAAGTTACTAGTTTAAGGGCCTCTTACACCGCTTGCTGATAAAGTCCCAAATACCCTATCTGCAGGTTATCTGACAGATAGCCTATTTTTTTGGTTTCACAGGTATCTGATTGCCTATATCTTATATATATTTTATATAGTCTATCACACAGATTTATCTGATAGATTAGTTTATCACTAAGATTACTATCTGTAACAATATCAGGAAGTGGTGAAAGAAGCCCTAAATATTACGACGAAAATATCATTTGGTGTCGTCACAATAATTGGGCATGACTCCAAAAAAGATCGAGCGTCTTGCTCGATCTTTTTGATTGATCTGTGCTCAAAATACCCTATTTGTAAGTTTTACGCACAAAATTCAAAAATTCTTTCGGTCTGATCTTATTTTATTTTGCCTTATAGTCCAATAGCGGACGTGAGGACTGATGTACAGCTTTTAGACATAATAAAAATAATTACCATAGTCATAGTAGATTCTTATTCGGTATAAATCAATGCATTACTGGATCGAATATGATATGGGGCCGTTCTGTAATTACGCAAGGACGATTTTGGCCATTTCCCCATGTAAGGACCCATCACATATAAGATTCCTCAGATATACCTCCACTTTCTCACATAAGATAATACCTAGTTTCCCTAAAAGAAAGCGTTAAATGTCGTAAGGAGAGGTTTATCATCATCAACATACCAGCTGCAGGATAGCCACTGTTGGGTAAAGGTCTCCCCCAAAGAACTTCAGAAAAAGTCTACACTAAAAAATGATAGTCATAAATGACAAATAAATCAAAGATTTTGTATATATTAAGGCGAATTACGACACGTAGTAAAACATTACGCAGGCAAAACTTTTATCAGTTTCCTACGTAAGGGGGCATACCCTCCCCTCTCGGGACCCTTAGGTAATGAATGAACGGCCCCCAAAGCGGTGAGAATGCGTTACTTATAATGAGTGGGTGTTACTTACATTTAATGAGTACGACCGAGTCGTGGGGCTCGCACTGCACCTGGGTGGCGTTCATGGCCAGCAGCCCCCCGCTGCCCGCCCCGCCACCCGCGCCGCTCGCCTCTCTGCACACAACAACAATTATTGTCATTAGTAAGGGCATCTGTGCGTGGTGCTGGCAAGCAAGAGGCTGGCAAGCAACATTAATTACCCACGAGTCTTTGTAACAAGAAATCATCACATTTGAGAGCAGTGAGCAGGTTCTGAAGAAATTGGAAGGAAGTCATTTAATATTTTAAGCTCATCAAATAATGAGGAGTGTATTCCAGAAGGCCTATCCTAGGCCAAATCCAACCGTGAACGAAAGGCTAATGGTGATTCAGTGGGCAGTGAACAAATTTAATTTAATTTTCAACAATGCGAATCTTCTATATGTAATAAGGAGAGAGAATGTTCATTCAGTATATTGTTGCCTACAATAGGTGAGAATTGTTTTGAAAAGATCAATTGACTTTGACCAGCTCTTAGTACCAGTAAGATACCAGTCTACACATTGGGACGTTTTGAGAAAAACCTCTTTAAAAATAATTCAATATTTCAAAATTATGAATTTGTTTTCATAGCTAAGCGCCAGCCAATTGGCACATTGAGTTGTTTGCTAGTTACTGATTAATCACAGTATTTAATTGCTGACACTGACATTATAATTGATGAAACAGAGGTGTCAGTATCATACCAAAATAACTGATGAAGCAAACACTTGCTATTAATGCCTATATGGTGATTATATCTGGCAATTAACGACCCACTTAGCTCAGTCAGTGCAAAAGGTCCTCGGTTTCAAATGAGCAACAATTAATTTTTAAAAATTGCTCATCTATTTAATTGCTTACCTATTTATTTGTAAATTGCTGTTTTCATTTCCTTATAATATTTTATATTACATAAACTAATTTAACCAAGAGGTGTATGTGAACATTAACTCCATAACCTTTACATAGTGCAGTATTATGTATAGTAATCTGCAGTAATATGTGTTTAGAGATATTATGTAGCTAAATTCTTAAATGATAATGATAAATGCATGGTATAACTACCTATAAATAAACATACCTAAAATATTCAAACTAACTAAGCAATTTTTTTGCAAATTACAGTACTTACTACTTAACTGAATGAACATAATTTTCAAACCGGTTTTTAATTTCCATCACATCATACACTTGTCAGTTGTTTGAAATGGACTATGTACCTTGTTTTGGCATATTATTATCTTACTTACATCCATCTGACGTTATATCCTGCACATCTTACAGCATTAAGAATTTATTTACATGTTTTACTTTAATTTAGTATATTAGTCTATATAATAGTCCACTGCTAAACTAGGCCTCTCAAAATAATCAACATGCTGCGAAGGTAGGTTAGTTATCTGATCTTAGCCTATGGAGTTCAGGATGCTGCTCCAATATGGCTACTGAATAGGTTTTTTTGAGAATTTTAACAAAATGTAATTGTAGAAACCTACAAATTTACGCCTTATACAATACGAAAGATCCTACGTTTATTTATATTATTATTATTATATATCATATGTGAAAACAATAAGTAGGTATCCCACTACAACCAATGGATCTGTATGGATGAGTGTAAAATTCTATTTGCAGGTGGATCCTGAGTAGGGGGTTAACAAACTACTTGCTGATATTATCATCCTTAATGCTGTCAAACATAATATGATAACACAGGGTTTTCGGGGTTATTTATGTACCTAGGTACACTGAGCTAAAAAGCTAGTTTACAAAAACTTTATTTCAGTTTAAACTAATTATCAAGTTTAAGGACCACCCACAATATACAGTACTTATCTATACCCAGTTCAACCCTCTCTTTCACCAACCATTTCATTTTGAAACACTCAAAATAGAATTACTGATAAACCACACAGTAAAAGCAGCTGCATTTTTTGTGGAACTTTTTATTATCAGGCCATATGCTCCATTGCCAAAAAAAAACATGCTTTATCCCCAGGTTCCTTTTTCTATTTGTGTCTACCATGCTTGGTAGTTGGGAAGTGTCGAAGCTTATCTGCACTTTTTTTGTATTTCGAGGAAGACCACAGGTGTTGATCCATTAATTATGAATCTTCAAAGCATAGATTTTACAAAATAACTTTTAGATTAGAAATCACTCAGTGTTTAACTAATTTACTTTTTCTTGAATTTTTTTCTCATAAATGTATTTTCAATATTTTAACTCAGAAAAACTTCGGTTGGAGTGGAGAATAGGGGGCGCTGAGGAAAAATTTTAGAAATTTTTGAAAATGATAATGTGTGATAGTTAGCTGTCGGAACACCCCGAAGGTTAGGTTTGTTAGGTTACTGGTGACCCTTGGAGCAGTGTCGGATTCCAAAAAAATGAAATTTTTCTAAATTTTTTTCATTGCGCCCCCATTTGTCCACACTGACTGACGAGCCTAAAAAATAGGTGTCACTAAATATAGAAATAATTTTAAAGTTTCGGCCTTTATAATAATACCTTGGGTTGGTGTTCCCATGAGGGCATTTTCTATTTTTCTAAGTCCCCTACCTTTAGTTCATAACTGTTATCCACCGTGCCATCAATAAACTACGCGACGCGTATAATTGCCACAAATATGGAATGGAGACATCTCGACTAGTCATCGGACACTGCATTGGTCAAACGCCAGTTTTAGGTCAAAGTACGATGAACCTGAGCGCACTTTACTCACCGTAAAATGCTTATTGCCGGCACTTGCTCCCAAGAGGAATGCGTGCAGGCAGGGCCCGCAGCCTCTAGGAAAGCATTACCAAGTTTTATGCACGTTTCGAAAGTTTCCTCCACGGAAACCGGCCACGACAACAATCACTGGTCACACTACTGGCACCACGGCAACGTACCCAAGAACTAAACACCACCATCCATGTATAATCCACTGTTTTATTTAAGTACAGACAAAAGGCACTGGTACCCATGCACGAACCAAACTGCAGTCACTCACAGCAAGTTTAGCAACGTCCGCACAGGCAAGTAGGGCGAGATTCAGTATTCACATCAGAAAATTTGTTCACACGCGTTGTTATAAACATTTGTCATTTGTTGTCTTTACAAATACTGAGAAAATAAAGAAAGAAACGTCATGCGCAACGTAAAATCCGAAAAACACAAGACGCGCACGGCGCAGCGCAGCTGGCTGGCGCTTGCCTCTCGCTTGCGGGCGGGGGTGCGGGCGGGCGTGCGGGTGGAGGGGCAGCCGTCTACCGCGCCCTCTAGCCTTCCCGCTTCCCCTGACTCATTTCATTTCAAAACGGTGCGTTCGGTCGGTGTCCGTCCGACTGGTTGAGTACTGCAGCAGAGATTATCGAATGCATTTTCTGCTTGCAATAGCAGGTGTATAATGTTACGTTATGATTACGAACCAGTTACCTACATGAATCTATCGCTCGCTACTTCAGAAAATATAGGCTAGGCTATAGGAGCGATTTGTAAATACCTAAGTTCTACCTACCTACATTCCCTTATGTTATTTTGAGAGACGCACCAAGTCACCAGGTTCCACCTTTAACCTTTATTTACTCATAAAAAGGAATTTACAACATAGTCTACCTCTGCAACTGTCTGCAAGTCAGAATAAAACGCAACTGTTGACAGTCAGCATTGTAGGTATACCTATCTCCTCCGTGGTCAGCATACAGTTAGGATCTCTTTGGTGGGTGCCCGCGTAATTCGAACATTCCTGCCAGTCCAGACCATATCTTCTCTCTGGTCCAGACCACTAGTTGTCAAAGACAATATTATTAATCTGTGCCACTAGTCCTTATTCTGAGCCACGCCCAGACAGGCTTTGTTAATAGTTGGATGGACATTTGCGTGTTTGAATTCGAGGTGGTTCGCTGCAAGATTTACTAAGGAGATAGATAAGTTACTTACGAAATCAAAGGCATAATCATTAGATATATAATTGTAGGAAGGTAGGAGGTACCAGTAGGTACCTACATACCTATACATTAACATCATATTGCACTAGCAAGCAAAAGTTTCATTTTCTTGTTTGTTAATGCCGCTGCCGTTGTTCCGCGTCGTTGGGAGCGCACAGCGCAGACAGAGTGCCTGCCTGACCACGGCTGTTACATGCAACACGCACCACACGAGACTCGAAACCACTCGACTCAACATTCTACACAATTCACATAACATAACGAGGCGGCCGACAATACTCGACTACGTTCACCAGCGACCATTGAAGTGGACGAACGGGTCGAATGGAACGCGGCGTGCGCGAAGGGAAATATAAACAAGCAGCTGGCCGGCTGATGAAAGCACGCGCGCCGGTGGTTGGCCTTCGACAGAAATCCGAGACCATAATGCATATTTTCGAAAAATAAAATAAATTTCGCACGGCACACTTTCGGGTCAATTTTCGAGAAAGTGATCCCTCATTGTCGATCTATCAAAGGTCCGCCAGGTTTCTCTTGCACCCTCTGTAATTACTGGCAGTTTACCGGCAGATGAGTAAATGCTTGAAATTCTGGGTTGTGGGGAAAGTGAAGTGTTAATGCGACAACTTGATCATAGTGCTGCATTCGTTTCCAGTCGCGAACCGGGAAGGGATTCCGCGAACTTTGCCTCTGACCCCGCTAAACAGTTTTACAACGTAATTGGCCATTAAATTAACCGTGATGTCACGTATTCACCCGTGAACTAACTGAGCAAGGCTCTGTTATGTTGCGAGGGGCGTATGCTTCTGTTTTTGCTGCGCAACATTATACTTTACCCCAATTCATGGAACGGAAGTAGGGTGCGGGCTGGGTGTGTCCTTGAGAGCTGCTAGCTCTCATCAATTGGGACCGGAAACTAGTCCACTTTTTATTTTGTTTTATCGAGTTGGCTTGCGTATACAGCGAATAAATATATGGGATTACAGAACTAGGGTTAAATAATTTATTAGCAGTTTTCTACTTTACTTATCTGTCGTATGTCTAACGACGACATTTGAAGTGCAGCACCCTTGCTCGAAGCATTTTTTGTTTTTCTCTGGTTTGTTTGTTTTTTTGTTTGTTTCGAATAGGTAAGTAGTATGAGACTTTGATCTAGGTCCTACATATATGTAAATATGTATGTGTATAATGATTTATAAATAATAGCCTCGTCGATAACAAAATTGTACAGTTCAAACGGATATCCTTTCTATTTCGGCTCAAGGATAAATGCAAAGTAGGACCTGTCTAGAGATTATAATATTTCACCTCTTTGTCAGTTTGCCAGAGTAACTATTGTCATACACATTCCATTCCTAAGCAGTTAGGTAAACCTGGAATATTGTGATAGCAATCTGCATTAATTATTGTCGAAATGTCAATAAGATACAATCAAATTCGAGTTATTAGTTTTGCATCTAGCATTTAATGCTCTATATTGGAATTGGGGAGTGGCCCAATAAACATTATAACGGAAATGATGATGATGAATGATGATTATCATAAGTTCCCAGACAAATTGTGAGACTTATTAGATAATTGTATAGATATAAAAGTAAAATACAAAGTCATTTGTGGAGTAAGTAGCCGGAGTACATTTATTTATACTTACATGTCGCATGCCCGACGCGCCTTGCTCGAAATATAACTCGCGTCGCGTCGCCTCGGCGACTTCCGTCGATTCACTGAGCCGCCGTCAACCACGATGGCGCTCGTTCCCATTGGACCCTCAGATCACAGAAACAGGGAGATCGGACAAGCCATAGCCGCCTAGTTTCTATGGAGCCCGAGTGTCGCAAGCTCAACTGACGCTCCATGTATCCCTAAAGCTCTCTTTTCTATACCGAATGATTTTCTTACATTAGTCATTATCACAGATTTCTTACTTGAATTAAGAAATCCTTAGGCCGAAGAGAAGAAATCTGTGGTCATTATAGTTATACCACAGGTTAAACCTAGCCCATCACATAAAGGGTTATTGTAATTTGTTAGGTAGTTTCGTAACCGTTGTAGGGCAAATTCACACATTTTATTACCTCTCCAATATTAATTGTGTACATGAAGACTTCTATTCTCTATCTAGTCCACGTCTGTCTAGCCATAGCCACTGAACATTAACAAAAATTTATTTACTAGGTAGTTTCAAAGTCTTTAAAATGTACTTAAATAAATGTGCGTACCTACGTACAATTTATTACGTTTAAAATTAGAGCTGTTTTAAATAGTTGTCGGTATGGCGCCAATAGCATGGAAACCAACATAATTTTTTGTGTAAAGTTTTTATACGATCATTGTGTCGGGTTTTTCGATAGAAGACCCCGACGATGACTTATCGTTATCAGGATAGTTGAACTTACACGTTGAGTGGCGGAGCTTCTTTAGTTTGAATTCTAGTTAAGTATGTGTAACGTTATATAAAATACTCCAGAATTGTTCTGATGTTTCAAAAGACAATACAATCTATCGATAAAAGGTTTGTCAGTTTTACCTACTTGGTATAATAATACAATTTGAACGTCGTTCGAGTTTTTTTTTTGTTAGGATGTAGCTAGAGTAATATTTAATGTTTGATATAACGGGACTTTTAGTTAAATCACTCAACCAATTAAGGGGACATTAGCGAATTGAATGATTGAGTGATTTGTATATCAATGGGGAAGCGCATTGTTGCGGGCCTCCATGGAGCCACGGCCCATTTAATTTGCCTTATCAATCCGTAACGCCAGGGGCCTGGGTTCGTTGCACTACCTCTGTTATTGTTAGCTTTTTTTACAAATAAGTTTTGTACAAAATATAGGCCACGGAAAATAATACAGAATCAGACTAGTATACATCACGTTTTTAGTAACTAAAAAAGTAAACATTTGAAAACGTCAATTGGCTAGTATTAGCGGGCCAGACACTGTCAGTATTAGTATACCCAGTCTAGGTTGAATGTTGATAGAAAATTAAAGAATATAGGTACAGTCAGCGTCAAAAGTAGCTGATCACAAACTAACTTCCAAAAGTACTGACCATTCTGAATTTCACAATAACCTGATGTCTTAATTATTCATTATATTAAACATTCACGTCAAAGTTTCAAAATTAATTACTTCCTGGAATATAATTATCGTAGATAAAAATAATCAGTAACAGCCCACGGAGTACTCCGTGTAACAGCCACTTCAAATGCCAATGTCAGACACTAAATAGACGTAACACAATGTTTAAATGAAAATATACCTCGACATTCCAAAAAAAATTATATTCGGCGAAAGAAATATTATTCAAATTTCAGGTACTTTTGAAACATTCTATTTATCCACAGTATTGCAATAATTTTGAAAAATTCAAATAAAACTTTACTTTTAAAAGTAAAATAAAGTAAGTGAAATTTTAACATACAGTAGGTATCAAAATATGTTGATGTGTTTGACAATGCTTTTGGAATATTCAGATACCAAGCTACTTTCGATGTTGACTGTACCTACTTAGGTCTGTTATATAAACAGACAGTAGAGAAAACTGTAACTAGGGTTAAGGTAACTTAACTTTATTAGTTAGGTAGTAAACGTCATGTCGTGCAGTGCACTGGTTACCTAGCATGTTTTCTTAACTCGTTAGCGATAGGTTTTGTCCTGTACCACCTAATTAGGTACAACACGACAACTTTCTTTAGGCTCTTGTTGCATTTTAAGTTTGTTAGCAGAAGTAGGTATGTTCCTTCCATAGGATTATACTGTTTTCGATTCTACGCGGGTGTTGGTTTATTCACCTGCAATAATTAAAATTCAAACAGCCCTGTTCTTATTTGTTCATTCATTCACTGGAGCGCTCATTCCATCCACAAATGGCTCCTGGCTCGTATGGTCTGTGATCTGCAATATCTATACGCTTGTTTAGTTTTTGCATTTTTGGAAACTGCGTAGATGAGAGTCATTCTCTCTGATTTGGTACTGGTTTATTCTATCTGCAAAATTTTCTATGTTTATGCGTTACTAAACTGAAAAGTATTAGCACTAATATTATTAACTTAAATACATCGCGATGAAACATTAGATGCATCGCTGAAAATTAAATTAACTGCGCTCTGTAACTATTAATTGTAACTTTTGATTAAGTACTTTACAATACAATTTAACTTGAATGCGTATAAAATTCGTGAAATTGTAGCTAATTCCTAAAAAAAATATTAATATTACCTATATTAAATTTAGCAGTTGTTTCCTGTAATAATTATGAGAGAGAAATTTATACGTTTATTTATCATTACTAATTAAGTATAATTACCAATAAAATCTCAAAAAGAGTCGACACTCTAACACGAAACCAACTTTTATTCATAATCACCACAGGTTATTAGATGTCCAAAGGCGTGGGTGTTTGTTACGTAACGGTTCATAATTTCAACCGTCCAATTACCGGCCCATCGATACTTTTTTTAATTTATGATGTAATGTTATGATTTAATAACGCACTTAGAGAAATTTATGAGTGTGTTTCGTAGGGAAACAACGTGTTCTGGTGATTGTAGCTGTCATAGTTTTCCTAGTTGCGTAACCTTACCTTATCATTATAGAGATTAACATCTATCAAGTATAATAATAAAAAGTAGTTCTAATCTATTATTTTGGTAGTCTATTCCTGGCTAAAGGGCAAAGTTTACCTGCTAGCTTCTAAAATTATTCATTTATTTATACGTTTCAGCTTGACGTGGGTCTGAATGATTAGTGACTACCATATACTCGTAACACTAGTAATTTTCTAATTATGAATAGGCATACCGAACCGTGTAATTTCCTTACAGTGAGTAGAAAATTCCAAGTCTCTCACGAAGTTTCTGTACATAATAAGAATGGACCTGTGTATAAATTCACCCTTCCTGAAAAACCGATTGGACTGGTCTAATTGAAACGAAATCTTTTACACACAAATTATATCTCAAACCCAACTAATTCAGATTGTGATGCTAAGTTTTTAACTTCGCAGATTGCGAAATAGTTATTGTCCAAAACTCTCTAGCGCACCAAATCCGTGTAGCACTCTCGCCGGAGTCGTGCGAATTGTAATCCGTCTCATTAGTCACAAAGAAAATGTTCGCTTTCTTTCTTCCATGCATTGACTACGATCGAAAGTTCATCGTTCACAATGGTTTCGGCGATGACACCGGCTTATCTAGCATCGCTAGCTTAGTCACTGCCCATACAATGTTCTTAATTATTATAATTTACGTGGTCAAACTCATCCGCGCGATAACGGCCGCCTCGAGTGAAAGTATTCTTGTTTCGATAATCACACGCTGCACAGATAGACACAAGTTCAATGCCTTGATTATGGCTGTTATTTGAATATTTTTTTTGCTTTCTTGCGCCGTGAATGGCGGCAGGTGGGTGTCAGAGCTAACATCTCGTAACATCAGCACACAAACGTCCCTAGTAACGTGTTCTGCTTCAATGCGATGTCATTCGCTTATCTGAAATCCGGTTGTAATTAATAAATATGTAAATTCTGAGATAATATCTCGTAATTAAGATCTAACTAATGCAATTCCCCTGATTATGTCCCGTTGTATTCTAAGAAACGTCTACCGACCGGTGAATGCCTGACGCATAATGAATGTAAAAGCCAAGTGAAAATAGTCGTAGTCTATTTTTTATAAATCAAAGTTTTGATAGTAATTACATTGTGTACACATTTAACTGCAAAATTTTTTCAAATGAATGTTATAGGTTGTAATTATACTGTTATTACCAAGTACTTACTTAATAAAGACTAGCTTATGCCCCGCGACTTCGTTCGCATTAAAAAGTATCGTGTTACTTACCAACTGTTGCCCGCGGCATTGTAAATTTTTGTTCCCGTACAAACCTTATCATCCCTTTTCACCCCGTTAGGGTTGGAATTTAAAAAATCCAAGTACACCAGATTTTAAGAAAAAAAAACCTGGTTCAAATCGGACCAGAGTTATAGCGTGATGCGGGTACAAACAGACTAACAGACAGACAAGAAATTTCTTGAAAACTGTTATGGGGCCAGTTATGCCTAAATTACGTATTCCAATAGTTTTTTTTAAATCCCTTCAATGCACAGAAATACTCCCGTAACAATTTTATAATAGTTAGATAGATAATTTAATCGTCCTATTTAAAATTCCCTTTTTTTATATAGGGTGATGAAAAAAGGTAAATTAGAAATCTGTAAATAACTACCTACATGACCGCGCTACACAAGTTTTCTCCTCTTACTCTTGTAGATAAATTGGAAATGGAAATTATAAATATAAAACAATATGTTTCGATTGATTTATCGCACAATCAAAGAATGTAGAGCGCACCGTGCGTGAATTTCCAATTCTCCTGGGCCTCAACAGTTAGCCTCCTTATTGGTATATTGGCATTCATCGCAGAGAATGTCGGCCACCGATACCGAGCTGTTTGTATAAAACTGAAGACAATAGAGCGTGAGATACTGGCTTCAAACAATAACAGAACAGTCTATTTGTGCATTGCACTGGATTGTTTACAAATAATTATTTAGTTTTGTTTACTGTCTGTCATCATCAGCTTGTATAGCAGTCCACTGCTGGACATATAGGCCTCCCCTAGGCGCGCCACTGAACCCGTAATCGGCTTTCCGCATCCAGTCACTGCCAACCGCCTTACGCAGATCATAACTCTACATATCTATCTACTATATTTTGAGCTATATTTTACAAAAATATGTATAAACTAACGGGTTCCACTTTTAATTTTTCCATTAAACATATTTATTTTATATATATTTTAGGTTGAAGAATAGCGTCCCTTTTTAATTAGCTGTTTAGCTGCCCTTGATAAAAAATGATTCCTTCTCATAAGACTTGACTCTATCAATAACGATTTTATTTATGTACCTATAGAATATAAATATTATGGAATTAAAGCATTCTTACTCTTTAGGTTTTAGTTAATTCTTAGTGTTTAGTTGGTGTTAGTTTCAAGCAGTAATGGCATTGGTAAATGGCATTATATTTTTACATTCTGAAGCTGCAAACGGGCTTACAAGTGAGTGCAACTCTTTAGGTTTGTCGTCGCACTTGCTTGAGGAGTCGAGTGAACGCTACGAGTGCATGTAAATTACTCTTTCTCTCACGACTATCAACCCTTCAATATCGTTTAGCAAGTACTCTCTAACCTCATTATTTATTGGTGTATTCTTGACTTTTATTTGAGCGTTTAAAGTTCCCAAGACATTTCGGAGTACAGTTAGATCTCATTCCTTATATCGGCAAGTTTTGGCTAGATTCCCTTGACCTGTTCCAAACAAAGGCGGTATTCAAATCAATGTTGCTATTGCACATTCCATTCCCTCATTCAAGAAACGATAATAATATAAAACGGTATTGCGAACTCGTGAGACATTTAATTCTGTAACGAAATATTATAACAGTATCTTTTATTTCTGATTATTATATAGAAGCAATAACTAAGCATGTTAAAGTGACAGTGGTCTGGCAACAGAGTTCTCGAGTGGAGACCACGATTGGACAAAAGTGGCGTGGGAGACCTCTAGACCCGGCTGGCAGTGATTGTAGCGGAGAATCGAAGATCGGTTTCAGTGGCGCGCCTTGTGGGAATACCAAGGCCAACAGTGGTCTTAGACGGGCTTAAGATGATTGTAATGATAGAAATATGGACCATGAGAGCCACGGAGACCGGTGAAACGAACTCACCGAGAACTGTCGTCCAAGAAGTTAATGGGATAACTCAGTTAGGCCCCTGAATGCAATTTTTTATAAATAGAACCTTGTCCAACCAGGTTTTTACGAATTTCTTGAACCATGAAAAGCCTTGTCTTGTCATAAGCGTTTAGATACGCCAACGATTTGAGCGAGTTCTCAAAGTTACGTCGAGATTTCTAATTTCCAAGAACACAGTTTGGCAGTGCTTACTGTCATCATGTCGTCAAGTAGAGATGTTCCGATTGCATAGTCGGGTAACGGTGCCGTCTGTGTGTAGAGCGGGACGTGCAATGAAGATAACAAGGTTAACGGACCGTGCGCCCTGGGCATACAAAATGTCCACAACATCGATCAAAGAATGTGCATCCATTACTTACGTTATAACATCGTCTATTAAGTATGAGTGAAATCATACCTACCTATAATCAAGTTATAAATACTTAATTTTCACGAAAGATAAATTTACCGTTTTACGCCTATTGAGCAATGCACTTAGCAAAAATTCTTTTCCCAATGTCAAATAACTTGAATGTTAAAATGGCACGCTTAAAATTGAATCCTTTACTTGGTACTCAAGTTATTTAGTTATTTTTATCGCTTTACTAGGTATCCATTTATCTCAATTTCAGTATTTCCTTATTTAACCGTTTCCTCATTATTCAGTGACCGTTTAAGACTTAATTGTAAGGATAGTGTGATGTGATGAGTGAGTGATTAATGGTAGGGACTAGGGACTAAGTGATTTTATCAGCTAAACCTGTATGACTACGAAACTATATAATTAGTTTAAAATACCTACATACACTACGCCTTTTTAATTGTTGTAATGCGATGCTTACGCGACATTGCAGTTTATTTTTGTTAAATTCAAACTCAATTCACAAAATAGTTACTAGTAGGTACTACTCAACTTTAGCAATTCACTGCTTAGATCAGATAAGTACAGCATCACACAAAGGAAAACGTAAGAAAGGTTTGTAATGAATGCTCTAACATCGTCATCCTGGCTTGTATAATGTTTACGTAATGGGTGGTGTCAGCGTGGGTTCCGCCCGACGCTGAGCATCCGGCCAGCCCAGCTCCGGGCTCAACACGCTGCGGAGTAGATAAGGTGCACAGGAGAAAGTAGCCAGAGCAGGACCGTCCGTCGTCCGTAGCATATAACACAACAGTCACATTGTCGTGCTTGTGACGGGTCACGCTCCGCTAATTTGAATGCAACCAAGATGTAGCTAATAAAATAATCTACTTGATTGATAGACTTATTATATGATGATGAGGTTCCAGGAATGTCGGCATTGTCACAACGAGGGAGCGGACGCTGCTGATAATTTGTCAAAGATATGCCTATTATATACGACTGAGTAATTGAAAAATAATGTTACGTAAACTTACGTTGTGCCACGGAGAAATTGTCCGCCCCGCCTTCGGATCGTTAGAGGCTTTAGGCGTTTTTTCTCTATTCAATACCGAGCGTCGCATCCAAAGATTTCGGTCATCGAACTATTTTATGGCCGAAGTAATAGACAAAATCGATTACATGTAATGGTCGCTTATGTGAAATCACTCAATATTGCCGCAAGCTGTGTGAAAACTAGTCAAATATCCAGTAACCACGCATCACGGTCCGTTCGGAAATGAAATCGTAGGATTTATTTAAACACCTGTAGGTGTGTAGAGATAGATTAGATCATATCATTGAGTGGATTATGTTAGATTTCGGAAGGAGTTCCGCAATATACTTTCAAAATCCTTATTTTCTTTTCTTTACTTTCTTGAAACGACATCTACCGGCTTGAGAACTGCGCAAGGATCGGAACGATATTACCAAAACCAAAAACGTTAAGCTGCATGTACACGTTTGGCAAACCTTTACAAATGCAATCTCTGCTCCACACGTTTGCGTTTGTAAGGGTTTGCCAAACGTGTACATGCAGCTTAACGTTTTTGGTTATGGTTTTGATTTGGTAATATCGTTCAGAATTAACGCGATTGGCCCCCATCAGGTTCATAATAATGAACGCTGATTTTGTGATTTTTCAAAATTCATTGATATGAATTTTCTATTGTCTCTACAGGGGAACGAAAAACCTTTTTCTAAAAAATATCGTGTTACAGTATGACTAGGAGGACATGTATATCGTCGTTGTCATACCGATATGACAAATTAGTATGACCACCAGGAAACGGCGGCAATTTCTAACGTAATCGGTATCTAAATACACGATCAATTTTAATGTAAGTGGCGAGAGATGTCACATTCGGCACGTATACGTAATGTAAAAAACATTGAGACTGATTAGTCTTTGTTGTAAAATCTATTGAGCGAATTGAAAATAATGACTTGTGACTATCAGGCATCTGACTTGAGAAACTTTTCAATATAAACCTATAAATGAAACTTATTTAGACAAGATGTAAAGATACCTACATGAGTGTGGGCAAGTATGAGGCAGTACTTTCACTAGATCAAACCGCTCGAGATAAGCTTGCTAAAATGCTTACAAATGATTTCTTATTGTGCTCTATATAGATCAGTCACGCCATAGCTATAAATAATTTGGAACTGCTTTGTTACCAAGGTCAGAAAACCGGCTGGCTTCACAATACTATACTTTCGTGCTCGATGGACGAAAGCGAAGGCGAGACTCCCGTTTTGGCGACAACTTTCTGTAAATATCGAACCACTTTTTGTCCTTTACCAATCGAATTCTTGATTTAACATCATACATAACTGGACAGGTTCACTTTCCACTATTATGTAAGGTTTTGGCAACATCATTGTTACGAACTCAGTTGAGGGGTAAGTCAATGAAAGAATCGTATAGTGAGGTAGTTATGGCGTAGGCTTAATGAGCTCTGGAGGCAGTAAATGGTTGCATACACATATTTTATGGGCGCTTAAGAAACATACCTACATTCCAAAGCAAACTGTGTTTTTTCAGCCTATTGTTTGAAAAATACCTATATTGTTTCTGCCTGGTGTTTCGTGTAAGTCATCAATGTAACAGATCTTCATTTTCACTGAACGTCTGAAAGAGATGGATTATGTTATGGATGAAACAATCATTGCATTAATTTCACGAGAATCCTGAGAAGTTAGTTGGCAATAATTATATATTATAATTATTGCCCTGAGATCCACTATACTAATCTCGTATCTGCGTCATCTGTGTGGCCAAATGGAAAGCAATGTAAAGGCCGACGACTCGTTACCTACATTGTCATAATGTCAACCAGTTAAGACGTTTCCAAGATAATATATCGGCGTGTAGGCAGAAAGTTAAGGTGAATTGTTTCTATTAAAAATGAAAAATGGTCTTGGAACTCGGTCAGCGGTTTGCTCTGCGCCATGGTCTGAATCACCTAATGTAAATGATACATTTGGTACATTTAACTGCAAAAGTGATGATTGATATGAGTCACACATTTGCTAGTATGATGAGATCATATTTCGTACTTTCATTCAAGCAAATCATTTAAAATCGCACTTCTTTAACGACCGATGCGTGTGACAAAGAAACGTATTTATTAACATCACGTGAAATTGTATTTATTTACGTCATAAATTCAGGTCATCAGCTGTATTCTGTAAAGTGGTTAGTTAGCTCTGAACTAAAATACTTTTAGCCTTGACACAATAACATTTAATTCTGGTGGAGCAATTAATTAAACTCAGCCCGGTCGTCGTCGTCGAATAGAAGTTCCACAAGTGATATTATCACCATTCTATGATGGATAGCTACTTTGAGTGGTTACTATTGCTTAAACTTAATCAAACGTTAACGATGTCTTCGATGTTGATTTGTCTTCAGTAGCCGTAATATAAGTCGAGTAGGTAATAATTACTTTTGGTGTATTGTTGTGTATTGTACATTTTAATATTTAGATTTTTTTGTTCAGATAATTTAACTTTAAATACTTATGACGTGTGTTTTCTATTTAAATCAAGAAACTGGATCCGAAACCTTGATTTGTTGTTAATAATTAATTTGAGAACTCTATCGTTGCGAGGTGCCGTTTGACCATACCGTTATGAATCCGTTATGGCGAACTCGACCATTCATGTTTAAATTTTGTAATTTACACGCAATAAAAATAGCACAATAAAAACAGGTCGACCTTAAAGTAAAACCTGTGGCCATAAACAAAAGGTCATCAAAATTTTAATCACGCGCGTCCCAATTCGCCAATTCACAAAATGGTGTATGTGGGTGCATTATGGCGGATTATTGTGGATTCGCGTATATATTGCAATTTTGTAACAGTGTAGTGGTTCATCTCGTAATCTGTGGTCCGTGGGTGCACGAGCCGGCAAGGTCGAGGTCGTCGGTAAATTATTGTCACTACCACTGTCGACTCACTCGTTGCGTAAATTCATCATTTGCATATCAGTCGCACCGGACGGTTTTGACTCTTATAATTTATCAGTATTTCGCGTCAAGAAAATTTTATTTTTATCTTAATTAATCTTAATGTTGTTAAGATTTCACGAATCACTAATGAACATATAAATATATTTTTATTAATTCAGTCGCTTATTTTGATCGCTGGCAATGCAAAGTAGATAAGATAAATGAATAGAACGCTTACTAATATTGCTATACTACTTGTCTAACTGGGATTACAGACTGATTAACACGTTCCGAAGATCACCCGAGAACCAAAGAGAACCCGTTCGATGTGAGACTAGCACAAAATAACAATTACTAATTGACCGAGCGAGCGAAGCGAGCGAAGCGTCTACGTTTCGAGACTGGCCAAAAATGCTCTTGTCCGGCTGTCTGTCTGTCTGTCTGTATGTCTGTCTGTAATTCTCTACAGGTCGCATTTTTCAACCGATTTTGACGAAAATTTGGCATATGTATAAATTAATTAAACCTACAAAATGAGTAGAATAAAATTTTGAAAAACATTTTTTTTAGAGTACCTACCATACTCGCAAAGTGGGAGTGAACTTTTTTTTTCTTGTGAATCCCATAGTGTGGGATATCGTTGGATAGGTCTTTCAAAAATATTGCTGGTGTGTGAATACCATTTTTTCGATTTAGGGATCCGTTGGCGAAATATTAAGCTTTAAAGCGGTAATTTTTGTTAGAGTCACGTGTCCCCCCCCCCCTGCCAGCTAAACGGTTGCTTCTGGAAATGTGAAAAAATTCATGGCAGTAGCATATATAACGTAGTTACAAGGAAAACTATTACGGCTAAGTAGGTTCTATTAGTTTTTGAGTAATAGTGGATCGACTTAAGAAAGTTGAAAAAATAAATTATGTTCATAGAACTGCATACGTAAAATGGAAAATTATTTTTTTCCGCGTGATATCCATGGTGTGGGGTATCGTTGGATGGGTCTTTCAAAAATATCGCGGGTGTGTGATAAACATTTTTCGATTCAGGGATCCGTTTGCGAAATATTAAGCTTTAAAGTGCTAATTTTTGTCACTTTAGTAGGTACTTTTTCTGTTTCCAAAGTTGACTTTTGTTGGTTTCTTTTAGGTTTGGTTTATAAGGGCTGGCGAGGTCTACTGTTCTCACGGAACTACTAGTTATAATACTTACATACTTATTTTTATTAAAGTGCATTAGATCTTCCCCAATATTCAATAAGGACAAATTTCTGAATATTCCTACAACAAACATACAACATCACTTAAGTAAGTATTAAGGAAATCAAAGTGTAAGGACAAGTAGTTTCACTATTCTTTGTATGTGTGTATGGGGGATGAACACAGATTTATAAACTAAACCTTTAGTTTATAAATCTGTGGGGATGAAGATATAGAAAACATTATTTAAGTACGCATTATAAATTGATTTCCGAGTAGGAGTAGTAGGAGTACCAATTCAATTTTTTCGTGCTTGGGCAATCACTCAAGCATTATTGTCAAGGTAATATTTTCGGTCTAACTTGAGATAATAAATGGCTGCGGAAGCGACAGAATTATTATGCAGTTTGAGTGAGTTGGACCAAGGTTTGCCAAATGACCTTTTACGGCTAGCATCAAATGGTTTAATGACGGTGGTTTTGTAGATTACCCCTATATTTTATTTCCACCGCGAATTTAGAGCAAA
The DNA here is from genome assembly GCA_949699065.1 of Metalampra italica. Lineage (NCBI taxonomy): Eukaryota > Metazoa > Arthropoda > Insecta > Lepidoptera > Oecophoridae > Metalampra > Metalampra italica. Next base: position 5,746,656 of record OX452983.1, read on the forward strand.
TTAATGTAACAATTACCTATGAGTAGAGATAAAATGTCTGCGCCATTTTAACACTATTGCTTGACTAATAGATATCATTAGATGAGAAGATCACAAATCACAAAATACCGACCATAACCACATAACACTAGACTTGCCCACACTTGTTTATCCCCCCAGGGAATCGACCCTCGATTTCTTGAGCTTAGTAAAATATCTATGAAAAAAAAATGAAGTACCTACATTCTAAGGCTGCACGTTATTATTGCGAAAAGTGCTAATTAGATAGTCACTCACAAGAGAAATGTCAGCATTTACATCAAATTCAATGTTAGTTTAAATTGATAAAGCAAATCGTCTAGATAGGTACGAATTGCAATTTACAGGTTAGTGCTAACAACTCGAATCAAAAGGCTTGCATAGGGTTGCCTTGCCAGATTAAATAAAAATGAAGTAGTTGTTTTGTTAAGTTGCTTGAATAACAATAAGCGAAGATGGTACCTATCTTTTTGGATCATTCTTATACAGGAGAATCAAAATAAAGGAAGAAAATATGTTAAACACAAACAGAATTCAAATCAAAATACTGCTCAGCGAAGTCTAACATTAAAGTCAATGTCATCTTGTACAAAGAAATCTTCAATTTTCGGATTTGCTAATCCCCAGGTCAGGGATTTTGACTCCGAAACAATAGCGTTTGGTATGCACACGTAGTAGTCTCTTTGTTCTCTCGCCTCCACGCTTATCAAAATAACAACCCACGTTTTAAAATTTCTGGAGCACGAATATTAAAAAAACAGAACCAACACGAAAAAATAAAATAGGTACCTACCTACTAGATATTGACAACCCTGATCGTGTCCGAAGTTCTTGTCGTAAAGTCTCATGACTTCTGATGCAATACTGCAGTGGATACAAACTGCAACGCAGAACAAACAGTAAGTAATCTAGTTTTATAGACTTCTGCATTATAACATTCACATCTTTGGGATCAACTAAGATTTCTGTCTTATTTACGTTTTACTACACAAAGTTGTAAGACAAAATGATAAGATAAGAGCAATCTGCTTCATAGTATGTGTGTTCCTTTGGACCACTTGTTGCAGGATCGGTACATGTGTATGATTCCGTTGATATTAACCACTTTAAAATTTTAGTATGGTCGTAAATCCATACATCCTCATGTAACTCCTCGAAACGTTTAATTCTCTCTTTTAAATAATGCGCCCGCATCTTTGCGGAGTTGCCGTGAAAGTATTGTTGCAATTCAATCAAATATTTTCCCACAGTCGAAACCTCTTAACGTTTCGTCAATGAATTCTTATTTAGCTCTGCGCTTGCGCACGTATGGCGGCCATGTTTGTAAATCATAAACACTAGGGGCGGTGACTTAATGTAGTGAAAAGTCGCCGGGCGGCGACTTCGAGTCGTTGTTGGCAACTTGACAAGTACCTTGGAAAGGTAGAACTTCATGATTCACGTGCCTAGGGCACGCACAACCTTTATGAAAATATACTGGTTCTAGTTCTAGCTATGGGGAGGCTCAGGGTACAACTTTTTTAATTTTTAATCCCATTTTACCAATTTTTAAATGTTCCATAACCTGTTGTTATAAAATGTTTTATCTATATATTAACTAATTCTTAGTTTTTGTCTGAAATATGTTTTAAATAATTTCATGAGATTTCATTACTAAACGGCGACTCTCTCAGTTTTATTAACTCTCAAATTAGGTTAGCACCGCGTTAAATCTTCTACCCCCCCTGAATATTTCTTTTTTCGTGACTTGTCAATTTTATCACGCTCCTGAGAGGTCATGGTCAAGATGTGGTCAAATATAATATTGTATTTTCACATCACAATTGTGTAAGAATGGCACATCGGAGAGAGATGGCAAAGTGTTCAACAAACATTCTTACTGTTTGTCCAAACACTTGCAGCTTGTCCAACCACTGATGTTGATCGTGACGAAATCGTCATCTTTGATGACAAATCTTGAAATGAATATTATATGTATTTCTTGCCGTATTTCAAGAGCTCCGTCAATAATTCTTTTTTAGGCATCATTAGTGCGAAACTAATTGTGTTGACCGCGTTATATTTGGACCATGTCGAATGGGACAGTTGGTCTAACTAAAGTATTGACAAGTCCCATTAACAGCGACAGAGGCAAGGTTTTTCGTCTTCCTTGAGTCAGACTCGGAAGTGCACGATATTGTACTTACGAATAAGGAAAATAAAGTAAAATTATTACTCTAGTATCTGTACATCAGCACGATTTGTAAACTTAATTAGTGCTTGAAATCTGGCCATGATTCAAGCGAATGTCTTGACTTGAATATTTGGTTTTCCGAGTTTATATAATTTACACCATGTTGGTGATGTGGATACTCAAATTGATCTTAAAAATAAAAGTGCAAGTACGGTCCGCTTCATGTATTGCTGCGACCATACTGATCATTACAGAGAGATAAGATTATAGGAAATAAACGAACGGACGGACCGCTAACCTCCTGGGTGGTCTTTGCCTCGTACCACGTTTAACCAGCATCGTCGGAGCTTTCTCAACCTGTGGAAAGTTTTAATATGCATCATCATAGAGGAACATTCGAATAGCTTAAGAGGCCAAGTTTAATTGGATGTTCGGTTGATGTAAGATGATGGGCAAAAATGACTCCAAACTGTCTCGACGGTCGGTCGCGGGCACAGCGAAAGTGTGCGACCAAGCGCCACGGTGCGGTGTACTTTGCATAATTTCTTGTAATTCATCACAGTTTTTTTGCTGAATAATCAACCAGTGGGTGGTAAATGATTTTGCTTGTAAGACATTCCTAGCATTCGTATTGTAAAATCAAACCGTGACTTTCTGCCGTTCACACGGTCCCGATCAATACAAATGTAAGAATAGTTTTTTTCATATTTGCTCTGAGCTTGTTTTTTCAAGGGCTAATGCGTTTTTGTTCTGCGACTAAAACAAGGGTTAGGAGATACCGTGATCCCATTACCCATTTTTGTTTCGACGTTATCGCTATCTCCATACGACCTAGTTTTGGACCAGCTTTATCTACTTTAGGGCAGGCTTATCTGCAATATTTACAATGTTAGAGTACCTACCTGGGAAAAAATTGATGGAAGATACCCGAATAATTTAATATGTGTAAATTATTCTTAAATGTGTAGCTGACCATGTCTCGACTCTTTAGTTTCAGCATTTTCTGAATAAGGCTCTACAATAGAAAATCAGGACATAAACATTTTTTCTGTTACCTGCTACAAGTATTTTAAACCCATTAACCCAACTAAAACTTTTAACCCAACCCAACCCAGTGTAAAACCCAACGGCTGAGCTGTGCGTTGAAGTTGATAGATCAGAAGCTGTATCCTTTATAATAAGTACCCTGTAATGCTAGCCAGTACCGATGAAGTACCCTCAGCATCGCCAAGCAAGTTAGAATGAACGTTACCTACAGTATGAGTAGGTAGGGTCGAAGTGTGTGGCCCCTCCCGCACAAACAGGTTTGCTGGCCTGCGCCTGCGTCTGTCTGCGAGCCGTAAAAAAGCATTCAAAATTTAACGACATGCACTAACGAGACGCACCAAATCCAGCACTGTTTCATACATCCTCCACTAGTAATCTCACTCTCCGTAGGAAGCAGTAACTAGGATTATCTATAAGTACGATCGCGAGTTACATTATACATATTGTGTCGCAAAAGAACACAACCATAAATAATCTCCTGCCACATTTCGTTACAACTGGCATTAAAACAGATGTTCGCGTATAGATAAAGTGTTCTCAACCGCTGTTATTGCTTGTTACATCTTTGTGACGTTATATTATTTTAAATCACATTTAACTTTTGTAATAACGACGCTAGTTTGCTAATTTAGGAAATAAACAATTTCTAGCTTTATTTAGAAGGTCCTGGAATTAATTTAATTTCCAATTATACGTAGTGCGTACTCGAGAGATGCAAGTAAAAAATCTTTTTTAGGTTTATGAGTTTTACTTTAAATCAGTTTTACTTTTACATGTATATGTACCGGTGTCGTTAAACGAACTAGCATCTAATTACTCATGCACTTCGTTATTCCCTTTGCGCACTTTCCGATTATCATTTATTTCCCTAAGGTTTCACTGACGATATGCCACTAGAGGCTCGTTCCGATTTCTATGATTACGACTAATAGCTTTCTTCGATCCTTTGTGACCCCAATAACAAACCATTCACCAGTAATTGTAGACCATTGAGCCTACACACAAGACGGATGGCAGTGACAGTGATGCAAATCTTCAGTGGTGCTTCACCCATCATTCGTTTGCGAACGGCACTCGATCTGTATGGAGTGGTCGTACAATAAGTAAAGAATGGTATTCCTGGCCGTTGGTCACGTGCGGCCGCGGGCCCGAAATGAAAGTGGAAGCGTGGGCGTTAACCAGCCTTCTAATCTAACCATTGATATAGAAACTACTTGGCTGTCGTGAGAATGAAGCATGACCAGTTTGTCCTTCTGCCTTTGAGCCGACACAACTTTGAAAGAATTCAGTTTATAAAAATAGAATACAAAAAATAGGTTTAGACCAAGAAGGTTATCTTCCGTGGTTCAGACGCATTTTTCCTAAACGCTTAGGTAGGTACTAACGTAGGTAGGTGCTGTGCATGGTGCCCTAAACACATAAAATCACTATCACATGATCCGTATGTACGAGTATACGTACGGAATCTGAGGATCACTTCTCCTAGAATTTGGTAACCAACGCGTCCACTTTTGAACAAGTTTCCTACATTTTTGCCGGTCTCTCACAACTTTTGTATTGAGTCTGATTGCTTGTCTCTCATTTCTTGGTCACTGGTCGTTGGTACCTAGGCGTGGGTAAAATAGTATTGATGTCTAGCATTTATGTGAAGTGTATAACGACCATGTTTTGCGGCACACACTACGCTCATCAGGTAGGCAGCCGGCGCGGCGTGCTCTTGACCCCGACTGTTGTGACTCATAGCCGCCCGCCGCCGCCGGTGCGGGCCTCCGCCTGTTCAATATGTGTGAACCATGGCAAGGAAATTGTTCCTTATTAGAATTTGTTGAGGATATCTCATTCCTATTTTAAGTCCAGGAGAATTGCTCATTTGAATTACAAATTCACCTTTCCGACATCGGTAATCGACGCGACGGCATCCTCCTGATGATCTTTTATGATTCACGACCAGAATAACCTTGATAATGAACTACATTTTAATGTAAATCAAACATTAGCCTACTTTAAGATGAGTAGATACTTTAATCCCAATCAAGTTTCGATTGGATTCGTTTAAATAACTATGAATAATTAACTCCCATTAAGAACTCGGTTAATAACTTTTGGAATAAAATCGGTTAAAGAAAGTTAAAATCGAAAGGTGTTTAATTTATAAGCCCTTTAATAAATCAAGTTTATTGCCAGTATTTATAGACTTCGCTCTCCCATATATGGTTCCGAAACTTCCGAATTGTTTGATATGACACCAGTTTTTTATTACTGGATTGGCTATAAACAATTTACTTTCACTATTTTTAGAATCGTCTTGAAAGCTGCAGCGTTACGTACGTACGAGAAATGCCAGAATGATTTGTGGCATCAAATCTTTTAACATAAAACTGAGTAGTTTCACATTACGGCAGTGAAATTCAATATTAGTAGGTATTTAACTTACCTACGTATAAAGGCAGGTGCAGATGTTTCAAGTAAAGTACAAGTAAACTAAGTATCGTGTAAAGGTTTGTGTAAAGGTACTCATTTGTATGCGACACGATGACAGTTGTATATGACAGACTAATAGCTCGTCCCTTTGTCGGTTGTGTCGACATAACATTCCCTGTCTGTCTACCTTTGTTCCGGAGATCTTCGAGGCACGACTTGCTTTTGAGCCATAAGTGCATTATGATGCTAGAAACCATCAGATACCTACTCATTTAATTACATTTATATGTAAAAGAAACTCATTACAAAGAAGGTAAGTAAGGTTTTCTTATAAGTATTATCGATTCTATTGATTTTAAAATGTTTTGTTTTTGGCAGTATGGGATAACCAGATCAAATGTTTTTTAACCAATCACCCTGCCAGTGGTGCTCTATGCTAGTTAAATAACAGACTCGCGATCGCACAATGGCGGTAATACAGGTAATACCATTCAAACCAGCTATGTAGATACAAACTTAATGCCAGAGACTAATAACGGGTACCTACTAGAGCCAATCTGCCCTGCGTGACCATGGGCACTATTCTCACATATGGGAAGTCATGTCTAACAGTGGAAAAGCTTTAGATTTGCTTTTGCTAGCAAACAGGAACAAACACTGCATATGCAAGTGACAAACTGCGTCTCAAATAAGCACCGTTAAACTTGCAGCTCCGAAGATTCATTTGCTTTGCCCCAGTTTGAGGAACGTTGGGTCACTCACTTGTGTCGGTGCTTTTTGAACGTTATGTCACTTCATTACTGTTTGCTGTGTGGAAATCGACGTTAGTCAACATTTGAGCCTAGCTTGCATAACGACATGTTTTTTTATCTTTCTCAGTGCTTTACATTTACGTTTTTAAAGGGTAGATAGATACCTCTGATCTTACATCGGACTGGCTGCTGTCAAACTATTTTATTATGCCTGCATAGTCATGTCACAGGTTTTTGGTGAACTAAACAATCAATAGCTACGAAAAAAACTACCGACAGAGAAGTTTTAAGACCGATCAATGTCACAGTCAATGTTCACCAATCCCATACTTGAGTCTGCCTGCGCGGGAGGACTAAGTAGTGAGGGTTTATATAGACATTTTCTCAACTAGTGGATGTTGTTTGTATTTGACAGTCAATTTGATTGTTTACTTGACCATTGCAATCAAGTCAGCGACGTTTTTTGTACGTACATTATAATGTGCGTTCGTAATTTATTGCGTGGTGTGCGTTCATCGATCGTAATGTCATTGACGTACCCACGAGTTGATGTGTGTAATATTGGATTTCGGTTAGTTGAACTTTGTCTTCATATTAAATTGAGCATGCAGCTACCTACCTACCATAGGTATTTCAAATGTAGTAGGTATTTATATGTATGTTTTTAGAAACCTCATCATTCTCACCATCATCGTCAGTCGTCCGCTTGTTACCTACTTGATGTTTTTACTCCACGAAATCTCCTCTAATTCATTCTAATCAATATAATCTAAAGAAGCTAGGTACCGATTAATCGAAGCAGAAGACTGGCTATCCTAAAAGTTCCAGTGAAACAAAAATTACTTAGAGAAGTTGTTTTGAAATAATAAAAAAGATTTTGACGTAAGTACTCCAATACAGACAGGTGTTGAAGTGCCTATAAAACATAGTAAGTACCTACTTACAACCATAGAGCAAAGGAAAATTTCTTCTACTTTAGACGATTCTGCCTACCTAGTACCTACATCTATCTATAGAATGCGTCAGTCGAAAACTTGCCAAAATAGATACAGGATGTAACAGAATATCTATTTGTATTGGCCCTTCACACACACACAGACAAGCATTCCGTAATTATTAATCTTAAGAAAGATTACACCTATCAATAGCTTATAAACTAAGACTTGTGGAATTTGAAAATAATGTCTTACAAAACTCAGCAAGGGTGTACTTTTAAGTAATGTATTTTTAATGGCTTTTTAAAGAATCTTAAAAGTTTTCCAGTATTGCACTCCTCACTACACTACTTACATCGTCGCTTGCCTCCTAAGCGGTAGTAGAGAAAAATGTACCCAGTGTACTTATATGTTATTAAAATATTTTTTCTTTGACTTTGACTCCTTACATAAGACAGGTTGACCTGTCATATGTAACACATGCTTCCTAATGAAACTTAACTATGGAGTTAAGAGGTTTCTATTTTGTACACCCTTTATATCTCCTCGAGTACCGGTGCTGGGAGGAATGTTTACCGCGGCCTGCATTTCGCCACGTTATTAAAGAGGCACTGGGTTCGGCGCAGGCGCAATAATATTTACATGTGCGGCGCTTCTGCGAACCTGCGGTTTCCGGCGGAGTGCGCACCGGCGCGCCGTCACACTGCCGAACAGTTCACCAACCGACTACCGGTACATGGAAGAACGTTGTATTGACAAACCTTATATGTTGACCTTTCAATTTTACATCTGTCTGGTAGGGACCGAATTGTATTCAAGAGCGGCTTAAGGGGCCATGTCTACATGGGCTCTTATGATGAAAATTGCTTCCTGTTCTGAAAATTTTACAGCACTAAAATTAGTTCCGTGCACAAACAATTATTAATCGGGCTCGGTTACGGTTTCTTGTCTTTGAAAAATATTTGCTATACATAGTTGGATACAATTAAAGATAAGCTTGAAGATGAAGAGTAGACTTTGAAACACACATAATGCGCAAATTCTAAACTAAAACACAAAGATAATGTAGGTACAGGTTTTTGCCATTCGACGGCAACCGAGTGCGTCTCCGCCGGACGACGTACTTATCTCTCTGAAAAACCACAAAAAATTATTGCTTTCTCTATAATTTTATTTAAAAACTAGCTGTTGCCCGCGACTTCGTCCGCGTGGATTTTGGAAGTAGGTACCTATCTCTGCTATGTACAGACATACATCGTCTAGTTATAATTTTCCAATGGTAAAATGGATCATTCTAAGTACCTTCACCAAAATTTAAGGTATACCATACCTTCAGGAACAAACTATGAACACCGTATCCAATTTGGTGAAGACAGATAAAAATTTAAAAAATTGTTGTTTTCACTTCTATTGCTCATAAGACTTCTCATATCAATTTTTATTATACGTGTGTATTTTTTAACTAATACAGTATGGGCAAAACCAAAACCATAGGAGATACAGGGAAACTGTCTTAGGAACCTCTAGGTATTTTTTCGTGATAACAATTTTGACATAGTAATCGGAGCAGCTGGAGTTCGGGTGGCATGCATGAATAAGTAGTAAGTTCCTAAGTACATTGCACAGTCTGTTTTATAAGAAAACATTTTATTAAATTTGACTAACTTCTGCTGCTTGGATTTTTTTCTTCCGATACAATAAAATGATCCCTACATGAAACTGAGTCGAACCGCATTAAAAAAAATATGTGCAAATTGTCTCATTTTTATGGACAACACACGCTTGACCAAAAAATTTCTATGTCATAAGACACTTTCCCTGCATCTCCTATGGTTTCGGACTTGCTTATACTGTCCCAGTTAAAAAAAACACTGATATCTCCTATGTCTATGACATCGTCTTGTTACGTTAAATGATTTATCTGTAAATGACGATAACTTTTTTCGCTGTTATACGATTTCAATGAAACAAAGCCTATAAGTTGCGCCAGGCTGTGCTTAATCTACCTGTGAAAACCGCAAGAAAATCCGTTCAGTAGTTTCGGAGATTAGCGATTACAGACAGACAGAAAGACAGAAAGAAAGAAAGACAGAAAGACAGACAGACAGAAAGACAGAAAGACAAAAAAATTTAAAAACGCTTTTTTGTGTTCTGTTACTCTTTTCTTATCGTCCACACTCATTTTTTTATAAATTTATTCAAAGTACAGACACACGATTTCTACAGATTTATTATAAGTATAGATATAGATATAGATATAGAAGATAGATATAAACGAGTCAAAGGAAATTTCGACAGTCAATGCAATGAATAGCAGTTTTTATTTACAAGCCATAAATATGACATAGAGCAGGCACAATTTCCTGTCGATGCATATTTTTTATCATTCCATTTCCTAATTCGCAATAGGATATCGATTTTCCTGTTTAGATTATCATCGTCGTCGTACTCCAAGTTTTTAGTGTTGGCAATGTCTTCTTCATCACAGTTTTTGCAATCTAAACTTTAAAGTATCCCTAAACGATCATGCTTGCATGACTTACAACGTTTACGTGAATGTCATGCTGCATGATGGACCATCATGCTTGCTATCAATCAATACAGTGAAGCAACGGCCAGCACGTAGTTTGCATGTCATGCACGTCAATCACTACAGCTATACGATCATGCATGAGTGACAACACGTATTGCATGTCATGCCGCATGATCGTTTAGGGAGCCCTTTAGACATCGGACTACAATTTTAATTTTCAATGTTAGATCGGCTGGGTTGTTAGGTGGGAGTCATGTTCGGCTTTAGTCATAATCTGCTTTTAGTCATGTTCTGGTTTTGTCATATCTGACTTTATTCATGAAAACTCTTGCGGTGTTTCACTGAATGCGACGAATTTATAAAGGTGCCTCTCCGTTTACAGCTTCTATTACTTACGTCACAATGTAAACTATTTCTTGGCGCGTTGCCGCCCCCTCAATGCTCCATGTTCCGAGCTATTGAACGTCTCCCGAAGATAAATATGTAGGTAAACGATCCTTCTACAACATCCGTGCCAGTTTTAGGAATCACACGCGTGCCGTTTGTTTTTACTGTTACTATTCTGTCGGCTTTTTTGGAATTCACGTCGTGAAGTTTCGAGGATCCTATTTTAAGTGCATGAGTAAGGGGAATACGAAGGACAAACAACATAAATGGGTTCTAATTGAATTGCGTTGCCATTGGCTCTGCTTCTTATATCTGAATTTTGTCCATGAAGAATTTTCTGTCGATAAAAAATACATAATTAAAGCACATCAGAGTTTACTTCCTACGTCTATTTTAGGACTTAAAAACTGTTTCACTTTCCTAAAGAGTGATATTGTCGTTCAGCTCAAAAATCGCGAATCAAGAAGTACCTTTCGGTATTTACTTGTTAAATTATGATGTCAAGTATAGAGATATGATCTCTTTGGTGGGTTCTCGCGGCCCCCTAGTACCAAATTTTATTCATTCAAGATGTCAAGTAAAGAAATCAGCACTAAAGCCATAAACGCGACTTATCTTCAGGGAACGACGATAAGGATTATCACAATTTGAGATATATAAAATCTATCAAGATGGAAGTCAATGGAACATTGTTGATTTGATATTCAATGAAGGTTATGGTGCTAATGGGTGCCTCTCGTGGCTAAAACAATGAATGTTACCTCCACAAGACGGATGAGTGACGTTTCTAGATCAGTCAATAAAATATGTAGCTTGATCTCAGTTTGATCGTTCCGCACCGCGGAAGACTTCTCCAACCAATTCGTAAAGAGACCGTTCCATTGTTTTCGTTTCGCAATTGTTAGGAATAATTGGATTTCGAAATCTGTCTTTTTTGGCTAATGATTGATTTACAATTTGGAATATTTGTGATGGAAAAATTGGAAGGTTCATCCGACTCTCAAGCGTAACAAATGATTTACGTTTGAGTCACTTCTGAAAACTCCGAATCAAAGCCTTGACGAGAATAGGTCCGTTTAATATCTGACCCTCGTGATCGCATGAAATAGTGCAATCTGACACAATATCCTACTGATAATGGATAAGTTGCAGTAAACTTAAAAATCTCATGCTTCCGACATTATTATACTTAGTTATTTTAAAAATTTAAAAAGACTTAAGATACGTACTTACCTTAGAATTCTAAAAAACCTAATATAAAATGAAAGAGCAAAAGTTTTGTTGTGAAAAAACATACGCTGGATCGACCTGTGCCAAACGATACATAAAGAACATTCGGAAACAAAGACGTAAACATACGCTCATCGACTTTAGTTCATATGCGTGAGAGTAGTATTGACAATTCCGTAAAATTTCTACAATTATCGATACGTCACGAGTGTTACTCTATCGTTTACATAGAAAAAGTTGTTGGCGCAGACTCGTGGACAAACAATCTCGTCCGTCATTACACCCGTGAAAGTACTAAGAAAGTCAAACGCGTCGGAGATCGGTGAAAATGATTGATCAGTACAGCTACTGTTTCTATTGAATGGCAAATCAGCGATGATTCAATTAATGAATATCAATTCTAGTTTACGAACACCTTTCGTTTTAATCAGAAATTATTATACCTACTATGCTTCGATTGCAATAAAAGTGTCGTTCTCTCTTTGGTTTTCATTTGGAACTTTATTTTATTTTTACTACTCCGTATTTTATGCTTTTCTTCGCTTGATTCACTTTGATTTCACAGGACAGTTATTTATTAACTATTACGATTCGATTTTCTTCATAGCTAGTTTTGTGTTTACTATTTAAATAAAATCTAGCCTAGGAAGGCAAAGTATACAGTGCTATCTTAACAAGGGAGCACCACACCGATTCAGTGCGAAATTTCGGAATGATGCGCCTACTTCACATACTAAGGATTCCTCCTTTTGTATTAATTGCGATAGACGATGTTTTATATCTGCCTGCATGCAATTTTGCTGTGACTTCATTTAATACATTAGTGCGTTAAAGTATAGTTTAGAGGATTTTGTCTAAATTTTTAGATAAAATTATGGTTGCCTAATCTATTCTAAAAATTTGCTCTGAAAGAAAGGTGTTTATAAACTTCATATGTATACTCTTACGATCTTTGTTCACAGAAGTAATTAAGATTATTATATAAATCAATTAAGTTGTGATATCTAATCGAGTTTCAACATTTCCCACGTTATGTTTTATGGCAGCTAAGCGATCAAACGGCACTTTCTTTGAATTTCGCTCATTCATCGATGAATTCATTTAGGTACGTCAATCGAACGACGATCGGTGCCTAAATGATCACCTTTAGGAATGTTAACGAGACAGCTGTCTTGGCTCAGAGAAACCACCATCATCCGGTCTGTGATGAGATGTCAGTGTCCCGATTGTTACAGTTAACCACCTTATCGTCTTGTCGCTTAATTGTTGAATAACATTACAGATGTTATATAACATGCGGCTTTAAAACAGATCGTGCGATTCCTATTAGTTTTGACAGGTGATATAAAGCTGTCTGTGTCAGAGTGCAATGGTATATACCAAACCTTCTTGGTATATAGGTACGCATTATGCGTTCTTCTATGATGTAACGGATTACTTTTGTAAGGGTATGAGTTCAATCGTAAGAGCATAATCCATACTAATATTATGAATGGGACAGGTCTGTCTGTCTATATGTTACCTTTTCACTTGCAGTTGGTCCACGGGTAATACCCCTTTTTCACGCCTAAACCGCTGAACAGAATTTTATAAAATTGGCAGAATAGGGTGAAATAGAGGATTAAAGTTTGTATGGTGAAACCCATCATTTATCAAGTTAGGGATATGAAAATTCATATTTAGGTTTTTGGCTCGAAGGAAAAAATTAAGCTACTCGCGCGCGTCCACCAAAGAGATCCTAGCTTTTGGTATGAATTACGTGTTTTAGCGTTTTATCCCTGAAGGGGGTAAAATAGGGGTGACTTCAAAATTCACATGTAATATTTAAATGGCTGGCACATTTTCGATATAAATTGGCAAAGAGATGATAATGATGTGTGATGTTATACCTGACTCCTTAATAACATAATATATTTACCATCAAATGGTTTGATTCTCTTTTAAAAATATTGCAATCATCTCAAACTGCAGTTTGTTTAAATGGCAGTAAATTTTTAAATTCACATCAAACTCTTCAAGCGATTTTTACTTTACCCAAATCTCCATCCAAAATCAATTTTACCAACCACAGAAACAAATTTAATAAAAAGAAACCTGTGCGATGAGAAATGCAGCGAGCGCCTAATAACCAGTAATCAAGAAAATCCGTAACAGTAATTAAGGTGGGCGACGAAGTGTGCTTTAATGGCCAAGTTCAACGCGCGGCGTTACTTGACATGGAATTTATTTGAGTGACTCACGTGCCCATCGCTTCGTCTTCTTAAGCCTTCTTCTTACCTTGTAGTGAGGCCTAAATGATCTACATAACTAGTCTGACATAAGGATTGTATATTTCCAAAAGATAGTTAAATACTAGTTCATTTATATAAAATAAAAAAAACGAAATGTTTTCGTTGACTGTATCAACCCATATTCTTAGCGAGAAGCCTTTGTTGTGAATTTCAGAACCTACTTAATATTTTACTCTCACAAGGTGAATGTAATGAATTAGTCTGTAACTTAAATAAATTTAATCGATGCATTTTCTGCTTAGCACGATTGGATAGTGACACAATTGTACATTTTAGACTTTCGCGCTTTGTATTCATAATTAGGTATATAAAACCTGGTCGAAACGTCGAGCAAGGTAAATAAAACTTATTCGTGTGTAAGACCCGTAAATAATTATATAATTAGTGACACAATTCTTCATTACATTGGGTTGCAGTGCAGGTAGACATAGGTACTTGGTGTAATACATCATAACTATCATTCATTCATTACCAACCTCTCTAGGCCCAACTCAAAACTTTAACAATCGCCTGGAATCCTCCTTAGTATAGTTTTACGTCTCTTTCAAACACAGTGTCTACGAGCAGGAGCCCTAATCTGATAATCGAAGCGAGTGGAAGAACGGTTGGTGGCGTGGCTAGCATTTGCAAGCGCTAAATTTGGATGTTAGCGACCGTTGACTTAACAGCCGGATGTCGTTAACTAGTAACCAGGAGCTTTTATGTGTCTAAACCATCAATGAGGGACAAATGTCTATTATATACTAGTTGTATAGAAAAGTTAAGGAGCAAAACAACAGGATTTAACGTTCAAGGTTATTTTAGAATCCTACCGCAAGAAAAACATATGGGTTAATACCTAGCTATCCATAAAGTTTTTTTCAGAGTAACTTTCGAAACGTCATTCGTTTCTTGAACACAATGAGAAGTATAACTACTTAACTTCAATTAGGGAGAAAAACTTTCAATTTCTTTAATTACTGTCAACTACCATAGAGCAATCAAACAAAAACAATTTAATGATCTGATTAGCTTACCCAATTTTATTTTCGACGTCAAACTTCAAAAATCTGATCCCAGCAGTCTTCATTCGATGACAGGTTGAAAAATGCAAATGATTAGATTAAAGGTGCAATCGTTTAGCGAAATTTGAGACAGAAGGTCACGGAAGGCGTTAATATTAATACAAAGCCTAATGTTAATGACGGGAGGCAAATCAAACGTGTGGGTGACATGACTCAATAGAAGTGGGTGGGGCAGCTGACTGAAGGCCATACACGACGCTTGGTCATCGACAGCCGTTCACTATCAAAGTATTTTAAACTAGGCTTCAAGTTCTAGAATAGTTAAAAACAGAATTTAATAATATCGATTTCGAGTCACGCAAACCATTGAGCCAATAAAAATAAATAGTGTCGTTGTTTTAGAGATTAACGATCATCGCTCTCGTTGGACGAAAGTCGAACGAGCTACAACATAAATGAGCTACAAACCGACAAGAAAAAAAAGAAGTACCCTATCTATGTTAAGCAAAGCAGAGTTGATGATTTCTTCAATCATCTTCTTGTGGTTAGGATGTTTCCAGAACGGAATATTGAGTTAGTGAAATCATCAATTTATAATTCAAAAAATAACGCTATCAATATAGGTACATTTTATCAATACCTACTCTTTTAAAGAATCCTTGGGAAGGCTTTATGTACATCGTTTGTGTAAACTTGTCGATGGGGGCAGTATCTACCATTACTTTCATTGGAGACGCGGGCGAAAGCTATTCAGGAATTAAAGTGAATGGAGACGCAGGCAAGAAATTTCCATTCATAATTTACTGTCACTTTTGTAGATTACAAGTCCAGGGTGCGTAGCGACCGGTGACCACACGGGGCGATGGCACGCGGACGCGGCTGCGAATGCCAATCATATCAACGCGCATATAAAAAAGCAATTACGCGTGATTGATGCGTTCAACCTAAATTCAGATCGACATAATTCCTGATGTGGGTCTGATGTGTCGGCAGACCAACGACCCAGAACATCGACGCGCTGACACTAACTTATTGCAGATTGTCTCAGGTAAAACGGCGGGCTTGTAGCCAGGTACAACAGACATGCAGTTTATTAAGTCATTTTTTAGGATATGATGATGATATAATCCAATGTTTGAATAAAATGTATGCATGTATTTTAAAATATTGCTTTTATTATATCCCAAACTGAACCTACCTTCTGATATTCATTAAATCCTCTACCAAAAGGTTGTCTGGAAGAAATCGCTTTTAGCGATAAGACCGCCTAGATATACATCATTGTATCTGTTTTTTATCTTTTTTTCTGTAATTTTTAAATGTGCAATAACGTGTATTGAATTCAATTGAACATATACCTAACTAAGTACTTATAACAATTTATTCATTCAAGGTGAAATAAAATAAGTTGACGTGCGCTTGAACCTGAAACATGGGATGCAGGCAAAATTGCAGAGATTAGCTTTCATTCTCTAAAAATCAAACATTGAAAGGAATAAAACATACTTTGTCATGCCCAGTACGTTTGCAACGAGGTCGTGGGTTACCTAAGGTACATCTTTTGATACCAACGACCTACTTTAGTGGTCGTAATAGTCGAACAAAAACTGTGCAATGAATAGTACAGTTAAACCGTGAGTTGAACCAACATGGAGTGACTCATCGACGGTAATCAACAGAGCTACAAAAACTGGTGCATTACTATGCTAAATGTGAACTGGAATGCCACATTTACGTTCTATAGAGAAAGAAGTAGGTACAGATTTACTCTTATCATCTTGGGTTCATCCTTCCTACTCTGAGTTAATAATAATATAACTGCAATCGAAATGGAATTGTTATGATGAACTAAATTGCGTACTGCTGAAGCAATGAGAAGACAGATTGTAAATCAAAATTTGTTTGATAACGTTGGTGGATGTAATAGTGGTTTGGCATTCCCCACTTCGGGGGATGCCAAGCTTCTTTACAAGCTGATCAGATTTTATTGTAAGGTGCGTAGTTAAATTATGTGTGTGTGTTTTATATTTAGTTTTGTTTTAAAATGTAAACTTTACAGAGCGGCATAGTCACAGGGTGACTAAGCTCTATAAATAAAGAATAAAAAAAAATAAAAAAATTACGTACTGCTGATATACGATAACTGTCTGTTTAAAAATAAACTTGTTTAATTAAGGGCGTATTCATGGGGTCTTTGGGTCAAGACCATATTTATTGCCTACTGAGATAAATGGAATGTCAAGTTGTATGGTACGACTCTTTCGGAAAGTTTATGTCTGTAATTTTGTACAATAAGATTTAATTAAAGTATATTTTTTATCAATCATAATCAACGTCTCACAATTAGGGGACTTGATAATATGCATACGAATTTCTTCTCCGGCTTGTGCAAGTTTCTTATGATACTTTTTCATCGAAAAGTCTCTGGTAGGAAGTATAAGATAAATTATCATTGATAAGAAACCCGTATCCGGGTTCAAAACCTCGGACTCCCAAACTTGACTCGATCACACTGTCAACTGGGCTACCTTGACTTCTACAAACACTGTTATCTATGACAAATAGACCGCTTAGTTAGGCTTAGCAGCTTGGTATAGTTAGTCGTGGGTATGGGACAGAAAATTTTGTAATTTTTTTACAATTTGGTTTCCCGGTCGCGTAGCACGGACTTAACAGCCACGTCCTTATAAAGTGTGTATTTAGGAAGGTACAAGCACGATTACTCGTACGCCACAGACACTTTGAAACTGAGTGGATGAATTATTCTGTCCTTGTCTAGTTCCCATAGTTTACAAGAGAAAGTCCTAGTTTAATAATAGACAAGTGTAATACTAAGTCATTATTACCTAAGTACCTACATATAATAAAATATTTATACTTTTATTGGTATACAACCCACATATCACAATATCTGCCGCCGAAAGAAGTGCCAGAAACCACGACTCACTGCGGGTTCTCAGCAAGACTAAATTGGTTCGAAACGGTTCCATTTGAAGATTTATCTCCGTTTAGCTCTAACTGCCATTTTACTTTAGATGAAACGCGCAGATCCGAGTTTAACGTATACGTAGATTCGCCCGCGACTGTCTGATCATACGTTTGGATCCCACATCGCTTCGAGCGATTAGACGTCGAAATTTTAGGGTTGTCTGTAATATTTTTATTTAATTTTATTGGCCCATTTGTTTGTCTGTCTCGCCTTTATATTGAGTCTCATGATATTATGTATTCTATGGTCTTGTGATGTAATTATACATTTCTTTAATATCACGTCGCGCACGTGCAATATAGACTATTAATTGTTTCCCTTCGGGGTTAAAGCGAACGGTGCGATGCTGACGTTGCTTTGCCTTTGAGGTAGATATTCTTACATTTCATTTTAAGTTACAAACAAGTTAAGTTACTACTCCTGTCTTTTTCAGTTAAAATATTAAAGAGGGTTTACAAGCAGTTATAAAGTCCAATAAATAACAAAACCGCTTCGGGGACCTTCAATTGTGAATTCGGAATGCTGTCTCCAAAATATTCAGAAAGACATCTTAATTAAAAGCTATAAAATCTTTAAAATAATGCGTATAATTTTTCAAGTTCAATGCACATTGGTTGCGAATGGTTCGACAGCCCTAATCGATGGCGAATGAGTAACGGGCGGATCCCTTATAAGAATGCTTCGGGTCAAATCTCAGGTTCGCATCGCAGATTGGTGTCAGTGTTCCAAGTTTTCTCTTATATGTCAACCACGGTCGCTTTGTACTGCCTTGCCGACTTATACTTATAATGTAAGTGACTTATAAGTCAGTGACTTATCAAAGGTAATGGTGCCTGGAGGCGGAATTTTCGCACGCGAACGTTGTTGGTAGAGCCTGATAATAATTATAGGCATGTATAGAAATGTAAGGTGTACTCGTATAGGTAATGAGCTTTTTAATGAAATGGAGTGTGCTTTCTATTTCAATTACGAGCTACTGTAGATGTTTCAGTGAGAGTGTACTAGAGATGTTTTATTTTTAATCACAAAGAAAGAAAAGAGAGCGTCAGTGGCGTCGGGGATAAGACGCGGCCTATCATATCGAAAGGTCCAAAGCTCGATCCCCGACTGGGCCGAGGCCTTTTTCTCGAAAATTAAGTACCTACATTTACTGACCACTTTCAAACGGTGAAGGAAAACATTTTGAGGAAACCTGCATAATTCGAAGAAGAAATTCAGGCGCACGTGAAGTCCACCAACCCTCACTATGGGCTAGCGTGGTGGACTTAGCCCTAACGCCCTCATTGTGAGGGTAGGTCTGAGCCCCAGCAGTGGGGACATAATAACAGGCTGTTGATGAAAGAAAGAAAATGAAAGATAATTTATTTGATACATGAGTTTAAATATTCAGGATGTCAGTGTTTAGGATGTCAGGATTTTACGTACAGATTACTAACAAGGGCAGGTGGCGAACCCGAATTCTCCAAATTGAATGTTTTGATGGTTTCTAGCACAGACAAGAAAAATCACTCGATCGTTTGTAGAAAAGAATTATTTTTTTTGCATAATATGAGTACACTCAATTTGTCCTATTAATGTTTTAATTAAAGTTATCTTAGTGTAGTGCTGCCATCTATGAAGTACACAAGCTATAACTGTAATAAACGAAAGCTATCGTTCAGAGCTTTGTAGAGCACGAACAAAGGTGATAACAAACTCAGATGGCCGCACTCAATGAGGTATTAATGATACCTTTTATATAGCGCGCATTTAAGTAAGTATTGAAAAACAAAAAAACAAGGAGGCCATCATTGTCACGACACGTGAAGAAAGTTGAAAGAGTATTTTGCCATCTAATCTTTGATATTAATTAACTCATTCTGTTTACTTTACGTGCTAGTGGCGCCGCCTAGCAGCGGACAGTGGAATTTTTACATTCCATTGACGAGATAGGTGGTCTCCTTACCTTAGTTCTACGTTTGGTCAACAGATGACTCGAGTTGATTTTTTTTCGGTTTCACTTCCAAAATTGGAAAAATACAAAAGTTGTTTAAATCAGAAAATACTAAATTAAGTTTAAACTGAGGAAAGTGTGTCTGTGTGTGTTTTTGATAGTGATTTGCTAACAATACACGGATCCTAAACGCGTTTTTTTGGCTCCGGCCGTGGTTGTAACCAGTTCATCGTCATAATCAACGGCCTATTAACATGTCCCGTTACCAGGTACCAGGGGGTAGGCCTGAGCCACTGCTGGGGGCTCAGGCCTACCCCCTCTCAACGAGGGTGTTCGGGCTCTAGTCCACCTCGCTAGTTAAGTTTCGAGAAAAATCCCATTGGTACATAGCCCAGCCGGGGATCGAACTCCGGACCTTTCGATATAATAGGCCGCGTCTTATCCCCGATGCCACTGACGCTCTTTGTAACCAGTTACAAACTAAGAATTAATTGTTTTCTTGATTGACCGAGTTGCTATGATTCATAAAGATATTATGTAAATTGGCCAATCAGAATCGAACGCGGGTGAAACCGCAGGCAACAGCTAGTTAAATAACTATACAACACTTGTTACTTCACCGCGTTTTATTGTGATAGGGGTTTATCAATTTCCGCGCAGCGCGGGCACGGGCGCGGGCGGCGGCGGGGGCTGGAACAGTGCGACACAATGCCTTGATGGATGGATGGCCGATGTGAATGGGGGCACTTACTCCGCGTTATAAATGACCGCCCACAATGAGTCGGGACTCTGGAAAATAAGATAAAACCCCTGACCAAAGCCGCGGTGACGGTGTGGAAATAAGATGCCCCGACGGCTCCTTCTTTGCAAGAACAAAAGATATAGAACCTTAAACGAATTATAGTCCCCGTAGAGTTGAATGGCGGCCATGTGAAGTTGGCTGATTTCTGCGCAATGACTAATGTTGGTGTCAAAGGGAAGCTGTGCGGGGTTCACTAGAGAATGCTCATTCAATTTCCAGAAACAGTTCATTGATTCGATCATCATCATATCAGCCTGTAGACGTCCACTGCTGGAGCCCCCCCCCCCTCCCCCCCCCCCCAAGGATCTCCACGACGATTCGATCAACCGAATCAAATTTTCAAATTTTTGGACATATCTATTTAGCACACTATCTCGCTTACGCACACATATAGGTACTATAAACACCTACTGTCAGCGATATGCAAACAATTTATGACTATATTCATTCATGACGCGAGGTGTTCTTTCTCCCCTAGCTTCTAGCCACGAACCAATAACTTATGCTGTGGTGTATATTTTGTTTTATCAATGTGACGTAAGTGATAGGTGATGTATACCTGTATAGGTACTATAAATGATTCTTCGATATAGGTACTTGGTGACCCGAACCACGTGAGAATTGTGACCGTTAGCGAGTGGGAGCTTAGCGAGTTTTTTCCGTGTTCCGTGATTGTGACAGTCACACATTGATGCTGCGATTTTTATTGAATGACAGCCTAAAGCTCAGTCCCGAACTGTAGTTACAAATATCCTTAGAATGCTGTAAGGTCGAGCGCACGTAAGTGGAAACAAAACCAGTATAACCTGGTCTCTCAGTGTTGAAACTTCCTAATAGGCTATGCCAGCTCATGGTCAAAGTGTTTCCACTGACGTGCCCTTCCTAAATGATTGTCATCATCATCTCAAAACGTAATTACGACAATTTTAAGCCTGATCTGATCTGAATGATAAGTGATTGTGTATCTTCACTGTACCTTCATGAGAATTTCTTTTGAGATATAGTTTGTAAGCAAGCCGAATAGGCTAAACGATTTAAGCAGATGTTAATTAAAATACTCTCCTAAACAACACCAAAAGGCGTGAAAGCAGCGTGAAGCGCACATGGCGCTGGCAGGTTTGACAGAAATCCGGAGCGCACGCGTCGAGCCACCATTAATCCTGCGCTCGCTGTTGCTCCGACCATCCGTCACCTGGCACGCGAGGGGCCGCCTCTCACACCGCACGCAGTGCAGTAGAAGAAAGGTTCTTAAAACTGGGGTTCTACGCCAAAACTTGTACCCTATCTACCCTAAATAACCTATCTTGATCGTAGTGTTCTTTTTTATAATTTTTCTATAAACCTTTTCAATAAATATGGAAAGGTTTTCAATTTCATGGGCTAATTTAAAGGAAATTAATGATGAAGATGGCAACATATTGTGTCCTGTCCGTTACCAAAAAGACAGAACAGTCTTATATAGAATTATTTAGTACCTACCTAAGTTTTCTGTTAAAATATTTCAATTTGTACCTATTCCAAGTACCTACCTATAATATTTAATCGTAAGACATTCATCAAAAATATTTAACACGTATTTTGGTCCAAATACCACTGTTGCGTACTTTTTGTGCTGGCAATTTGCAGTTTTATATTTTCGCTTATTTTTTGACGTCCTTGGAATTTGCATCCTAAAAGTATCCTCCATCCTCCAGTCAAGCTCTAAAATGACGCTAAGACCGCCTCATTGACTTAGTGGCTGGTCGTTGGACTTGAGCGCTAGAAGTTGTGGGTTCGAATCCAACTTGTTTCTAATTATTTGCTTGTTTTTGTCTAATTTCTGTACTACAGGGGAGAATCCTAGTTTGGAATTAAATTTATTAAATCCCCGTGCCTAAGTAATATTCTGTACCACAGAAGAATTAAGATTACGACTACTAGCGTAATCTGTACTTGTACCTTTGTAAAGTTTTGTAATTAGATTAGAATAGCTCTATATGACTGCCAAAATTAATGAAACTTATCACTACTTAGGTTTATGTTATGTTATTGGTATTTTTGACGGCATTCTAACAATGTTTAGTAAGTACCTTACTATTTTATTCACTTACACACCTATAATAACATAATATAATAAAATAATCCTGGAATTATCTAAACAAACGTACCTACTGAATTTTGGACTGGCAGATTCGAATTAAAACCATCGTGAAATTAGCAAAATTTTTAGCTGTCAGCCACGCCACGGTGTGATAGACGTCATGGATAGAAGTACAAAGCTGGATATGTGAAGAAAAACTAGCAAAACAACTGTAGAGGGACCATTTTCTATAATAATGTAGGTATGTACTACTTATTGTTAGTTTATTTTTCTTTTATTCAGTGTTGTCATAAATGTGTTGTGTTACTTTGTGCCAATTAGCGGAACTGGGGTGTTTGTTGTGTATACAATCTGCTTTGTATAATATTATTTTATTGTTCTTTTTTACCGTTTGAATTTAGAAACTGTCAATGAATGCCTTTGAAATAAACGGGTCCGAAATTTTCCAATTTTATTATTTTATATCCTTAACATAGTGGCGACCGTGTGGAATTATACCTGCTAAGTACTAATATCATTCTGTGCTACCATGGATCGAGTACTAGCAGAAAGGAAGGTGGTACGTATTCGATTCACCATATCTTGTTTCCACCATGGAAAAGTTTTTATGGCGCTCTATTTTGCCTTTAGCGCCATGGTGGGGAGGGAATAGATATTTTGTTTGTTAGGCAACATTTTGTTTTATGTATGTATTGCTAACTACTGATTTTCGTGTACCAAGTTAACTATAACTGTTTGGTGTACTTGTGCTGCTAACGCGCATAGGGTTGTGGTTTGTTGCGCATGCGCATTTAATGTTATTTGTTCATGATGCGCTTGCGCAAGGCGCGCAATATGTTGTGTATACCATCTGCTTTGTATAATATTATTTTATTGTTCTTTTTTACCGTTTGAATTTAGAAACTGTCAATGAATGCCTTTGAAATAAACGGGTCCGAAATTTTCCAATTTTATTATTTTATATCCATAACAGTGTTATTTATGTCTCAACAAATAGCTATTGTAACCAATATAATAAAATAAAGGTGGGGGCGCAATTTCTAAGATTTTAGGCCACGGATTTTAGAAACCATTATTAAACTCCATACGATTCTTCTATTGTTATAGGTACCTACTACCCAACTTACGCCCTATCGATATGTAGGTAGGTACCTCCTTTATAACTTGTTGTATTCTGATGTGGGAGTTTCGGCCTTCTCCTTCGATTTTAATACCACGAAACATATACAGGGTGTTTGGTACATCGTTTGCCAAGTTGAAATGGCCGACCAGAGAGGTCATCTGCTATCCCTTCCATGGGAGGAATTATGGGGCCGAAGGGATAGTAGATGACCTCTCTGGTCGGCCATTTCAATTTGGCAAACGATGTACCAAACACCCTATATATTTCACAAAACTACTATGGTAGTAAAACTACATAACTATGTACTTAATTAGTTTTTATTATAACGTAATAAAATAAATGACAACCACCATGTTAGCATTGGAGGAAAATATACGTCAATTAATCCAATTTTGTACCATCGATAAATTCCTAACAGCAATAGTTTTAATGTTATTTTTTTCGTCATTACCAATGAGGTTCAAAAGAGTACCTAAGTAAGTAATGACTATACTCACTAGTACTTAGGTACTTGTTGTTTTCCATCTGTTAATTTTAGTTAGGGCCTAATAAATCATCTCATGTTTTTTCAAATACACACCAAAGAGATAAAACTAAGCAAAACAAATGGTGAAAGTACAGTTGACTCAATAAACAGAAACCCAGAGAAATTGTTAATCAGAGTACACTCCTGGTAAACTCCTGAAAAGTAACGAAACTCAAATTATGAAAATTGCCATGCGGACGACGAGTTCCAACGGTTAAAGTAAATACCGTACCGATACAACCAATTCAGACGATTAGGTCGACCACAATATTATTACGTGACTCGCTCCCCAAACGGACTCGCAGGCAATCCCTATAAAGAGGTATTTGGGACCCTAATTTACACCCCCTTCCGCAATATTCGGCATCTCGGTTATGAAGGTCCGGTTTCATCTGTACCCTCTTTAGTTTCGGCAAGTTTGGGGTAGGTAGAGGTGCATGCGTACCTATATAACGTAAAGACATGATAGATATAACGTGTCAAATGAACCTACCTAGGTTGCCACGTAGATACTTAACTTTAACATATTATTTATGTCGCGAGTACAGAATGTATGGATATTGGATCATAGTAGGTAATTATGTACCTTTGTTTATTATTTACCAAAAATGAGATTGATATTTTGGTAATGTTTGTTGAGATAGTCTGATACTTATAAATACCCTGAAACTGAAACTAAATGAGATAGATTACGATTCTGTTTACTATTGGATTGTAATATTACCCAAGTAATTTAAGAAAGTTAATTACATATAGAAACTTCAAATACGTACTTTTACATTATGTAACACAAAATATTTACAAGAATAAAAAAAATTCTTAATTTTTCCGCAACTAGATATTCAACAACAACTTATATCCAGCAACGTGAACACTACAATATTTCTGGTTGTATAATTTTATAATCTGTGTCTGAAACAATAATTATAAGTGACTACCACAAGATTTTGTATAGAGATATCTGTTTTGTCTTATAAGCAATTCCCTAAAATATTAATGTGTAACTCGTGGGAAGGATTTGTAGCACCTTGCAGCTTATAACATTATTATGAGGCGTGGGTGAGGGTAGGTAAAATGTCGCGACCTTTCGCGCGTCCGTACGGTATTTTGTGTTAAATTTATCCGTTTGTTTGTATGTACATGGAACAGTAATTGGTTCAGGTGTATGTTTGCGTTTCAAGCAATGAGAAATTGTTCAGACTTTATTTGCTGTCTCGTTGATGAAAAATACAGAGTGATATAAAAGTATTCTCTGTATTGACGGTCCACTTGTATGTAAATATTAAACGCTTTATTGCACCAAAATGATACATCAAAAAATAAAACTGTGTACAAAGACGGACTTATCCAACTTTGGGATCTCTTCCATTCAACCTTAGTCACTGGTCATCAGATTAAAGGAGCGTTTGTGACAGCATTGTTTTGTATAATTATCAATTGACACATCGATCGGTGAGAACATGACAACTTCCCTTCGATCACCATATAGTATTCCCGATCGCCGCAACTTCCAAATAAAAATCTTATAAGATTTCTAAAGAAGATTAAGAGACTAGCTGGATGATATCAGGTTAGCGCCGTATACTAAAACCTTGCTAGATTAATTTACGAAAATCTGTCCAGAAGTTCAATGAGACATACTGTTGTATTCCGTGTGTAGGAGCCTTAATACGTGTCCGGAATATGGTGGTTTTATTTGATAGTTTATCATATACTTGCATGTTAGCTACACACGGAATACAACATAGACATAGATTATACGTATCAGCAGCATATTACTGATAAGATCCTCTGGTCCCAGTTGTCCCGTTGGGTAGTCCCGTTGCGGGACTAATGGCATTTAATTGTCCTGGTTGTCCCGTGATGATTGCAACACAAGTTCATTTTTTTTCCAACATTTAATTTTATGATTCCGACTAGCGAAGCCCTGATTAGGGTAGAGTACCTATTAAGGTAGTCGACAGATGTGTGAACGGATATTAGGACGCGTTACCGGATATTAATACCATCGATGGTATCTGCATATGTCGAGGCCGAAGTATGAGAATCTTCCAACAGATTACATGTGATGATTTGAAAACCACAAAATATAAAGGCAGGTAAAACAGATTTTTAAAAACAGAGCTGACAAAGTGGTAGGATTAGCTGATGGCAATTTTACCATTGCTGGCAAACAAAGAACTTCTAAACCCACATTGGAAGTGCATTGGTTTGAAAACCACAAAATAGCAAGGTAGGTAAAGGGGATTTTCATGGCCAGGGATAACAAATTGGGAGGCTCAGCTTTATAATAATTATAAGTAATATAATATTAGTTTGGCAATTTAAATTCTTTGCAGGAATGCGAAGAAACATTTATAGAATTAACTTTATATTGCGTTTACTTTTGATAGCCAAATGATTACATAATTCATCAGGAATCCATTATGGCCTGCAAGTATAATTTATTATTCTCTTCCGTCCGTCAGAAAGATACTGAATAAATTACGTATGCTTGAGTTCCATGAAAGGTACATATTGTTTTATGTTATTACTTTTATTTGTAGAATAAACCAGTTATTTGTTATTCATTTATCCATGTTATTCGATGTTCGGAAACAAATACACATATTTGTTATTCTCGATTTTGTCGGGTGCGTCCGGGGATTTGAATTGATTGTAGATATGTTAGTTTACATTTTTGTTGCAAGAGGTTCACAACAAAAAAACAGCAGTATCGCATGGAATTACCTACATTTACCCAACATTGCTGACTGGATTGGGAATGATTGGGAGCATTAGGTACACCATTCGTACGTAGGTATGCTGTGTCCAGCAAGGCGACGAAGAAGTTAAAAAATATGACAACAAAAGACAAACTAAAACATTCGAACATGATGTTAAAACCACTATAAGTAATTTTTTTAGAATTAAATTAGCTTGACCCGCTGGCTACAGTACTATTCGTATATCCACTAGATTACGGCAGATATACTTAGAACTATGAATAGTTTATTTATGAATCCTCATGGATCTACATTTTGAGGTTGTGTGGAAGGTGAATGAGAAATGACTGATAACGACGTGCGACATGGCAACCGCGGGGACCCCATTTACCTGATTTATGACGTCATGAAACGCTTATAGCTATACGACATGGTGAAGAATTTGGGAGGATTTCCACAGCGAGCGTAAGGAGGGATTAATTAGAACGTGGGTAGTTGAGAAGGGGATATAATGTCACTTATGTGCTCGTTTGTTTTGAATACACACCACCGCGACCCTAGCAGGGTTAAAAATAGGGGTAGTAGGTACCAATTGATTGTACCTAATAAAATAGCGATAAAACAGATAACTAAAGGTAAAAGAGCAAATAAAATTGATAAACCTAAAGTAAGACAAGACTATTATTTATAGGAAAGAATTCACTAGGTATGGTAGTTCTACAGTCTAATTATTATAGAGAAAAGGGTTTGCCTACAATGGGAAATAGCTTATCCCTTTGTGAGTTTTGGTCAGCCCACCTGCAAAACAGGAACATCTCGTAAACATATTCTGCTGTTTTTATTAAGCGAAAGATTTAAATTGTGAAACGTTCAGATGAAATTGCAAAGGATTTAAAGAGAACAATTGAAAGAAGTTATCCACTCAACGTCCGCACAGTTTCGAAATTAAAGCCAAATTGTTTTTCTCATTTTTCCTACAAAGAGAACGGGATAAAAAATTCAGATAAATACCGAGTCGACACTCGAGTTCTGTTAACGAAGCGAATAAAACTGTCCAACCCCTTTGAATAAACCGTGAAAATGGCTTAGCATAGCCTATTAACACCCGGTGACAATCTTGTAGGGACTGTTCGGGAGAATGATAATATTTTTCTTTTATTTCCAGCCGTCGCCGTCGCGTCTGCACCATTTCAACTTAATTAGATTAAAGGTTCTAATTTGTAGTAGGGAATTTTCCTGAAAATTTCCGTTTTCAATTTTCAGAAGCTGTTGTGGAATTTCAAGGTAGCGTATAAAGCATTCTTACTTGAGTATCTCCCGTACCCACAGAACAGAAGTTAATAATAGGCCCGATTCTGAAGGCCACATTTATTAATAGACAACACTGAATTAGCATCGTCTTTATCTTCTTAGTATTGTGTGATAGGGATAGAAACAATTTTAGTGCTGTCACATTTAAACTTCAGAATTATAAGTAGAGCATGGAACTAATATAACAACTAGTACATATTAGTTACATGAAGTAGAGTGACGAAGATTGACGTTTGCCAGAATGAGTTTGCATAAACATGGGTTGTAGAAGTTGAGTTTCTAAAATTAGTTGTATTTTAACACCTCTTTCCGTAGACTATTTTTTTGAATGTATACCCAGCATGCAATAGACGGCGGGGGCGTGCGGGCGGCTCAGGGAGGGAATGAAAATATTTTCCCTTTATTGCGGTCCTCGGGGCCGGCCAATTACAATCGCAATTAACTTAATTTGAGGGCTCCCTTGTCCGCACCGACCTGTTTTGGAGGCTTATGCTTCTCAAGTGGTCCGTGAATTGTTATGGCCCTTATATTTGTGATTGTTATTCTGCAGCTTTTTTAATGGGATGAGCCATGAAGGACATAATCGTTACGTGGTCGAGTTTCCGATACACAAAGTTATTACAGCACAGTTTCATGAAACGTATATGCCTTTTCAACTTATGAAAAATCAATACTAGTAGATAATTAAAATTTATACCTACGTACGGTACCTTGTTTACATCTCGGATAGTAACGTCTATTCCTAAGGCAAATGCGAAAATTTTGATTTTCCAATGTAAATAGAAGGCTAATTTTCCACTGTGAAAATATGAAACCCCGCGCCCGCCCGCGCCGCCGCCCCACTACACGCAAAGTTCATGTTTCCCAACCAGCATAAGAACAACAACGCTTCCCCCCTCACCCGCCGCCGCCGCCGCCCCGCGCCGTTCGAAATATAATAAGCAAGTTGTTTCCCAGCATTCTGTTTTGTTTCTTCAAACTTAATGGAAATTATGAGGCCACGGTAGGATACGCTCATAGACCTACAGGGTGTGAGTTTCTATACAAGATTTTCCTGATTATTATACGGCCTTATAAGAGCGTCAAATGGGAAATACGTGGCCTGTCATGTCAAAAGGTATTTTCTCTACACTTGTATACTTGTAGTGTGGGACGCTCCCCGGCTACAAGGAGCGACGACCTGCGTAAGGCGGCTGGCAGTCTCTGGATGCGGAGCACCGAGGATCGGGTTCAGTGGCGTTCGGGTTCGCCTTAGGGGAGGCCTATGTCCAGCAGTGGACTAGTATACAGGCTAATAATGATGGCGATGTATGCTTGTACATTTACTGATTGCCCTCAAAATGTGAAGGAAATCATCGTGAGGAGGTTGCATACGCGGAAGAAGGAATTCTTAGGCGCATTGGAACCCGCACTGGGTTAGCGTGGTGGACTATAGCCCGTAGCACTCGTTGAGGCCTATGTCCCTACAGTGTGGACATATTAATAGGCTGTTGATTTGATTTGATGTGACTTAGAAGAAATTGATTTTTATGACCCTTTCGATAAATAAAATAATTTTCAAAAAAGAAACTCATCTTACCTTATCTTCTTGAGGTTTTTTTATAACCAGACTACGAATTTCTATCAATACTACCATTGCATCCCTTTGCACATTTCCAAGGGCTGAACGCTCGCCTTTAATCTGCCTATGAAGAGGTTATGGCTGTTCCCAGCGGGTTGATTGTGCGTTCGAAACACCTGCGTGCGTGTAACTCAGGGGAAACTTGCCTCGCGATTATGGTAACGAGAATAATCTCCATCAGAAAGCAAATGTTGGAAAATATAATAGAGGCAGCGCCGTGTGTTGTTCACGGGATTCCAAATGAAATTGTGAAGGTGAATTTGTTTTTTCACGTCGTTTGTGGAATTGCGGGATGAAATTGTTATTTTTCTTGTTTTATTTTAATGGTTGGAAAGGAATTTCTAGAACATTTATTACTACAAAAAAATGCTTGGACCGATATACAGATTGAACGTGGTTTTCATCACATACAAATAATGACTGAAAGAAAACGTTATTTCACTGCTTATCTATATCATTCGTTGTCTTTATTATTCCTATGCGCCTTCATAATACCCACCATAACTGCTGACTTCGCTAAGTATCTAATTGCTACAGCTATTCTCCAGCAGTTAGTGCTTACGATGTACTAACCTATTTATTTCCACCGCTCTTTAGCGCTAATGGAAGAAAAATCATAACAGTAGACATTTCGCCGACAAAAAACAGGCTAATACGACACGAGAACGGTTTATCGGACTCTGCCGACACGCCATTTTTCACCCCACATAACGAAATGTCAGCACCAAAGCAGACCTTTATCATTGTCAATAAACTGGTGTATAAATCATACAAACAGGCAGCGCACACGTTTCCTTTCATATGTTCTGCTGATACATAGCTAGGATATACTGCTCTCCGTGTAAGCTACCTACATCTTCGTTTTGATGGTAGGTATAAGTATTACACTGAACGTGTTAGCTTTGCAAGTTGGCTTAACTGCAAAGCAGCAGTGGAATTCCTGTCCTTTACCATTCTGTACCTACATAAAGGAATAATTATCAAATGCCACTGCGCACTAAAATACTCCGAATAAAGCAAAGGCAACACTAAATAAATAGCATCAAATTACTGCCCTTTGAGATTTAATTTGTGTAGAGGCATGTCTGTCCATCAAGTCCGACCTTTCAGAGGTCTTTGACTGTACTGAATACCTTCCCAGCAGATTCCAGCCAGAGCTTTGTACCCGCTCATTCCCGTAATGCAAATCAAGGGAGCTACGATTGCCCCTCGCAGCTCATTCAACGAGTTTAATAAAGGCAATCCTAGTCTGAAATGAAAAATTCAATTAGATATTTTTACGTTCTACTTATTTTTGTTGTCCTCTGGGGTAATAACGCCGAGCTTTTATCCCGGCGTTACCCCAAAAAGGAAGAATAAACAGGAGTCTCATTTACACCCGCCACATGCAATTGTCGCTTAATATGGCCTGTGCGAGTTGAGCTTAACTTAATATCTACGCTTAGTCGTGGATTGTGATTGGATTTGATATTTGTTTGTGTTACTAAGTTATTAGGCTAGGGTAGGTGTAAGATTGGATTTATAAATACGCAGCTACACTACACAGCAAATAATGCAGGTGAATCTTTCAATACATTACATACTTACATGTTTAAATAGGGTCGGAGAGAGACACGCGACCTGAAATTTTCAGATTGTATTTCTTCCTTTATAAAGGAACTACAATAGTAAGTTAATTTTTGATGCGTTTTTAAGTCACAGCTCGTCAAAGTTTAAGATATTTAATGTATTGAATCGGGGTCAATTAAAATATTCCATAACTAGTTAACTACGACTACGAACTAAGAAAAATTGAAGATCCGAAATTTGTTTGTAACTCAATTGCAAACGAAGACATTATAAATTCTTGAATCGTAACTAATTACAAGGAAAGAAAATACAGCGATCAAATTATTCTTGTTTCGAAATTTGGTTACAAACAAAGAAAAAAAATCTTCGTTTGTAGCTGGTTACAAAACTCGGTTACGAACACGGCTGGAGCCTTAAAATCTGAAAAAAAAACCGAAATGATTGCTCATCGCTAATATGATACAACTCTTTCGAGAAAGTGGGTCGTTCTGTCCCATCCTGTATAGACAGACAAAAAGTTTCACTAGGAGGAAAATATGAGAATTTTAATGGAAAGTAAGTATTGTGTCACGGGAAAGTCGATTAATCATGAGCAACCCTGCGGGGCGATTTATGCTATTTATTAAAACTACTTTACTCGAATAATACTCTACAATGGAATACTTTTCAAACAAAGTCAAATGAAGAGAGCGTTCGATGAAAAGAAATTCCATTGCACACTGCTCATTCACTCAACTTCTAATCCGAAGATTTAGTTTCAGGAGTGAATTGCGCAGGATCCCGGCTCTTTCAGCGCTTTGTGCAGCCGTGATGCAGATCAATTGAGTACCCCGACGTTAAGGCAACCCGGAGGGAAGCCGCAACACTGAGGCGTTTCCCTCTGCCACAGAATAGGTAATCCTCTGCTGGAATTACCGTCAGAGGCAATGAGACATGTATATGCCAAAACGCGTCTTCAATTAAAACGGATTTTCCCTAGTTTTATTTTATTTTAATTTTAATTGTATATTTTGTATAAAAAAAAGCGTGCTAGTACGACAAATTATGAATGTATTGTTCGACTTGTTACGTGCGTGTTTAGTAAGTACCTACGGCATTTTTTGCAGCGGAAGAAAACGCTCGACATCTCTCCTCCGAATCGAGCCGGCGGCCGTGTTGCTTTAAGGACCAAGCACCCGCCCTACTTGCTTTTAATAAAGCGATTGTACGAATACCTTACTGCGAGTCACCCCCTACCAATGCCATCTACGGTACAAATTCTAAAGCCGGACATACTGAAGCAGGGACTCCAGTTAATGTAAAGATTTACCAAGTGATGATGGTAAACAGTTCGAATTGTTCTTTATTGGTTCGGGTATTTACAATAACACTCTGAGTCCTCTAGTGCATAGATAGGTTGTCTGTTAAACAAAAAAAAGTGGCATTTATGATTTTGGCTGATCATGAATGCCAAATTAACCCTTTACATACAAATAAATAATAATATATTGTGCCTACGAACTTTGATGTTTCGTAGCACAGACTGTAGCAGATCTCTACGACTTTAAACAGTTTAACCTATGAACAATCTATATAAATAAATCTTTATTGAACAATCATAGTTATGTTTGTAAATAAATCAAATGAAAATAAATCTTTATTGAACAATCATAATTATGTTTGTAAATAAATCAAATTATATTGTAAATAACTATGGCATATCAAATAAAATGTGCAATGCCGTGTAGGTATTTCATTTTTAAAAGAATATAAGAGAAACAAAAGAACCATCTTCTTTTTATGACCGTCATCCATCCAAGTTTATAACTTCGGTACCATTCTACTTTTTATAACGCTTAAATTGAGATGATAGTGGAGCAGTATTTCAAATAAATGTGCCTCTCAAGAATTATTTCACGAGACTTTTTCCTTAAACTCATTTCAATTGCAAAGGATCATGCTTAATCAAAAAATTCAATATGCTCTTTTCACATCGTCCCCTGGTATGTAATCTTCTACGAAGGGCAATTTCATCACTTTGAATTTGGAATAATTTATCAAATTGTAGGAATGCACATGCACCTCGTCTCAGCTGCGCCGGTCACAGCGGCGGCGGGTAATTTTTTATTCCCTTCCCCACGTCAGCAGCGCCGGTCCTTAGGGAACAAATCGAGGGGAGACAAGACGGAGGACTGGAAGCATTCCTAAATGATATGTAACTCGGAATTGTGGTTTCGGGGACCGATTTTATTCGTAAGATCGATGGGAAGGATTTAAAATAACATGAACATTTTGGTTGTCTAATGGAAAAGCCATGTTATATGCCGCAAATATTACAATATTATTAACATCTTTATTCGTGTTGAGTTTTCTATGAGGCCGTGGCTCTGCCAAGATGACGCATACGAGAATGTCGGGTGCAAAATTGGGTGTAATTTTAATATTATTGACATTGCGTATTCCTTTAATTACAGTCGATAATATTATAATTTCATTGGAACAGTCGATATTTCAAGCGAGGACCAGTATTCAAATTACATGACCGTTCGGAAACCTGATGACTTAGATTGAATTATATCAAAATTTAAGTACACCTGTCAAGAAATATTCAACAACAACGGGGAATAGAATAACGAAACTTATGCATTATCGACTTATTGTCAAACGAAGTTAATAATTCTAACTGTACCTACTAATACCTATATGCAATATAAATCTGCTCTATTAGTTTTATCTAAATTACGCGAGTAACTTGAAGTGGAATGTATTGTAATGTACTGGATACCAACTAACTTGTAGTATCTGACTTAAGTATGCAAATACAACTTAGTACATCCCAGTTATGTTCCCAATATCAATAATTCCAATTAGTACATTCCCCATCACACCGACGTCTGATCCTCGGTGGCAGACGCAGCAGAGCGTGTAATTAATTTGCAGCTTGTAATTCATTAGGTAAGTCGAGGAACCGGCCCGCACCACACCAATATCGTAATTATATCCAGACCTTCCGCTGCACTTCTCCTAATTACACTGCCTAATTGAGACTTAATTTAATTGGTTAGGGAATTTATACTCATCTATTTATTTAGACACCGAATAAACCGTTCATTACATAGCAATAAAATTAACATTAAGAAATTGATTTGAAAAGTGACTTTGAAAGTTGTGAAGAAACCAGACACTAACAATATAGTAATCAAATTAATATATTCTATTTTAAGTACCTCTAAAGGAAGGCTTAAATTAATAAAAATAATACTTAATGTATTTGAATCAACAAAATTTAAGCAATATCATTCTGGTTTTGTTCTTCCTCACCGAGGGGTTCCCTAGGCTAGTACCATCATAAAATATCTTAAAATTATCATAAAAATCAGAAACCACGAACAGTTTTAAAATTTATTGTACCTGTCAGAACCCATGCGGGACTGAAATCGGTGACGATTTGTATATTTCGTGCACGGAAATAGTCGGATTCAGGTTGAACGATAACATTTCAAGTCTGAATATATCCAGTCCTTATCTAGGCAATAAATACTACCCACTGACTAAGGTATTTTTAGTCCGTACAAAGGATAACGACTGTATTCAGATAACCATCAGACTAGCTACGTAGGCAGGGGCAAGGACATTGGGGAACACGTGAGATTTTAGAAATCACCCATTTAATTTACTTATAGATAGCACAAATAGTCACTACGAGAAGTACCTACCTATAGTTATGTCTTCGCATGACGCATGCATGAATTCGTTGGGAATAACTCGACAGATCGGATCACACTCCCTGACTATCTATCTCCATTGATAGTTATTGAATAGAATATGATATTTGAATAATAATCCATCATTTTTTGCAAAAAAGCATTTAGGAATCTAGGTTTTATTCTGCGCCAGTCCAAGACTTTAAAAGCACGCTGGCCGTCCGGGCATTATATAATGCACTGGTGCGGAGTAGGTTAGAGAGCGGGGCCATCATTTGGAATCCCCATGAGGCTAAATATAGCTTCATGGTGGAAAAAATTCAAAACAAATTTCTAAGGTACTTGTATCTTAAAGAGTATGGTGTGTATCCCTTCTACCCGCTTATGTATCCAACCCTCTTCGTTCTGGGGATGGTTGGGTACTACAGGCTGGAGGTTAGGCGGGAGCTGGCGCTAGTGATGTACATTTTTAAAGTGTTCCGCGCGATGGTCCACAACCCGCCGGTACTGGAGTGTCTGGCGCTGTTCGTGCCGGGCGGGTACGCGCGCCACAGTTGCCTCGACCTGTTCAGCGTGCCCGCCGCGCGCACCAACGCGGTCGCGGCCGCGCCGGTGTCGCGCGCGCTCAGACAATTGAATGCTCTGTTTCGGGAAGGGTTTGATATACTCAATTGTTCCCTGACGGAATTTACACGAGTTGCTCTCCATTCCATAAGTAGCCGCGAGATAAGATAAAAATTATTTAAATGAAATTGTGGCTATATATATGAGAACTAGTATTTTGGGCAGATGCCGCGGCCCGCAAGCGGACCGCGGAGGTTGGCTGTGTTGCCATTTTCTTGTGACAAGAATTCTAATTGAAATTTGGTTTTTGACTGGAACCGGATTCTTGTTTGGGGGGCACCTCAAGCCCATGAATAGACATTACAAAGGCCTTTGTCTGTGGTGGAAATTGAAAATCGAAGGGGAAAAAAGTACGCTCGTTTCGCTCACTTCGCTTCGCTCGCTACGCTCGCTCAGCTCGTTCGTGAATATGTATAATTATAATTTATTAATTAGTGTGTCGTAAATAATAATAATAATAAAAAATCATAGCAGTGAAAAACTATTCTTCGAAGCTTGTGTTTTTGTACAGTCAGTTCACACGACTTGAATTTACTTTTGACGAACCATTTTCCGATTCTTGTAAAACGACACTAAATTAACTTATTATTATAGAGTTAATTGGAGAAAATTAAATGTTGTGAGGAAGGCGTTTTGTCCCTGATGAGAGTCCTATAATGGTTTCATCATCATCACGACATCGGATGAAAACATAAACAGTTTTCGTCGATGAAATTCAATGAAAATGTAGTCGTGCAAGTAATGTAGGTTATTGGGTGGGAGATTATGTTTGAAGCTTTTATTTTTTTATGCCGCGTGGTTGACTCCGATAGGCGAAGCACCTCGCCCAGATTTATAGAGGTTCCTCTCAAATGACCATAAAACTTGAAAGAAACATGAAAGGCCTTCCTGAAATCGTTTATTGAGGCAAATTGGTTTATCGCAATTTATTACCTACTGCTTCGCCATCGAAATCCAGAGATAAATTTTGAAGTACATTACCGATTACTGAGCTCGACCTCCTGACTGGATTGGCAATTACTTGGATCTATCCAGCAGTCACTGAAACTGATAGAAATTTAAACCCACCACAATTTTTCAACAGAATTTGCAATAACGGATAATTTTGTTCAAATCCCCGTGGAGCTAATTAAACTTTTGCAACAAGCTGTGGATAGATAGTTGAGGGTGGAGTTAATTTCATTGTGGGGGTTTTAAAATTTAGTTTTAAAGCGGAATTAATTAAACTATGAATAATGTTTAAAAAATTTAAAAAGATATATCATTATTTTGAAATGGCAGATGAAACTGTGTAAAATATTATATACCTACTTAGATACTTATCGCATTATCTATTGTGAATACGAAATTAAGAATCAATTCGGACTTATTTACCAAGTGACGGTGATGATTCACCGTATAACTTAGGTTCTACCGGTATATCCCAGGATTAATCGTAGTTAAATTTTTATTAATATTTTATGTGTGGGGTACTATTTTTGTGTTGTGTACAGAAAAAAATGAAGACTTACCTACTACGAGTATAAAGTATAGGACTTATGGATTTCATTTGTAACGTCGGTGATTAAATTTTATTATAATTTGGGAGACTTTAAACTGCGGTATCCTTGGAAAACCCTAGAATACTGAGTGAAACTATGTATATACCCCAAGTGTTGCCAACAAAAGTACGATAATTATGATAAGTACACCTCGTACATGATAATTATGATATCAAGTATGATACCTCGATTACGTTGGCGCTCTTTAAGTTCACATAGACATTTACGCACTGCCAACTGCTCGAGTACAGCCTACTCAATAATTTGTAAAAAACTGCAAACTTCTTTTGCACAGGCTTTTACATCAGCTACAGCTTTCAATTTTTTGCGATTATTGCATATCCCGGCAAAACATCTGCTCTAATTTAAAACAGAAATCTGTAAATCCTATCAGAATTGAGATATTATCAAACTGTATCCATCATCGTCTTGAGGCTTCGATAAATAATCGAGCTAAGCCTCCTTTCACTAAGCTAAGTTTATCAAGATAAATTGTTCCGGCCAAGATATTGATGGAGTTTGGACATAAGACTTTTGGGGCTTTAACTTTCCTCCGGTCTTAATTTTATTCGTTTGTTATGAAATTATCGTCAGACAAAATTTCTTAAAGTTAGTAATGATTTTGTTTGCCGTTGATAAATTTAATTCTGGTAATGAATTTTGTAAGTAAGCTCTTGTTTTAATAATATATACAATTTGTAAGATGTCAATCTTAATCATCGTGTCTAAATGCATTAAATAAGTGCTTTGTTCTGCATCATAATAAATTTTGTGATGTTAGGATTGATAGATAGGACACGTCTTCGGCGTCTTTACAAAAAAATGACTAAGTTAGGAAACTATAAATAAAATCATAAATATTAAATACCTAAACATGTACGTACATTGCACGTACAAAAAAAACAAATTTGTCTGTCCCTAGTGGGAATAATCGAACCCACAAACTCTGGCTATCGAATCTAACTACTAAACCACTATGGCAACGAGCCGGTCAACTATATAATTTCTTTCTGATACACTGAGTCTCGTCCCAGTCAAACCTATACACATTTTACAGCTCTAACAAACTTAATTAAACTTTAGTAAGTACTTTCTGAAATGTAAATTATACTTACGTGTAAAGAGTTGCCATACCGTTTCAGGGCGATATCACATTTGATCTGGGGCTAGTTGCGACCACCGCGTCCCGCCGGGCCGAGTTTCATCTCAATTTAACCATCGTTGCATCATCACGTACCCGCACTACAAGTTCTCTGATGCTTCTCGATGAACTGTCAATAATAATAATATTTTACTTAGTTATATAGACGGGTTACTCGGGCGGTTTATAAATAACCAATAGTTACTACCTCCAGTTATTATTTTTGATATCGAAATCCGGGTTTTGAAGTTATTTTTCAAAATGTATCTTCAAAATCCATATAACCCCACTCGAATCAACAAAAAAAATTCCAAAGGACAGATTCTTTAGTAATAACTTCTTCTTTATAATAAATTATTTGTTCGTTTTCTAGAACTCGTAGTATGTATCCCACGTGTCAGGTTAATTACAACTACGCAAAACTAACGTTGTCACGCTTTAAACATAGTCCGTAATTACACCCTTAATAAAAGCGTGCCCGCAGGGAGTGGGCTGAAATACGTGAATCAGCGCTGGACTTTCACGTTTCATATTATACCTTAAAGGTTCTACTAACTCTATCTCACCAAACACTCCTCTAGCTCTAAAAGCACGACCATATTCAACCCCTCCTAGTTTATTCAATAGAGGGCAATGATAATGGGACATACCTACCTAGCGTGCAAACTCGAATTAAACTCCATTGTCATTCAAGTAACGATTCAGTGCTACAATACGGGTAAGCTGAACAATCTTCGAGTACACATTTTATTAGTAAGCTTCACGTTTTACGAGTGGCCTGGAGGCTAAATAAAAAAGGAATCTTCATATAGAGGTCCCTTTGTCATATTTTACGGTGGGCTGTCAAAAGCTTTTACGACTTCATCTATAGCAGACCATACACCATACAAAATGTAGTATCTGAACTGGGAATCGGAAAAGAAATAATGCTCATAATTTTCCTTGTAACCACGGAAAAATGAACTTTGTAACCGATGTTAGTCTATAGTACCAGATTCTTAATCTTACAGTACCTGCACTGACTCCACCTAAGCGAAAGTTTTGTGCAATTCCCCCCGGGCCGTCAGTCCTGCCATCTCAACTCCCTCAAGTAGGGGAGTAAGGGTTCTGTCTGACGGCAGCACTGTTACAGGTTTCTCGCTGCCGAGAGGTCGGGATCGCATATCAGTCCCGTTTCGGATCTGAATTCGCAGTTTACGGGACAGTGTCACAGAGGAATTAATAGGTGTAGCAGCACGTGCTCCATTGTTTCGCTCTCCTGCAGACATCCCCTGCACAGGGGACTGTCGAGGGCTAATATTACCATTTACTTTGATCTTTGTATGATCACCGCCCCGAAACTCTTTTTCAGTGCCTCTTTAACTCTTGTTTACGTAAACCAAGCAAAAACTACTAGAATAAGATTCAATTCAACTTTGAAAGTGTATGGAGGAAACCCACTAATACATCCACAAGTTTTTTAGATCTATATACGCTTTCATTTTGAAAACTTTGTTATGAGTTAGGAAAGTTCTGAATATTTAAAGCCATACAAAAAGGTTTCAGAAGTGCTCAAGCAAGTACAAGTTTCATCAAACTTCTGGCGAGTGGACAGCAAACAAATTCAATGACCACAAAAAAGTTATGGGAGAAACTTCGCAACTTCGTTTTTTGCTTTGTTGTCCTGGAAAACTTTTACAGCTCCACGCCACAGTGAAAAATTAATAATAAAATGCCAAAAACATCGGTCTAGAAATCATGTACATAATTGACCGAGCGAGCGAAGCGAGCGAAGAGTCTACGTTTCGAGACTGGCCAAAAATGCTCTTGTCCGGCTGTCTGTCTGTCTGTCTGTCTGTCTGTCTGTCTGTAATTCTCTACAGGTCGCATTTTTCAACCGATTTTGACGAAAATTTGGCATATGTATAAATTAATTAAACCTACAAAATGAGTAGAATAAAATTTTGAAAAACATTTTTTTTAGAGTACCTACCATACTCGCAAAGTGGGAGTGAACTTTTTTTTTCTTGTGAATCCCATAGTGTGGGATATCGTTGGATAGGTCTTTCAAAAATATTGCTGGTGTGTGAATACCATTTTTTCGATTTAGGGATCCGTTGGCGAAATATTAAGCTTTAAAGCGGTAATTTTTGTTAGAGTCACGTGTCCCCCCCCCCTGCCAGCTAAACGGTTGCTTCTGGAAATGTGAAAAAATTCATGGCAGTAGCATATATAACGTAGTTACAAGGAAAACTATTACGGCTAAGTAGGTTCTATTAGTTTTTGAGTAATAGTGGATCGACTTAAGAAAGTTGAAAAAATAAATTATGTTCATAGAACTGCATACGTAAAATGGAAAATTATTTTTTTCCGCGTGATATCCATGGTGTGGGGTATCGTTGGATGGGTCTTTCAAAAATATCGCGGGTGTGTGATAAACATTTTTCGATACAGGGATCCGTTTGCGAAATAT
The DNA here is from genome assembly GCA_949699065.1 of Metalampra italica. NCBI lineage: Eukaryota > Metazoa > Arthropoda > Insecta > Lepidoptera > Oecophoridae > Metalampra > Metalampra italica. The sequence continues at coordinate 5,787,547 of OX452983.1, forward strand.
TAAGCTTTAAAGTGCTAATTTTTGTCACTTTAGTAGGTACTTTTTCTGTTTCCAAAGTTGACTTTTGTTGGTTTCTTTTAGGTTTGGTTTATAAGGGCTGGCGAGGTCTACTGTTCTCACGGAACTACTAGTTATTATAATAACTTTTTTTTACCAGATAACCGTATTTAAATACCACATAAAGGGCAACTGGCGCTCACCACACATCAATACATTTGCAGAAATGCTTTAGTCCGGAACGTTCGGATCAGTCGGCGCGAGCTTGAAATGTCTAATCATTTCTAATAACTTATTTTGGTGTCAAAAATACCCTGTTTTATTGGTTTTAATTAATTTCTAGTGTCGTGCGTTACAATTTGCCGAGTTTGTTAGGTACTTGGAAAGCAGTATTGTCTACGATATACATATAGTAAATAAATTACCGTAAAACACTTGCTTGTCACCAACTATACCTACATTTACCGGAGAGTGGTAAAATAAGCGGAAAATGAACATATTCCTAACAGTTAATAAAGGCTATTGCTATAGCAATTTAAATGCAGTTTTATAGCATTGGAACTTTCAGTGTATCCAAAGTAGGTATACATAGGCTGTTAGTCCAATAAACAACCGTAAGTAGTGAGGGTAAAATCCCTATGCGGACGTGATTTCAGCTTCGAAGGCGGCATAAACGGATCGAGCAGTAAACGGGGAGCTAGGGGCTTTAGCGCTCTATACTATGTACCGTTTATTTATACCAATCATTTGATATACAACTAAAACACTTACGTAGTTGACCGAGCGAGCGAAGAGTCTCAGTTTCGAGATTGGCCAAAAATGCTTTTGTCCGTCTGTCAGTCTGTCTGTAATTCTCTACAGGTCACATTTTTCAACCGATTTTGACGAAAATTTGGCATGGGTATAAATTAATCAAGCCGACAAAATGAGTAGAATAAAATCTTGAAAAACATTTTTTTAGTGTACGTACCATACTCACAAAGTGGGAGTGAATTTTTTTTTCTTGTGAATCCCATAGTGTGGGGTATCTTTGGATAGGTCTTTCAATAATATTGTGGGTGTGTGAAAACTATTTTTCGATTTAGGGATCCGTTGGCGAAATATTAAGCTTTAAAGCGGTAATTTTTGTTAGGGTCAAGTGTCCCCCCCCCCCCCTACCAGCTAAACGGTTGCTTCTGGATATGTGAAAAAATTCATGGCGGTAGCATATATAACGTAGAAGGAAAACTATGACAGATAAGTAGGTTCTATTAGTTTTTGAGTAATAGTCGATCAACTTATGAAAGTTGAAAAAATAAATTATGTTCATAGAACTGCATACGTATATAAAATGGGAATGATTTTTTTCCTCGTGAATTCCATGGTGTGGGGTATCGTTGGATAGGTCTTTCAAAAATATCGCGGGTGTATAGAAAACATTTTTCGATTCAGGGATCCGTTTGCGAAATATTAAGCTTTAAAAAAGCAAATTTTTGTCACTTTTCCAACTGCAAAGTTGACTTCTGTTCGTTTTTTTAGGTCTGGTTTTTATGGGCTGGCGAGGTCTACTGTTCTCACGGAACTACTAGTACCTACAATGTATGGGAATTCATTAAGTCGGAGAGAAATACCAATTTGATATATACTTACATCACTTCAATTTAAAATAATAGTAAGAGATGGGTTTCAGGGTCAGCAGTCTCAAAGTATTAAGTATTATTAAATATTTGAAATATAAATAATAGTAAAACAAGTACATGGACCTAATACCAAACTAAGTAACCTGTGCTTCAACTAAATAGATATTTTATCTAAACGCAGTTGTTTCTTTGAAACGACCACAACAAGCTGTCATAAGTTAGAGGTTTTTGATTGAGAACTTTTCTTCCAATAATTAATAACCATGTAATAAAATGTGTAATTGAATCAGTTAATTTACTTGTTGGTTTTTTTCTATATCGGTTATTACTGTTCATCGTAATAAGAATCCATTCAATATGAAACCCTATTAGCGAATTTCTATACAAATACTCGTTTATGCGTTTACAGTTCAAATGAATTGACCTAAAATCCGTCGTCATTGATTTCAATGACGCGATATTTATATGATAATGATAAAATAATATAAGCTTAGAGCCTACATAACACTACACGTCGTATCCTTATAATATTATAAACGCGAAAGTTAGTAAGGATGGTTGGATGTTTGTTACTCTTTCACGAAAAAACTAAGGAACAGATTTTGATGAAACTTTACAGTAACGTAGATTATACATCAGAATGCACACAATAAGGCACACAATAACAAAGATATAATGTAGATTGGCCAATCCAAAGTTAACACGGGTGAAACCTCTTGCAGTGCAAACTTTGCACTGTCAAAATTGCATCGGAATTTCTATGTTAAAAATATTTACAAGGCTTTGGTCGTTGGCATTGGTAAAAGCAGTGCACTATTATTCACAAAAGATTAAAAGGCAATGTTTTTAAAAAAATTATTCGCAAACCGTCTCGCCATGAATTCCTAATCCTCAATTAAGTCTCTTTCCAAGTAATGGTTCCATTCACGGTTAAAGGCTTGTATAGCCTTTCCACGGTTCTGTATATCTCAATTTGAATGGCTGGGTCGGCGCTAAGTTTGAATACTAAATAGAGTTCTCTTAGAAGCAGCGAGCAGCGATGATTTGGATGGTATTCCTTATTCAATTTGTTAGGTTAGTGGAAGCAACCCTATATAGGTAGCTAGAGTAAACTATATAGAGCTAGGTAGTTAAGTTTATAGGAATTAATGTTTCATAAATAATGTTTTCGGATTTTTTTCCTTTACTTGTGCCGTGAAATCTTACATTTTAGACTTTCGCGCTTTGTATTCATAATTATATAATTATCGTAGAAACGTCGGGCAAGGTAAATAAAACTATTCCGTGTAATCTTGCTTCTTGCAAATTTCATGATTGTAGGTCAACGGGACCTACAATCCCTATAGGTACCCTATAGGTTTAGATTTGTTTAGGAGTATCAAACTATGAACCTAAATGGCCGTATCTTTTGATTGCGTTGACTTAGAAGCTTGAATTTTTTACACCTCTAAGGGAAGGTAGATCTTAGTATTTGATTTCAATTTTACCTTGGCCCCCTGAGAAAAAGGGTCTTGACGACAGAATATGGGCGGACAACAAAATGATCCTAAGTTCCGTATCTTTTTCCTTTTGAGGTATGTACGGAATATTACGGAATTCTAAAAACGACGTGAAAGATATTGAAATAGTTTATGAAAATTTATCATAGGTACCATGCATTGATCTATACTCGTATATTGGAAAGCTATTTTTTTCCCAAAAACATTTTTATTTGTAGGGCGTTCTACACGACCGTTTGAAAGGACCATTTCACTAAGCCAGGAATTACTCCAGGCCTGTAATCGATGAGAGCCGCCTCCCGAGGGTCCCTTAATAAATCCACCCTGGCCGCTCTTCATTAATTTGCCTCCTGTCAAGTCCGTATCTGAAATTGTTGATGTTTTGCGCATGTTTGTGGCACAATTTATGGAACCAATCATTTGTGGTCCCAAAAGTTTGCGGTCCACTTCAGATAATATAGGGGTATTACATAAATCTACATCGTTCACATTAATATTAAATAATAATGCAATTACAAAATTAAATACATTTGTGCTCATTGTATTTAATTAAATTTGAAAAGAGTTTTAAAGATTTTTTTCTTTAGTATGCGGGATGGTTTCCTAAATGCTTCGTGGAGAACCAGCAACATTGTACCGAAAGTATTTTTAACAATAAGAACGACTCCAAATTCATCGCACAACTCTCAGTGGATAAAATAAAGAAAGAAATAAAACCTTTTCCTGGAAAAATATTAGTTTTCAGAGTTTCTTGCGTTTACAAAGACAATAAGGGGCGTTCTTTATTTAAGTCAGCATTTTTTAAGCTAAACAACGGGATGAACTTTTTGTTTTTCATCAAAGCTCCCATAGCTTTCTATATATAAAAACTTTGTTTAAGTTGTGGTTCTTAGCTTGCTTCAGGGGCGTTTATTCTCATTTCACTCGCTCTACGCTGCAGGGGTTCATCCTAATAGATACTACGTGTTGCCATTACGGCTAGTGGTTACAATTTGCACGGGAGCTTACTTAAAAGGGCTCTGCTTCGAATGGGCGGTATATCGAAAAGCCATTGGAGTAATTTGAGGCGAACCGAAACGACATTGTCGCTAAGCGATTCAATCCTACGCGACCGCGCCGGGACTTACACGACGATTTGAATTTAAGCGATTTTATGTGGATGACTGTAGCACCGTTGCGAGCACAATAACTTGTTAAAATGAAATAGTTCTTCATAAAAAATAGTTATTTAAGTAATCTATTTATTTTTAAAATGTCCTAATCACACTTTAAACAAAAAGGGGACTCAACCTTATTGTACAAAACTGTTTAGAATTGTGACACAACAAGTAAATTAAATTTTCTGATTAAATGCGACATGCAACATGCGATGTGTGTTGATTTCAGACAAATGTTTCTGTCAGTTTCATCTATACAATCAGAGAATGCCTGTAGTATTTTCGGTAGCTTCTATTTCTACTATAGGTTCTCTATGGGTCTGGAAAGATCAGGGATCCAATAGAGCAGTGTTTCCATTGTAATTGAGGTGTGTGTGAGCGACGACCGAGCTGCCATCCACTGTCGGTCGACTGGTTCCAGCGAACGAACGATACGGCTCGGCGATCGCCCGTCGCGGCATAATACGGCGTCGAGTGCCAATGTAATACGTGTGTACTAGCTTTTTATGTCTACATTTCAGAATAATTTGCCCCAATGGTGTCTGTTTTTAAGAGGTTCGCTTCCAGCGGTAAACATTTTGTGAATGAAACCCTTTTGTGAGGTAACATCTACTTACACACCTGTTGCGAAAACGGATTGTTTAGAATTTTATGGTAGCTGAAAATGCTGCGTAAAATAAATTTAATTTCAATCATGTTGAATGTTTACAGTTTAAGGAAATTCAAAGTGTGCGACTGTGGTCTGCATGGTTCTATAGTTCGTTGTTTGGGTCTTAACATTTTAAAGGCTTCAATTTCAAATAGTTTGTTTCAACGCTCATTATATGCTTTTGTATTATAATGAATATAATTAAATTTAAATATTGATATAAGTACATTAATTTAGTCATAGTATCTAGTAGTAGTATTTTGTCGGAAGACAAAATTAGATTTTGTTTTTCTTTTGCCTCAAACCTTCGACTTTACAGAGAATAAATTGTGAATATTAAAAATTCTTCGAACATTTTTCTGGTTTCGTCAATTTAGCTCGTCAATCGGAGACGTGGAACGAAATTGCTCGAATTAAACGTACCCCAATCTGCGTCGAAGGCGTACCTCCTTCGCCGTATGAAAAATGGAATCAGAGCAATGAACAATTTGTCATTTTAATGTTTGTCGTGTTCGCATCCGCTACGGCCGGCACTATGGATAGACAATTTATAACTCGTGTCATATACCCTTTGTATGAAAAGGCGGAATATGTAGCTATGTGCAAAGGAATGCAATTTATTTTCGCATACATATCACACACGAATACCTCGTAAAGTGCGTTTGTAATGTTAGCTATCATGCTCCAAGCGTATGCTATCTAAAGCAAACTTTGTTGTGACCTGCTCGACGAAAGCTTGCTTCATTGTTTACATAGGGTTGCTACCTTTTGAAATTTGTGAACTAAATCCAACCTGATAAATATTATAAAGTATTAAGAAACGTTTTAACGGCATATAAACTTAAATTACACGCAATCCTGATGAAAACTTAGGCACACACGTTTTGAGACACTTGAATAATATCATATAATATTGACTTATAGCTTGACAGTGACGTAATTTCTGAATCCCTGAAAACAAGACACAACTTTTGTATCAAATCCGCGAAAACTACCCCCGGGGTGAACCCTACTTGTAACCTCTAAACACGACAACAGACGAGAAACCCACAATACCCACATCCACTGGATTAATATTTGCTTCACAGTTGACTGACTTTAGTTAATCTCTAGAATAATAACAATGTTGATCCTTGACCTGGCTTTGGGATAATGAAAACTGGCCTGTCTTAGCAGCAAATTAACTTTACAATTGGTTTCTTCTACACTTGAATGTAATTAAATGAATAGGTACTCTAAGTTATAATATTTTATATCGTTAATTCACTGCGTAAGTACCTAACTGTGCATTTTGTGAGGACCGAATGTTCGAATGTTGATTTGAGTACCTAGATCACAGTGAACTACTTATAACCAACTAACATACAATATCAGGTATAATAGAGGTACTGATCGCGCCCTATCATCAAAGAGTGGACAGGCATTGCGAATGCTGATGAGCTGTTTTGTCTAACGAGAGATACAGTAAGATATGAGGAGATGATTTGTTGGAGGAACACTTAGTTAAAGAAAGAGGAAATATTCAGACGACATCAATAAATAGAACAATGTTCATCAGACTAGAAATTAACACAAGATATCGTCACAAGATAGCTAAATGATGCGACATATCTTTGATACATTATTATGATGGGACATAATAGTTCGAGAAATAGGTATAGATAAGCGTAATATTATGCAGCAATGGGGCTACTGAAATTCCCACATCATAAAATTGGACCCACCGACGTCGTAAAAGCGATCATTTATTTTTACGACATCGATCCCTGGGTTAATAATTGTGTCGTCATAATTTTTTCGAATTCCGATACGTAGGGTTTACTTAGATGGATCTTTTATGAGGGCGTTACACTTTATATTCCTGTACTTATTTCTTCACGGTTTTAGTATATTTTTTATTTCTTTCGAGACTTTATTGAGATTCTACTCGTACTACTAGTGAAAGCTAGGTATTAATGATTCTGTAGATTGATTTACCGACTGATCCCAAATATTTTTACGAATACATGCTCAATTTTAATCTTGTACAATAGGAAATAAAACTAGGTATTGCCTACTATTATGTATTCTGTGGTATTGCACTAAACATTTTATTGGTAAAATGCGTTGGTGTTATCTTAATGTGAATTTAAGTCTTGCCTTGTAGCTGTAAGTCAATTGACAAACATCGTTAAAAATAAACAATTCTGAAATTTCAAATCCTGGACATAAAATGTCAATGTAATCGGCAAACTACGGCGGAAACAACGTTTCTGATCGCTCAGCGAGCTGTAAAGTTCGCAAAGTAACGACGCGCGTTTACTGTCGCCGTCGACCTGACATCTTTAACGACCCTTCCTGCCTCCTTAACCGTTAATTAAGGATATTAATCCGAAGGCACGGCCACCTTGTTTTCCCTAATTGGTCGCAGTTTTATTTCAGCGTGCAGAAGGCAAGGCTTCAGCTTTCATTATTAAAATTTATTTTATATATATCAAAAGTATCCTACACTTCTAATTAGACGAGTTCTTGAAGTTACGAGCGAATTCCTCTTATATTAAGTGGGAAAGGTCGGCTCGGTAGCGTCGAACAATAAACAACATAGGTATAGTAAAGTATAGTTAAACTTGAATCTTTTAGAACTCCGTTGGCATATGGGTCTGATTTTAAAAAGTCTGTAGAGATAATCTTTGCTAGAGCTTTTGTAAACCTAATAGAAATGTTAGTATATGTAAGTATATTTTTGAACTTTTGGTTAGGTATATATCTACTCTACTGTCTGATGAATTTGTTGTATTAGTTATTTTCATTGATTTTATATTTAAATAAAAAAATATAACAAACAAAGATACCCGAGAGCAATCTCATTTTTCATTTCAATTTTTTTAGGCATTACAAAGGAAAAATAATTACATACCTACCGAAGGTTCGAAAAATTAAAAGCTTTTCAAATTTAAAAACACATTAAAATTCGTATTTATTTAAATTAATAAGGTAATAAATATTATTTCATGAAGTATTGCATGCCAAGTGAAACCAAAAGGGAAAGATAATAGAATTATTTTTCCGAGCATCCGCTGAACCAGCAGGGGTCTTTATTCAATTACAAGGGAGAGAAAATACGCGGCGATGTTTACCTGTGTTGCTGCGGGCGATTCGAAAAAAGATACGTTTTTTTTATAATTACCTACGTAGGAAATGTAAAAAAGAAATCGGAATTCTCCCTTAAAATGGCGAATTTAATGAATTCGATGTCGCGCTGGGGAATATGGCGTTTGTTTGGAAGCATTTGTATCTACTTACCTACCTACATAACGTAACAATGGGTATTGATCGTTTGCAGGCGTTTTCAATATTACACTTTACTAGGTATATAGGTATTTCTGTAACATAAAATGTAAGTACGTAACGAATGATGTGCAGCCGGTGATAAATCCATAAACTTTTTGAAATTCTGAAGTTCATCTTCACTGGTACGAAGGACGAAGGCTGATGGGAAAACAAAAAGAAAAATACAATGCACAGAGAAATAATAGAATACCTTGTTCAAATGAAGTCGCTAATAGCTAAGAGTGCCAAAGGCTAAATACATTTTGTACTTACTGTTACATAAGGGAGATCGCAAAACTCCTTTAACTCCCCATCTTGATCTGTCGCACGTTGCAATTTGTAGTTTGTATTTTACAAAGTCTCTTCCAAAAACTGTCGTATTCCAGCATTATCGAAAACGCTTTTTGTCATTTATTCCCAATAATCCAATATGGAGGCGGCAGAGCGTGATCTCATTGGCACTAAGCCGGCGCGAGGCTGCTATACATTATTCATAGTGTCCATCGCTAAAGGATAACGCTTTATGTGGTAAAGTGCCCTTAAATTAGGTATCAGCATGCATACAGTCAAAAACACATACCTAACGCATCTTACCGAAGCATAATATCATTTTGCGTGGGTCACACTTCAGAGAGCGAAAGATACTGGCATAGAATAATTTCACGAGATTCACATACTACCTAGCTTCGAATAGTAGACACAGACATTTTGTGATAATTGTACAACTTGGTCCACCGCGGTCTAACCTATTATCATTTCAACATTTTTGTTGACCCTGCCTGATTTCTATAGGAAATCCTAAGTTTCATTCAATAAACAATAAGATGTATTCTTACGTAACGTCGAACTAAGATATCCTTTTCACTATTGAGTAATTCAATGTACGATAACCTCAATATGTTCCGCGACTAAAAAGTCCTACGACATCCGAGGAAACATTTGTGACTACCATTCGAGCATTTGCCTCTGTTGATGTGCACGAGTAATATTTGCTTTGCTTATCTGCTCATCGCCGTGGAGACGTATCCAGGGGCAACTCATTTTAGATAAGCAGCCCTCATAATGTCGGTCTGTTTTAAACTCGTTCTGTCTGTTGTAGTTTGTAAATATGCGTATGTCTGTCTATTCATAAATAAATAGGTCTACGACACTTGTTTGATCCAACGACTGTAGATATTAGCTCAGCTTCTTAAAACAACACGGCCACCAGGTCGACATGGAGAGGAGACACCTTTCTTCCAATGTGAAACATCCCAAGCATTTTTGGTGGACGCGATGTACACTGTCGCAATCACTAGCGAGCTTTTTCCGTTTTCTGTGGTCGCAATGAAACACACTCATATTAAATCGAACACTATATCAATACAATGTCGATACCGCCCAGCCCTATTGGCTTTCTATACTTTTGGCAGAATGAATCGTCTGATGGCTGAAGCTTGTATGGGGATTCCCCTCAGCTTTAATTTATATCTTACTGTTATTTAACCACTGTAACATTGTTAATCTTAATTAATTAATTCCAACCTAATCGAACTTAACCTTCGTGGGGAAATGCGTTATGTTATTATGTTATGTGAAATATCGGACTCGCACCGACTAAAACCCTACGGTGGCCATTCTCGACGCAAATCTAACCTAACCTAACGAAACCCAATATAATCTAAGGACCGTATTAACTTTCGTTGACTTGACTGGAATTACTTTTACAATTTACTTCGAGTTAATAAATAACATGAGCTTATTATTACTACCTTTAACTGTTTCAGACTTAACAATTCTAGTTTAAATTCTCTGTACACATAGTAGCAGTACCTACCTATATTTAACTATATGTATAACAGTAGCGATAGTGATTGCAATAGGGTAGCTAAATAACCCATGAACACAGGCTATTCTATTAGCAAGGGGGCAACATTTAAGCATGGTTAAGCTTATTAAGTTAGCCGTGTCCGTGAGTGAGGACTGCGCGACGGATGTCTCCGACAATTTGGACTTAGACTCCTCCCCCTAATCCTATAATAAGCCATGGATTGAATTTAGAAGTCCGTACTAAAGGCATCCGACTTAAGTTTAGATGCTCTAGGAACAATTTAAAATAGTCGGGGTATGAATTAATTGGGTTTAGTTTAGTCATCAATGTAAGGGTAATCAGCTTGCCTCGCGTTCATGACATCGTGTGTTCGAACTTTGGCCCTTCAAATGGGTTTTTCGGAACTTAAGTATGGTTTATTATAATACCACAGGTTTTTCAGTGAAAAAAAAACATCGTGAGAAAACCTGCATACGCCAAAATTTTGAATTTCAACTCTACGGCGTATGTGAAGTCAACGAAAAAACGCATTGGGGCACAGTTGGTTATCAGGGGTTTAGCACAAAAACCTCAAAAGGATCGAAGTGTCGCCAGGTATTTCTGGCCCCCTTAAGAAGGTAAGGGTAGTCAGTGGCCTATGAGTGCCTGGACCAAGTTGTTTACAAAATAAGAGAGGTCTATCACCACGATGCCTGTGCATGATAGATAGATAGACATTTATATAATAACATAACACAATTATTTGATAACTTAAACTGAAAAATGATGTTTGGTGATTGAAGAAGTTTTATGGTATGGATGATATACTTCCGCTAATCATCAGAAACAGCTTATATAATGATGTAGTACCGGAATCGATCGGTTTAAAAATACATACATACATGTGATGTGCTCAATTAAAACGCGACTGTTGTGTAATTAATACTTAAATTGCAAACCACAGTATGTTATAGAGTTTGAAGAATTATTGTGTGCGGTCAAATTTTATTATTATAGTGAACCAAGCCAATCCAGAGCGTCAGTGGCCCTGGAGAGCGTCAGTGGCCCTGGGGATAAGACGCGGCCTATCATATCGAAAGGTCCGGAGTTCGATCCCCGGTTGGGTCATGTACCAATGGGTTTTTCTCGAAACTTAAGTACATTTACTGACTGCTCTCAAACGGTGAAGGAAAACATCGTGAGGAAACCTGCATACGCCGAAGAAGAAATTCTTAGGCGCGTGTGAAGTCCACCAACCCGCACTGGGCTAGCGTGGTGGACTATAGCCCGCACGCCCTCGTTAAGAGGGTAGGCCTGAGCCCCAGCAGTGGGGAGATTAATAGGCTGTTGATGAAGCCAATCCAGTAATTTATAGCTTAACCATAGTGGTTCATGTTGGATGTTAGTTGTGTGCGCATGCTTGTGCATAGTAATTAATCATTTGGTTTTAACTGCCCGATGCCCGCATAAAAACTGAGGGCGGTACTCCTTAACTATATAATTGCCTATAGTTGGGAACGGTTTAGTGCTCTCAAGTAGGTATTGCAATGTTAATTCATGTCTATAGAGTAAAACCGCGATAAAATGCCGCAGTGGAATGTAACAAGTAAAGGAAGACCATGAAAACGATTAGGTAGGTCTTCAAAAAATAGTATGTAGTTACTAAAAGGTAAAATATTATGTAGGTACTTATCATTTATTATCTGGATTGAATTTGCCCGAATTACCTACCTAAATTGGTCCAGACTACATATAATCTAGATTGCTAATGGTGAATGACATATACCTACAGTAAATATTTTCTCAGCCGATCAATACATTGTTACGAAGTTTCAACTCCTAAAATACAGTCAAAGGAGTTGTACCCTACCCAGTTCATTGACTTCAAACTTTACCCACAATCATGTTTGGAATCTATTTCTCGGTGACATGAGCGTGGATTAAGTTAGTCTGTTTCCAGTACAAAGGCTAGCCGTGACAATGACAGTTAGGTTCCATCAACCAATTTGGCTTTGCATCCAATGTACGAACTTTTCACGCAGTTTTGAACTTTATGGCCGAGTTGTATGAAATTTTCAGATTGCGGATTTGGTTGCGTGAAGTGTAATTTATGTTGTTTAGAGCAAGTTAGCCGAGTTCTGTTTTGAGTCGACCTCGGCGTGAGATGGGCTTAGTAATAAAGCCAACTCGTAATTAGTATTAAGTCCCACATAATAAAGTTTACAATTTCAGTTCAACAATGGCGTTTGTTGTTTATTTATAGAAATTTTATTTACTAATCAATACATGCTGATAACAATAATCTAATAAGTAATACAATTAAAACTAATATACTACTATAAAAACAATAAGATAAAACTAAGTTTATTTATTATATGAAAACTATAGGTAATTGTTTTAATAAAAATTTTTGAGGTTCTTTATTTTTGCAACGAAAAATTCGTCTTCTTTTGTCATTTATAGTCTACAAAGAACCCTTTATTTTATTTTATTTCCCTTAATGATATTGTCGCAATTATACTTACAAAGTGCTATGCGTCTTAGAATTAGTTTCTAACAATAATAATACTTTATTAATAAACTAAACTTAAAGCCCTGTAGTACAAACGATCGACTTGTGCTATAGTGGGAACCCACCCGACTATCGAATATTGAACTTGTACTACAGAATCTTGGTTCGAATATTTCGCAGTGCAAGCAAGAGAAACTATTATTAGAACATAGCTAATATTACTACTAGTCACTTCTACTATAGCCATTCTAAAACTAAAGCACTACCTATAGTTTAGTTAGAAGAACGATAATACAACTAAAATCGGTTTATACTATGAACAAAATTTAACACATGGTCTAATTTGTTTTTAAGGGAAGGTAACAATTTATTAATTGTTAAAAAATATGAAGTTGCGCTTTAGTATAGTTGCCCGTAGAAATGAATACAACTATATTCAAACTAGTAATGTTAAATAATTATAAAACATCAAATTAATGATGGTTTCAAACCTAAAAGCACATGTAATTAATAAAAACATTAGGTAAAATGCACTTTAAAGGGTAAAAATACATATGTACAGGTGTTAAAACATTTTTAAGTTAAGTTAAATAATATTGCAAATATTATATTCAAATAACGATAATTACTCTCGTATAGAACAGAGAAAGAAAAGGTGTATATAATAATTGTAAAGTATCACAATGTATCAAAGCTTCATTTTATGTAGGTATTCATATTTCAACAGGAAGATTTATGTAAAATCCTTCCAAAATTAGACAACATGGCGTACCGTAGACATAAAAAGGGTTCACAATATTTATCTGGGGCGCATTAAATAACGGTAGCATTGGAATAACAAATGCCCACCGTTGGGAGCAACAATAGCCCGAATATATCACTGGCAAGCAGCCTAGAGGGCCGCAATTTCCGAAATAGCTCCCGCAACTCGGCCGTGTTTTCAACTCTGGCGAGTAGCGAATCTACGATTGAATGCTTGGAAATATCAAAATACATCTGATTTTGTGTTATTGTTTTACGAAGATACGAAATCGTTGGTAATGCCTAAAATGGGCACCTTGAAAATAATGTGGGAAAGAAGTTAAACTCTACAACTTTATTTTCATAAAGATGGCACTATTACTTAATCTGTGAAGATGGTATGTTTTACGTCATATTCGGTTGTTGGTTACGGCTGAACCGATTTTGTTGAAATTTGGTGTGGAGATGCATCAAACCCTGAGGCAGGACATAGGCTGCGTTTTACAGCGATAAATTGTTACCGAGGAAAAAAACATATTCAGCGGCGAAGCTGGGGGAAACAGCTAGTTTTAAATAATAATATTGAAAATGTCAGAAAGAGCGTCAGTGGCCTCGGGGATAAGACGCGACCTATCATATCGAAAGGTCCGAGGTTCGATCCCCGGTTGGGCCATGTACCAATGGGTTTTTTCTCGAAACTTAAGTACATGTAGGTACTGACTGCTCTCAAACGGTGAAGGAAAACATCGTGAGGAAACCTGCATACGCCGAAGAAGAAATTCTTAGGCGCATGTGAAGTCCACCAACCCGCACTGGGCTAGCGTGGTGGACTATAGCCCGCACGCCCTCGTTGAGAGGGTAGGCCTGAGCCCCAGCAGTGGGAAGATTAATAGGCTGTTGATGATGATAATGATTGAAAATGTCCAGTATATACCGAGTATGGTGACGGTTATTGCAGATGGTCCATCAGTGCTGCGGTGCTGGACCATTCTACTTCAATCAAATAATTGATTTGATTCACAACACTCTATATTTAGTTTAAAGTTTCATTTAATTATTTTTAGTACTCGTACAAAGAGCATGATTCGCTTAATTTGATATAAAACTGCGTACGCTCTAACTAGGTGAAACTAATGAAAATAAAACGGAACAGAACAAAGGGGAATTACCAATCTCGCTCGAAATTCCCACGACTGCATTTTGGTACCTGGCTCGGAAGCCAATGATAATTAATAATTTAATTTGCACATCTCTTTAATGAACTATCTTTTCCCATAGCGTCGCTCGCGTCGGCTTGGAATGTATAGTTTGTATGCGGAGATCTTAGAGCAACACCCCGTGTTACCCCCGGACGCCATTACCTATTTGTATAGTGTTCTTCCGATGAGAAACACCCTATAATTTTCTACGAAATCTAATAACACTTTTATAACTTCTCTGGAAAGTATTACAGTAAATCCAAATAGATACGTTTCAGTACAGCGAATGACCGGGTGGTCTTGTACTTTTGTCAGAGAATAACGCCTGAACTGAACAGTTCACGCATCTATATTGGAGATCAGATTATTTATTCCTGCGACGAAACTTCTTGATTGAGTCCCTTAGCAATATCCGATCAAATGTTCTCGTTTGAATCACGATGGCGATTGGAATGTATTATTTCTAAAACCTACTGTTTGAATAAATATTGCCTGTTATAATGGTAAGTGTGTAAAGATTAACTAGGATGATTGAATAATTTTTGCTTAAATCATTAGCAACAAAAGTAATCAAGTAACACAATCGTTAGTATAGGTGCTCGCGTTTCAAACAAAGCCTCTCTCACAAAAGAATGAGTTAAGCCCATGTAACGAGAGCTTGTTAAAATGTTTAATCCGCTCTGAAATAAATGTGATTGAAAATGCACCACCTACGGACGGACGGGTCGGTACGCAAACAGGGCCGAATGTAGGTATCTGTGGTATTATTTAAAGAGCCCCTCTCTCTGTCATGTTTAAATATTGTAATTTACTTCAGATGCAGAACAATAGTAGTAGTCGGCAATGAGCATAGCACGCCGGAAAAAATCGATTCAGCATGTCAACATTAGAATGTTCATTCTGCTGAAAATAGTCGTGCCATTTTTTTACGTATCTTACTTAAATAAAAGGTAAAACATATTGTTATAGTTTTTATAAAGTAATTTAGCGTCAGATACAGCAACAGTTAAAACATTTTCAACAGAACATTTATAATAATAAATGTATTGGACAAATTCACACACGGCTGTTAGCCCCAAATTAAGCCGATGTTTCTCCTAGGGCACTCAACAACTGATAAACATACGTACCTATATACTTTTACATTAAATACATAAATATGTACATACAAACACCCAAAATCCGAAAACCAACAGATATGCTCAATATACAAATGTTGGTCCTGGGTCCCGGATGGGAATCGAACCAACGACCTCTGGCGTAGAAGGCACGGTCACTACCAACTATGCCAACAGGCCAGACTTAAAACAATCCTTAATAAATTCCCGAATAATCGTATGATTCGCTCATGCATATTTATAATCCTCATAGAATAAAACTAAAATGTCAAATGCAATCGCTGTTGTAATTTTGTATGGCAACGGCTTTAAGATGACATGGTTGGAAGACAGGGGACCAAATATAGCCCCCCCCCCCTGCCTGTATATGTTCTTGTCATTACGTCGAATCAACGGAAAGAAAAAATTGATGCCACGTGACGTGTGTGGCAATGTTTTATTTTGGCACGTATTTTTTCGTGAATCCAGTGTTTACCTCGTGTTTATTTACGGCCTCCGTTTGTAATCTTTTGAATACCTATGTATATTTCATTTGTTCATTTACTAGTTCTTTTTGTGTTACCTAACGTTGCAATTCGAGATACTAAAAGTGTTTCGAAACTATTATTGTATACAATATTAGAAAGTAACAGTCTTTGATGGACAGAGAATATAATTTACAAGTTGAAGAAAAAATATACAGTGGTGGACAGCTAATTAGAAACAGATAGTACGACTATGTATGTTGTAAATGTAATCAATATTTCTACTGAAATTCATCAGAGATCATGGACTATTTATTTCGTCACTATGTACTACATGGTCTTAGTTTTAAAACAAACCACATTTTATGATGATCATTTAATATTTAAAATAAAAAAGTCTGTACATCTCAACAAATACCAATTTCCTTAGTACTGGCCGCTGGACAACTAATTAGAAACAGAGAATGGTTAATGTTTATACTGGTTTTATAGATGAAATTAAAATAAAATTACTTTGTTAGCTCAACATTATAGCTAAGTTAGCTGTAATGTTATGAGTTTTGTCGCCGTTTTTAAATTATTTCGTCTAATTTTATTGTTAAAATGGGTAAAAGCAAGAGTTGTGATGCATCGACCATAAAAATTATAGTGAATTTGCATTGCAATCGAATTGGACGTACAGAAAGATCGTCAATCATTTGGAGTGTTCCGTGAAGATAGTTTTAATGCCATTGCACATTACAAACAACACGGGACAACGAACAACGTACCTAGAAATTTACGGCCAAGGAAGTCCACGTCTCGTGAGGACAGACTTATGATTCGTTTAGCTAAGGCAGACCCTATAAAAGGTTCGAAAGTAAGTGTTTTGTAGACATGATCTTTGCAACGTATCTGCAAGGCTAGTCCGCAGGCGGCTGCTATAAGCAAATTTGTTTGGAAGAGTTGCTAGGAAGGTGGCACATCTTACTATGCAAGATAGGGAAATTCAAACAAACAAACATTCGCTAGAAAGTATGGCAGTTGGACAGTCCACCAATGGAAAAAAAAATTCTGACGAAACTAAGATTAATTTGATAAATTCTGATGGCAAAAGGTACGTACGTCGCCCAATCAATGAGGCATTAAATAACAAGTACACGAAAAAGACAGTTAAACATGGCGGTGGAGATGTTAAAGCATGGGGATGTTTTTCCGGACACGGGGGGTTGGTCCTGTGAGAATGATTGACGGCATGTTGGATTAGTTTCAGTTCAAAAATATATTGGTGATGACGATTCCATACTCTGACAAATATTTACCAGTTACTTGGATATTTCAACAGGATAATGATCCGAAGCACACAGCTAACAGTGTTATAGCATTTCTTAGAGGTCAATTGGTGTCTGTGTTAGAGTGGCCAGCAAATAGTCCGGATCTCAAACCAATCGAGAATTTGTGACACACTATGAAAGAAAACATTGTCAGATGAACGTATCACCAATATTCATGAACTTTATGACACTTTTGCAGAAGCTTGGAGATGTATTCCTGTGGAAAGGTGTGGAAAATTAATAGAATCAATGCCACGTCGGTGTAGAGCTGTAATCAAAAACAGCGGTTATCCAACCAAGGACTAATCGTCTGTGGATAAAGCATTTGTATTATCTAACCGTATTAATTCTTGTTATTATAAAATTTGTTCATGTTTTGTCATAATATTTTTCTGTTTCTAATTAGTTGTCCGCCATGATGTACTGTAAAATGTCGACTTCTTGCATAATGTTTCATAAATTATACTAACTACAAGTGTTGATTGGTATTTGACCACCCAGCAAATCAACACGTGATAGAGCGGGTACATTAGATATAATTTTAGCCGTCTCTGATACTTAAAATATTATTTACTTGGTTAAGTTGATTGAAACTAAAAGCTTTCATACTGTGTTTCTAATTAGCTGTCCACCACTGTATATGAGCTTTAATAAAGAAACAGCTTGAGTTTTAAAAAGATAAGCACTAATTTAGCAGGAATTACTGGCTTTATGAAGTATACAAAGCTTTACTTAACCCCTAGTTTTTCTTAATATAATTAAGTTGTATAATGTAAAAAAAAATACTATTATTTATTTTGAAAGACTTAGGGCTTCTTTCACCACTTCCTGATATTGTTACAGATAGTAATCTTAGTGATAAACTAATCTATCAGATAAATCTGTGTAATAGACTATATAAAATATATAAGATATAGGCAATCAGATACATGTGAAACCAAAAAAATAAACTATCTGTCAGATAACCTGCAGATAGGGTATCTGGGACATTATCAGCAAGCGGTGTAAGAGGCCCTTAGTTTTAACTTCATTTTTATAGCCGTTGTGTCCAACCAGTTGCTTTATTATTGCCTCGTTATGTAGTCTGACCCAACCGAATGCAGTATTTGCACGAAAGGTTAACCTTTTAGAGTTTGGTCATCAAATTGTGCATGAGATGCAATGAGCGTATAGTGGGAGGTTCCGGCGCAGACGTCGCGACGAACGGGATGGCTGGCCATAACCAGCTGAAAATTCAGTGTGGGGCCAATGCCTTCGTATAGAATTTCGTTCTTTGGTGTCGCAAACATGGTAGATAATGCTAGGGCTAAAATTCCGCAGTGCTTAGATATTTTACATTGCGATGCAATTTTGGAATTAATCATGCATTCAGCTTACTTTCAGCCGTTGTGGGCGTCAGGAAGAAGTCGTCTTGAATATGGTTGCCTGGAAGAAATCACTTAAAGCGACAAGACTGTCACTAACTGTAGTTTAGTAAATTATCATAATGTAAACTTTTGATATAATTTGGTGCTCAATAAAGTATATTTGATTTGATTTGACTGTCAGAATTTTACTGCTTAGATACTTATCTGCAAATTGTATCAAACAGCTTTTATTTGTGCTACAAAGTATATTGTATCTAATATTCTATTATATCTAAGGTCGAGTATAAATCGTCGTGATTAGTTCATGCATCTTTTATCTTCTACTTTATGTCCAAGCCATACATTTACACCATACACTATAAGAATATGACGCTCACAAGAAGTGATTCTACAAATTGCGCATTTTGTCGGTGTCCCGAGGGGCGCCTGCGTTATTCCCGGCCCGTTCAAACACATACACCGAGCGCTGGTTTCGTTCTATCAGTTTCCGGTACATCACCCTCGCTCTCTGCGCGATGCTTTGTTTCTGACATCGGATCGTAGGAGAAAATACTACGTTAGGAACATTCAGCGACAGGAGATTCTTAACCTTCACTATAATACTAAGGTAAAGAATGTTCTTAAAATTCATCTCATCATCATTCATTCCACACTGTTCCGATTGTTACGATGTATATTAGGCGATTGCTATAATTTTTTAGTACATTACCTTAATCTTATACATTATCAGACTCAGAAAGCAAAAGCACGCGAGAAGTAATGCTACGGCGTAGCGAGAGCGTAGCACTACCTTTAAATAAAGGTAAGTATGTATGTAGGTACGTATTTCTTATTGTCAGAAAATTTTGACAAAAAGAAATATATACTTACATACGTATCTTGCTTGCCGCTATGTCCCCGACGGGGTAGATAGAAAGAAGTACCTACCTTATACTAATAAAGATCCAGTAACAGAATCACTTCACTATAAGTAAGCCCTAATCAAAATTAGAACCGAAACACGGCAGAAATGTACAAACTGGTACGGTTGTCGGTAAAAGCATAGAGTAAGTAATGTAAAAGTAATGATTGAAACGACAATTTTATGTCTTCGACCGCAGATTATGTCATTGTTACGAAGCCCGTCACTGACCTATGGCATTTATGAATATGACTTTGTATTTATCGCCTTGTATCGCCATTTTCAGCCACCAAAGTATGGTTGTGTTTAGTATTAATGCGGGTGAATTTGGCAAATAAATCAATAAATAGAAACTAAATCGTAAAAAATAAGCTGTATTTTTACAAACGCTGTCTTTTATTCATTAATGTGAGCCTCGGACGGATAATTAAGGCATTTTTGCTACAAAATGTTGCTCACAAAAGAGGGCCTCGGGCGGAACACGCGAGGTTTCCTTTTAAATTTTAATTATGAAGAACGAATCTTGCACTGATTAGTATCAACATCATGCCACTGAGAAAACAAAGAACAATATACCCACATCATCTTTTGAAATGGACAAAAATTATAATTTTTAATTCTCTCTCTTCTCAGAATACAAAAGATAAGTATAATTAAATTTAAGACAACATCTAAGTTTGCAGGGTGCGTTTACGTTAATGGTTCTTAATTTTATAGATCAAAAAGGATTTCGAAAGGCATCTTCAATCAACAAACTTAAAAAGCGAGTAAGTTGGTACAGACATTTATTAAGACGTTTTATTATGTCTAACGGTAAATTAGTTGGCTCTTATTCTGTTTAATAGCAATGTCGAGTCAGAACTTCTTAGATGTTGCGATACTGCTACTGCTGCTAGAGGTGGCTATAGGATCAATGATATTAGTACAGCAAAACAGGAACTTTCGTTTCGTTTTCGTATGTTATGCAGGCGGTGACGCGGGCAATACCTAGTCAGGTTTAAATTGATGTCTGCTCGGGTGCCTCGTATGACCAGGCTCACAGAATAAAATCTACAATTTTCCTTGACGGTATTTCCGTGTTTTTCGTTTACTTAACACCAATTAGTAAAAACACGTGGCTTATTATCTCAAGATTAACACTAATTAAGGCCCTACGGTGTCCGGGAGAGGCTCAAAGCG
Organism: Metalampra italica; assembly: GCA_949699065.1. Classification (NCBI taxonomy): domain Eukaryota; kingdom Metazoa; phylum Arthropoda; class Insecta; order Lepidoptera; family Oecophoridae; genus Metalampra; species Metalampra italica. The sequence goes on from OX452983.1 coordinate 5,808,360, forward strand.
AGAGGCAGTGCCTTTGAAAACATTGCTGACACGTTTAAAGTTAAACGCTCAAAATGTTTGCTAAGAAAATAATTATTGTAGCATACCTAATTTACCGCTATCGTGAGCTGCACGCATACATTTAGACGCATCAGCACCTTCATCATCAGCCTGCACTAGTCCACTGCTGGACATAGGCCTCCCCCAAGGCGCGCCACTGAGTCCGATCTTCGGCTCTCCGCATCCAGTCATTGCCAGCCGCCCTACACAGGTTGTCGCTCCATCTAGCCGGGGGGCGTCCCACAATACGCTTGCCTAGTCGTGGTCTCCACTCGAGAACTCGTCTACTCCAGCGGTTATCGGTTCTCCGACAGATGTGACCAGCATTGCCACTTCAACGTGCTAACCCTTTGAGCTATGTCAAAGGCTTCGGTTCTCTGGCGGATCTCCTCATTTCGGATCCTATCTCTCAGAGAAACTCCGAGCATAGCTCTTTCCATAGGCCACTTTGAGTTTTCGGACTAGTCCCACTGTCATTGTCCACGTTTCGGCGCCGTACGTCATTACCAGAGGTCGGCGGGGGTGTGCTGTTTTCAGTTTTTGCATAACATGGACATACCTTATCATTCAATGATAAATGCCCCATGTGCAATTTTAATAAACTAAAAAAATGATTTTATTTAGGCTGCGTTTCTGCTACGAGCTTTCGCCATCAAAACAAATAAATTTTATTAGAAGCTACGGAATGTGATTATTGATATTACATTCAAGGCGAAACTCAATAAAAATTGAAAATATAGAAAAAATATAGTTAATTATTACAATAGCACAGAAAATTTACAATAAAAAAATTCAGTTGTGTCTTCTTTTAATATTTCTTTAAGGATCTTATCCATATTAATATCTACAAGACACAACTACATGACATTAATGACGTAATAAAAAACTTTTAACAAAAAGTAAAACCGACTTCAAAACCACAAAAAGGCACTAAAAAGCGTAAAATAACTTTTTTATTTTAATCCAAAAGACAGAATCCGGTTACGTATTATTTTAACTAAAATATTATTACAATATTTGCTATGTACTGATCTGTTTGTAGTCGGTGCCAAGCCGGTAGTAGGCTAAGTCTCCCGTGCGCCATTCCATAATATGTTAATTCATTATCATCTTATCAGCCTGTAGACGTCCACTGCTGGACAAAGGCATCCCCCAAGGATTTCCACGACGACCGGTATATGTTAATTAAGCTGTTCATATTGCTAGTCGGTCTTGGCACCGACTTCAAACAGATCAGTACATAGCACATATTGTAATAATATTTGAGTTAAAATAATACGTAACCGGATTCTGTATTTTGGATTAAAATAAAAAAGTTATTTTACGCTTTTTAGTGCCTTTTTGTGGTTTTGAAGTCGGTTTTATTTTTTGTTAAAAAGTTTTTTATTTTTCCATTTTTAGTGTTAATATATTTATAATAGTATTCGTTGCATCCCTAATAATCCCCGTAAAAAGATCTAGGTAGGTAGGTACACCGCAAAACTTGCTGCGGCGGCGGCGGTGCGAAGGCGACAGCGACAAAACCGCGCGCACAGATGGATACGCCCCACGCGGCGCGGCGGCGCGCGGCGGTGCGGAGTGGCGGCGGTGCGTTGTATTCCTTTGTAGTATATGAGAACTGCCACACAAAGCGGCGGCGGCGCGGCGCGGTGCGGAGCGTTCTTCATACAAACCGATTAATACAATTCCTGTCTGAAGGGGTCCGCTTTATATTCGCTTTCCGCAGATTCGCCGCCGCAACGCTTTCGCAACGCCGCCACCCTATCTGTATTGCGCTTTAGCGTTGTAAAGTATTTCATCACCATTACCACTTCATTCGCGGTAAAATACTACACAGACTTCCCCCCCCCCCCCCATCGCCCCTATCTCCTATCCCTGCCCCCCCCCCCCCTATCTCCTCTTCATGCCCTCTATTTCCCCCCTCTCCCTCTCCCCTAACCCCTCCCACACCCTCCCCTCCCCCAGTCCCCCACCCCTCCCCCTCTCCTTCCCCTCCTAGCCCTCCACCTACTATGCCGTAACTCGAACTATGTATGTAAATTTGAGGGTTTTACTCGATTTCCATCGGATCCCTTCATCAGATCCTAACTTGGTGACAATGGGACCACCTCGGGATCGGACCCTCTCAAACGAAAAAAAATTTTTTGAAATCGGTCCACAATTGACTGAGAAATCGGTGAACATATATAAAAGGAAAAAAAAAAAACATACATACAGCCGAACATAGTACCTCCTCCTTTTTGGAAGTCGGTAAAAACAGCACACCCCCGCCGACCTCTGGTCATTACGGGTAGGACGCACTGGTTGAAGGTCGCATCGGCACCTTGCGCAGAGGTAATAGCGGCTACATTGCAACATTTTGTTATAACCCGAACTGGTAGCCCACCGTACGTACCAGCTTGAACTCTAAATTACTTCGAATATTGTCTTCTTGACAGAATAACTTCCGAATACTGAAGCACTAATTAACATCACTATCACTTTTTTGCCGTTTCAGCCCAGCGTAAGACCTAAATTAATGGACACATAACATAAATGAGCCATCCTTTTCAGTATTCTAAAGGTTACAACAAAACAAGGTATACTTTTAGTTTAAGAATTGATAGTGTCTAAAGAAATAACTTTGCAGCGATCGATGTTGTGTTGGATATTTCAAGAATTTTTTTTTCATAGTTTATACGCGGTGATAGCTACCATTAATCAAGCTGTTCTGAATATAGTATTATAAATTTCCACAATTCAAATCTCAATTCATGTAACCCCATCCGAGCTCGGTCGCTCGCTCTGAGCCCGCCTGAGCCCGCCACGTGTCAGCATTCGGTCGAAATAATCTGATTAGGAACGTAATTTCCTGTGTCGCCGAATGATTCGTCCGTCATCGCATCTGGCTAGGCACAATAAACATTACGTTCAACTGACAAAACATTTTAATTAATATCGCATGAAATATTATTCAAGATGGTTTCTCGCGATGCTATGCGCGTTAATCAAATGACGCTGAAAAGAATACGATGATATTTTATTAACTTACTAGCGGACGCCCCGTGACTTTGTCCTTATTAAAAAGTATCCTGTATTCTAGTATACAATAAGATTAAGCTATCACTGTACTAAGTTTCATCAAAACCCGTTCAACCTGATTGAGTATTACGAACATCCAAATTTTCACATTTAAATGTAGTGATTCGATGGTATTGCGCACTTTCTATTTGGCTGGTTACACCTAAAAGAACAGAAGAACCGCACAGTGATACGGCCTGCGGTACCGATGTTTTTAGAGCCCCAGGGCGCGTAGCCCGCCAACGCCGCCTCCGTTACCAACTGAATTGGAACTGGTATCGGAATTCCTAAGAAACATTTTCATTTGACCTCGGCGTTACATTACCATTTATCAGCCAACAATATACTAAGAGGTGATTGTTTCACAAATTATTCACATCATTCTTGGGGCGCCGTATACCCAGCAAGTCCGGGTCCCTTTCAATTATGCGGTCACGTGTGTAATTCGGCTAATGATACCATTTCGTGACTACCATTCGAGTTTAGTGTGCCGTTCGCGCCGTTCCAAGGTGTTAAATGGAACTTTCGTGTTCCGCCCACGTGATATCATCTCGTTCCGTATTTAGGTTAGATTTTAACAGCGCCTGTTGTATACTAACACATCGGTATGAAGTATTGCTTTTCAATTTCGACAGGCATTTTCAATAAATCAACCATTCTCAGATTTTTGTCATTACACGTTATTGATACATATACATACGAATATCAGGCGACATAACAGAACTTAAATAGGCGTGAATCTGTTTATCCTTTCGATATTCATTCGATCATTAGACGGCAGTAATTTTCAAATAAAATAACAGTAGCTAGATTACAACAGCTTTAAGTAGGTATAGGTAATTCCTTTTATACTATAGTAATTTTGCCTCAGGAATTAATACCTTCAAACACCGTAAAATCTATTTATAGCTTGATTTATTTCAGACTGACACGCAGAATTAGCTCGGCAGCGATTTAGAAAAGAAATAATAGAACCTCCCATCCAGCTAGCTCTGTGAATCACTGAATTACGTCCGATTCGATTTTATTAAGACCTGCACATTGCACAAGCTCGCTTTTTGTCGTTGCTTGATCCCATTTTACTAGGATGGGATTATATGTCGACATTTTGGTATTGAAAGATCCGATTCAATTGCAAAGTCTAACCGCACCGCACCCAATTCTACTCGTATTACGTAGCACAGCATCAATATTTTTCATACGAAAAGAAGTACAACGCTATTGACCAAGGCTACATTGTTTGACATTGCTGTAATTTGCCACTTCTAATATCGTGCTTTTCGTTCGAGTTCAAAGTGCCAGATAGTAAGGTACAAACCGGTCAAATGAGTTGTAGAAGAGAACTCTACCAGGGCAGCAATGAATCGTGAAGGTGTGTAGTTACCTACGTCGTAACTATTATCTTACCTGTAGTGCATTGCGAATTTTAAATATCCTAAAAAATTCAAAGTTACACCAGAATTGAATTGTTTGTAATTATTTGTGGCCCAATGACTTCGATTTTGATTCAAATCAATCGCAGTGTAATTGCTAGAGTAATATTATAATCAACTGGCATGTTCCAGACTGCAACCCCAGTCTACAAATGTAAGACAATGCAGTCGAGAACACAATATCCTCAGTTCAGTTGAGAAACCAAACTTGGCTTCATGGTTCATGAACTAACTTGTTATTAACTTCCGCGCTCTCGGCGTTTTGATATTGATTAATCTGCATTCGGTTAGCGGGATGATCCGGTTAAGGTGGAAAGAGGGGGTGATTGGGGGTTCAGTGTAACCGGATCCTGCATTGCCGTCGCAAATGAGAAATGCTATAAGTTTGGCGCATAATTATGTATTAGGTACTACGGTTTTGAAGAATTTAGTAGGCAGGGCACATCGCTCGTAGAACTGACGGCCGTTGGGGCAGATAGTTCTCGAGTGGCGACTACGTACCGGAAGACGCAGCGTAGGCAGGCCCCTCACAAGGTGGACCGACGAATTGGTGAAGGACCCAGCTGGATGAGATTAGCGAGGGACCGGTCGTCGTGGAGATCTTTGAGGGGGATGCCTTTGTCCAGCAGTGGACGTCTTTCGGCTGATGATTATGACTACGGTTTTACACATTAAACGAAAGGCAATAAGTAATAATCTGATATTCTTTTGGAGCACAACCGTTCTGCGACAAATTATGTGGCATAGCCACAGCCAGTACAACATTTTGTTCACTTACTGAAAAATAAAAACTTCACAAAAACTCACTTTCCTATTTTCAAGAGAAGCGATAGAGGCACACAAAAACAGACAAACTTTCTATACAAAGAAAAATGTTCTATTTTTACATCGACAACTTCAATATACAATCGGATTTTTATTGATTTAAAGTGAAACCGTGGACTCTTCCCATGGATACAGTTGAAATGGAATCACCTCCCCGCAATTACATTAGCCAAATTGTATTTGAATGAGAACCTCAGTCGCCGTAGAGAAATAAAATTCATTACTTTGAGTGATACCAAATTCCTGCTGTGTTTATTTTTACCAGTGTAATATGTCTTTTGGTACAAAATGTTAATATAATACAAAATTATATTGCGGTGTCATGCTATGTAAAAGCTCTCGTTTCGCAAACTACCTCTTAAATAATTAGTCATCATCATCATCAGCCTGTACTAGTCCACTGCTGGACATAGGCCTCCTGCAAGGCGCGCCACTGAACCTGATCTCCGATACTCCGCATCCAGCGGGGGGGCGTCCCACACTACGTTTGCCCAGTCGTGGTCTCCACTCGAGAACCCGTCTACCCCAGCGGTTATCGGTTCTCCGATAGATGTGACCAGCCCACTGCCACTTCAACGTGCTAACCCTTTGAGCTATGTCAAAGGCTTTGGATCTCTTCGGATTACTTGTTTCGGATCCTATCTCTCAGAGAAACTCCGAGCATAGTTACTTCCAAAGCCCGTTGAGCGACTTTGAGTTTTCGGACTAGTCCCACTGTCAGTGTCCACGTTTCGGCGCCGTACGTCATTTAGGACGCACTGATTGAAGTATTTTGCCTTCAGACTATGCGACGAGAAGATATGATATAACTTCCCAATATCTAGTAAGTATACCTACCTTATATTATTGGTTCTGAAAGAAAATACACGACGTGAAGTCAGTCAGTCAATGTAGAGATAGGTATAACTCCCTAAATCTCCACGCAGCGTGTCGGTGGCACGTTTTATCTCTTCCACTACATGGACCGCCCTTAGGGTGTTTGTTTCTTACGATTGATACGCACACAGTCGCCGTCAAAACTTGATGAATAAGCTTCAACACCCAGGAAACGTACGTACAATGTGCAACATTTCTTCTTGCATAGGTATCGTAATTTTGAGTTCCTTCATAAGAGTTAAATCTATAAGTAGTATAAGTACTAATATTATAAAGCTGAAGAGTTTGTTTTTTTAACCTTTTTAACTTCACCTTTTTAACTTTAACCTTTTAAGTTCAAATAAAGAGGAGGTTTTCAATTTTATGTATTTAAAAAAACTTTTACCTCAGGACTCCGTCATATAAAAACCGATTTGTTTTTTTTAATTATTTGTCAGTTTTCCAGATTGGTCTCATTTACACGACTCTTAGGAGCCAAGCAAAAATAATAAAATGCAGAAATAACTTATAAAAAGCGGGTGAGGCCGCGGGAAACAGCTAGTAAATAAATAAAATAAGTTTATTTCATTAACCTATTTTCAAATTTAATCGCGATCTCCTAGTGGGCAAATTAATTCGCCTGTGTCAGGCAGGAGAGCTCGCCCTTGCATAGCTCTTACTTAGTTCAGTTCAGATCTTGCTTTACTTTATCCATAGCCTAGTTTACTGCGGGACCACGCATCCCCCAAAATAATGAATCTGCACACGTGAGTTGGTGATCGATACTGCTGCCCGTCACCTGGTTTTATCTACTGATTTATTTGGTTATATAAGTATGCCTTTTAATAGGAAGAGCTCGGAAACCTTTGCCGCGTATTTTACTTTCAATGAGCGCTAATTAATAAACTAGCTATTTCACCGTGTACCTATAAAATATCTTCTATCAAATTAATTTAGTACAAAATTCTATTAAATTTTACCTCTATTTTCCAACAGACTCTTTTCTAAACTTTAATTAATTTTCGTTGAATGTAGAAGCCACAATACTGAAAATCGTTTTAAGGATACCCTATTTGTAATTTCTTACAATTTTCTCTTTGCTAATTTTTAATGAAACTAAAAAGAAAGACAAATGTCGCTGCTATCTGAAGGAGGCAAATTTATTTTTAAAGCTATCGATCGTTGTCATCTTTTTGCAATATATTTTTACTGTTTTATCTATAATTCGTACTTATTTAATTTTGAAAGCGTCGTACCTACCTTAATTCTTGAGAAAGCTTTAAAAAATATAATTAGGTACCTGCGGCGATTTTCGTCACGTTATAAATTCCAGACGCAAATCCGAACCTTTCTTATTATTTTAATCTATTCCACCCTCGGGAATGCAGCAGTACTTGTAACTGGGTATTAAATAAGGGTAATAATGGCATATAACAAATGTTGCCGCTGGGCGACACGACAATGCCTCGTACATCTAGGGCGAACTACTAGTGTTGCAAAAGACTCGAGGCCTCAAGCCCTAACATTATGCAGGACTCGGTGCGCACACTCGAGGCCTCAAGTCGCGTCGAGACCGAGGCTTTCCGCCTCGAGTATATTCATGAAGCCTTGTGTCTTAGAAAAGATCGGGTCTTGCGAAAAGCACGAATTTCACTCGAATGTTAGTAAATGTGTCAGTTTTCGATAATAATTTGAAACAATATTACCTACATGAAGACAGTAGCACTAAATATATAAACAAGCGTTGACCGAGCGAGCGAAGCGTCTCAGTTTCGAGATTGTCCAAAAATGCTTTTGTCCGTCTGTCTGTCTGTATTTTTCAACTGATTTTGACGAAAATTTGGCATGGATATCATAATAAAATAAGACTCGAGTCTTTGCAACACTACGAACTACCTCTACAAAGTCGAGTCTCGAAAAATTTACATCGAGTCTTAATAAAATTAGACTCGAGTCTTTGCAACACTACGAACTACCTCACCTCTAGAAATGTTTCTTGAAAAATTAGAATGGGAAATGCGAAGATATTGCCTTTGCCGCTTAGAAACAGCTTGATGAATGTACAGTCTTTGCCATATTATATCTAGTGGTCATGAGACTTTGTTATATTTTTAATTTCTTAAATTAAGACTACCTTCCTACCTAGTTAAACAAATGAGACAACATTTTACGTGTTTCAAGAATACCTTTATATAGTTTTCGTTAATAAATTAAACACGGTCTCAACTAAGTCGATCTTGTCTTGAAGCATCCTTTTTCCCGTGCACCTAACAAATCAAAGCTTTTTTTTGCCGGTTTTTGGGTTTTCACAGCATCACACACTTAAGTGTGTGGGTACCTAAACCCTAATGCTGACTGATGTACACATATAACGCTATCATGCATGTGCCAAATTTTTAAGGCCATTACACACGCGCGCGTAACGGCGCAGATTTATCAGCGTCGCTGATAGCCGCGGCGCTAAGCCGAGCGATAAGTCGCGTCGCAATCGCGTGACACGAGCTTCGTATGTCGCCTGACGGAGGTGCGTGGGTACCCCCCGCGCGCTGAAGGTGGGTATACAGATAACCTCGGATTATACAGGGATGGATGACAAGTATAAATAGACAGGCGTTTGTTGTAGCATCCAAATTTGTTGAAGTGTTTTGAGATGCAACATAAATGTATACGCTCTACGCAAAGCTATAATAAAATTATGACACGCCTTTAGAGTATGAGAACTGAAAACCCTATTATGACACTCTTGAACTAACAATGAGTATATCTGCAAGTGTCATAATGACCCTTAATTAGTCCATAACCTATCTACTATTATTTTATCGTAATAATATAGACTTTTTAGAACCTCGAAACGTATCTTTACAATACTCGCAATGAATCTGTGAATAAACTTTTCCATTTCATCGAATCCCTAGAGATGAGATGAATAGAAATGATATGTCACATGCAATGTATATATTTTGATAAGGTCACATTCCGTTTTATAGCTCTGTGAAATGAGCTTTCATTGATAAGATAAAGAAGGATCATGGGCATACGTAGTTTTAATATATTCTGCTCCATAAATACTAGTTCGAATCCTAGAACTTTTTTCACGGAGCCAAGTCACAAACGGGTAGAAAGGTACGGCTACGCCACACAACTTTCTCACTAATTGCCAAAAAAAATATTTCCGTTTTTTTTGTTATGTATTAAATACTTCACATATCAAAATCACTTAATCTATTTCCGGCACGGAAAGCAAACACTTGAAGATGGGACTGACCCCCTGACCAGAACATGACTAAAAGCAGATTATGACTAAGGCGAACATGACACCCACCTAACAACCATGCCTGTCCAGGTACCGAGTCAACGTGTGGAGCCGTTAGCCAGTTAGTGGAGCGCTTTTCTTGCTGACTATACATCATCAACAGCCTATTAATCTCCCCACTGCTGGGGCTCAGGCCTACCCTCTCAACGAGGGCGTGCGGGCTATAGTCCACCACGCTAGCCCAGTGCGGGTTGGTGGAATTCACATGCGCCTAAGAATTTCTTCTTCAGCGTATGCAGGTTTCCTCACGATGTTTTCCTTCACCGTTTGAGAGCAGTCAGTAAATGTACTTAAGTTTCGAGAAAAAACCCATTGGTACATGGCCCAACCGGGGATCGAACCTCGGACGTTTCGATATCATAGGTCGCGTCTTATCCCCGATGCCACTGACGCTCTCAAAAATCTTTAAAATCCACGGACAGTCCTCTAAGAACGAAGCTATAGTTATTCATTTTCTAGTTCCACTCGCAAATCTTAAAAATTAACTACAATTAATTTTGCATTGAAAGGGATTTCGCAAAATAAAGAATTCGTTCATCATCATTTTGCAGAGGGGCCCCATTTATAACATTGTAAGCAGTGTGTACAAAAGCAATAGAGAACAAAGCGGGAACACAAAGCTCGTATCAGTCTGTTCGAAACTACGTTTCAGTTCAATTTCCCATTCGTGCTCACGTATTTTTCATCGGTTTGTAATCCCAGTGCAATCGTGATGCGGACAATCTGGTACCGGCCCGGGGTCGCGTGGCTTGACAAAAGACTCGGTAGATAGTGCATATTTGGAACTAGTGGATAATGTACGCTGGTTATGTCTGTTGTTCTGTATTGCCAGATAAACGATGAAAACTGGTAAAATTGCATGTCATAGTGTTCTTATACAACTTTCGATTCCTTCCACATCCAAACGCTTCCTTAACTCACTGCTTCCGCATCCAACCTCTTTCTTATCTGTTTCCTCATCTAACGGCTTTCTAATTCAACCGCTTTCGGGTACCCATTCTTAAAAATATATATTTCTAGGGATTATTATTGCTAACGCCTGAATATAATTCAATGTTTTTCTAAGTTAGAGTTCGAGGACAAATTATTTTTATAAAATCGGAATCAACCGAATAATAAATACATACTTACATATTTACCAAGATCCGTGTTATCGGGGAAGCCAGAAGAGAAGACGATTGAATAAAAATGTCAGCGATACAGATTTGGTGAATGCTAATCTAATCTAATTTAAAATTAATCTCCAAGATGAAAAGCCTCGGGGTCTGGCCGCAGTCGGGCGGGGCTCGCGACTCGAGGAGGATTGAGATGTTTTGGGTTTGCTCGTAAATTTCATTAGGGACAACGTTACCGTCGAGAGTCAAAAAGAAAGTACTGCCTTGAACTTTATCTATTTCCGGGACATTGCGTGAACCTATTGGGAGTTTTATTTTAATATTTAAATCATAGTGCTGCTTTGGTGTCTTAGTACATCTCAGTTTATCAATTTTTATGTAAAAATGTATTATGTAAGTATGTGAAGTTTTAGCTTTTTTTGTTTTTATCTTCATCATCAAATGCAATGGAAATTCTATAGAAGCATTGTTAGTATTTTAACACTTATGTTGCGTGTGAGCATTGTGTGAAGCAATATATAATAGATAGTGAACCTTCGTCTTATTAAATCCAACATTCCTTGTCAAGAAATAGTGCAGAAATGAAAAGACGATAAAAGATATGGTGGTAGTAAAACACTGACGCTCATGATAGTTATTACTTAGCGGGTGTTAAGTTTCTCCATAAAGGCCAATGGAAAACTTACCAAAATATTCACATACTCGCGCCCGCTGAAAGCGGTGATAAAGATTTATGACCCAATAATACTTTGATTATTTCTGAGATTCAAGCAAGTTGACTTTTATGAGGCATACGGCTCCTTATTTAGGCAATAATGTCTTTGATATCACCATCGCTCAGTGTCGTAAAGCATGGTGGATCAATATCTATACTCCGAAAAAGTAGGAGATGTTTTTATTGTATTTTAGTCGTACCGTAATACGACGAAAGAAAATAAAAAGCAACAGAGAGAAAATAGAAAATTACTCCAGAATTTTTACATACATTAGAAAGTACTGCGCGGTTAATTACGTTAAAAACGGTCAAATAATTATTTAACAGGCAAACATTAAGTTTTCCCATAAACCGTAGTTGCTATTGGATGGGCAGACAGTGTCTGATTTCCCCAACCTATTTTACATCTCCACGAGATCCCAAGTCTAAACAGTGTTTGGTACGCAGTTAAAATTAGTTTATCACGCAATTATAAAGTCTGTCTGAAATTTAATGGGCCATTAACATATTCTCCCGTGGCCTACTCGTACACGATGAAAGTAACGCGACAGTCGTCTTTATGTTCACATTTCAATTATAAATTTAATAAAGCCTTTCACTGAATGTATTGAATTGAATATAAGATTACTTCCTTGTATTATAAAAGTTTAATAATGTGACGCTTCCACAGAACTCAGAATAAATATAATGGCACTAGACATGTACCTAATATTCTACAGAAGACATCCTTTAAAAATTTAAAAACCGCATTTTTGCTTGAAAATTAAAAACCTTTCCGGTGAATCGTTACAATGGGAACTTTGTGCTTCACATTTGTATTACCTACTAACTTGTGAATATACTAACTACAAATTATTTAAACCTAGTAACTAACCGAATTATCGATTTTAGTTTAAAATATATAACTGGTTGTTTGAACTTACACTTCCGTTCGGAACTATTATCTCACCTGCGCTTACACTGCCCCACCATTATATTTTAGTGCAAATGAACGAACGTTTTGCAGATCAACCTTGAAAACCCCGTGCAATATAATTTCAATAAAGGTCGTAATATTAAATAGCATGATCCAAATGGTCGTTTATTGCTCGCCGACGCGAAGGGCAGGCATGCGTGTAATGAAAATTTTATTGCTAAGAATTACCACTTGACTTGACATTACGTACAATTTGAATGTATAATCGGGCCTGAGCAGTAATAATATCGTTAATAATACAATTATCCAATATTCTTCGGTATTTAAAACAGTTTTTAGACATTTGATATTATATCTATTGATAGGTACCTACCATAGTGTCTTCTTTGTGATGGGTGTTACTTTGTGCGCGAGTTGAATGTGACAATAGGTAACCTAAAGCTGCAAATGACAGCACCCTAAAACTATAAGTAATGGTGCAACTGTCTCCATTCTGCAACATTAATCATCGCGATTCTGAGTTTTGTGTGAGTTTCCAACACAGAGGTATTTTTATGAAAATCATAGGCTTTAGATGAATAAGCTGTAGTATTTTCTGGTAGTTAGAGTCTGTTTTTTATTTAAATGCGAATACAAGCAATGTCATAATGAGTGGTAAAGAGAAGCAAATGACATTTCGTTTATAATCGAATAATTGTCTTTCACACGCTCTCGTTCAATTATTCTCATTTACCTATGGTTGAATCCATAGACTAAGTTTTTTTTCTATAGTCTTTGGTATTTAAAACATTTTACAAATTATTCCTTTCCTGTACTTTTCAGTGCTTTTTCATTATCATATTACCAATCGACGTCCGCTGTTGAAAACAGGTCTTCCCTTGCGCTACTGCATTTATATGATACTTATATAGGTATATACCTCCGCCTTTCTCTTTTGGTATTTTCATTTTAGTCATAGTTATTGCGTAATTCTAAGCATCTATTCACATTTCGTATTAATAATCCACTAATCAACAATAAGGAAAGCATAATGGCATAAACAACATGTTGTTTGCTTACCGAACTAAGGCAGTTCAGTGTAAAGCAGGTTAGCGTAAACACTGCCTTATAGTGCACTCATTGCAATAGAATAACTAAAAGTGACTTCTACTAAGGAGTGTAATTTTTTGGCCATAATATGTGTATTTGTGTAATGCTAGTTTCTGCCCACCCTGCTATTTCCTTGTAAAAAAATATTTGTGTAATTATTTATAGATTTCAACTGTAAAAAAATCTTCAAAATCTGTTTATCTGCTACACTGTGAATGTCCGAAAGCACTCAATCTTAGGTTAAGTGGTCCCTACACGATCATGCTGCATGACATGCATTACGTGCTGTCACTCATGCATGACCGTCTAGTTCTAGTGATTGACATGCATGGCATGCAAACTACGTGCTGGCCGTGGCTTTACTGTACTATGTGATTGATAGCAAGCATGAGGGTCCATCATGCAGCATGATAAACACGTAAACGTGGTGCATGTCATGCCGCATGATCGTTTAGAGACCACTTTAGGTATGCAGTGTATCATAAGACATTGGTGTATGTTAGTATTTGGTCATACCAATCCACGACTGGTGAATCCTTTTTTTTCACCTGGGGAAATGCGTTATGCATACCTGACCTACTGGGGGGGAATTCCGGGTGATGTGGGACTCGCACCCACTAAAATTCATCCTCGACGTAAATCGTGGCCATCCTCGACGCAAATCGAGGGACTCCGGTTACTGGGACTGGTGAATCCTAGATTAACCTAAACCTAACCTATGATTTCACCGCATTCGGACATTCAAACTAACATATATCATGATTCATGGCGCAATCGAGTAGCAAACATCCAACCAAAATCATACTCGCATTTTATATTTATTTACATCGTTACATGTTTTGCAAGTGTATGCTGTCAATGGCCACATAGGTATCTCAATTCTCACATGATTATGATCAGGAAACGTTACTGCACCATTTATAATATTGGTCCCTTCTCGGAGCTCTATGGCTGTGGGTGTTACCAACGTGTCTGTCCGGTAATTGATGACATGCAATAATTCATCGTTTGTGTGGAGTCTCACGCTCGGGAGGAATGGACGGTAGTGTTGTCAGTTGAGTCGGAATAACACGATGAGTCCCGGAGTTTATTATGTCCCGATTATTTCACGCACCTATCTTTTAATTATAAGTTGACAAAGAGAAACAAAACTCGAAGGAATTGCTCATTTCTTCGACGCGTGACGTCCGAAAGAGAGCGAATAACAAACAATTCAATATTCATATAGGTTCATGTATACAGGTATCTAAAGGGGTTGTATTTAAATGCAATTTAAAAATAATAGCTTGATCCCACTTTAAAAACTAAATTTATTAACATTAGATCATTAATTGTTCTTAAAAAGTATATTTATATAATATCCGTAGGTATCTAAAGTAGGCACACGACATTTCCATAGAATAAATAATTTAAAGAAAGAAAAAGACAATGTTTGCTGGTCGATGATTTGTGAAGAAATTACAGGTCTAGGTTGATCAGGACTGAGAAAAATTTATAAAATGCAGCAGTATGCACATAAAAGATGGAAGGCGAAATACGAATTAAAGAAATTCTGTTTCATTGCCTCCGTCATCCTTGCTCATGTTTTTAATGAGCTTGATAATTGAATGGTGCGAATGGTTTATATCCATTTTTTTCCTAACAAATAACAAGACTGGGTGTCGTATTGTCCCGTTTTGTAAGATAATAAACGTGCCTACACTATACGTTTTTAACGGGACATGCCCGCCCAAGAGCGAGCGAAAATATAAAATAGCAATAGCATTTCAGCCCGCTGCGTTTCCATTTTCTTAGTGGAATCCATTTTTCCGGGGATAAATAGCCTATGCCAATCCCTATAATACCTACCTAAATCTGTATCCTGTCCTGTACTTCGTGGTCCCATATAAATCTAATCTTAAAAAATATTTCTTTAGAACCGTGAAATTGCGTTTTCGACATTATGCGTGTGGACGATTTATTTAGATAGATATAATTATACCTAAGTGTATAGAAACAGTGCACACTGTTTACATTATAAATAATTCGAGGGAATTAGGTAGTTAATTTGTTATTTGATAAATCTGAGTAGGTAGCCATGGTTGATTTTGTTTGGTCTTTTCTGACACGGAATTTTAATAAGTTTATTTTATTGAAAAGAATATATTCATAATAAGTGTACATATTCGCAGTAACATAAACACCGGAAAAGTCTATTTGGATTTTACGCCAGATGTTTAACTGGGGACTTTATTGATTAAACATCTTAGTCAATTGGTTAGGTAATTGTATAGTCGGACGTGTGATGACATCGAACAAGTCAATTTGAAATGGCTCTAGTCACAGATTTTTATCTAAACGGTAATAAAATTTGCCATTCATAGAATCCTAACGCTTAAAAAAGGTAAAACAATATTTTTAGTTGTATCCTTTTGTAGTACCTACTCATACAACGAACGTTTTTGATGTTCTAATTACTATTTATATAAATACTACTTCACAAGTGTTTATGTAGACCCTTTTTTCACTAGTTATTATGTAGTTATTTAATTCATACCACACGGAATTCTTTACAATGCGAAATTCCCCAAACCAGTTTCCGAATACTACGTCAGTGCATACAATAGCATCGATGGTGATATAACATTTACGCCATCGCGTGCACAGACAATGCGCTACCTATGTTATTGTGAACACAGGCAGGCGACCAGTCAGGTGTTGACATTCCAGAACATACTGCATCTATTTCATATACCCATACCGCTTGGGAGTTGATACTTTGCAAAGAAACTATCAATGTGCTAGATTGCTTTCACACTGCCTAGTAGGTACATGGTAGAGACGAAACAATGGGTGACTCAAGTGTGTTAGTGAAGCGACTTTTTATTAACAGATTATGTGTTAGGTACAATTTTTGTGAATGAAGTACATACGAGTAGGTACCTATAAGAATTGTTAAAAATTTCCAAGCACTGTTAATCAGGAGTTCCGTGTGACGATTGTAGATATTATTATGTTAACTCTTGCTCCGAAGTCCGACCGATTAGGAATTCTCTATTTGTTTAATGAAATTGATATTTTCGGAAATCTTTCTAGAAAATCTTTTAAATGAGCAGACAAAGTTTATATATTAAACAATATTGATGTCTGGGAGCCAAATGCGCTAATTCTGAACCATATTACAAAATCCAAACCCTAACCAAATATCCTGCATCTACACGTTTGGCAAACCTTTACAAACGCAAACGTGTGTAGGAGGGGTTTGGCTTGCATTTGTAAAGGTTTACCAACCGTGTGGATGCAGCATAACGTTTTTGGTTATGGTTTTATTTGGTAATATCGTTCAGAATTAGCGCGATTGGCTCAAAAAGGTTATACATCCTTGGATTGGCTCCCTGGATACCAAACAGATACGATATAGTAAGGGAAATTCTCAGAGGAATTACATAATTCCTCTGAGGGGAAATTCTTTCAGGTGATGAATTTTATTGATTTTATTTTAAAAATATGCTTTCCGCTCTCTAAAGTGTTTTGAAATAGATCACTGTTGGAGTCCATTTTACAAAGGATATTTTAAAAGCAAAACCTACGCCAAATAAAATAGGCAGCCGTTCGAACGGATTTAGAGCCAAAATAAAATGTATCGGAGCGCAAAAACTCTGACTCTTTTTAAAATAAATTGGCCAGACAGACGTAGCAGTGGCAGTGATTTTATTAATCAGTGTTTTAAAAAACAAATTCATGCAAATGGCTCATAGATAATACGTAAATAAATAGATGTTAGTATATAAAAGACATACATAACTGAGTTCTTTAAAATCACATTGTATATAAAATGGATGACATCGAATGAATCCCTTCTGGAGCTTGCAAACGATTATTCTCTATTCGTAAGTATAATTTATGTTTTCTCTACCTATTTTATCACATCTCATGTGTTCACCTTACGTTCTTGCGCTACATAAAGAAATAGTATCGACGCATACCTACCTAATGCTAAAAACTTTATTTAAGTACGCACACCAATTTTTATCCATTTGCTTTTAACAATCTATATAATATTACTATCTATCTGTCGGGGGCGCCACCCCCCCCTGGTGTAGCTACGATAAACTCTCCTCCTCCTTTTTTGTTGAAAACTGACAGTACCGTGTGGTACCGTACTCGGTCTTTAGCGTCCTTGGAATTTAAATTAATTTTCTCCAAATATAAATATTACCGCGGGGAGTAGTACCATCGCGGAGGTAGGAGCCCTCAATAGGAACCACAAATGGCCAAATATGAGTCTAATAAAGATTTTTGGCCATTTACGTATTTGGCATTAGGTATGTGTAGAAAGCAAAGAAATTATCAGAAACCTTTTTATGTAGAGTCCTATTTCATTATAGACTGATATAGTTGTCCTTTCAGTAACTCTAAGATTGACTGGAAGAGATCCCTTAGTGTGATAAGTCTGTCTGTGTACATAGTTTTATTCTTAACTGTCTGTTTTTGTAAATATTTGGTACAATAAAGTGTTTACATATATACATAGTTCACTGTAATTGCTACTCTCATTTACATGCCATGTTCGGTGGCCATAAATTGCTCCGATCTAGCAACATGGCCTGCACTTAGTCCCGCTGCGGCCGCCGTGGGACTCTTGACACGAATTAAAAATGCACGCTGCATTAGTGGTGCAATGGCGGCGTGCACGTCATCCCGCGCAGATGTTGGAAAATGCCTACCTACTTACCTATTAGCCTTCGGGGTATATAAAAATGATATCTTTACTTCGCTTCGCTATGGAAGATTGAGACAAATACACTATGTACGTATATACACTTTAATGGGCTATCATGAAACGGTTCGCAAAATATTTGACGTTTTGGTCAACTGCTAAAATGTTGAATATCGACAAATATAGTAAGTTAACATATGCACCAAAAATATCAAAATTTATGACCTATTAGTATATTCGCTGACAGATCTACCTACTCACAGTGCTGAAAAATTTATTTTGTTAAAAAAACTAAACATGTTTTAATTAGGCGAACCTGTAAGGAATGCTTCTGGATATTATGATTTATCGCCATATGTAAACCTAAAATAAATGAACATAAATTAAATGTATAAAGTTGAATCCAATATCCAATTACTAAAGTTTTGATAGGAAAAGCTGCAATCACGTAAACTTGATCGCAGAGGAAAAGTCGAAAATCGAAGCGAAGCAAGGTGAAATTTTTTCTCCACATATATAAAAACTCTTAGTGCATTTCTCAAATCACTCCTAACAGCAAAATTTATAAAATAACTTACTACCTATAGGTAGGTATGTTTCCTTTGCCTATACGACTATAGTTCATTATCAATGAGAATTCTTTCTTACATAACTATATAATTAAGTAACCTAATTAACTATATAAATAAGTACCTACTACAAAATTATCTATGGGTGACCCCTCCTCCTGTATACCTGGTAAAAACGTCTAAAATCCTAAATGAGTAGCTTATTGTATTTTACATAATGCATTTCAATATATGATCAAATTAGTAAACAGTCCCAATGAAGAAACAGCGGAAACAGACGAGTATGAAAACCGCAAAGAGCGAAAAAATTAAGCACCTTTGGTAGAGGCGCGTGGGTCAACAAAGATAATTTCGCAGCAATAAATTGAAGGAGCTTGGCGGTTAATTACCGCGCCGGTACTCAGGGTTGCCAGAAGCTTGGAGTGTATGGTAACATTACTACCTGCTGAACTACGGAATATACAGGGTGTAAATCTGCATGCTTGCCATATTTTCGGAGACAATTTGTAAGGAATGTTACAAATTAATCTAGATATAATTTTATATGTAGACTTTAAACATGGGAGTTTTCCATGGAGGGTGAATTATTTCTACCGACCCAGTCTGTGGCATTTAGGACCTAATAACGAGTTTTTGGTTATGCCGCCATAGTTCGGTGACCAAAATTTCGTTTGTGCGATGACTAACACCTCGCACCATAGCATTTGTCATTAGACTCTGTCGCGCATTTCATTTTAAGGAAGGTTTTTGTCATTCGTAGCACTACTACTGGCTTCATGTTTCATGTTCTTACAATACAAACTAGGCAAACATATCACTACTCATCTCGCACAAAAGTCGTATTTTTAGCAAATTTTACATCACCAAAAAAGTTTTTAGTTATGCTTGAATTTCTATAATTTTATAATTTCCATTGTCTGGCAATTTCACATGGTATAAGTCTCATACTAGACAGACGGACGTTTAAAAAAGTTAAATGGCGGATCCTTAATGCCCACAGTTGCCACTTAAGTAATCAGAGAAGGCATAACCAGTACGTCTAAGATCTCTTAATACGAAAAAAATTAACTGCTGCATTTTCGTTTTGTTCGTTGGCAGCCCTGGCCGTACCTGTGTTCCGTAGATAGAGAACAAAATCAGCGGAAGTGCGGCAGGCGACCGCAGATAAGCGGACAGCGCCGCATAATAGACACTTTAAAAGAAATTAGCGGTTGCTCATTAGTCGGGTGAACGTTTTAGTTGCACTCTTGAATTTGGCGTGTCTGCACAGATTTTTAACTATTTAGCTTATGCTTAGGAAACATCGAAGTTCTAGGTGAAACATAGGTACATCCTATTCCCTACTAAGTAATATCTATTAATTATCCTACTAACTACTAATAATTGTTACTATTTCACGCAAAAACTACTAGCAGATTTTCATGAAACTTTACCTAATATAGATTAAACATCAGAATAACATAGGCTATAATTCGTAAGATATTGTATAAATTGGCCAATAAATCTAAATTTAATGCGAGTGAAACATGGATTTCATGTAAACTTAGTAAACTTACGAAAAAAATAGTTAGAACTGATGGACACAGATGGCGCTGATACAGAAAATACATAGATTATGAACATTAAACTAGAAGATGCCGCTGTTGCACAATATCACCTTTGTATGCTATTTATTAGATACCTCGGGAAAAGCTGTTCCCACGGAAAAAACTTTTCTATGTGGGCGAAGCAACGGGAAAACCTAGTAGTCTATAATATAAAATCCAACTGACATCCATACTAATAATGAAAAAGTATTTCTGCCTATCTGTTTGTTACATTTTCACGTCTAAACCGCTGAACAGATTGTGATGAAATTTGGTGTGGAGATACTTACATCGAACTTAGGAGTAGGACATAGGCTACTTTCTACCGCGATAAACTGCTCCCATGGCACAGAATATATATCAATCATCAACAGCCTATTAATGTCCCCACTGCTGGGGCTCAGGCCTACCCTCGCAACGAGGGCGTTCGGGCTATAGTCCACCACGCTAGCCCAGTGCGGGTTGGTGGACTTCACATGTGCCTAAGAATTTCTTCTTCGGCGTATGCAGGTTTCCTCACGATGTTTTCCTTCACCGTTTGAGAGCAGCCAGTAAATGTACTTAAGTTTCGAGAAAAAACCCATTGGTACATGTCCCGGCCGGGGATCGAACTCCGGACCTTTCGATATGATAGGCCGCGTCTTATCCCCCTACGCCACTGACGCTCTACAGAATATATATAGTACATGGGAAAAAGACTTATCCCACACATCTATTTCAATAAACATACATAAAAGGAAAAAAAAAAACCAAATACAGCCGAATTTAGAACCTCCTCCTTTTTTGGAAGTCAGTAAAAATAGTTCAGGCTGTCAATGCAATAGTGGACTGTTGGACTGTCTAGGTACCAACCAATAAGTATCATTTTGTCCAAACTCAAAAGTTTCATTATATGTACTTGTTTTGGCGAAGTCTTATTTTGTCCAAGTATCATTTCGCCCAAGTCGCATTGCACAAAAAGTTATTAGCTATAAGTATTTTTAAAATTTGGTTCTACTTTCTTTGTTGTCTCTACCCGGACTTTTATTAGATGTCCTTGTGTTAGCAAGCTCCAAGCAACCAATATCTTTGGTACAGAAACAGAATTTCTCAATTCTCAAAATTCATTCCACAGTACAATCGACGAGATGTTCTGTAGATGGCACACAATTTCTTTGGTCGATTGTTTGTATTTTTCTCCGAAGATTGCATCTCTGTAGAGCTGAGTTTTCAATTTAAGGCTGTGATGCGACCGAAATGGATTGTCGAAAATAGTCTGGTAGCGACCAGCACCCTTTGGGCCCAGTTCGTTACTGAGATTGGTATCCAGCTTCGAAACGGGAAATTTAAGTTCTTTAACGTAGCTAAGTTACAAATGAGTATTCCATTTTGTACTGTGACTGGATGCGGAGAACCGAGGATCGGGTTCAGTGGCGCGCCTCAGATAAGGCCTTAAGTCCAGCAGTGGACTAGTACAGGCTGATGATGATGATTGAACTACATAAATATTTTTTGTATCATTTTTTTTAACTTTCTAAGTACCTATTAGATACTATCACTCGTTTTTTTTCCAAATACAAATCCTTGAATTCTATAGAATAGTCGTTCGACAGTAAAAAGAGGCCCGTTTAATCCATTTATTTCATTTTGTAAATTGAATTTTCAATTGGATCTGATGGTTACGGGTGACGTGAGTCTTGTGATTTTTTTTCTAATAACTCTTACGGTTATCTGCAAGTATAATTTCATATCCCATTAATTCCTGAATACAGAACGTAATTAATTTGCCATGCACTTGTGTGAGCACGCTCATAAACCTCGCTAGATAGGCCTTTAGAGAAAGCATTAGATAACAGCTGCAGCACAGCATAATGCCTGTAACGGCTCTAGTGTTGTCGGAGCGAAGGGTTTCTATCGAGCTATTCATCCGAAAACTATTTAAGTGATATCATAAATATACATTACCTTTGTTATTATACTGGCAGGTTTTAGGGTTTCGTAGTTAAAAATTTTTCAGAGTTGTAATTTTTTCAGATTGGAGGTTTTTCATATTGGACGTTTTTCAGATAATACTTTATTATACAGTAAATCTTGCCGCCAGTATTATACAGTAACACTTGTCAGTCCTATAGTTTGTCTATTGTAATTTTGAAATCGTTATCAGTCTATCAATGCAATGAATCGTATGAATAGCAGAACCCTGCGTATACCATACTGGATTTCCATAAATTTTTAAGCAATTTTTTTTATCGTGACTAGAAAACGGCTTGGCTGGTCAGTGAGGTGTGTACGGCACTCTGGACCTCCTCCATCCGTACTCCGGACAGCCACCTTCATAGATCTCACCCAAATCGTTCATTGACGGTGACTTATGGGCTCAAATTGACCTCGAATGTATGAAAGTCTGGTCCTAATTTTGTTTAGAGTAGGTAGTATGTACTGATTTTGTTACATCATCATCATCATATCAGCCTGGAGCCGTTCACTGCTGGACAAAGGCCTCCACCAAAGATCTCCACGACGACCGGTCCTGTGCTAACCTCATCCAGCTGGGTCCCGCGACCTTCACCAGATCGTCGGTCCACTTCGTGGGAGGCCTGCCTACACTGCGTCTTCCGATACGTGGTCGCCACTCGAGAACCTTTCTGCCCCAACGGCCGTCAGTTCTACGAGCGATGTGCCCAGCCCACTGCCACTTAAGCTTCGCAATTCTTTGACCTATGTCGGTGACCTTGGTTCTCCTGCGGATCTCCTCATTTCTGATTCGATCTCGCAGGGAAACTCCGAGCATAGCTCTCTCCATTACCCTCTGGGTGACCTTGAGCCTTCTTACGAGGCCCATAGTGAGGGACCACGTCTCGGTACCGTATGTCATCACTGGCAACACACATTAGTCGAAGACTTTCGTCTTGAGACACTGCGGTATTTGGGACGAGAAGATGTTTACGAGCAATTAAAGCATCGACTAAGCATTGTTTGCAACACTGTTGCGCCATGTGACTGAACGAGTATGACCACTGTCTGACGCCAGCATCCAACCAATTTAAATTTATTTCGTGCCTCCTATACCCGTCGTTAAAGTCAAGGGCGTGCTTAGTGCCAGGGCCCATTAACTTAATATATGGGTATGAGCCATCGGCTTTTTGTTACGTGGTCGCCTCAAACGTTACTCGTTCTCATTCTTAATTGCTAAATGGCTCGTATTACACAAGTCATTACAGACATAGGAAAGCGCTATACTCAATGTTGTAATAATCACGATGACGGTTTTAAAACATATTCCAGACGTCTCTACTATTTCTATAGCTGACGTATTGTCGATTGTAAAGATTTAATAAAGGTAGAATATTCATAAAGAAAATTTTCATAGAATTTTAATAACAATTTCAAAGATCACGAACCAAGCGATTCATATTTTTTCAGAATTTCCAATAATTCTGAAAATTTAATAAACCAAATGAAATGTATCTATTGAAAACTACAAGTAAATAAGATCGCAGTGGCCGGGTGTTTGCATCGGGCTGATTGCCTCCACCCAGCTGAGGTTGTGTATCTATTTATTTTCCAACATATGTAAATTTTCAACAAGCCTTTTCGATTCGGCGGATGCGTCCAATTCGCTAGTGGAATGGAACTGGAATTGGAAATATCGCTCCGAGGTACGTGTGTGAGTTTCGGTGTTGATCAAATTATATTACTGACACTGACGAAATGAAACTATTTAGGTACCCGACTACAGCGAAGACAGAAGTAGTATTTTACTTACATAAGCTTACCAAAATAAGTAGCTATTTTATATACCTAGGTATTATTTTTCGGTGGTTCAAGTGGGATATGTTATTCCAACGCTCATAAATGTAAAATTTCATTGCAATCTATTAAAAAATTCACGACCAGTGGAGACGTGAAACAGGTACGGTTTGAGGAACACTGAACCTATGGATGTCCTATGAGGCGATAAATAAATGTGATTTGCAAAAACATCATCTGTGCAATATGCTATCATACCTACTCAATGGGAGTAAACATCCTATTATTTTGTAGATACCTGGTGCAATAGTACATTAATAAAAATATTATATGGGATTACTCTAGTCCCACCAAAACGTTAACACTTTAGGTCATAACCTTAACTGTGTGTGAAAGTAAGAAAAATATAACATTGTTGCAGCCATACGTGATATAATTTACGAGAAAATGTTAATTATACATTATTACGGCGCGGGCGGGTGGTCGCTGCGTTTCATATGTTCGTAATTAATTTGACGTACATGAGTGCTATATCGTTTGTAGCAATTGAAAATAAACCTCGTATAACACGACTCAGTGCGTGTGCGATATAAATTTATATTTCCACCGAAACAAAGTTAATGCTTCATTTTATTTGCGAACATAACCGTCACGTTAATCGGATTTTGTAAAAACATATTCCTATATTTATAACTTACATAAAACAAAGTTCAAAACTTTCTTCGAAAATAGTAGCACATACCTACATATTTTTTTATTTTTTTTGAGACATGACCTTAGAACTTGTGTAGGTATAGGTATTTATTATTATAAACTTTTTCCCCGACCTTTTGTCGACTTGTATAGATGAGTTTAATTTAATCTTGCAAGTTTGGTTAAGAAATTATAGAAAAAAAAATCTATTTTTATTCCATCAACTCATATGTATTTTATTTAGTTACAGTTTCTAGAAAAGTATAGTTAAACGGTTATTAATAAAAATTTCCTGGAGTAAAGAGCGCGCGCGGCGCGGCGTGTGGCCGCCCGCCCAGCCGGCTGCGAAACCAACCACGCATCACTGAGTGTCCTCCTAAAGCCTAGCACTCACTGCAGCTATTTATTTATTAAATGGCTCCCAGTTACTTAGTACTTAATTGCAGTAGCTTAGCTGTACCTCACTTTACGTTAATAAGGTCGAAGGTCTAATGCGGATGCTGCTGCAGCGACTGTACGCGCATAGCCGTCCAGCTGCAATACACCGATGATACATTTAATTAAATTCTAAGTCATTTTCTGAGATCTGGGTCAGTGTGGACAAAAGGGGGCGCAATGAAAAAGACTTAGAAAAATTGGGCGGGCATAGTGATGTTGCCACTTTCTTATCGATTGTTTTAGGTGTCTTTTTATGCGTAGGTATTACATGTTTAAAAGTAGTCAACATCATCATATCAGCCTGTAGACGTCCACTGCTGGACAAAGGCCTCACCCAGGGATCTACACGACAATATAAAAAACAAAAGTAGTATAATATTTTTAAAATATAAATAAAATAATTATACGAGTAACTAGACTATTACCTATACGCTAAATATAATACCCCCGCCTACAACATCGGAATTGGTGATATTTATCGATGATTCATTTGAGTGGTATGCGCAACCCTAATGACTGACGTCACTGACACGTTTTATGGCACCGCGTGCCATGAGCGATCGGACAGGGTATAACATAAACCTAAACAACTATATTGACGACGTATACATAATATTATGTACTTACACAACACATCTAAATCAGTTTGTCAGTGACACAGAAGACGGAAAAGGAACAGTATAACGTCTCGGCAGCGTCCTTGAAATAAATACTATGCTCGCTCGGTAGACAAACGCGCGATAGGGGTGCCTACTGTGCGTTCCGCGCCGACCGTACGTCAAACTCAATAATAGCAATTTTCTTTTCCAGAAAATGAGCTCAAGTAAACCTCGTAGAAATTTTATCAACATGAACACAACTTTATTGCAATTTATAACTGAACAAAAAGAGGAAACGGTATGACACGACAGCTTAATATATAGCGTGTCCAGTGTACCGGGGAGCATATGTGCGCGCGCGCCGATTTCTTCACGCCTTATTAGCGCAGGAAATTACACCGCCAAGAAGCGTGTATGCTCCAGCCATTGAAAGGATGGGACTTGGAAAATAAACCATAATAGATAGGTGTCTATTTTAATCACATCTTGCTTGGGCCACACAACCTGTTGCTTACTGTGCCTACGTACGGTGTAGTGTATACGATGCTTTATAGCAAATTCCAATTTATTGGAAAATTAATAAAATTCCGGAGGATAAACCAGAAGCAAAGCCTAACGTAGTGTGATTGAAAGATAAACTATCGAGTTTCTGTGAATGAAAATAAATTTAAAAATAAATTTGAAGCAAATATTAATTATACAAAAAAGCTGAAAGTAGAAATCATAAATAACAGTAAATGTAAGCAATATTTTGTCTCTAGTCTTGTGTTGTCTCTACTCAACATAATAAAATAAAAAAAATTCAAGGAGCTTTTAAACTTTAATACACCACTTTAATGTGACATTAAAATGTGTTATGTAGGTAGTAGGAGTAGGTACCTACTTATTCCAAGTAGTTCGGCTGAAACGAGGTCGGGTGCAGAGCTTGTTAATTTCTGTTAAGGCTCACAAAGAAACGGGGGCGCCGCCGCTGGGTGAGGTGATATAGCCACACATACCTCGTATCTGCACGCTTTAGTAATAGTTTTAGAGTTGTTAGTAATTTGAAATTAAGTAAAAAAACTAAAACCCGACTAGGTACGAAAAAGATGCGTCTTATCCCCGAGGCCACTGACGCTCTACACTGACGCTCTACTCACCATACATCACCATAACTACTTAAAATGAAAATTCGTTTATTCAAAACAAAAAAAAAACAAAATTTACTTTGTTTCCACCTATGGATCTCAAATCCAAAAGTAACATAACACAAAGTATTATTCTTTTTAACCAGTAAAATGGATTTTATGTTTGCTAGACATTATTTTTATGTACTGTACTGTACTGTAGACTTCATTTTTATGTACTGTAGAAATAGTCCTATATGTAGATAATATTCTCATTTTATTTATTCAACAGTTAAGCGTATACATATTTCTCTCGTAAAAGTCGTAGATAAGGCCGCCAGGACACAAGGGTGTCATTGTCAACAACAAACTGCCTTTTGCATACGTTCATAAGAAAAAGACTTTACCTTTCGGTTCATAAAAGCAAATCAAACCACTTTCATATATGGGTAAGTAATAAGTTAGTCACTTATTCAACAACCATCTTAAATTACATATTGCAAAGAATACAGTCAAACTATTCTAGACCTTAGCGGAATAAAAATATGGAGCTGAAATTAATAAATTATTGAAATTGGAAAGGGAAATGGCGGTGGTTCGCATTTAGCTACCACTATTGAGGGGTCAATAGCTGTATCCGGCGATCGATGCCGGAAGCTCGCCAGTGCCTACCGGAAGTAGCGACGCCTGTCGACGAATATCATTTTTTTACCAAAGGATAGGGGAATATTTTTAGATCTGAGTTTTTTGCTGTCAATCATGTTATAGATAGATCTAGCTTACTATTTTATAACAATATTCTTTATTAAGTACCGACAGGGTGCAAAACCAAAGTCAAAACATTTTATTGCATATGAGTACACTGGGTATATTTACACCACGTCAATTTCTTATGTACCACAGGCAACAAATGCAATGCAATGTATTTTAATAGTGCTGTATAAAGTTCCAAATCTTACAAGACATTGAGATAAAATCCTATGTTGTAGCCATTAGTAGTCTCTTTACACTTGTCAAAAAACCATGGGCATAAATATGTTCAGTCATTATTTAGATTACCCTGGACAAACATACAGACGTACCAAAGGACAGAAAATTAAAATAACCTACATAAGGTAGAGCATCAAGTCGTATGATCAGCGCTTTATTATAGGTAATATAGGATTGAGTCATATCTAATTATTCTTGGCTACCAATTTAACAAATTCAAAACCCATGATTACTACAATACAATGGCCTTTATTTACAAAATTAGCACACACTGTACATCTTAGCATTATAATTATTTAAGTTTATTTGTATTTATTTCAACAGTCATGCAACACCATACAACTACAGCCCATTTAGTCTAAATTGTATAATCAGTATAGTCTGTGAGGTCACTTAGTCCGGTGCTGTCAGAATACCAGCGCCGCAGTACCTGCGCGCGCGCACTATTGCCGTAGTGTGCTGCAGCATTATGCTGAGCCAGCGCCGTTTTGTTGCTGCGACACATACCTAACTAATTTTAATTTCATTTTGTAAACTTTATATTTATTTGTATACCTTTTTGTATTTTGTATGTATGTGTCGAAGCCACAAATAAATGATTTATCTATCTATCTATCTTAAATGATAAAATTCCATGGAGTGCCTGATGGCTAAACATAGATAAATATTTGTAATGAACAAAAGGGCCCTATGCTGTAGGGTTTGTTGCTGTTTCTTCCCCTCGGCTATACAGGTGGAAACAAAGCAGTTTAGACAGAATTGACGTCAAAAAGAGAATATTGTATTCCAATTTTATACGAACGAATTTTCATTTTCATTTATTTCAGAGGGTGTTAACTGTTGAACGTATTTAAAGGGTGAACCGAGCGGAGTGTTTTTGTAAGCCAGAAGTACATTCGCCGATAAGTCTCCATTAGCGGAATATTTTCTTAGCTGACCTCTACACTGACCCACTGAATAAACATTTCGTGTCTAGCTGTCCATTTCCCATTAGGAGCCTTTGTCGTCATATTTAACTTATTCTTTTGCCAATGGGGTGTTGCTGTTAGTACAAATTTTTCCCGCACACCGAGACCAAGCGAGATAGACCGGTGTGACTTGATGAAATTACAAAACAATAGGTATTTAGTACATTTTAGACTTTCGCGCTTTGTATTCATAATTATATAATTATTTACGGGTCTTACACACGAAATAGTTTTATTTATCTTGCCCGACGTTTCGACCAGGTTACACTGGTCGTGGTCACGAGCTGACTGGAGAGGCGAGCTGTTTGTTGATCGCTGTGAGTAGTTTCTGAAACTACCCTCTGCTGATCTTGTATTATTTCAATAGGGAAGATGGTTTTAAATTGTCACCGTCGCGGAATCCAGTGATCGATCAACTTAAATCTCGTGACTTATCGTCGAATACACCCGCGGATACCGTGAGTGTTGTGTGCCGGGACTTTCCAATAATATATAATTTCTAATAATACAAGATCAGCAGAGGGTAGTTTCAGAAACTACTCACAGCGATCAACAATGACAGCTCGCCTCTCCAGTCAGCTCGTGACCACGGCCAGTGTAACCTGGTCGAAACGTCGGGCAAGGTAAATAAAACTATTTCGTATGTAAGACCCTTAAATAATTATTTAATTATGAATAGGTATTTAATTTTACATTCCAAACTCTTTTCAAATTCATACTCTCTTTTCTCTTTTAAATAGCGAGATAGCTGTAATAAAATACTGCAATGTGGCCACTGCATCTGCCGCCCCAGTAAAATTTAGTTCGATCCACTAAATTTAGCATAGGTTAATCCAATATATTCATCATAAATATTCCAGAATCCTAAAAACGGCATCGTCGTTCCTATTTTACATATATAATATAACCATTGCGTATTCTCGACAATTGGATAAAAAGTATTTCGAGTAGGAAGGTCCTTTGGGCCTTTTCTTGCAACTTCACGGATCCGACGACACTTAACAAACACTGAAGTATGTTACAGGGACTGAATATTAAACACCTTTGTAACTTTTCTCATACATAGGCATTAAAGATGCTTAAAACATGGCTCTTGGCCGCTTCTCATCAAAAACGGGGCGTTCAAAGAAGACCGTTAAAAATTCTCGTCGTATCTGACCCTTTTCTTTTTATGCGAAATCAACCGTATTTCTTTACGAAAAGGTTTTGTTTTATATATAGTCAAGGGGCGGTTACGGTGGTTAATTTCAGGGAGCAAAGTGATGGTAAGTGAAGGAAAATGAGGTGCGACATTTGTGCAAAGAAGTCCGCGGTATGGCTCACTGTTTGACCCAAATTTTCGCACTTGCACTTTCACTTTGCTCTTTGAGAACCTAATTTGTGAACGCAAAAAGTGTTGCAATCGATTCAGCTTGTGGGATCGTAATCCTGTACATATATTACCCGGTCCTGGCAAACCCGATTTCCTACACGTATTCTACAGGTACTTTAGAGTATGGAATATGCATTGTGGATGTTAGTTAAGGTGTATTGGCGGACCTGAGGATAAGCTCCAAGATGGAGTGGTAGAGCGGTGGGAGGAAAGGGAGGGAAGTAGGAAGAGAAAATACTTGGTTCCTTACCATAAGTATAAAGAAAAACCCCGGGCGAAGCTACATATTATAGCTAAAACTATTTAGGTTACATGTACCGTCTAAAGGAAGATCTAAACAGTCTAAATATAAAGACTTGATTGTAAAATATATTTGCGAATTGAATGAAAGAAGACCTTAATTGGCCACGTAGAAATGTACAGTCAGCGTCAAAAGTAGCTGAACAAAAATGAGCTTACAAAATGACTGACTGTTCTAACAAAATCCTGACTTATTTATTTTTCAAAAGTCACTAAACAGTTTATTTTGTTCAAAGGGTCTGACAAAATGAATTCGTAATTTCATTTCCATTTATAACAATTAAGCAATAGAGTTATATTTGACACTTCTAATGATATCTTTAGTTTATGTCAATGTCAGCGCAACTCAATTTACAATTTCACGCTCGATAATTCAAAAAGATTGTGTTAGTTATAATACTTTTATTCTCTACTAGCTGTTGCCCGCGACTTCGTCCGCGTGGATTTTGGAAGTAGGTACCTATCTCTGCTATGTACCGACATACATCGTCTAGTTATAATTTTCCAATGGTAAAATGGATCATTCTAAGTACCTTCACCATAATTTAAGGTATACCATACCTTCAGGAACAAACTATGAACACCGTATCCAATTTGGTGAAGACAGATAAAAATTTAAAAAATTGTTGTTTTCACTTCTATTGCTCATAAGACTTCTCATATCAATTTTTATTATACGTGTGTATTTTTTAACTAATACATTATGGGCAAAACCAAAACCATAGGAGATACAGGGAAACTGTCTTAGGAACCTTTAGGTATTTTTTCGTGATAACAATTTTGACATAGTAATCGGAGCAGCTGGAGTTCGGGTGGCATGCATGAATAAGTAGTAAGCTCCTAAGTACATTGCACAGTCTGTTATATAAGAAAACATTTTATTAAATTTGACTAACTTCTGCTGCTTGGATTTTTTTCTTCCGATACAATAAAATGATTCTAACATAAAACTAAGTCGATACGCATTTTTTAAAAATAATAAAAATTATTTTTCACTGGCGTTCTATGACAAAACATTTTATTGAATTTGACTAACTTCTGCTGCTCAGATTTTTTTCTTCCGATATAATGAAGTGATCCCTACATGAAACTGAGTCGAACCGCATTAAAAAAAAAATGTGCAAATTGTCTCATTTTTATGGACAACACACGCTTGACCAAAAAATTTCTATGTCATAAGACACTTTCCCTGCATCTCCTATGGTTTCGGACTTGCCTATACTGTCCCAGTTAAAAAAAACACTGATATCTCCTATGTCTATGACATCGTCTTGTTACGTTAAATGATTTATCTGTAAATGACGATAACTTTTTTCGCTGTCATCCGGTTTCAATGAAACAAAGCCTATAAGTTGCGCCAGGCTGTGCTTAATCTACCTGTGAAAACCGCAAGAAAATCCGTTCAGTAGTTTCGGAGATTAGCGATTACAGACAGACAGAAAGACAGAAAGACAGAAAGACAGACAGACAGAAAGACAAAAAAATTTAAAAACGCTTTTTTGTGTTCTGTTACTCTTTTTTTATCGTCCACACTCATTTTTTTATAAATTTATTCAAAGTACAGACACACGGTTTCTACAGATTTATTATAAGTATAGATTTCATAATAATTAATTTTGAAACTTTATGTTTATGTGTACATAAAATTTTAGGTCTCAGACCATTAAGACATGTTCAAATTTAAAAATTCAAAAATATTTTATTGCATGTAAACAAGTACACTGGGTACTTTTAAACAACGTCAATTTTTTATCTACCACCACTTCCAAGGTGTTAGCGCTGGGAAGAAGCGGCGCAACAAACTTCCGCAGCGTGTGTTTGACACATATTAATTCTTTTGGAAATGTCTTAAGCTACTATTGACGCTGACTGTACCAAATGTGGGTAGGTATATAAATGAATACATTGAGTATTCCCGCGGGGTCGAGCGCGGGCTGACACGCCAATTTGATATTCGGCGTACCCGTTTACCTTCCATGGGAATATTTCCGAACATGTTATTAAACTTTCCATACGGTTTCGACCCTCGCTAATGACTGGAAAACACACAATTACTAAACGGATCCTTTGACTTTGTCGTTTATTTAACAAAGTTTGCTCAGTTAATATCGAAAATTTATTTAAAACCGCTTTTTCCCTAATTTTGTATTTAATGATCCTTCATAGTCAGCGTTTTAACTTTTTCATACAACGCAAAATTGTATTATTTTAATTTTATATTTTTATGACAAAATTTGCTAATTTGGATGAAACACGGGCATTATGCTGCGATCATCAATACGCATTATGGCATGGCACGGGTTAAGAATTGAAGAATTCATTCGAGAAACGGAAAGAGAACATCTAGAATAGAGACTAGGTAGGTAGGTTAGGTACAGATCTTACATCTTTTATATTCACATTTTATTTAAGTAACTTCTTATTTCTTAGTCCCAATGAATAAATTGTGAGTCCGTAGGGAAAGCTATTTGGCACACTACTAATCTTATCAAAATATTCCTCTTTAATGAAAATCCGTAAAATTTCCGTTGGCGAATGTAAAATTTAAGTGTCGCTCCATGTCCCAGCTTCTACCCATGCCTCAAGCTTGGTATTTCATCTGGCACGAAGCCAGCAATATGCCTAGGCGAGCGGGACAAACTAGGCATCGAATTTTTACAACCTAGATAAGTTTCCATATAAATATGGTATATAAACATGGTAAATATTTTTCTAGATTTCTCTCCTTTGGCTTGAGAGAACGTTTCTCGATGGTTTAAAGAAGTCAGAAGCAATTTTAGTGTTAATTAAAGTGTTATAAATAATATTTTTTTAACGGTTTTCTGGCTAGGTAAAGATTTTAAATTCGTGTTACAATTCGTGTCTAAAAGGATAAAAATGCTGGAAAACCGTGTCTGGTGGGAGGCCTAATGTCCAACAGTGGACGCCGACAACCTGATGATTGTAGGTTTAATTAAATTATGCCACTAAGTATTCTTGTGGTGCTGGTTAATCTGAATACAGATTGGCTACATAGATAGTTAGGATAGGTAGGACATTGTATCTGGGAGGCCCTGTGTTATGCTTTAGACCACAAAGTATATATTTTGTGCGGTTGCAATTTGCAGAAACGTCACTACGACAGCGTACACGTAAAATATACACTTGGAATACGACAGACCACTGAATGAAACAGTAGGCCTTACTAAAAGATCTTTAAAAAATACATACTTACCTATACATTTTCTAAAACTACGTGGTGTTGAAGTGACGTCCCTGGAATCTTGTTTACAGCAACCAAGACATTCGAACGAAATATAGTTCTTCAGATAAGCTGAAGCAGTTGACAACCTCCATTTTTCTCATTACAAGGACCGTTGTCGAGATTAGAGAATCAGAAAGTTGCATTCTTGGATTTTAAGGAGAGCTTTAAAACCGCAAACCGCTTAGTCGCCAGCGAGTGCATAAACTCCACATTATTACTGTAAAACAATTCACATTTCAGTCGCATACTGTTTAATTTATTGTAGAATTTGAAAGTGTCGGTCGAGCGCCTCGAGTCTGCGGCTTGGCGCCGCGGGCCAGTGTTCTTTGCGGTGCAATTAAAATTTCATGTGCGAGCTTTTCCACTTTGCCAGTAACCATTGCGCGAGGGAAGTTTGATGGCGTTCGCACCCAAACAAAGCTGAAAATGAAACTTTCAGTACGTAATTTTACAAGTAGTAAAGTATCTTTAACACATTTAGGTAATTTCTTTTTGCTGTGGTCATTTAATTTCAGTACCGCAACTACATTTATTAAAATAGTGTCAATCGTTGTTCTGTTCTATAAATTTAGTTTTTTACAAAGACCTTAAAACTTTTTGCTCCTAAATCTATGATGGTTTTTTACCTATCTATGTCGCTCTATATATCGTTCGGTCGCTCATAGTTTTGTTGCTTCATAGTTTTATCGTTCTGTTGTTCTAAGTCTAACATTATGGCGTTTATTATTATTTCAATTTTAATTTATTTGTATAAAAATTATTGTAACATTACATATTGAATATCCAAAGCGATACAATAATACAAGTTTACACTAGGGAACGCTCAAAGTGTGTTTTAACGTTTAGACCTGCACTCTGAGACAGGTATTTTTACCGAGTATAAATATTAAAATAAACCAACGATTTTTTATAGGCAGCAAATGTCCATCACATCGGTCGATTGCTCGACCTACTTAACCCAAAGCCGTTTCCTGACACCTTATAAATACCTCACCACAGAGAGTAACTAGATTATCCCTTGTTCGACTACCAACGCCTACAAACATGATAAATAAACAACCTAAAGTCCCAATTAGATTCGTTTGATGAAAGTACCTAACACGAAATAAAATGGCCCCGAATTCAGTCGTCACGAAACAATTTTCATTAGCGAGCAATACGTGACTGAATTATTAAGAGGGTGGTGAACAGCGTGGCGCTTCTTTACTAAAAACTTTTCCATTATGTTCCGCAAGATTGTGTATTCATGTCGCTTCAAGGTACGGTTTATAGGAAAAATATGATTTTGAATGGGACCTTTCACGCTTTGTAATTCAAAAACGAGCAAAGTATATCAAATTTTGATACTTATTGTTTAATAATTGTAAACTTCTACGGGAGATCTGCCTATTTACTTTGTTTTCCCTGACCATAAATGTTCTCACCCTGCGAAACGGCCAACAGACCTCCAAAGTATGGACATTTATCTTCGTGAATCCGACAACGCTGTTATATTTCTCAACTATAATCCTTTTGTTTGTTATCCATACATGTATATGTAACTAAACCTATATAATTTTTTGGTTAAAAAAATGTTTGTAGTAAGGTTATTAATGTTTTATGTAATATTTATGTCATTACATCATCAACCTGTTGGCGTCCATGACTCCATGATGCCAGCATACAGACACTGAGTTGAGCTTGTGCTGTGAAACAAGTCTTGTATACCTTCCTCATCCACTCGACTCCGCTCGCTGCCTTTTTAGGTCTCTGTCTCCGTGTCTTTTCTTTCTTTTACGGTCTGGTGTGGTGAACAAACAGCCCGCCTGTTGGTAAGCGGTAGCGGTCGCCACTCTGAGGACTATTTTGGAATGAATTACATTGTCTCTTCTGCCTGTTTCTAAATAGCACACTGCACACAGCATATACAGGTTGGAAATTAAAAGCCGTAGATAGAGGGAAAGTACTCTAAATATTGATGATAGCAATTTTCACAGAAAGTAAACTTGCATTCCTTTATTTTTAAAAATAAGGGGAACTGTATTCAAATATTTAAAAATGTTAAAACTAGGAAACCATCTAATTATAAAATAGCCATTTCAAGGAAAAGGTCGATTTTCCAGTCACATTATATTATTAGTTTGGTACGAGTAACTTTGTTTAGGTACCTACTATAATATTGAGCAAAAGCTGGTCTCATATCGTTGTTGAGAACTAATTTAGCTGTGAGCGTAACTACGGAGGTTGGACTGCAGTAAGGCGTTTCTAATGTTTACTTCGTCTCGATGGTTACTCCGGGAATCCCAGAACAAAAACAACACCCCCAGGCGTTTGTTGTTCCAAGCCCATTTGTTAATGCGTTGTTATCTCAAAGTTATACCTAATATTAATTTTGTGTTGTGGTTTTTGGCCAAAGTTGAGCCGTTTATTATGCTATAACCCGTCTTTGTTTAGTTAGGTAGGTAAATAAAGTACCTATCGTAATTATTATATGCTCTAATGGTTTTAACTTTCATTAAATTTTTTGTTTTAATGTAAAAGGTTTTTTTTTGTTTACAATCGGTTTTTACGCAGTCTTCTAAATGATAAATTTCCGCGGAGCTTTTCTTAGAGCAACGTCTGGCCGACCAGCTCGATGTGGTAGGTACCTATGATGTTTCTGTACAGCGTTAGTAGGTGTGTC
Source organism: Metalampra italica (assembly GCA_949699065.1). NCBI lineage: Eukaryota > Metazoa > Arthropoda > Insecta > Lepidoptera > Oecophoridae > Metalampra > Metalampra italica. The sequence continues at coordinate 5,844,675 of OX452983.1, forward strand.
TTGTCTTAATTATTGTCAATACACAATATCAATTAAGTGAATCATTTTACATCAACAACTTTTATGAAGGCACACTAGCGCCCAAGCTAAATTACTAATATTTAAAATAGAAAAGCTATTGACATCCGTATTGTGCAACTTTACTCAATCGATTACCTTCCACTTCCCGCCTTAGTACCTTGATGTAATATTTGAACAATGATTGAAATATTTACCTTATTATGAACGACAAACAATAAGCTTCATAATGTACATCAATATTTCCGCCATTCATCAAAACAAACAATATCGTCTGTCAACACAACACAACAATCAGTCAGATAATATCTGATATATAGATAGTTAGGGATATCCATCTGTGTCTAATTTATTGAATTGTCGTATATGTTTTCAGTGTGAGATACGTACGTAAGGCTATGTGTACATTCGGGCTGATTTACTCCGATCTTGTCAGCGACACATAGCCGGATAGGATTAGTATGCTGAGAGTCAGATGACATCTGTCTTTATGTTTATGGTATGTAAGTAAGTAGTAGTTAAATAATGTAAACTACATATTAATAATAAAATGTCATTCCGGCGGAGAATCGATGGCCGTTGGGACATACGAGTTCTGGAGTGGAGGTCGTATACCGGAGGGGGAGCAGCGTGGGACGCGCTAGGGTCTGGAACTCTATCTTTGAATCCCTCTCCTCGCTTCGAGCGGTCGACTAATTCTACTATTTTCCTTCGACATCCGATACAAAAATCAGTGGAATCGACCGCTCGAAGCGAGGAGAGCGATTCAAAAATCTGGTCGCGGTTCGTGCGAGATGGGCCGACATACTTTACCGAAAGCGACTAGATGACGTCACCGGACTTATTATTATGTAACGACTCTTATGTGGTACTCGTAGTGAGTGAAAATTTAGGAAACGTCAATTTTATGTGAAATTAATTTGTATATTTACACACCAAAATCGAACGTGTTGCATGTAGCAGCGTCATATCTTGGGACCCCTTGTGCTAATGAGGACCCTGCTTTAAGTCAGCCATCTGACTGGAATGCTCCAATCTGTGCGAGCTATATTGATATTAATTGGACGACACAGAAAACCTCCCGACTGGGAACGAATAACAGATTAATAAAAGCCGATCCCAATTGTAGGAATTCCCTTTGTGAGTCTGTGAGACGCGAGTGTCTAATAAATCCAAATGACAGCCGTACAAACACATACTTGTATGTTTCCTTTCTACCTAATGCATGTGGTAAAATAAGTTCATTCTCTTTGTTTCAGTAAGTCATCTCAATTCATATCATGAATTTTTACGGCGGTGTTTTAAATTTTTAATGGAACAGTTAATTCGGGAGCCAAGTGGACGGAGGGCTTTTGCGATTTATATATAACACATAAATATAACTAGAAGGTAAAAGTATTTCTTTGTTAACTAAATAATAGAGATCTGCCAATTACCATCCAATCCACAGAGCACAGAATGCGTGGGCATCGCCGCGCGGAGGCGCGGCGGCCGGCGGCTCTAAGTATTCCCAACTCTTTGATCCAATCCAATCGTTAATGAATGGTAGCTTTTGTCTGTTGCTGTTTTCGGTTCTTACCTGGTCTATTTTGTCAAAAGTATAGGTAATTTAACTAACGAGTCTTACATTATGTGCCTACCTGTATTGTTCCAAAGCGGTAAGCGAAAATCTCTTTCATTTCACCAGCAGCTGTTCCTCTATTCCCAACAATGAATGCTGTTTTTATTTTATTGGCAATTAAACAATTAACCCGTTGGGAGGCACAAAGGACCCAATTTTTAAGGCTCCCCTCCGGGCTGGGGGAAATTTTATACTCATTCAAGGTATTGTGGTGTGCTTTAGAGCATTTGTTCGCGGGATGAAAGCTCTCATCCCAGTGAATGCGCCAAGTTCATTTACTAAATGAGGAAGTCTCCAGCTGGTTCGCTGATAGGCAATTAGGTCTCTTATATATTTATTTCGTGACCTGTGTCTGTAATCGTACAGACAGATTTAACTCTTAAAATAGAGTTCCTAGGCGGAGTTGTAAAATTAGTGTCATAATTAATGGAATTAATCACTTACAATAATTAACCAATGCAATGAATTTTGATGACAAAAAATTGATGTAATTTGTAACTTGGTGTTTTTATAGGTATTTATGCTATTTTAAAAAAATTTACAAACAGCGTTTCGTCCCTATTCGCCGCGGAAGTTTCTTCAGAGGTAAGTTTTTGTTTTTTTTTACTTTTTCGGATGTTTTTGCAAAATCTTGTAGTTTTACGTATTTCGACACTATAACAACTCACATTGGAACCTTTTTAATATTTTTTGAAAAATCGTCAATTCGCACGTTGGAAAATCTAAAAGCTTTGTACTGGTCCTCAGGGTGATAGTTCAGTTGTAGCCTTTGGTTTGCCATAAGTAATAGTATAGGTACTTATTTATGGGCGACATGTAACTGGTCAATTGGTTTTTATTTTTACAAACAGGATTGTAAATTCTAAGATCTAGATAGGGTAAGTTGAAAATGAATCCATAGACTTTTTATGATTTATTTAATAAAAAATCTCTTTTGACTTGAACACGATCACTAAATTACATACAGTTAATGAAATATGTATTTCATGTAACATTGATTGAGATTATTTACTGTTCATCAGTCAGTCGAGTAGCTTAGAGCAATAATTACATAACCAAAGTGACTGATCCAAACAATTTTACATTTATATTTACACAAGCCCTTTTCCTGAATAACGTAGGATTTGAAAAACATAGTGCGGTGTCTCTAAATAGTAATAGTCAATGTAGTTTCAATACTATCAAGAAATAATTTAGTATGCCTATTAGAATTACTGGCAAATCCGACTTTATTCAGTGGAAAGATAATACCTACTTACTTTTAAAGTGATTTAAGTTATTTAATGATTTGAGGACCGTTTTTGGTTCCTTATCAAATTTTAATAGAATTGAAATGATACCAGTGTACATAGAAAAAATATAATAATTATACTCTCCTATTGGCCAACTGATTGAACGAATAAAATATAATTTTAAAACGGCCATTCACTGGGAACCACACCATTGAACTACTCTGGGAATATGTGTGAAGTTCATTTTACGTAATACAAGTAATTTGATGTATTTGTTTACAGTATATGCTTTTCAATGTAGGTACCAGTAAGTAAATAGATATGAGAAAAAGAAACTTCCACAACTTACCTTACTCATTTAAAATATATATTATCATTGATCTGAACTAATCGTGTATTTTGAGTTACCTGTGTGTGAAATATAATGTTAACGTGAAGAAAGTGCACCATATTTTATAGATATTATTTACAAAATTTACAACTATATACTGACAAAAATATTAACAATGGTGCCATCTTCGGATCATTTTCTGGATTTTATCATATAAATACTTCTTTATTAAATATTTATATCAGCAATTAAAGATCTCATGCGTCAATAATCAGTAATTATAATCACGGACTAAAAAAATAGGTCACATTGCAAGAGGGACTATAAAATCAAAGGATACTAAATATTTTCATGAAGCCTACCAGAAATATGAGACCGTCAGTGGCGTCGTGACGCGGCCTATGATATCGACAGATCCGAAATTCGATCTCCGGCTAGGCCATGTACCAATGGGTTTTTCTCGAAACTTAAGTACATTTACTGACTGCTCTCAAACGGTGAAGGAAAACATCGAGAGGAAACCTGCATACGCCGAAGAAGAAATTCTTAGGCGCATGTGAAGTCCACCAACCCGCACTGGGCTAGCGTGGTGCACTATTAAGTCCGATCGGCCTCGTTGAGAAGGTAGGCCTGAGCCCCAGCAGTGGGGACATAAATTGGCTGTTGATTTGCTTTGATTACCAGAAATATAAATGAATTGAACCTTCAAACACCATGGATTTTTGTAGTCGAATCCGACCGTTCCGTACTTTAATAATAGAAAAAAAAATCCATGATAATGTTCCTGATTTACAAAACTACTTGACACAAAACATAAAGATAATTTACGTAATAGGCCGATTACACCATATTTAAGTCTTCAAAGATTCTAATTACTCGAATAAGGAAAATACAATAGGTAGGTATAGACGGCAACTTTTATTCACCACGTACAAAATCGGAGTCAACTATTTCAGCCTTTTCATGTACCTATTACCTACTAAAAGTTGATAAGTAATAACAACATAGTCATTACGTTTCTATGAAACGACTTCCATAACAATACAAATAATTAATTAGGCTTTTCTATCACTTCAACGTATACTCGCCTTCATTTCTTAACAGTAAGTAATTAAATGTCTTTCAGGCTATTTACACTATCTGTACACGCATTACACGACCCCACTTAGCAGTTTGTCTTTCAGACACACTGTGCTGTGACGTCACCGACCTGGTACCCATTTGGAATGTTTTCATAAATAGTTCCAAAAACACGATCGAAAAGCAAAATACGTATCGGTGTTTAAAATATCGTAACAGGCACATCACTTCTTAGGCAACGTAAATGCACCTAACATTTAGTTTTAACACAAGAAATATTAGGCCACGTCTTTCGCATTTATTGTTGTCCTTTCGTGTTGAGAAGGCCTTCTGAGGAATTCGAGGCGGGGATTGCGAGGGGGCTCGGCCCCTCAGCTCTGTGCTAGGGAATCCAGCGGCACCACCAATTTTCCGTTGGAGTAGCTGAAACAAAGTGAAAATTTGTAATTAGAGAGGCATTTATGTTAGGTGCCAGTAACATTTTTGCTAGCTCTAAGAGTTTATGTTAAATGCTGAATTTGTGTTCAATGGTAGCTACATGTATAATATTATCTATAATTGCTTAGTAAGAAATTTTGTTAATATGATATGTGGAGGTAAGTATATACGTAAATATATAAGGAAATATTATTAACCTGTATGGTATAGTAGCTGTTCTGGATTTAGCTCTGCTTGGCCTACAGGCTTCATCTGCAACCAAGACATTTCAATTTTATTATCAAAATGAAACTTGCCAACAAGTTGTTGCCTTGGCAGACTAATCGGAAACTTTTCGTTTGTTCATAGTTCAGTCGTATCGAGGAGGCTTAATTGAGTGGTAGCGCATGCCATTGTCTCGGCTCTTGCGGAACAATACTTATCGTAGGGCGAAGTTGACAGAAGTAATATTTCCGATACCTTAATGAGAGAACTTTGTATCGACTTTGTTAATCGTTCCTGACTCCTGGACCGGCGGCGCTGCACTGTTTGTTATCTGACATTATTTAGTCTTTTCCCCGAATATTAATTACAAGACACGGACAGATATTTAATTATTGTCAGTGTTATGTAAAGTGTTTGTTATCTATGGTTGTAAAAATAAAAACGATAACGGGAATGATCTCTTTGAGCAGCTCATTGAAGTAAGTGTAGAATGGTTTAAATGGACGCGCTTTTGCCAATTAGGTATGTTCAAAATAAATTAAAATATTACTGGCAGAAAGTAATTGGCATTGTGTTGGAAATAAATCAAGATAGAATGACCATAATCATTGTTTTACAAGCATTTCGTGTACGCGCCATCTTTTTCAATTAAACCACGCCTGCTTACCACGCCTCTTTTTCGAGGTTTTTTAAAGTTTTTCATAGTTTTGAATAGCCAACACGTGAAGTTAATTATCCGTTTTGTTGCGTATCTTATACTCTAAGATAAAACATAATTAGAGATAAATTACCTAACAAATTTATATTGGCGAGATTGTCGGTTCCATCGGCGTTCTAACTTGATTTATTTCTGTGGTTTTTTAACTTATACTTCATGAATTGTGGATATTGTATTATTTTTAAAATATGTACTTTCCGCCAGCAAAACGCCAAGTGGTTGTGTAATGGGACCCTTACCATAGTGCGGCTAACATCGTTGTGAGAAGCACGCATCGCATTTGACGGGCTCGGCACGCCGCTTGCCCTGAGAGCCCTGCGAGCCGGACTTACGCCGGAAAGTGTACCTAACGAGCAGACCTGCAATGCAAAATGCCCCACCGTTAACAAAACAAAAATTCAAATGAAATCATCAAACACAGAGCCGCGTGCGCGTCCATATGAATAACGCCTATGGGCGGACGAAGCGGGCGAAAAAAAAAAAAGAAATGACACCCTCTAGGTTTTCATGACTTGATACAGGCCGAATTTATTAACGTTTCATGTGCGAATGGAACTTTGTACGACGTGCAGTTTTGTTATGAATTATGCAGAGGACTTTTGTTGGCAGGTAATGTTATGGCAGCGTGTCAAATGACGATCCTATTATGTATTTTAGGTTTGTATAAAATCAGTTTTGAGCTAAATACAGAAACAAAATTGTTGCGCAAAACGACATAAATAACTATCTATACATAGTAAATAAATAAAAATAAACTTAAATTCATGCACTAGTTAGTAGGTATTGATTTTAGGATAATTTGAAATGTTATTGAATGTGATGTTACTATTTGTGTTGTATGAAAAATATTGAGAACTCACCGGTAAGTCCAGCTTTATTTATGCTGTTTGAACTAGAAAATCCGGATATCTTCTTCCATGCCTTCTTGTTCCAGAATCCGCTGGTTTTCGCATCTCCGCAGCTTGAACTCCGGGGTGACTGAGCGTCCCTAGGGCAGCGTAAGCCACATTCTTCGGCACCCAGGATGCGTACCCCTGCACCTCGAGTTCCATATGCAACTGCCGGCAAGTGAGGTACTGAACCTGTCGGTTTCCTTCGCAAGCTGCCCACATAACTTGCTCCGCTACTGCTTCCACTGAATCCGCTATCTAAATCTGGGGGGTTACAACTAGCTGGCGAAAGTAGTTCATCCGTCGGACCCACCCTCAATAACTCTTCGATATTATCTCTATCTTCTGCCCGCTCTGAATCAGGAGACTCGCATTCCGGCATCAACATCGCTTCGACGCTGAGGTTCAATTCCCCTAAAATTCTTTTATGTCGCGACTCTACCCGACGCACTTCTTCCTCCACGACACTTCTGTCGAGTGACACGAGGGATTGGCGAGGAACGTATCGGTGTTTTGGACACGTCCTGGTGCCATCAGTGATTTCCTCGTAAATGTTTTCCTCCGTACCATACCTTGTGACGTAATTGTGACGAGCGGCACGATCTCGAGGAATACCACCGCGTCCACGTTGGCGATTCACCTTTCTAGATGACGAAGGCATTGACAAATGGTGGTCATAGTAAGCGTAAGAATAGTCAACAGGCTCAAATCGCTCCATAGTAGCTGCGATGTTGCTTCTATTCCATGTCTGTGGCGGTGGTTCCCTGGACAAATTAACCGCCGCAAGTCTCGCCGGCAGGATTTCGTCAAGATCTCGAGCACAGCGTTCATCCAGCGACTGCGCACCGTCGTCTTCTTCTCTCCTGATGTGCTTTCTGTGCGGACGACGCGATGTCTGTGAACGCCCATGACCTCGATCACACTCCGATGTGTGTCCATGATTATAATCTGGTGTATGACTGCGGTATTCTGCGGGACGGTGATTACAGTCGAGTGTGTGATGATAATCTGGGGTACGCCTAAGACCGTAGCTGCAGTTGCCTTCGTAGTCGGAGCGGTCATATGAGGGGCTGTCTTCGGCGTTGCTGGTGTGAGGATGGGGGCAGTCGGCGGCGATGCCGGACTCTGAGGAGGGATAGTCGTGGACCTCTGCCGTGGTGAGCACGCGGTCGTCGTCGGGCCGCGCGGGCTCGGAGGCGGCGTGGCGGTGGTGCGGGCGGGGCCGGCCCGGCTCGCGGCAGCTGGCGAATGTCCTCTGCAGCGAGGGCGCGTGCTGATACCGCCCGCAGCGGGACTCGTACACCGCCTCCCCCGACTCCTCGGGGCTTGGCGGCGCGCTGCGTGATTCCATGTCTCATCCTCTCATATCCAATTAGTTCCTGTAAAGAAAAATAGTAGATTACACAACATGTGAGAAAAAAGGGAATTCCCTTCGTGGGACTAAGTTGGAGCACGTTGGAGCGAGGGATATAAGAGCATAGATAATTTCAATAGTTATGTACCTACTCTACTCACTGACTGATAGACAAGTAAATAGTAGAATACGAACTATATATTCTCAATGACACAACTACAAAAACTAAGTAAAAGTGTTTTATTTATTTATTTAAATTGAGCTTTATATTCCAAGCTTGATAAAATATTTTATACGAAATATTTCGCTTTTAATAAATGTCCTCGACAGAGGCGTAGTGCCGAGGGCAATGAATTCTATATTAGAAGTTCCGTGATAAGGGTAGGGTAAGTGACGATCAACAATGCAGCCGACGTCGATATATCATCATCAGTCGCCGGCTTATAAATCGGGACTCCACAGCGTGTTTACATTAAAAATTTTATGTGCATATGCGTGTTTTCGAGTAAGTTGTTAAGCAGTCAAATATAAATTATAAATAATATATTACAAGTCTCAAAATAAAACACTTTTGCAAAAAATATATTGAAAAGGCAATAACTCGCAATTTACCTACAGATGACATGCCCACATAACCGAACAAGTTTTATCCCAATAAGCTTCTAAAGTTATTGCGAGAATTCCGGGCCAATTTATTGCGATAACGATAAGTGTCCCCGAGCTGGCGTCTCGTTCGCAGGGCGGCAACAGGGACGCGCACCCTGCCGGTTGGCATGACAACGGCGTGGTTCCCTCGGTTTATCGCAGTGCTTCCGGCCGATATTCCTTGCATCTAAATCATCATCAGCGCTGGGAAGCGGCTCGTAAAGCGCCCGTTGACCGTCCGGCCGGGACAATAATTTGTTATGCCTCTCGCCCTGGGATTTCTACGCCTCTATTGTGTTTGCTATGGGACTACAAACGATGCGATTGTCGGACGGATTTGGTGTAACTGAATAGACCGAAACATTACACCGAGTTCTACGTGTAAAGCATTTTAGACACGGTGTGACAGACACAGACGCAGTGTAACAAACGTAGTGTGATAGGTGATAGACGTTGAGGTCTTCGGTAAATGACCACCAAAAGTTCACTGATCATCAGACCTCGAAATTCTCTTAGCTCGAACAAATCTTGCAAAGGAACGGAACGTAGTATTTTATCGACTCTCCGACTATTGATGTTTTGCGCAAGTTTTGTTCGAATTTCGAGGTCTGATGATCAGTGAACTGGGCGACCGAGCGACGTTGGTTGGAACGTCAAGGTAAACCGATTAAATCCGTACGACCGGGCAGGTCTGCCAGAAGGACGAAATCTGACGGTGTGTACCGTCCAATATACTGCGATAAAGACGTCCTATGTGCACCTAACTTGTGTTCTTGTGTCAAGATCTCGTAAGGATCCCTTCTGTTTGTCGGAGGGTAAATTGGTAATGGGCACTTGTTAGACCTACCCGGTCGTTGGGAATTTTTTGAGAAACGTTTTTGGGATTTGGGGAGATGCAATCTGTGGTACTCGTAGTACCTAGTCTGATTTGTTAAATCGATTCGTTGCTTAGAAAAAGTATAAGTTGTAAGTAAAACCGCAATGTCTTACAGAATTATCGCAATAAATTTCCCTGACAAATATTTCACTGCACCAGGTTTAACTTTAGATTTATAACGAAAGTGAGAGGATATCTTTTAACTTAGAAATATCTTTGAATTCGTTCATATCCGTATGCACTAATATATAATTTAACCTTATGTTGGGCATGATTGAGAGCTTCGAGAACACTTTTCAGTGTTTACTTAGCTACATCTGAAAATACCCGCTACAATAAATAAATTAGTCTTTATTTTACGATGATTGCGACATTTCATATCGACACTCTCCTTCTGCTAAAAAAAATATAAGACTTAAAGTAACACAAAATTATATTCCATACGTTGTCATATCCCCATAGCTCGTGTGACATCAGCACAATTTTGTTCCCCTTTTTACGGTCCCCTCGACTTAAACTAACTGTAGAAATATATTCGGGCGCGGTGATAAAAATCATACGAAGTTTCTAACAGCAACGTAATTGTAATGAAATTTATTGTTCGAACACGGTTTTATGATCGTGATTAAACATTACTCAATTTGGTATACAAATACAGAATTATTTGCAAATATTAAAATAAAAGTTGTTCGCAAATTAAATTACCAACAATCAATTTTGCTGCTATACCATGGGAAAGGACACGAGATTCAGTTCATTCATAAAGTTATTTAATTTAGTTTGAATTCGAGTTTGTGAATAAAACGAAATAATAAAATTAATACTATTATTTGTAACTAATTAATACTAATTTGAAAATTGTTTACTTAAATAGGAAACTTCTAATGAAAGCGAGTTTAATAAATAAAAAAATTTAAAATGTCGTATCATGACTAAAAACATAACACAATTCCCCACAATTTCGCGCCATTCGAATAATATTGTCATTTATCATTCGTCGATAAGATAACAAGTGTTTTCAATTTCTATGCACCCCAACCAACATACAGTCCGTTCGTTATAAATAATAGTTTTTTTGTTGCGTGGACACATGTGTCACGGAGAAATTGGTGTCTCTAATGATACGTTATTGGGTATAAAAAGTCTTTCCATATAATTATGCTGTATTTTATTTCACAAAGTGTATCTTTTAATCAATAATTTGCTGACAAAGATGGATCTTTAAATAAGGACCAATACGTATTTAAAAAACAACGTATAAAGTTTATATTCTACTTAATCATAACTTTATTAGGATAACTAACTATGGGACTATCAAATTTTAACGAGTGTGTACCTATAAAAAATCGTGCCTTATATTATTTGTATCTAGGTAGGTAATAAACATAAACTACTTACTGTATTTATGAAAATTAACGTTAAATTAACATAAATTAATTAAAATCTCGATTCTCAGGACCTTTGCGGAATTTATTGTGTCCCTAGTAGTTTTCGTGGAAACGTAAATTTTATGTGGGTTTCGCACAGTGGGACTGTTAAATACTGCTTAGGGCATTATTAGTCGGTTCGGTGGCATTTTAATGACGGCGCCCGTGACGAATCTTTGTGTCTTGACCGTGACCCCGGGCTGACTCAATAGGCGCACTTACCTCACGCTTGTTAAGCTTTAATTTGTCACACACCATTAATATTCTGATTAAAGAAAATACGATCAGAATAAATAATTTTTATTTGGTAGTTAATCAATGTCAAAATTGAAAATTAATTTGGCTTATTTTGAAATTTGATTGGCATTCAAATATCTAATTAATTTTTAATGATGGTGAAAACCTTCATTCGTGTTGTCGTTAATTTTAAGTCCACTTTTTTTACAAATTCCACCTTTCAAGATCAATCTTTTAAATTTTAATTTCACATAAATAGAAAGATAATACTTTTTTTATAGAACTTACCCTGTTGGTGCGGAATAGAACCAGAAGGCGAGGGTGGAATCAACAATCTCCACCGCAGAAAAAGTATTCACCAAAATCCTACCATAAAAATATGAGTACAATACCATGACGTATAAATGCAGCTTTTTTAACGTATGAACTGACCCGTACGTTCGAGACGCTATTACTTACAAATGTTACGCAGAACAGGATAATTCTGGAGCGAAGTGGCCATTTTAGCGACACTCAACACAGAAATCCATTAAGTGGTCTTTGAGGATATCTCCACGTTTTACTGCCCGCGGTGGAGTAGTTAATAAAGTGTGCGAAAATACCCTTACAAAGCTTTCCGAACGCGGCAGTTACGAGTTTATATCGCCGCGGCATTACTAATGTTAGAAAATTCTATTAGTGTAAGGGGCCCACCCTTACAATAATAGAATTTTCACAGAACACGGAAAAAGCTCCCTACGCTCCCGCTCGCTACGCTCTATATTTCTATGAGAATTTTAATTAATAAAATAGAAGGCGCTATGACATAACTTTTCAACTGACTTCAAAAATGAAGGACGTTTTCAATTCGCCTGTATGTTTTCTGGGTGTATGTTACGTGATTGTGAACCGATTTGAATTATTCTTTTTTTATTATATAGGCTGTATTTCAAGGGTGCTCCCATTTCAATTTGAAAACAATATTTCACCTCTAAGGGTGGATTAAAAAATAAGAGATAGGTAAGTCATCGATGTGTACACATAAATCATTTTTTTTACAAAGAAGTCGGTTTTTTTTTGTAAAAATTCAGATTATTAGTAGTTGGAAACAAATAAAATAAATGGCTAACTGCGATCGCAGATGGCTAACCTTTATAGTAATTACCTAACTATATTCTGTAATTTTTTTTTAGCTAGCGGAGCAGCAGCGCCATCGAGACGAGTCCTACTATTGCTATGTCCATGCCAATGGTTTATATTATTTTATAAAGTAAGTAATTACAATAAGGGTCGGGCCAGACCAAGCGGAAAATTGCCCGCAAACTTTTAGACGTCATCATCAAATGAACCATATCACTAATAGCCTAAAGAACAAAGTGGTATTAATGACCTCGAGCGCGAGGCGACGCCGACGTGCAGAACTCATTATAGGTACCAAATTGTTCTTTAGGCTATAGTGATAAGGTTCATTTGACAATGACGTCAAAAAGTGCGCGGGCAAATTTCCGCTTGGTTTGCGCAGTCCCTAATACTACAATAATACCTCAATTCCTAAAGACATACGTCTTCAATTTATACTCACTAGATATTCAAGAACGAGAAAATATTAAATATTTTTCAACTTTATTACACAGTGCAAAAAATGTGCGCCAAGTTCTAAAGTAACTTTTGTTGCCGACTGTACAGACATCTGACACGAAACAAGCGACGTAACACGCGCTCCTTGTCACCGCACCCCAAATTGGTTACATTATAAACCTCAAAGAACTTATAATCAGGCGCGTCAAAAGTTTTAACAGAATTCCGTGTCACCACTGTGCTTGATTTAGCGTCAATTCCCTGAATTTCTACCCCGCCACCCCAGTGCCGGATTCACCAATAAGTCTGAGCTTAGAGCGGCAGATTATAGGGCGCGAGCGGCAGATTCAGATAGATATTATAGTAGGTATGTTCCTATTTAAAACTTATCAATCGACAGAAACCACTTTTGCCATGTCTGTCTTCTTGAGAAGTAATCAAATAAAATATATTAAAAGTATAAATCCGGCCCTGCTCCCCCGTCTGAGTCGTTAAAATTCAGTAAAGCTAAGAACACATTACAAGCGAATAGGCTCACTCCATCTGAACAATTATACCTCAGCTCATACTTGTTTTATAGCCGAAATTAGGGCCGTGCTTCGGAGTTGTTACTCCGATACTTTGAGAGGAAAGCGTTCGTATTTGTTCTACGAAATTGAGTGTGTAATTGTTGTTTTAAGGAACTCTACGATTCAATGTTTATTTTGTATTCTTGCTTCAACTTTGTACCGCTTGTTTAACCTTATTTTCTTTTAGATACATAGGTATAGAATAGAAATGATCTAAAGAAAATGCGTTAGGAAATAATATCAAAAATAAAGAATTCAATACCTAAGTAATTTGTGCCTATTTACCTACAATTAGATGAACAAGTTATTTTAGCACTGTTGTGTCATAGAATCCGGAGCGCGTTCAAAATAGTCCAATCACCACACTTCGTTTAGTGATGATTAAGGGGTGATGATGATGAGGTGGTCGCAGCACTAGGTTTAATTATATTATTAGCATTATAAACGCATCCTATGCTTCGTTAAATAAAATAGCAAGAAGTGAGTCAGTACTCAGCAGTAACAAATCAGTTTATTGGAATTCAATACTCAACTATTTATACTCGTAGATGCCCCCATTCTGAACAATTTGTTACAAGTTATTTTATTGTTATAAATCTTTTGTTTATTCAATAGTGAAATATTGAAGCAGTGTGACGTCACTGCATCCAGTAGGTAAGTCGGTCGGATCTGTCTGTCCTTGGTTCCCAATAAAACATTTTGGATGTGTGCCGGGATCATTTTATTCTAAAGGACTTATAAACAACTCATTTGTATGTTTCTTGGTATATGTCTAACAATATGTTTGAATAGGTTCTTTTTATCTGATTCTAACTAGAGATGTTTTGCGTAAGATATCATGTTTAAAGGAAGACGTAAACGTCTCGTTATTTTGGTTCAATTGTATATACAATAAAGTGCTACTAAAATCGAGAACATTTCTAAGTGAAAATTTGCCGTCAGCTCCAAGGAAACGGCCCGGCGAATTGGCTACCAGCCTATAAAACGTAATGTCACATTCATTTGCAATTCAAGAGTCCTCAGCCTGTATTATGCCTAATAAAATTTACATATTTAAATTAAACTGCGAAATAACAAGATACTGAAACCATCACGCCGCTTAGATTGCCCGGACGTCTCTCTACGCATTTCGTTTTGATATATTTACACGACGACGCGACGTTTAATTAAAAATCGTGTCAAAAGCTCCAAATTAACACTGGGATGTATTCTGGACATACAGAAAGAAATAAAAATTATTCAAAACCCAACAATATAGCTCGTATTTAACTGTTAATGTTGATTTAAACGAAGTTTGAAACTGTATATTTCAAGATCTTTGAGGTGATCTAGTTTGGTGATGTATGCAATCAATCGGGTGAACATATTGCCATTTTCTATAATTTCAATTCGTCGTGTGTGTGTTTGTCTATGCGCAACAAACAACGCGAGTGTAGCACAACACGCCGTATTTGCAACCAAAATCAAGGAAACGATACTGATCATCATATTTTTAGTGACATCATTAATTTGATTCCTTGTTTAGTTTTACTATACGAAGTTGATACTCTAACTAAAGCAGTCTTAAAACGTTCACCTATGCCTAGTTAACGAGTCGGCGAACTTTTACCGTTATGAATAGGTACAAAACTGAGAGCAACCACCTTTGACTCATGCATCTGCCGATATGAAACAGCATAGTATCCATTCATTGATAAGGCGCATATCGTGAAACAGATACGTAGGTATGTACTGCGACAACCTTTGACATCAATCAGTCTGTGCAATATCAGAGCGATAATATAAATAATGTTTCCATACACTGTACAATCATCAGACATGGAGTCGTGTTGTTTGTGTAGGACATTCAATGGGTATTGAAGCGTTGTAACTTTTACACCATATAGTATTTTTATTCTGTGACAAGGCTAAAGGAATAGAGCGAAGGTGTGCTTTGACAGTCGAACACATATACATAGGTGGACGGATAATTAGAAACAGGGCAAGATTTTCATATCGTCATCAGATCATGCCCCGATCAATCCTTCACGGAGAACCATGGCTTCAAAGTGACCTCGATTGTATGAAAATATTGCTCTGTTTCTAATTATCCGTCCACCTATGTATGTATACTTTTAGGCTAGAAGAAAATTCGCTAACGAGAATGCATTATAGAATATTGAATTTAATAGTTTTAAATTCTTATTTGACAATATTAGTCCATATTGGTCAGATTCATGCATATAACATACAATAGGCCGTTAGGAACTATTAAGTGCCATAGGTTCTAGTACAAGTAATGCACAATCTTGAAGGCAATGTGGAAAGTTAAGGTATGAAATTTGTAACAAATTAAAACACAAACAAGGATATATAACAACATTTAGGAAAGGAAGTTAAATGAAAAGAAAAAAACAATTTCAAAATCTCAGTTAGATTTGCATTAACTTATTTTACAAAACTTCCCATCTTAATAAACGTGACTTTAAATTAACATAAATACTTGATGTAGAGTGGTAGAGTCACAACAAGTAAAGTAATTTCATTTGTGGCAACAAACGGTAGCAGCTAGGAAGTAGTAGAGAAATGAAATGAGATTGTAAAAGACAGTAATAAAGTGGAAGTTTATAGTCCAATTACGGAATGGTGTGAGGTGGGGCCACGTCCGTGCAGCGATATCGGCAGCCATTGCAGATAACCCGGGTGCTACCCGGAACCGTTAATTGTAATCGCATAATGATTTGTCTACATAATTACTGACCCAATTTTAATCTTCCTGGTCAAAAGTGGGTGCAATAGTAAAATAATTTTTATGATAATGAATGAGAAACGTATAGACTATAGATACTATAGGTAGACGTCAAAATTATAGCCATAAATTATAATTTTAACTAATATATATATATTCTTTGCATTTTAAATAAAAATAAGATTAAGCCAGAATTTTCAATAGCTGCAGCAGGCTTAAATACTTATCAAAATTAAAAAGCATTTTACATAGAGAAGAGCGATTAAGTCTATAATTACTACTTACTTTAAAATCTATGAAATGTCAATTTTGATACTTTTCCAAT
Organism: Metalampra italica; assembly: GCA_949699065.1. Classification (NCBI taxonomy): domain Eukaryota; kingdom Metazoa; phylum Arthropoda; class Insecta; order Lepidoptera; family Oecophoridae; genus Metalampra; species Metalampra italica. The sequence continues at coordinate 5,860,926 of OX452983.1, forward strand.
CATATCATTAAATTTTTTGAAAATCACTCATATAATGAGGAAACCAAACTACAAAAAGAAAAACAATAGAATAACACGGTCACTTAACCCTAGGCGCTTAAGCTGGGTAAATCAAATAAAGAGTTAAGGGTAGCGAAACTAGGGTCACAGGTCACCGACTTGATTCAAAATGGCTTCAAAGGGGAGTGACCAGTGACACACGACTTTACATTGCAAGTCACCTACACTAATGAACGAATGACTGCCACTCACATGTATGGGGAGTTTATGAATAAATTTAATCAATCTGTTTATTTTGACACGTTAAATTTAATAGTGGTAGCTTCAAAGGCCCATCTAATGTCATGTCGAGAGAGCTTTGATGATAAAATAAGTTACTAATTTATTTCCTGTTTACTTTCTTGTGGGAGGACAAGAGACATGCATTGATTTAACTTTGATTACGATCTTACGAAGCTTACCTGGGTTGATTAGATTTGTTCGTAGCAGGGGCGCCAACCAAAGAGAATTTAGCTCCATGGTTCGTAGAGACTTTATAAAATCCGCTAAATTCGAAAGCAATTCTTATTTGATTATGAAGTTATGAAGAAAAATAATTTAACATGTAACTTAATACGTCATATTAATTAATCACGTTAATATAGTCACACAATGCAAGTCATTTATAACAAATTAATTTTATTACAAATTTCCTAAACACGCATTAAAAAACCCAGAATTTGATTACACACTGGTTACCTTTGTCAATACTGGTAGTTTATAACATCCATGAATTCCAATAGAATATGTAATAATATCAGGATTAATATATTAAGACTTTCTTGTTTTAATACAACACTGGTTTATTTGACGACATAGGAACATGTAGGTATTCCGTTCTATCCATTTTCCACGAAGAAACCACTTTGCATTACACCACTCCGAAAGGGGTTGCAAGTCATGAAAACAATCAGATAAAGTTGTTCAGTAAACCCACGTTAGAAATGAAAGGTACCGTTGTAATTTCATTATGAGCCCGCTCACACGTGCGTGACAGTACGCTGGAATAGGATTGGGCAAGAAGGGTAGTAGAGTTATTCGAACAAGAATACTTCACTTAAGGATGAATCTACCCAACTACTCTAATATAGAACTAAGTTTAGGAGTTTACTTGATTTAAATATCCGGAAATACCGTAATCAATTAGAACAGTTCTTTCACACTCACTTACTCCCTTGGCAAAAGGGAGTGTAATGTATGAGTTATGTGATACAACAGATCAGCACAGATTAATAAACCGTACCTATCCTACTAAACAATTTCTAACAAAGGTTCTATTTTAGTTTGAATAATTATCCAGACTAGTCTGGAACCGGATAGTTAGACTAAAATAATATTTTGAATAATTGAAAATAGTTAAGCTGTGTACTAAATTATCGTTGACTATCATTTATACTTACCATTGGTTACAAATTTGGGTTTAAACGTAATCAGACCCATACAAACCCACTTGCATTTCTTCTACCTAGGTCAAATAAGTGAGGAATTGGTGTGATCAAGAGAAGTTATTAACGAAGCGCTCGCCTCGCTTCGAGCGGTTGATTCTACTAATATATGTATCGGATGTCGAAGGAAAATTAGTAGAATCGACGGCTCGAAGCGATGCGAGCGATTCAAAAACTCCCGGGCACTCAACAACCTTTAAACAATCTAATGTGTAAAATGAAACCACGGGTTCTTTCCATAATTCTGACTAGTCATTAGAGGCAATGTATCACGGTGTGGCATTTGTAAATTCTACGAAACCATTTACTTAACTCGTGCATGTTATAAAATGCTTGCAAATTCACGTGCTCCTGAAAGAGTGGGGGGTGTTCATTAGTTCGGTGACTTGCAGTGGGAGGACGCGGTGGAGTTACGTTAATGGACTTGGTTAAGCTCTCAGCAACTATTTATAGACTAATATGATAAAGAGAAAAGTTCTTCGAGTTTCCCGTGGGAAACTAGTATTTTCGTGGACAAAGGGGTTGCTAATTCACTGTAGAAAAAAAAGACTATGGTAATCTCCAAAGTCATTTTTTTTCTACAGTGAATCTCAAAGTCAAAGTTAGGTATGATTTATTGTTTGTATTATGCGTATGAGTAGGCACACTTTATTTTGTACACTTGTTATTATTCTAATGTTTAAAAAAACCGGAGTAGGACTCGTGTCCTGAGGGTTCCGTACAAACTTAATTAAAGAAATAATTAGAAAATCGTTAAAGAAATTTGTAGTTTTATCACAAGAACTAACTTATATGGATGATTTAATACGCAAAGTTAAGTTTGTTGGTACAAGAAGAAAATTCTTTTACTTGTGCTACATCATATAATGCAATCAAAACTTAGCATAACATTGAGGTAAAGTTTTTCGACCCCGTGAGAAATCCAGTCATCACAATTGTTTAGCTAAAAATTACTTTATGCAAGTAGGTACCTTAGAGTATACATAGCTAGCATAAGTATACTCTAAGGTAGGTACCAACAATTTATCATTCTTTCCAATTTGTAAGTTGTACGTAAATCTGAAAGTTTCATTTGACTGATAAATATAACTATTAGCTTCAAAAGTTTTACGTTATAATATAATCATTTATCATGTAGCATAAAATGTCACTCGGTGACAGACAGACATACAAGAGACAGTCGTGGTTCTATTTCTAAAATGGATTTTATACGCCTAAGGCAATCACTTTTGTGTTTAAAAAATATTTTAATATACAGGTTTGTTTTAAAATAACAATTTTCACTTATTTTAGTATGCAGGGTGTTTGTGGACAGGTGAAGAGCAAAAGAATTGATAGAGCTAAGTGGGTTTGGGATTTATTAAAGTTTACGAACGATTTATACCTACTCTGGTCGTTGGACAATTTTCAGATTGGGCATTATTATTGACCGAGCGAGCGAAGCGAGCGAAGCGTCTACGTTTCGAGACTGGCCAAAAATGCTCTTGTCCGGCTGTCTGTCTGTCTGTCTGTCTGTCTGTCTGTCTGTCTGTAATTCTCTACAGGTCGCATTTTTCAACCGATTTTGACGAAAATTTGGCATATGTATAAATTAATTAAACCTACAAAATGAGTAGAATAAAATTTTGAAAAACATTTTTTTTAGAGTACCTACCATACTCGCAAAGTGGGAGTGAACTTTTTTTTTCTTGTGAATCCCATAGTGTGGGATATCGTTGGATAGGTCTTTCAAAAATATTGCTGGTGTGTGAATACCATTTTTTCGATTTAGGGATCCGTTGGCGAAATATTAAGCTTTAAAGCGGTAATTTTTGTTAGAGTCACGTGTCCCCCCCCCCTGCCAGCTAAACGGTTGCTTCTGGAAATGTGAAAAAATTCATGGCAGTAGCATATATAACGTAGTTACAAGGAAAACTATTACGGCTAAGTAGGTTCTATTAGTTTTTGAGTAATAGTGGATCGACTTAAGAAAGTTGAAAAAATAAATTATGTTCATAGAACTGCATACGTAAAATTGAAAATTATTTTTTTCCGCGTGATATCCATGGTGTGGGGTATCGTTGGATGGGTCTTTCAAAAATATCGCGGGTGTGTGATAAACATTTTTCGATTCAGGGATCCGTTTGCGAAATATTAAGCTTTAAAGTGCTAATTTTTGTCACTTTAGTAGGTACTTTTTCTGTTTCCAAAGTTGACTTTTGTTGGTTTCTTTTAGGTTTAGTTTATAAGGGCTGGCGAGGTCTACTGTTCTCACAGAACTACTAGTTAGTAAATCGTATTAACATTAAGTGAAATTATTAAAAAGCAAGCTGTAGACTAGAAATGAAATATAAATTAATTTGATTCAATCTCTAACGACAGCACGAAATGTGCTGGTAACATTCGTCTATTTAACGATTAAGCCAAATAAAGAGTATTATTCAATTATTATTTCGTTGCGGTTACCGGCAAACGTTCTCGGCTAGTGGGTCTACGCATCAATCATTTTCTCATCCACTTTGTGTCAACTTCAAATTTTGATACCAGAATGATGGATCGCCGTTTGCGCTGTGGCAAGTTGAGGGGAACCCTCGAAATGCTGAATTAGTCTACTTTAGTTTCTTTTGAGACATTCGTAAATATTAACTATTAAAGGATAACAAGTGATGTTAAAGAGTACTGAAGGGTAATAGAGGTGGTACAACCTTTAATTATATTGGTGCAATTTGAATTCATCATCATATCAGCTCTTCGTCGTCCACTGCTGGACATAGGCCTTCTCCAATGAACGCCACCACACCTGGCCCTATATACGCCACTTCCGGGAACCTATCGGGCGCATTTGAAGCACAATGCGCATATAATTATATATTGCTGTTTAATTAATTACTTTTTATGATTTTGTGCCTTACGACCTAAGCGCCCCGAAATTCCACTCAGAATAATTAATTTTACATTTCACCATTCAGAATTTAGAATAATTTTCCATCGCATAGATAAGAAACTAGCAGCTACGCCTTTACAATGATGATAAGTTAATCAATAATCACCTGTTATGGTGTATAGGCGAATAAAATGTAATTCAACCAAACCTCCGATCATTAATATATAAATCAGCGTTCATAAGTCTGTGTCTTTGCTTTACGACGTAAAAGTAAAAAATGAGGAGTGCTCTCCCGTCAGCATTCCCGGCGGCTAAGGCGACGGCACAAAACGACGAAACAAGATTTCTTCCACCACGACTGGAAATACTTAAGATGGAACGGTTTGAGAATTGCGCATTGTTGTTGTTTGTACAAACCATGGAAAACTTTTATCGTTTACGCTATTCAATGCAATCGCCAACAATTTAACTTTGTCAATTGATTTTGTGTTTCAAAAGCTTTGTGATGAGAGAATGACAGATCTAGACAATGAAAACGTTGTTTCATTTTTGCAAAAGAACAAATTATTATATCCCATATCCATAAACTGTCTGTCTTTTCTTAGTGGGTCATAGATAGGACATAATTACTGACGTGCGGTCGACTGTACCTACTTTATATGGTACGAATAAGCGTTCGAGCGTTCGAGGAGAGCACCACAACCACTATTTATTATTTTAGTTTTTGAGAATGAGACAACGAAACGATAGTTGACATCGAACTGTTTCGAATCGATTAATTTCAGAAGCCGGCCTTGCGACCCGACCGGAGTTCAAAGATGTGTAAATCGAATTGGATGCGCACCCAAGAGTTCCGGTAATCAGACAATACGGTCTATTACCCGTAACACAGTAGCCCGGCCGGGAGCGCGCACGATCGCTCGCGTTCGTCTCACCGGAAAAATGAACCTCTCATGAAATTTAATGTGGAAATGTCTTGAAACGACGCCAAACCCACGCCTGAATTATTTATGACCTGCTATTTTAATGGCGTCCCCGTTCGTTCATTACGGTAAGAGTGTTTCTTAATTTTGAATGCGGACTCAGTATTCCAATCTCCTATTTTCGACATTAAATTTTATTACGTGTGAAATGAAATTTCTCTCGTGATTCATCTTTCGTTTGTGTAGATGGGAATAAATGAAATAATAAATTGGGGAGATTGTTATGGATTTACAGAATAACTTTGACTTCCACATTATGGAAATTCAGAAGGTCAGCTGCTGGCATTGAAATAATTTCTCATATTAGAGAGAGTAATTTGTGCACTAATTAGGTCAAATCAAAATTAAATTAACAGCTCATTAACATGTCCCCACTGCTGGGGCCCAGGCCTACCGTCTCAACGAGGGCGTTCGAGCTATAGTCCACCACGCCCAGTGCGGGTTAGTGGACTTCACATGCGCCTAAGAATTTCTTCTTCTTTTCGGCATATGCAGGTTTCCTCAAGATGTTTTCCTTCACCGTTTGCGAGCAGTCAGTAAATGTACTTTAGTTAGAAATAAATTAGGTAATTAACATAAATACATAATAAATATAGACTTAGAGCTATCAGATTTTTCACCTACAATTTTCATTGACTATAATTAGTTCTCAACATATATGTAATGATTACTTCATGGTCATCAGAAGAGCATCGTGCAGTAGGACTTTTACTACCGGAGGTCAAGCTAGAGCCTCGAGTAAGGGTGGGTAAGTAGAACGTAAGTTGTCTTGTTAATTAAATGTCGGTTAAATTGACGGTAAACACAGCGCTCAGTAAACTATCGCAGAAAGTGAAGCTAATTAAAACTTAACGAAGCTGAGCATAGACATTTCACACAACCTTACAAGTTCGATGATAGGTTATGTGAAAGACATAACCATATCATCGCTTCAAACTTTCACTATGGGTATCTTAAATATCTGAGTTACTGTTGCAACCCGGAACACACTTTCCTTTGTTAAGAATTTTTCATCTCGCCACAAAATACATTTTGAATTTTGTATACTATCAACTCCGATACATATAAGAACACGATATTCAATATACCTACTTAGTATTCTTATTAAATTAAGTTAGTGCATTTCATTTTCGGCATTATCGCCATTCACCATAAAGCAAGATTAAGTTCAACGATATAACCTACTAGTCGTTTCCAATAAACCTATTCATGTCCTTTCGATAAAAGTAGTTGTACAATACTATAGAAGTACTTATTTAATAAATATACAGTATGAAGTACTTGTATATAATACTCCAACCCGCGAAACATTGACAGCGCCATAAATAACTCCATGTGGCTACTCAGCGTGTTAAAATTACTGTTGTCTCTAATAGCAAACAGTTAAATTCGTCTGAAAACATAAATACCAATGCAGATATATCTAGGATAACAAGTAAACTGTGTGGGCTGGCAGTCCACTGTACCACCACTAAAGAAAGGAAATGGTCAACTTTTAAGACAAAATAGCTTTCAGGACAGACAAAGAATTAGTAAAATAAAGTGTTTGTAAGCTACATCTGTCGTAGCACTGATGATGGTCCTTCGTACCAGACTAGTAACAAAGACCAAATACCCGAAGGCGCTGCATAGAAAATCTTCCCGTGTTAACAGACAACATGAAAAATCGATCCAGAAGAAGCCGTCGAGGAATATCAGCAGTGGACGTCGACAGGCTGACAATCATCACCAGCCTGCATTAGTACATCCCTTGGACATACGCCTCTCAAGGCGTCTGGACTCGCCACTGGACCCGATCTTAGGTTAGCCCCCTTACGCAGATTGTCGCTTCATCTAGCCGGAGGGCGTCCCACACTAAGCTTGCCCAGCCGTGGTCTCCACTCTAGAATTCGAAACCTGCTACTTCAACGTACAAACTTTTTGAGCTATGGCGAAAGGGGTCGTCAAGTTTCGGATCCTGTCTGAGAAACTCCGAGCATACGAGTACCTATTCCATCGCTCGTTAAGCAACAATAAGTTTGGCTTCGAGGCTGACTATGCCGTTGTCGTAAGTAGGCAGCCATTTTATTTCCTTGGGCGACTGTACTTACCTACTGTTGGATCGAAGCGCGTAAATCAATCGCCTACGCGCAGGAGGCTGCGCGCATCACCGCGCGCCGCCATTATAAACATGTCGATGGCTGCTTTTACGCCAACTGCGCTGGCGTCAGTGCCAATAAAATAAAACTTATCGGCTGCGAACATTCGCACGTATGCAGCTATGGAGCTGGAAATAATGCCATACAACTTTTATTACTTAACTTGCCGAGGACAGATTTAAGGTAATTGTTTGATGTCGTTTTAGACATAGATATTATTTCACACGCGAGATTTTACATATTTCAACTTGTTAGAATTAGTAGTACCAAATAAAAATAATAGATCTGAGCACACTTACCGAGTTTTTAAGGGCCAAACTAACTATCTAAATAAAAAACTATTTATAAATATTTCATAATTTATAGGTAGGCACATAAGTACATTGATTATTTTGAAGAAGGAAAATTATGTTTTTAGAAAAATTCACTCAGGATAATATGTTTACCGATGAATAATATCTAAGTGTATCGCCTGGGCTTAGACAGACCCCTTCGGACGCCTACGTAACCAGCTTCGTACGAATACATACAGATTATATTAATTTTCTGCATAAAAATCCTGGTAAAAAAATGTAAAAAATAGTAAATGGAAAACATATTATAAACTAAGTTGCCAAATGTAATCAGATTCAATCGCAAGGCATTTTTAGTTATTTGTGTCAAAACACATAAAATTTTATTGAAGCCTTTAAACAGTAAAGCTAGTCTGTACGTACGAAATTGGTGTTAAAAGAAAATCAAATTAGAATGAGCCAGACAGCAGAATCAAATTAAAAGCAGTCGCAGTATGAAACATAGATTCTGCTGAGGGACGGCAGAAAACCATTCGAGTGGCCACTTCGATGAATTTAGTTACCATTCCCTGTCGGCATTAGAGAAAATAGAGAGGATTATTACATCGCAAATACTTACTTAATAAATTCAGTTAGGTTCGGGGAATAGCCAAGTCAACTCGGCAACAGTGGGAGACGAAAATGTTATGTAAACAGCGTGAGTATTTCTCTGCTCTGCCCCCGGGTCGCTCCACTGAATAAATAACGCCGTAGCAAAAGCAAACTCAAACAAAAGTAAATTTATTCACCAAATACGACGATTAATACACGATCTCACGACAGATATTTTCGCCTGGGGCTGACGACAGCGAGTAGACATAACTTTTCGTTTGTTTGAATTATCCTCAAAGTAGCTTTGTTTCGTTCCTTGTCGTGATTACAGTTGCAAAAGTAGGTACCTAAACTGTTTAGCTGTCATTAACTTGCGAGGGATATTTTTAATTTCGAATTAGATGTTCCGAATGGTTAATATTATTATCAAGATTCGAAGAATACGAAACATAACTGATCATTTCTCTATTGAGTAGATATTTCAAATAGTCGACGTCTGTAAGCTCATTAAATTAGTCTTAAAAAGGACGGAGTGGTATTGATTAATTATAGAAAGAAATTGCAAATCACGAACTGCCTTCTATAATCTGTTAGAGTGATTTTGATTCTAGACGAAGAACAATTTTGAGCTATAATTGAATTTATAGATACTTCTCAAGAAAATGTGTTTATATTTTATTTATTTTATACAAGCTATTCTCACATTACAAGCTAAAACACCACAACATTGAGTTTACTTCACTTAGACTTAGCTATTACCAGCAATGCAATAAGGTACCTATTAGGACCGCGTGCACCGTAGTAAGTACAGGACAAGACGGTGGAGATGGTACATTATTAAACAACCGCACGTGCATTAGGTCGCTAATGATGCAGTCGTCTAGCTCACATGTCTTCAATAAGTTTAATTGGATATGTACCTACTTAACTATATACCTATCTTTAGTTATATAGTTATGTAGCATCTAGCTCGCGTGGACCAACTACAACCCTACTATTTTATTCTTTCTAACACGCTAGCCCAGTGCAGGTCTTTAACTGCACAACGCGACTAAGAATTTCTTCTTCGGATCTCAATTAATATAGGCATTATGTTCAAAAGAAAAAATGCGCAACTTACTTATATATGTGGATGTGGAATTATAAATAAATATAAGCATTCTCATCAAGAGAACAGAAACCTCTCCTTTATAAAGAGAAAATCAGCTTTGGGGAGGAAATTGAAGTTCCGTGGCCCGGGGCGCGCGGGCGCAGACCGGAAGCGCCGCCATTAAGTCCACTTCCAACGCTTTATACGGCTACAGCAATTATTTGTCGTTAGAAATGACGATACCGTCGATTGCGGCTAGTACTAATATATCCTTCATTAAATGGACGCTTTTAAACGCTGTAGGACTATATACTTCCACGAATTTCGACACCCACCCTGTGCTAACGGACGGAAGGGATAATTGTCAGAAACCCGTTATTTATTTATTTACGTTGGAGCCGAAAGCCACCGAGTCGATTTCGACGGAAAAATGAACCGGTAAAGGCGACTGTACAATACTTGGTACCTGACTACTACGTCATGGTTTTTTGTTGTCTGGCTATGTGTATTAAGTTGTGTGTATGTATTGTACGGGGTATACAATCTTGAAAACTAATTCACAGTATTAAACATCTCGATACAATGTCAGGGAGTTTGTCTAGCTAGTCTCAGAAGACGAGTTCTCATTTTCTAACGTTTGTATGAATTTGCAGTTCAGATAAACTGATTGCAAATAAAAATGTTCCAGTTTGTCCATGCGAACGAAATAGCGGGCAACACCTAGTATTCTAATAAATTATTCAATACATTGCTAGTGAAACTTCCTGTTTATCTGTCAGCTTTTACCATTTTAAAAGTTTCGTGCATACATTTTTAAGTATATTCGCAATAACTAAATTTTTCCGACTATCCTGCGCCATAAACACTAAAATACTGGAAATCATTAAAATGCCCTTTGGCTTGTTGTATTATTTAATTGTGAACCATAAAGGTGGCATTGATATTTATAGTCACTATTGCATGCAGTAGGTCCTACCACTGGACCTACCATACTCAAAGAAGTTAGCACTAGATCCAATCTGCAACGTTCTTTAAAATTTATATTTTAAAAATGTATCTTCTACCAGACATCAATACACGGACTATAGGGGCCTGGCTCGTCGTTGTTATCATAAGGGCTAAAACAAACAATTTTTTGAGGATCTACGATCCCGGGACATGTGGTGTTATTTCTATTTTGTTTTATAACAAAACAGTAAACTTTCCGTGAACATTGACAACATGTGTTCACACTAAAATATTGGAATTGACACTGATTTGTTGGGAAATAAGCTAGATGTGCATCACTGTTGATATAATAATACTATTATGTAGATACTGTTATAGACATACTACTACACATTGTGCTACTGTGTGATTGATATGACTCGCCTTCGACTCTTCCTTCAAAACCCCTCGATAGAATATTTCACTTTCCTCACTCTCCAACAATATACTATTAGGTGTTAAATTAATATTAAGGTTTAAAATATACTTGTAACATTTTGACTATCAAAGACCGTGTTTTATATTATGCAAGTATAAAACACGGTCTGCTTCAAGTATACGTTTTCCCGTTTATACGAGATTGCTCTCTTTGGCTTAGAGCTGCGCATTTTTTTCTTAACTTCTAAACTTGTTCAGTTCCATAAATAAAGTTACGAAAGGGATTTATTAAAAGTTCCAAACTTGACTTTACGGTTGGTTTATCAAAACTAGGGTGGAGTTGACAAGCTTTAGATTTTCCACAGCCGTAATGAGAGCTATATGTACAGCACGATCTGGCAGACGCGGTCAGATGAAATTGGTCTGAAGCGGTTAGTCTATCTGACGTCAGTTGCTTCTCCACACCCTCGATGGGTCGCATAGTTTGCATAGACTGGCGCGGCCTATGTCGAAAAGTGTCCTACATATCGCGTTCGGTCGTAAAGATTCGGTAAGATTACACCAAACCCGTCCGTGTGTGTTTATCTCCATAAACCTACCCTCGCCATGAAACCATGCCCTGAACAGTAATTTTGGTAGACATTAATTTGTAATCACTAATTTGTCAACGATAGCCTAGAGAGCCCTATATTGTCATGAGAGAGTGGAGTACGACCTCAATTTGGGAATTGGCAGTATCATGTTACTAACTAAAGTTATGATTTGCTAAAATAGTACACCATAAAGTTAAAAACATCCGCCCCCCGGATTACTTATTGAAAATCTATCGACCTAAGCTCTTATTTTCATCATATTGGAAATCTATCTGAAATGGAACTGCATTCATCAATAATTCTTCAGCTTACAAAATAAGCAAAGTGATATTGAACTGATTTTAAACTGGGAACGGCGAGCGTTGGAGACAGATGGTCCACATCAGGTTATTTATAACTTCGGAAAGTAATGGATTTCGTAGTTGTCTAGAAAGCTATAATGCAATACTACGAGTATTGCATATGGGACTTAAAGTAGTCGACTTAATCTTTTAATTGGATGTTGAATTTATAATGACACATCAACAAAACATGTTGGTAGATTCAAACTCAAAATATTTATTGCGTTCTACAATGGTTAAAGAGATGTTGTTCATTTGAAAGTTCATGCATTGTAGATTGTCAGGGAGTAGCAAAAATTCAATCACTTTCAAAAATTGCTTGTCTAATTTATGTGAATCGTAGCGCTTTTAAATATCAGAACAACGTATGTATATTTTATAACACCTAAGTAAGATAGGTATACCCTTGTGCTAAAAAACATAACACAAACTGCAGTACATTAGATAATTGCTGTTGAGTAAACGTAAAAAGACACATCAAATTCTTGACAGAGAATAAGCCTTAACTCGAGGCAGGAATTCTATTAATCACATAGCGATGACATACCTTACGAAAGAGAAGCAAAAGGACACAGTATTAAGGATACGTACTTGGAAATAAAATTCAAAGTAAAAGCGTTTTAAACCTTATATCTCAATTGATTCCGCAAATCCCGTCGCGGGCTTAGGTCGGGAACGAAGTGACTTAGGCACAAAGAAGGAGATTATTCCGTAATCTCGACGGGCGATGCCGGGACACGCGTCTCCGACTCGGGACCACATTAAACCCACATTAGCTCTCCATCGATTACCATTTGCGACATTTTTGTTGCGTTATTTGCGTGGGCTTGCAAAAAACGTACCGAAATTGCTTCCATTGTCAGTGACAACTCATCTTTGATAACCTGCCATTATCTCAACTTTAATATAAATATTAGGGAACATGACAGATTCAATTTACAATTCTATTCGGCCCAACTAAACTCGACTGCAACGAATTCGGATCAGGGGAAGGAACGATTTGCATGAGATCTGATGGTGGTTGTCCGGAGTAAGGATGGAGAAGATCAGCCAGGTTTTCCATACATTTTGATACAATTTTAGTTTTAATATTATTCTGACTATAGTCTATGGTGAAAACGTTTTGCTTGATCAGTTAAGTGTGTGTATGTATAACTCTATGGAACGCCTCCATCGAACAGCCACCATCAGATCTCACGTAGATCATTCTCTGATGGAGATCTAAGGGCAAAGTGACCTCGTCTACGTCTGTATGAAACGACCCCATGACCCGAATTCATTGCAGCCAAATGTAAATAGAAGCAACTACTAGCTCTGCACTAGCTAATAAACGTTCACAAGTTCAGCACATACTCGTATGTTACCTACGTCTCCGTTGGCCTACGAAAACAGATTTAGGGCGCACTTGACGGGCATCGGCGCAACATTCTCAGCACAAAGCTATGAAAGCGGCTTAGTTCAGAGAAAGGGGATTATGGCATAATCTGCAGTGGAGCGGTTGACATACGCTCGAGGCTGCACTGTTTGCGACAGTAAATACGGCTACGGTACGGTCGTAGATCGGACCAGCGGGACTAAGCGAGGGGAGAGTGGGATATCGCGCGATGACAAAATATGGTCCTAAACTTCTACGGTCCTATCTACCACCAATAAACACGGCTTTGGAATTTAACATCGTGATATAGTTTTTGGTGACATTTGATAATGGAAAGAATAAACCATACCACAGATTAATTAATGGTAGGTAATAGGATTCAATCAGAATTCGATACTACAAAAAACTTAAAGCAGAACACCTGATCTAACAAGTAAATAAAGTACAATTAGGTATGTATAGACAATCTAGTACCTTATGACATGTTTATTCTGCTCGCCTCCGCTTCTGTCCTGAAAAGAATAAGAAAATGTTACTTACAAATAAACTGTTACGTGATTGATGAAACAGGTAGGTATTTATGTTTTGCTGAATATTTCACTAGTAAGGTTAATATAAAACTGCTAAAAATAGAGTATCGATTACACGTACTGCTTTGTACGTTCGTCGGATAACACACCCAAATGAAATGTCAATAAAAACGACATAAAATAACGAGGGTATTCCGTCAAAGCGACAAGGAAGGTATGTGTCAAGTGTTTATGTGCATAGACATGCATGAGTCACACCACACTGCCACTGCTAGTCACCGCTAGAGATGCAACGATTACGATTAATATTAAACGTTTATTATTATACACGATTATTAACGATATTCCGTAATATTTTCTATCGCTTTTTTCACACGAAGATTTTTCTCACTAAAATCTTCGAGCTCTTTCATCTGACTGAACGAGTATTTTCTACAAACAGCTGTCTAATTTCAAAATATTTTATTACATGTAGGTACACAATTACACAAGGTAATCTATGGTTTGATATAGATTAGTAAAAGAAATAGGCTATCTATACCCAAACAAACTTTAAATGTGTTTCATAATTATAAATTTCTACAATTTCTACCAATTACCATTTCTATTGCTTACTGATTTAAGTAGGTACATATACATTTTTGATTAAAGTTAAGTAAGATTAAAGTTGTTTAAAACTTATCACTTAGTGAATAAACTGATTTTTGTATGAATATCATATTGTTTAAAAATATTTTTTCAATAATTGTAATCGGCGATTATGAAAATTAATAGGTAATCGTAATCGCAAAACCAAGAATCGTTGCATCACTAGGCACCACGTGACAGCTTGACCAACAGCGGTTACCACGCACCGGCGACCAATTGGCCGATAATGGACCATCGCCCACATGAGGGAATATTGACTTACAATAAAATGTCACATATTTCTTAATAAACAGGACGTAACGTAAATCCGACAACCGACGAGTCAACTGAAGTGGTCATTAGAAACTATTACTTTTATGTCGTACAGTTTGATACGTCTTTATTTGCCTGATGTAATAAAGAAGAAAATTGTGTATTTGTGTAACGATTGTACTGAACCCCCGGGCTCTAACGGTCTAAGCTCCTCCTTCTCTTAACATTAACTAACTTATAACTATCGTAGCCTATATCGAAGTAACCTACCTATATGATGAACTCTACGCTTTTACCTAAATTACCTATCTATTGAATTGTAGTTGATCTATGGGATTAGATCTTAATTTGGCCTTGTGATCGTCTAGATTATTTTTCCTACGTTGTGTTTATTTTTATGTAACCCATTTCTTTTAGAATAGAAGTTTTGACACTAGTAACCGATTACCTAGTAGTTTACGCTTTGATGGTCTATATTGGAGAAACTTAAGTTATACCTAATGTTGAATAGAGATACTTTATTCCTAGAGCATAATTATTTGATGATGTTGATGAAGTACGAAGGTTTTAGAATAAATTTGGATTAAAACTTAAATCTAATGTTTATCCATATGAAAGACATAAGTATTAGTGAAATTCCAAGAGTTCCTTATTTAGTTATTTTATGCAAGCACCACCTTCCCCATCCTTGCACCTGTCCACCCTGAGGCTAATGGAAGGTCTAGTCTTGGGGAGTTTCACATATATACCTATGTCCTCCAATTGAATGAGAAATCTCTCGACAATACGAAGTTCAAACGTAAATATGACGAAATGCCATGACAGACTGAAGGATATAATATAAAGTTCCTTCATATTATATAATATGTATAATAATAATCTCTAGGATCTAGCCTCAAAGATAAATGTAGTTAAATAGCAATTCCTGCCATAAGTTTTGACGATTTGTAGTATACAGAAGCCTCGGCTAACTGTCAGTTTGTAAGAATCTATTCATTCAGATATGCTTACATTCATAAATAGGGGTATAACCTCGGTCATTGATCCCACCTGGCCCTCAGGTCCGGCTTGATTGACGATAAGTAAGAGAAGCTATTCATTCAGCTAGCTTACGTTTGAAGATGAGAGTATAGCCTCAGACCATTGACTCACCTCGCCTTCAGGTTCGGCATTAAAATATGACTGTAAAAAGTATTTGAATGATATACCGGCTTTCAGCCTTAGTATAATTATAAGAAGTATTGACTAGCAAGCTTTAGCAATGCTGTAAACTAATATAAGCTAATGAAATGATTGTAACTCTTAATAAATTCTCCCTGACTATTATCCCAAAGATTATTTGGTAAGATAAATATAATAACACCTTAAAATTAAGTTATTATTCCACAAACAACATGTCTATCAATATTTAATAAAGAACTGTCAGTCTCTATTATTTCCTACCTTAAATACTAGCCTATAACTTTTATTCTACCTATCAGCCTGATAGTAAAATCTATCCTACATTATTGCTTGTCAACAGCTGACTGCAAACCTACCCTAAATAGGTACTAGCCTACCTACATAATTGTTTCAAATTTTGTAGGAATCTAACATACAACGTGAAGACCTATGTCCAACAGTGGACTAACCTACTTTGAGCCCTAATAACCTACCCTATCCACTTATAACCTAGGTTTAGGTAGAAATTGCAATTATTTAATATAGAAGTTAAAATTATGTTCTACGCTTGGACGTTTGACGGGTTAAACATGATTCCCTACGTCCTAATACTAAACCTATCGTCCTACGTCCCTATGCCTAGAATAACAACTACAGATTTTGATGTTCTTCGAACATATCAAAGTGCAAAGCCCAACCGTGGACGTGAACGAATTTACATGTGATTTTAAGCGCCTGTAATTTAACCCTATCGCCGTGTACCCTATAATTATATTTATTGGAATTTATTTTATTTTACTTTAATTTGTTACGTTGGACGTACCAAAACCCTAAGCCCAACAGTGGACTACAATGAAGTTAGACGTACCTAACTTAACCCGATTGTCCTATCAATTGTTTGTAATGAACTTTATTTGAATTTAATGGAATTTAATTTAGTTTGCTATGTTCTTTTGAACATAAAAGACCTAAGTCCAACCGCGGACTAAAATGAATCTAACCGTTCCTATCAACCCTATCATCCTAACATTTGCCTAAATATTATTCCTATTTTATTTACGTGTGCAGATAGTCAAAGCTGGAGGACCGGATTCCTCACATTTACATTTAAATAGTGGTGTGTAATGTAGAAAATCACGGTGCAATGATTTCCTTCTAACTATGCGACAGAAAGATTTCGAGTAGGTCATTCTCTGAGTGCCTAACCCCTAAGACCTGTGTTTTTGTCTAAGAACGCCAGAGGGTTTGAGATGGCGAAGCAGAGACCCCTAACGGTGTGAGGACCATTCTAGAAAAGCTAGCCAAAGATGGGTCATGGGAATTTGCTTCTGGCCGAAAGATCGGAACTCCTGGTCCACTCGTTTGACAGCTTCTACTAGAATGTGTGACTGTTAGACCAATATGTTGTTAAAAATTGGTCTCTCCGGCCGTCACAGCCAGGAGGCTAGCCCGAAGGCCATTGAAGCTAAGAGTCTTCGTCGGCTCCGTGAGGTATCCAACTCTTAGCCCACCGAACCATGTCGATGTACAGTCCCTAATCGCAACGCGCCCCCCCATAACGACACTTCTCAATTGCCTTTAAGCCCTTTGCGAACTTTCACTGGCTGAATTCACTCGCGAGCAAAATATTGACTGAATTTACACTTGTCTAAGTCCTGCACAGAACTAGACTGAATTTACACTCAATCAAACCAAAATTCAAATTTTAACTAAGTCCAATGATGGACGTTGACAGGCTAAATTGACCAAAGTCGCTAAGAATTTACTTTGACGAAAATAATTTACCGATGAAAAATACTGTCGATGCTCGTAGAGACAGCGTGACGACCCAAAATAGAATGATCCAATTAAAAACGTTTCCTAGCCTTTTATACATAGACCTGGCGACACGCCTACCATACGCCTGCCTCACGACTGCTTCACGACTGCCTCACGGCTGCCACACGACTGCCTCACGACTGCTTCACGACTGCCTCACGGCGGCGACACCGATTACAAACAACCAAAACTAATACTTGTCGTTATGCTAATATGGTTCATACGTAATTCGTACT
Source organism: Metalampra italica (assembly GCA_949699065.1). Classification (NCBI taxonomy): domain Eukaryota; kingdom Metazoa; phylum Arthropoda; class Insecta; order Lepidoptera; family Oecophoridae; genus Metalampra; species Metalampra italica. The sequence goes on from OX452983.1 coordinate 5,878,687, forward strand.
TTTGTAAATCCACAAATAATATAGTTATTGATCGAAATAGTTAATGTTAGGCTTCCTATTTGTCAGGACATGTTAATTAATAAAAGATTACATAAGTATTTAGTCTAATACTAGAATATTTCTAGATTTTTACTGATTATATCTAGCTATGTGACTTCCAGTGCCATCTATCTCTCTCGATAGGAACTAATTCGAAAGAACACAGGCAAGCCCGCTGAGATACTAATAGTTCTTAAATGGTCCGCCGCATTCCTATAGATTCTAGATCAACAGTGCCATTTTAGGTAGGCCCTAGCTCAATTGGTACCTAATCTTCCCGCAAACTTATTTACCAAAACTAAAAAGGTTCTCGACCGTTTCGCTTAGTGGCGCTACTGTCTTTACAATAATTAGATTAAATCTACTTTTAATTACCTGTACAGTAAATAGAGCAATATTATCGTGGATACAAGGTGACTGGACCTTGGTACCAGTACATCCAACCCCCAAAGTTTTAAATGTTCCTGAACATTTGAAAATTTCTCCGCATATTTCTTGTATTCACGATGCACTCAACATAACATATTGTATTCAACTTATAATATATTATTAAATATGCTTGCAAGCATAAAACTTATATATGAAATAGTTATCTTAACCTAAATTGTTTTTATTAATAAAATCCCTAATCAACCAATATCAGAAGTTCATTAACCAGCTTAAGTAGGTCTCAAGAAGTCAACTTTGGTTTTGTTCAATGAAGTTATAACTTTATTTACATATTACTTCGAAGTGACGACATTTTTTTTTTTCATAGTCTATGTAGTGGTGAATATTTAAACCTGGTATTTCATAATCCTTTGGAAAGTAAGACAGTCGGCCGCAAGGTCAGTCAGAATGAAACAGTAACCTCCCTCATCCTAATAGGCTTACGTTCGATAGGGAATCCTGGTTGTGAGCCAGAACAATCCTATGATAGAAGATAAATTGTACGATCCCATTCCACCAACGAGGTTGCCACTCCCGGTCCCTCAGCTTCATGTACGTTAAAATCGACCCTTTATCTGCTCCCACTCAAAACGCACTCAAATTTACAGAATCAGAAACTTACTCCCGCATTTAACCTTCCCCCAAAACCACCAATCCCACAATCCACCGACTTTATTAATACTAGGTGAGTGTCAGAAATCCGAGTTATGAGTAGCAACAGAATTAAGAACACCTGCTTAACTAAGATGTGATTGACATGTTAATGTCAGTTCACACCACCAATCAATCTATAAATCTATTGAGTGTTTAATATTTCGTGCACACTCTATTAAAACATACTATAATTCAATGTTCTATGCTTTTCATAACCAAATCGCAGTGTGATTAAATCTTTGTTTATTGTCATGTGTAGTATAGGCCTTCCTGCAATCTGGACGATTCATCAATCGATGAATTTAACCTAACACATAAGTCCTCGCAAAGCGACCTTTTGTCGTGTGTAAATGTTCCAAAGAAAATATGACAATAAAGTTTACTCACGCAATGAATGTTACCAATGTATCAAAGCCCCTTTATAATTTATCGTAAACCGCATACATCACTCTACCATATTCCCTCATCTAACATTCAACTTTGATATAACAGCAATAAGACATGACGTAAGTATTTTTTTGTAATTAGCAAAAGAATAAGGATATTTTTAAAGTTTCAAAATTGCCTCCCACTTTACCTTAACGTAAGCTTGCTGAAACCTCTGATATCTGTATGATCAGTAGTCCAACTTGTAATGTTACCTACTCATTTATTTATAAATGCTACCTACATACATGAACTTAATCTAAACCTAAAATATTTACAACTTACTTAGGAAAGGTACAAATGATAATACTGTGTTTGGGGAAAAGGAGGGATATACCTGTTTGAAACTACCAATGTACCATACCATACCTACCACAACTACTTAGATACCTTTAATACGAATTACCATAAAAAATACCTGTGAATACCACAAACAATACCCTTATTACCTGTGAATACCTAACACTATATCATTTAAACCTTTCCATTTCGTTATAAAAAATAAAAGATTACAACGTTTCTTTACCAAGATTTATTTAATTCTATGCCGACTCTTAATTATAATACCTTCTCTTACTAAATAATAAAGAATAATTATAATCTAAGATTTTCTCTTCTGTGAATGCATCCATAATATCTTGCAATTTTGCACTTTTACTAAGTTCCTCGTTAAACATCATCATCATCGTCCTTATCATTAAACTTTTCGCTCCTGTGATATTAGTGAATACCGCTACCTATAATTTCTGAAAACTCATATTCCTGATATTAGTATCTGTAAATAAATTACATTATTGAGGAAGTTATTGACAAATTAAGAACGCATCTGAACTGCCGAATATCGGTAGCACTGTACTCAACAGATGTTCTAATGATGTCCGAATTTTACCGATTCAACTCCTAGCGTAACCGGCCCGCGAATTTCAAACTATGCTTAATCTTATCAAAACAAATTACATTGATTAAAATAAACTTTAACTAATAAATAAAAATAAACTTTATAAAGATTAGTCCCCTTAGTTTTATTTTACATAATATTTTTCAACATCCTACTTTCCTAAAATACCAATTTTACTAATTATTGAAACGAGACTGTTTACTTTTGACTCCCTTTTTTTTTTCGTAATTAACTTTACATCCCTCTCTCCCTATCTTTTCTGTAATTGGTCACTGAAGTAACCCGTTATTTCAGTAATTACAAATCAAAATAGCATGTCATCGGCTTCGTATAATTGCCTCCAAAATTCTAGTGACCGTTTTTATTATTAATATTTAACCTGAAGACTACGGATCCTGTGACCCCGCCACACTCCATCACTACCCTTGAAATAAAAGACACTTTATCATACTACGCTTCTTTACAGTTACGCTTCTAAGTACGCACACATCTTATCTTCAAAATATAAAAATAATCGCAAAATATAACTGTCTAAATTTGATTTAAAGCCTGGTAGCTATTATTAAATTTACGCGCACTAGCATACTAATTTACGCTTATGCTTAATACTAAACTTTAAAATAACATAAAAGGTTGTCTGGAAGAAACCGCTCGTATTGATAAGTCCGCCTTGCTGCACCTATGCAAGCTACTGTATCATTGACCTCTGCTTGTAATTTTCTGCGCTAAAGAATAATAAATGGATGGAATTAAACATTCGACACTAACTTCTAAAATCGTCATATCAACAACCTGATATACCTACTTAAATACTAAATCATTAAAATACAAAACTAACTAGTAATCAAAAGATCCCAAAATTCTAAACCGTTGAATACTTTCATTCAAAGTTTACCCTGTATAAAGTAACATGTGGTTACCAACTTCCAGAATCAATAAATTCAATAATATAGCTTTCTAATACATTTTTCTACTCTTGACCTAAGAATAAAACTAAGTCAGATCCTACTACAATAAAAATCATAACCTAACTGACTTGTATTTACAAATAATATCTGACAACCGAATGTTGATACGAATTCTCCACTCCATACAACTAAGACACCAAATATCTATTATCTGACTTTTCCTCAAGACTACAGCTATGGATTGCTAAACTTACAATGCCTAATATTAAATTACCTAAACTATTTATTTTAATTAACCTGTATAAACTGTATTTAAACTAAATTGAATTTCTATTTATTATTTAAATTTCTTGAAGTCAAATAAATAGCTAGGTTGGGTACCTGTTACTCGGGTACCATACCTACTTCTGGAGTAGATACATACTAAGTTCACAAACATTCCTACTAAGAACTTCAATTCTACCCAGTATTCATAATCATATGGTAGGGTTCAATTTCACAAAACCATTAACTTCCTCGTTCGACCGCTTACAGACTATGTCTCCTTAGTCGGCTAGGAATTAGCAACTTATTCTGTCTTATTACTTACACAGACCCATACCTACTATACAAAAGCATAAGCTTTTCGATTAGCGATTCTAAACCATGCTATTACTTCCTCTGTGACCATGCTACTCCGACTGAACAAAATTTATGATACTTGGCCAGAGATGATATTCCGAATAGCACATGAGGTAACTTCAACGAAATTGAAGCCACTGGATGTCTACTAACTTTTATAATTACTGACATATTATAATTACTGTTCTCCAAATAACTCAAATATCTTAGAACTAATTTTTCTTTGACCGGACGGAACCTACCCTATTTAAATTTAATAATTTAACATTAGCCTAGCAAGTACTAACTCTAGTTATAAAACTTATTTTCAATATTGAAACTGAACATATCCATAGTCAGCTGTTAGCTTATCCAATAGTAATATTAAATACACCAGCTGAGATGTAGGCATACATATAAACTACCTACTGTAGTCTGAAAATGCCAAGAAGTTTCGAATCTCTTTGGTGGCGCGCGCGCTCCCTGTGGAGTTCGCATCTTGCATATCTAGTATCGGAACCGATGGTGACAACTACTGGCATATTTCTACTTGTATTTAATGTACCAAACTTCGCCTAGTAGTGAAATTTACCACTGAAACTTATTGTTTAAATCCCTATAGTTCATCCCTGGGTAGGTACAAAGTTACCCCTAGATATGACAACTCATGAGTGTTACCATTCCCATAATGAATGATGATAGTAATAGAATGTACCTAACCTTTGTCTTGCCTACAACTCGTAAGATTCTGTACTTATGTGATAAATCTTATAAAAACTTTTTAAAATAAACATACCGATCACGACATTTGATTTTCAAAGTGTCACTTTGAACTTTCACTAAAATTGACCATAATAAACTTTAACGCACATAACACATACACCATAACACAGCTATTATCGCTCTGAGCGAACAGATAGATACTCTTTTTAATTAGATAATCTAATTATTTTGCCGGCTTATTAACTCGAGAGGTTATGTTTATTTTCCTGACCTATGTCAATCAACCGAGTGACATTTCTCAATTGTCAATCGCATTAAGGTGCTTCCAGACTACACAACAATAGAGAAATCAATCAACTGATTTTCTGCTTAATATTAATTAACGAACTAAGCAAAACTACCGATACGAATACAATTTATTTATACTCTATTCTAGAAAAACACTAATTACCACAATAGTTCGATCGATTCTATTTATCTATATTTCTTTCTTGGAAATGGCAATTCCCATAAAATGATAGCTAGGTATCCTACTTTATTTGAATGCAATGGCGCCACTTTCTATCCAAACCAACTTTCTAAGTAAATTAATAGTTCCCTTTCCCTACACAACCCCCCGTTTGTTGGCGCCTGCATATACCTGGTCTACTCGAGCAAGAAGTTCGAATAAACACAAGAGACCGGAAATTACTTACAATACAACTTGCCATTTTCGGTTTCATATTATTTAGATAATGGAAAATAACCGCAAACTAAATTTACGGAAAATGCTTTAGTTTTCCGTAACCCTATTTATCCGTACCGATTGAACCGATTAAAATCTAACTAAGACAAGGCTGTATCCGTTATATACGATACCTTTGCCTAAATAAAACAGATGATGATTGTCAATCCAATCAAACCATAGATAATCATTCTATCTATCCGTCTCTAGTCTATGCATTTTTCCATTCTGCCGGCATTCTCATTGATTCCTATTGATTTTAGATAATTTTATCACAACTCCTACATAATCAGTACGAAAGACGATTAATTATTCTGAATAGAACTAAACGACTTGCGGATTACAGCTAATATCCACAAACTTAGTTTGAAAGAAGAACCGTGGTTTATTTCGTTATAGTAAGTACCTACGACAACAAAATTGTTGTTTGTTTACATTGAAATTTCACTGCGTAAACCTCATTAATTAAGTATTCCATCACCGAATCATACCTTTACATACTTAACTTACTAGTAGTCGACAAATTACGATAATTACTCTCTACAGAAACTCATTGTTTTTAATATTTTCGTCACCTAACCTATACGCACTAACCTAACCTAATATAATCTTTTCCAGATAAATACAAGCGTATTTCGATATCAGGACAGAATTTAATGTCAAGTCCTGTCTAGATTATTGACCTAATCAACGAAATACAGACTGTTATGAAAGAAGAACGCATATTTGGATACCAACTTCGATGGATATCTATTTCACATCTCAAGACAAATTTACCTAAGTGGCGGAAATTTCTAAGTGCAAACTCGAACTATAACGAACTTTCAAGGATATAGTGTTAGTTTAACTATACCTTCTAACATTATTGTGAGCTGGCGCAACCCCCCGACTATAGATAATTAAACCGGCTATCTGCTGTTTTCTATCAACCCTCAGTTGACTAGACTATAGAATATAAACTACTTAATAAATTAAAGAATTATTTATGCCTATTGTTATAACAAACCGGGTATGTTAAACCTATATCTAAACTAGATAAAGTGGATGAGTCATATTATGTGCTTCCCCCCACTGATGAAAGGATAATCTACTTGTGACAAAACTTCTGATTCTCTCCATTTCTACGGCATCAAATTGTGGGTTGTTAACCCACTTTAACTAACTAAATCTAAGTTCTAATTCCCAACAAAACTCTAGAGATATTGTAATCTAATTTAAAACAAAATATTACTCCGTAGTAATCCTAGTTCGATACCTGGATCGCTAGGGCGGTCCAAGACATCCTGGCTTCGCGGCACCCATATTGTACTGAACCCCCGGGCTCTAACGGTCTAAGCTCCTCCTTCTCTTAACATTAACTAACTTATAACTATCGTAGCCTATATCGAAGTAACCTACCTATATGATGAACTCTACGCTTTTACCTAAATTACCTATCTATTGAATTGTAGTTGATCTATGGGATTAGATCTTAATTTGGCCTTGTGATCGTCTAGATTATTTTTCCTACGTTGTGTTTATTTTTATGTAACCCATTTCTTTTAGAATAGAAGTTTTGACACTAGTAACCGATTACCTAGTAGTTTACGCTTTGATGGTCTATATTGGAGAAACTTAAGTTATACCTAATGTTGAATAGAGATACTTTATTCCTAGAGCATAATTATTTGATGATGTTGATGAAGTACGAAGGTTTTAGAATAAATTTGGATTAAAACTTAAATCTAATGTTTATCCATATGAAAGACATAAGTATTAGTGAAATTCCAAGAGTTCCTTATTTAGTTATTTTATGCAAGCACCACCTTCCCCATCCTTGCACCTGTCCACCCTGAGGCTAATGGAAGGTCTAGTCTTGGGGAGTTTCACATATATACCTATGTCCTCCAATTGAATGAGAAATCTCTCGACAATACGAAGTTCAAACGTAAATATGACGAAATGCCATGACAGACTGAAGGATATAATATAAAGTTCCTTCATATTATATAATATGTATAATAATAATCTCTAGGATCTAGCCTCAAAGATAAATGTAGTTAAATAGCAATTCCTGCCATAAGTTTTGACGATTTGTAGTATACAGAAGCCTCGGCTAACTGTCAGTTTGTAAGAATCTATTCATTCAGATATGCTTACATTCATAAATAGGGGTATAACCTCGGTCATTGATCCCACCTGGCCCTCAGGTCCGGCTTGATTGACGATAAGTAAGAGAAGCTATTCATTCAGCTAGCTTACGTTTGAAGATGAGAGTATAGCCTCAGACCATTGACTCACCTCGCCTTCAGGTTCGGCATTAAAATATGACTGTAAAAAGTATTTGAATGATATACCGGCTTTCAGCCTTAGTATAATTATAAGAAGTATTGACTAGCAAGCTTTAGCAATGCTGTAAACTAATATAAGCTAATGAAATGATTGTAACTCTTAATAAATTCTCCCTGACTATTATCCCAAAGATTATTTGGTAAGATAAATATAATAACACCTTAAAATTAAGTTATTATTCCACAAACAACATGTCTATCAATATTTAATAAAGAACTGTCAGTCTCTATTATTTCCTACCTTAAATACTAGCCTATAACTTTTATTCTACCTATCAGCCTGATAGTAAAATCTATCCTACATTATTGCTTGTCAACAGCTGACTGCAAACCTACCCTAAATAGGTACTAGCCTACCTACATAATTGTTTCAAATTTTGTAGGAATCTAACATACAACGTGAAGACCTATGTCCAACAGTGGACTAACCTACTTTGAGCCCTAATAACCTACCCTATCCACTTATAACCTAGGTTTAGGTAGAAATTGCAATTATTTAATATAGAAGTTAAAATTATGTTCTACGCTTGGACGTTTGACGGGTTAAACATGATTCCCTACGTCCTAATACTAAACCTATCGTCCTACGTCCCTATGCCTAGAATAACAACTACAGATTTTGATGTTCTTCGAACATATCAAAGTGCAAAGCCCAACCGTGGACGTGAACGAATTTACATGTGATTTTAAGCGCCTGTAATTTAACCCTATCGCCGTGTACCCTATAATTATATTTATTGGAATTTATTTTATTTTACTTTAATTTGTTACGTTGGACGTACCAAAACCCTAAGCCCAACAGTGGACTACAATGAAGTTAGACGTACCTAACTTAACCCGATTGTCCTATCAATTGTTTGTAATGAACTTTATTTGAATTTAATGGAATTTAATTTAGTTTGCTATGTTCTTTTGAACATAAAAGACCTAAGTCCAACCGCGGACTAAAATGAATCTAACCGTTCCTATCAACCCTATCATCCTAACATTTGCCTAAATATTATTCCTATTTTATTTACGTGTGCAGATAGTCAAAGCTGGAGGACCGGATTCCTCACATTTACATTTAAATAGTGGTGTGTAATGTAGAAAATCACGGTGCAATGATTTCCTTCTAACTATGCGACAGAAAGATTTCGAGTAGGTCATTCTCTGAGTGCCTAACCCCTAAGACCTGTGTTTTTGTCTAAGAACGCCAGAGGGTTTGAGATGGCGAAGCAGAGACCCCTAACGGTGTGAGGACCATTCTAGAAAAGCTAGCCAAAGATGGGTCATGGGAATTTGCTTCTGGCCGAAAGATCGGAACTCCTGGTCCACTCGTTTGACAGCTTCTACTAGAATGTGTGACTGTTAGACCAATATGTTGTTAAAAATTGGTCTCTCCGGCCGTCACAGCCAGGAGGCTAGCCCGAAGGCCATTGAAGCTAAGAGTCTTCGTCGGCTCCGTGAGGTATCCAACTCTTAGCCCACCGAACCATGTCGATGTACAGTCCCTAATCGCAACGCGCCCCCCCATAACGACACTTCTCAATTGCCTTTAAGCCCTTTGCGAACTTTCACTGGCTGAATTCACTCGCGAGCAAAATATTGACTGAATTTACACTTGTCTAAGTCCTGCACAGAACTAGACTGAATTTACACTCAATCAAACCAAAATTCAAATTTTAACTAAGTCCAATGATGGACGTTGACAGGCTAAATTGACCAAAGTCGCTAAGAATTTACTTTGACGAAAATAATTTACCGATGAAAAATACTGTCGATGCTCGTAGAGACAGCGTGACGACCCAAAATAGAATGATCCAATTAAAAACGTTTCCTAGCCTTTTATACATAGACCTGGCGACACGCCTACCATACGCCTGCCTCACGACTGCTTCACGACTGCCTCACGGCTGCCACACGACTGCCTCACGACTGCTTCACGACTGCCTCACGGCGGCGACACCGATTACAAACAACCAAAACTAATACTTGTCGTTATGCTAATATGGTTCATACGTAATTCGTACTTTTGTAAATCCACAAATAATATAGTTATTGATCGAAATAGTTAATGTTAGGCTTCCTATTTGTCAGGACATGTTAATTAATAAAAGATTACATAAGTATTTAGTCTAATACTAGAATATTTCTAGATTTTTACTGATTATATCTAGCTATGTGACTTCCAGTGCCATCTATCTCTCTCGATAGGAACTAATTCGAAAGAACACAGGCAAGCCCGCTGAGATACTAATAGTTCTTAAATGGTCCGCCGCATTCCTATAGATTCTAGATCAACAGTGCCATTTTAGGTAGGCCCTAGCTCAATTGGTACCTAATCTTCCCGCAAACTTATTTACCAAAACTAAAAAGGTTCTCGACCGTTTCGCTTAGTGGCGCTACTGTCTTTACAATAATTAGATTAAATCTACTTTTAATTACCTGTACAGTAAATAGAGCAATATTATCGTGGATACAAGGTGACTGGACCTTGGTACCAGTACACGATCAAAAAGAATAACACAGGAAAACGGTTCAATATGCTATTTGCGGGTAAGTCAAACAATTGAAATACAGGAGGAAGTAAGCAGAAATCTTAGTTATTGTGATCTTCCTATATATTTGAAGCAATTATACTTTTAGAAACAGTAGTTACCCTCTAAATATTAAATTGTAAATTGACAACAATCTTAAAATTATTTTTCCGCGTACGTAAGTACCTACCTACTTAAAGTTATACTGACATGAAATTCTAGAGAAAAACAATTCAAGTCAAACTGATTCGATGATGTTTTAGGTAGGTATTTAATATTAAGTTACGGCGATATATGGAACTACCGACTAGACGCAAGTGCAGTGAACCAAATACGCAATGCACCTGAATTCAGAATTCCCCCGACATAGCAGATCCTTGAGCTCAATAAAATTGCATAGTAAACTAGGCTGACTGACAATTTCGTCTATAGGATTTCAGGTTTCTGTATGCTGGTAAATTAGTAGAATGTAAATGGGGTCTCGTCTCGTATCTTTAGCATTTTTAATTTTTTTTTCCTGTTGGAATTAGTGGAATGCTGATTTGCCTCAATAGACAAGGGTATTTATTTCACACACTAGTGAAAATTGTATAGTGTACGCCCAAATCGCTGCTTGAATATTGGTTTGTACTAACTCCTCACATAACCTATCAAGGAGAATGGAACTATAAACATTTTCTTTTATAGCTGAATTCGCAGTGATAGGTTTTGAGGAGTTAGTAAGCAATATTCCAAGTTACCAATATTCATGCAGCGAAGTCACAGCTGTCGCAGAACCGACAGCCTTTCGGGCAGACGAGTTCTGGAGTGGATACCGGTGGGATGCGCAGCGCGGGCACGCCCCTGTCACCGCCAGGTGGATCGACGACCTAAAGAAGGTGGCCGGAAGCGGCTAGTAAATTGACAACAATCTTAAAATTATTTTTCCGCGTACGTAAGTACCTACCTACTTAAAGTTATACTGACATGAAATTCTAGAGAAAAACAATTCAAGTCAAACTGATTCGATGATGTTTTAGGTAGGTATTTAATATTAAGTTACGGCGATATATGGAACTACCGACTAGACGCAAGTGCAGTGAACCAAATACGCAATGCACCTGAATTCAGAATTCCCCCGACATAGCAGATCCTTGAGCTCAATAAAATTGCATAGTAAACTAGGCTGACTGACAATTTCGTCTATAGGATTTCAGGTTTCTGTATGCTGGTAAATTAGTAGAATGTAAATGGGGTCTCGTCTCGTATCTTTAGCATTTTTAATTTTTTTTTCCTGTTGGAATTAGTGGAATGCTGATTTGCCTCAATAGACAAGGGTATTTATTTCACACACTAGTGAAAATTGTATAGTGTACGCCCAAATCGCTGCTTGAATATTGGTTTGTACTAACTCCTCACATAACCTATCAAGGAGAATGGAACTATAAACATTTTCTTTTATAGCTGAATTCGCAGTGATAGGTTTTGAGGAGTTAGTAAGCAATATTCCAAGTTACCAATATTCATGCAGCGAAGTCACAGCTGTCGCAGAACCGACAGCCTTTCGGGCAGACGAGTTCTGGAGTGGATACCGGTGGGATGCGCAGCGCGGGCACGCCCCTGTCACCGCCAGGTGGATCGACGACCTAAAGAAGGTGGCCGGAAGCGGCTAGATGCGGAGAACGGAGGACCGGGCGCTCATTGGCGAAGGCGCATATCCAGCATTGGGCGTTGAAAGCCTGATACGAACCATTTGAATGCTAACTAAGGCGTCAACTACACATGAAGTACTTTTAAACACATTGGTGGGCGCAGCAGAGTGAGAGTTACATTTGACGAGCTTTCCTACTAACTCCATAGGGGAGGGAAATTTTTGTCGCAACACGGCGGAATCTAGTTACAAATTAACTTTGCATAACGCAAATAACAGAAAATACGAGCAGAATAAATAATAAAGCTGTATATTTTATGCGCGCAGACAGATCGGATCAGACTTTAAGCCCACAGAGCATAAAATATAGACACCTCAATCACTGTTGAAAACCAGATTGGTATCGAATGTTTCATTTTTGCTGCTACTTCCTGCGTACCAGACGACATTCAATTACCATTTTAAATTGCATTATTGAATTTACTAGAAGGCTTAAACTTGGAAATATGTTAAACTTAATTGCATACCCCAAAATTTGAATTGTATTGAATTTGTCTATTGGAATATAAACTTGCGGTTTTGGGCTACTTTCCAGTTACATTCTTTGAAAATTAGTTATGTATTAGTTTAGTATTATCATGTAAAAAGTTTTGTATTTAAAGTTAAGTAACGACATTTATTTACATAAATCATCTATTCGTCTACGAGTCAAGGTCACATATTATACGCTTTAATTCGCTTGTTCCTCTGATTCTCATTATGGTTTTATCATTTTTACTTACGAAAGACTATTTCATAGAAGTGAAGGAAGTTTTGTATTATCGTCGAAAAATAAATTTGCGGTTTAAATTAAAATCGTTTGTATTACATTCATTACACCTCGGAGGAACTCATTCCTTTAAGTATTACACTTACATAGATAGTCGATTAAGGAAGATACTACAAATGTTTATGTGTCTGTGTCACCTTGTCTAATAGTAGTGCCTAAATTAGTGAGTCGATTTGAATGAAGTGATGTTTTGAATTTGTGAGTATCTCGGCTCGTTAAAGGCAAAACCAACTATTTGTTAATCATTTTTAGGGTCATTTAGTTGTTTTTGCCTATATAATGGCGATCTACTCGTAAATATCCCATATAAAAAATGAAAAGGTCGATCTATGCCTACTAATAAACGTTACGTTTACAGATGTGCGGCGTGCCCGTACCCTTTCTTTCATTTTCGAAAACGGAAGCGTGTGTGGTTTACTCACGTAAGTAATTTATAATTGAGCTCTTGGCGGTGCGTGGTAACCTACTTTATGTTTATCAACCACTGTGTTTTTATGAATCATATTTGGATATGAAAACTCCGCGTAACTTACGACAGAACAGAGAACAAAAAAGCATAACAAAATCTATAAATACATGTTTATGTTGGCCTAATTCGTGGTGAAAAAGTCCGTCACCTGACTGACGGCATTATAATTATGCTGCCGTTGCCAGATAAAGCTTTTTTTAATTTCAACGGTCGTGCGAGGCCTTTTAAAATTCGAACGAACGCTAAGCCGCGCCCACGCTGCGCACGAGACTCTAATCGCTCATTTGGATTACGATTATGTGGACGAATATGCATGATGGCGGACGTTATCGCACCATTGGTTTTAAATGGGATTAGCCGGCGAGAGAAGTTACGACGCGGTTTTCCATTAGGAAAGGTGACCGCACTGCCGTAGAGTTCCAAGTTTATAACTGCGGCGGTCTTCGCGACGGAAGTAGGTGTCTTTTCAATAATATAAAGCATATTATAGACAGGTTGTGAATTATAAACTCAGACTGAGAATAAATTAATAACGGTTTGAAAATAATTAACAAATAGTTCTAAAAGTCATTGCATGCAGCCATTACATCTAACAAAAAGAAAACCAAGTTAATTTTCGAGTCACTTAATATAATAAGTATACTAGAAATAAGAAGAATTGAAGAATTATAGGGTATCAAAAATACTGGTCGGTAATGCAGGTATACTTACCTATATAAAGATGGTGTCACCTCTCACTTACCTATACCAGAGATAAACAAATCGTTAGGGTCATTCTATCCAGAGAGTTCTATTTCTTTTATAACGAAATTCAATGATATAGCATAAGAATTCAACATTATGAGAATTCAACATTTTGTTCCTGAGCGAAAAAATCCATAGATCTATAATATCAACAAAACAATTCCATCCTTATAGATAACTGAAATCACCGTTATAAATAGCCCCGTCACTATCACGCACTAGCTCAACTTAAAATAATAGTAAGTCATGAGCTCATTTTGGAGAATTGAATCTAATTGTCCGTTCTCATTTATCTTAACAGGCCGTCAGAATCAGGCCCGAGTACAAAGAGCGATGCTCGTGTGAGAGTAGCTGGAGGGCACCGACAATGGATCCGATGCCTGTAACAATGAAAGGTCTTCTAAAATTTCATCGTGCTTCCTACTGAGAGATCGAGTAATGGATCAGGCACGTTACTACGCACAACTGGTTAATTACCTATGTTGGGTTACATAACATGACTCCGATATGATTATAGAATTTTAAGACGCAGGTTTGAAATATGATTTTTTTAAAGTTACATTGGGCTCAAGCTTGACCCCAATCTCACCCGATGAAATATATGTGACGATGAGACCGAATGGATTAACTGTTCCTTTAAACAATGCAGGTTGTAGGAATCCTGAAATCGTAAATAAAAGTTTTTATGTTATTCGTGGTTGATTTGGCCAAGTTAGAATTGAAACTATCATAGCGATATTTTTTACATAATTTAGTAGCAAGCAGAGCAAGCAAGCAGCCCACGTGTTTCTATTTCTTGTTATAAAGAACACAAAGCCAAATATAAGTAGGTACAATAAGTAAATCTATGTTTGAGAAGGTAATAATATTGTAGGAAGTAACTTAAATACTTGCTACAATATAATTAGGTATCTGTAGCTACACGTAATATTTCTATAGAACAGAACAACTAATCTCGTATGTTAGACGTAATATCTCATAATTGCGTGAGACGTGCTAAAGGCTATACTAACGCAATTATAGGGCTGGTGCAAACAGACATACGTGGCATCTCTATTTACAAAGACGAAAAATAGTAAGAATTAGGTAGTACAGAAGAGACTTCAATATGTTTCTATTCATTTTAGTTATTTTTGTGTTAAAGTTTAACAAGCGCAACAGTGTTTGAAATAAAATATTTAGGGCTTCTTACACCAGTTGCTGATAAAGCCCCAGATACCCTATATGCAGGTTATCTACCAGATACCCGTTTTTTTCGTTTTCACAGGTATCTGATTGCCTTATCTGTCCGATATACCGTCTTATAAACTTACAGCCAGATCAAGGGGCTGTTATTTCTTTATCTGTCGGATATGGATTGTTTTTTTTTCGAATTTAACGCGGTAATACTTCAGTTTTGTGTTAACTTTTTATGATATATGGATTTATCACTGTTTCATTTATAAATAGTACATTACTGCCGCGGCCCGCAACAGAGGCATTGATGGATGAGCGTGTGAATGTAGGCCGAGGCGAAGCCGAGGCACACATACGTGAGTCCATCAATGCCTGGTTGAGGCCAAGGCTTGTATAATGCTATTCTCAAATAATGCGCGGAAATCCAAAAAATATCAAGTTTTATTAAAATTGTGAACCGTCTGCACTGAACGATCACGACATAGGGTTGTCACAATACTATCGGCAAATCAAAATACTTTTGGCCATATCTCCGGAACGGCTAGTGCTAGAACCATGTTCATGTACTCAAATGAAAGGGCTCGACGAGATCTAGTTGAATATAATATAAAAACACCCTGTATATACAATTTTATATGAATATACAGCATGTTTTTTTTAATATTATATTCAGATAGATCTCGTCGAGCCTTTTCATTTGAGTACAAACACGAGGGGTCTAGTACTAGCCGTTCCGGAGATATGGCCAAAAGAGTGTTTTTTTTTCATTTGGCCATATCTCCGGAACGGCTAGTGCTAGACCCCTCGTGTTTGTACTCAAATGAAAGGGCTCGACGAGATCTATCTGAATATAATATAAAAAAACACCCTGTATATTCATATAAAATTGTATATACAGGGTGTTTTTATATTATATTCAACTAGATCTCGTCGAGACCTTTCATTTGAGTACAAACACGAGGGGTCTAGTATTAGCCGTTCCGGAGATATGGCCAAATGAAAAAAAAAACACTCTCTTGGCCATATCTCCGGAACAGCTGGTGCTAGACCCTTGTTCATGGTACTCAAATGAAAGGGCTCGATGAGATGTATCTGAATATAATATAAAAAAAAACACCCTGTATATATAATTTTTTATTCAACAATTTCCGCGCATTATTTGAGAAAAGTGCTATACAAGCCTGCAATCAATGTAATTTCATGCATCATTCGAAATTTAAATAAAACTTTTGCTATGTTACCTCCGTGGTTGCCATGGTTACACGACAGATATGAATTAATATGGTCATTATTTGACCGCTAGGCACCACAGATATGGATTAAATAGAAACGCAACAATGAATTGAACTGAAGAACTGAATTGAATGAACGGAATGTTCCAACTCCCCGGTAAATCGATGACAGTTTAGCTGCCCGATATTTTAACAGAGACTTGAGTGGTGAAAACGGAAAATATTATCCGACAGCTTTATCCGATAGATTACGTTATCTGTCCGTTTTCTATCTGTAACAATATCAGCAACTGGTGTAAGAAGCCCTTATAGAGCTAAATTAAACCTCTAATAAACTTTTTGATAAGGTATCATAGAGTTTAGTTTTTGATACTTAAATGTAAGTGACCTAAGTTAGGTTAAGTACTTAGTAGTTTGCTGTATCAGAATAGTATTATTCTCTGTAATTCATAATTAAAAGTAAACATACTTATAGATTAATATTAATAAACAGGAAGGAACCAAGTAATTAGTTATTAGATTAAGGATTTAAAACTACGCTAACATACAATTAAGTCACTTAACTGGAAAATCAAACTGAAACATGTTCATTATTATTATTTTCTTAACTTTTTCAATATTTTCTCTCATTATATTTAGGTACAATATATTATTAATTACTAGCTGTTGCCCGCGACTTCGTCCGCGTGGATTTTGGAAGTAGGTACCTATCTCTGCTATGTACAGACATACATCGTCTAGTTATAATTTTCCAATGGTAAAATGGATCATTCTAAGTACCTTCACCATAATTTAAGGTATACCATACCTTCAGGAACAAACTATGAACACCGTATCCAATTTGGTGAAGACAGATAAAAATTTAAAAAATTGTTGTTTTCACTTCTATTGCTCATAAGACTTCTCATATCAATTTTTATTATACGTGTGTATTTTTTAACTAATACAGTATGGGAAAAACCAAAACCATAGGAGATACAGGGAAACTGTCTTAGGAACCTTTAGGTATTTTTTCGTGATAACAATTTTGACATAGTAATCGGAGCAGCTGGAGTTCAGGTGGCATGCATGAATAAGTAGTAAGTTCCTAAGTACATTGCACAGTCTGTTTTATAAGAAAACATTTTATTAAATTTGACTAACTTCTGCTGCTTGGATTTTTTTCTTCCGATACAATAAAATGATTCTAACATGAAACTAAGTCGATACGCATTTTTTAAAAATAATAAAAATAATTTTTCACTGGCGTTCTATGAGAAAACATTTTATTGAATTTGACTAACTTTTGCTGCTCAGATTTTTTTCTTCCAATATAATGAACTGATCCCTACATGAAACTGAGTCGAACCGCATTAAAAAAAAATTGTGCAAATTGTCTCATTTTTATGGACAACACACGCTTGACCAAAAAATTTCTATGTCATAAGACACTTTCCCTGCATCTCCTATGGTTTCGGACTTGCATATACTGTCCCAGTTAAAAAAAACACTGATATCTCCTATGTCTATGACATCGTCTTGTTACGTTAAATGATTTATCTGTAAATGACGATAACTTTTTTCGCTGTCATCCAATTTCAATGAAACAAAGCCTATAAGTTGCTCCAGGCTGTGCTTAATCTACCTGTGAAAACCGCAAGAAAATCCGTTCAGTGGTTTCGGAGATTAGCGATTACAGACAGACAGAAAGACAGACACACAGAAAGACAAAAAAATTTAAAAAAACTTTTTTGTGTTCTGTTACTCTTTTTTTATCGCCCACACTCATTTTTTTTTAAATTTGTTCAAAGTACAGACACACGATTTCTACTCCTTTATTATAAGTATAGATTTTCATACTACAAAAATATGGTTTAAAAACCAAAGAGATAATTATAATATTTTTCTAATCCAGACTAACAACCTCTGCTAATAAATAAACTTTAAAAATGTAAAAAGAAACTTTCGTGTTTCATTTACATGCAAATTACAGGGTAAAACGTAGCTGCTAATAAAATGAAAAACTTAGAAGCATAAATTAGAGATGTAAAGCTAGTCTATACAGGGTCTAATCAAAAGTCCTAGCAGGTCGGTACATCAGCAATGTGCGTGCCTCCTAGCCGTAATGTCACCTACTTTATATCAATTAATTGCTATAGTAAACTACCAAACCCGAACACTTTTACGTGACCGAGGCAAAATGTTTCCTGTTTCCAAAAATAACGGCTTCAGCCTGAATATTGTTCACATTGAAGTGTAAATGGATCTTGATAATTGTATTTATGAAACGACCGTGCCTGCTTGTGAAGGTTTAATGTATGCAACAATGAGAATGCCCATAACTTTAAAGTGAAAAATAAAATCGATCGCCAGCGAAGTAACGCGTAGGCGAAGCCGTATAAAATATTTTAGGTACAATTTGAAGTATTATAACAAAAGGCCTGTAAGAATTTAAAATCCTAAACGAAATACAGAAAGTAGAATGTACTCATTCTTGGTACTGATATCTGTCATTATGTCTGAAGGTTTTTCATCTTAAGAGGTAAGGCGTTGTTTATAAATAACCAATTATAAAGTACCTCCACTCTAAGAACAATTTATTGCTCTTAGCTCCACTTATTATTTTTAAAATCAAACCCAATAACTTAACCTAAAATGAAAAGGTTATAGCTAGATTGGTGGATGGATGTTACTGTTTTCTACTACTTATTTTTATTAAATTTTACTTTTTTTTTAACAAAAATACTACATTTAGTATAAAAGGTACCTATATGTGTTTAGTAATACAAAAAGAAGTTTTAGAAAAACAGTAAATAGCAGTGAATCCATCAACCAATGTAGGTACCTAGCTATAAAGTTTACTCTAGAGATGGGTTATTTTGATTTTTAGGTTAGGATGTGAATTAACTTCAAAGTGAGCTTGTATTTTCACTTTTGCAATAAAGAACATTGAATAGAAGGCCGTACACGAAACATTAGATATGACGACTCCTTTTCAGGTAAATATGGGCCGGAATAATTGAAATAAAACGAGTGACATTTGCTTTCTCGTCACGCAATACGCAAGATTAAAGTAGCTGTATTATTCGTACACGGCAAAGTAAGGATACAGCGAAATAAATGAACATTATTTGGGATTCCTTATTTCTGCGAATTGGGGACGATAATAATCTTGGCTTTGTCGTCTTCTCATTAATCCATCACAATAATGAAAGCCTTGCAGATAGTTGAAGCCAAAAAAATACTGCAGTACACCTACCTACCTAAAATCTACCAATCTAAAAATAATGTATTTTACACCCTTTAAACGTTAGTTACAGGGCGGAAACGATAAGATATTAGACTGTTTTTAAACTCATTTTTTCGGTGCTATCTTTGGTCGTCGCAAATGTACAAATTTTAAACATTTGACATTAATGGTTTTTTACGGGGTTTTTTTTGCACTAACTACAGTTTCTGTATCAGTTTAAAGTTTTGTAACATCTTATAAATTAATTATGTACCTACTTAACGTTTCCATAATACTGTTACTATTATTATATACGTACTTAATTACTGCGAGGTGGTCTTTTTAGTCTTACAATGGTCTCGTCTGATGTCGAACCTATTTCAGTATATACTTAACCCATTTGTTACCTACGCAATTATAGCAAATGCTTGATTTCTTTTATAATGCAAATGAAATTACCAAAACGATGTAAATTATATAACTACATATAGTGAAAAACTAGAAACAAAACCTAGGTCTCACAAAGCTGAGTTATGGCGGTAGGTAGGTATATGTATTGGGTACTTTTTTATACTTACACTTAGAGCCCTGGAGTGGTAGCTTTCAGTTAGCATGAGAATGTATGGAGGAACCCACACAGGGGCGATAGCGATAGCGGCGGGCAGTACAAATTTTAGTTAGTTTAGTTAGGTAGGTACCGATATGTAGGTACCGCCCCTGTGAGGGGTTTGCTTATAGGGGAGTCGTCTTCGTACATGCGTCAAACATGCACCCTATCAGCCATAAGGTGTTTTCGTTTCCGGTAATTTTATGGCGTAATGTCTTTCTCACTTCTCCAGGCTCTAAAAGTGTGTCATTATAGCTTCGCGTACACCTATGGAGTAAAGTGATCATTATGCTAGACAATATATCATTACTAGTCCCACACATCTGCACTAGTCCACTGCTGGACGTAGACTCGGACTAGGTGAGGACTTAGGTTGAGGTAAGTTTCTATAGTCCCCAATAATATAGACAGGCCATATTATTTCTGGCAGGAGTTTTTTTATTATAAACTTAATCCCTACCTACAGAAGACCGAAACAGTAAATACATACCTACTTTGATAATCTGAAACGCTACTATACTACACGCATTCAATAAGTATATATTGACCTCATTCTGCATTCCCCTCTGACTAGTACGGATTTATGAGTACGAGCCAATAATAAAGTCTGAGCCACTCACATCGATGGCCCTTCAGCCTTTGAGCCTTTGCCTCGCTGATGACGAGACCAAAATGAAAAGCAATTATTATTATTCCTCATTACACTTAGCTTGAATTCAAGGAGCCTCCAGAACCCAAAGTTATACAAAAGCAAACACGGAATTACAGAAATCACCTTTATTCTAAAAGCTTTGAACATTTGCGCACATTATTGTCGAAAGATATGATCAGGGAATACAAAGAACTTCGTGGTTTATCTTGTCTTTATAATATTTCCATTTTTACTTTCGATAAAAGACAGAGAATTGTTGCTCATTAAAAAATGTGGTACGGGCTGGAAGAATTTGATTTCGAATATGTACTGTTAACCTGAACGTAGGCGATTGGCATCTTACTAAAGCAGCAGTTTTAACAGGGACAAAGTTTTCAGAACTACCTAAGTATTTGACACCTTTACTAGGGTAGCTATGCCACACAAAGTCTGCACTTTCTTCTTTCCTCCTCTCTAAATTTAAGTTAACAACAGAAATCATACAAAAGTAATACTAGATTACCAATACCGAAATGCGCCAGTCATTTGTTTTGCATTCCGAACTTTTTGAACTGCAGTTGTGACTGGTGCTATGAGAACTTACCTACCTACTTCAATATTTCTTTAAAACTTCGAACGAGAAAGAAAGTGCGATGTGCCTACAATTTATTTGTGGTAGTCGAAATCTGTTCCCACGGTATGAGTAGGTACACCATATTTTGTGCCATCGATTCCGAAGGTCGAGATATGTGTCCAATTTGTCTCCCATCTCACGTTCACCACAATTCCGGGAATGTTTAAAGAGACACGTAATACGTCGGTTCCGTATATATTGTTATTGACATTCCTTCATACCATCTCGGCATAAATTGGATGAAATAAATTCTAACATGTTGTAGAATGTAGTCTCTCGAAATCCATAAAATGAAACATTAAATCGCGCAGCGCATACTAAATTGGATATATCTATTTAAGAAAATGCCGTAATCTCATAACATGATTAAAGCATTAGACAGCGATTGTTTTGAAATGGAATTTTCTTTCAAAGGCTCTAAAGTAATGTCTTGAAATAAATTATAATTTGAATCGCAGACGTTGTCGCGGCGAGGGGAGCACCCGTTAGGGGAGGGTGAAACGCACTTGTAGAGGGGAGTGGTTCGAAAAATTCCGAAAACCGATAGTCTGGAACTTTGTTCAGTAGCGATAATATCGACTTAACGATAGGGCTTCTTTCTTTATTGATTTAGGGACGGTTGTCTAAAAAAATTACATAACAGTCGCTAGTAACATATATACAGTGTCCGCAACAAAACAGAAAAATAAATCAATTTTCTGTTCTGTGGTGCTACACTGATGTAGCAAAAAATCGTAAGCCCCTAGTAACATAATTATTAAATAATACCTGAACCTGATAAGCCGAATATATTTATTGTATACAGTATTCGCAACAAAACAGAAAAAATAAATCAATTTTCTGTTCTTTGGTGCTCGCAAACACATGTGGTGCTACACTTCGAAAACATTCAGATAAGTACTTATGCCCGAAAATTACCTACCGACTAACTCAGGACATACCTGTACCTACATTCATAAACAGTGATACCTACTTAAGATTTGAGTGGTAGTATTTATTTTATTATTAAAATAATGGAAGAAAATTCATTATCAATCATAAAATAAATCCCACGCTCAGATTCCACCATGAAAAAACTGATTGCGCATCTGCTCAGCCTTCATAAGGATTAGCGAGGTACAGTACGAGGTACCTACTCGTAGCTAAGAACCTTGTTGACAAAATCCTCAGTCATTTAAAAAACCGATCAAAAGCTTTCACGGGCTATGAAAACTTCAAACAAATGAGCTGAGATAATAAAGACTAAATTATCAAAAACAGTAATATATTTTAAGTTTTATTTGTAAATAATTTTAGGCAATATTATTTTAGGCAATTTAAGTATGCTTTCCTACCAAATTTGTCAGCTGCCCCGATCGCCGCTGCCAGCTAATAATCAAGACAACAGAGATAGGTCATAACATAAATACCACAAACAGGCAGCGGGCAACATCCCCAGCAGGAGCTCAGCTCCTGGGATCATCCCCAAATCTTTACCATTGAATTTAAATATGAGTTTTATTTAAGTGTTCCGACCATTGAATGTGTACTTATCAAAATAGTGAAACATTTTTAGGGTGGGTGTACACGGTTGTAATGCAACAAGCGATCTCCGCAGTGATACGAAACAAAACGCTTCCTGGCCGCGACGACTCAGTGCGCAACTTAATTATGATCTACACTCCGATGAAGTTAGATTGAAAGCAGATTAGCTATGATTAACTGCTTGCCCTGTTGGTTTTGGTAATACCTACACTGGTTATCGTCAGGTAACCGTCAATGTTACAATGAAAATGCAATACCTAACTCACAAAACTCAGCTTTATTCTTCTGTAGATAACCAGAAAAGTTTTTCCTAAAAATTCCTTTAAATTAACAAAATAAATAAAAATTTAAATCAATTATTTTAAAATTCCTGATCAGTTTTCTACGAAGAACAACAAATTCAGATTTATTTTTCTCCTAGATTAGGTGATGGTTATCAGACTTAGTTTTGTACAAGAAATAACCCCACTTAGTGCTTTATAGGGATTCTCTATTAAAACGGAAGCTCTGTTGTTTCACAGCTGTTGTAAGCATGATTTAGAACTATGGTTAACGTAAAAAAACGTTGACGGAATTACCAATTAATTGTATAATGACATTCAACATAGGAATCTTTAAATAAATAAGTTAACATGGCATAGTAAATGAGTTTACTTGGTAGGTACTGCTTGATTACATTGAATTTTTATAGTAAATTTATTCTACCTATCTAATATCTAACAGGGCACTATCCAATTTAAATCAAATATTTTCATTTTCATAGCATTCGAGTTTTCGCACCCCATTCAACGATCATAAAATACTTACCGAAATGTCACCTATATCAATGCCTCATTATTTTTCGCGCTTGCGACGTCTTCTTCTGAACCTAGCCTAATAACAATTAGGCCAATATTTCTTACAGCGGCAGTTATTTAGTCGCTTGTCATTTCCACTGCGCCGCCTGAATCAGGATTACGCGAACATTTGGTAGCGTAAAAAGCCTTTGCCTTCTCAGCCTCGCAGCTTAAACATGTTCGTTTAGCCCTCGGCATTAGGGGCGATGATTAATGAACCGTTCTGTATGTACCTAACGCCACGTCTGCCCCTTTCGTGCATAAATAAACAAGATTTAAATTTAATATCGTAAACGCACGCGCGTAATTCGAATATCACATCGGTTGGTGTAAAACCGGAAATATCTTATTAATTACCTATTTACTTTAAAAAATCTTTGGAGCATTACTTATTATTATTTGTCGGAAAAACCTGCCAGTTGAAGTTATAATCTAACTACGCAACCAGTTGTCCGAAAATAAGTTCTATTCCTGTTTCGCATCCAGTTGCCAACTAAGAATTCACCAAGAAGTCTAAAGAATTTCTCTTCTTACTATGATGAAATCATGTTTGAATTTTATACCTAATCGATTGAACATTATTCAGTTTGGACATTTTTCAATTTGAGCATGGTCGTTGGACATTTTTCAGCTTGGACATTATTACAGTAAATCCTACATACTGCGTTTTGTGCCACCTTAATTTTTTATTTGATGTCCCCCGCTCTAGATTTACGATTAAGATGTTTTAAGACGGCTAATAAATGCTGTTAATCGAGATATCATTAGTGTTATAAAAATTTAGTTGTTGTATCAATCACACTAGTCTTATACCAAATCACTAGTTCGGCTGAAATAAAAGGATTGTCTAGGTACTTACTTACCTACTTTACTAATTTTATTATAACAAGTTAAACGACACCTCATAAACTAAAACGATGTTCCATTAGGAATTATCTACTTACAATTTTTGTTCATTAACCCACGCAGAAAGATTTTATAACACTTGTGATTGTAAAGTATGTTCTACTCTAATTAATACTAAACTAATTGGCTGTTCAGATTTTGCTGGCCCCAAGCCAGCAAAAGAACCTGCTAGGATAGGTACTGGTCGTTCAAGTCGTCACATATCTTTAGTTTCCCCCAACAAATATATTAAAAATTACTCACAATGAATTTGAAAACTTCGACCCATTATAAACAGAACGCTGCAGGTAGAGTAAGCGGTATTTCCATCCATATCCATACATTTATATCGCGTGCATTCACAGCATAAGCATTTGTTACCCAAATGCTTTCCTCGGCGGTTGTCAGCTGGCAAATTGAATACAATTTATCATGCAATATAAGGAGTTCAACGCTCTAATATTTTTCGGAGTGGACATTTAGTTAATGCTGTAGGTATTCAATAACTCGGTGCCCTAATCATTATTATCTGAAAATTAGTATGGATAAGTTAGATGCTCAGGTTTATACACAATTATCTATAAGACAGTTTCATAATCAGTTTTTATTTTACCATGGACGACACGAATACAGTTGCCATGTGATGGTAGAAACCAAGCAGTTTCAAATCTCTTTGGTCGCGCGCGCGCTCCCTGTGGAGATCGCATCTTGCATACCTATGGCTAAATTTTTTGATTCATGGTAGAAACCAATCAAATTTGAATATATTATGTACATATTATAACCACACAACCGCACGTGTTCAAAATTTATAATTTCCATGGTAACCAAAATAAATAAACACAATACATTATGCGGGTCTATACCAATTAATTCCACTGTGTCTATAATTCATTTTCACAACAATAATAGTAACATTATTTTCAGTTTGTTTAAACGTAATCGTTTTATTTTACTAAAAAATAAAAGTCGAGTATTAAAATATGGAGCATTAAGAGTATTAATTCTTCAAATAAAAATAATTAAAAACATAAAACTTAATTTATTAAAATCATGTTTTTCAATTTTAATTTTAACAAAAAGAACAGCGCTCGTTTAAAATGCACTTTGATATCATCTGTGGGGAAACCTAGTGTATTCTACAAAGTGCAATATCTCAAACGAAATGTTGTACTTTACGTTGTCTGCTACAAAATGAAACCTTACTGGAATGTCTGTTGAAATTAACTTCACACATTTCTCTCTGGGGTGAAATAAAATCATATTTTCTTCTTTTCAACCGACGAAAAAAAAAGGAGGTTCTCAATTCGACCCGTATATATTTTCTTTTTTTTTTTGTATGACCACGCATAACTTTTTACAGAGCAGTCCGATTTTGATAATTATTTTTCTATTGGATAGGGTCTACTTCGAAGTTGGTCCCATTTAAATTTGAAGAAAAAAATTCTACCCTAAGGGTAGAAAATTAGGGGATGACTGATTAATTTCCTACTAAATTTTCATATTTATAATAATAATAATATAATAATAATGTTTGGACAAATTCACACACGGTTGTTTAGTCCCAAATTAAGCCGAAGCTTGTGGATGGGTACTCAACAACTGATAAACATACTTAAATACATACAAACACCCAGAATCCGAAAACCAACAGATATGCTCATCACACAAATGTTGGCCCCGGGTGGGAATCGAACCCACGACCTTTGGCGCAGTAGGCAGGGTCACTACCAACTGAGCCAACAGGTCAGTCAATTTGAACATATTTGAACCAATTCTGTTGAAACTAGGCACAAATATGTAGTTCTAATG
This sequence comes from Metalampra italica, assembly GCA_949699065.1. NCBI lineage: Eukaryota > Metazoa > Arthropoda > Insecta > Lepidoptera > Oecophoridae > Metalampra > Metalampra italica. The sequence goes on from OX452983.1 coordinate 5,905,154, forward strand.
ACCCCACAATATGACGGAGACCTGAACTTGATCTGATGACGGAGACGGAAGACAGTTGAGGGAACTCTTCAACGGTGTACAGCAGCTACCTCGTGTTTGGGCTTATTCATTCATCTTAATGAGAACTTTAAACCTAACTTATGATTTATTCGATTACGACTACCATCGATGGGTGAAGATGGAGACGGAAGGCTGTCGAGGGAATGAATTAGTATATTTTAGTCACAAAAAAGTAAAAAATAAAAACAAAACAACAAAAAAATTAAACCGTCGAAAAAAAGAAACTGAAAAGCGAAAAATAATAATAAGTTACCTTGTTAGTCTTTATCTACGCTCCTACGCTAATGTAAACCTAAGTAATTTTGAGTCGGCGCCTAACACACAAGCAAATTAATTAAAGTTGATACGTAAAGTGAAATGATGGCAGCCAAGTTTACGTAAAGTGGAATGATACAAGCAATCAATGAGAAGATCATCAAATTAAAGTACGAAAAACGTAATAGTAAGTAATAAAAATAAAAGAAATTAATTTGTATGTGTGTTGGGCGCCGACTCAAAATTACTTAGGTTTACATTAGCGTAGGAGCGTACATAAAGACTAACAAGGTAACTTGTTATTATTTTTCGCTTTTCAGTTTCTTTTTTTCGACGGTTTAATTTTTTTGTTAAAAAGTTTTTATATTTCATACTGTATAATATAACACAAGCTTTCAAGAAATAAGACATTGGAAAGTCTAAAAAGTATATGAATAGCAATTTAGATTTTTACCAGAACGTAACGTGGTTATTTTACATTATTTATGTACATATGCTTTCAATCATTCATGTAATTTTAAAATTTAATTAAATTTGCTATAGGTAGGTACTTTACTTACTTAGTTTAGTTTAGCATTTGTAAAATATCTAAAAATTGTCTTTTAAAACACAACAACAGTTGCTAACCCCTTTTAAAAACATCCCATATTCTTCCAAGTTAATTAATGAATTTCTCAAATACAACACTAATTACTACGTGGAACAAACCTACAATCAATACTACTAGATAAATTTCCATTTTGTTTCTTATTTTAGATCGGGTTACATCATCTATTAAGCTTCAATTTAATTTGCTGAAAGTGTTATATGGAATTGTAGGGTCCTCAATAAGAAGTCATTAAACACTAGGGAGTTAGTTAATGGAGCATTAAACGAACCTATAAATTAAACTTAATCATGACTAATTGGAGTGACATAGGGGGGATACTTATAGATTGAGTTCAGTTGGATAGAGACCGGGTGGTCTCAATAAACCCTTGGGCTTTTACATTGTAAGATATGAGACCAGTTAAACGGTAAACTATATAAAAATTAAGATAAACTTGGAATTTTAGAAGCAGAAACTGTATAACAAAGTCGTAAAAACTTAGTTTTATGTTTTATCAGTCTAACCTTCCCTAATGTAATGATAGTCGAGTGGTACTACCTACTTACCATTAAGTTCCTTAATTTATGGTATTAGTTAATGTTGTTTAAGTTTAACGCGGACTAAAGATAATATTTAACTATTTTAAAAGATAATACCTAATAAAAAAACCGCAAATCTTGAATCGCCGGTGTAGTTGAGTTATCTAACGAATTTCTATCTGAGTTAAACCGGCTAATTTAACTTATCCGATTCTGATCTAAATCCGAATCCCGTGTAATGTAATCGATTTCTGAACGTGAAGCCACGAAGGACAAAGTGCGGTCACAAATTTACATATAAATTCGGGATTATTTTAATTTAAAACGCATTTGGAAAGTTTATTTGCATATATATGAGGGCCCATTACCGTTTCTTTGTCGTGGACGGCTAATATAACAGTTCAGTGGTTTCACATTGTGCGGGTGCGGTGCGATCATAGAGAGGTGCGATGGTCACTGGAAGGTCACCCTCACACTGGCGCGGTAAGAAACGCTAGCGGTGTTGATGGCATTGGCATCAAGCAACGTGTAAAAGTGTGAAATCAAAAACATGTCACGGTTACTACAGGATTCATGACTCTCTCGGCCCAATTTTTACATCCAGAAGTACAGAAGGTAGAGAGTTAGCTTGCGAGAAGGGCAATTATGTAAAACCGCCCGACCCGTGTGGACGAAGATTTTTACTTAACTCGCCCCTTTTTACTCAATTTGCAACATGACTTTCTAAGTAACTTTTTTAATTTTATTTATTTACTAAAACAAATAAGTACTGTATTCATGTAGGTATGAATGCGACTTCAAGCTCTTAAATCTGCATATACGTATGATGGCATTAATCGACCGCTGTCTCTCATTGCATGCGAAAAGTTTGAGTTAGATTAATTAAAGGTACGTAGATAAGGTTGCATTATTTAGCAATAACACTCTTTTAAAGATGAATGTAATTTTTTTGGAATTCAGTAATTGACCTAACAAAGAAACCCTTCTGTACATTTTGGATACGTTCTGGGCTGTTAGCTGTTTCCTCTCTCGCCTTTGGCTCCAGTTTGAGAAGTGCTTTATATAATAAACAAACATTTGGTAAACCAATATGGCCACTTTGTGAAATTAAGCAATTTGTCAAGTGTGCACTCCGGCCGTATTGAAATAGGGGGGAGAGTCGTTAACTGCACTCATTAAACAGATTTTCATGGTACTATCACTTTTAACATCTACACACCATTAATTGAATAAAATGTTTAAAGTAATTCACTAGAAAATGTTGATAGCTTTAATAAATGAAAACGTATAATGAGTTTCATTATGTTTATTATATAAATTTCAATATGCACAACTTTTTGATCCCCCGTCACCTGTTAGTCTCCCTTATTTCATTTAAACATAAGTCAAGTTTACATTGAATTACTGATAAAGTGCTTAATGCACCGCTTTAAATTATAAGGAATCAAGCATAATAGCGCTTAAGATCAAAGGGTTTTGAAATAATATATCGTCGATGCGACGTTAATTAGAGGTTTATTTTGATAGTGGCATTAAATCACGCGTTTGCACTGAGATCGCTCGACACTCGAAGCGCAGAATAAGGAGAGTACAGAATATTCACTTCATACTAACGAAAATATCGTCGGCGTCGGTGAAAAATGTAAACCTTCTATCTTCTTGTACTGGGTTGGTTGACCTTTTATAAGGAGGCATGTGTTTTATATCACAGGTCAACCAGTAACCAGTATAGAGATTTAAAAGATTTAGAATATTATGATTTAATAAAGACTTCATTTTATTTTTAAAAATTAGTTGAACTGCTTTCAAATTTTTAAGCAAAGCATGAGCCGTGGGCCGTGAATTGAACCTGGTAATTATGGAAAAAACATCTTTTATTTTTATATTACAACTACAAGTACTTTCCCTTCGTATCCCATAGCCATGGGACATCCATTGCGATTGAGGTGAAATTAAGACTACCTATAGTAAATAATTATAGAAATATAAGCAAAATGAGACGAGAGAAACCGATGTTATAAAATGTGCGTTTGAGACAAAATGGGACAAGTAAATAACCTTAGTTGACAAAATCTGATCGAAGCAAAACGCGATTAGGACAAAGAAATTTCCAGACAGCCATCCAATGGTTTATCCATTGGTTTTGTTCTACGCCGAGCTTCTGTACGCCCCTCTATTTAGTGCTCGAAAGGAGAGCCGTGCGATCCAAGCAAGATATTTGTTCTCGTTGCACTAATAGCTCGTAAATATTTCAGCGCAAGGCGGCGGGGACACACATGCGCCTCGACAAATGGCCTCTTATAAAATATATGTGCGCCGTCACTTTGAACCTTCCATTCGTGGCATTTCCGACGACTGAAATAACAATAGTCATGTCTCGGGTTTAAAATGGACCGGAAGTTCTCAGCTATCAATCACTTTTGGCCATCGTCTGACAAATAACGACTGGAATAACATCTCTCTTCGTGTTAAGTATCCAATTTAAAATTCGACAGTAAACATTATATATGAATTGTCTGTCACTTGATCGTGGGCTATTCCAGTTTTCCTCGGGAATTTATTTTACCGTATCCGACATATCATTCCCAGCTCAGGAACAATCTGCATACATTTTTATGCAGTTTATGCAGGCAAGAAGAGGGATGCGGTTGTTGATATATCCTCATCGATAATCCCACTAGATCTGAAAAGTTCGTATGTTTGTGAGTTTGGAAGTTTGTTGCTCAACCACGCTAAAAAGGCTAAACAGATTAGTGATAGTTTATACCCTGGAATAACATATATTAACGCGGACGAAGTCGCGGGGCGTCCGATGGTAATCCGTAAAATTGCAGTACTTATTGAAATCCCAAAATTTAGAATTCAAAACAAGATTTATGTTGAGCATTGTGTCACATGGTGCGGTTCATTCCTGCTTCATTCAATACAGAATATAGGGTTTTAGTTCTGACATCTGCTTTTATGATTTTATTACCTAAACTTTAGTTAATCCGAGTTAATTATGAACCGACCTAAGATCCTAAACATATGTTCAAGTATAAAATGTTAGAACATTTTGTAAGGGTGCAGAGGGTGTCTTCGCTGTATCATTAATTTGTATTAAGTATGTTTATTATTGGGATAGGAAATTTATTATATTAGGGAGAGGGTGTTATTCTAAGTTAAAATTCCAGAGATGACAACTTATGAATGTAAGTAGAATTCCGTCCTACATAGATCATGATGACTTACCTAAGTTATCGACCTTACATTATACCATCTCATGACGACTTCGCTAGTGATAATACTATTGTTTTTCCAGAATATTTTATTATCATTCCACAGATAACAGACACCCCGCTACTTATAAAAAGTCTATATGTTATTCTAGGATCATTATAAGCTATCACTGTAGGTATCAAGTTCCATCAAAATCCTGTCAGCCGTTATAGCGTCCAAACTCCCGAAATTATAGATAGTTGAATGGGATTGTAAGCAGAAACATATTATTATTTTCAGATGTTTTATAATTTATTCAAATTACTGCAAAAGTACCTAGCGAATGATTAAATTTCCCAAAGCAATGCTGCGTCCATTCTCAAATTGGTGGTGCTGTGAAATTTTGATTTTTCTTAGTTCGTTAGAATTGAAAAGGGAATGAGTGATAAAGAGAGACATATAATAACTTTAATCTATAAATAGTAGTTATTAGATTATCAAAATATCAGATTTAGATGTATTGTATTGTATTGTATTAAAGACCAACATACTTTCATGATGGACACAATAAATGTAGCCACAGAACATTAAAAGACCTCAACCTCTTTTAATGTTCTGTGATTGTAGCAGTAATACTTAATAATGAATAATGGGACTTATCAAAGGATATTTATATGTATCGATCACTATAATCGTTATAAGTATAGTAGGTACGTTTCTATTCATTGGCCTAGAATGCTTCGAAGTCAGAGGTCATCGGTTTTATTGCCACGGTGTGGAAGTACAGACAACTTTGTGCAATTTGCACTCGATTTGAGTGTTATATTTGTTCTTGCCGCATTTAATGACATTTGTCAGTTCACAGTTTGTAAATCACACTTCATTTTAAGTAATTTATCTTATCAGGGGTCTGTGCGATGTTCATAACAATTACCTTTTTCCTAATAAGTTTATTTCGTAAAACAAGCAGTACGCACACAAAGCGAAAGTCACATATTATTGAGAAGTAGTCGCCATGAGAAATGAGTCGTTCTTTATTCCGCTCGTGACGACACCCCCAAATGGGAACTTGGTTACCAAGAATTTATGAAGTCAGCCGGGGTTAAATCACAAGACTGTCACAGGAAATATATGGAAGGGGTTATTGTAATGCGTTTAGTACCTAGCTAGGTATATGGTTAGAATAGTTAAGACACAAATACAAGCAAAAGACACAAGATAATAAGACACAAATAAGTTAATAATACACAAATACAAGCAGATAAAAATAGAGCAAAAATACGGTCATATCTGTTTTAATTTTAACTCAATATCCCCGGTAATTCAAGAATTACAGCAATTTATTTACTTCAGGAGCTCAAAGTCAAAACCAATGAAAAAAAATCAGTAAAAACACACAAAAATTATCTATTTTTTACGATAAATAAAAGTACTATCCTTCCTTTTCGTTTGTGCAGTTTATGACGGAGCTCCCTGTATAATAAAGAGAAAAGTGGTTAACGTTAAATAAATCTCTCCTAAGATCCCCTTCTCCAATGGCAAGCTCTTACAGTTCAGAAGACCCACATAATAAGGCGAAGTTTCAAGTTTTAGTTGGATATCAGGAATCCTTCAACAATAAACTAGAATTTAACACTCCAGTTCAATAGATTTATGGGTATAATGGTCGCAATTAAACTAATTTAGGTATTATTTTCCCATTAAATTCGATAAAAGACACGAATCCTAACCCATTCTACGTTACATGGAAATCAATGTAGGCCAAAATTCGAGATCATTTCGGGACGGAATAGGACACTGCAAAAAAAAAATATTGTAGAAGTTACGATAGTAACTAATAATTCTGCTGTGACGTAGTGCAGAATATTTTTCGGAACGAAATAGAAATTTCAAATTCTTGAAACTAACTTTTCGTCTTACGAAAATGGGAACAAATTAAGAATATTGTGCACAACGCAAATATTTAGTAAGTTTTTTCTAACTGTACCTGCTATCTTCATAAAAGTGAACAAGGACAGTTATGTAATGCTATAGAAGTATTACCCCCCTATAAAACTGGTATAAACTAGTACTTACCCTGATGTCGGACAGGATTACTCGAAAGAGGAACACCAGTGTTGCCAGCAGGTACTTGTCAAAAAGTTTTGACCGTTAAAACAAAAGAAGATATTATGGAGATGCATACTTGTTCAGTAGTAAACAAACATATTAAAAGAAAGGAGGAAAAAGATATACCAATGAGCATATCTGTTGACTCGATGTCAATTAGATAAAACGTCTGATCACTCCCTCGTGGCTTTTTTATGCAATACCATTATGTAGGTATGTGTCCAAAATGGCAAACATATTCTCCGAGACCAGTGGCGACGGCGCCCGGCGCTAGCATGTTAACAGGAGGTTATATTGAAGCATCAAATTGTCGCCCTTAAATAAAATCAGGCATAAAAACGAACTAAAAAGTATCACATAATTTAGCTACGGAAATACATGTAAGATTTAAAACGTAAAACGTGGGGCTTATGCTCGGAGTAATCAAGACGGCGTATGCAATTGATAGATATTAGAAAGGAGTGTGGACATCTGTAATTGAAAAAACTCAAACTACAAACAGATAAACAATAAAGGCTATAATAATGCTACTATTTAAGCCTCTATCTATAGCTTAGGGAACTTAGTTTTAAAAAACTGTACCTAACAGAAAACGAAATGCAAAAAATAATAATAATGTGTAATTTTTTTGTTTCCTAAATGTCAATTTTGATTGGTAGAGTAGCAGAGCTTTTCCTTCTTCTATTCGCGTATTTTAAGAGTGAAAATTAATTTCGGCAGTGGGATGGGATTTATGAAATGCATAGAACGCTACTACTTTCTACAAAGGGACGGACCAGGTGTGCAGATTTGCATTAGAAATTACCTATTGACGAACGCATAATCCGACTATGATATTTTGTAAGCCCTGAAATTAGGGCACATTTTCTCCATTGGTAGTGTATGTAGTAGTATCGAACTCCGGCCCTGGCCGAAACACAATATAAGGCCGATAGCGTCGGCCGAATCACGTCTCGCTGCGTAGACTATGAGAAAAGTTGCGGCGCTACGAGGGATTTATTTGTCAACTTTCCTCTGATAAAAGTTTGTTTGACATTTGATTGTGAGGTCATGCCCTCGTCTCGGCTTCCTTGAGATAAGTTCGAGGGCTTCTTTTAGCTCTAGATTAATTTCCCTCGGTTTAGGCTGGGGGAACTTTGTCTTATCACGTTCGTAAGATGCAAATAATGTCACGTAGCGTACTACAGATTACCAATGTTTATTTTACGTTTTACTGAAACAGAACAGGCAGCTGCTGAATCATCTGTTCACATTGAAAAAGTCCCCGGGTGGAGCAGAACAGATAAAAATGTCAGACAAAAACCGATTGCAACAATCAACTTGAGTATTTTAAAATTCGTTTTCACCTCACCGGCTCGGAAGGGTATACTTTCTCATTCGAAATCTGCGTGGAAAACTGCACATGGAAAAAACTTTTTAAAACTTTTCTTCTAATTTGTAGAAGGTGGATTTAAAGAAATGGTCAATTCTAATTGTGGTTATAATTATTTGTGGTTCTAAACTGCCGAAAGGATTCAATTCACCTAGTATTTTCCTCGCTGTAGTGGTCGCTGTTGTGTGTTGCGCTCGGCAGCAAAGTTATTTTGTGTCTCGTACCTTGAAACCCTCGCTACGCTCAGGATTCTATCTTTGAACCACTCGCTTCGCTCTTGATTCAATCCTAGTACCCTTCGCTTTGCTCAGTTTTCAATACTAGTACTCGCACAAAATAACCAACTTTGCAGCCTTGCATAACAAATAACTATTAAAATTTGGATTTAAATTATTACCGATGGTAAAATTGAATCTAAGCTCATCCAGCAATTTGCGAACATACAGACAGAAGCGGCATAGGGCTACTTTGCTTTATTACTGTGTCTTACGAATTACGATATAGGTAGATGATTGAACTAGCTTCAATATTTTATTATTGAAACACGTGAGATTGTAACATTATATTTACTTTAAAAAATTATATACATATAAAAATTATATTTAAAAATTTAATTAAAATAAATTTCAAGTTCAACAATTGTTGTGGTAGTAGACAAAATTTACAAAGAAATTATAATAGTAGGTAAATCTAGTCAAACAATCTTATTTCCCTATACATTACACACCTCATGCTATATTAGAAATGGTACAGATGTCGGTATAGATGTCAAGCGAATCAGCTATTCCCCAAGATAAAGTCATCAAGAAGCGATATTTGACTTTTAAGACCACCCTCAAAGTTCAAAACGATATTTCACAGTCGCTTAACGATCTATTTACACGGGAGTTCCGTGGGACACATCGGCGCGAGCACACCTCAAAGGAATGCCGTAAAAGCTCGGAAGTTGACAAATCTCTCGGCGTTATTTCTGTACTAATTAGATGTGAGGGCGTGGGCGGTGGCACTAGGCCGGCGGACGGATAATAAGAGAAACGAACGCTCGAGATGAATGCATTTGTCGATCACTTTGACCGCTGCCAGTAAACTAAAATATCCCGCATAGCCCTGTCATTTGTTTTGCTTGTTTGTATTCAAACGTCGACAAGCTGGTGATGTGATGAATCATCACATCACCAGCTTGTCGACGTTCAGTGGTGAACATATTAGTACTATCGTATAAAATGCGTGGTAGGTATACTCCAATTTTCTCGCCATTCTTGCTCCACCTGCCTGATCGAATAAGTCCCAAGCAAGAAAGGTCACAACCATTCAGGGGATCACGTGAATTACAAGATTTAATGATAAATTATCATCTGCTCCAAAAAGTTGTATTCCTGTTATTAAATTAAATAGGTTTGCAAGGATTTTAAAAATATACAATGATTTTTGTTGTTGTTTTGGTATTTTAAATAAAGGTTGTATGGAAGAAATTGCTTTTAGCGATAAGACCGCCTAGTTGTATCTTCTAAATCTACTGTATTATTGTATTCTGTTTTATTTTTTGTGCAATAAATAGTATTGAATTGAATTTTAATATTTAATAGGTAGTACGAGTTAATAGGTACTTTTGCTAGAAATAATTCAAAACTTACTTTATAAAAGTGTTCTATGCATTTCTTCATCCATTCTGAATAAAGTCATGTTTAATTAATTACCTGAAACAAAGCAAACATTTTATGGTCAATAATAATTATGGTACATATCTAACATTTTATAAAAATATATTTAAGTATTAATTTTTTCTTCAAATCAAAAAAAAATCTACAATTGTCAAAATTTTATAAGTTGGTAGGTATAGTAAAAAAATCTTTTCCGTGAAACTTATACATTCAATTATAAATATTGTTCATAATGTTAAATATAATGGTCTTCATTAAATATACTATCTTTAAAGATACTACCTACTAGAATGATTCGAATATTAAACCGTTATGAATAGTACAGTCAGCGTCAGAAGTAGCTGATCAAAAACTAACATCCAAACGTACTGACTCTTCTTAATTTCACAATAATCTGATGTCCTTGAAATTGAATTGAAATTGATTGTCCTTGAATGCTTTTGAAATTTTCAAATACTTACATTTTATTTTTGAAAGTAAAATAAAATTATGAAATTTTAATTTATCATACACTTTTGCGAAGTTTTAGTATTAAACTATTTTGATGTGTTTGGCGATGCGATTCTTTTGGAATAGCTATACAGATACCAAGCTACTTTTGATGTTGACTGTTACCATTCAGTAGGTACACTAAACTTACCTATTATAATTTTCCACATTTTGTCAGTTTTTAATTCTCGGTTCAAAACGATGGTTTCGTAAAAATCATTGAGTGCGGTGCTGCTTATTTTTGAAATTATAGAAATGTAAGAAAAAATTTTGCTAAATTTTGCGTCAATATTTACGGTAAGTACTTTCCTCCAAACACGGCATCTTTTCCACCCTGTATTTTATAGGGTTCTGTCTGTGTCGATACGATACATCGCCTCTGTACCTACACCCGAGAACAAAGGGTAATTTTCGTTATTATAAGGATTACGGCATCATAACAAGCTCTTGAGTTTGTTTACGCTGTTTTGGCATCTCTGCTAATTACTGTAACAAGGGGCTTATTAGACGTTTAATTAACGTTAACAACAATTATAATATCTTTGTTGTTCATAAATTTATAATTTTAATCTGGTTGACCCCGGATCCCATCGCGACCATATGTTTGTTTGGTTTTTGTTCGTCAAATTTTATTTTCTCTGAAAGACTTCCATCAAATTCGAGATTCATTTCATTCCAGTTTTATTTTCTGTTCTCCACCATAGAGCAATGGAAAAGCAAAAAGACACAAGACCACCGGGCCAAACGCCATATTGAAATGTATCGATATGTACGAGAGGTTATGGAGGTATTGTCTGATTTGTGTATGTTTCTTAGCGACAGAGTTTAAGTAAATTGAGTCTACCTACCACTATAACTTTGCCATGATACCTGACATCATTTATTGTTAGGCATTGCCAAATGGTCTTGTTCCTAATCTTGATGCATACGAAAACATTACCAACGTCAAAATATTCTCATTAGGTAGCTGTAAAAAGGCTAAACGTAAACCAATAACTGGACATACTTAAGAGCAAGACCCGTTCGCTATCCTCGCGGTAATTGGTAATTAACCGACTGTATGCTCGGTAGGAATTAGCTGCTCAATTAGAATCACATTACGTGGAACAATTTACCGCTAACCGGCCGAGGGCGCCCGACCGATGCGCTCGGAATAACAAAATGAACGGTCAAACTCTTGTTACGTATAAAGTACGCTGATGCAGTGTGTACAATGCTTAGATATGGCATGAATAAGTGGATTCAGATAGAGTGGTGCCACATATAAAAAAACTGAATCAATATTTCAGACCAGTTTGATTATAACGTCTGATCTAAAATGAGCGGAACTTCTTTGAAGGATATAATCCGCAATTAGGAGATCCGAAGGAGAGCTAAGGTTGCCGAGGTTGGAGACCGCGGACCAGTACGTGCAGCGTGTGACACCCGTCCTCTAAGTGAACCAACGACCTTAAGAACATGGCCGGAAGCGGCTGGATACGGAGAACTAGGTTTGGTGGCGATTACAGGGTAAGACTTTATGACCAGTACTGGACGTTTATGGGCTGATATGATGATGAGTAAACTTTACTAGATTCGGATTGGTTTTAATGGTGCTGCTTTGTGGCTGCTCTGAAGATCAAGCGGTGAATTAATAGGGAGCTTATCACTATTTATTCCAGTTTCTGTTAGCACGCGCTAATGTACAATTGTATAATTATGTATTGAACAATAAATAATAATAATGTTTATTAATATGTGGTAATAATAATAAAATATAATATTGGATGTCCTAGTTAAGAATAACTCGTTTGCTAACTCTATGGTACAATCAATGGACCTTATTGGTGAACATCGCATCCCGAAAATCGTGATCGGACCACCCACCAGCTCTGTGAGAAGGCAAATAAAATAAAACAGCAATAAATAACAGCGCTCGCGCATAATTGATCACAAATTAAAACTCGCAGCGCGTCCGAAATGTTAAACGCCGACGTCGCCGAAAGCGAAATTAGTGTGTGTGCACACGACCCACTCACACATGCACACGTGGAATAGGGTTGCCCCAAGGGCACCTATCGGGTTGAAGCTCCAATAATTTTGCTATCTGTGACTTCATTCGGGTTGTCTTTATGGAATTCATTGGCGAATTGAGATTGACACGTATTAACTGTTTAATAAGAAAATGAAATACAGTTAGATAGATTTTTATTACATGAAAATTAAATGAGAACTCTGGGCTCCCTTTTAAATGAGAATTCGGAGGGCGGAGGACGGACGGTGTGCGGGCGTTGTTTGGGGAAGGTCTATGTCCAGCAGTGGACCCCGAAGGGCTGATATGATGACTATACAATTATTGTAATTTTTTTATTATTATTTTTATTGAGGGTTTGGTAAAAAGACTATTCCACAGAATACTAATAGTAGTGACTATTCTACCCCCGTAAATCTTATGCACAATAATTAATTACTCGTAAGTGATGCGTAGACTTTTGAAGATGACCGAAGGGCGGTGACTCCATAACAGTTGAAGTGTTGGATTTTCAATTCTCCAGTTTTTTTGTTTTCCTTTTACAGCACACCTGTTACGATCTATCACATGTTTAAACTAAACAAAAGATTGAATTTCGGACCTCTTTGCAGTCTATTTCGGTCAGAGAAGACTGAAAATAAATTACTTAAACACTATAAATTACTCACGGAAAACGGTTCGTTTATTATTTTAAAGCCCCGATAACCCTACTCAACTTGCCAAGCACGCATACATCTGTTTCCTTCTGTTTTCATATCAAAACAATGAGGCTGTATTCAGAACAATATGTCAGTAAAAATAAATGGGTTCTGTTTAGACATTGTGTGTATACCATTGTTTTTGTGTGACAAAATTTCGTTTTACTATTCAACACGTAAAGTTTCCTTTAATGGTTCGATGCTATGTTTGTAAACAGATGTATATAAGGCAATAAAAATATTGACACCAACATTTTCCCTGTTCTTTTTGTTGATAACGTTAATTTTACTTATTCAAGAAAACAACAATCAAGATACAATTTTAAGTTAATTTGGTAGTAAAATCACCACTTGTAAATTAAACTTCGCCATATTTTAAAGATAAATAAGAAAAACCGATGAAGACTCAAATATGTACATGTGTTTCACGAGTGAAGCCACGCACGAAAGCTAGTTTTATTAAAATATCAGTATCAAAGTTAAGGCTCCATAAATAGGGCAATTAATATTATTATTCTCAGAAATTTCTGCTGAAGATAAGCCTTGGTCGTTCCGTGAATGTGTGCATTAGGTAGGTATAATAATACTTGGTGGGAATAGATTGTTACAACGATAACGCCGTACTTCAAACGGCTTACTGGTTTCACTGGAATATAACACACACTTTTGTTTGTCGGAATCATTTTATTAGCTATTTTGTAATTTGACGCTTTTATTGGAGGAAGGTTCCAACTGCTTTATTGACCTGTTCGTCATTGTACATAAAGTTTTTGATCCTATATTACTAGTAGTTCCGTGAGAACAGTAGACCTCGCCAGCCCTTATAAACCAAACCTAAAAGAAACCAACAAAAGTCAACTTTGTAGTTGGAGACAGAAAAAGTACCTACTAAAGTGACAAAAATTAGCACTTTAAAGCTTAATATTTCGCAACCGGATCTCTGAATCGAAAAATGTTTTTCACACACCCGCGATATTTTTGAAAGACCCATCCAACGATACCCCACACCATGGATATCACGCGGAAAAAAATAATTTTCAATTTTACGTATGCAGTTCTATGAACATAATTTATTTTTTCAACTTTCATAAGTCGATCCACTATTACTCAAAAACTAATAGAACCTACTTAGCCGTAATAGTTTTCCTTGTAACTACGTTATATATGCTACTGCCATGAATTTTTTCACATTTCCAGAAGCAACCGTTTAGCTGGCAGGGGGGGAGGACACGTGACTCTAACAAAAATTACCGCTTTAAAGCTTAATATTTCGCCAACGGATCCCTAAATCAAAAAAATTGGTATTCACACACCAGCAATATTTTTGAAAGACCTATCCAACGATATCCCACACTATGGGATTCACAAGAAAAAAAAAGTTCACTCCCACTTTGCGAGTATGGTAGGTACTCTAAAAAAAATGTTTTTCAAAATTTTATTCTACTCATTTTGTAGGTTTAATTAATTTATACCTATGCCAAATTTTCGTCAAAATCGGTTGAAAAATGCGACCTGTAGAGAATTACAGACAGAAAGACAGAAGGACAGACGGACATTAGCATTTTTGGTCAATCTCGAAACTTAGACGCTTCGCTCGCTCGGTCAACTAAGAATAAATTGGATTAAGAATTATAGAAAAATTCGTTACCTACTACTTTGTTATGAAACTTCAGCGAGATATTGACCCTGAATAATTTCAGATTGTTCGCTTTTATAAAAAAAAATTCTTAGGACGAAAAATGCCGCATAAAATGGAATGAAAACCTATTCTAGAATGTGCAAATGAAGTCCTTTCATAATAATTTACCTAGCAACTTTACTTTAAATTTTATTGGCCCCTTTTGCATTGAAACTAAACATATTTTTAAATTTTTTCATTTGCAATAGGGATGCTTTTTACCATTTTGGTACGGAACCCTAAAATGCTGATAAATTAAAATATTATGACGATATTGCGGCTTGAATCAATCTATCACGTCAAGGGAGCGCATTGAATAGCCCTGATTCTTGGCCGCCGCATTAAAATTCATTGAAAACTTGTCTAATAATATGGAAGTACGTGAGGCGATTACGGTGCCTCCTGCCCGCAGGCTCGAGAGTAGTGTTGCGGGTATATCTATCAACTATCGATATGCAAAATCACTCATACTATTAATAGGCTTTTGGTTTTTGAACTGTAACGTCATTAAACTGTCGATAGTTATTATTAAGACTTTCGACAATACTACCGATGGTTTTTTTTGTTTTCTTTGCTTGTGTTGAAATTGCCTAAGACATATAGCAGACTACCTATCGAGATTCCCGCAACACTACGCGGTATAAAATAAGAAAATTGTACCTACAGTAAGGATCATAAGTTTAATGCAGTACCACGCTAAGAGTCATTTTTCTGTCAACGGTGCGCACGAAGACACGAAAACCAATTAGATGTAACTGACCACCCAAGTCAAGGTTTGTACGCTTTATGCCAGAAAAGCACAATGTCAGATTAGCGGAATATCAGATTTGCAGTATGTCAGATTAGCAAAATGCCAGATTAGCATAATGTCAGATTAGCATAATGTCAGATGACACCACCCAAGTCAATAGTGTGTTTTAAACCTTATTGTCATAATAATTAATTATTAATTCATCGTAACATCCAGGAATATTTTAGTGGATGTGTGCGTGTGTGCGTACAGAAACAACTTGATATAAAAGATGGTCGTAAGCGCAACTGGTCTCTCAATATATTGAATTGCGAAACTGTTACTGCACTCATGAACCTTGACTGTACATCAATTTATTCTGTACAACATATTATGTAATGAATCGGGTTTGTATATATGCTCGATCTCACAGTTGCCACTCTGCGCAGACGGGAGCAATCTGATGAGTTTATTAGGCAAAGTTGTTGAGATTTCCATTAAATGGAGCAAAAATGCGAGACAGCAAAATTGTTCGAGGTCTCACGCCGTAACTTTGTTGCACCTAAAAATTTGTTGTCATTTCAATATCCACTACAGGGCAATTATTGTCACGGGTGCAATTTTTCGATGCATTTAAATTAGAGGTCTCTTACTAAATTTTTTAAATAACATTACCTGGTCTTTGAAGGCAAATATTTTGATCTGTTCTTCGTTGACTCGTTTGTAAACATGTCACATGAAATAACGAATAGTCAAGAGAGAGGTGTAAGTAAAGTGCTATCACGGGTGCAACTAGAATAATTACATTCATCATCATCAACAGCCTATTAACATGTCCCCACTGCTGGGGCTCAGCCCCGCTATTCTGTAAGCGTATTTGTGCAACTCGATCCTGAATCCGCAGTGAGATCGGTCTCTAACTCAATGATTCACAGTTCAATACTCACTTTACTTCGCAAGTGAAGTGTTTATTAAGTAGCTTGTATTTGTTTACACAATGCGACATCAAGGTCTTTCATGATCGGATGCGGAGTGAAGTAAGTGACTTGCGATGTGATGGTCGAGTTTTAATTCATACTTTACAGAATCACACAGCTGGCCTACCCTCTCAACGAGGGCGTTTGGGATATAGTACACCACGCTAGCCCAGTGCGGGTTGATGGACTTCATAATTACATTAAAAATGTTTAACTTTAAATTTTATAGTGGGTGTTGCACCCGCGATATTGGTAGACCAATTCGTTCATACTTGAAACAGGAGAGAATAGTTATTTGTTATGCAAGGCTGCAAAGTTGGTTATTTTGTGCGAGTACTAGTATTGAAAACTGAGCGTAGCGAGGGTTTCAAGGTACGAGACGCAAAATAACTTTGCTGCCGAGCGCAACACACTTGGTTCGACTGTCGGACCACGTTGTCGAACCACGTGGACGCACCACAATTTTTCACCTCACTACAGCGAGGAAAATACTAGGTGAATTGAATCCTTTCGGCGGTTTAGAACCACAAATAATATTAACCACAATTAGAATTGACCACTTCTTTATATGTCCACCTTCTACAAATTAGAAGAAAAGTTATAAAAAGTTTTTTTCCAGGTGCAGTTTTCCACGCAGATTTCGAATGAGAAAGTATACACTTCCGAGCCGGTGAGGTGAAAACATAATTATGTAAGTACCTACTAGTAATTCTATAATCACCGGCTCATTCATTAATTTATTCGTATCTTCACGCTATGCACCTGCGGCAGAAAGGAGAGCCACGTAAGAAAACGGCCCCTAATCAATAATTAAGGAAAGTTATGCGAGCATGTAGGTACTTCAAATTGCGGCCGACCTGTCGAGACTTCGGCGTCACGCTCTAGTAACCAACAGAACTATCCCGTCAACCGCCATTAACGATAGGACTTAAAAGTCTTGGTAGTGTTCTTCTTTCAGTTATAGTACTTACCAAACTACCAACGAACAAAATAATGATCGTAAAACAACACCCACTGAGGCATTGAAAACAAATAAAAACGAAACGACAACTGAGAAATGGTGACTGGATATTCGATGAGTTATCAAAATAACTAGCAGCCGTAAAAGGCGGACGACGGTTTATCTTCACAAAAATAATGTAGTTTTATTTTACTCGTGTCCTTGCTCGTCCAAGCATCATTCGCGCAGTTATCACGACCACAAAATCAGAACCCGTGGAACTTCCAGATAAAATTCAAAACTTCTAAAAGCAATCTTAATGCTTCACGTTATAACATATTTTCTGTGGAACCGGATAACAAAGGTACAACACTGGCAAAGTGCCTCATTCTATGCAGTCAGGCTTATCGAGCTACAGCCATCTTATACGAGTATGAATACTATTTTGTTATTTTTGCAGAAGTACCTAATGTAGATGAAGGAGAAATATTACTGGCTTTGCCATTAAGCGGATATTTATAGCTCGAACACTGTTTTCCTTGCTTGTGTTGAAATTATTAATGGTACATTTCACTTCACTGTTGTTATGAAAGTGGTTTGGCGAAGTTCTAAGTATACTTTGAATACTGCGTCAGGTAATATGTACCTACATACCTACCTATATAGCTAATATTATTATTTCTATTCATATATTTTTACCACTTCGTTGCGATCGATGGTCAGTTGTTGTTGCATGCAAATGAATTGGCATGTATTCACACATTACTTAATATGTACCAATTATAATATATTCACACACTAAAACAAACAAACGTATAATCTAACGGTTGGACAGTTCTTGCTGCAAATTTCACCTTTACCAGAGAGTCAATAACTCTCACAGCCTTTCACAAAACGGAGTCAATTAAAAAACATACACCCGCATGCGCCCGGGGCCGCTAGAAAGAACTAGTGTTTAATTTTTAGAATATTACGAACAAATCGTGTAATATCACGGCTCCAAGTTCGGATGTGCTCGCATCGCGTTCGTTACCAACACCATTGTTCGGTTACCACTCTATCAGTTTTGACTAGAGTCCGGACACAGATAACAAAGACTGTACCGCAACGAACGTCAAACCATGCTTAGTAGTAACAGAGAGTATCAAAACACAGTTAAATAGCTGTATAAACAAATAAGAATAGTTAACCTTTGCACCTTCAATCGTCCGTCAACATTAGACTTCTGATCTCGAGTCGAGATTACTTCTACACTCATCCCTGCGGGCACTCACTGATTTATTTTATTATGTTAATAGAATCAAAATTTAAATTAATTCAGCAGATGAAAAAATAGCTGCCGCGCTTGTAATAATTAAATACGGTTCACTTCCTGTTCTTTTTTTCACGTAGGTAAAAGGCGAGTTCGAAACTTTTATTTGGGGTCGAGCTGCGAGTGATTTTAACGAGCTTTTATTCGCAGACTTTTATCCAGAGTTAGGAGTATTTTTTTTTACAAACTAATGAATGTCAAAGAGTGAGTTGACTTACTTCCATTCGCGATTGACTGGTGTCCCTTTGATCAGGATTAAACTGTAATCATGTTCAACATGGAGAGCCTATTTCTGCTACGAAGCTAGCTGTTATAAAATTTTGCCTTCCTAAATCCTCAGCCTTTACTTTTGTAGAATTAAGCGACTCTTTTATTCAAATACTTTTAAACATTTTAGATGTTTTGTAAGTTCTTTTCGAGATTCTCAGCACGTTTTATATAAAATACTTCATAACAACTGATCAAAAGTTAATTATAATCGCATTACGTGGCGTCAGAGGAAAGCGTGCGTTAAATTTAATTAAAAAGTGATGCTTCTGAATGAGAAATTGAGGTTTCATTGTGAAGAGACGCGGACAAGGAATTATTCAAGGCATCATCGTAAGTTTTGATGCGCGTGGGCACATGTTTAGTCACGGGCCAGGCCGGGTCCGTCCCACCGTAACTATAGCTGCTTAATAAAAGTATAGTCGGTTCACGTTTGAAACTATTCCTCTCATATAACCGGTTCTGAAGCACTGAGCGGCGAGGCCACTCGCGGCGATCATTATGGTGGACATGCCCTAGTGTAAAAATGGTAGAATATTTTAGTGAAGCTGAAAAATAATGGAGAAAGTGCAAAAACATTCCATTTCATGCCTGAGAACCACGCTAATATACGAAAAGTTTTAAAATGGTTGCAATGTGTTTTCAGAAAAATAGTTTGCCCATCGATGAATCAGTTGTTTATTACGCTAGGATTTACATTCGATTTAAATTGGATATATATTGATTAATATGTCAGACTTTGTAAGTAGGTCTAGACGTATCACACACAATTCATAATTGTTCGGTAAGTTTAATAAAAAAAAGTTTTACCTATTTTGTAACGGATATCCAATGTAATATCATTAAAATCTCTTCTATAAATGCGAAGTATACTGTGACCGCACTTAAGGCCGGCGGCAACCTGTACTTTTATGCAATTAAAATTTATTAATTTTAGTCGAAAGCTTTTATTTTTAGGCCGTTATTGCATCGGCACCCCGCTGGACTAACATGCCCCTATCCACTTTTGTTTTATTATCTGTTGGAAAAAATTATACTAGTATGTATTATAATTTTATTACTCTCTACTGATTGATGCGTGGTTAGTGGTTACTTCCCATTGTTAACCTTCGTTAACTAGGGGCAGAACATCAGATGTGCCCTTTACTTAATACATAATTAAATATTCAATAGACTTTTTCTTTATTGAGGTAATGTCGCTATGCTATTATTGTTAGGTATGCTAAAATACAAAATGATGAAGAATAAATACATACTTTCATCCATTGCGCGTCAGACTTTTTAATATGTGAAAATATACGCAGGAGAAAAACACGAATTCGCTCTTCAAACTTTTCCCATACTCCCAGACCGTTTCGGTTTCATGGCGTCTCTACAAAAACATCAATGGCAAGTTTCTTAAAAACACTCAAGTTTTTGTGATACGAAAACGTTCATAATGACAGCGCCTACCCAAAACCGTTTCACGTCACGTGACAGGTTGCCACAGCCAGCCGCCAGCCGCCAGCCGCCAACCGCTGCCTGTGCCGTTTTTACCCGATGTTTTTTCAAGCGCAGCTGAGGCGAACCCACACTTAGGCGGCGTTAACCTGTAATCTAAATTCATTTCTCGATCCGACCCACGAGACCCCATATCTCTAGTTTTATTATAGCTTTAAGGCCCATTTGCAGGTTGTTTTTTATTCATAACAAATTACCTATTATTCTCATGGCGGCTGATCTTATTAACCGACGACAACAAGTAGTTTTTTTAGGAGTCGTCCCTGGTCATGTTCTAGGAAATTGTTACAGGCTCGATTTTAAAACGATATTGGAAAAGCACCGTCTGAATCGATTTGCGTTCATTGAGTCGAGTAATTGCAATGATTTCGACGAGGAGCTTATAATTTATTTTGTTTTGCCACAAGAGTACCGAACTCATTGTCTTATAGGGCGGTTTCAGACCTTTAAACTGGTGTCAGAAGAACAAATGAAAATTGTAATGTCCGATTATTGTCGTTTTAGATTTTACAAAATGTGCCTACCTACATACGATGAAAATTATGGTATACAAATTGATGGTACACAGGCAACAGAAGCGTTCAACAACAGAAGACGCGAGAAGCCATGCGTGTCGAAGAGTCTCATTACGATCCATTACTGAACGATTTGGAGCCGTGAACGTTAGAAACATTACAGCACCCACCGTGCACAGTTTCGACAGTTTTGGACACGTAATAACTGGATGTCAACTATTATAATGTGACGGTGATGTCGAAACAAATTGTGATCTTGGAAAAGCGTTCGACCAGTTACCTAACGATATTTTTTAGGGTACCGAACCTCAAAAGAGGAAACAAGGAACCCTTATAGGATCACTCGGTTGTCCGTCTGTCTGTCCGTCTGTCCGTCTGTCAAGACCATTTTTCTCAGGAACGCGTGGAGGTATCAAGTTGAAATTAATATCAAATACTCAGATCTGCAGTCCCTTGGTGTCGTGAAAAAATCAGACTTCTAAGTCATCGCAGTTAAAAGATATTGCTGATTTCGCCGCATTTTTGTGTATCTTGGTAACCAAAACCTATGGGGTACTTTTCGTTCACCTAGAATCTTGAAATTTGGCAAGAAGCAAGGTCTTATAGCACAAGTAAAGGAAAAAATCCGAAAACCGTAAATTTGTAGTTATATCACAAAAATTTCTTTGTACAAAAGTACCAACAAACTTAACTTTGCGTATGAGCAAGCTACTGTTATAAATTAGTACAATGACGTAAAAAATTGTTGAAAGAATTCCCTATCGTCCAGAAATTTCATCATTACAGATCTATATTAAATAATTTCGTAAGGTTTTACAAATTATACTAAAGGTTTAGCTAAGTCTGGAAATAAAATCACTTAAAAAATGAATAACATTTGACCATTATCGTAAACACCAACAAACTTAACTTTGCGTATGAGCAAGCTACCGTTATAAATTAGTACAATGACGTAAAAAATTGTTGAAAGTCCCTATCGTCTAGAAATTTCATCATTACAGATCTATATTAAATAATTTCGTAAGGTTTTACAAATTATACTAAAGGTTTAGCTAAGTCTGGAAATAAAATCACATAAAAAATTAATAACATTTGACCATTATCGTAAACACTGAGCGTAAACACGTGATTTAGCATTTGACATGACAGAACTTGTTTGACTTCTTATTGGTCAATTTATTTCTGCTTATTTTTTAATTTCATTTATTGGCGCATTCTTTTTGTCGTGCCAGTTCGAAATTTAAAAAGAAAAGTTTTGAATCTAAAAAGGTCGCCACGATGTCTAACCAATACTGCTATAGAATGCATGGCTTAAATGTTACCATTAATAAATATATTAGTACTAACACTACAAGAACTGACACAATTATAGATACCTAATGTTTTTTCCAATTTTAATATACAATTCGGCACTTTTCATTTTTTTTGTCACCATTTACAAATCTGGGTCAAATTTAATAAATAGGTATACTTAGAGAACTTTGATTTCCAAGAAAAATCTTCGAGACTTCCCGAGAGCTAACACCTATGTACAGGGTGGAAATTTCAGACGCCACATGGAGGGAAAGTTATTCTGTAGATTAACCTTTTCGATCGGTATCATAAAGATACAGCATGTATTTTTTCCACATTATTGTCAGATTCGATTCCCGACTCAGACTCGTGGTCTCTTTAAACTGTTTGAATGCAGTTTTACTTAATTATGAAAATAAAAGAATGTTTCCTTTTAGTAAAATTTGGAATCAGTTATATTTAGGGTAGGGTAGGTACCTACTTTGCCTCCAGGTGGCGTCTGAAATTTCCACCTGTTTATTGGAAGCAGTGGTAGATACAATATAACGTGTATAAATTACTCATAATGCAATAAAATATTTTGACATTGACTCGATTCCCGTGAACGATGAACTAATTTATATAGGTACAGTCGACCGCACGTCAGTGGTAATACATTGACATTGAGCTGGCCTAGCCTATTAGGGAGTTTCAATACTAGGAGAGACCAGTTTATACTGGTTTTGTTTCCACTGACGTGCGGTCGACCGTACCTACAAGTTTGTACGGAACCCTCGGTGCGCGAGCCAGACTCGCACTTGTCCGGTTTTTTTTATATACAAATAGAGTAAAATTTAAAAGAAAGTCATATTCTTCATATACTTCTTCGTAAGTTTTATAAATAGACGAAATAAAAGTTAAATCATTGCAAGATTCGTTGTTTTTATAGTTTTGAAAAGAAAACTTCGCATAATCCGCCAGTTGTGAAAATTTCGTCGAAAATCAATGTTTAAATACCTAGTCAAAAGGTGTATAGAGGCAGTTATCAACTATTGGTTTTAAATTGTATACCTTACCTCATCATCATATCAGCCTGTAGATATCCACTGCTGGACAATGGCCTCCCCCAAGGATCTCCACCACGACCGGTTCTGCGCTAACCTCATCCAGCTGGGTCCCGCGACCTTATACCTTACCTCAGGTTGATGATATTGTATTACCTGATGTGGTAATCCACTGCAACCGCTGGTCCCACAATAATTGCTGAGTTACCACGTGTAAATCCTGAGGACTCAGATGAAATGCACTGTGTTGCTGATACTACACTTAGTTTCCTTATCATTCGTACAGAAAGGCAGCAGTGCATATTTTTTGGCGACTGAAATAGGCAAGGTACAGAAATACGTTACCTGCTATAGAATCCTACCTATAGTAAATTCAGATACAAATACAAACTATCTGCGAAGATATGTTTTAAACTGTGATCCCTTAGGTCGAATGGAACACTTTAAAACGTCAAAGACATAAAAGTCGTGCTTCCATCTGTTAATGCGTCTGAGTACCTCCTATTTTTCTCAACTGGTATCAATTGCGCCGGGTCACATGCGTGTTGCACGCGAGACGAACGAACACCCACGAACTGTTTACTGTAACTACAAGCCCCTGTCCTTATGGGAAATGAAGAACAAATTAACCTTTACAAATTAAAAGCAAGAACCGTCATTATTGTTTAACCGACAATTTGTTTTATTGTCTTGTCTTTACAATTTGTCTCTTTTTCAATGCTTGTGATTCATCATTTTATGTATATTAATATGACTTGATAATACGTTCACAGATTTGCGTTGCGAGCTTTTTCCGGTGTTCTGTGAATACGTTGGTGGGATTTTCACCTTTCCGTAGGTAAGTAGTTTTATTACGGGTTTTAATATATGTTGCTTTGGTATGGAGTGGAATCTGATAGCACTTGCAATACTTTGCATTGAGCACGGATATCTGGTAAGGCCAAGTGGAGTTTTGCCTTAGAAATGAAGTCAAGGGCCAGATAGCCTAGATTTGTCACGGCACGGTCATATAGATGCCCGTGGGCAGCTCGCCCAAGCAAAGCGTTTCATATTTTTTTTGGTTGCTTTTCTATACACAACAACAGCAAAGTACGAGTGTGAATATACGCGTAGTATAAAACAGCAGTTACAGTTTTCCAACATAACTCAAAAAGTGAGGATACTCGATATAATTTTCAATGTGATAGCTGATTTCTGCCTTTCATCAAATACATATATCGAAAGAATCCTCGTTCATTATTTTTTGGTCAGAACTGTAAATAAATAATAATAATAAATGAATAAATCTTTATTTCAGGAAAATTTACAATCCCATATTATTATGCATACACACAAACTAACTAGGGAGAGCGTCAGTGGCGTAGGGGATAAGACGCGGCCTATCATATCGAAAGGTCCGGAGTTCGATCCCCAGCTGGGCCATGTACCAATGGGTTTTTTCTCGAAACTTAAGTACATTTACTGACTGCTCTCAAACGGTGAAGGAAAACATCGTGAGGAAACCTGCATACGCCGAAGAAGAAATTCTTAGGCGTATGTGAAGTCCACCAACCCGCACTGGGCTAGCGTGGTGGACTATAGCCCGAACCCCCTCGTTAAGAGGGTAGGCCTGAGCCCCAGCAGTGGGGACATTAATAGGCTGTTGATGACACAAACTAAAATAAAATAAAAGTAAGTACCTAATATTAAAATGATGCAATAGCAAATAATTAAAATAGAGATTAAAATTGTAAAATTAAAATTAATAAAATAAAATAAATAAAAACAATCTCAATATGTCAAAAAAGTCTGTAAAGACTGACTGGGATGGACGGCCTGAGTTGACGAACTACGGAATCTAAACAATGACTACCCATTAACCTACGTTTATCAAAATCTATTATATCTATAGAAAATAATAGGACCGCCATTAACCCAGATTCTATAGCAACCAATAGTGGATGCTATGAATCAACTCTCAACGGACAACAATCAACGCTCATAAAAATTCGCAAAATGTTATTAAAATGTTAAGGTATATACTTCCTTATTCAATTAACTAACCCTTAAGTATAATAATTCTAAAATTGCTGGTCGTAAACTCGTAAAAGATATCAAAACCTGTTAACAAAAGCAAAGTGCCGCCGCGCCCGGCAGCAGTGTGGGTAGCTGGTAGCAGGGAATGTCTAGTTTTCTTCTTTTAAAGCTCCATTCAAAGTAATCTAAAATCTCGTAATCACTAATTTAAAGATGGTAAAACAAAGCTAGTGCTGTGAAAAACAAAGCCTGTTTTGAACCAATCAGAGAAGCCAGACGACTCTGGGCGTGGTTTAACCTTAGCCATCTTGTACTATAAACTTAACAGCGGAACAAAACCAGCGCTCTTACAATTTGCGACGAGTAAAAAATAATTAACGCATTCAATGTCGAGTTATTTATAATTTTCCTTTTGTTGGATTTATAAAGCTTTTGTGAAAGCTCGTAGTGTCCTGGGGTTTTATTAAAAATGTATCTATGAAATACCTACCTATTTCATACATAGGCACATACATACTTGTATTGTAGTGTAAAAAGTTATTACCATGTAGATATCCCCAAGGCGTTATTATCCTACTATCCTACTAATATTATAAAGGCAAAAGTTTGTAAGGATGTGAGGATGTGAAGATGTTTGTTACTCTTTCACGTAAAAACTATCGAACAGATTTTGATGAAACTTGGTACAGTGATAGCTTATATCCTGGAATAACATATAGGCTACTTTTTAACGCGGACATAGTCGTGGGGCGTCCGCTAATACCACCTAAGTGACAAAACAGCTACATAGAGGGCGCTGTTTCACAATGTACACGGGAAAAACTTTTCTACGCGGGCGAAGCCGCGAGAAAATGCTAGTATTATAAAGGCGAAAGTTTGTGAGGATGTTTGTTACTCATTCACGCAAAAACTATCGAACAGATTTTGATGAAACTTTGTACAGTGATAGCTTATATCCTGGAATAACATATAGGCTACTTTTAACGCGAACAAAGTCGCGGGGCGTCCGCTAATACCCCCTAAGTAACAAAACGCATACATAGAGGGCGCTGTTTCACAATGTACACGGGAAAAACTTTTCTACGCGGGCGAAGCCGCGGGAAAAAGCTAGTCCTAAATATAATAATCTTAAAAAGACTGGAAGAAGAAAGAATGCAAAAATATTTTTCAGAACTAAAGGCCTCAACAAAAACCGGTACTTACCTATCTTACCTACCATTCTGCATTAAAGAAAAAAAAATTAACACACCTTAAACCCGACGCCGCGTAGGATCAACATGCAAATTCATACTTGTAATAAGTATGAATCACCCTGTCCTGTTTATTATTATAATCGCTACTTGGCGTCGTAATTACCACTCCCATGCACTTTAAATTAATTTCCAAGAGCAGTGAACCGACGGACACCCCGTCATTATCTCTGATATTACTTGCTGATACAAAGTTAATAGGATATGGGCTAGGCCTTTGTCTTTTCCGCCTACGTTCCAACCGATCTAAATTTTATCTTATAATTAAGTGTAATTTCATATGTTAAGCCCTGTCACTTATCGGTTCTTTTTTAATTTCATAATTTAAGTAAACAAACTAGATAATATTAAAAAATCAATTTAAATGCATCATGAAACTCGTTCCGTGACGTAATGTGCCCATTTAAATTCAAATAAATAGATTTAACGATAAATTGTAATGATAGTGGACCATTAGAGTCAAATCTTCCGTAATTATTGGATTGGTTGGACTACTAAACTGCAGGTGGTATTTAATTTGAAACTTTAGAATTTAGAATAAAAGTAATCACATGCTATTACGATGTGACACCTGTGGTTAGTTGAGACACACTTTCCAATTTTGATTACCAATCGAATACCACAGCAACACATGCAAATGTTTCATCGCAATTGAGTGACTAAACCCAAACGAGGACCAAATTGTTCTTTTTACTTGTCTTCAGTGGCGTTAGAACCCACCCTCAGAGTTCAAAGCTAACGAAAAAGTATGTCATAAAGCTCATGTGACAACACAGCTCTCTTGAAAAGAACAAAACTAACGTCATAAAATAATGATTACACATCCACCTTTTCCTGATTAACCTAAAATGGGAACCTTCATTTTAAAAGTTACAAACTACTTGTCCACGAGTTAATGCACTGAGATAGTCGTGTCGGGCCTGAATGCTTTTTAATAGCTTGACTGCGCATTAAATTATTATAACTTGAATGTAAGCCCATAAATAGTTGCTTCGCTGCGGCGTAGGAGGTGACACTAAAGGGAATTAATTTATATAAAACGAATTTGGGCTTCTTTCACTATAAATCGTGGAGTGACAAAACATTTGATGACACTTTTTATTATCGAATTATTCAAATTTAAATTGTTGTCTGTTTTATCACATTCCCATCTATTGACGGAATGGAAAATAGTGCATGCATAATGTGTGAGACATCATATACCTAAATATAGATAGCTGCTTGAAATAGTGAACTGGTCAAACTATTTCTTCTTGAGGAATTTTCTATTTTTGCCAAAGAATAAATTGGTGCGCCAAGATCGCGATTTCGTTTTGTCGCTCCGTTTTTCCAGCCTATCCCGTCAGGGACATAACGTGAAGTTAAGTCATTACGAAAAAGTATGAAATAACACAGAGGATTATTATTGGTAATACACCAGAATTTGGAATTATAGATAGAGATTTGGGGTTTCAAAGTCGAACTGTGTATACAAAATCAAATTTTCCGGCTATACACCCAAGCGAATTATACGCACACCCAACCGAAATTAAGCCGAGGATCATTAATAAAAATTTCTAAAGGCAACAAGTTCCGCTCTGAATTTGTGACTAAGCATTATCGCGCCCCAATAAAAATGTACACGTAAATATACAGGCTGCTCTGGAAGCCTTTTAATACACTTTTTCAACTTCATTTTCTTTTGAAAGATTGTCTTGATTCAGATTCTAGTTTGAAATCAGTAACTTTTTTAAACCCAAAAATACTCAATAGTTATCCTCAACATGTCGCCCAATACTTCGTTTATTTTTCTTTCCTCGTCTGTTCTTTTCTTTACTTAATAGCTTTTTTTGAATTCACCTTTTGAACAGCATGTAGGTATGTAAATAGTGACTTCACTTCCCATTTTGCCTTAACGGGCCATTGTTGGAATGTTAACGCAATCATTGTCATGTCACAGTTTTAAAAAGGTTTTTTCGGCTGTCGGTGCTTGTATGTTAATAACGTAGGGCGGTTCAGGCTGACGAAACACATGTCGTCGTATGACCATTGTTGAAAAAACACATTTCGAATGCAACATGTATCGAGAATGTGCTGATAGACGATCAAATGTATGAGAGTAATTTAAATGACCACCTATGAGAACATCTGTTGACTCAATGTGCTATGTTAGTACAAACAAACATACAAATATGTATGAAATTCAAATTTTAAAAAATTCTGACGGTATGCCCATGATTTTGTTAGTAGAATCAAGAACTATGTTAGTTGATTTAAAAATAAAAACATTTAAAATGTCTGAAATAACCAAAGTAGTACTATTGTTATAGGATCATAAAAAGATAAAGAAAAGAGACAGAAAAGTAAGAAGCACTCGTGCCAAACGGCGAGCATTATGAAGAGAATGACATGACACTGACAATGAAAGGAGGAGGATGAAGTGTGTTAGGATCACGATACTTGGCTGAACTGAAGTTCTTTATAGCTAACCCTCAGAGGATATAGTGAGAAAATAATAAACCCACCTAGATGCCTTGTACCTTTCACACTAACTAAAGTAACTAACCCTTGTCGGTCTATACTTTTCCTCAGAGTTATTGATCCGCCGCTAGGTCTAATTTCTAAATTATTTATTTAAAGGTGAGAAAGTTTGAAAATAGGAAATTGTTACCAAAACCATTTACGAGTTGACCGTGAGAGGTTTGTCATGTATTTTTAAACGAAAAATGTTGATGTTATGCTTTTGGCAGCGACATTTACAATGTTTTGTTTGTAAACAAAATAATTGTAGAGTTACACCTTTATTATATCGTAATCCTTGTAAAAAGAGTTGATCGTGAGTAATAACTTAGCTTTTAATGTTTATAATAGGTGTATTATCATTGACCTTGGTTCCATGTGTATTTATTGTATATTACAGTGTATTTTTGGAAAACCGACTAGACTTTCAAATCGCTACGTAGTATTATCTAATCTGTGTCGCTACTTTCATTCTTTAAATCTTTATACATTTTATTTATATCTACAAATTTTTTAAGTGTTCAAGAAATTTTATTTCTCTATCTAGGAAAATGAATATAAAGTGTAGTTTATATACACAGGTCTACTACACGCGAATATTTTTTAATTACCTTTGCTAGTTTCGACCAGGTGACACTGCCGTTGGTTATTTTAAACAGCTGACCAAAAAAGTAGATTTTTAGATATAGAATAGATATATTATATTATTTCTACGTACCTACTTCTATGTAGTTAACTCACGCTGTTAGTTCCTATAAACTAGACCCATCTAACCAAAGACACTCCAGAGCTTTTACATTTTCAGATTTGGCGCTTCGTACCGCACCCAGCCACATTTCAGCGGCATCAAATTCCCCGAGTTTTCTAAAAGCTAGACTAAATTCCCGTGGAGTTGGATCACGCCCGTTCGCTGCACTCAGCCACTACTTTTAACTAAATTGAAGTTGTGGGCTAAAAAGTATACCCTGCTGCACCCAGCGCACGTGACATATCAGTTGGTCTGTCTGTCTCTGGCTATTCTGTAGGCAGTAAGTAAATAACGTGAGCTGTTTCTACCTGATATTTAAGTAGGTAGGTACCGACCTAGTATATTGTCGCGTAGTGTCAGTTGTACCATTGAGTTGTTACCTTCTAGAGACCTAACGACGACATAGTAACAGGCCAAAATCGAATCTAAATACGAAATCACACACAGTCACACAAATGTTGGTCCCGGGTGGCGTAGAAGGCAGGGTCACTACCAACTAAGCCAACATATTGATTTTGTTTACTTGGAAAGTAGAATTTGTGTCCCAAGTCGAATGTTCAATTGAACTCTAAATACCTCATAAGTTACCTACATCTACGTGAGTGGATTGCAGCAGACTTCTTTATTTACCGGCGCGGATGCATTTTGGAGGACGTTGGGCTCGGACTGCGGGTGCATGCCACGGCATGCCAAGTGTGTTGGTTAGTCATTGGTCGCTTCGTCAAGCTTCGACATTCTTGATTCCTATCGTTTGTTTCACAGTGAACGTGTTTGTGGTTTTTGCGGTTGGTATTATGGGGATTTGTGTACAATAAAAGCTGTTAGTAGAGTTTTAGTTTTTATCATCTGATACAAGGCACCGGCAAAAAAAAATCAAAGCTTCTATTTAACGGAGTGATTATTAATAAATGCAGCTTTTATGGTTTGGCCTTTTGAGTTCTTAGTAATTTACGAACTTGGTCATTCACCAATCGATGAATTTAAATACGCAATTGGCCATAAATTTATGGTTTGGCTATTTGCGTTCTTGGTCATATGCGTCGAAACCAATCCTTAAAATGTTATAATATACGAAAACGTAACGTTTGTGTACAAAACTTAATAGTCAATAGCATTATTCTCATCTCATACAAACACAAACCAATTACTTTACACATCAATCCGAACGTTTAACAATGCATTCACTATGTATGTATGTATAAAGCTATTAAGTATAATTACTATCATGTGCAATTTGCTCTGATTGTTGTATACATGTGATTCACACGACAATAACAATAGTTTAGGATTAGTATAATTATTCGTTCATCTAACTAATCGGGTAACAGCCTTCTATTTGTTGTTGTTTTATATAACTTTCAGTATTTTAGATGTAACAAGTATTTTGTTATAAACTTTTAAGTTTTGCTCGTTGATAGATCATTCTTATCATTAGTGTAGTTGAATCAATGAATGCTTGCATTGTATTCATTGCTCGTATAAACTCCTTGGCTCGCTGTCTGCCGTTATAACTATAATTATGAAACCGTGTATAATAATATTATGAAGAAACACAAATGCTCCAGTGCCTGTATGCGTTTTAAAAATATTATGAGTGCTTTACTCTGAGTTCGTAATACAAAATGTTAGGTAAGCAAGTGAGAGCGCGCTGTTGAGTGTAGTCACAGAAATGTACACCTCCCTCAAGTGGAGAGTGACTATGAAGTGTAGACCATATAGTAAAGGCTATAGTGTCTTTTCAACCACTTACGTGTCGAAAGGATGCTGGTAGAAACGAAATTACTACTAGGTATTCCAAAATTTCAACAACAGCGACTTAAAAATTATACAATGGATCATCAATGCAACACTGTTGTAAAATTATGCTTTTCTATGTTCTGTGTTGTGTTGCTCTTGTGTGCGTCAAATAAATAATTTCATTCATTCATTATATAGGAAAGATAAGTCATAAGAGTTAGATAAAATTATGATGTTAGTATTGGGGAAGTCACAGAAATAGGTCTAGCAGTGGATGATCATGATGACAACTTTTCATAAGTACGCGTACTTACTGGCATCAGAATAAACTTATTATAGGCAGATACACTGCAGTTGACGCGAAAACATCGCCGTTTGGCTGAAGTTTAAATTAAAAATGAACAAAAATAGACTCTTTATATAACAAATTGTCACATCCCTTCCAATGCGCCGGTGACAGACTATTCGCTGGTCGCACGGAACGCCAGCAACGAGCACTGCGGCTAATTGACAGCTACACGTTGCCTCTAGAGACTGTACAGATATAGAGAGGAATACCCGTCTATGTTTCACTATTTTAGTTTTAGTGAATTGATAGTACTTTTTGTAGGTACACATAAAACTTGAAGTTTGAAGTAAATGTTGATGACGTCGACTAATGAGACAGGTGTAGATTAAGTCACCTCCATAGCAATAATAGGTATACCTATAACTACTAAAATTGCCACTAAAATTGTTTAATACTACTTACTGGCAGTCTCCGGCCATCCGCCCACCCCGCCCGCATCCGTCCGCTACCTTGCGGCCGTACAACACGTAGCTAGGGTTGAAATTATAAAAATTACCTTTAAAATGAAAGGTTTTCTTTTTAATTCATATATTGGTCAGAAACGACTAGTTAATTATTGAAGGTTTAATAAAATAATCAAGGACCTTACTATTGCAGTCCTAATTAGAGTTTGTGTTATGTCGGTGATCTAATAATTTTATTCTAATTTTGAAGTGGTTTCGGCTCACATAATTAAATCAACCGCCTTTAAGTAAATAAGAAAGAAACACATTTTTAATACCTATCTTTTCTGTTCAGCTTTTGTAAAACCACTTTTAAAGCCTTAATCCGTTTAGGGAGGGATTGTGGCAACAGACAGGGCGAATGCACGACGCAGCTCGGGCCCACGAGACTGCAAAATTAGTACAGCCTCGCTACACGTCCTCCCCCAATCCCGACTTACATTACCCTCCCCCTAAGTGAGCTCGCCGTCACAGAAGCGACAATCTACAAGGAAATTAAACCCAGAGTCAGTATATCGACAAAACTACTAGAAGCATTTTAAACAAACTTTATTCCTCTTCGCAGAATGTAACAACACAAGTGAAGGAACTGCATCATTCTTAACATAGTACAGTACCTACTTCAACAAAAATGGATTTGTAAGTGGCTCAAATGAAACAAAGCTGACGTTCATTAAAGGTCCAGAACCAGGTATAGTAACACTATTTGACATGGTAATATCGTGACGGAAAAACATCTGACACTACGCGAATTTTTCGCAGAGTGAGTTTAGTTGTAAATGAAAAACGCCTGAATAAGACGAAACGTACGGCCCCCAAAGCCACCATGGGCAAACTGAAAAACAATTACCCCTGTTAGCTTTGCCAATAACAATAACATTTATCAAATTACCCGGTCGGGCGACTGCAGGCGATACGGGGCGAGGGAGCAAGCGAAATTGACAAAGCAAGCAAAAGGCTTTCAAGGCTGGCTCGCGTGTTGCGACGTGTTTGCATCCGTAATTTGTTTGTTGGCGGCACACGGCTCGCTACATTAATGGATCTTCGCCCCGCACGCGACGGGACATGCCACTCACAAACTCTGAAACAAGTCCTATCTCTCACGTCTTTCTTTTAAAAGAATAGTCCAACTTGAGTGACATCTCATTTTCATTTTCCAGATAATGCAGCGTGCCACTGACTTGCTAAAATATCGGGATCTTGACCGTTATCGGTGTAACTAGTACAATTTTAATTTTGTATAGTGGGCTTCATTATAACATCTTCAAAGCATAGCCAATAGCAATAACTTTGAAAAAAAATTTGGATTATAAATATTTTATTTGGTGTTACCGGTCATCATCAACAGCCTTAACATGTCCCCACTGCTGGGGCTCAGGCCTACCCTCTCAACGAGGGTGTTCGGGCTATAGTCCACCACGCTAGCCCAATGCGGGTTGGTGGACTTCACATGCGCCTAAGAACTTCTTCTTCGGCGTATGCAGGTTTCCTCACGATGTTTTCCTTCACCGTTTGAGAGCAGTCAGTAAATGTTACCAGTTTTGTTAGTAATGTAACCAGTTTTGAGATTTCTTGCACAAATATTCACAATGTCATTAGTTTATAAACACAGTGGAGTGAGTATTAGCACTTAGTTACTTACTTACTTTAAAGCACTTAGCTTATCTACTGTGTCTCATTACCTTACCGTACCTTAGAGATACTACAAATTTATCTCTAAAGGATTTTCTTAGAATAGACGATTCAAACTCTCTACAGGCGGTAGTATTGACTGAATACCTAAAACTAATGTCAAACTACAATTTGAATTTGGATCTCACTCAATAGACTTCGGTCACACAGCTGACAAAACTATAAGGACTCTCATACATTTTGCAACAGTTTGTAAACTGTGCTGATTTGATTAAATCTCCGTGGATTATTGTTTACATGTACCTACCTTGTAAGTGTGTTAATTAATGATTATCAAATGGATGAATAACTTAAAAATAAGTCACAATCATAACGGTGAAACTTAAAAAGAAGGATGGACAAAGTTTTATAGAAGAGAATTGGATAAAATAGGAAGTAGAGGAGCCAATCAGAGACGATCACATCAAATCTCTTATCATCATCTAAGCAAAACCGCTTCACAACTTTGCTAAAGTTAAAAATAGCCCAGTACATTGACATAATAAAGTAGGTGCGGCACACGAGGACCTTACTTCCATGTAGCTGCCGTGTTATCTCAACTACACGCCAGCCGGCGTGCCATGCCATGCCAATTAAACGAGCTTACCTCGTGCAGCGCCGGGAAAATGGTCTGCATGTTAAGCCTGCTTTTACATTACGGAATCAAGTTTTATTTAATTTGGTAATATCTTATTTATTTTGTTCATATTTTTTATTCTTTGATAAAATTTGGATTTCATGTCGGTCTCTTACCCCGAAAACGTTCTACAAGTTGCAGAAAGTATAAAATTTGCAGTTTACTGAGCGTCACAAGTTCATACTATTTTATGTAAGATCAAAATAAAGTTCATGTAAACTTGTGATTTACGAGGTACCAGAGATACGAGGAATCGTCTAAATGATACTTTATTATGAGGGAAGTTATAATTACCACATTGACTTTAATTATGGCTACATACGAAATAGTAGATTATACGACAAGTGAATAAAAAGGGAATTTAATTCGAGGGATACAAGGAGATTAAAAAATTTTTTCACGAGTTGTGTACTCTACTTTATACCATTGACTGCGAGAAAATAAAATAGTAAGCTGACAGATAACCTAATCTATCAGATAAATCTGTCTGATAATATGTTCGTGTATCACACCTCAAGTCTCTGATAAAATATATTGATATTTTATTTTATTTAAAATTTTAAATTACAGAAAGTTCACACAAAACTGAAGTATTCCCGTGTTAAATTCGAAAACAATCCTTATCTGACAGATAAAAAAAATAACAGCCACTTGAGTTTATCAGGCTGATAACCCATGCAAATAGGGTATCTAGGACTTTATCAGCAAGTGGTGAAAGAAGCCCCTAATATATAGGTACATTACAAATGTATAGTGAAATTCAGGAAGGTTCGAATTCGCTGGCCTACCAAAGAGATTTTAGCTATATGGTCAAAGTTTTCGAGAAACAAAATGCTTTTTTTAGAGTGACAATGGTATAAATTTGTTTATCGCTTGCATAATTTGATATTTATACGATTATTATTACCTATGGTACTTGTGTAACTGATCAATTATCATCTTTATTTTTATTATATCTGTATCTTTACTTAGACGGGCCTTTTCCATCTACTTTATCGTTACAGTCCTGTATATGTATTTTTTAGCGTCTCTCTGTCACCTCCTGTTCCTATGGTGTTTGCTCCTATTAAGGTTGTTGCTTCATTTGCCACTTTTCCACCATCTCTAATTCTCTACACAAATTCCTAATAGGGTTGTTTTGTTGCTTCATTTGCCACTTTTCCATCATCTCTAATTCTCTACACAAATTATCAGTCTTGTTGGTCGTGGTTGTCACCTTTACGTACCTATCTTGTTTTGTCTCTTATTTTTTAATGGAGTAGAAATCTTCAAACGCACCAAACTTTGATCCTTTTAGATCCAATTTCACCGGTCGAAAGCAATGTTAAATTTAGTGATCACTTGGAAATACATCCAAAACAAACAAAGACGGAACGGACTACCTACCAAAGTGTTATTATTTAAGGACTTAAGTGATTTTTATACGATTATTTTTATAATAAACTAGCTGAAAGTCGCGTAGCGGAAAACTGTTACCTGCATGTTAACGAAGGTTTGTCTCTAATATTTTCGTTAAAATGACAACATGTGCTCGTGTACTGCTTACCATTAGGTTTCGCGCTACTTCGACTACGACGCGTTATTGTGTCACCCGTAAACTGTAAACACTCCCTGAGTATAAATCCATCAAGACAACTTGTTCATTTACTTGGCTTCTGAGCTTCCGATCAACAACATGTACCTATACTTATACTTTTGATTACGACTGAAATAGAATTATTTAATGTAAAAACAAAAGTAAGAAAAATAGCTTCGTAACAATACCTTTTGATGTTCTAGAAATGCAAAAACTTTCCGTAAAAAAATTACTCAAACGTTTTCTATTGTGACTAAAGTTTGCTCTGAGTTACTTTTATAACGTTATTTATAAATACCGGTCGAGGAACGAAAAGAAAAACATTTCCAGGAAAAATATTCTGAGCGCTAAAATTGTGCGCACCGCTTCTTGCATTTTGCAATACTAATGTTTTATTCCTCACATTCTGTAACAACTCTCTGCCACTGGCTGGAGTGGTAACAAATGGTCGCGAGTGGTACATTCGTGCTGAATATGTTGACTAGTGGACAGAATGCTTAACACGACGACTCCTTGAGTCTCTCGTTATTTATTCACCGACAAACCTGAGAACATAGTGGCTTAGCGCCTTGAGCGGGCAAACTTCACACTGATTTAATAAGCAGGAATATGCATCAAATATGAACATGTACTTAAATGGTTTTATGGCTATTCCAGCAGTAATTAATTAAGTGAAGACAATCAGTCATCTCTACCACGGATGACCAGATAAGTAGGACAAGAAATCCTAAATAAGTTGTAGACACATCTAGCGTTGATAGAGAAAGAAGAAAGTGAAATCATTATTACTTATTAAGTGAAGAATATACTAAAGCTTAATAACTCTAATAGCACACTTTCCCTTTTAGACATGGACCTATTTATGAAAGAAGATTAACATTCCTGATTTTTTCTTACATAAGTCTCTAGTTATATCGATATGTTTCTCTTATAATTCAATCTGTATCTTAACTGTAATAACTCGTCCACGAGTACAAAACTAAGCAATTTCTACTTGCCAGCAAAAATGCATTTAAACATCCAAAGGTTTGGTCGAAATATTAACATGTCATCAAAATAAAATACATATGTGAACGCTCTGTGTAAAAGTTTCATTCTCGCCCTAAATATTCCATTGTGCCCGGAGTAGGAAGGCACATAAATCCGTGGAGCTAACTCGCGACGATTACTCAACGGGCATATGGGTTACAATGCAACATTGTGAGCCGTGCCATACCTTTCCTTCGCTGCAAGTATTCCGGGCTGCGTTCCAGTCCTCATCGGTTTCCATTCACAGATTACAGGACAATTTGCAAGGTAAACTTATTTGTAAGGTTAGATCTCCTCTCGATATGATAGATAAGTACATACTTATTGTTATCCTGTGTAGTCATTGTTTCCTTAAATTATTCAAAATGAAAGACAGTTTCTTTGCTTAGCCCCTTTTCGATTGAAATATTGTTTTGAAAATATTTTTTCAATTTTTCAGCATTAGTAGTTGCTGAGATAAGTAGCTGTGATAGACGGACAGACAGAGGAACGGACGCAGTCGCACCATAAATCGTTTTGTATCATTTTGGTCGGAGCCCTAAAAATACGTGTATAAAATGTACCAAGTGTAAATGTACTCATTTGCAATAAAAGATTTTGACTTTCATTAAAAATAAGTTTCCGACGTAGTTTAAAAACTTGAATGTCTAGCAAGTATATTATGCTCCTATCCTACCACATAAGTACGTATAAAAGTTAAAGTCAATCGATCCTTGCTTTAACTTAACATTTCTCATAAATCAAATGGCTTGGCATCGTACTTAATACCTACTACAAATCCGAAAATAAATGCATATCACACAGCATTACCCACCACAAACATAACAATAGTTTTTACTTTCTTTTACGCACTAAATATTCCATTGTGTGATGCAACCCGCGACATTAAATCTTTAGAGTTAAATACGGCAATTATTCAGAGAAGGCACAGGCGCAAGGTTTCATTGTGCGCCGCTCGCTGCGGTCGCTCGGCTCGCTCACTCAGCTCATTCTGTGTGGAGCTCACTAAATTTGGATTTTCATGCCTTGTCCTCCAACATGAGTGTTTTAATGCGGTTACTTATCATTTATACGTAATAACATGTTATAACATTCCGTTCCGCGTTACATTTTACAGTTTAAATAAGGCCTTTTAAAAATAAACGGTGCGGCCACACCGCACAACTTTCTCGCTCGCTTGCTAATCGACTTAACAATATTTTTTTAAAAAAAAGGTC
The DNA here is from genome assembly GCA_949699065.1 of Metalampra italica. Classification (NCBI taxonomy): domain Eukaryota; kingdom Metazoa; phylum Arthropoda; class Insecta; order Lepidoptera; family Oecophoridae; genus Metalampra; species Metalampra italica. Next base: position 5,943,562 of record OX452983.1, read on the forward strand.
TTTTACCTAGGTAGTATGAAATGTTAGTTTTAGGAGAAATTGCTTTTCAATTTTTTATTATAAGGGAGGTTTAATTAATTTCAAAGTTATAAAAAAAGAATAACTCGAGATATTTACGAAATAATTTACAAATACAAAATTTCATTCAAATAATGTCTTCCCTGGTGTTAGACTCCGTGACACATGCACACACATTTCTTGTAGGTACTAGTACTGTATTAGTTAATACAATCGATTTTTTTTTGCGCTACCCAATAATTCTTTCACTCCTATTACTCGTTCGAAAGTAAAAATTAAAATGAGATCCAATTGTCAGATATTTTGTAAAATGAGAAAATATCAGACGGTGAAATGTTCAAAAGATCTTGTTAATAGAATTGGATACCTCCCTTCCGAATCTTCCGATCGCTGTAAATGATAAAGACTTCGTAACCAGAGAAACGTTTCTTCTTCTTTTAAGACCCGATAGTGTTCATGCCAATAATAAACCAAGAGACCTCACAAAAAATGAGCTAAGATCTCGTCGCAGAGATGTTTATCGCATTAATATAATACAGCATTAAGATTACAATAGGTCGGCTCAAGAGAGGTCCAAACTCCAATATAAGGAGCTCAGAGCCTTTGCGTGCTTTGTTGTGAAAATAACTTAATGCCTCAGAAGGCAGGAATAGTAAAGTACAAAGTAAGCATGGCTTTCAATAAAGCCAATGGCCCTTCTAGGAGATATACTTTTCGTTTTCTTACTTCATTGTACCTAGTATCTACCATATTATTTGTGCAAGCAAATAATACAATGATACCCACCAGGCTTTTGCAGTAGCTTCTATTTAACAAGTGATTCTTGATCTTTTATAAGGGGATAGTAATGAAATTCTAAATGAGAGTCAGAGACTAAAGAAGTCCTAGTGGCGTCATCAGGGTTTAAATTTCTTTGTGAGTTAACGTGTGTGTATATGGGTGTGTATTATGTCAGATAATACGCTTAGGATTCATGCATTATTGTTAGTAGTCCTAGCTAATATCCCACTACTAAGTATACATACGAACGCATGGATGTTTTGTGAGTTTGTATGTTTGTTACTCAATCACGACTAAACGGATTTCGATGAAACTTAGAACGGCGATAGCTTATTCCCTGGAATAACATATAGTACTTCTTATGGCGGATGAAGTCGCGAAGATCCGCAAGTTATCAAATACCGTGAAATTTGTTTGTTTGTGCTTCTCTGAACTAAACGGATTTGCTTGAAATGTTATAAACAGATGCTTCATGACCCGTTAGAAGTACAATACGAAAAATGTTAGAACTAGAAGATATAGAATAACCAAAGAAGAAATCGTTACAAAAACTAAACCATACAATTCTGATATATTATCGCTGCATTACATTTCTCTAACAGGAACCGAAAGCAGTAGCACGCAAGTTGCAAATATCAAATACGCAAATGGTATGAGAGCCGAGCCTTGTACTGAAGCGATAGATATCAAACAACGCTCGCCGCCAGTCGGCCCTCCATTCTCCAACGTCTAATTTTGTCTCGTGCCAAAACAGTCTCCAGGTAGAGTTTGCAAAACTAGCTTATTGTTCGACAAGTCAATTGATACTTGCAATTCGGTAACCATTAAATCAGGATATAGGTATTTTCTAAGTGTTACGTTTTCTATGAAGTGAGCGAAGTGAGTAGGTAAAAAAATATTTACTCAATTGAACATAGAGTATACTATGTTGTATTCCAAATATTAGAATTGAAATCAAAATAAACTTGCGACTGCCGCTCTGAATTGTGGAATGAGCTTGCTATGGCCACCATCCAATGTAATGTCTCAAAAACAAATTTTCTCTCATACAAACATTGTTTTTCTATTTCGGTTCAAACGAAATCTCGGTTTTATTATACCACCAGGTGCCAGACAATAATGCTCCACAATTACAAATAAGCTATTTGCTGGAAATCCAGCTACAAGTTATATAAGCTTATCGATTCCAAATCAAGCGCGCTTTTCAAGTTCTTATTTGGAACCATTTAAAGACCGCCTAGTTCAATGAGAGCTGTTTCATAGAGATTGTGAATTTCAAATGCAAATTCATTGTCCCTTTGTGATGGCGAATGTGTGAATGTAGAGCTCAGATTGTCTTCGTCTTTGTATTTGCAACTACACACCTCATATTGCCGAAATTGTAGCACGCTCTGCATGAAAAGATCGAATTTATTACTTCATAAGTCATGAGGGTTAAGTAATAATCGTCGACAATGGGCAATAAAGACTTTATAGGCAGTAAAGTTCGATCCAATCGAACGTTACAGAGGGAAGTCAACTGCACGCCATTTCGAATTATAAGTATAACCCTTGTAACTCACCTCGTGAAACCACATTTTTATTCAATATATAGCTTTTTGGTTCTACGTTAAGTTTATTACCTACGTTTTCAAGAAAGTATACTGCAGCTTTGTGTGTTTGCCCTCTGATCCCGCTTCAAAACTTGGTTAAACCTTAACGCTCAGTAAAGGAACTTGATTGAAATTGAATTAATAAAGTCGAGGATGTAATCAAACACTTCACGGGAAATGACTATGAAAGTCGATAATTCTGTAAATATCACGTCACAAATATTTTTATTACGATTATGGGTAACTTTTACGACAAATTTTAAAATGAATATGAAATTCCAATGTAAATGTTCCGGCAATGCCCCTCTATGCTTAAGTGGTTTTCATTCAGATATATACAGTTGAGAATAATTCCAAACCAGTTGTTGAACCATTTGGTTAACAAGAACATTACTGCTATCGTCAGGCATTTACTTACCAAAATGATTTAATGACGATCTGCGTTGGCTATCATTTCATATTAACAGATATAAATTGCTGTGAATTAATTTATGTAATGGAATACCCCGACGGTTAGAGAACTTGATGTAAATCATGGGAGTTTAATCGTCAGCCTGTCTGTTATGAAATATTAATGAATTATGTTTACCGATTTGTTTACAGTAATTTGTGTAAACAAATGCTTGGATAGGATGGGATGGTTAAATAACACTATGGAGGTAAAGCACACAGCCCGTGGGTATAGCATGACAAGGAGGATATAATCTTACCGAGGCTGTCGGCGAATGTTTAAAATAAACAACCGCTGTGGCGGACTCCTATCATAACACTATTGTTTTGATTGCCCGAACAGAGCTGGACGTAACCATAGCTAACCCTCCTCACTATTATGTGTACTTACATGGATCTTCCATAGCTTAAGTCGAACAAGATTTAAATAATTTACTAGGAAAACAAACGGCTTATGTGAAGCCACATCTTGTGTCAAGGATAGAGTCAAAGTCAAAGAATAGAATAACTAAATAATTCGAGAAGACAAACAAAACAGTAATCTTAAAGAAGGGAATTAGAATTAGATAGTTCAGTTAAGAATTATGAGGCACTGGCAAAGAAAATTACAATAATTAATGTATGACTTAGTTGTATCACTCAGGATTGTTAAGACGTAAAAAGTAAAAGATTTTTTTTTGGCTTTACCTTCGTGTACAATAAAACAGATTAGGTATGTAGACTAAATAGCTGTAGATCAACCTTTAATACATAATCAAAAACGAAAGGTCCTCATATTCACTTCATTCATACAAATATTGATTTATCGACAACGGCGCCGATAATGTTCCGTGTGTTATGTTATTTTCACACATGCTCACATTCATGCATACCCACAGTTATAGCTGCACTTTATATTTGTCACGACAACATGACACTTTCACACTTGGACTCTGTTTTGATTGTTCCACCGCACCGCTCGCCGCCTCGTCTGTTTGAGCGAGGACTTGAAGCGTCGGAATGTAAGCACACGCTGTCATATCACAGCCGGTTTGAGCCCTTTCAATGATTAGCCGAAACCAAACCGAAACCCAGTCACGAACGATCTGTTATTGACATTGATATACGCCTCAAACTGAATGCGATTCGTCATGTCTACAATACACAATTGATACTTAGTTCTATTTTTTATTGTATAACATCTTAGTGACCGGATTGAATCGAGTACAGTAGGTATACATATACATACCTACTTTACTTACAACGCAATTGATTGTGTTCTGTTTCGATTACGATATTCAGATAAGCTTTTATGCTTCTGATAAAAACTTAAAGTTTAAACAATGATTATTTATTGTATGTCATGTATATAGTACTAGTTCATTATCGTAATAATTGATTTTTATTAGAGTCAGGAAGTAAATTGTATATGAGAATGAACTTGGGTAACCAACGTAAAATGAAAAATCCTATCAACATGTAACCTTTTCACCAAAGGAATAGTATCTAAATTTGTTCGTGACGAGAAAATAAAATAAAGTTTTTGTACTCCCTAAATATTGTGAAAGAGCTGTTGTGATATTTTATTATTCTAAACTTGCTCCCTACCCTGCAGTAATAAGATGTAAAATCCCTCGTCGGATTGCGCATATTTCATTTTGTAGGGATCGTAAAGATTCGCTTACCTGCTTGTTTGTTGTGTGTAGGAAAGGGCCCGACGGGTATTAGAACCTTTTTTTTTCTCAATTTTATGTGTGGGAATTTTAATGTGGACCCAAAACGGCACGTTCTGGTATCCACAGATGGGTCACAGTTGGCGTAGACTCTTCGCGAAACACGTGTCGCGTTTAGTCATAAAATTTTGAGTGACGTTTACTTTAACAATAAAGTAGGGAACACATTTTAACTTTTCAATTTACAAGAAACAGTCTGCGGCTGCCAGCTTTGGAATCATTTGTTATTGTTTCAACGTAAACTACCAGCTGTATGTTTTCAATTACAATATGATTGATGTTGTTAGAGACAAGTTTATCGCTGCTATCGATAGTCGGGCTACTATTAATTTTATCACGGGACATGGCCCCATTCTCACAACACAACAGGCCCGCTGCGGTGCTATCAAAACTGCAAAGTCATTCATCTCACATTCGCTAGCAAAGCCGGTTGGACCCTTGGAATTAACTACAATCTTTTAAAATAAACACCGCTTCTTGGAAATCCATCGATACCGGTAGGCAGCTATTGGCCCCATCATGCGACCATAAAACCCATCTTGATTTATGATATCTTACGGGCCCCTCTTTATGCATCTTCCGATATATTTTATTAACACCTTTCAAATCCAGAACAGGTTATGGTAGAAGCAGAACAACTGTCTATCTTTGTAAATAATATTTCTATAATTGTAAGTTGCCACATCGACTAACTTGAAAGTGAAATCTATGAAAATCTCGATGTCTTTAGTTAATCAACATAATATAGAAATTAACTAATGTAGAATTCTTAAAGCAACTAGAATTCTCGCAAGAAATCCAACGGGCGGCCACGGCGCTCAGCGGGACGCCTCGACAATGGCAACCAAATTAAAAGGAACCGTAAACGTTTCGACTTGGCCTTGCCAAAATTTATTACTCCGAGTTTTTTCTCTTGTTTTGCTTGCTAATGAGATTCGAATACTGCAGCTGCATAATTTGCTATGTCGGGCGAAGATTTTAAAAAATCTCAACAGTTTCTAGTTACAAACAAACCTTTTACCGCAAATTGAAATCCATTGCTTTATTTATCTGTTTTCATATACCTTGATACAACTGATTTACTACAGACCTCTGCTTCCCGAGAACCAATAATATGTTCTCGCATATTGAAATTGGCGCAAGTAGAAGCGAGTAGATTGTAGAGCGCCTTATTGCAAGCGAAACGATCGGTGTATGTGAGGACAGTGATTTGAAATCCTGTCTCGATGTAATAAAGTTGGTATTGAATTGTGAGCTAGGCCTTCGCGGGTGGTCCTAGACTATGTTAGCTGTTAAAGCAAAGCGGGAATGCAAATTTCACCAGCTATATGTCGCTGACTGTGTATTTGAACTCCTCCATAGTCTTGATAGAGGCCGTTAACCAAGTTGAACATTATAATTAAGTGTTCATCATATTATTATAGGCAATCACAATAAATCAATTTCGTACATACATACCTATACGAATATATTACATACATACATATATGAAACAGTTGAAAGGACATAATATATTATATCTACATAATATAGGTATACATGAAATATAATTGAATGAACGGTTTTTTATTCAATAATTTCCTTTGTTGCGAAGGCCTGACATGGTTTCCATGGTTTCGACTTTCGTGGTCTTAGAGCATTCAAAATTCTTTGCATGGTGACTAAATCTACATACTGTGTAGCTGAGTACCTATTATAATATGATGATACGACAAAATTCTCGGCACTTGCACCGGGCACGACACCAAGGGAGCTATCGGAGCGATCGATGCAAAGCAAAAAAGAAAATGGTGTGGAACGAATGATGCAATACGAATTAAGTGCGGCAAACTAGATCCGTGGAATAAAGAGCCGCTCTTTTGAGGGTCTGACGAAGCTAAGTAGGGACAAAAGGGACAATAGCGAAAGAGCAAAGTACCGAAGCGTGGCGATCCGGTGCCGGCTTCCGGCAACGTGGGAATGCCTTTCTATTATTATATCTATGATTTCAGTACTGATATTTGATAGCCAAAATCCTAAAGAATACTTCTGTAGGTATTAATAGACAACCTTATTACTACAAAGAGAAACAACATATTTGTGTAAATGTGTAATTTCCAAAAATGTTTTATTTCGGACAACAAACCTAAATAAAGAAACAACAATGACAGTCACACGTATGTACACGTAATGAATAGAAACTGAAATGATAGTATCACTTGAATGAACGTTTAATTGAATGGAAAGCTTAGTGGATAGATCCTAAATAAATCCTCAACGATCCAATGTCTAAAGAAAATCCAAGAGTGCGGCAAATCCACCTCCGCCCATCGCTACATTCCTAAACAATAGTTCATCAAATGGTATCGAGTTCACCCGACACGTCATTTCACGGCCCATCGACTATTGGTCTATTTAGCACTTCTATTTTCTTGACGAGGCGCCGACGAACTCAAACCGGCGATGTTCTTCAATTACTCGCTTCATTTTCCTTTTCCCCTTGTTTGCCCTTAACGTATATCCGGTATCATATACACTTTGTAATTAATTAAAATGGGTATCAATTGCATTATTATAATATCTGTTTTATGGGTAGCTTCATATTCCGGAAAACCATTTCATCCAGCCAGACAAAAAGTAATAATAACTCTTAGTAAATGCATGTTTTATCTGCACCATTGGTTGCAGACTATAGTATGATAAGTGTTTCATACTGAACTAACAAGAAGGGGCTCTTGCCAAATACTACCCCTGCCTGCGTTGGAAGCTCCTCTCAGTCAGGGAAAGCATGATTTATCGGTAAAAGTTGTGCCATTACTCATCTTACCATTCGTTACTCCAATAAAAAGAGCGTCTTCCAATAATTTATTGGGAGAACTATGGATTTTTTATAGGTGTCTATTTTAGATGCGCTCTGTCGTACAGTTACTATGTAGATCATAAATAATGGATATGATTTACCGTATCCTCAAATATCCATTATAAGTTTTGATGTGTGCGTTGACTTTTAGGGTTGTTGTACCATCGTCGCCTCTGCTTTTCTCATTTACTTAAGGTATGTATGTAATTCATTGCTCTTAAATATAATGGGCGATATGAATGTTTGTTAAGAATTGTATTTTAAAATGTATTTTGAAATGACGAAGTATTTATTATCTGGATAAAGGAACTGCAGACGATTATTTTTTAAATTGTATATTTTTAAAAGTAAATTAAAATTGAATCTTATTTATGAATGCAGATAACAAAACGAATGAACCTGCAAAATGAATGAGAAGTAATATTTATTCAATATTCTCCCTCGCAAATGATAAAGGGGATGCGACAGAAAATAAAGGGGATACCATGGGAATGCCGGTTGAAATTTTTAAATTTTCCTCAAGCACAAAAAAGATAAAGGAAGCTTTTGAAAATTCAACAATCGCTAAATTATAAAAATAAAACAAATTACAAACATAAAGGGCAACAAAATACCTGATAATCTGTAGTCATAGAATGCTGTGAATGTGGCGACTCCTTTAATTGAGAGAAGGATCAGTTATAGTTTAAACTTAACTGATTAGCTCAAAACTTCCAATGTTAACTTGTAAACAAGCCCAAATGGAGCAAACGTGCACACAAAATCACAAATTCCTCTACAACATTCCCTCTGTCACATTAAACTAGAAAACACTGAGTATACTTAATAGAAAAGAAAACTTCTTAAACTTACACTTCACAGTTAAGTAGTTAGAATCGCACTTAACTTAAAAACTTTGTCCTCAGAAAGAAGCACTAGGCTCACAAAGCTGAAAAGCTTTTAGTGGTCCGGATAACACTACACAATTATTGGTCGCATAACGAACATAGACCGGCTGAACCGGTTACCGAACCCGAGCGATCGGACGAAGTCAGTGCGTGGAGTCGGCGTTCGATCGCCGCGACCGCGCAAGGCACTCTGCCTGCACAGAGAGAAGCCCCTTCGCGGGCGCGGGGGCCGATAGACGAAAATGGCTTCACAAGTTAATTTTTTTCTCTTTCCTCCTTTAATATTCCGCATATGCCGTGCGCCGACGATGCACGCGCATGCGTACCAACCCTGCATCGTGTAGGGGTTGTAACACGATGCACCCGCGCTTTACATAACTTATTGGGCCGTTTATCGAAGCCACTGTTTAATAACCTTTCCATGTCCGCTTTGTGCGTAGCTTCCGCGACGTTCGTAGTCAAAGCGTGTAGAATATTAATCCTTGTTCAAAATACTTTGATCTACCACAAACTGGAAATGTACTATTAATCTCAATGTGGGAGCATTAGTGTTACATGTGGGGGTTCCATTAGATTTTAGTATAGGTTACGGACAATAATGGTATCTTTATGATAGTTTTAGTTTTATAATAAAGGATAAGTTTAAACATTCCGACAAATTACTCTTTGTCAAGTTTGTTACCGAAACAAACAGGTCTATCTGTCTATAAATAAATACATCACCGGGATGGATTTTCTTAATGCTCTTTAATGAGCTATAGGAAAGAGGATCATACACCTACTTCCAGTTTATTGGATTATTCTGGTAAAGCTTTTAATACTTTAATAAAAAATGAATCCGAGAATGCCGGTAGTATAAATAATTTATTACTTGGCACTTGGACTGCCATTAGCACAGCTATTACATTTATTTTGGATCATTCACTATGGATAAAGGTTTCGTTTTAAAGCGGTAGATAGGCATTGAATTAATTAACTGTATACAAAGGCGTCCGACCCCTTAGGCAAATAAAAACATTTCTTTTGTAAAGAAACAACGATATCCAAAAAAATTTTATTTAACTAAAAAAATTACTTTCAGTACCTACCATTACGTCTGGCTGTACAGGTTACTCAATTGGCATCTTTTTTCAATATCAGGTCTTTGTTGATACATGTCGAAACATTTTTGGTATAAAACTGTATTGGAGCTCCTTGGCTTGATTCTGAGATATGTACTGGCGTGATGACAACCGAAACGCGGTTCAATTTGCATACAGTTCCCATACTCCCGTGTGTCGTCGTCAATTGTCCGAGAGCGGTATCCCGATATCACTTGCATACTTTTGGCGTTTTATCTCGTCAGTCTCAGTTTTTCATCGTTTTGTGTGTTCCAAAAAAGGAATGAAACGAAGAAATGCATTATTTGGCGTTTATTTCACTCAACTTAACAAAAGTGTATTAACTATGTATGTATGCTGTATGTAAATACATTTAAATTAAATTCGCAAATGTGAACGGGCGTGTGTATGTGCTGGATGGATTATTAAAAAATGAGATATCATAGATTCCATGTAAAGCCGAGAGTGACATAAGAGGTTGTCTGAAAGAAACCGCTTAAAACGATAAAACCGCCTAAATTGTAGGCCTACCATCTAATCTATAGATAGAGCTTTCGCAGTCGAGTTTTTGGTACTTCTTCATTTTGTTTAATAAATAATAACCATATTTTAGAAAATAAGGCAGTTATGTATTTTGTGAAAATTAAATAGCAAACGCCTTACTTTAATCTACTTTAACACCTTATGTAAACAAATTAACTTCTTTACAAAGTTGTATAGGTGTCTAAAAGCACAGAAGGTGTGCACTCAGTGGATTTAGAGGTCCTAAAACAGCGAAACCATGCATTCGTGGCGCGTGACTCTAGGATTGTGTGTGCCGACTTGGTATAACAAAGTGAAAAGGGAAATCTGCTCCTTACTGTGGATACTTCTTTATAACTAAGCATATATATATACATTAATTCTCACGTATACAATGTCTTTAAAAATTAACTACACGACCTTTGGTAGTTGCAAGAAAAACGATAAAATAATTAGTCTAAATTAGAATAAAAATCCTACACAATTTCAACGCAAAACCAATTAAAAAACAAAAGCACCTAAATAAATTTTTCTCTTTTTTATTTATTTTGCATTTTTGAGGAAAATGTATTTATAAACTTCACCAACTTTCAATGTTCAATGTTCAGATTTTTTATGCCATGCAATGATTTGATCTAAAAACACAAACTAGATGGATTTATGTACATAAACAAGTACCTACATTATTTTTCTAAGCTTTTGAGATTTCTGGAAAAAGTTTAGGCTTTATAATTTTTTTTATATGAGATTTTTTTTGTATGTTTATATCCATTCAGTTGCTCTAAGGACGACTGGAAGAGATCAATTAGCGGGATAAGTCCGCCTTTGTACATAGCTTTACCCATAATTGTTATTGTTTCTCTAAATTTTGGTACAATAAAGCGTTTAAATAGATAGGTACACACATACCTACAATATTTCTAAAAGTGACTTTGAAAATACCCAATAGATCCTCTTTTGTGTTGAAAGTAGTACTAAATGGAACTTTAATTAATACTTCATGTTGACTGAAACAATATTACTTGAAGAAATTCGATTAAATCGGTATACAAAGAGAATAAATTGTAATTAAAAGTAGACATCGTTCTAGATCAAACTTCCAGTCAACAAAGTCAAAGGACAGTCGAGAAAACGAAAACAAGGCGTTCTTGTAAAAGGAAACCACTATAATAATGAAATTACTAATAAAAAACAAAAATGTCGAGCCATCCAAACTTCATCAAGGTTTTAATAAACAATGGAAATAGAAAAAGTTTCTTCAACGTTATCTTCTTCTTGGCCTACAAAATAAGATGACTACTGAAACATTAGTTTCAATCTAATTGAAGCAGAAAGATCCTGTTCAGTATGTAAAAAAGTTATTAAAATGAAAATTGTTTGTCATTTAGGTAATATTTTATATTTTTTAACCTTATCCATCATAAATTACACCTATTAAACTCACTTTATAACTTAGATTAAATTAAAAGAAGATGATATGATCATCTACATTGGTTGAACAAAAACTAGCCGGACTACACGACTCACGCACACCTGAAATCTATTTGCGTTACCAGTGAACGCCATCACATCCGGTCTTCCGCCATCAGCATCCATTCTTTAGGTCGTTGTTCCACCTGGCGGGGGGAGTCCCACGCTACGCGTACCGGTTCCCGGTCTCCATTCCAGAACTCGTCTGCCCCAACGGCCTATCGATTCTGCGACAGAAGTGACCTGCCCACAGCCACTTCAGTTTGCTAATTCTTTCGGTTATAACCTTGAATCAAAAATTTTGCCACTCCCTTAAGGATCAGTAATAAAAGCATTCTATGGGTGTCAAAATCGTGTCAAATGTATCAAAAATTGTGACTCACTCACACATTCTCATTTTCAAACTATATAAATTTGTATTAGCAACCTCCTCCCGCTACTCCGCTTCCTTTGTCCGCACCCCCCCTGTAAATGGCACCGATACTAAATATGCAAGATGCGATCTCCACAGGGAGCGCGCGCGCGACCAAAGAGATTTGAAACTTCTTGGTTATAACGATAACCTGAGTTCTCTGTCGGATCTCCTCATTGCGGATCATATCCTTGAAAGAAACTCCGAGCACAGCCTCTCCATAGCTCGCTGAGCGACCTAACCCTTGTGGATTTTCAGTAAATAAGTAATACTAATGTAAGTACCTCTATGTTTCTCCGTTTGGTTTTATCTAAGCTTTAGGTAGGACTGCTTTCCGCCTGTTCATACAGATGGTGGTATAACACACAAGCCTAATGGACGGTTTAACCACCACGAAATAATGAAAAGATTGCCTATTAGATTTTTTTTCCATTTTTCCATTTCGATTTGTTTCATTCAGTCGGCACTTGAATAGCCTGATTGCCAGTTCGCGTGCGCTCTGTTCGATAGTTTTGTGCTCGGTGGTAAAACCTACACCGGTTGTCTACTGGTAGGTAAACGAACGAACGATCGCCGACATAAATAATTTACCCCAATGTAATACTTACAATACATAAGGTTACAAAATATATTTTGCCGTTGTATGTTATATTAGCTTTTAATAGAGTTGCATTTATCTCAACCAACAAACAACTTCGTTAGCTTTAAACGAAAAGGATGTTCCTCTCATTCCGTTCATGAAATCATATGTTGTATATTGCACAGAATATACAAATAGTACTAGTGTACAAGATTGTAGCATGTTGTCGTCCTTATTGCTAATTCACAAATGTCACATTTACACATCAATACATGTTGGAACAGAGCGTCAGTGGCCTCGGGGATAAGACGCCTATCATATCGAAAGGTCCGAGGTTTGATCCCCGGCTGGGCCATGTACCAATGGGTTTTTTCTCGAAACTTAAGTACATGTACTGACTGCTCTCAAACGGTGAAGGAAAACATCGTGAGGAAACCTGCGAACAAACGCGCATGTGAAGTCCACCAACCCGCACTGGGCTAGCGTGGTGGACTATAGCCCGCACGCCCTCGTTGAGAGGGAGGCCTGAGCCCCTGCAGTGGGGAGATTAATAGGCTGTTGATGATGACATGTTGGATTAGACATAGCATCTAGTGTAGTGAAATTTCGAAGTCTTAAGGATCTTAAGATGTTTTCTAGCACCATGTGAGTATTTTGTATACAGCGATGCATTACCGTTTTTGGCACTAGGTTACAGGATGACGCGAAACATAGTTTTATTGCCGTTCCTGCAGTAAAAGCTTCGTAAGTAGGTATTAAGCTAGCCGATCAGATAATTTAAAGCAGTGTACGCCAGAATCCAGGCCCGCAGCCGATTTTAAGTGGCTATAAAATGCTTGTAATTTGATTTTTAAAACATGAAATGTAAGATGTTAAACTCTCTTTTTAGGCGGAAATTATTGTTAACCCTGTGCTATTTCATCTTAAGGACTATCAAAGTTAACTAAACACAAACTTTAATGAATTTATTTATTGGTTGTATCTATTGCTTAAAAAATGCACTCAAAAAAATCGCAATAATTTGTTTCAATACAAAAATTACTCAGTACGTACAGTCGACCGCACGTCAGTGGATACACTTTGACCTTGAGCTGGCCTAGCCTATTAAGGAGTTTCAGTACTATGAGGGACCAGTTTATACTGGTTTTGTTTCCACTGACGTGCGGTCGACGATATAAGCTGCTAATTAATTTTGTATTATTATAATGTTTTGCAGAATTTAATGTATCTACCTATAAATGTATTTTTTACCAGTAGGTACGTTCCATTGGAACCACCTCCCTTGGTCGTCTACATCTAGGTCATATTGTCCAAAAGCTCGGTACATACTCGGATAATCTTTCCCCTTGTTGATCTACCTACACCACAATGTGAGTCTACTAAATGGGGCCCATATTGCATGTCGTGAGAGGCCCATATAAGCACTGGCTACGGCTCTGGCTCCGTCACAGTTGGCTCGAGTCCGGCTGCCTTGCCAAATATGTCGCAACAGATAGCGGCCGTCGTGTCGCGCACAACGAGATTTACTGCTGAAATACTGTCACACTCACTTTCCCACTGACTCGCCCAATGCAAGCAAGCACAGGGTGATACTCTCATCATTTGTTCATTCAGTTGTCTGGAAGAAGTCGCTTGAACGATAAAAACACCAACATGTAGGTACTAATGTAAGCTGCGTACTGTATTATTGCATCAGTGATTTTATTGTTGACAAAATAAGTTGTAGTTTCTAAGCAATAAAACTCAGTAACGACATTCAAATAAATTCTGAAGGTATAACCTACTGTACTGTCATAGGTATGGATGGTATTACTTAGTTTAGTACTTCGGATTTCCATAAAAAACAACTTGTCGAAGTAGAAAACCAAAACAAGAATTCTTGTTCTACGACTTAGTGTATTCGAAAATAAACTTTAAATAAATGAATAAATGTTTTTGGACAACACGGCTCTTTAGTACCAAATTAAGCCGAAGCTTGTCTTCTCAACAACTGATAAACGTACGTATATCTATACTTTAAAATTAATACTTATATACATACAAACAAACACCCAGAATCCGAAAACCAACAGATATGCTGATCACACAAATATTGGTCCCGGGCGGGAATCGAACCCACGACCTTTGGCGTAGAAGGCAGGGTCACTCCAAAAGCCAACTGGCCAGTCAACTTTAACTTTACTTCCTAAACAAACTAATAAAACTCAAACCCCCAGACCTTCTTCGTGTAATTTTGATAGGACTTCGACCAATATGTGTGAGTGTTACTCGTGCATTATGGTGAAGAGAATAAAGTGTATTTTATTGTATTAGTATTCTAATGTAACGAATATGTCAATTACTAATTGACACATTCGCTTACCTTAGAGTGACAAGGTACTAAAGTGATAAGCTACTTTTGACGCTGACTGTACTTAACTATGTTAAATTGAAAATGCCTGGTCCTAATTGCTGGTAAAAAGAAAAATATACGATTTTATTCTGTTTTCAGTGGCACCCTGTACAGTACAATATCGGTTCAACACAATACACATAGCAGCTGAAAAGTTAGAAAGATTTATTTTGAAAAATTGTACACGAGTTTCATGTAAGTACCTAACATTATTGTCGACGACGAGTACATTATTGTAACTTTCTTTAACTTTAGCAAACTTTTTGGTTACATCAAAAAAGTCTTATTCGGAAATTAAATGTGGGATCTATTACTTTTTAAGTGCAAACCATTAATTTTAAAGAGCATTTCAGTGGTTATGCTGATAACAATTAGAGGACAATTAATTATTTTATACCATTGTCACTCTAAAAAAAGCATTTTATTCATCGAAAACAGTGAATAAAACTCTTATTTAGTCACTAGAGAATATATATATATATTTAATCATTGTTACTCGAAAACAGTGAATAAAACTCTCTTTTAGTCACTAGAGAAAAAAATTAGCATTTTGTTCCTCGAAAACAGTGAATAAAACTCTCATTTGGTCACTAGAGAATAAAAATAAAAAATGATAGCTGGCTAGAGAGCTATGTTCTAATTTCACTATGGAGCTAAAATCTCTTTGGTGGGCGCCCGAGAATTCGAACCTTCCTTATTTTATAGCTGCCTGATAAACTAACAGCAAGATCAAGTGGCTGTAATATTTTTATTATGTCAGATAAGGATGGTTTTTACAACCTTCCTATCTATCTAATAATAATAATTCTATCTATCTAATTCTATCATTATAATAAAATGTGATAAATTTAAATACCATACGACTATTTATTTTCTCGCAGTCAATGGTATAAAGTAGACGTAGTAGTATATACACAACTCGTGAAAAAAAAATTAATCTCGGTCCTTTTGTATCCCTCGCTCCGCTCAGGATTCTAATCTGGAATCACTCCCTACCTTCGCTGCTCTTGGGATCCAACTTAGTCCCGCGAATTAAATTCACTTTTTATTCACTTGTCGTATAATCTACTATATTATACCTAAACCTAACTGATGCAAATAGTATAACATCTCTAACATATTATAGTTTATTCATTTCTGTTCGTTACATTCTTCCCAGTTTCAGTTTCAGGAGTCCACTTATATTGGGGTAAAGCTGTCACAACATTTTCCCTAGAAGCGCAGAACGGTTGAGCGACTTCAAAAAGCTTCTAGGTTCAACAATTCCCAACGTTCTCACTTCTCACTCGAAATTCACACGCCCTCATTATTTTTCTTTCAAGTTTACTTCTTTTTCTCGCAATATGTTATTAAAATGTGAGTGTAATATTTTTAAAACGTTAAGTGTAAACGTTTCGTTTTACGGACCCTCGCAATTAAGATTTGCACGTATGATGTTTACCTCTATCGTACAGCCCTACCGTATTTTTCTCTCTGAAAAATATTTTTTAAAGCTCTTTAAATACAGATGAGAACGTTTCGCGGGAATGTGATTTGATGCATTTTATACTACAAATACGTTTACTACAATCTATAAGTGAGCGATTTTGTGTAGATTTTTCACTTTCTTTTTTCAGGTCAAAAAGGAGCAAATCGTAAAGTCAGTTCTAGCAAGTAGGTATATTTTATTTCAGTGCCTAATCAATAACGATATGGTCCAGTTTTAATACATTTTAGTACCCATTCTGTCATTTTGCACGACTTTAAATTCATCTCAGTAGTATGTATTTTATTGTTATAAATAACTAATTAAAATGTACCCATATGTTTGAAAGTAAGTTAAGTTTGTAACAGTTCAGTCCAAAAGGCTTTAAAAACTCGGGCTCGACGAACTCCTAAAAAGCCTGATTGAGCCCGAAAGTTCGAAGAATAGTAATTAGTTTCCTTTGACTGGAAATTCTAAGATTTTCATAACCGGATAACTTTGGCTAACTTCGTCGGATTCAGCTACATCTCCGAAACTCCGCAACTTTGTCTAACAAAAACCACTAAACAACTCAAACTCAAACTTGAAATTCATTTATTTTGTGTCGGCGCGCTTACGTAAATAAACCGCTGCTAGATACACATTGTATTCACTGGTTTTGTACAGTTTGTAATAAATAAAGTATAGCAAATGTACGAAATCATATTAAGTAGTTGTATTCTTCTGATTTTGCTCCTTTCAGTCGCTCCTCGGACCTATTTTTGAGGTTGGCGGTAGAAAGGGTAAGTGAAATCCTTGAAACCCTCTTCCATCACTTTTATTAATCACAATACTAAACTAGCTTTGTCGGATTTTGTTCAAAAACCTGACTTCACCATAATGGAATGCTGGAATGTGTCGGCGGAATATCGCAGCTAAATTTGGCAAAATAATTAATGTTATGCGAACAAATTTCTCGCTTACAAAACAATAACTTACTCCTTGATTCATGTATAATATGTATTTGTTAATAAGAAAATTATCTATAACAAGATGTGTTAGTTATGGCGACAGACAGTAGATGAGTTCCGAATACCGAGACATCCCTTCTAGTAGGTACAAGTAACTTGGTAAGTATACCAATAATTCGATTGAGTGAGAGCCAATAAACTTGAGAACTTTTCAAATAAAGATCTTTTCCCGTGACACAGATGACCTGATTTTTCAACGCGGCTTTCATCGATCGTGAGTATTCGTAACTCAAGCTACGACTCTACGGCGTCGTGGTCCCGGAAGCTAGATTAGTACCTACACTGTGTATAATTACGTATTTAATTAGCCATCCATAATACAGGGTGTCTGAGGCTTGGACTTCTAGCGCAGGTATCGCTTTGCTTACTTTCTAAAACTTTTGAAAATATATAATTTCATTGATTTCCGTTGTTTCAACAATAATAAGTATATTCGATATATGCATTAAGACACGAATTCACGATACACTGATTTCATCCATAAAGTTTGAGCATTAATAAGATAAATGTCTAGAAAATACATTATTTTCGAACTCGTAGAACAAAAGTTGGTCCGCTTGAGGAGCAGAATCTATACGTACGTAGGTACCTGCTCTAGACGGCCGACGCTCGTAGACACGCTGTATTTAGTCGACAAATACTTTCTATACAATCGCTTCCGTTAGAATTGCCGAGAAAGTTAAATTATTATTGGCTGTTCATAGATGTGAAAATCGCGTATGAGGTTTTCGTTTTTTTTAAATAATTAAAAAGTAAATGACATTTTCCTTTTGAAATTGTAAATGTTTTAAGCATGCAGAAAGAAAATTGTTAGTAGGTACTTGCTATTGAATTTCTTGTTGTACCTACTTATTTTTAGAACAGAATAAATAAACGAAAACACAGGAAATTAGATTTTAAATGTAACGTCACCATCACAGTAATATTCAGTAATGAGAAACCTGTTAAAAAGCTGACGAACCTTGGAGGATCTGAGACTGACGAACCATAGATTATTTTAAATAGTAGAGTTCGCACATCGCAAGAAGCGTTCTTCTCTTCTCCTAATAAATATTGAAATAAAACCTCGATGCAAAGTATTAGAAGTATTCGTATGACGAGTAATATAATAGATACTAGCCGATGCCCGCGACTTCATCCACGTTATAAAGTATCCTATACTTAGTATTTTCATATACCTTTACCATATCCCTCCCCTTAAAATGTGAAAAGTCAATAGATGGCGCTAGCTGTATTTTACACCTCGCTATCATTTGGATCTTCCTAAGAGTTTTTACCTTTTTATTATTAGTAAAGATTAGTACTTAAATATAAATAGTAGATCATTAAGGATCCTTTTGGGCACAACACCATACGAAAAAGTAGAACTACTGAAATTTATGCTAAGAGTTAAAGTTAATTAAATTTTGTACGTTAATTTCATTGAGGTTAATTTGTTAAATTTTATTCTTATTTAATTTGTAAGTTATTTATTATTAATTTGAAAGTTAATTATTATATAGTACATAACGCTAACGACAACCACCAAAGCGTGTTCGGGTCAAAAAAACTGAACATATCTTGAGGCGTCCATTTGGAACAAAAAGCGAGGCGGGGCTTCCGCTCGCCGAAAAAGGGAAATTCAATAAGAGCGAATTTCCTGTGATTTACAACCACTATTTCCTCGTTAAGGCTTTGCAGGCCCTACTCGAGGCGTGTCCGCGTACCAGATTTTATTGTAGAGCCTTTATTAACCGACAAGTGGTTACACATTCTTATTTAAGTTGTGATTTTCATGAAAAATATAGCAGTACCTACCAGAGTGGGGCAAAGTTAACTACTTTTGAACTTAGTTACAATTACAGCAGTTAGCTGCGATGTAGTTCGGGTTTTGAACTATGTTGCTATTGTAGTTTCTCATCTCAATCACATACAGTTGAAAAAAACCGGACAAGTGCGAGTAGGACTCGCGCCCTGATGGTTCCGTACAAACTTAATTAAAGAAATAATTAGAAAATGGTTAATAAAATTTGTAGTTACATCACATGGTACCAACATAAATGGATAACTTGCTCATACGCAAAGTTAAGTTTGTTGGTAAGTACAAGGAAAAAAAAAAGATTTTTTTGTGATGTAACTAAAAAATTACGGTTTTCGGATTATTTCCTCTACTTGTATGACCTTGCTTCTTGCCAAATTTCAAGATTCTAGAACCGATTCTAGAAAACTATAGCTACATGTTACTAATGAACACTTACATGTGTATTTCAACTGAAAGTAAAGAAAAGTAGTTTGTAATTTAAACTACAAAATGTAGCTATAGCTCGTAGTTGGTAATTAAGTTCCGGTTTGCTACACACTGGTACCTACACACAACCTCTATATCACTTTGCAATCGAATCATTCGGTAATTAATGACTGGAAAAATAAAACAAATTGTTGAAGCAAAATCTAAAAGACTAATTCGCCGGAGGCTTAGAAGCCATTTTAAATAGGTTTATGCACAGAAAATCAAGCAATTAACTCCTTGTCGCCGTGAAACCGAAACTCGTAAATCAAAATAATACAAAACAAATGACTATATACACGTTGCTTCAGTCAGCAAAGCTTCGTTGGTGGAAGGAAGCTCATTAAATGAGAGGAAGCACAATATAAAGGATCCTCACATTGACGTGAATGAGGTAGGTAAGAGCGGCGCGGTATCTATTTAGTAAGAGCACGAAGTATCAGACCATGAAGTATGGGACCAACAGTCGAAATCTGAACTACTTATTGAAGTTTGCCCATTACATTATTGTCGAATAGGTAAGTAACCATAACTTAACCTAATAAAAGTTATAATATAGTCGATGTTTGTCGCTACCGAAGCGAAATCAATGATTAAATTATTAACGGAGCGACTGAATTAATAAACTTGGCATCTAAAAATTCAAATTCATGCAGCTAACCTAACCTACTTATGTTCAATATTTTTAGCTGCCACTTTCAGTAATTTTAGCTGCTCGGTTTATTTACTTGTGATACGATCATCAAAGATTGAATAGTATTATGGTATTAGGATTCTTAAAAGCACTATTTTTAAAAGAACTTCGACTTTGTTTTTTACTAAAAGGTATTTCGGTATGGCTTACAGTGTAACTTAGTTTAGTACACTCGAGAGTCAGAATACTAATTGAAGCCAGAATTACGACTCGTGGTAATGAAAAGAAACTCGAGCGCAGAAAGAAAATGAAAATCTGGTCCTGCTCGATGATTGTACAAATCTAGTCTCGTTTAAATGTTCTAGTCTCGTAAATTGGACATTGAGTCTTATAAAACACAGAACTCGAAGACTCAAATCTTTTTAATACTAATGCTACCGCTACCGGCACCAGTGTGATGCAACACAGTCGTGACGGGCGGGAAGAGCGTCGCGCACACAAAAAGCTCTCGGTTGCTCGATACGTGGGGGTGTGTGTAAAGGCTCTTATCGAAGTCACTTGGCTCAAAATGAACAAAATAGGTGCTTATTGCAACTTCACCTCATTTGATAAATTGCTCGGTACAAACTCAAACGTGACAGAAAATAATAATAATTACTACGTAGCACTCGAACCCACCCACATTCATCGCTCGCAATGAGTGGAATGATTATTAGTAAGTACGAAACTACTCGACTGCCGCCGTTCGGACAGACGGACAAATGTTTACAAAATTACATTTACATATTTGCACTACCCACAGATTTCTCAATATCTACCTATCACTTTGTCGAAGGTCCCTGTGAGACCCCAAATCCTGTCGTAAGTGCTTAGTTTTATACCCCTGAAGGCTTCAGAATTTGTCAATATAGTGAAGCTAAGGCTCTTATATTTTACGGAAATACCAAGCACTGACCCGTAAAAGCATCTCTCTGTACCTCAAACTTTGACGTTTATTTTAGACTTGATGTCTCTAAATAAATATCTTTGATTCAGCAACTATTAGATACTGCTTTAAAATACTCTCTGAAAAATTTCACGTTTTTGTCTGACCTTATTGTCGTAGGCGACCGTAAAATTGGCCAGATCGTATGACTAGGCAATTCGTGGTATTCGCCGCCATTTCATGATTTGGCCATCTAACACCGCCTATCGTTCCACGCCACATCCTTTGACTGTAGGGTGTCCAAAGTTTATTAAATCAAAATAAACCTAAAATAACCTAGCCTAAACATTGGAAATATTTCGTTTTGCAGATGTATAATGGAGTATGTAGCGGCGTGAAATGCAACTACTCGACATTTTGCGCTTAGTTTACTCACGATATACCCTACCTTTCACGGTCTCGATCATCAGTAAACTACCCAAAAGTAGAACGACACTTTTTCATAGCCGAAGCCGAAGTTGCTGAAGCGGGTTAAGGAGCAAAACGTTATGGTGTGTTACAGATAATGTACTATCTAGTTCAGTGTACCCTCAGCGCAGCGGGAGGCTGCCTTGACCCAACTGGAAAAAACTTCATAAACAACAGTAATAGCTTCCTTATTTCATGCTTGTTTCGTCCATGTAGGTACTTTACTGGATACTTCTTATTCCACCCTTTTTGTTTTATTTTATCTGTCTTGTCTTGAAGAAAATGTCTTCTTAGAAATCATGAAAGAAATTTTTAACTTGTGATCTGCTATGCAGTTCTATTACTAGTAGTTCCGTGAGAACAGTAGACCTCGCCAGCCCTTATAAACCAAACCTAAAAGAAACCAACAAAAGTCAACTTTGGAAACAGAAAAAGTACCTACTAAAGTGACAAAAATTAGCACTTTAAAGCTTAATATTTCGCAAACGGATCCCTGAATCGAAAAATGTTTATCACACACCCGCGATATTTTTGAAAGACCCATCCAACGATACCCCACACCATGGATATCACGCGGAAAAAAATAATTTTCCATTTTACGTATGCAGTTCTATGAACATAATTTATTTTTTCAACTTTCTTAAGTCGATCCACTATTACTCAAAAACTAATAGAACCTACTTAGCCGTAATAGTTTTCCTTGTAACTACGTTATATATGCTACTGCCATGAATTTTTTCACATTTCCAGAAGCAACCGTTTAGCTGGCAGGGGGGGGGGACACGTGACTCTAACAAAAATTACCGCTTTAAAGCTTAATATTTCGCCAACGGATCCCTAAATCGAAAAAATGGTATTCACACACCAGCAATATTTTTGAAAGACCTATCCAACGATATCCCACACTATGGGATTCACAAGAAAAAAAAAGTTCACTCCCACTTTGCGAGTATGGTAGGTACTCTAAAAAAAATGTTTTTCAAAATTTTATTCTACTCATTTTGTAGGTTTAATTAATTTATACATATGCCAAATTTTCGTCAAAATCGGTTGAAAAATGCGACCTGTAGAGAATTACAGACAGACAGACAGACAGACAGCCGGACAAGAGCATTTTTGGCCAGTCTCGAAACGTAGACGCTTCGCTCGCTCGGTCAATAAGCACGCTTAAAAGTTATATAGCCTTATTCATAAATTCTGCGTTTGTTTACACATTTCAACTAATCTTCATTCATAACGGAATGCGCAAACCAAGCGGAAAAATTCCTGCGCACTTTTTGACACTTTTTTAACAAAATCGTATGAATGATTTTGTTCTTTAGGTCATAGTGATATGGTTCGTTTGAGAATGACGTCAAAAAGTACGCGGGCAATTTTCCGCTTGGTCTGCGCATTCCTTAAAACGGAGACTTTACCACAGAAAATTAAATAATCCAGAGGTAACCTAGCCTAGCCATGGATAACGCCACAGAAATATAAAACCGGGAGCGTAGCGAGCTTTTTCCGTGTTCTGTGGATAACGGTGAGGAAGAAAGATCCGCCGAAGCTAACATTTCATAATCCCGAAACCATCATACTTGACATCAGCACCACTACATCATACAATATTGTTTCAACGCACACTAAAGACAAATTATAGGGCTCTCACAAACATTGTAAAAAGAATTCGCAAGCGGAAACTCAGTGAGACCAAATAATGGCGGATAAGAACGTATGTGACGTAATTTATGTGTAAAATTCTCTCGTAAAAACTTCCTCTGCCCCGTGTTTTCAGCAACATCGAGCTGCTGGAGAGATACTTGTTGTCATGGGTGTCATTATGTTCCTGGATTCTAAAGTGATCGACCTTAATTTTTTTCTTTTGTTTTGGTTTTGTTTCTTCGAGTGCACTCCAGGGAATCCTTTTACGGTCTGTGAACTTTTACGAGGAAAGCATTACGGTTTTTATTTTATTTGTAATAATTTTTATCGCTTTGCTCCCTGCACAGTAACTGCTGTGTGTCAAAACAGTTCAGAAGTAGGTCGCTTATAAAATTACCCTTACGGTGTTACAAAGGTCACAGTAAATGTACCTCTTAAATCTCTAAAAACCTCTTAAATTTCTCTCTAAAGTTTCTAGAAACCTCTTCACATTCGATTAAGGTTCACCACAGAAGTAAGAACAATATTACAAATCAAGAAGGTTGTATATTTTGATACCTATGACCCTCCATGTGTATATATGGGTATTAAAATATACCACATTCCAAAAGAAATTAAGGAAGCATCATCGTACCAAAAAAAATTGCATAAAATTATAATCATATTTTGTTAAAATGGTCTGATAAACTGTTGAAGAATTCATAACTGATGATAATAAAATAATTACCTACCTAACTACTTTAATGGAACATTGCATTGCAAAGAGACTGGAATGTTACTCATGTAAATGTACGTAATACTCGTAGCTCGTAGTGTAATAAATACCAAAATTAACTGTAGGTTCAATTAGTTAATTTATGTAGTTTTAGTTAGACTAATGTACCTACTTAACTTGTAGACCATCTCTACCAAAATGGTTGATTGATGGCATACCTGTGCTGGTGACCTGTTTGCCAAGACTCATAAATAAGAGCTACCAGTAATACCTACTGTAGTAAGCAGTATAAGTGGAAAATTGTCTAAATGTTTACCAGGATATTTAATTGTGGGAACTCTTCCACAAGTGGTAATTAATTATACTAATGAGAGCAACATTTCACCGGAAACGCTTTTTAAAGCAAATTCCTGTTTTTAATAAAATACTTACACGTTTGGGCACGAGTGGCGACAGTCTCCGAAGAAATTAGCGTACAAATCTAGTACATATTATGTATCTACTTGTTTGCTCCGTGATGGATTGTGTATGTCGTAGGCAGCTCGTGGAATTGGCCAGATTGTGATATGCCCAAGCATTTCACGAGACGCCGCCATTTCATGATTTAGCCATCTAACATCCGCCATATCGTTCAACGCACATCTTTCGACTGTTGGGTGTCCAAAGTTTATAAAATCAAAATAAACTTAATCTAACCTAAAAATGGGAAATAATTCGTTTTGCACGCATGTTATGACCCTTTTAGCGGTGTGAAATGCAACAACTTAAGGATATGCCCAGTGATCAGCTGGGAATGAATTTCGTTTATACGCACGACTTTCTATTGGGCATATCGTGATATATCCAGGCAAATCATAAAATGTCTAGGCATATCACGATCTGGCCAGTTCTACGATCAGCCCACGACATGTATACCGCGTCGTCGAGCGTGTGGAACTCGGTATGCAGGAGCTTCTTGGCACGGTCCCGCCAACACTCTACGAAGACACCCCGCTAGATTTACATGCCAAACACAAATACGTTCGTTGTGCCACTCTCGTATTATCCGGTCGCATGGGCGCATGGCAGAATACGTGCACGAAAACAAAGTGCAAGTTGAAATGGATTTTTCGGATCTTTACAATTAAGTGTGATTCCAAGCAGAACGGCTCCTGTTGTCATTGAATCTTCCTTCATAAGCTTCGGTCATTATACTTTTACCCACTATACAGCATGTTCAAATATTACTTAAATTATACGTTTAGCATTGTTTTATAATCAGTTGTGTTGTGTGACGTCACGTGCACTGTGCATATTTTGTTTCATTGGAATGCCTATACATATTGTTGAATTTGTTTTTTATAATTTGTGCTTTAACTATATAGATAAATTTATGATCGAAGTTCACAAGCAAGTAAAATGTTGAAGTTTCTACCAGGAAGTTGAAAATATATAGATCATGCATCAATTAGCTCTATGCAATACACGCGTTGCATCTCTTGTGGTGAATTTTAACACACCACAATTGGTGTGTTAGAAACACAGCTTTGTGTTAGAATCCCTTATTAATGCTTATGCTTCTACTATTCGACTCATATTATTTTTAGGATTACCAATAAAACTGTCGTTTATAATACATCAATCACATCAAGCGAATAAGTTAGAAAGTTGGTAGTTTTACTGCAGTATGAATAGTGTGGGTCGCGGAACTTTCGCCGTAAAGCGCTGGGCACACTTGTCCAATGGACGACTACCCGACTGGGAGCTCTATTACTTTCCCGGTTGCGTAAATACAAAGGCGGATACAGCACAAACAGAAGTTGCTCTGTAATGCAGCCGTGTCAGTATGAAATAAGTATTACAAACACGTTACAACAACACTGACACGACACGTGCTAAGTATATGACTGTTTGTAATGTGATCAGCTTCGAGAAATATTTTTTTAACAAAAACGACAAAAATACAGCGCGCGTAATCGAATACCGGCAACTAATTGTTAGGTACTCAGAAATCGAATTAGAGCAACAGAGCCACACAGATAGAAAAAATAACCGTATATCTACAGAAATAAATGATTTATTTGGTTACCTATATACCTATTTATTTCTTGTTATTGATGGTGATGAAATTTTTAAGAAACCTGATGACCCTTAGGTTGTAAACTAATTGTTACCCACTATGGCTCTCTGCTCTGCATCAGCCTTTGTATTGTCATTGTCATAAACAAATAAATGCAGCTGCACTACAGATCGCTGAGTTGCGGCTGGTTTCGGACGAACTATTACTGCATAAGTCATTCGTGAGATGATTCAGCACAGACTATGGGTGTTTGTGTTGTAGCCGTCTTTGTATTTACGCTTCCCGGTTCTATTCTCAAAGAACTGGTATTCCGAAGCTCTTAAAATTTATTACGTCGTGAACAAAAATAGATATCTTCTGATTCTGAATTCATGAGTGAGTGAACAGTGGCTCGAAGGTTTTGCAATGAGGTTTATGATTATTGTTTTATGCTTACAACCGTAACCACAATATTACTTTGGGTGCTGGCATCGTACATGGAATATATAAGAGATTTATTCTGTCTATGAATCTCAAATTTATTTTAAAATCTCTAAATTACTCACCGACATAAAGTCGACTCCAAATAATAAAATTACTAAACTAACTTTTAGTCGACTATGTTTGCGATATTCCTTTAAATAATCCTGCAATAGTTTTATTTATTATGAGTTACAATTTATTGCGATTACGAGTTTTATAGTAACCCCACAGGTATAGGTTGTTAAATCACGACGGCTTTGTCGAGAGATTTCCCTCTTCCTTTCAACTGTCCCTCAGGACTAAAGATAAACAATGTACGGAAATCCTTCCCAAAGCCAACTTCGCGATATAGTGACTTATTTTGTCTTTTACTACAACTTTAATGTGAAAGGGTGACGTTTATTTTATTTGGATAAGGGTATTTCGTATGCTTTCTCCACTGAGACAGAGTTGATAAATATAGCAGTAAAGTCTGTTATCTTTTACATTAGTTACGATTCCCACCCATTTTGTGTGATGAGCGTATCTGTTGGTTTACGGATTCTGGGTATTTGTATGTATTTATTTAAAAGTATATATGTATCAGTTGTTGAGTACCCATTTACAAGCTTATCGGCTTAGTTTGGAACTAAACTGCCGTGTGTGAATTGGTCCAAACATTATTATTATTATTTATTATCTTTTACATTATTTCTCATGCCTATTGTTTGTAAGTCAGCCTGTTTAATAAGTTTATGGTTTTTTACCTTTTTCACAGAGAATTAGAGTTCAATGCTGAATTCTTCACTCACATTAAGTAAGTAGGTAATAAGTAAGTGCTATAGGCAAATGGAAATACTCACTGTAAATTAAGTTGCTGAGATGTAAGCAGCTGTGACACACAGATAGAGAAAGAAAGGCGTTTATTTACTGCGCGACACACACATAAAACAAACTAATATGTCATAAGAAACACAGATGGGCGGGACCGAGTTTCTTTGTATCATCTTTGGCACAGATCTCTAAAAATACAATTTTAATAAACATAAACGGCTAAATTAATTTATCAGAACTTCCCTAATACGCACTTAATACAAAAACCAATCGTACAGCTTTCGGAAGCTTTCAAAAGCATAATCTCCTGATTAAAAAGCAATGGTTATTTTAATTTCCGCCTCATGAAATCCTCATGAGACGAGTCTTAATCAAAAATCGGCGGAGATGATTGATGGACTCGGGTCTCTTTCAGTCTCGTCACGGAGATGACGTCACAAAACGAGTTCGATTAATAAACCACATTTTTTACGATGGAGGCGTCGCGTCGTCCTAATACAACGCGATTGCTGTACTTACATCAAGCTCCACAAAATGTTATTGTAATTCACACCTAAGGTAGATACTGAAACAGTTCTACAAATAACAACAAACAAGGTACAGTGAAGGCGAAAAGTGACAAATGTGAAAGAGGTACCGGGGGGACGGCAATCCCCATAAAACCGCTGCTGTACAGACCTTATGATTAATGCACTTTTCGCGTGTTGGCGACGCGAGTCGTGTGCTGTGTGCTGCAGTCCGACTTGATGTTTACGTTTGGCGACGTGATACAAACTGTTTGTGTATTCGTGACACTCAGTAGTAGAGTTGGGGTATACCTAGTAGAGATAGGAGGGATCTGATACCTAATTGTATGTGGTCATCCATATTGATGATATTGAGCTTAATCACTGGTTTACAATCTGCAATAGAGCTCGACAAGATCAAAGTGAAAATATACATCTCCCAATACAATCCCCCAATCCAAATAAATTACCAAAGAAATAGTTTAGAACTTAAAAATTCATTACCATTTACTGCTGGCGCAAGGTTAATTGAATGTCAAATAAATACTTATATGTAACCCAATAAGGTTAGGTACCTACTCTGAATTTGTACTCAGATAAGCACAATCCTACGAAATATGCCTCTAGTCACCCGAAACTCCAAAGGCATATTTGAAAGTTTTCCAATGTTAGAAAAACTTTTTTCTACGTGATCAATTTTACGAATACGATTTGTCAGTATCTGATATTCTCGGTTCCTAAGCGAGAACCGGTATTTCTGATGCCGGTAACATTCAGGGAAACAACCTGGTACCTTTTTGTCAATTTGTCATGTCGGAGGTGAGGTAGACTGAGATGCGTCCGCACTAAATAGTGCGTCACCGCGCGTCACCTTAAGGTAATTTTAAATAGCCAAATGTTAAGTAGTCTCTTGTACCGGTACCAGAGCAAGGTAATTGGTACCGGTAATCAAAAATATCGGTATTTCAAGCCCTGTTATAATAAAAGCGAATGAAATCGCGAAGCATCCGCTGCTTAATTTACCATTCTGTAATTAATTGGAAATAGGTAGTGTTGCGTGACCCAGATGCCCAGCCAGACATTTCTGTTTACGACTGTACAACACATAGGGTTGGGATTGGGAGAGACGCAATGCCCGGGGTGGGGTTAACCGAGATAAACCCGCGCTCAACAATTGCTTTTGAACTCATTTAGAACGGATTAACGTTGACTTTGACCGATCGCGCCCATTTGAGGACATCGGCGACGATCAGTTAAGGCACTGACACCAATCAATTGGCATGATTTGAACTCTTAAAATTAATTTTTCCAATTAATTACGGGCCGCTGGTTCTTAGGCACGTAGAGGCAGTTAATTGGTGTTGAGAAAGGTGTTAGTGTTACACAATTAAGATTTGGCACAGATCGTAACGAGAGTATATTTTTTTAGTTTTTCCAAAGTATCTCGGATTTTTTTTTATATCCATAATTTTGTCATCATTGTCAAGGGATTTTATACACGTATGTTCCAAGCTTCAGCTCAATCAAATAGTTATGAGTTATCCGGGGGAGAGACAGACATACAAAAAGCTTCATAATACGAGTGTCTGTTTTGGCGGTGCCTTAAAAACCACACTTGACGTTTCATTCTTGTTTACAATACGCTACCATGCACGGACGGGCGCACTGCCACATGATTCATGTTTACAGATGATAAAACACGACAATAAACATCCATTACATCGTCAGGACTATCCATCAGACAATAATGTGTAAAATGTGTCCATATAGTAACGACCGACCCTGCGGAGTGCCTCTGATATCATACAACAGTTGCAGTCATAAAAACTGCAAGTAAAAAGTTGGCATCGTCGCCAAGTCGCAATAAAAAGTGGGAGAAGAAATAAACACCAAACGAAGCGGTATTCCAAGGGTTTGCACCGTACAATGACTGTACAAAGTCGTTTCTTAGCATTGTAGTAGATACCTAGGCATATAGTCAAGGAAAAATAAAATTTTCCCCGCATGAAATCCAACATTTTATTTTTCTATTTTGTATGAACATATATTTTTTTTGCACATGGAAATGTATAGCACTTTTTCCCGATTATTATACGAGTAGTATTATAACGCAAAAATCGGTGACAACAGGCAGGGACAACAAACGGTTAGAAAGGGTGTTCTTAATTTTAACTAAGTTCTTTATGTAAGTAATGCAAAAAGCTCACCGAATAAACGGAGAAAAGTAGTTTTTTACGAAACTAACATTATATCTACGACACATTATCAGCTAAAAAACTACGTTGACTCAAACAACTTAATTTTTTACTGGTCTACTTAACCACACAGCAAGTGGAAACGCTTAAGAATAGATTCTCAAACTGTGATGCATCATTTATTGTGAAATAAACGAAAAGTTACGAGAATAAACTAAAGAATACGCATTTTAGAATCAATTAATTTAGTTCGGAAAGTGTTGAATGTAGTGTCTAGACGTCGGAATGATTCGCGATGGAAGTTTGAGAGTCGCCTCGCTACACCAGGGAATACTGTAGGTACGGTAGGATCCAGCCAATGTCAATATTGAATCAGCTCGGCTCGTGTTTGTGAGACGAATAAATTGCGGCCGGCCGCCGGAAACTGTTCGCGTCAGACGTATAATTTCCTTATCTATCTTTTTCTTTTTCCTTTCGTGAATCGCGAGAAGCGGCGCGTGTGCGTTATTTTAATTTTGCTAATCGTAAATTAGGGCTGCGTTTGTTTCATGTAAATATACTTAGGCTTTTGTCTTATTGCGGTTCAATTGCATCATTTTTATAGCATTTACCGTACATTACCGTACCGTACATCAGTACATTAACCGTAATAGGTAGGATTTTCGCTCTTGATACTGTGCTTTTAAAATGAATTAAATAATAAAATATTTCTACTTCCTATTGATAGTGTTCAATTGTTCATTGCTCATTGAAGTCCTGAATACATATCAATATTGACCGAGCAGCGCTGAGAAAGGCACTTGAGGCAGGAAATTGAAGGCAATTCAGCAATTCTAGAAAATGCTGATCTATTTTATGAGCTCTTTCTAGAGGGAAATGTCTCTCCATATTTTCAAAGCCTGTTGAGAAAATGCTTTTAATATTTTATCCAAAATGCTTTTGACAATCACAAAAAAGTACAACGTATTATCTGTAAAGTGTTGAAGACTTCAACTTGAAGTAGAAGAATTTTACAGTCCATAACATTTCTTTTCCTGTTTTTCTTGAGTTGTAGAAGTATTTTTCCGCCCACACATATTTGATAACAAATTTTCAAAAAAGTAAGAATGTACTTTCCGAGCAGGAGTAAGATAAACAATATTCCTGCTCCCAATATTTTGCAGTTGTGTAGTGTAGTGGGGCAATAAAGAGCTAAACGATCACGGGGCGTATCACTTCCACGGTATTTGATCCAACGGCGGCGTCGTAAATGGAAACGGTCGAGATTACAACACTTGAAATGCTACTACTAAAGAAGTAAACTTTGTATAGATGTATGCGTATTTGAAGTAGTCTTTGAAACCACTCCTGCAGTAATGTCTATATGATGTTACAGGGAGGTGTTCTATAAAATAAGTATTTTGAACGAGGATAAATTAGTTGCAATAGGCAGGCACTCTGTCCCAACAATCTCTGGGTGTTCACAATATTCTCTGAAAGGATTTTTTATGTAACGAAGGGATTACGTCGGCACGAACGCAATCGGCTTAGATCTAACGCTATAAAATTATAGAAGACAAGGCCTTTTTGTACTAAGCTTTAGCTTTAAGCTTAAAAGTCACTATTTGGATTCTTTTCTCCATTATTGAGTGCTCAGATAAAGAGATAATGAATTTATTTTATCAAGTATATATAAATAGCTCATTAGTGAGTTGTGGAGAAGAGGTATATGCTTGAAGTTTTCAGGATATGACCAAACATAAATACAAGAAACGGAGAGACACCACGAGGAGCTAAAATTACCGACTGAAAGATTGGTAGATTGTACTAAAGGATCGACTCAGATGGCAAACCTAGCGGTACGTAATGGTAAAATACAGTAGTAAACATTGAGGTGGTTTTCTTAGAAGGTAGAAAAAAGGTTTTTTAAAATAAATTGTATGGGAGACGTGTCCTTGCCACGCGCAGCACACGCCACGCAACCGGTGCCGTGCCGGTGCAACGACGTCTCATATACAGTTTTTCCTACATTACAACGGAGCTGCTATCGCGTGCACGTATTTGGTGCGTACCGGCCTATAGATGCACTTTGCCAGTTGGAAGGAGGATTTGCCGGATGGATACGAAAGGTCGACGACCGTACGTATAGGAAATACCTTTAGATTTTAGTACGTTCAATTCAATCCATTACTCTTTATTGCACAATAAAAACACAGACACAATAATGCAGTAAAGTAACAATACAGTAAGTAATAATAAAGTTCTAAACGTTTCCATTCCTGTGTGAATCTAAGGTTACTTTGAAAATGGTCGTGGTTGTCGATACCGAGCTACGTAAAGTTTCCGCAACACATCACTTTATTGTTACTGCAGGGAGCGACGCTTAATGTACCCATAGTACCCAAGTAGGTATGGCGACGTTACATGTTAAATGTGGTAGCATTTATTTTAATATTTCAAAGTTTTGTAGATTTTTTATGTTTCTATGTTCAAATTAAGAAGACGAAAGACTCTAATTTGAAAATTTTGTTACTAAAAAGTTAAGTTAAAAGTTATTTAGGAAATAATAGAGAAAGATAAAATTAAGAGATCTTCTTCTTAAAAGAGAAGACAAATTAATATTTGTCAAATTAATATGTGTCTTCTCTTTTTCACATCCTTAGATTGAAGATAGCTGGGATTATAACCCCAACGAACAATGTACAACAATTACTCTCACCATTAAATCCATTTCATTTATTCTGAGACCACATTATGCCTTTTGCAACATTTAAATAAAGACTTTTGGTACTGTGTAGAAAACTAGAAATTCTTAAGGATGAATTCGTTTTTATATTTTATTTATTATTAATAATAGGAAGTAAGCAAGTGAGTACACATATAAAGTGTTGTAAGAAAGTTCCCTTACTTTCTGACACAAAAGGCAGCGCACTCAATGCATGCGGAACAACTTTTAATTAAATAGAATGTTCTTAGATGCACTTGGAAATTTGTAAAACGCTTCTGAGATAACATTGTTTAACTTCGTAATTACGTATCTATTCAATATTGTGTTTAGCCAGTTTCTTTGGAAACTAAAGTTTTTGTACTTATCTAAAGTGCAGCATTTTAAATGTTTTCTTTTAACGTCTACAAGTAACTGGATAAGTTGGTATTATGGAGATGAGAAAAGGTACTTCTTTGCTGTAAAAAGGCAAAATCGGATACGAAACAACTTTATTTATTTACTTATAAAACGCAAAATGAATTGACCTACTTATGTACTTATTAAGTTTAACCTATACTCTAAGTAGCACAGACATCACGCACGTTTCCTTAATTATTTACTGAAAATAAATACTATTTAAATAACAAAAGATTTAGTGGTAGGTACTTAACTAAGTATTTACTTAGCTAGTCTTTATTTAAACAGTAGGTATTTTATTTTATTTATTTGGGGAGCTTACAGCTACTTTACAGGTCAATCAACTTACAACAACCTGTAACGTAAAGTGTACCCGTAATGTAACGTAGTGTAAGGTACTCGACGTCAAGTGTACTTTGTACGTTGCGATGCGACCTCGTGTAACGAGTGCGACCTAATTTCCTCGCCTCGTTATAAAAATCATCTCGAATTCACGTTTCCACTTTTCCTATTTACCTACTTTACCCCTCTTAGGTACATACCTACGACGGCGTATAGGCATCCAGCATCTACACAACATAGAGTTGTTTGTTACTCTATGCAGTTACTTGAACGTGATGTGATAGGATTTTTAATATAGGCGTTATTGAAGGAGCTTCCATATACTACGTAGTCGTATTCAATTTCTGTATTCACGAACAATTTAGACACAATGTAAATTGTTATTGAATATAATTGATTGATGGAATTTATATTGTGTTTTAATTTATAATTAATAAATTACAAAAATATAATGGTCAACGTAGGTAGTACATCATAATGTAAAATAATTATTTCAATAAAAAATTACATACCTTATCTTAGTTTCTTGTAAATTTCTTGGAAATGAGTTATGATTTCAAGAAAAATGACTACACAAATGAACTTAATACAAAACTTTCGGTTCAGAGAGTAGCTTCGAATAGAGTATTAGAGTGAGTAAAATAAATAATTACAAAAAAAATTATAATATTCATGTGATCCACGTTGAAAATTCTAAAGCCATAAATAGTTTCAAGTTGTAATAGTAGTTACCATGCTCAAGTAGAATAACCTATAATGGCAGCAAGTTGTAAGTCCTGATTGACGAAGTAAATTGACTTAGCAAACTAGAAAATTAACTTTGAAAACTAACGCCCCGTGTGCCGGAGGCGCTTACAAACACAGACACGCACTGTGTCGCCAGTATTGGGTACAGTACCTACCACCAGTATTACAGCAATAACTAGTTCTTGATACATAAACGTACAATTGGGAAAAAGGTCAATCCACACACAATAAAGATATTTCAAAAATGTGTACAACAGCGGCTTTGTCGAATAAAGCGATCTCTACCAGGCAACCTCAAAGGGTATCTGGGTCTGGTACAGATCGCTCTTAGCGATAAGACCGCCTAGATGTACATTACTAGATGTATATTACTATATCTGTTTTTCTTTTTCTTGTCTGTAATTTTTTAAATGTGCAATAAAGTATATTGAATTACATTGAACCTCATCAAACTCGAAGCCTCGCCTCTTGCATTAGACGCCAATGCCATAAACCACCACAAAGCCACAGGCGATCGTAAATTCGTAAGTCACAAAATATAATACAACTACAAAAAATACTAGTACGGTCGATCGCACGTCAGTGGAAACAAAACCAGTGTAAGCAAGTCTCTCATAGTATTGAAACTACCTAATATGCTAGGCCAGGTCAAGGTCAAAGTGTTACCAATGACGTGCAATCGACTGTACAGTCAGCGTCAAAAGTAGCTTGTAACGTGGCCTATTCGATCGCGATGTAAAACAATGTCCATTATCGGATCACTGTACCTTAAGTGCATATATCCCATTTTAGAGCCAAGCTGCCCTTAATGGAAGCTTTCATCGTTCAGCCAACGGAGATAAATGCAGAACTTGTGCAATTCGCTTTTGAAGTTAGCTCGAACACGGTAATGCACTATAGCCTCTCCAATAATTTAGCCATTTAAATTGCATCCATCAATTAGAACCAAAATAACCTACATGTGCTCCACGTCTAAATTGAATACACCTTCAGTCCATATTACCTACGTACCTACTGTTTCGCAAAATTTCGTCCGGTCCAAAGAAACTTCTGGTAAAATTTTATTATTCTAGTAGTGTTCTTACTTAGAAAATAGTGTACAAAAAGTTGATATAAACGGAGTAAGATCACTGTGAGAGCTTGCGATCTATGTAATAGGTAATCTGTGCGATGTAGAAAGTCAATAAATTTAAACAATATAGTAACTTACTTAATTAAACTCAGAGTAATGTAATGTAGTGAATGATAGACCTCAGTTTATAATTTTGAGGTCAACGCAATATTCAGACTGTAAACTACCAACATTTCGGCGTGAGCGCGCCACAGACACTCGGCATCGACATGTCGGAGCTGGAGGCAGCCGACGCAGCGCACACCGGTGTAACACTTCATTAAAGGTGCTCCCGGCACAAAACGGCTGCTACGTACCATTTATTGGTTTTCCTGTCACAGGTTCTAACTTATGTGCAACAGAGCATCGCATTCGCAACCCGTAGTCACGTCGTCGTCGGCCCGGGAAATAAATTTGAAATCGCGTTAGTTCCTCGTGTGACACGAACGGCGTTAGTTAAACGGAAATATTTCTGTGCCGTGCCGCCTATGTGGCAAACGGTTCAGCTCATGTGATTTGCTCGGTTGAAGCACTTCGAATATTCCTATATTTGATTTGGTCTTCCATTTCAAGGAACATTTCATTTCATAGTGATTATTGAACACACACAACACATATGAACATTATTATAGGTAAGGTCAGGTGAGGTAAGACTCGGCAAGGGGACACCGAGGAAAGAAGAACTAGAAGACCAGATCTAACAAACTATAAAGTTACTCTATAGACAAAGGGTCCAGTCTACTCTCGTCTAGTTGTTCCTTTTTCCCGGTGTCCCTCTTTTCCCACTTTATTGCTGGCTGAAAACTATCACATTCCAATTAAAACTAAAATTCTAAAGAGTTTTAAATTAATTTTCGTATTTGATGACTCGTAAGAAAACAAGGATATACCATCGTCAAAATACTTCAGACCGCATTAAGTCGATGAATAGCGTTCTAAGACATTAGTCAAGTAAACGTTGTCAAGATATTGGAAAAGGAAGAGACGCTCGAAGGAAAACTTAATATCCGAAGAACATCAAATAGTGGACTGGCATCGCAAGCGCCCGCCCCCTCACGATGAAAAGAAAATATGTAGAGGTAGCAGTCTATACGATGCCGTAGCTAGGTATCCAATGAAGTAGGATTACCTACTACTATGGTTGCAAACGGGAGGTAATATTACAAAACACTGAAGACTCAAAGCCGTTGTAATTCCATGCAGTACTAACTTGCTCTCAATGTCCAAAACATTTTTAAAATGTATTTCTTAAAATCTGAAATTGGATTATTGACAATCAGTCATAGTTCCGACCTCAAAGCAACATATCCACACTGACGAAATAAAAGTTAGCATAATGATGCGGGGTTCAAAATTTTTATCTATAGATACCTATCTCGGAAAATAACAAAAAGCTGACTTTTTTCTTAATTTTTCCACCATAGTCTGGAAATACGTAATCACAGTACAGTGACAATTTAAAGTTTAAATTAGATTTTAAACAAAAAAAAACAATACATTAGGTAAGTACCTATACTGTATTGCACAAATAACAGGCTGATTTACATTTCCTTACACGCAGGGTTGTGCCTGTGTAGTTGTATAGACGGGAGGTCGCGGCGCGTTCCATGAAGATAGCCTACTGTATTGGTTTTACTATGCCTAAAAGCTTCATTAAGAAGGGTACCTAGGTATCCTAGGTATCCGTTTTGACAGAACCCTAAAACTCTTTGGCGCATCAAACAGGTTCCCCTCCCCAATATTTGTATGAGGCCATCTCCACTGTTATCGCCCCACGAGCCCACGACACAGTCTAGATTGCACTCTTGTCGCTCGGCGCAGCAAGCCGCAACGCACACAAAACATCCGATAGGCGTACAGTAGAGTGTAATTTCCCTCAAGTGGGGCACTCGCGCAGCCTTGCCCTAGACGTGGGGCAATCAACCAACACAGAAGTGTGAGCCACCGCTCCCCCGTCTGACTCAAAAATAACATTACATGTATCAGACGACGCGACGCGACGAACATCAAAGGCAGCTTCAATATACGAAGACACTTTCGTATGTATTCGCACGGATATCCTATCGTTTTGCGGATTTCTTCGGTCGAAAGTTTTGTCGAATTTTTATTCTCTCTTTTTGTTTTAATGGAGGAGGTGAAGATTAAAACTTATTAAAAACAATAAGATGTGAATTAAAATTATTACCTACCACATTACATGCAGAAACAGAAATGCTGCGAAATCAAAATCTATAGTAGTGTCTTGAATGTCTCATAAAAAAGCTTAGTATACCTAAGTTCTAGGAAATGGAAACATAATAGAGTTCCTACTGGGTGATATTATAGAATTACACCATATATACTCAGAAATACCTACGTAAAAGGTTTCGTAAATGTGTAGCATCATAATCCTATTTGAATAGCGCACAGGAAAAATGAGGGATAATAAAAATCTATGACTAATAAAAGCATAATCTTATTAGACGCTTACGTGCTTCACAATGTCTTGTATCTAGATAATATAAGTACCAAATAATACAATTCAGCCTTGTGGGTAATGACGACGTTTTGGTTTTGAGACATGTAGGTAATGACGACCTATGAACATCACCTATCGTTTATTTTGCTTTCCGCAAATGCGTTTATTTTTGATAAGACACTTATAGTAAAAACGATTAGGTATATAGATTCCATATCCGAGACGCATACTTACTTTTTGTTTTTGTTTGCCACTGCCATTGGAACGACACGAAAATAATATTATTGTTATATAGTTTTATAGTAGCATTTTCCATTCTTTGTCAATCAATCACTGATAATTGATAAATTTTTTAGCTTGGATACCGAAAAAGGATAAGTTTTTTTGAGTTAAGTACAAAATTCATTAAATGGAACAAAAATATCTACACGACCCATGGGTAAAAGCTTGAATATATAATATTGTTATAGTTATCCGTTCCACCCCACGATCGCCGAACAATGATGGCATAAAAAGAAATCAAAGAGTAGAAAAAGTGGATTTTCTCGCAAAACAAGCTGAATTGCCGGAAGCGACAGGCACTACTGCTTCCGATTTAGAAAACAATATAAAGCTTACTCCGGGCTTTCGTCCTTCTTGATGTTTATGACTTTGCACACATTATATGTAGAAGACCTATACAAGTTTTCATAATCATAAGGTTACATTCGTTTGGAAAAAAATATTGAACTAGGCGTGTTCAATGAGGCACTGAATTTTTGCCTTTCTTTTTTACTGGTGAGAAACTATAGATATGTTTAACAATCAATCTTTGGCACGCAAATTTCCAGTAGGAATAAGTGCGTAAGTAAAATGTACCAAGTGTAACTAACATAATAACATACTTACCTACAATTTATCTTAACGCTAGGTTTGTATACCTCTAGAATCTAAACAATATTACAGGATATTTTCTTTACTCTCATACAATTTCGCCTTCTAGGAAACTATTTTTCCAACAAAGGAAAAATATCAATGTTATTCTATGTCAATGTAGTATAACAATGTGTTTCGAGTAAATACAAAATGTACTGAGGAGGTAACTCATAACCTTATTGAATTTTTACAGACGTTATCCCCGCTATATGTACCAGAACACACTGGGACCAACGTCTCAAAATGACGTCGATATGTGTATTTTTCGTAGCGACAGAGTAATGCATGTGCGTGTGAACTTCTTTGGGCTCTTGAGACAGGATTTTCGAAGCAGTTTTCGTCGTCGCTAACAGTGTTGCGCAGATGGTTTCTATTTAAGATATTTGACAATTATGTTTTTTAAAACGGCGTGCCCACCAACGATTGCAATAGGTACTTATAATCAGCGGACCGACTAAATCTGGTTTTTTACGACTAAGTTCGTGTATTTAACGACATTATGTGTATCTATTTAGACTTGCAATATTAAGCTCTACTTTAAAATAGTAACTGAATGTATTCTAATTAAATTTGTTGGTTGTCAACATAAAGTTTCGTTTCGTCCGCCGCCCGCTGAGTTACACTTGAATCTCGCACTTGTGAAGTCGGCTCACGTCTCGCACTGAATCAATTTCGCGTCAGCCTGCTTCCCTGCTCGACAGTGTGCCACATATGCTTAGTGCTGTAGTCGCATTAGATGCTACAAATATTATTTATTTAGGTATTTGTTTATATACGAGCTGTACCGACATAACCAACAATAGATTGAGTGAGTGTGCGACTAAAGGTCTAGCTAAAACACATAAAGTTCTCAATAAAAACGTCCGAGAGACATACAATCAAATCAATCAGTCAACCATCTACTACTACTCTAATCAGTATTGAATTCTGTAAACAAAATTGTATGGTGACTTCAGAAAATAAAAATGTCAACAATTCATACATTTAATATTACCTACAGAGTGGTACAGAACGACCCACATTCCCAATAAAGTATATCAGCCCATACCCGACTATTTTCTACAAGACCTGTTATTCCTCATGTTAGTCCCTCCTCGACCCTACATTGCAGTGACTCGACGGGTTAAGAAATTGTTATTTTTATTTGTGGTCCTAAACCGTCGAAAGGATTTTTTTCAATGAGTTGTAAAGGCATATTTATTTTACATCAGGCAAATCGTGATAGCTTTCTTAAATAAGCATTACTAACAAATAGGTTTTAAGTCTTTACTAACAATTTGTATGAGTATATGCCACTCGAAATAAATATATTAATTTATAATAAAGGTATATAAAACCTTTACGGGAGTAGCA
This sequence comes from Metalampra italica, assembly GCA_949699065.1. Lineage (NCBI taxonomy): Eukaryota > Metazoa > Arthropoda > Insecta > Lepidoptera > Oecophoridae > Metalampra > Metalampra italica. Next base: position 5,983,504 of record OX452983.1, read on the forward strand.
CGCGGGCGAGGTAGCGGGATGCACTCGCCACCATAACGGGGCAATAAATTTCAAATAGTGCTACTATCTCGGGTAATGTAAACGTTCTTTACTTAATCGGAAAATATTTGCAGATATTCCCACTCGCAGTCGAGGTTTTTCATCGGGTGCGTGTTTTAGATTTTATTTGCTTTACAGCTTAATATAACCTTTGGGTACCGCTCGGGCTGCGGAACAATAGCCGTATTCGATCCAACTAGGCCACAAATACCATTAGACCAGTAACAGACATCAGCATATCCTGCACGAGATTTATACTAGGTAGGATACCCATGGAAGCTAGTCTTTGGCACAACCTTTGAGATACACGGCTACGGACCAGGTCGACACGGAGGGAAGACAATACACACATTATGTATGTATGAACCTATGTATGTATGGCGTATGGTGAGACGTGTACATGCACGTTGTGGTAGTGTGTCTGGTAGTAGGTACGCCTACGTACAGTACTTAGTATCCACGCTAGAATTTATCTGCCCCGATGGCCGATTTTTTCTCCGAACAGATTTGATCTCCCCATTGCCACTTCAGGTGTTAAGTTCTCTTAAACTTTTGCTATTTTTCGGATCATAATATCATAGTAGTATAATTATTTTGATATTTAAACTCTAACGAGGTACCTACCTAAATACTTTTGTATCTAGGTACAGTCAGTTGCATTTAGTTATCGTACATGAAGCACAATGACTAACCCTATAGGCCTAGAAAATTCATAAGTATTGCAGCGACGAACAAAGAGTTACGTGCGTGCTTACATATAAACAATGCACGTCATCGCAAGTCTCTCGAGAGTTAAGCGAAGCTAAAATGACGCCGACGTACTTTTTGGTGAATGTTTTTTGCTAGTTGTGTAGGTGCATGAATCAAAAAATTTTGCCACTCCCATATGGATGAGTAATAAAAGCATTCTATGGGTGTCAAAATCGTGTCAAACTAATCACAAAATTATGACTCACACATTCTCATTTTCAAACTCCATTTAATAATTAGAATGTGGCTGTCAGATTTTGGTTTTTGAAAAACGAACTCTATCTAGAGTATAAGTATCATAAGTCTAGTATTTGAACTTGTTTTTTGGGTCGCAAAACCCGTTTTAACACTCTGAGGGATAAATTTGTACTAGCAACCTCCTCCCGCTACTCCGCTTCCTTAGTCCGCACCTCCCCGGTAATTGGCACGATAGGTTCCGATACTAAATATGCAAGATGCGATCTCCACAGGGAGCGTGAGCGCGACCAAAGAGATTTGAAACTTCTTGTGTAGGTGCGTATATAAGGTATTTTGATGTCATTATTATTGTTATTATTACCGTCTTCACCATAACCATTAGAAATTGAAGAAAATATGTTCATCAAATCAAGTATACGTTCACCATTTGGTTTAGATGTCTCTTTTTTATCCGACTCTGTAGAAAGCTAAAATGAGATTTAACAATGAAATAATCTGTACCGTAAAGTAAATAAGCTGTCACGTTTTGGCTAGCGTATATGTATCAGTTACTGAATAGGTCCTTATTTCAGTCAGATAATATTATAGGGAGGGAGGACCGGATGTGGTGGCGTCCATTGGGAAAGGCTGCTACGTCCAGCAGTGGAAGACGATAGGCCGAAGATGCTGTATCACTGCACGGGATCACATTCCCGTTACTTTTACCCTCGATGAATAAAAAATAATTGGACCTAATAATACTACATACCATACATGAGATATCTTAAGCGTAGGTACCTATGAAGCGCTATGTACGAGATTAGATAATACTTTTGAGAGTATGCCTTCGTGTGAATTTATTAATTAGCATAACAAGATGAAACCATAAATTTGTCGGGCCAGTAATAGATCGCGATTATTTTGTTTCATTTTGTACTGTTCGATGTCATTACCATGCGTCATTTTAGCAAATTTTTAAAGTCAAACAAGTCAGTAAAGGGAAACGCGCCCCTACACCAAGCCCCGCGCCTGCAGTGAGTAGCCCACTTAAGAGAAATTAGCTCCTCCCGTAAGCGTAAAGTACACTATCGGATGTTTTCAGGCACTAGCTGTTACCCCCCAGTTGGAACCCCCAGATTAAAGGGGAGGCTGCATTGCAACCTAGACGCGTGGAATTCCCAACACGCCTTTGACTTACGTATGATTTACTTTTGATGACTTCACTTTACACAATTCCCCAATCAAAAATTGTGTTGCTGCGTTTACGAATATATGTTTTATGGGATCATGGCAACTCATGTTATAAAAAGGCAATCATTATAAAATGTAGTCCTCGGAATATCATAAAAATGACACAACAGTGCTTAGAAGTTTATTTTCTTCAGTTTTAAATGATAAAGTGTGGGTTTATGTTCTTTGCTCTCAATCACGTATTCACGTCTCGATATGACGGAAAATTATGGTACAGTCAAACGAGTACCATAAATAGTACGTATATGTATATGCACATATTAAGTTGCCTCTTTTAAAAAAGGACTTTGCGTACCCTAAGGTCTATTTTTTTTTGTAGAAAATTTTAGTATATTTATATTTAGAGCTTACATTTACTTACTAAATATTTTTATATGAAAAAATTGCTTTTCAATTCAATTCAATACACTTTATTGCACATTTAAAAAAATTAAAAAAAAAAGAGAAAAACAGATACAGTAATGTACATCTAGGCGGTCTTATCGCTAAGAGCGATTTCCTCCAGACAACCTTTAGCTTTTCAATGAGCCATTTGGCAACAAAGACGTTTCTGTCGAAACGTTTATCTTCCTTCCAATACTTTGTAAAACTTGTTGGCATTGTTTCTTGGTGCTGGAATCGCGGGTAAATCCGCATTTACAGCAAGCGCCTGCGATTCAATTACAAGCAAAGTGCGGCAGCGGTGCGTATTGCATCGTAAACTGCCGGCTATAAGGCGTTATGACTGTGCGGCGAATAAAACCCCGGCTAAAGCATACCTGTGACCAGAAGAGCCTGCTTTTACAATTATTTTACTACTCTTTTGCTATTATTCGTTTCATTTCCATTTATCTAGGTGACTGTTTTCTTAATGTCTAACCGGAATAACTCTTAAAAAAATGGTTCTACTGGACTGGCTGCAAGTTGAGAAATTATTACAATCTGAAATGTGTCGCTTACTTGCTAATATATTGTTGACTTTTTACGAGGTTAAGGGCCTCTTACACTGCTTGCTGATAAAGTCCCAGATACCATATCTGTAGGTTATCTGACAGATAGCCTGTTTTTTTGGTTTCACAGGTATCTGATTGCCTATCTATACTTATAATCTATACTTATAATAAAGGAGTAGAAATCGTGTGTCTGTACTTTGAACAAATTTTTAAAAAAATGAGTGTGGGCGATAAAAAAAGAGTAACAGAACACAAAAAAGTTTTTTTTAATTTTTTTGTCTTTCTGTCTGTCTGTAATCGCTAATCTCCGAAACCACTGAACGGTTTTTCTTGCGGTTTTCACAGGTAGATTAAGCACAGCCTGGAGCAACTTATAGGCTTTGTTTCATTGAAATCGGATGACAGCGAAAAAAGTTATCGTCATTTACAGATAAATCATTTAACGTAAGAAGACGATGTCATAGACATAGGAGATATCAGTGTTTTTTTTTAACTGGGACAGTATAGGCAAGTCCGAAACCATAGGAGATGCAGGGAAAGTGTCTTATGACATAGAAATTTTTTGGTCAAGCGTGTGTTGTCCATAAAAATGAGACAATTTGCACAATTTTTTTTTTAATGAGGTTCGACTCAGTTTCATGTAGGGATCACTTCATTATATCGGAAGAAAAAAATCTGAGCAGCAGAAGTTAGTCAAATTCAATAAAATGTTTTCTCATAGAACGCCAGTGAAAAATAATTTTTAATATTTTTAAAAAATGCGTATCGACTTAGTTTCATGTTAGAACCATTTTATTGTATCGGAAGAAAAAAATCCAAGCAGCAGAAGTTAGTCAAATTTAATAAAATGTTTTCTTATAAAACAGACTGTGCAAAGTACTTAGGTACCTACTTACTACTTATTCATTCATGCCACCTGAACTCCAGCTGCTCCGATTACTATGTCAAAATTGTTATCACGAAAAAATACCTAAAGGTTCCTAAGACAGTTTCCCTGTAACTCCTATGGTTTTGGTTTTGCCCATACTGTATTAGTTAAAAAATACACACGTATAATAAAAATTGATATGAGAAGTCTTATGAGCAATAGAAGTGAAAACAACAATTTTTTAAATTTTTATCTGTCTTCACCAAATTGGATACGGTGTTCATAGTTTGTTCCTGAAGGTATGGTATACCTTAATATATACTTAGAATGATCCATTTACCATTGGAAAATTATAACTAGACGATGTATGTCTGTACATAGCAGAGATAGGTACCTACTTCCAAAATCCACGCGGACGAAGTCGCGGGCAACAGCTAGTATCTAATATATTTTATGTAGTCTATTACACAGATTTATCTGATAGAGTAGTTTATCACTTAGATTACTATTTGTAACAATATCAGGAAGTGGTGAAAGAAGCCTTAATTTTTATTAAATGTTTGCACCTACAGCATAGAAGGAGGAATCAATTTTCATATGGCACTACCAGGAGTGCTACGGGACAAAAAATCTATAACTTGGCGTAAAATATAAAAACTTTTATGCAAGTAGGTATATCCTTTGCGGTAAACAAGTACCTATTTCAATATGGAAGCTATTATTTGTACAAGTTTCATCAAAATTCGTTCACTAGATCCAATTAAATTATTAAAATTAAAACTACAGCTATGATTATGAATTAATTCCATCGTGTTTGCTGTTAGTATTCTACTACAAAGTATTTTGCTAACGTGTTGATTGCGTGCAGCTCAGAATTAATGCTTTAGTAACTTTTTTGTTCAGATTTCGTAAATATAAAATAAATACCAAAACCTATTTTCAGCGCTAACTTCATAATTACTTAAACTAAACAGCCGATTCGAAATCTCTTAAAGTTTCAATTCATAAAAACAATAACTTCATTAACATATAAGTTTAAGGGCCTCTTACACCGCTTGCTGATAAAGTCCCAGATACCCTATCTGCAGGTTATCTGACAGATAGCCTGTTTTTTTTGGTTTCACGGGTATCTGATTGCCTATATCTTATATATTTTATATAGTCTATCACACAGATTTATCTGATAGATTAGTTTATCACTAAGATTACTATCTGTAACAATATCAGGAAGTGGTGAAAGAAGCCCTAAGTATTATGCATCGATCAATTCATTGATTGACCTACATTATTTAGGTAGTTTAGAACAAAGTTGCCCCGCCGCTTTTGTAGATTCGGCTAATCGCTTAAAACTAGACTGTATCGATTTCGATGCGGTATTCACCTTTCTCGAGAAAGTCCAAAATTCATCTAAAAGTTGTTGTAAAAGTTCCATATCTTTACTAATAAATAAAATTTTGTTTTCCAAACGAATTACGAATCGGACAAGCTGAGAACAACCCGTCTGTACATTTGTGTATTTTTAGATAATTAAATAATTTTGAATGGCCTTATTGAACATAGGTGCGAAGCCGGGCGATAGTAAGTTATGAATCATATCAAGTTACTGTAAATACAATTTCATATCTAGATTTATTATACAAGTTCACAATTCGCAATGTACACTGCTTCCGAGAGTAACAAATTCTGAGCCTATAAAATAATCATAAACAAAGAAACTTCGGTAATAAATGTGGCTGGTGCTAACAGGCTTTTATAATAAATAGGACCTTAATTTGTTTCCTGAAATTTACGATTGCATTCGAACACACATTTCACTGAAGAGATTAAGGCTTTGTTAATTTCTTGATCCAGTGTTGACGACGATCAGCGCAAAGCGACTAATAATAGGTTAAGTTAGTGATGAGAATGATAAGCCGAAGAGCAATAATTTATCAGTGGACTGATGAAGATTGGTCTATGATCATGTTTGTCATCATCAGATCTTGTGGTTCTACCAGGGCATGCATTCCTATCCACTTTATTTATATGCAACTCGCATTCAGATTGTATCCTCGATTATGTTGAATTATGGTCTACTACTTTAGCGTTACGGAGCTCTTTGGTATTAGTAACTTATGGATAGTGTAACACGTGGCGATAATATAATGATGTCGTCACGATTTGAGTAACACTATGGCACCGTAGCCGATAAAATAATTTTAATTTTATCCTGAATCTATTTGGACCCAATATTCGACAAAATACCAATTTCGCGGGCCTTTACAAACCAGAGTATCTTTTGCAACATTTATAACGCTACTACAATTCAGAAAGTTGATGTACAAAAAATAACTAAACTGAACGTTAAATCCTCCGAAATCGATACTTAACGTGGACAAATAGATTTATAATGCTAAATAAAAATAGGTTTTCTTCGACTAAAACGGCCTCAATTGTAGTGTTTAATAATCAAACCGTGACGTATCCTATTGAGTTTGGCACTGGGGGCAAAAAACAACTGCCATGTATTTCGAAAGACACAGGACAGAGCCTCAAGCAGTAATGTAGGTACTTGCCTACTTAGGCAAGAATAAGGAGTCACTTATTGATTCCGTATCACCCGTCGCCGAAGGTCGAGCTGCCAATAATTTATCAATAATCGTTTGAATTTTGTTAAACTTTCAGGATTTGGGAGTAGGGCAAAGTGAAAATCCCATTTATATTTTGATCGCCGCACGGCCCCGAAAGCTCCCTGAGGGCCGATGGCTATAAACCTCCAGCTATTGTAATTTTGTTTTGTAACAAACTTCCCGCCTCTAGGTCGAGCCCCCTCCAACTTTCAGCATTTACTAGAATGCAACAATTCTCATAAATTATACACCCCAAAATGAAATTTAATTCTTGTCGCTTCAGCCCTTCCCTTAAGCTGTTGATTCTTAATGGTTTTAAGATGATTTAGGTTAGCGAGTTATCCGTTAAGTAGTTAAACGAAGAATTCCCAAAAAAAAACTCATTAAACAGATGCACATTTAGTCACCTTCAATAATTAACTAGGTGATTCTGACCAATGTAAAGTTGAACTAGTTTTACTATTAAGAAATAAATAATAAATAATTTTGAAGTTTAGTTTTCTTTATTTGGTTTATTTATCCAAACCTCGCTAATATTGTACGGCGGCGGGGGAGGGATGAGGGCGGGGCAGACAGAAAATAATAAATTAAGATTCACAAAAACTCGTTTTGGACGACTGGAAAACTAAATTAGCGACTAATCCGCCGAATTGTCGCTTAATAAGTAATTTTATTGTATAAGTTTATTTAATGAATACCCTTAAAATACCGATAGATAAGCTTTGAAAAAATATTCGAAGGTATTTAATTCGCCTAGAGACTATTCGATTGTAGGTATGTAGTTATATTATAAAAGTTGTTAGAGAAGAATCCTACCAAGTAAAAATTGATGAGACTGCTTTTTACTAGATGTAGACTTTCCCGGCTGAGAGGTAAAATAAATCAACTCACTTTTTCTCCGTGTTCCCATCAAATTAGTTAGAAACTACATCTGGACTGTGACATCCCATTAGTGAAGGAAAATGTCCAATCCCGAGACAAATCATCCCAGACTGGTCAGTGACCGGACTTTTAAATCGATTCAATGCTTATCTGTGTGTGGAGTGGTAGCAATTCGTCAACGTCGGGATATAATCCCCCTCCTCCGCCCCTCTCAATGAGTTGTAAGCCGGGAGGGATGTCGCGTCATCCATCACTGGTCGAGACTCAAGTGGCACGATCGGGATCCGAACACGCTTCTGCCAAATCATCCCTTAGAAACTATCATCATTTTCAAAAACTGTTTTAAAATTTATTTTAAATCTTATTCCTTTATATCTACTTTATCAAAGACAATATACCCACTAGAGAAAGTCCAACGTAAGAGTGGGATAACACGACAACTAAAGATATAAGTATCTTATGAAAGCAACATTGAAACCTACAAAACCCTGACTTAAAGACCTATTTACTCGCAATAAAAATGTTCGATTTTCCCATGAGTCAAACAGCCAGATCCTTCATAAAAACTAAAAAATAAACCATTGGATTTATTGCGGGGTTAATCTAGACTAATATAACAAATTTTCATTATAGATCTATTGAATAGAGTCTTAGGATTTATTATTATGTATATCGAGGAATTAAAATCCATTATCGGCTGATTTTATTGCACTGGAAACAAATTGCTAGCATCTTTATTTCGATTAGGTAACACTAGAGCCTGTCTTTTCCATGATTGACCATTCACTGTAAACTTAATTTGGTCTCTACGATGCATGTTCTTTAAAATCGTACTATTTCAACACAATCGCATTGTCTCCTACTATTCGCTTTTCTGCCCAATTTTTTTCGATACCTACGTTTTTCGAACACATCTGTCACTACTTAGTTATACATATGACAATGCAATTTCAATTATGTTATGCAAAGAGATTAGGAAAGGCAGCCGCAGGGGTTAGAGAAAATGCGATTGCGTTCGAATAGGATTGCGCAAAAAAGAGAATGGGAAAAGTGCGATTGTGAAAAACATCGCACAGACCTAATCTTATTCCTATAAGGAAAGGGTAGTAAATAGACATTGCCTTTCAAAAATAATAATGTCAGTGCGGGGTACTATCGAAATATGGTCGTGTACAAGTCGGGGGCACATCTGGCACCGAATCAATTTATCGTAGAGACGTGATGTTCGTTCGCCGAGCCGAGCCGCGGCCGCGGGCGTCTTACGGTGCGGTGCTCCTTACGTTATTACGTTATTGACCTGAAAACAGTTTTTACCTTATACGTGAAGGACACGTGTGACGTGTATATTATTATGTTACTGTAAACACCCAAACTTCGATAAATCCTAGGATATAACCTAAGATTTACTAAGTGATGTTGGTAAAAGTCCGAATTGTTCTAATTAGGTTTAGGTTTTTATAGGTATTGGATTTTTATGTCAGTCCCGAGTCAAGTTTATGTTTACTTAAGTAACTTTATGTACTTTATTTTATCTGTAGGGCTGTCCCCTTTATGTAAGTAAATAATTTAGGTAAGTATGTATTATATTTTGTTTAGTTTGTTTATTATTTTAGTATATTTAAGTAAATTAAGAACATGATTCTGATAAAAGTCATAAATTAGGATTCACTTTATATACATTATTATTATTATTAATTTCTACACTGTTGTTTGCTAAGTGTTGGTTAAAATATTTAAATATTTGTCCAAAGATAAATCGCTTCACGCTTACATACTGAAAAATATGGACATAACAATGTTATGTCATCCAGGAATGCTTACATTACAAATTATTTAATTTATTAACTTGTTTACTTCCGTATCTTGGATTAGCTTAGCTACCTGTAATTTATGAACTTCACACCACGCCCCCATTCGAACTAATGTACTTTTCTCCTAAACTTAGGGCTGTCGCAGAAAATATATTTTTTTCCTCGTCTTGACATATTTTTTCTATTACCTATAGACGGTGATCAAAATCAATCGTTTTCTTAAATTAATTTTTCTACTATTATTTTAAATAAAAGTTCTTAAAAATTTATCTTAGGTTAATATTGATATTTATTATGTGTTTGTTTGTGTTTGTTACATGGCCATGTTTAAAGTTAAATAAAATCGTCAATCATAAATAATGCAGGTTAGTACCCCATAGGTTTTCATTACCAAAATACTCGAATGCGGATAACAAAAAATACACACCATTATAATATATTTTTTATTCATTTTAATAACTGTATCGGAACCCTTAATTTAGGTTATCCCTTTATTACATCAAGTCCCATGATAACCCGGCTTCGCCCTAGAGAATGTTACGCTTATCTACGTGTAGCCACGATCAAAAAGGCAAATAAACACGTGACGCTTATTCCGTTCCGGATGCGCTGTGCTCAGTCAGCTTCCGGTGCGCGTAGGGCGGAAATATACCGCCCGCGCCGCTGCCTTCGCAGCCTTCAGCGCAGCGGCGGCGTGACGTCGTCGTAAATACAGATAATACACAGCCCAAGAAACAAACGGAGTGTCAGGGACTGACTTAGATAAAATTTAGTTTTTACCTACCTAGCTAAGCAAAGCTTTCGAAAAGGGAGGTTTTACTAAAATCTCTGGCGTCACTAATGTTTGTAGTTAACATTGAGGTGTATTCTTTAGCAGTTATGAAAAGGGCCGAGTTGAAAGGTGATCTATAGAAGTAAATTTCGTTATTTATATAATTATTATCGGTATAGTAACAATTGTAAAATTAACTATCTTTCAGATAGGGCGAAAGTCGGCGAAACACATAATTTAAGATTTATTTACCAATCAATCCGCTAGCACCGCCTAGCAATGGGCAGTGACAGTTTTATGTCCCACGATACAAAATAAACTTTACTACTATGTGCTACTACTGTACATACTATTTGTAGGTATCTGTGTTTTTTATTGTGCAATAAAGAGTAGGTAGTAAAATTAAATTTAAATATTATGCTAGTTAATCAGAAATGGTTGAAAAGCAACTTATTTATTGGCGTACAATTATTTAAAATATGTCCTGTTACATAGAATCATTGATATTAGTAACGTTTATGTCAAAAAACTATATGGACTCTACAAAAGCTGGGAAAAAGGTGTATGGAAAAAAATAAATCTTTTGTGGGAGGTACTTATAAAGGCAACACTTTATTATAAATCCTTCATAGACACCTCTTAGATGCCACAAACCGGAGCAAGTTGTTAGTTTCGCTAACATTGTCGTTTCACTCGTAAAGCAGGGGTTCCGCAAAGCATTTAATGGCTTTTTATGGACCATTGCCATCCCTGGCCGGATTTAGCGTCGCTTGTCAGACGATTTTATCGACTCTCCAATAATCACTCGCCATAGATAATGTTTTCAAAGACAATTACTTACATTGTAGTAAAAACGTGGAACTAATAAGTACTACGTACAACAGTACTTATTAGTTACATGAATAAAAACCATGCGACACACTACCACAGGATTAGAGACGGCCGCCCTATGAATATCTAACGACCTAAAATATCAAATGATCGAACCAAGGGCCGCGAATGATGATGATGACGTTTTCATTAAATTTAATTTAATTAATAGTTATTACAGAATTAGCTCAACCAGCGTAAAATACCAAATAATATCAAAATATATTATGGTTCTGTGTAGTAGAAGGCAACAGGTGAATAAGTAGGTAAATAGCAATAACAGTCGCATTTAGCAGCGAATCAGCGCGTTCTGACACAATGTAATAAATTTACAATACTTAAGGTATGGGGCGGTTGTAGCAAGGTTTGGTTATTGTAGCTGATTAAATCAACACCTCTAGGTATATAGGAAAAGCAGTCACTTCCTATCACCACTCGCAGTGATGGCCATATCCGAACAAATTACAGCATAAGCCGTTGGAAATATTGGCAGCTAACAAATTCCACTTCCTTCAAACAGGCAGAACGAGATTTGTGATTGATTTCCGGCGCATATATTTGCGGTGTCAGGTGTTGAGCGAATGTGCTTCCAACACAAACACTTTTATATTGAGTTCGGATTGATTGATTGTATGTTTAACCTTTTCCAGTCACTTCTGATGAGGAAACGTACTTATTATGCGTTGAATTGCTTACAAACTCAGTTATATTTGTACGCAGTAAGTTAAAGCTTGACTTATTGGCGTGATCCGGTACGAGGGATCAAATACAAGATGAAGAATCACATGAGGTGGAATACTAACATTGCCCTAATAAACAAAAGATCACCTTCACATCAGTGCGTTCGACCAGTCATTAGTTCATAGGTATTAACATAATTACTACCTAATTAAACACTTTAGATAGTGTTATCCGGCTTTTACGCATTAAATTCGTCTAAACTTGGCATTATATTAAATAGTACTAAGTTAAATTATTTTAAACTACTAAACTCTGAAACAATTGCAAATAGTAAATATCATTCCAACAAACTAACACAAGGTTGGATACTTGAACATCATTTATATCCATTTACACGCGTTTAATATCAGCTTAGGCATATTGCCATGACAAGGGATGGTATGCTTTATACAGCAGGCTTTAATCGTGGAAGGCTTATTGCTAATTAAACTGCAGTTTACGGCGGCCTTCCCGTTATTGTCCATTGTTGTAATACCTCCTTTGTACCACCCTCATAAGGTGATTAGGATTAATAGAAAACGAACACCTGAAAGGTCTGTATTTACTGTAAAATCGTAGTTGTATTTACGTTGAAACTATAGGGAATGCAATCTCGCAGCAAAAAGCAATCTCGTTATTTGCAAGATTTAAAAATATCTCGATTGTCTCGAAAAAGATCGCCAGATCTCGGTTTAGCGAGATAACTTTGTTCTGTTGCTTATGCGCCTAATGTGTTATGTATAAAGTTGTCTGTCCTCAGTGGGGTTCAAACCTAGATCCACCTCTGCTCAAGACTACATACCAATCCTCTAAGCTAACGAGACCGGTAGTACAGTCAACAAAACAAAAAAGATAGCGCTGTACTGTGCCTGCTTACCTATCTCTTTTGTTGAATATACAAATGGTCCATAGTTGTACCGTTGCTGTATCACCAGTTGAACAACTATTAATAATCCTCTGTGGTTACTCTACTGATTCGGATGCGTCATAAATATGTCTGTAAATTTAAGGCATTTCAAACTTCTGCCGCCCAAGTAAAGTAGTGCAAGTGTCCGTTGCAAGCTAGCAATTTATTGCTTCACGTGAATATGTAATCAGAGTTACATTTGCAGCGCAATGCCCCGTGGAATATTCAAAGCTTAATTCTGCGAATGCGTGCCTGTCTGGCGTAACGTGTCTCGTATAATAGTGTATACTGACGAGACTCCAATTCGGAAGTTGCTTCTGCAATAGTTGGAACTAGTCGTTACGCTAATTCCAGCCTTGCTTAATACCTATGTCGTAACGTATTTTGTCTACTCCCGTATTGAAATTTCCTTGATACGAAATCATAATTGAAAAGGCACCCGTTTCGTCATGCTTTCAACAAACTAAAATGTAGTTTTCGATACAAAATCTTTTCCTTTCCCCATTTTTGTACTATATTGAAACTGTTTTTAGTCGTAGATCAATTAATGTGTGTAGGAACTATTTCACAAAAGATATTTCAACACGAGTGTTAGTTTGTGAAACGAGGATAGCGAGTATAACCATATTTGTGAAACAGTTGCAGAAAAATAATGATTTTCACATTTTCACCTTTAAACAGCAGTATTACTTAATTTTCCTGTCCTATTTCCGTCCCAAAGAACAGGAAAAATTCTAAATGGGATTTAACGATTGTATGTCGACTGTATGAAATAAGTATTATTTTAATAATACTTGTTTAAACCAGCTGGATGGTAAGTCCCTATATAAGAAACCGAATAAAATAATCATATAATAATGCTTGGGGCAGGGCTTACGTCCATAATACTGAAAATCTAAAATATGAAGCATTTCTACAAAGTACAGAGGTAGTTATAAGCTTGTATAAATAAAATAGATAAAATAGATAAATGTAGTTATCAATCTTTAACAACATTCCCGTGACTTTATACTCGATGTACTCCGTCGTTATAAGCACGCTACAAACCATTGAGCTCACTATCCCAGCACATACTAGGATAACATTTTATAGGGGATGCTGGCTGTTATTTTTATACAGGGAGAGCCCCGAGTGGTCCACAAATCAAGATAACAAGCAACGATAGACGTCAGAGAGATATATTTACGTAGGTAGATATCTCACTACATTTATTTTTTCTACAATTTGTAACAGCTGAAAGCGAAGATGCGTTTATGCAAACGACATTGTGCCATGCATTGCATGTTTTTATTCTGATCATTAAAACGCGAACCAAATTCTCAAAAAAAATGCGATTAGTTACAATCATTCTACAAAATGTACTTAGTCACCTGTAATAATGCAATGAAAGAGTCCAATGAAAAACTTTTCATACCACTAGATTTGTTTAATGTTCATCTAATTACTAAACTTAATTAAGCGTTTCAAACCTGTTAGCCGAACGCACGCCGCCGTCCATTTTCCCTCCTCTGCAGCCGCACAATACAAGTTAGGGTTGGCATTTAAAAAATTAAACAAAATTCAAAATTAAGTTTTTTATTGATATGTAGGTACATTGATAAGACTCGCCTACCTCGTTAATTATTGGAGGTGACTAAACTGAAAGTCTACAAAACTGACCAAGCTCCACTATAACTCATGCCTCCACTGTGCAGAGTCTAGGTAGGAATAGTATCTCCCTACAAAGCCAATAAAATACCTACCAGAGAGGAAAAAGACAAAATAAATCTCAATATCATTTTCCTATCATTGAAATCTATTTGCTTTCCTTTCCCGTTTAGTAACAAAACAATCGAAAAGCCCTACGGCAATAAAGCCTGTTTGGTTTATAAACAACAGCCTAACTTTCCCCCTATTTATCATGAGCTATAAACAAAATAGCCAAGTCTGTCAGTCAGGCGCGATTTCGATGGCGCAGCGCATCGAAGGAAAATTAATCGGAGGAACTTAACTCATTCTTCAAAGGAGCGCCCCTGTTCGCGCACTATCAGGCACTGACTTAGGTTGTTGACTGGGGGGCCCGGGCCAGATAAATTACAGAGAAATTAATATCTGGAAGTTTTCGAAATTATAGTACCTACCTAACCTACCTACAACACGTCATAGTCAGCGTGTCGTATATGTACACGAGTCAGGGTCATGTTATTGATAAAGTCCGGACGCGGAGCATGAAGAATTTCATACAACGACCCTCATCACTTGTCCTTGTCATTCGCGAATAAACATATTGCCGTCGCTCTCACACAGGTGTAATGCACTGCACCTGTGAGAGCAATATGTTTTCTCGTGAGTGACAAGTAATTGCCAATATAATATAATTAATCTATAGTTGTACAAGGCGATGAGGGTCGTTGTACGAAAATCTTCCTGCTCCGCGTCCGGACTTTGCTGTAATTTTGCTAGGATTGACTGCCATTAACACAAAATTTATCTAATCTTTATTCTAGCTATACTAATATAATAAAGCGAGTATGTTTTTTGTTCGTTTTAGTTTCTTTTCTTTTCAAAGTTAGCTTTTCACTGTCACTGGAAGGAATCTTGACAAGGTGCATACTAGTTATTTCCACAAAATTTACGTAACGCTCTAAATCTTCATTTGGTTGAATACATTTAATCAATTCATTTGTACCAGGTATACACGTCGAAATAATCAGATCGTATAAAAACTTATAATCGTTGAACATCTTTTAGCAACCTTGAAATGAAATTCTTGTATGGCTCCCTAACCACGTGCCTGCTCATTCTATCGTGATTAACTCCCGAATAAGGAAATTCATCCAAAGAACAAGTTTATTACTTTCAAGTTTCTCGTGAATGCGAGGTCGCTGGGACTCCAGTCGCACAATGGGCCCAATTACAGAAAATCGTAAAGATTCGGAAATTTCTCCGGTTTTTATCGGTTTTCCGTTTCGTAATCTTGTTTTCAAGTTTGAAGGGGTTCATTTGATGCATGGTCTGAGCATGCAAATTATCGAGGAGTGATGGACAACTATGCCGAAATTCAAGCGTATATCGTACGTTTTTTTCTTCAATATTTCATGCACCCCAATAGCATGCCGAAAATCTGACAGGCCACACTCTAAAAGGGATAGATTAATGAGTTGATTAGAGACTTACATCTTAGCAATATTTTTAATTAAATAAACAACTAATAAATGAATTCCCACGTACATTATTTTTACCATTCAAAGAAATGTTTTTCGTTATTGGTACGTACCTATATAATACCAGAAAACTGGACTTGAACCTTTATAAGCCTGTTTTGGGTCCCCGAGATTGCATTATACCCCGCTCGTTTAGTTGACGATTGTCGTAAGCACCGCTGATTCAATGGAGCTTTGTTTTACGAGAACACTGCCACTGCAGCTATTTGTCAAAAGATTCAACTCAAGTGTTATACATTAGCTATAGGTACCTATCTCTACATTCTTTGTATATAGCGTCAGATCTTAAAATTTGTCAGGTGATCTCGAAATCTTTTGTATTATAGCGATTATAGCAGCATCATCTGTTTCTCCAACTCGTCTTAGACTAGGGCATTCCATTATCATCCATCTATAATGTTTAGTCTGGAACGAAGGTATATTTCACACAACTTTTTTAGTTTATATTTCGTGGATTTAAGACTAGGTTATCTATTACCCATCCGATTTCGTTAACACTTGCCCTCACATTGCAAAACATTTCCCATTTGTACCCATTCTATATTATAATGTCAACCGGTATGCACCGTATCCAATCTATTCCAATACTGAATCCGATGAATACTGATACTGGATAGAAAACGTATTTACCGAATCAAAATATTCAATTTAAAATTCATTTCGCTCAAATGCATACCATTACGTAAGGTAAAAGAAAACTGCTTGTATATGCAAAAACTCTTTATGCACTTCAAGGGTTCCACCCCGCTGTTGAGCGTAGAACCACAGAATGCGATGGAGGAATTGAAAATAGAGCCCTTGTTATTTCGAGTACATGTGGAGTGGAATACAAAGGGGGAACATTGTCTCTGCTTCCTCGTTATGTGCCGCTTCAGACGTTCTGATAACAAACCGCGGGTTAAGCACGACGACGCGAGTAAAGAATTCGTCGAATTCGTCGATCGAATCAGATAAAAGTCTATAGTTACTCGTATTTAACTTTTTCTTAGATGAAAGATTAGCTTTTTCCTGCTCATCCGAAAATGTGGACGATTTTGTCCATGTCGAATAATTTTACAAAAATCATCACGGTCTGTTCTTTATTACGTATCTAGAGGATTGATTCGACAACCTTTCTCTTAAAATAATAATTTATAATGATAAAAAATTGATTAATAATAATGATTTATTCTAAATAATAGTTCTTCAAACTTTTGTAGTTTCAAGGTGTCTATCATACTTATCTGTATTACATTAAACGTTTATCTATCTATCCGCCCTATTATCGAACGAATTTTGTCGTAAGTAGGATAAATATAGTTTCTTTAATAAAAGTTCTTATGATATTAAAATCGTCTGTCTATCGTCCATCTCAGGCTCGAAGCCTATTAAGTAAAACTTATACAAGTACAGATTTTTAAACTAATTACGCTATTGCTATTAAAAATCATTTGAAACTACAAAAGCTTTAATATTTTTACAGATTTCGGTTTAATCTATAGACCATAATTATAAAAAGAATAGTATGATATACGAGTACTTATACACGTAAACTTATTCACAGACAGAATAGTCAAATAAAGCGGGATATTAGACGTGACCTAATCAAAGCTCTGTTTAATTGAGCTTAGACACATAGAATCTGCTTCATACTTAGATTTAGGGCCGTCACAGGTCCGGACTCTCACGGATTTGTCTTTGTATTGGCAACATTCGAGATGAAAAATAACTCAGAGGGCAAAGGGGGCGAACATATAGATAGATTGTAAAGAAAATACCTATTTGATATTTTGGATACATATTCATATTGTTAAAAAAATTAACCTAAAAAATGTTAAATCACTTTATAATCACCAATTCAAGCAACGCTAGATTAAGACCAAACATGCCTAAGGGATGTCTTTAGCTTTAATTTAAAGAAGACAGACAACCCTATTCGTTATCCAGTTCCAAACTTAATAACTATGTTCTGTTATTGTCAAATTATGGCGCAATGGAAGTGGCGGATGTGGAAAGCGGTTTAATAATTATTATCAATTTTCATAATGAAGAAGCACTTATAGGTACACACTTACTACGTAATTATGTATAATACCTACCCAATAGAAAGTAACGCCATCGACATTTTTACAAAGATCCAAAGTGTACTCATGTCTCAAGCGATTGATAAAATCATAAAGGTAGGTATTTCTAGGAAAGCGGCTCGTTGCGTCCCATCGCTACCGCTCCAGAGTGGACCAACATAATGAAAATCATGTCAATAACCACTACACTTTCCACTTCATTTCAGCCAATATAATTTTATTCGTCCTATCCGTCTACCAAGTTGAATAGATTGATGAATGCACCCACCAACAATAGCTCCGACACACCGACGAGAGCATTATTGTGAAGTCAAATAACGCTCACGAGGAGCGTATAAATCATTATCACTCCCCGTCTCCTCCGCAAGTCGACAGCGACGGGAAATTGCATCCTTGTACCGCAAACGCTTAATTTATTAATTTGTCTGTCTCGTAGTAGGGGACTCGGCTTTGTGTGAGATTGTTGAGATAATGTAAAGGAGTGTGTTCTGACACGAGTGCTTGAAAATCGCACCGCGCTGCTGCTGTTAGCAAAAATCCTATTTAGTGTCTGTCTAGGCACCTAGCATAAAATAAACTACATTATTATTATTGTTTAATATGTTAGGGGCATTCAGTGTCAAATATTTTGGAACGTATTGCATGTCATTGTAGACTTGTAATGCGTCAATGGCGTCGGGGATAAAACGCGGCCTATCATGTCCAAAGGGCCAAAGTTCCCGGCTGGGCCAATGGATTTTCTCTTGAAACTTAAGTACATTTACTGACTGCTGTCAAACGGTGAAGGAAAACATCGTGAATAAACCTGCATATGCAGAAAACTGTTCTTCCAAAATGTTTTGCCGAAAGTTTTCCCTTTTATGAAACACAAAATTTCAAAAGTTGTTTGCTCCTGTAGTCTGTCACTACGGTCACTACGAACGAATACGATGCGTGTATTTCTTACTTAGATTATGTATGAATATGTATTTATGTATGTATTTATTGTGTATTCTGCCTGATCTGCTTTATTTATAACGTCTGTCAAAAATCATATCAATTTTGGGCTTTTCATTTTTATCACATTAATGCCCAAGTCACGTTTTGTCAAAACGTACTGTCGAATTTTGTCCAAATCACAGATATGTCAAAAATTTATTTTGTCCAAGTTGCAATTACCTTCACGTCGCAATTAGTCCAAATCGCATAATCGTCCAAGTCGCAATCGTCCAAACTTCCTATTTTTCAATTTGACTACATAATCGTTTTTAATATGATTTACTGTAGAAAATTGATTTCGCAATCATTTTGCATTGGTCAAAACGTCAAACGGCTGTCCCGTATTCCAACTGATAAGTTCTCAAACACGATCATCACAGCTTTGTCCTCCATAACCCTCGCGACGAAAGGTCCTAAAATGAATTATGGAATCAAGGAATCAATTTATTACATGAATTCAGAATTGTCCGTTGGCCGGTACAAGCGAGCGGCCGCAATCCGTCAATGTCCGAAGTAAAGCCCCTTAAATGCGTTCTTAAATACGCCACACGGCGTCCACGCCCAAAGCGCTGTCCACTTTGATGATGCTTCCGACGATCAATACCACCCCCTGTACATAGAAACCTATAGGTAAAAAAGTGTGTGAAGTGTGTGTAGAGCAAATAAGACTGGGGTTCCTTTAAAGAGTTTGCAAAAAAACTGGATTACCTATTGTTTTAGCCTGAGAGAATATGAGAACAGTTTTGATGCACATTTTTTGGAATATAAAGTGTGGTCTGACGCGATTGAGAGTCAGCGCTTATTGGCAACAACTATGGGAATAAAGAAACTGAAAGATCCTAAGTAGGTAGTTCGAATGAAGCACGAGTAGACTATTATGGTTTCACTAATTGTCTGTCTGCCTGATCCTCAAAATATGTATTTCCCTATGAGGCTGGCATGGACAAGAATGGTCCAAAGCCTCATAAAACTTTTTTTTTTTTTAAATTATACCTAGGTGCCTACTCATTGATATATTTAAAGCTCTTTATAGGTACTCTCCTCAAGTAGATAAAAATGAAGAAGCAGACGGAATAACTCAGCCGCCTGTTTGCTTATAGGATTTCAGTTTTCCACGGAACCTTGAAAAGTTACATGGAATTCGGTGGAAACCTTTTAGTCGCATGAAACGAACTTCCTTTCTAGAAAGTAGACGGGATGTCCTGTTCGTCTATAAAACGAATATCTTTTATCTATTCCGTTTCTACACTGTTTTGTGTACTCAGCTTTAAAACTATTGTTTAAAATTACATTGAATAAACAATTATACGAAATTCATCATAGGTACCTTCTTATATTCCTGGTAAGAGTGCAAATTGCCATACAGTGCTCCTATGCAGAACCAACCGGTGACGGGCAGCGGATAACAAAAATATTTTTAGTAATAAAATTATAACACTGCAAAAGAATAATGAAGAAAAAATACGGTGTCTAATAGTTACTCGCGTGTAATCCAAAGGTGGGGTATTATGTGCAAGAAATGAGCAAATAAATCAATTACACACCGACGCGGCAGGCGGCGCCGCGGGAAATAATTGGATTTGCACTGAATCGCCCAGGGGGACGATCGGCTCCCGCTCTATTGTCTAACATTCCTCAATTACACGGAAAAACTGTGTTGGAACTCACGGAACCCTCGCAACGTGATTACGTAACACATGACTTCTGATTTATTCCGGACACTTGCCTTCTCATAAACTTTTTGAAAGAGTTCTCTTTGTGACATACATTATTTTGAAAAACTCAAATATTGAAGTAAGATCTTCAAATCACGTATCACGTAGCATATATACAAATTCCTTGCATTAAACATTATAATAAACGTACGTAAATAAAAATGACAAGCTTATGTTTACTCATTGATAAATAATTAATGGCATAAAATTGAAAGAAAATGATACTGGTGGCTCAAACCGAAATCATAGTAGATTTTTGGTGAGTTCGGGTTCGTGGACTTCCCTTGTAAGTCGGCCGAGAGAGAGTTGCGCAAAGAGGTATCAAGAGAGCTATATGCTTGGAATCTCCCAGCACGACCGCAAGAGGAACGATTGGATGAAAGGCGAAGATGTGAGATGTGGTCACCACCATAGCGGAATGCACCATATCGCCCAAGTAGACCGTTTCGAAAGGTGCTGTTAAGAAGCTCAAAAATTCCAGGGCAAAAAATGTGTAATGTATTACGAATAATGTCGTTACTAAAACCACATAACACGAAAAAAGCTCGCTACGCTCAAGTACGCCCCTCTATTATTTCTGTGACTAAAACAGTGGTGAAACAAATATGGCCTACAGCGTTGATACTACTCTATGTGCCTGTTTTCTATTGTTTGTATCTTATCTACTAGATATACTTCTTGTACAATTCTAACAAAATCAGTCAAGAAGAACTAACCAATTCCTTCGTAATCCGTAAAGCTATTTAATTAAAACTGGAACAAGTTAGTCATAAAACTAAGCCCGAAATCTTTGTCGCCGCCCGAGCCTCGAAATTGCTCGGCAACTCGTCGCTAACTTATACCTACTCTCGTTAACTAACAAGTGTAAAAGTTTTAACTACACTCTACAACACGATTATAGGGACTCGAGATATTACACTTTACATAACTAAAGTTAGCCACCTAACTATTATCTGAAGTTTAACAATACTCGTATTAGTTCAATAAACTAATCTTGTATGAAGTGGTCTGTACCAAACATTAATAAATAAATACATTCAATAATATTATCATCTATACTATCATAAAATTGTAACGGGAGTATTTCTGTACATTGAAGGGATTTAAAAAAACTGGCTTAAATATTTCTTGTCTGTCTGTTTGTATCCGCATCACGCTAAACTAGTGGTTCGATTTCAACCGGGTTATTTTGTTTGAAAGCATGGAATCTGACTTAAAATTTGGTGTACTTGGATTTTTAAAATTCCAACCCTAAAGGGGGGAAAAGGGATGTTAAGGTTTGTACGGGAACAAAAATTTACAATGCCGCGGGAAACAAATAGTGAATAACATAAACGATATTTTTTATTGCGAATGAAGTCGCGGGGCATAAGTTAGTTACTTATATTTACATAAACTTTATCATCCAGCTTATACAATATAAATGAATAAGTATAATCATTACGTTTGTAACGTCTGTCATCTACTCGTATAAGAATAGGTGTAGGTATACCTACATAAGTATTTTGATTTTTATTAGAAAGTTATCTAATGAAGACGATGTTAGATAATTGTAGCTTATTTTGTAATTTTATTAATACTAATTTTAAACATACTTCACGACAATGAAAAACTAAGAGAAACCGGTGATACCAACTTAGTAAAAATATACACGTATTAAGGTGCACCATGCCCTCAGACTTTGCAGTGCAGCAAGAGTACAGTTTGCATAGGAATTAGGACCTGATCCTGAGTACACCGCATTTTAAATGCAAATTATTTGTGAAAGTGCAATCGCAAATTGGGCCATTATGTAAATAACTGACGTAGCACCTAATTGTAGAGTGCAAGATATAAGAGAAGCTAATTTGGTGTATTGTGTTTTAGAAGATTTCGCAAGTTGACATAAAATTGTTGTAAAAGTTATCTTGGGTAGCCTGAACCTCACAGATAAAAGTATAATTTGATCTCATACAAAACTACGTGTTGTGGGTTTTGTTTAAAAATAACAACCAATACGTTTGGTTCTTGATTATAATGTAACGATTTAATGTAGGTATATAATAAATAACATTGCTTAATTGAGGAGACCCTATGTTTAGTTAGATGAAGTCATAAAAACTGCAACAGTACCTATTATTCTAAAACTACATAACATGCAGACAATTTGTAACTATGTACTTAACTCGATATCATTTCTTACAACAAATGAAAGGATTGATGATATTTTTGCGGATTTACTTCAAATCTTGACCTAAAAAACATGGCGGCTGCGTGCATGACTGCATGACGTGGTTCACAACACAACACGGACGGACTCGTCGGGCTAACTGAAAATTGCGGCAACGGGGCATGTCGGCCAAACGAACTGTGAAAATAATGGCCGTCGAGCAGAGCGTCTTAAATCGACTAATGCACTCAGCGCTTGCTCCGTGACTTACCGACGGGAAATTATGGGACTTTCCGACATATTTTACTAGTCAATTTATGAAAGACTTCTAGATTTACATTATTTTGTTTTTGTTATTACATACATTTTGTAAAATTATCGGTACAGTCACACCGGACAACTTTCTCTCTCACAATCGACTTAACTTAGGTTAAGTTACTTATTAAAAATCCTTTACTTTCTTTGTATCGACTATTTCGACTCCAATTAGTGTAAATCAATCGGTTTTCATCAAAAACGTGTTATTTTTTGTCACGAATACAAAGTTTCTTCACAAACTTCATTCCTATAGAAAGTAAAAACGACTCTTATAGTTACCTACCTGTCTCAATGGATGGAACCTCATAATATCTACTGTACAAAGAGTTAGGCTAAGTTGTACCCACTAGCTCATAGATCACGGTGTTGGCCAACAAACTATTTCCTCAGTGAAAACACTCCGGAAATTAAAACCAGTGAAAACTCCCTTGTCGAGAGAAAGGGATTTAATTTAAAATTTGTTTTGTGGTATAAACTTGTTTTGTGCTTACACTGAACCTTTCCCCTAGATGATATGATTTTTAAGTAAGTTGCAACATTTATATAAGCACTTATATGTATCTACAACTACATAAACAATAAAATAAAGTAGAACCTGTATGTAAACGAAAGGTGTAACATAGTTACCCGACAACCTGAGGTCACAAATTCTACTCATCATCTTAAATTATGTCACAGAATTATAATAGTTACTAATATGTCTACTTGGATCGCATTGAACAAAGAGTTGTCGAATATTAGTGTACCTATACGAACCTTTATTTCACAGTATTTCATCACTATACTTCTCTAATAATGGTGTCTCAACACCATTAAGACAAACATTATTAATAATGATATTTATAAAACGTATCACTCCATAAACTTAAGATAAGGAGCTGTATATAAGAGCATTTAAACTGAGAAGACCTCGAACACGCTAATAAGCTTGGTTATCAGTGCATTCGTTACATAATAAGTACAAATCGGTAAGTCATATCAGTTTACTTTGACTATCAGAGAGAAATAGACCTACGTTACAGTTAAATAAGTGTACATATAATTCCATTAGTAAACTATAAGTTTGAGTGTAAAGTGAGGCAATTTTAAAGTTCTTCTGCCGGGAAAAAGTGAATTTAAGATTCATATTTCTCTTCACGTATTCTTCTAGGTAGGTAAGTAGAACAAAACATACTATACATATGGTATGCATCAAATAAAATGCAAGGATTATTTGTAAAACCAATCTTACTGGGATTAAAAGGTAATCTATACTAACAATAAAGAGGTAAAGTTTGTATGGTTACATGGTTGTGTGTTTGAAGTAACCTTTGTAACTACTGAACCGATTTCAATAATTTTTTCGCTGTTGGATAGGTAATAATACTCTCTGTGTTAATATGAGCTATTTGGTATTGGGTTTATA
Source organism: Metalampra italica (assembly GCA_949699065.1). Taxonomy (NCBI): domain Eukaryota; kingdom Metazoa; phylum Arthropoda; class Insecta; order Lepidoptera; family Oecophoridae; genus Metalampra; species Metalampra italica. Next base: position 6,007,923 of record OX452983.1, read on the forward strand.
GTTCTCAGAGACAGTCAGTTTCTCAGAGACGTGGAGGGAAGAGGGTGGGACGGAAAGGGAAAAGTCTGTGTAGTCTTTTAACGTGAATGAAGTCGCGGGGCGTTTGCTAGTCTATGTATAATATCGTCACATGAATCGTTGATAATTTATACCATCTGTGTGCCGTCATCCATCGCACTCAGTGTACAGATATTCATTTCATGTTCATACTAGAATTCTTCCCCGTTTACATTACTATCCTTTCAGTCAAATTCTTATCTTACTAATACGTAGACTCAGTTATAAATATTTTATTATAATTCTTACTTAGTTTTCTAAATGCTTAAATAAATCTTAATTGAGCAATTGTAAATTAAATAATGCGACCTTTTCCTCGAAAATATACCAGTTAAAATTAAATCACACAACGTGAGGCACTGACTGGCTAAATCTTTCGGTATTTTACAGGATAATTTGGAGAATGTGCTCAGGAATTGCACGCATTAATTTCCGTATCCCCTTTCCATCACGGGGCTACCAGCCGCGGTGCGGAATTGCATCCTTATAAAGCGAAACGCTCGTGCAAATGGATCTACAACCATTTACAGGATGCGTTTCGCTTTATCATTTAAGCTGTGGTGCTAAGTAAATGACATCTTTCCTGACTTCTGTGTTTCCGGGCTAACGCAGATTCTACATTAGGTCATATATTTTATCACGTTAGACAAGGGGACTTACTTTTATTAGGTTTTTCACAAGAAATTATTGACTTACAAATAAAATCAATAACCAATGTAATAAAAATACATAAATGAAACAGTGTGTCGTCGTTATCAAAACCTGCATTTTCTAGTTGTTGAAATTCAAGAAAAGCAACCAGCTAGTATAAATATTTATCAGCGGCGTTTTACGGTTGGCCCGTCGAGAAAATGACACTCCAGCCGCCGTTTCTGCGTGTTATTTGCCAACTCGGCGCAGTCTCGGAAGATCACGTCTAACCTCGCCTCGCCTTGCTTCGCCTCTTTGTCCGCCGGGATAACATCGACTGTTGCGGACGGAATCGAATCAATTTGTCGAAGCAACATTGAGCTTGTTCAATCTTCGTCACTCGTCTCAATCTTGGTTCAGAAACTATTTCAGACTAGGTAGCAGTTTTTCTCAATAATGAGGGGGTTGTCACTGGTGGGAATATTCCTCAAGAGATGATGCCAGTTCTGTGTGTACAGAGCATGCAACTATCATCACAAGTACACAAATACTGTGACGACGACCGACACTATCTCTTTTCATTGTCACCAATTTTTTCGAAAAATATCACGTTTTTACATATTTTACTATGGTCTTAAAATGTATATTCCCTAAATCTTTCACCTATAGAAATTGCATTCATTGCCTCAATCACATAGTTATTCTCTCACTGCTTACACTGTTTACTCAGCGACCTTACGTATAAAATTGCCTGAAACTGCCGGTTTTTTCTTCTTCAGGTATTCTTGAAAAAAAAACTATTTATATATTTCCTGTTCTCCAGATATCCATAATTTTGAAGTAATTCGTCTATAGACGCAACTTTATCTGACGCAGAAGTGTTATATCACACACTCGTCTCACATGACCTGAACTCCTGACCTCCTTTATCGATCTCTCTTACAGTAACCATAAAATCGTAGCAGCATATAATAGTTGCTAAATTGGCATGTAGAAACAATTGTCAAACCACGGTATGGGCTTACCAGGAACGATAGCAGCCGGAACGAATATGAGGCAGGCAATACTGGCAGCACGGGCAACTAGTGTTGATGAACTATCGATAGTTTCACTATCGAAGTCGACCTCCTAAATCAGGCACAATACCGGGCCAATAAATAAATTATCAAAATTATGACCAAGAACCAACCAAGAACTATCGATGTTCGTGAATTTTCGATAGTATTGCACATAATACTATTGATAGTGCCTGTATACTCGTGACACAGAATAACCACTTCCCTGAAAGAGTGGGTAGGTATGAATGGTGAGATTTGTTTTATAGTACGTTTTATAATCGTTACAGTATTTTACAGTGTCATTGACCCCGATCAGCTGGTTAGGGTAGAATTTTTTAAATTAAGTATGTTAAACGTTGACGAGCTGTAATTTGAAAACGGTTGAAAATATTAACATAGGTAGGTACTTAAATACTTATTTTAGAAAAAAAAATTGTGTAGAATAGAATCTGACATTAGTAGTAACTAGTTTTCGAGGTCACAATTTTATTGTATCGATTTTTATTGTAGCGATATCCATTCGCTGGCAACACTACTAGCTACTACTGGCAAGCGACGCACGCCCCGGGGCGAAACTCTCTTGCCAAATGTGCCATCCGATAGCGCCAAAACATTGTAGCAAATTTACAACCACGCTATTAGCACTAAATCTAAACATTAACCCGATTCCGGTAACCAAACTTCACGTTTCTCGCTCCAAATATATCGGTCACACCGAGGATATTTTCACTCGACACTCACTTGGGTTTGGCGCTCGTCCGAGTACATATAAACATGTAATTTAAATATTTAATATGAAAATACACAAATGTCTACCTCAGCGTTATAAAGGAACATACACAGCGGTCGTAAATGTACATGTTTTATTATAATTAGGTAAGTACGTACTCACTTAGTGTAATGAGGAGAAAATCAATTAATCCTAATGTTTATTTAATGTGAAGCACTTAACTTTATAATTACACTAAATACCAATTTGAACTCATTTTTAGGGTTAAGTGCCTCAGAAGGAAGTAATGGAATCCTTATACTGTCATTATTTTCCGTCCATCTGTCTGTCCGTCTATCCGCCTGTCAAGACTCCTTTTCTGTCAGAAGGTTTTAGTAGAGGTACCAAGTTGAAATTAATATCAAATACTAGCGCATACTAGGTCTATAGAGAGCGTCAGTGGCGTCGTGAGGAAGAAGCGGCCTATCATGTCGAAAGGTCTCAGCTCGACCCCCGGTCGGACCATGTACCAATGGTTTTTTTTTTCAGTCGACACCAAGATGTCTACTATCAACTTGACAGTGGCAGCGCCAGTGATCCAGGACCGCCAGTTCACGAAGCCCCTGTTGTGTGGCCCGGGGCCGTGCGACGTTTGGCCCTCCGTCGCCGAGGCCCTCGCCAGGCCCGTTCTCTCGCCTATATGCGATGAGCTGTTTAATGTAAGTTTTATTCCATCAACTTCAAAAAAGGAGGAGGTTCTCAATTCGACTATATGTTATTTTTTTGTTTGTGTGTGTTTCTTTTTATTTGTTGATTATAGGTTATATTTCGAGGGGGATCCCATTTTAATTGAAAAGAAATATTTCACCTGTATGAGTAGAAAATAATAAAAAATTAGGGGATGAATAAGAGCGGTCGTATGAGTATCTTACTCTAACGACTAACTACTTAAGTACCTGCTTGTTAATTTTATACTTGCTAGAAACAGTCACGAAATGCGAAAATAATAAAAAAATGCCATTTCATTAAGTAGGTGAGGAAAAATTAAGGAATGGAAAGTGTCCATAAGATATTACCATTACCAGCCCTAAGACTTTGACCAACAGTGGACGTCTTCCGGCTGATATGATGATGATGATGAAATTTCAGGTGATGGACGACATCCGAGCCGGTCTCCAGTACATGTTCCAGACCCGCAGCAAGCTGGTGCTGGCCACGAGCGGCTCCGGGCACACCGGCATGGAAGCCGTAATCAGCAATCTGGTCGCTCCCAAACAGAAGCTCCTCTTAGCGTCCAGGGGCATATGGGAAGACAGGGCTTTCAGCATGGCTACTAGATACGGTAAGATGATGATCATGAATGACAAATATCATGTACCTTTCATTACCGGTCGTCGTGGAGATCCTTGGGGAGGCCTTTGTCCAGCAGTGGACAAAGGATGATGATGATGATGAACTTTCATTATTAACCGCTTGTTAGTGATTTGGTCGATCGACTCGAGGGTCAGAGGTTTTGGGGTCGGTTCCAGGGTAAAAAAAAGGGCAACTTTATAGGTAAGGACCAGCCTTTTCCAGCCTTCTGGGCACGCTTCCAGCGGTGGGGAGCCTCGGGCGGTTTTTTATTTATAATTTATTTTTAAGTAGGGAGTAAAAACTATTTGAATAGGTTTTTTAAATATAATAGGTAAGCAATTTACAAATTTAATGAGATGGTAAGGACCTAACATTTGGGAATTGTCCTATCTCGTATACCCATAATATGTGTACCTACTCATATGCAATAAAATGATTTGACTTTGATTTCGTGACCACAGCCAGTGTAGCGTGATCGGAACGCAGGGCAAACGTAATCAAAAATATTTGCGTACCATAACATATAAATATAGGGACATACAAAGCGCGATAGTCTAAAATGTAAAATACCTAACGTTGCAGGAATCAAGCCTGTGGTAACCCGGATCCCCTTCAACGAAACCTTCGATCTGGGACAGCTGGAACACGCGTTGAAGCGCGTGCGGCCAGCAGCACTCTTCGTCACGCACGGAGACTCCTCTACAGGCACAGTGCAGAACCTTAAAGGCGTTGGGGACCTGTGCCACAAGTGGGTACCACTTAGTCTTTAGAATATCGGAGGGTATTAAATAAATAAGCATCAACATAATACCTTAAAAACCAACCACACGAGCTTCGTTTGGAAGATCCCCGATCCGGTGCGTTTTTAGTAAAACATAATTGTTGGTGCAAAAATTGTTTGTAGCGATAGCGCAGCCAGTGTTATGGGCACTTTTGAACCACTGCGACACGGAGCGGGTTTTTTGAAACCTACATCTATAGGTTAAATTCGGTAATACGCCCCACTTCACAAAACGCCCCACTCACCTAGCACGCACACTAACAAAGCTACGCAGCACACGAATTCAAACGCATGTAGCCATCAGTCGCCCGCCAAATTGTCTACTACGTGCGTTTGTATTCGTGTGCTGCGTAGCTTTGTTAGTGTGCGTGCTAGGTGAGTGGGGTGTTTTGTCAAGTGGGGCGTGTTACCGAGTTTTACCCTACTTGTTTAATTTTTTTATTAGGTTTTAATTATAATGAAAATAAAAACACACGATAAACTTCGTTGGTATTTAAATAACATCCACTCTATAATATCTTCTCTACCTCCTATACCATAACTACGTCTATTAAATTAATGAAAACTTTAAGAGTAAACGCGTGCGCTTAGGTATACGTTTTCAAATTCACCTTGCGGTAAAACTATTTGAGGTGAGCTCTCAGCGCTCTGAAAAGGAAGCGAACTTCAGCAGAAAAACTATTTGATTTTCCGAGGACACGGGAAACCGAACAATTTAATTACATTCGCCGTCTCTCTCCCTCACATGATTTGACTCTTCGCCCGTCTTAGAATACCTACGTTCAAGTTGAAAACTCTTTTAATTGCATCCAGTCAAGGAGTCTGCAATTAGCATGCAGCGGAAATTACCGCTGCGGCACAAGATAAAACCGCTTTTATAGCACTAAGTTTTCTAAATAATTACGTTGCCATGTCTTCAGTACTTAACTAATCTAACTATAGCTAGGGTATGTATTTTAATATCTTTTACAATCTAGACGTTTGGTCCCGGTCTGGTATATATTATAACGAGACCTACTTATATCCAGCACTGGACATCGGTAGACTGATATGAGGATAGTGATGTTTTTCATAGTTTGTATTGTAATGATATGCTAGTTATGTAAAAGTATGTGCAAAGAAGCGGAGTTTTTCAAAATGGCGGATAGGTATTTAGTGTAAGTGTAAGTAATCTTGTATTTTAAAAAATTTCAGGTGTCGGACTAATAAGACATTTAACATTGCAATTCTTTTGGAAAATTCAAATACAAGCTACTTTTGATGCTGACTGTATAGTATCTACTATTATTTACAGATACGGCGCTCTTCTACTAGTGGACACAGTGGTGTCTTTGGGGGCGGAACCCTTTTTCATGGATGAATGGGGGGTAGACGGGGTGTACTCATCCACACAGAAGGCTCTTAGCGGCCCAGCCGGGATCTCTCCGGTGGCATTCAGCGCGCGGGCGGAGTAAGTCCTACATACCCTCTCAACTCAAGTTAGATAACTACTTGCATTAAACCTGAACTGATGTACGTATGACCACAGAATAGATAATAGGACAATATGACGAAGAATGAAGCAACACGAAAGATTTAGTAGAAAGATACGTGTAACTGTCAAGATAATTACAAAAACTTAGTTAATACATTAATTAGAGATACTTATTTAGTACGAAAGAGTACAACATTTTAAGGCAATGAGGTTCAGTTTACGCTGGCCTTATCAGAGTGTTTGTTAAGACCATTGTTTTTGACAAGTGTCCACTCATAGTCGTTACGTTATCATAGTTTATTTAGAAAGATTGCATGAAAAGCTACTGTTCTCTTAATTCAGTTAACTTTGTTATTTTCAGAGAGAAAATAAATAAAAGAAAGCACGAACCTCCATTTTATTTCGACATCAAATTACTGTCAGCTCAGTGGAACTGCTACGGGAACACGAGAAAGTGAGTCAAATAATAACTACTTTATCTGTCATTTATTTTGAAAATATTCGTCTATTTGAACCCGTGTGAGACACTAAAGAAATCCAAACCAGTTAACCAAGTACTACTCCTGTACCTACTAACGTAAACAAAAACAAATAAAGACAAACAAAAGTATTTTCAAAGAATGAAGGATGCGATGAAGAAATTGTGGGTAACAGGTAGGTCTACGTTTCGAAAATATATAACAAACTAAGTTTGAAATGGAACTATGTAGAAAGTCTAAGGATCAAAATGTTTTCTTTCTAATCAGATACCACCACACACTAAGCCCTCCGCTTCTCTGGGCTCTACGTCGCTGCCTGCAGGAGGTGATCAGCGAAACCCTGCCCAAGTCCTGGGACCGCCACGCCGCTACCACTGCGCAGTTCCACAAGCGGCTGCAGGAGTTCGGTTTCCAGTTCCTGATACCCAAGCCTGAAGATCGACTGGTCACCGTCACCACCGTGATGCTTCCCGAGGGCTACGATTACGTGGCGTTCGTTAAATTTATGAGAGCTAAGTTAGTAGTTTTTGTGAATATAAAGGTAACTAAATTTAAGGTCAGTTGACTAAGCCAAGCCACTTTAAATGCCTTTACGGTCGCGGGTTCGATTATACCACTACTGGGGAGAGACAACTTCGTACAATTTGTGTGAATTATCCTGTCCTTGTATAATTCCCATTATACTAACAGGTAAAAATCCTAGTTTGTGATTAGTATGAGAGCTTTCAATTGGACCGAGTTATGCAGAATTGAACCAAAATTAAGTCAAAAATTTAATTTATAAAATAAGTACCTGATTCTTTTTCCCAGAAATCTATCAATATAGAAAGCAATTTACAAACCTAATATTTACCAAAATAAAGAATGTAATCATAAATTATTAACATAAAATAACAATGAACATAAAATTTATGGCGGGATGGATCATTTCTGTATAACTTTGCTCAATTATAATTGTCGTCTTAAGCAGCTAGTAGACATCCACCGTTTTCAACTACATATTTACAATTGCAACAATTCTCCTCTCCACAGACACAACATTCTAATCTTCGCTGGTCTTGGACCCACCTTGGGGAAAGCCCTTCGCATAGGCCTCATGGGAGTCAACTCTACAACTCAGGTCGCCGACGCCGTTGCTGAAGCCATGGCAGACACTTTACGAGCGCTGACTAAATCTTCTCTCTGAATGTCGTTACATTAATTTCTCTAATGAGGACAAACTACTTTTGTCTATCAAACTACAAAAAAAATCCAAGAAACCAAAGTTCAACTTGTCTTCCAATATATTCTTAATTATATTTTTATCAATTATTTCCTTGTTTTATAAGATAAGAATTATAACCCACCTTATACCTATCTACTGCGAGGTTTTATGCTTCGCTCCCTTCTTTCCTAGATTGTAAATTCATATATGGACTAGTATTTCGGTGGGTGCCGCGGCCCGCAAGCGGACCGCGGAGGTCGGCTGTGTTGAGCTTTTATTTTGACAGGAATCCTAAAAAAAAATTTTTTTTAATGAGTTTCGACGTTTTAGTTTTTGGCCGGAAACCAAATCTTCAGTGGGGGCACCTACAAGACGCAAAACAAAATTTCATGACTTTCGTGATTGCAGTGTTGTGAGCTGTTTTTTGACGGGAACCGGAATCTGATTTGGAGCACCTCAAACCCGTTAATACAAATTTACTAGCAGACCACCGCGACCTCATTCGCGTTAAAAGACTACTATTTGAGCTGTTCTTTATTTCTTTCAATACTTCAGACCAAACAACCAACCAAACCGCGAACAAACGCGCGAAGCGCGCTAATAAACCAACCTAATAACCAACCAACCAACCCGCGAACAAACGCGCGAAACGCGCGAACAACGCGCGAAACCCGCGAACAAACCAACCAACTTGCGAACAAACGCGCGAAACGCGCGAACAAACCAACCAACTAACCCGCGAACAAACGCGCGAAGCGCGCGAACAAGCGCGCGAAACGCGCGAACAAACCAACCAACCAACCAACCCGCGAACAAACGCGCGAAGCGCGCTAATTTACCAACCTAATAACCAACCAACCCGCGAACAAACGCGCGAAACGCGCGAACAACGCGCAAAACCCGCGAACAAACCAACCAACTCGCGAACAAACGCGCGAAACGCGCGAACAAACCAACCAACTAACCCGCGAACAAACGTGCGAACAAACGCGCGAAGCGCGCTAATAAACCAACCTAATAACCAACCAACCAACCCGCGAACAAACGCGCGAACAACGCGCGAAACCCGCGAACAAACCAACCAACTCGCGAACAAACGCGCGAAACGCGCGAACAAACCAACCAACTAACCCGCGAATAAACGCGCGAAGCGCGCGAACAAACCAACCAAATAAACAAACAAACAACCAACCCGCGAACAAACCCGCAAAACGCGCGAACAAGCGCGCGAAACGCGCGAACAAACCAACCAACCAAACCGCGAACAAACGCGCGAAGCGCGCTAATAAACCAACCTAATAACCAACCAACCAACCCGCGAACAAACGCGCGAAACGCGCGAACAACGCGCGAAACCCGCGAACAAACCAACCAACTCGCGAACAAACGCGCGAAACGCGCGAACGAACCAACCAACTAACCCGCGAATAAACGCGCGAAGCGCGCGAACAAACCAACCAAATAAACAAACAAACAACCAACCCGCGAACAAACGCGCGAAACGCGCGAACAACGCGCGAAACCCGCGAACAAACCAACCAACTTGCGAACAAACGCGCGAAACGCGCGAACAAACCAACCAACTAACCCGCGAACAAACGCGCGAAGCGCGCGAACAAGCGCGCGAAACGCGCGAACAAACCAACCAACTCGCGAACAAACGCGCGAAACGCGCGAACAAACCAACCAACTAACCCGCGAACAAACGCGCGAAGCACGCGAACAAACCAACCCGCGAATAAACGCGCGAAGCGCGCGAACATACCAACCAAATAACCAACCAACCAACCCGCGAACAAACGCGCGAAACGCGCGAACATTCTAACCAACCAACCCGCGAACAAACGCGCAAACAAACGCACGAAACGCGCAAACAAACGCGCGAAGCGCGCGAACAAACCAACCAAATAACCAACCCGCGAATAAACGCGCAAACAAACGCGCGAACAAACCAACCAACCAACCCGCGAACAAACGCGCGAAGCGAGCGAACAAACCAACCAAACAACCAACCATCCAACCCGCGAACAAACGTGGTATAATTTATTTTTGGCCATAAAAAAAGCCGTAAAATTTTAAAAAAGTCGCCATTTTGAAAAAAAAAAATGACATCACCAAATTGCCTAAGATTCTGAAAAATATTAGTTCCAGCTCGGTCCAGCTATCTGGCACCGTTTCTGCGGGCCGTTGACCCAACAGCTGAAGATGATCATAATCTCCAGGTTTCAGAGTTTCAATCTGCTCACCAGAAAAGACTGCGTACATTATGAAAAATTCAGCGCAATCGGAGAGTAAAATATATTTTTGGCTGTTAAAAAAAAGCCGTATAATTTCGAAAAAGTCGCCATTTTGAAAAAAAAAAATGACGTTACCAAATTGCTTAAGATTCTAAAAAATATTAGTTCCAGTTCGGTCCAGTTATCTGACACCGTTTCTGCGGGCCGTTGACCCAACAGCTGAAGATGACCATAATCTCCAGGTTTCAGAGTTTTAATCTGCTCACCTGAAAAGACTGCGCACATTATGAAAAATTAAGCGCAATCGGAGAGTAAAATATATTTTTGGCCGTTTAAAAAAAGCCGTATAATTTTGAAAAAGTCGCCATTTTGAAAAAAAAATATGACGTCACCAAATTGCCTAAGATTCTGAAAAATATTAGTTCCAGCTCGGTCCAGCTATCTGGCACCGTTTCTGCGGGCCGTTGACCCAACAGCTGAAGATGACCATAATCTCCAGGTTTCAGAGTTTCAATCTGCTCACCAGAAAAGACTGCGTACATTATGAAAAATTCAGCGCAATCGGAGAGTAAAATATATTTTTGGCTGTTAAAAAAAAGCCGTATAATTTTGAAAAAGTCGCCATTTTGAAAAAAAAACTGACGTCACCAAATTGCTTAAGATTCTAAAAAATATTAGTTCCAGCTCGGTCCAGCTATCTGGCACCGTTTCTGCGGGCCGTTGACCCAACAGCTGAAGATGACCATAATCTCCAGGTTTCAGAGTTTTAATCTGCTCACCTGAAAAGACTGCGCACATTATGAAAAATTAAGCGCAATCGGAGAGTAAAATATATTTTTGGCCGTTTAAAAAAAGCCGTATAATTTTGAAAAAGTCGCCATTTTGAAAAAAAAATATGACGTCACCAAATTGCCTAAGATTCTGAAAAATATTAGTTCCAGCTCGGTCCAGCTATCTGGCACCGTTTCTGCGGGCCGTTGACCCAACAGCTGAAGATGACCATAATCTCCAGGTTTCAGAGTTTCAATCTGCTCACCAGAAAAGACTGCGTACATTATGAAAAATTCAGCGCAATCAGAGAGTAAAATATATTTTTGGCTGTTAAAAAAAAGCCGTATAATTTTGAAAAAGTCGCCATATTGAAAAAAAAAATGACGTCACCAAATTGCCTAAGATTCTGAAAAATATTAGTTCCAGCTCGGTCTAGCTATCTGGCACCGTTTCTGTGGGCCGTTGACCCAACAGCTGAAGATGACCATAGTTTCCAAGTTTTAGAGTTTTAATCTGCTCACCAGAAAAGACTGCGCACATTATAAAAAATTCTGCGCCATCAGAGAGTAAAATTTATTTTTGGCCATAAAAAAAAAGCCGCAAAATTTTGAAAAAGTCGCCATTTTGTAAAAAAAATAGAACATCACCAAATTGCCTAAGATTCTGAAAAATATTAGTTCCAGCTCGGTCCAGCTATCTGACACCGTTTCTGCGGGCCGTTGACCCAACAGCTGAAGATGACCATAGTTTCCAAGTTTCAGAGTTTTAATCTGCTCACCAGAAAAGACTGCGTACATTATGAAAAATTCAGCGCAATCAGAGAGTAAAATATATTTTTGGCTGTTAAAAAAAAGCCGTATAATTTTGAAAAAGTCGCCATATTGAAAAAAAAAATGACGTCACCAAATTGCCTAAGATTCTGAAAAATATTAGTTCCAGCTCGGTCTAGCTATCTGGCACCGTTTCTGTGGGCCGTTGACCCAACAGCTGAAGATGACCATAGTTTCCAAGTTTTAGAGTTTTAATCTGCTCACCAGAAAAGACTGCGCACATTATAAAAAATTCTGCGCCATCAGAGAGTAAAATTTATTTTTGGCCATAAAAAAAAGCCGCAAAATTTTGAAAAAGTCGCCATTTTGTAAAAAAAATAGAACATCACCAAATTGCCTAAGATTCTGAAAAATATTAGTTCCAGCTCGGTCCAGCTATCTGACACCGTTTCTGCGGGCCGTTGACCCAACAGCTGAAGATGACCATAGTTTCCAAGTTTCAGAGTTTTAATCTGCTCACCAGAAAAGATTGCAAACATTATAAAAAATTCAGCGCAATCGGAGAGAAAAATTTATTTTCGGCAATAAAAAAGCCGCAAAATTTTACAAAAAGATAGTATGTATGGAGATCGAAAATCAAAAGAAAAAAAAGTTCGCTCGTTTCGCTTTGCTCGCGGTGCTCGCTTCGCTCGTAAATAATTGTATTCAGGAGCACTTAGAACCCCTACATACAAATTTTCAGCGCAATCGGAGAGTAAAATTTATTTTCAGCCATATAAAAAAGCCGCATAATTATCAAATTAATCTAAAAAAAACACAACAACAAACTGTAATTTGAATTTGTATAGAATGATGGCCTGTGCGATGTAAAGCAGCCACACACGTAACTACAACAAATTATAAGTTATTTTGGCTGGTGTATGTATGCTTTACATATTTTCTTTTCTTTTTGAAGTGGCCAGTGCGTTGTAATGCAGGCATACACTACAATAATATCTACTTATAATTTGTGGTAGTGCATTTTGAAAAAGTCGCCATTTTGAAAAAAAAAAAAGGTATCATGAATTTTCCAAGATTCTGAACAATATTAGTTCCAGCTCGGTCCAGCTATCTGGCACCGTTTCTGCGGGCCGTTGACCCAACAGCTGAAGATGACCAGAATCACCAAGTTTCATATTTTTACTCTACTCACCAGAAGAAGCTGTGCACATTTTAAAATATATGACGTCACAAAAGGCCCTAGGGTTCTGTACAACTTTAGTTCGAAGTCAGTCAAAATATCGGTTTCCGACTCCACGGGCCGTGGACCTGAAGGGTGAAGATGACCAAAATCTCCAAATGTCAGAATTTTCCCATATACTACGGGGTATGGGCTACACTCATCCCTATACCACTTTGGTCCATGACCACTCCTTCCGGGAGATCAATTCGGGTAAAGTTTCTCGAAAAAACGGCGCTCCGCCATCTTGAAAACGCCGCCATTTTGAAAAAAAAAAGTGACGTCATCAATGATCCCAGGATTCTGGACAACTTTAGTTCAAGGTCACCCCAGCTATCTGGCACCGTTTCCGCAGGCCGTTGACACGATAGCTGAAGATGGACAGAATCTCCAAGTTTCGGACTTTTCCTCTACTCATCAGAGTGGACTGCGTACTTCATTCCTACACCATTTTGGTCCGCGATCACTCCTTCTGGGAGAACTACTATGTCAGTCAGTGAGTCAGTGAGTGGTAGTCGAGCTTTATAGTATATAACTAGTATTTCGGTGGGTGCCGCGGCCCGCAAGCGGACCGCGGAGGTCGGCTATGTTGAGCTTTTCTTTTGACAGGTATCGTAAAAAAATTTTTTTTTAACGAGTTTCGACGTTTTAGTTTTTGGCCGGAAACAAACTTTCATGACTTTCGTGATTGCAGTGTTGTGAGCTGTTTTTTGACGGGAACCGGAATCTGATTTGGAGCACCTCAAACCCGTGAATACAAATTTACTGGCAGACCCCCGCGACCTCATTCGCGTTAAAAGACTACTATTTGAGCTGTTCTTTATTTCTTTCAATACTTCAGACCAAACAACCAACCAAACCGCGAACGAACGCGCGAACAAACGCGCGAAGCGCGCGAACAAACCAACCAAATAACCAACCAACCAACCCGCGAACAAACGCGCGAAACGCGCTAACAAACCAAATAACCAACCCGCGAACAAACGCGCGAAACGCGCGAACAAACCCGCGAAGCGCGCGAACAAACCAACCAAATAACCAACCCGCGAACAAACGCGCGAAACGCGCAAACAAACGCGCGAAGCGCGCGAACAAGCCAACCAAATAACCAACCCGCGAATAAACGCGCGAAACGCGCAAACAAACCCGAAACGCGCGAACAAACCAACCAACCAACCCGCTAACAAACGCGCGAAGCGCGCGAAGAAACCAACCAAATAACCAACCCGCGCATAAACGCGCAAACAAACGCACGAAACGCGCGAACAAACCAACCAACCAACCAACCCGCGAAAAAACGCGCGAAGCGCGCGAACAAACCGACCAAATAACCAACCAACCAACCCGCGAACAAATCAACCAACCAACCCGCGAACAAACGCACGAAACGCGCAAACAAACCAACCAACCAACCCGCGAACAAACGCGCGAAGCGCGCGAACAAACCAACCAACCCGCGAACAAACGCGCGAAGCGCGCGAACAAACCAACCAAATAACCAACCCGCGAACAAACGCGCGAAACGCGCGAACAAACGCGCAAACAAACCAACTAACCAACCCGCGAACAAACGCGCGAAAAAACGCGCGAAGCGCGCGAAGCGCGCGAACAAACGCGCGAAACGCGTGAACAAACCAACCAAATAACCAACCAACCAACCCGCGAACAAACGCACGAAACGCGCGAACAAACCAACTAACCAACCCGTGAACAAACGCGCGAAGCGCGCGAACAAACCAACCAAATAACCAACCCGCGAACAAACGCGCGAAAGGCGCAAACAAACGCGCAAAGCGCGCGATCAAACCAACCAAATAACCAACCCGCGAATAAACGCGCAAACAAACGCGCGAATCGCGCGAACAAACCAACCAACTACCCCGCGAACAAACGCGCGAAGCGCGCGAACAAACCAACGAACCAACCCGCGAACAAACGTGGTATAATTTATTTTTGGCCATAAAAAAAAGCCGTAAAATTTTTAAAAAGTCGCTATTTTGAAAAAAAAAATGACAGCACCAAATTGCCTAAGATTCTGAAAAATATTAGTTCCAGCTCGGTCCAGCTATCTGGCACCGTTTCTGCGGGCCGTTGACCCAACAGCTGAAGATGACAATAATCTCCACGTTTCAGAGTTTTAATCTAATCGCCAGAAAAGACTGCGCACATTATAAAAATTTCAGCGCAATCGGAGAGTAAAATTTATTTTTGGCCATAAAAAAAAGCCGTAAAATTTTAAAAAAGTCGCCATTTTAAAGAAAAAATATGACATCACTAAATTGCCTAAGATTCTGAAAAATATTAGTTCCAGCTCGGTCCAGCTATCTGGCACCGTTTCTGCGGGCCGTTGACCCAACAGCTGAAGATGACCATAATCTCCACGTTTCAGAGTTTTAATCTAATCGCCAGAAAAGACTGCGCACATTATAAAAATTTCAGCGCAATCGGAGAGTAAAATTTATTTTTGGCTATTAAAAAAAAGCCGTATAATTTTGAAAAAGTCGCCATTTTGAAAAAAAAATATGACGTCACCAAATTGCCTAAGATTGTGAAAAATATTAGTTCCAGCTCGGTCCAGCTATCTGGCACCGTTTCTGCGGGCCGTTGACCCAACAGCTGAAGATGATCATAATCTCCAGGTTTCAGAGTTTTTTTTTCTTTTTTTTCGCAATTTTGAAAAAAGAAAGTTCGCTCGTTTCGCTTTGCTCGCGGTGCTCGCTTTGCTCGTAAATAATTGTATTCAGGAGCACTTAGAACCCCTACATACAAATTTTCAGCGCAATCGGAGAGTAAAATTTATTTTCAGCCATATAAAAAAGCCGCATAATTATCAAATTAATCTAAAAAAAACACAACAACAAACTGTAATTTGAATTTGTATAGAATGATGGCCTGTGCGATGTAAAGCAGCCACACACGTAAGTTATTTTGGCTGGTGTATGACAGGTCCGTGTATGTATGCTTTACATTTTTTTTTTTCTTTTTGAAGTGGCCAGTGCGTTGTAAAGCAGGCATTCACTACAATATTAACTACTTATAATTTGTGGTAGTGTATTTTAAAAAAGTCGCCTTTTTGAAAAAAAAAAAAAGACATCATGAATTTACCAAGATTCTGAACAATATTAGTTCCAGCTCGGTCCAGCTATCTGGCACCGTTTCTGCGGGCCGTTGACCCAACAGCTGAAGATGACCAGAATCTCCAAGTTTCATATTTTACTCTGCTCACCAGAAGAAGCTGTGCACATTTTAAAATATATGACGTCACAAAAGGTCCTAGGGTTCTGTACAACTTTAGTTCGAAGTCAGTCAAAATATCGGTTTCCGACTCCACGGGCCGTGGACCTGAAGGGTGAAGATGACCAAAATCTCCAAATGTCAGAATTTTCCCATATACTACGGGGTATGGGCTATACTCATCCCTATACCACTTTGGTCCATGACCACTCCTTCCGGGAGATCAATTCGGGTAAAGTTTCTCGAAAAAACGGCGCTCCGCCATCTTGAAAACGCCGCCATTTTGAAAAAAAAAAGTGACTTCATCAACGATCCCAGGATTCTGGACAACTTTAGTTCAAGGTCACCCCAGCTATCTGGCACCGTTTCCGCGGGCCGTTGACACGATAGCTGAAGATGGACAGAATCTCCAAGTTTCGGACTTTTCCTCTACTCATCAGAGTGGACTGCGTACTTCACCCCTACATCGTTTTGGTTCACAATCACTCCTTCTGGGAGAACTACTATGTCAGTCAGTGAGTGAGTGAGTGGTAGTCGAGCTTTATAGTATATATAAAACTAGTGTTTCGGTGGGTGCCGCGGCCCGCAAGCGGACCGCGGAGGTCGGCTGTGTTGATCTTTTCTTTTGACAGGAATCCTAAAAAAATTTTTTTTTTATGAGTTTCGACGTTTTAGTTTTTGGCCGGAAACCAAATCTTCAGTGGGGGCACCTAAAAGCCGCAAAACAAACTTTCATGACTTTCGTGATTGCAGTGTTGTGAGCTGTTTTTGACGGGAACCGGAATCTGATTTGGAGCACCTCAAACCCGTGAATACAAATTTACTATCAGACCCCCGCGACCTCATTCGCGTAAAAGACTACTATTTGAGCTGTTCTTTATTTCTTTCAATACTTCAGATCAAACAACCAACAATACCGCGAACGAACGCGCGAACAAACGCGCGAAGCGCGCTAATAAACCAACCTAATAACCAACCAACCCGCGAACAAACGCGCGAAACGCGCGAACAAACGCGCAAAACGCGCGAACAAACCAACCAACCAACCAACCCGCGAACAAACGCGCGAAACGCGCGAACAAACCAAAAAACCCGCGAACAAACGCGCGAAACGCGCGAACAAACTAACCAACCAACCCGCGAACAAACGCGCGAAGCGCGCGAACCAACCAACCAACCATCCCGCGAACAAACGCGCGAAACGCGCAAACAAACGCGCGAAACGCGCGAACAAACGCGCAAACAAACCAACCAACCAACCCGCGAACAAACCAACCAAATAACCAACCAACCAACCCGCGAACAAACGCGCGAAACGCGCGAACAAACGCGCGAAACGCGCGAACAAACCAACCAACCCGTGAACAAACGCGCGAAGCGCGCGAACAAACCAACCAAATAACCAACCCGCGAACAAACGCGCGAAACGCGCAAACAAACGCGCGAAGCGCGCTATCAAACCAACCAAATAACCAACCCGCGAATAAACGCGCGAAACGCGCAAACAAACGCACAAAACGCGCGAACAAACCAACCAACCAACCCTCTAACAAACGCGCGAAGCGCGCGATCATACCAACCAAATAACCAACCAACCAACCCGCGAACAAACGCGCGAAACGCGCGAACAAACCAACCAACCAACCCGGGAACAAACGAGCGAAACGCGCGAACAAACGCGCAAAAAAATGCGCGAACAAACGCGCAAACAAACCAACCCGCGAACAAACGCGCGAAGCGCGCGAACAAACCAACCAAATAACCAACCAACCAACCCGCGAACAAACGCGCGAAACGCGCGAACAAACCAACCAACCAACCCGCGAACAAACGCGCGAAGCGCGCGAACAAACCAACCAAATAACCAACCCGCGAACAAACGCGCGAAACGCGCAAACAAACGCGCGAAGCGCGCGATCAAACCAACCAAATAACCAAGCCGCGAATAAACGCGCAAACAAACGCGCGAAACGCGCGAAGAAACCAACCAAATAACCCGCGAACAAACGCGCGAAGCGCGCGAACACACCAACGAACCAACCCGCGAACAAACGTGGTATAATTTATTTTTGGCCATAAAAAAAAGCCGTAAAATTTTAAAAAAGTCGCCATTTTGAAAATAAAATATGACATCACCAAATTGCCTAAGATTCTGAAAAATATTAGTTCCAGCTCGGTCCAGCTATCTGGCACCGTTTCTGCGGGCCGTTGACCCAACAGCTGAAGATGACCATAATCTCCACGTTTCAGAGTTTTAATCTAATCGCCAGAAAAGACTGCGCACATTATAAATATTTCAGCGCAATCGGTGAGTAAAATTTTTTTTTTAGCCATAAAAAAAGCCGTAAAATTTTGAAAAAGTTGCCATTTTGAAAATAAAATATGACGTCACCAAATTGCCTAAGATTCTGAAAAATATTAGTTCCAGCTCGGTCCAGCTATCTGGCACCGTTTCTGCGGGCCGTTGACCCAACAGCTGAAGATGATCACAATCTTCAGGTTTCAGAGTTTTAATCTGCTCAACAGAAAAGACTGCGCACATTATAAAAAATTCAGCGCCATCAGAGAGTAAAATTTATTTTTTGCTATAAAAAAAGCCGTAAAATTTTGAAAAAGTAGCCGTTTTGTAAAAAAAATAGAACATCACCAAATTGCCTAAGATTCTGAAAAATATTAGTTCCAGCTCGGTCCAGCTATCTGGCACCGTTTCTGCGGGCCGTTGACCCAACAGCTGAAGATGACCATAGTTTCCAAGTTTCAGAGTTTTAATCTGCTCACCAGAAAAGACTGCAAACATTATAAAAAATTCAGCGCAATCGGAGAGTAAAATTTTTTTTCGGCAATAAAAAAGCCGCAAAATTTTGAAAAAAGATAGTATGTATGGAGATCGAAAATCAAAAGAAAAAAAGTTCGCTCGTTTCGCTTTGCTCGCGGTGCTCGCTTCGCTCTTAAATAATTGTATTCAGGAGCACTTAGAACCCCTACATACAAATTTTCAGCGCAATCTGAGAGTAAAATTTATTTTCAGTCATATAAAAAAGCCGCATAATTATCAAATTAATCTAAAAAAAACACAACAACAAACTGTAATTTGAATTTGTATAGAATGATGGCCTGTGCGATGTAAAGCAACCACACACGTAACTACAACAAATTATAAGATAATTTGGCTGGTGTATGACAGGTCCGTGTATGTATGCTTTACATATTTTCTTTTCTTTTTGAAGTGGCCAGTGCGTTGTAAAGCAGGCATTCACTACAATATTAACTACTTATAATTTGTGGTAGTGTATTTTGAACAAGTCGCCTTTTTGAAAAAAAAAAAAAGACATCATGAATTTACCAAGATTCTGAACAATATTAGTTCCAGCTCGGTCCAGCTATCTGGCACCGTTTCTGCGGGCCGTTGACCCAACAGCTGAAGATGACCAGAATCTCCAAGTTTCATATTTTTATTCTACTCACCAGAAGAGGCTGTGCACAGTTTAAAATATATGACGTCACCAAAGGTCCTAGGGTTCTGTACAACTTTAGTTCGAAGTCAGTCCAAATATCGGTTTCCGACTCCACGGGCCGTGGACCTGAAGGGTGAAGATGACCAAAATCTCCAAATGTCAGAATTTTCCCATATACTACGGGGTATGGGCTACACTCATCCCTATACCACTTTGGTCCATGACCACTCCTTCCGGGAGATCAATTCGGGTAAAGTTTCTCGAAAAAACGGCGCTCCGCCATCTTGAAAACGCCGCCATTTTGAAAAAAAAAAGTGACGTCGTCAATGATCCCAGGATTCTGGACAACTTTAGTTCAAGGTCACCCCAGCTATCTGGCACCGTTTCCGCGGGCCGTTGACACGATAGCTGAAGATGGACAGAATCACCAAGTTTCGGACTTTTCCTCTACTCATCAGAGGAGGCTGCGTACTTCACCCCTACATCGTTTTGGTCCACAATCACTCCTTCTGGGAGAACTACTATGTCAATGAGTGAGTCAGTCAGTGAGTGGTAGTCGAGCTTTATAGTATATAATAATAAAATATAAAATAATAATAATACATTCAAACAAGTAATTAGTAAAACTGAATCAAAATCCGTTCCTTATTCTTGACTTATAAAGTGGACGCCACTTTATAAGTCAAGAATAACGGTGTGAGATAATATTAATATTTTTATCTTTTTTTTTATATACCTACTTATACAAGACAAGAATGAGAGGAGAAAGGTAAGTAATAACCAGAGTTCACAGGTAATTAATTTATTTAAAACTGTAGACAGATTACAAACTATTGAGTGGATGCACCGAGTCGATTCAAATTATGCAATTGTGGTCAACAATAACGTCGATAGTATTGATATGTTCACAAATTTCATACATTGACATACAAAATATCAGTTAACAGTTAAAATTTATCCCTTTTAGGTACATAAAACCCGCGATGTAAGTGTTTTATGAAACCGAAAACTGGTAGGGAGATAGCTATAAGTAATTATTAAATAGAAAACAATGCAATACAAGCGAGTTCATAGTATTCTTTATGGCCATTAGTTATGTTATTCGCAAGCCATAGGTGACTATCGTCCTATTGTTAGATTATACAAAATTATTAAAACCAAGATTACTCTTGCGCCTAATCAAGTGATATTCTCATTGTGTCAAAAAACATTAATTATAGCCAATACAACGTAATCATAATAACAGTAAACATCCTCCTCGCAATTTTGATGGACTAGAACCCACAACGAAACGCAAAAACTTTATTAAACGAGCACAAAGTTTACAAAATTTTTGGCAACACCTCTCGAAATCTTCCCCATTGTCCCTGGAAATTCATGCCGCTCAAACGAATTACTCCAATAAGATAAACTTAAAACAATTTTAAATACGAATAAGTATATTATATAATTCAGACAAACGTATCTCTAGCTACATGGCATTCATTTCCATCACATCGAAACATTTGGACTAGCTTCCTTAATTACGTAACTAAAAATTGTTAACCTAGTAATTAACCAAAACTAGTCACGATAATAGTAAACTACACTTACAAAATTCATATCGGTACAATTCCGTAATCAGTATAAAATAGTATACAATATTAAATGTAAAATGTGTAATCTAGAGCAATTTATTACATCCTATTTTAATATTTACATTTCTGGGTGACAATCGCATTGTCCTCTCAGATTTACAGTACCTCTCATTCCATACATAGGCTCTGTAGATAACCTTTTCAAATTGTGATTTAATATTATCTATGTACCAATTGCTTTAAATACGGACATGATAGCAAAATTTGTTGAAAGGTAAATGTAGACACAAAATTAAAGCAAATGCACAAACAAGGCGACTATTTGTATAACAATAGTTTGTGATAGTTCAGACGCCATTACCTAAACATGCGGTGATTTTGTAAGTACCATACAAGGTGTATATGACATCAGAGCTTTCTGTACCGAAGGATTTACCTACTCATCACAAACATTGAATATATAATTTTATTATTATTTTGAAATTTGCAACCCCTTACGTCATACACAACCTGCATACATTAGAACCATAAATAAATATGCACATAAGTAAAGTTAAAAGTAATAATTTATATTTACATTTAAGAAAATATGGCACATCTTTAACGTTAACTACCGCGCTCGCTTCCCTGACTTCCTTCGAGCGATCGAGCCTTATGACTAAATAAAGAATTGGTTGAAATAGGTACCTCCATTCCATTTGGCGTTACCGTTGACAAGATAACAGTGACCATGCGTAACTATAGGCGAACGGAGAACAAAAGTCTTCAATAAAAAGCTATAGAATAGCAACGCGTTGCAAACCTTCCCCGTCTCACAATTTTAACAGTCTCTGCTAACTTGTCACGCTATAAGTGACCAAACAAATTGAACAGAGGATGTAATAAATGGGATGAACTGGTGCAATGCGCCTATAAAAATTTCGGGACATCAATAATACCAATTAAAATACCGGTGGGTAAGTAAATATTCAACGCCGTTCAATAATACACAGTGGGGTGCTGGTGCGCATTGTGACCGGACAACGTGACTTTAATTGGGTATAAGACAAAGTATTTCTAACTTGATTTACTAATTGATTAAAAACCGAAGGGACTTTACCTAGTACATGACAACCTACGTAAGATTAACTTCTGGAAATGCGTCCGTGAGGCAAATGCGACAAAATGAAATTACTTAGAGACGTCTACATTTTAGATTTAGCAGCATTTTCTGAAACTACCCTCTTTATACAGTAGAGGGTAGTTTAAGAAACTACTCACAGCGATTAACAATGACAGCTCGCCTCTCCAGTCAGCTCGTGACCACGGCCAGTGTAACCTGGTCGAAACGTCGGGCAAGGTAAATAAAACTATTTCGTGTGTAAGACCCGTAAATAATTATATAATTAGAGATATCTAGTTAAAATACATAAACAAAAACCACTCATACATTTTTAAAAGGATTTTTGGATACTAGGACTGATGACTTGTAACTTCACTGAGTAGTTTTGTTTTGTCGTTTCTGCACCACGGACGCATTTAGCCAAGTTGGCCTTTTTTCCCATTAGGTAGTTATACCCCATGTCACGATTACAATCGAAATGATATTTGCAAAAGACTTCAATTTGCCTTAGTCACGTGACTAAAGGTGACAAGACGCACCAGCGGTAAAGCTACACCGTCGATCGATCGACTCCGCCGCCGGCCGCCGCCGCACACCGCCCAATAACAACTAGACACATTCGAATCGCACGAGTACATAAAAATATATCAGTCTATAGAGCGAAGCGTTCACTCACTTAGCCTACGAGCAGTCTGGGGTAGACACAATGTGGAAAGAGGGGTGAGCGCACTCCACAATATTATGACACTACATGTGCTGAACAGTGCACGCAAAAAGTGGTTATCGACAAACATGATAGGTTTGATAAATATAATTCAAGATTAGAAAACTAAATCTCCAATCCAATACAGCTCCTAATATTATTTTATGTTCTAAATCTTGTCCTATCGTGATTGCGAGACGACTATGCGCTGGTTCCGACATAGTGAGCATTTTTATTGCCGTTTTTACTACAACCCTGCTAGCACGTCTCTATCAGGTTGTACGAGTCGACTGCCAAACAGGTCACTTCGTCCTTAGGCGCGTTTCGCGAACTTCTCATCTATTCGCCATTTACGCGATTCGTATACGTATGCGTTTACTTGAAAAACTGTTTAGAGCAGAAGCGCTATGAAATCATAATATTATCATCTCTGATGAAACTACATTTTAGAGGAAATGATAGAGAGGAATCGTGATATCACTCCAATGCTTCATTGCATTTTGTGTCGTAACGTATTTTCACTTTAGCTTCTGACTGCATTGCAAAACGCGACGATACGAATCGCGTAGTTGGCGAATAGCTAAAGTTGGCGAAACGCACCTGGCGAAGTGAGCAAGTTGGCACACGACTAGTACTTCGCTATAAGTACGTAGACAATACTTGTAACGCTTGCTATCTAGAATTGAGATAGTCAAGCGTAAATGTTTTTGCCTTCGCAGATAACCGTGATGCTGACTACGGCTGAGTGCTCGCACTACTCCTTCTCACATTGGTGTATAGACGGGGTCGGGCGCCAGTGCCGGCAGCGGCGCCGCTCAGCTGGGCGGCGGCGGGCCGTCGGCGCGCGGCGGCCGCTGGCGGCGGTGGCGCATGCACGCGCAGCAGCCGTCGCCTCTCCGTCGGCGCGAGCACGCAGCGCGCCCGCATCGCTTACGTACGCATGTCACCTCGCCGTCCTGCAACAATTAGGACGACTGTAATGAACATTACACATTTTAATACCAAAATGATTAGGTACCTAGGTATTCCTAAAATGTCAAGTTTCTTATAGGCAAAAATCTATCTAGGTACTCTAACTACCTATTCATTTTTCTGAACAAATTACTGATCTTCTTTTATTTATTTATTTACCGAATTGATTCTTAAGATGGGCAGTTTCATTTCGAAAATAAAGGCATTTGTGTCCTTTCAGTAGGAGCCTTGCCTATGTTTTTTTTTTGCAAGCAAAGACCTCATGCCGGAGCCAATGTCGCGCTGACATAGTTTTTAGCAATCCAACTCACCTTGCACCGACAAGTGACGCATCTCTGCTCCCCGTGCGAGTGTATGGAGGGATGGACCTCCTTGCCGTTGGGCAGCGGCCCGTCGGGGAACTTGCAGCCACCCTCGGCGAGGATCTCCTCCGCGGTCCTCGGAGCTGCCTGGTCTTTTGGCGTCTCTTCCTCTGGCTTTTTCTTCTTCACCTGAAAATGTTTTTGACCTTTGTATATGATATGCCTTATAAAGAAATCGGTTGAATACGAGTTACATATAAATATAATAATTTTTTACAGATCTGCGATCATCGCCGTTACAGATAGATAAGTTACAGAAGAACGACTATTGAGTATGAAATAAATCTTCCATCGTAACTTGTTACAAGGAAAGAAAAGACCGCATTGAAATCATTCTTGTTTCACAACTCGGATAAACAGACTCCGGCCACCCTTCCAAATAATTCTTTCTACATGTTACAGTTTAGTTACGACAATTTTATGGCACTTTAAAATATCTGGCTGAAGCATACATTATTAGGCACTGACTTTCAGTTATACATCATGTACTTGTACGCAGTTTGGTATACTAAACTCAACTTTTGACGTCGTGTGGGCTGGATAACTCGTTCCATTTATCATATCAAAAGAATAATTAGAATCTTTAATCGTACCTCAGGACAAACGCGACAGCAGGACTTCTTGTCCGGCCTGTACGCTTCTCTCTCAGCACAGCGAAGCGGTGGGCATCTCACGCGTGGGCACTTCACTTGTCGCGTGGGGAACTCGCATGTGCACACCACGCACGTGTCGTAGCCTCCGGGCACTAGGTACGGGTGCCATGAGGACCCCGGCGCGTGGTACTGCCCTGCCAGATGGCAGCCGTGTGACTCGTTCCAAACTGCTGATGTTGAGTCTGAAATCAACAGGATATCACGTAACAAAAATTCTACAACACGTCATTTAGAGGACAGTGCTCCTGATAGTACATTTTAGACTTTCGCGCTTTGTATTCATAATTGGGCCGGGTCTTACACACGAACAAGTTTTATTTAGTGATCCTGATGACAATGAAACTGATTTTAATGAAGAAGGAGACAGGAGGCTATTGAATAAACTGTTCCTATACTACATAACTATAACTATTATTTTATTTTCCTCGTATAGTAAGAATAGGTGATTATTACCTCTTCTGTTCTCCTCTTCAGATGACCTATCCATACTTTTTATGATTGTAAATGTAATTTAATAATACTTAATGAAATAATACTTACTGGTACACACGGGGCAGCACTGGCCTGAAGGCTGAATGGTTGGCACGGCGCAGCTGACCGGTGGACAGCGTATAGGATCGCAACGTACCACTCCGTGGACGCATCCACACATGTGGCATGCCTGTGAAAACCATACGTGTTTAATTGGGGTATTGTATTGTTGACATCTCCGTTTCTGCCGAGGCATAGTGCTTTTCTCAAATATTGTAAAGAAGTAAAAAATAATACAGCTCAAAGAGTGCACAATCTATAAAGTTATGGATTACCTGGGGTACTATCCACTGCTCACCATCTTCATAGAACACTCCTCCGTAAAAACAGGAAGGTGGGTAGGGTAGGGAATTATCTGGCGCAGGTGAATTCACGGGGTTTGGCGCGTAGTTGGTGTTCAGCTCGTTGTTCGACCACGGAATGGCCGGCAGACACGATGGAGGCACGCTTATCTGAAATAAAACACAATTTATTAATCATCGGTTAATTATTTAATGGAAGTAGTGAATCGTTAAAATAGAAGACTTACCTCGATTCTTCCAAACTTGTCTAAGCCGCATAAACATAAAAATCTTATTAATTAAATATAACAATATGGACCCTTTTTGCTGGGGACGGGCCCATTCTTGCGAGGTCTTGTGAGCATCATTCCAGCAAGCGAATCCAGTAAATATTTTAGTTGGGTAGTGCTTTAATCCAATATAAAGCATAATACATAGTATGTACAGCATGATTATACAACAATCAGTACTAACTTCAAACTTATTTTGAATCTCAAACTTATAAACAGGTGTACCAATTACTACCAACTTACAAATAGTGTAAAGAACCTTTGAGTGCTAACCACAAAATTAGAGATGCAACGAATATGCGGCTACTATTCACTATTGGCCGATTCGGGTATTTTAAAAAAGTATTCCGTATTCGGTCGAATATTAGACAGTTTGGATAATTATTGCAGGCGACTACCTAAATACTAATTGTAATATTATGATATATTACAATATATTAAGATAATATTATGATATATATTGAATTGAATCTTATCATATTTCAAATTGCTCTCACCTGCGGTACACGCGTGCGCATTATCTGTGTGTCATTGTCAGCAAGTCGCAAGTCCAGGTACGCCGCTCCAGCATGCAAGGCAGCCAGCTCTGCAGCCGTGGGCTCCAGAACGCAACCCTCAGCACCCGACAGCGCACGGGAACTGCCACCGCTGCCAGCGTGTGTCTCTAACCACGGCGACCAGTCGTTGTTCATGTTTGTTACTACCACCTATAGTAGAGATTTTTAAAATAAAAAAAAACCTTTAACTTCAGTCTCATCTCTACCCTTCCGGTTGCTGTTACCAGTTACATGATGGTACTATTATATACAGCCCCGCAGAGTGCAGAGAGCACTCACTCTCGTTCATGATGAGATCGTGGCTTCAAACCTTGGTCGGTACCAATGAGTTTTTCGGAACTTAAGTACCTTTATTTAGTGAGTACTCTGTAGGTTTATTAAAACACCACAGGTATGGTTTTGGTTTTCGATGAAAGAAAACATCGTTAAAGAAACCTACATACGCCAAAGATCAGAATTTCTATTCTAAAGCGTATGTATAGTGCACAAGAAGGGATTATTGGAGCACCGTCTGGTAGACAGGGATTTGGCACAAAAGATCCCAAAAGCCCCTTCGAGTGGCAATGGTAAAATATATACCTCGTAATGAAATCCACACAATGCGTCAACAGATGCCCAGGCGAGACCAGCGACAGGATTAGAGACATCAGCGACTCGCATCGCCGTGCGTCGGAGCAACGCAGGCCCAGAACCAGCAGCATCAGGGAGTAGGCGTGACATCAGCCGCCCGCGAAGCACTAGAAAACGTGCCAATGGAATTTCTGAATGGAATATCATAATCATCATATTATTAATATTAGACGTCCAGTGTTTGACATGTCTCCCCCAAAGATCTCTTTGTGGACCGGTGTGCACCAGCTGTGCGCAGTCCACATCCAGTTAGTTCCTACTTTGACCAGATTAATTTTAAAGTGCATTTTGTATTTACAACACCCCTTTCAGAATACTGCATACAAGCCCTTCCAACTAGCATAGAAAATTTAACATAATTCAAATAAATTTAATGTATACATATTATAATTGATCTCTATATCTTTCTTACCAGCATTAGTACCGATGTGGACAGCCAATTGTTCGTCGTATAAAGGAGGGAAGATGCGGGCGCTTGGTCTAGCCAGAACTCCCGTTAGTGTATCCAGAATCTCCACTTGGGAGTGACGCTTGCCCTGCTCATCCACTAAAGTAATCTTTGGGTCAGCTATACCCAAATTTTCAACCTAAAATACAAAAAGTAGGTTTTAAAATTATCGTATTTTAATTATTTGCATGGAATGAACATAACATTATTTTTTCCAAAAATACAAACAAACCTGTATGTCATAGACAAGAGAACCGTCTTTATCAATGTAGACCAGAGCCAATCCTTCAGCAGAAGGGAAGGCTGGAGCTCTCTCTGCCACCAGCGGAGCATGAAACACCTCACAGGTAAGCCTCTGCCTAACAGAGCCCACTATTCGTCGTTCGGGAGTCCCCACAGCTTCAACTGTGAGGAGCTGTCGTCCTCGAGCCAAGGATCGCAACTCAGCAGCAGACACAGGAGTCGACAACTCCAGGGTGTTATAATCGTAAATAGGTTTGGTAACCTTGTGGACCTGCAAAATTCAAATTGTCTATTACTTATCTTAAAATGGATGAACAATATGGTATGTTATGAACTCTCGGCGCACCGTGAACTTATCTATTCAGGTAGTGAGTGTATAACCTTATACTTGTACTATTATCATAATGTTTATTATCAGTTATAGCCATAGGAAAATAAACGTTTTAATTTCCCCAAATGTACACCAACTTAACATAATTATTATTGCTATACATGAGCTCATTGATCAGAATTACCTCATCAATAATGGTCTGATTTTTATCCGGGAACGTCAGCAAAACTCTGACGGCCTGATCTCTAGCTGCTGGTGCAAAAACTCCGTTGTAAGTCAGTGCCAAGTGTAGACTGGGTGCAACCCCAGCGACTCCGGTTACTGCTGCAAAGCCACCCCACCACCCGTCTTCCTGGCCGGGAGTTCTGTAGTCGTCGCAAGCGCCGACGCCTGTTGCTTCTGGTGGATGTTCCGGTTCCAGTAGTGTTGTGAACATTTCAGATTTCAGAGCTGAGTATCTGGAATTCAAACGACATCAAAATTTTAAACAAGCAATATTGGGACGAAGACTATACCATTCTGTGAATATTGGTAGGTACTATTTATATAAGACAACAAGAAGATGTAAGCAATATATTCACGGAATTTTAAACTTGAATATATTATTTATCACTTGAAATTTTAGCTTCGCAAAGCAAACGATCAGCTTCAAGTTCCGAATCGTTAAACTTCCATAGTAACCTCGACTACAAATTCTCGGTAAAGCTCATTGTTATCACTGGTATTTTCCTCTTCTATTCAATACAACAACTTTCCGTTATTAATCACGCGGTTAATTTAATTTACAATCCTCGACTAACATACGCGATACGGCCCACATTGGCTGATTGTTTCAAGGATACGCATCAAGCTAATAGCGATGCGTTTCATACCCACACCTACATGTTTCCTGCATGTGCCTATATTTACAAACATCATGATGACCATTAGCTTGTTAACATAGTTTATCTCATCTTCTGAGTCAATTGCACTTCCGTCGCGTTGAACGAGTGCGACTCGTTCAAAAAAAAATACATACCTATGTATCAGGCCGCTCAAAGCACTTTCCATGGAGTTGTTCCGTTCGTCGCCCCATATCAGAGCAACGTACAGGTTGCCTTCCCTCAGTAAATATTTGTACTCGCGGGGCATTCTGCGCCAGACACCACACACCTGTGAATTAGATAATTCAATAAGCATTTATAACTTTTTCTCTTACAACTCTCAATAACTTTTTCGGTTCCACCTCTATATTTATGCACTAGGAATGTAAATGAGATACCTTACAGGTGTAGATTTTATCACCTGCTATAATTTAACAACGCAAAGAATGTTCAGTGCTAAGACCACTAAAAATGTTTAATGCTCACCCTATTCGCCGCCACCACCGTCTCGGGCCGGCAATTTTCTGGACGCCAAAATTCAACTCAATCGGTCCTGTCGTCTTCGAGTCATGACCAAATTTGATTGTATTCTATCAGAAACCTGCCGAAACTACGTATATTACTTTTGAAAACATGCAAATCACCTTATCCGTTTTCTCCTCGTACGTTGTGTGTATTCCTGGAGCTTTCTTCAGTGGCTGTTCAAGCAGCAGCCTCCCTTTCCGGTCAAGGAAGGAGATGGCTCGCGGCATAGTGGACATATTGGAGCCGAGTAGCACCGACCAGTAGAAGTGTCGGCGGCGGACCGTAAAGCGCGCGGTGGCCACGCCCGCCGCCACGGGCACTCCCTTCATGTCGTCACGTCTAATGCACAGCGGTGACCGAGCGCTTAGCAGGGCGCTGAAATCTGTGAAGAATTCATCATCACATCAGCCGGCCGAACGACATCCACTGTTAGACAAAGGCCTCCCCCAAAGAGCAGTCCTGCGCTTTCCGCATCCAGGTAGTTCCCGCACCTCTGCTAGATCGTCGGTCCATCTTGTGGGAGAACTGCCTACAGGAATCTTCCGGTGCGTAGGCGCCACTCGAGAACCTTTTTGCTCCAACGGCTGTCGGTTCTGGGAGCGATGTTCCCTGCCCACTGCAACTTAAGCATGGCAATTCGACGAGCTAACATTGGTTTTCCTGCGGATCTCCTCCTTCCTGATTTCTTTACGCATAGAAACTCCAAGCATAGCTATTACTGGGATATAGAATACCCATTAATAAATTATGCAATCAAATAAGAAAATATGAAATCAGCAAATTCAAAAAACAGTGAAAAATTGAAATAAAGATCTTACGGTTCATCCTATAATCTTCTTCGTCTGGGATATTCGGAGGATCTTGGAGAACATCGGGTGCTGGAACAAAAGAATATGACTGACTTAGTTTCCGTTTGTTATACCTAAATACTTCACTACACATTCATTATTAAAATATTCTAACAATTTAAATAATGACCTAATAGTAATTCAAGAAACCTTTACCCAAAAACTTTTGAATTGCCGCAGCTCAATTACAAGTTTGTTGGATATAGGGTAAAAAATTTATGAAATGGCATATCTATAGTCACTTTCTCCAATGATAAACTACCTACATCGATATCGTGTCATCAATTGATGGTGAATGTGTAGCGCGGGCGGCGATCGGCCGATCCGCGGTTCGCAAGACCTCCCCGACCCCTGCATTCGGGTTGATTGGATCAAATGTTATTCAATCGTAACAGAACAGGCGTCTAGACGGACCGATGGTAGAATTTGCGATTTGCATAGCTTTCTTGTTGGGTTTGCTCTCGACAGAAATAGAGAGAGCACTGACATTTCGCGCGACAGTATGATTGTACCCGATTAGTCGATGTCCGCTCGTTAAGTGCTCGTAAACCCTCCATGAATCTGTTTGATGTTCGTTAATCATCATTCAATTTCCGTATTCAATATGAATTTAATCCAAATATTCTTCGAATCTATTCTAGTTGTCATCCTGTATGCTCTACATCGCAATAAGTAGAATTTATGGCATACAATTAACTATAGATTTGATTTAGATTGATGTTTTGCGAGATATTTTCGATCTAGCTCAACAATAATCAATAAAATCAACTAACAGACTTAATAGATTTAAACTGTACACTTTATTTATCTATATAATATGATAGAGTCATTACGACGAGCCATGTAATAAATTACGTATTATATCTCTGTTTGTATATAGTGTTATCTGATCATTCGCACAAGCCAGGGGAATGACATGTTAAACAAACATCGGTACTGTAACCATAGAAAACAGTACGGTGAGACCTGTTTACGCGTCCAGATATTTCCGTAGCAAGATTGCGATCTAGCGCGGACTGACGCCAGTACTCATAATTCGCTCAGTAAATTCATTAATGCCCCAGACAGCCCTAAATTTATTGGCAAGTGGCGCCTGCGCGGCGAAGAGTTGGCCTCACATATTTGCATGTACGACAAAGAGAAACAGAGTTGCAAGATGGTTGAGGGCTAGGATAGTACCTATAGTCTGAAGCAAGTTTTTAAATTTATTTTTATTTCAGTACGTTAGGAAAGTATATTGTCTATTAGTTCTGTTAATACTTTCAAATAAGTGACTAGGTAAGTAGGTACGTTCAGACTACAGTGATGTTTTCTAAATTAAATGCGGTAATTTCACGATAGCTACGGTGACAATAGTTTGAAGGTCGTCGTCATTCCTGAGAGTTAGGAGTTGGCTGAAGAGGTACCTCTTCTATGAGCTCATGGGGAATAAACGTTACAATACAGTGTAGGCATCGTATCAACAGCACTAAGTTCCCCTACTGGTACATGTTACTCTGTGCAGGAGATGCGAGTGGCGCCAGGGCACCTTTGACTCTGTCGGGCCCAGCTCGGCGCCCGCGCAGGCTCGTGCCTGTGTGCGCGATGAATATTTATGCTCGCGCACACAACACCGGCGGTCCGTCGGACACACGGCGCCTGACCGGCCGACACCCAAATGTCGTTTAGCGTAAATCTAAACTTTTGAAAGCAAACTCTAGGAGACGTGACGCGACGACTAATTCGCGTCAAGGCGTCCCCCCCCCCCAACCCGCGCGACGCGTCCAGTTTTCCAATCGCATGATGTAACCTCCAGGCGGGCGCCGCGCAGGCGCAGGCACCCGATACCATGAACTGACTTACGATTACAAGCCAAGAATTTATTGTAACTATTAGTAGTACAATACATATTTAGGTATGTGGAGGTCTAAATTAGGATCATTAATTAATAGCTCTCAATCTCTTTGATGTGTCATCTGTATCAAGTCAAGGAATGTTTAAGGCTTTTAATGTAGGTCTACCTATTTAAAGTCGCGGTTCACCGTTTGCAATAATTGAGTACAATTGGGGCAAATTCATGAAAATCAGATTCGTACCAATCAGAAAACGATCAACACTCATCAACATTATGACATTATATCATACTCAAACATGTGTTCAGGGTCGCGTGACGATTATACTGCATCGCGCTACAACACATAACAGCACCATGCAAAATATGATCATTTCTCTTCCTCATATAATTATACGTAGGTAAGTCTATTCATCATTGTCATCATCATATCAGCCCTTCAACATTCAATGCTGATCACCTGAATGAACATACATCCTCCCCAATGAACGTCGCCACACCTCCACCCTCCGCTCCAGCCGCTTCCGGCCACATTAATTTAATAATTATATTAATTTTACGCAACACCTACGATTCCTATATATTCTAGATTGTTTCGTTTCTGTTTTGTTTCCTGCGACAAAATTACAAAATGTTCGCTTCACCAATACGGGCAAATCAATGAACCATGCGTAGAGAAGTATAATCCTGCATTGCACAATCCATCCACGCAATATTTACGACTTGTCCAGACCTCTTGGTGTGAACTGTTAATCTACGAGACGTTTTGAGAGGCGATATAAATTATATGGACAGGATATACGATACGAACTACTAGGTACGGTATGTAGGTACCTACTTAGTATTTGATCGTAATTTGGTATGGACGTTTTTATATCATGCCGGAAAGTAAATCGACTGACATTCACAGTGGATCGTATCAGCGTATCGTTACCAGCGGAAGTTTTAAAGATGAATGTAAACTGGACAAGAATGAATGAATGAAAAAGAATAGGTTTTAGAACTGAAAAATTCCGTGCAAATACTCGATTCGAAGGATAGTACGACATCTGGGAAAAC
This sequence comes from Metalampra italica, assembly GCA_949699065.1. NCBI lineage: Eukaryota > Metazoa > Arthropoda > Insecta > Lepidoptera > Oecophoridae > Metalampra > Metalampra italica. Next base: position 6,041,160 of record OX452983.1, read on the forward strand.
TGGCTACTAACGTGGTGCAATCGTTCTCACAATTAAATTTCCAACGCACGGATCAACTCTTTCGCTAGATTTTCTACCCATGTTTCCCTTCACCTTTGAGACCGTCAGTAATTAAATACCTACTACTTTTTCAGTGATACATCAAAGATGTACAGTAGAGTAAGACTGTAAACATAAAGAAAAGTAGAGAGTTTAGAACCTAACATTCTAATGCATCACACATACCTTGACCTCGGCTTGTGTGAAAAAGATGTGAATTTCAGTGAGCGTGTCTCGCGACTCGCGACTATTCTGAACTGATGACGCGGCGTCTGGTGACGTAATCGCGTCCAACTGACAATCATGACTGACATACGCTCGCAATCGAGAGAAAACGCGCGGCGCGAGCGCGTCGTCCCGACTCGCCCAGCGAGCCCGTGTCACATAGAGAACAGACAAACCTGTCACTAGCTACAAGTATGCCAGCTAGCTTCCACTTTATAATTTTAAAAGAAAATTGGTCGGCGTTGGTTTGGCATGAATCATTGAAAAATTTTACACTGCCAAATTATTAGTGTAAAATCGGAGGTTCAATGTATACAAGGTAAATTACAATTTACTCGTTTCTTTATCTAGCCAAAAATTCGTATTACACCTCATTAAATTCAACGTTCATAGGTGAACATGTTAAATATTGTTAGCCTTCCACTGCTCGTGTAGGCTTATTACCTTTTAAGCTATAAACTTTACTTTTTATCTGTTCCTGCGTCCGAAGTCCGAAAAGACGTCTAGATATTATTTTTACAACATATTAATAATTATAAATAATAATAATTATTATTAATTAGGTTTATAATTAACAACAGACCACACAGCTAAGTAGATACAGTCAAGGTTCATAAGTGCAGTAGCAGTTTCGCAACTCAATTTGATTGAGAGACCAGTTTCACATAAGACTTTCTTTTATATCTGTACCCACACACGTATATACATAATAATATCCACTAATATATTCCTGGATATTATGATGAATTGATGACTTATTGCTATGACAATAGGTTTAAAACACGCTATTGACTTGGGTGATCAGATAAATCTAATTGGTTTTCGTGTTGTCGTGCGCACCGTTGTACAGAAAAATGACTCTTAGCGTGCTACTGCACTTATGAACCTTTGTGTACATTTTAAGTGTTGGTAGGCGTTCTAATTAACTACCTATACTAACCCACATACGACTCCGATGACCAACTCGAAAAGATAACATTGATGAGTACCTACCTACATTCTATTGTTTTACGGCGCACGCGTAATTCTTATCTTTTTAAAGAGTAAAATGAATTAGCACTATCGTATTACGCACTATAATACTTAGAAATGGAATAAATTCTATGCTTTACGAAATTTTTTAAAACGCGATTAACCTACTTTACTAGAAACTTAAGTCAGATCAAATAAATATTCACGCATTTACCAGTAGTATTTTACTGTAAGTCGCAGCAAAGGAAGGTAATGTGTTTATCGGTTTACTTAATGTACCTACTTAGTCTTTAACTTTATACCTAGACGAAATTAGCGAAGCCGCAGGCATTAAGTAGCGTATGGCTATAGAAGACAATTACGCATATGCAGCATAATTATGATGATAATGTGAAGCAATGTCCGAGATCCAGTACAGCGCAAAGTCTATTTGGCAAAGCGAAGAAAGCAACTCAGGCCAGAGGCAATCTGGCTGACTCAAACCGCGGCGCGGCGGCAGTTTAGGTATTCCATTGACGCTGGCAGGGCCCGGCCCTCATTGCGAATTCCGGCGACGACGGCGATCGGCAGTTTTCGCAGTCGGCTCTGTGCTAATTTATAGGTTATATTCGTAATGATTGTGGCAAAGAATGTTTATGGCACAAGGCGCGGTCTTATTGTTGTCGCTATCGACAGCCGGCGGTGCTCCTCCCGCACACGCCCGCATAACTGTCACCCGCAGAATGCAACCAACGCGTTGGCTTCGATTCAACGTCCATTTCCATAAAATATAACTCACTCCGATGGTCTTGATGCATCTTAATTTGAATGTTTCAGCCGGCGTCGGCATACATAAATGCATTTCGATTGTGAAATTTCGGTTCTGATGTATGACGCAAGTGACCCGATATCGGAACGGAATACATAACAAAGTTTTGCACCCGCCCACACGAGCACATAATATGCGCTCTCCATCTTTGTACAGCGCCAAAAGTGTGTTATTCTTGCGATTCACTATGCGATGGGTGTAAGTCCATAATGTGCGATATACAGGCGGGAAATTTATAACTGAGGGAAAATGCTCTAAATATTGATGTGAGCAAATTTTACTGAATGAAAACATTCCTGTATTTTCAAAAACAAGTACAAATGCATTTAAAGAATTTTCAGTAACCACCGAGAAATCGAACAGGACAAATGTTTCCACACTGTTAAAATAATTAGGAATTGATTGGATTGACCCTTTCAATCGGTATCTTAGAAATACAAATGTTTTTATCTACATTTGTCCAGTTCGATTCCTAGCTCAGACAAATGGTTTTTTTTATAAAAATTTAATGTAGTTCTATTTATTATTGAAAATAAAGGAATGTTTCTTTTCAAATTTGCTATTAGGTCAATACCTATATTAGCAGCTATATAGTTAGAGAACTTCCCTTCAACCAAGGCTTTTAATTTCCAACTTGCAATAATTATATACAGTGCTAAGACAATTAAAAATGTTTAATGCTCATTTTGTTAATTTGTGTTCCTACTTCCAATCTAAGCAATTTTTTTTCTTATAGGTAATTAACATAAACAAATAGTGTTTCAACCGGTTATGATCTAAAAAGCAATTTCTTCAAAATTAGGGTATTTTTTTATTAGCATGTAGTCACCTAAGTAATTATTGTAGGTGAATGAACGTGCACCCTGTATACAACAGTATTGCGGCGCTCACGCCCGCGCCTCCCTTGTACGGCGGCGCCAAACGAGGCATTGTACCGCCCGCGGTATTTCTGCGGCGGCCTATGCACCGCCGTTTACGGACAACCATTTACCCAAAAAAGTAGAACAACAAACCGCGTCCGAGCTGTTTACAAGACGCGCTACACCTCCGCCGCATTGTCCTGCGGCGGAACTTAAACGTTAGCGATTTTCATTTAACGCCTACAACAAGTAAGAGTCGATGGCCCTCGAGACTCGTGTTTTTATCTCATTTCAATGATAACAATAATGCATACGTTATTTTCGGCAAAAACAAAAACACAACGATGGATTATTCCATAACAAGAATGGTAGTGTACCCGTGTCAATTACTTCCTGCTTATGATGGCGCAATTTATTAGTTCATTAGTTCACACTCGAAGATAATAAGGTGTAAAGAATATCTCAAACAGACACTTCTTTGCCTTTTCTCCGACACGTATGTGCAAATGAGCGTAAAATTGTTTGTTCTTTTAAGTGATTATTAAGAGTGTCGCGTATCGCTACCTGAGAGCCCTGCGCCTGAAGATAAGTGAGCACGAAGTCGCCGGTCGCTACTATAGAGACGGCATGCTCAACACTTTGCATACAAACTAAGCGTGCCATTAGGCGTCACCGTTTACACCACTTTACACTCAATCGCATTCACTGATGATTGATGCCTTGTTGTCCAAGATAACCTCGACTTACATTTTTATGCAGCTAAAAATTGCTTTTAATTACCTACACCTATTGTCATACGAAAATAAAGAAAATTCTGGCGGATAATGTTATGAACTACATTTCACCAAAACACAGGACGATGCGGCATTTCTATCGCTTTTTAGGGTTCCGTAATTCAAAGATAAAATACGAAACCCTCCAAGGATCACTTTAGTGTCTGCCACTCAGTCGGTTTTGACGCTTTCCCCCTGGTAGGAGGGGTTGAAATTAATATCAAATACTATATCTACGTGTATGGTCCCTTGCGGGTGTAAAACATTCAGGACCTCTTACACCGCTTGCTGATAAAGTCCCAGATACCCTATCTGCAGGTTATCTGACAGATTGCCAGTTTTTTTGGTTTCACAGGTATCTGATTGCCTATATCTTATATATTTTATATAGTCTATCACACAGATTTATCTGATGGATTAGTTTATCACTAAGATTACTATTTGTAACAATATCAGGAAGTGGTGAAAGAAGCCCTCAAGCTTCTAAATCAACGCAATAAAAAGATATGGCCAGGCACATATTTTGTTTCTCGCCAACTTTTAAATCAAAACCTTTAGGGTACTTCCCCTTCACCTAGAATCATAAAAGCAAGAAGGAAAGATCTCACAGCACAAGTAAAGGAAAAAGTCCTAAAATCGTAATTTGTGGCTATCTTTTCAATTGTTTTTTTCCTTTAATTTTTATTCCCTTTTTCCCATTTTTTTAGTTAAGTACTTATATCACTTAAAGTTGTGTCGCTAGTAGCGCCCGGCGATTCCGTGCTCTTTGTGCTCTACGCACTGACTGGAAGTGGAAGGGGTTACAAAATCACTTATGTAACATTAATTTTAATCTCGTCCCATGAAGCTGTTGATTGAGTTTACTGCATATTAAAAAGTCATTAGAGTACACAGCGTGAGCGTAATTTAATAAAACATCCTGTTAAATTCCGAGAACGCTGACCGATGTAAAAATGAGAAAAACGGAATGTGAAATGTAAATCAAGCACATTTTAATCTTCATAATGAAAAAAAAATTCTGTAAACCTAACTATTTTAAGAAAAGTGAAACTAGAATTTGTTTTTGCTTTATGTGGTTCATGATTCATGAATCTATATTCTTGGCCACACTGCATGACGATGTTCAATCGAATTCGCATGGAATTTAATTAAAATTTGCCAGAGCCAGTATCGTCACAGTTTCGCTACGACCCGCCCTGAATAAACAACTCGAGAATGGCTATTTATTCTGAATCGCTAATAACCTCTGAAACAATAGAAGCCTACATGCTATTGTCGGTATGTATTTTACTTACACGCGCATACAGCAAGACAGCTATTAACCTCGTTTTTAGACATATAGGTACACAAAGCTGATAAACGCTTTATTTATTAAAACTTGTATAAATTGGATTTTACCATTCATCAACAGCCTATTAATCTCCCCACTGCTGGGGCTCAGGCCTACCCTCTCAACGAGGGCGTGCGGGCTATAGTCCACCACGCTAGCCCAGTGCGGGTTGGTGGACTTCACATGCGCCTAAGAATTTCTTCTTCGGCGCATGCAGGTTTCCTCACGATGTTTTCCTTCACCGTTTGAGAGCAGTCAGTACATGTACTTAAGTTTCGAGAAAAAACCCATTGTTACATGGCCCAGCCGGGGATCGAACCTCGGACCTTTCGATATGATAGGTCGCGTCTTATCCCCGAGGCCACTGACGCTCTTATTTTACCATTGAATCTCGGATTTTAACATTGAATCTTAAGAAAAACAATGTAAGGAAATTTGTGAAGCAGAATGAGTAAATACTTACATCTTCACTGTTAGAATTATGCCTAAGAAAGGGCTACTTAAACCTACCTAATGCTGAGAGCGCCAAAAGTGCGAGTATCGTCTGTACTTACCTCCACATAAAATCAAGATCTAAATGTTTAATTGAAAATAGGATTCTTAGAATCTTTCAATGAGTATCAACGTTTTCCTATTGAAAGTATTTAGCGGGTTGGTAAGTTTCTCTAAGCACGAATATTTAAATTAAGATCAAGTAACTAAGAGGGACACGGAGAAAGAGAAAGGACCCAGACCAGAGTAGACTGGACGTCTATTACAGTTTAACTCTATAGTTTGTTAGATCTGGTCTTCTAGTTCTTCTTCCCTGGTGTCGCTTACCCTACCTGACCTTTTTATAATTTGGGTGAAATGCAGAATGGATGTACCGTAACGAAACTGAAATTGTAAGGAATCTGATAAATTATTACGAAACTCATAATCAGTTACGAAACTAGTGTTATGGGCACCTTTGCGCCAGCTGCAACACGGGGGGATTTTAGAATTTAGTTTAAGTGTAGGTTAAGACAATAATTATGTGTATAAAAAAAGTAATTTTAATGTTACGAAACGAAACTTAATGAAAAGAAATTTATCAGTTTCGATTCGTTACGGCACCTACATCTAATCTGCATTTCACCCATTTATGAAATTGAGAACCTCATTCTACACTTTTTGTTTGGAAGTAAGGTGGTTATTTTCCTGGCTTTGAATGTTAACCATTAGCATGTAAACACAGCAGTTTTATTAATTAAACACAAATCTGATCATCGATTAAAATAGATAATTTTATCAAATGGCATCAGCAATATGTCACGGTATCGACGTGTAGGTATACCGACCGACATCGTCAGCGTCCCATAAACATAAATTAATTATATTTATTACGGCAGACATAAGTTTTGCATTAATTAATGTATTAATTATACAATTAGCAGGCCACCTGACGAAGTGGGTGTGATTTTTTTTGTGACTCATACCTTCTATAATTCAGATAAGATAGAGTCATGGGTCGTGACCCCAATATATTCTGCACGGTTTATAAATTTTTTGGAGTTATCTTAAAATCAAATATATTGCAGAATTTATAATATACGCGAAAACGAATGTAAATATACAGATTTAGAAACAGAACATTTAGTATGTAGCATTTCTGCGTTCATTATCCCGTAAGTCCAGTAGCGTTAGGACAACTATCATTGTTTTGAGAGAGGTAGACTTTTACTTTTTTATTCGCTTTTAATTTATTAGATGAAAAAAAATTACGAATTATGTCAATATCAAAAATAAACAAAATGTACAATTTATTTATACATATCAGTCCTTAGTTTCAGTTTTTATACAGATATACTCGTAAGGTATAGTTAGTAAACCAAATTTATTCGTGAAGTTTTGTTTTAACGATGTCCGGAATTAAGATGGAAAATATACCTAACATTTCAAATACATTAATGACTTCAGTTGACCACATCTCTGTCTAAAATAAGGACTAATGACCACCCATGATATAACCACAACACGCATCCATCTTCATTAGCGTGCTTATTTTAGTTAGATCCAACAGAAATTATAACGTCTGGCTGCAGTTTGTGCTAATTAATGCGCATAGTCCATACAATGTAATGTTGGATAGTCTAACACACCTAAATCTAATATATAAACCCATAAAGTCCAAACACATGTATGAAATCAGACACTAGCAGAGATATTTCGCAAGTCCCACAATACCGCAGGCATATCTACATTACACGAATATTTTTGGTGACCTCCGTAGCGCCAAGCAAGCTTGAAACACTATTAATTACTCTGTGCTTGAAACCAACCCCTACAGTACAGTACTGTAGTAGTAAGTAGTCTACGCAGAAACTCAACTCTAATTTTGACTCTATAAGTAAGTTTAATACAAACAATTTTCATCACATCGGGATTTTTTTGCACGAATACCAAATATCCTTCACTTCTCTAGAATTAGTTGTTCGAAAGTAAACGGTGAACGTTGACCGATTGTTAATTTAATCTCTTGTGTAATTTTATGGTAACTAGTTATTTTTTGTCGATATTCAATTAGTATGAGTATTATGAATCGACATTTTGAGGTGTATAAAGAGTAACATGTATATTTAATCATGGCCCTGTACTGTTGGGTTTGTTGCTGTTTCTTCCCTTCGGCGACGTAAAGGTGGAAACAGAGTAGTTTTAGACAGAATTGACGTCAATAAGGAAATATTGTATTCTATATTATACTAAATTCGTTTGTTTTGAATAAACGAATTTTGAATTTGAATTTAATAATTAAAATATACACAGAATACACACTAACATAAATAGATAAATATAGTACATTACTGCAACGGCCCGCAACTGAGGCACACATACGCGAGTCCATCAATGCCTGGTTGTGGCCAAGGATTGTAGACACAGACATATTTTAATGATAATCAATGTATTACAAGTCATTATTTAAATTTAAAACATGAAAATTGTCAAGTTGTTATCGCAATGCTTTTATATATAATTATATATAATTAATACTTAATTGCAACAAATTCGTCAAGCGTGTAAAAAGTTCGATAAGCCACTTCTATAAGTTTAGTTTAAATGACTGCGTGGAAGGCGAGTTGTATAGTAAGTAGTTTTCTCAAATAAATGCGCGGAAATTCAAACTATTACTTAAGTAGAACATTTTATTTCATACATTATACATACATTTTGGCAGCAACAAGTTCTCTATTGCGGTATTTCCACTTAAATTGGAAGTCAAGAGGCGTCAATGCATGAACATACTTTGACGCTTTGTCAGTCATCACATCACACTCACTTTCTTCACTTGAACTCATTTTGTCAAATATAAACTATTGAAAAATATAACCTAACAACAATAATTTTCCACGCGCCAAAATGTTCATTTGTTTTTTTCCACTAAACAGCCTTCAATTTGCAAGGAAAATTTTTCATTTAACATTCGAAATTTAAATAAAACTTTTGATAAGTTACCTCCGTGGTTGCCATGTTTCGGAGTAAAAAGATCGTTCCATTTTCAAATCACACGACAGATATGGGCACGAAGTATTGTTCCATGAGTTTTCATAGTAATTAATTGACCAATAAGTATGAAAGATATGGATTTTCATTCAAATAATTTGGCCCGCTGCTCTCATGTATTTGACCGTACAGCATTGTCGATTTATCTCGAAGAAGGTTGTCAAATTAATGCTCACATTTCCAAGCGTGTTTGAGAAAAATAAATTGGTATCAAAGGTATTGTACAAATTTATTAACAATTTTAATGAAGAATAGCCTTATTTTAGCCGAATTTTACCCTTGAATCTTATTATTATTTAAGAACTGATGATACATACCATTCAAGGCTAAATAAATAAAATGGTCGGAGTCCTAGGTATCGATGGAAATGCGCTGTAAAAATACGCTGCGAATTCGTCCCATGTAAACCTAGTTATCTTCAACTTATGTCACTTCTAAACAAACTCGCAGCGGCGCGCGGCGTTTCTGGTGTGATGACTGATGACATTGATCGCATGACCTTTGTCTGTCTAGTGGTCTCTCCGCCATATTTTTTTTTCGATTTGTATGATTCAGAGATAGGCTTGGCATGTTCGGTAGCCCATGACTCAGCTCACTTGATTAATCTGCATAATGTAGTCATCGAAGATTAGAAAAAATATTTAGAGTAATAGGTACCTAGGTATCTATGCCTTTGGCTATTGCTACTGATGTGTGATGTGGAGTGAAACATCACTGGTAAACTTAGTTTATTTAAATGACAATAAAGGCTTAAAAGGGGAATATTGAAAATAAGTTGGGAAGAGACAAGCCTGAGTAGGCTGTGTGTATCAATATTTATGAGGCTGTAGCAAATTAAGGAAGATCGACTCTTAGAACACTCCACCGTATGTAGCAAACTTACAGAACTACAGGCCAGATATCAAGTACCTATACCACTTCATTTTTTTAGTAAAAGTAAGTTTGACGAAATGAATGCTAATTATGGACGTTTTACATTTTTACATAGCTCATAAATACTTAAAGTTCGTAATCCTTAATCTGTAATGAACTTGACTTTCACGCGGGCCCTCAATCAGATACAAGAATAGAGATCACGCTCCGGTTCCATGATAGGTCATGAATGGTAGCATTGTGTTGGGGCCATGTGCGCCCAGCGCTGGCGCCAGCGGCTGGCCATGAAACGTGCAACGCGAGGGTCAAAGTTCCCCTTCTGCGACCTCAACATGTTGCCCTGGTACTGATAGTGAGATGCGTTCGTAGAGCTGCATAACGATAGCACAAACAGAAATGACCTGTCGTAATCATATAGAAGAAATCAACAAAGTTGCAACCATAAGCACAGATTAGATAATACTTAAGCTGTCCAATTATAGCTCATTTGGTTAAACTGTAAATGTCATGACTCAAACGCAACTACGGAAGATTGTTTTTCCCACAGGTGATGTATTCCGAATTGGTGGTTAGTACAGTAAACGCATAATATGAAACATACGTTCACTGGTTTTAATTTTTCCTAATATTCCATAATTTTCACTCACAGGGCCAAATGGCTGTGTTCCAGAGCAGTTTACTTATTTACATACTAGCTGTTGCCCGCGACTTCGTCCGCGTGGATTTTGGAAGTAGGTACCTATCTCTGCTATGTACAGACATACATCGTCTAGTTATAATTTTCCAATGGTAAAATGGATCATTCTAAGTACCTTCACCATAATTTAAGGTATACCATACCTTCAGGAACAAACTATGAACACCGTATCCAATTTGGTGAAGACAGATAAAAATTTTAAAAATTGTTGTTTTCACTTCTATTGCTCATAAGACTTCTCATATCAATTTTTATTATACGTGTGTATTTTTTAACTAATACAGTATGGGCAAAACCAAAACCATAGGAGATACAGGGAAACTGTCTTAGGAACCTTTAGATATTTTTTCGTGATATCAATTTTGACATAGTAATCGGAGCAGCTGGAGTTCGGGTGGCATGCATGAATAAGTAGTAAGTTCCTAAGTACATTGCACAGTCTGTTTTATAAGAAAACATTTTATTAAATTTGACTAACTTCTGCTGCTCAGATTTTTTTCTTCCGATATAATGAAGTGATCCCTACATGAAACTGAGTCGAACCGCATTAAAAAAATATGTGCAAATTGTCTCATTTTTATGGACAACACACGCTTGACCAAAAAATTTCTATGTCATAAGACACTTTCCCTGCATCTCCTATGGTTTCGGACTTGCCTATACTGTCCCAGTCAAAAAAAACACTGATACCTCCTATGTCTATGACATCGTCTTGTTACGTTAAATGATTTATCTGTAAATGACGATAACTTTTTTCGCTGTCATCCGATTTCAATGAAACAAAGCCTATAAGTTGCGCCAGGCTGTGCTTAATCTACCTGTGAAAACCGCAAGAAAATCCGTTCAGTAGTTTCGGAGATTAGCGATTACAGACAGACAGAAAGACAGAAAGACAGACAGACAGAAAGACAGAAAGACAGAAAGACAGAAAGACAAAAAAATTTAAAAACGCTTTTTTGTGTTCTGTTACTCTTTTTTTATCGTCCACACTCATTTTTTTATAAATTTATTCAAAGTACAGACACACGGTTTCTACAGATTTATTATAAGTATAGATATGTTGCCCGCGCTCGCATGGTATAAGTTTTTGTTTGCCGGGGAAGAGTTTTACCCACAGGTATAGAAGTATAGTAAGTAAGTATAGATAGTGAGAGCGTCAGTGGCGTAGGGGATAAGACGCGGCCTCTCATATCGAAAGGTCCGGAGTTCGATCCCCAGCTGGGCCATGTACCAATAGGTTTTTTCTCGAAACTTAAGTACATTTACTGACTGCTCTCAAACGGTGAAGGAAAACATCGTGAGGAAACCAGCATACGCCGATGAAAAAATTCTTAGGCGCATGTGAAGTCCACCAATCCGCACTGGGCTAGCGTGGTGGACTATAGCCCGAACGCCCTCGTGGAGAGGGTAGGCCTGAGCCCCAGCAGTGGGGACATTAATAGGCTGTTGATGATGATGATAGAAGTATAGGTGCCTATTTTCATGATGCAAGCTAAACTAGTATGGAATATTTCACGGAAATCGGTTCAATAGTCGAGTTGTAAAAGTATAACAAACGAACGAACGAACAAACATGAAAATACAATATAAAGTAGGTAAATAACAAAAGGTTCCTTTATAAAATATTTTATCTTAGTAACGCATCCAACCACAAGATTACTCGTAGAATCTAAGAGCATAGGTCAAGCTTGTAATTACTAGAATCAATTGACTATCAAGCATGGATTTTAATTGTAATTTATTATTTTATTTAATGCAATACTTGGATTTATGACTTCTATATTGTAGTTAATGAAGCTAACTTTATGACCACATAACATGTGAAGGTAACAAACTAAATAATTATTTACGTATCTACGAGGACCATGGGTACGTATATGCAGTACCACATAATGTAAGGGGGTCTGGCCTGGAAGAATCAGATAATATTAAAGTTATTGCCTATATCATAGATTAACTACCTGTATAGAATGTAGTTTATCTGCTTAGAAGTGGACTTCTAGAAATAGGTAACAGAATAAAATTTGACTCTGAAATATCTCTTTACTTCTAACCTTTGTATGTACTTTGTAAACTTAATTGAATTCCTTACTAATTAACGATTTGCGATAAGTAAATTGTATACCCTACATTGAAAAGTAATATTTCAGTACGATATATATTTTTCTATTTACTACGTTACGTAACATACCTACTTAATATAAAATAAGTATAGCTATCTATATAATAATATTATGAGGTACAGACCTATACTAAATTTAATTGTAGAGTCTATTAAGGAAATGGTTCATAAAAGTCAACTTAAGTGAAATCATAGTTGAAATAATTGTGCCTTGACCAAATCTATGCAGGTACCTACTTACCTAATACCTATTTGGCACACGGAAATGCAACGATTGCGCAGGATTAGTAGGTATAGGTATATTGAGCGTTTGTTTGGGATAAATCTCTCATCGACGGCGCGCCATCGCGCTGCGCAGACGCCAATCACAATGTATAAATGTTTACAGACAACACTCATCGGGTTTTCTCACTAATAGTTCAATATTCGATCAACACCGTCTATATTAGTTCTTAGACATAAACATAATAGTCATCCACCTATCAATAGGTCATAGGTTCGATCCCCACTGATGACAGACACTTTGTACAGTTTGTACGACCTTGATGTTGTATAATATTTATTTTGTGAATATACTTGTTTAAATTCTATAGAAGGTACAGAATGACCGCGGCTTCGTCCGCATTGAATAAGTTTCAAATGAACTAATCTAGCCAACAAACAAAATCACATTCGAATCTATTCAGTAGTTTTGGAGGAGAACAGTAACTCAGGTATAGTGATGATGATCACATCAAATATACTCTATTATGCACCAATATTAAATTTAAAAATTGACACTACGGTAATTTATTAAACTATGTACAATCACGGCCTTATCATTTTCAGCGATTTCTTGACATTGAAGTTAGTAATTCATAAATATATCCACACCGGGACCAACTTGTACAAATTGTACAAAGTTGTGAGTCGAATGAATCAGTCGCTTTACTTAGCGTAGGTATCATTTGAACGCCAAGTCTCGAAATGTATGAAATATTCCTTCCGGCCATATTCCCAACCACGTTTCGTAACTAGTTGCGAACAAGGAAAAGTACTTCTTTAACGGCAACTGGTTACGAAACGTGGTTGCGAATATGGCCGAAAGGGAAATATTCATCGAGCACCGTCTCGCTTACCGTCACGAATATTTTGAAGCGCGAGTCGTATACGAAGATCTCTAACGGCCTAATTCTCATTCAAAAACGACTGATGACTCAGAGCTTCCTCGCCCGATGCACTTATGCTGTGAATTCGATTGGGCAACGTGATGTTTATTGACTCTGTCGATACGTTTCCGCTCGTAAAGAATACGGCCCCAAATAATGCCTGTCATATTCACCATTTTCATTTCGCAACACGCGTTTTAGAGTTCCTCCTAAGCATTTACCCTTAAGAAATTATTACTTGACCGATTGAGCTGACATACAGAACTCCCACAAGGTGGACCGACGATCTGGTGAAGGTCGCGGGACCAAGCTGGATGAGGTTAGCGCAGGACCGGTCGTCGTGGAGATCCCTGGGGGAGGCCTTTATCCAGCAGTGGTCTACAGGCTGATATGATGATGATGATGACGGAACCATAACTTATTATAAAATTAACCATGAGAAAATTATGGAAATACCTTTTAACTAGGTGAGTACAAGATTTTTTTTAATCTACATAATTCAAGAAAAAAAATTAACTTAACTGGGAAAATTACTACTTAGCTTGTACGACGAACTATAACTTTCTGTATTTCTTTTCATATTAAATTTAAAAATACTAAATTACCGAACGTTCTGTACAACGCGACGTATATACTTTACTACCTTTTTATTCAACGCGCGTAAACAAACGGTCACACAGTGTTAAAATTCCGCAGACATGCGTCAAACTGGACGTCAGTCATGTGCTATTCACAGTCAAACAGCAGCTAAAGATGCAGAGAAAACGCCATTTGCAAGCTTCGGATCATAAAATTGCATACAAATGAGTGGCTGCCGCCGCGCCGCCGGCGCCGCGCACGTTTCTATGAAATGAAATGAACAATGAAATGGTATGCAACTGGCGCCTAATTCCCGATCAAACGCGCGCACGCGCCGTTCATAACCGCATATATCGTTTACCGACTAAGGCTTTACGATTTCCCCGATCTCGTTACGTCCTTGGCAAATTGCTACCTTGCAATCTGTAGTGTTTAATTAAAATTTATGTATGAATGTACACGCTTTATCCTACCAAACTTTACAACTGCAGAACAAATAGGTATAAAACTATGTACAACGGCGGACGTATCCCACTTAGGGATCTCTTCCAGCTGACCTTATAGTAACTGAAAGGATTAATACAATGCGTTTAGTAACAAATTTTATAGGTAGAAGAAAATACTGAAAGGTAATTTTCATTTATAAGTAGGTACATGGTGTAGTGATTGTATTTTATGTGCAGGTAACACATAAGGGTGACAATTTCAAACTTGCCATCGAACAACCATGCCGCGGTCGGCTGACGAACAGACGGATCATCATTGCAGGACCGCTGCTCCCGGTCCTCCCGGTTACCTAATCAGTTTTTACCCTTATTCCTTATTCGCAAGATAACCAAGTTACAAAGGTACAGCGAGGGTACAGTTAATGGCCTTTAATAACTTATGTACTGTGCACAAATAAGAAAAAGGTATAATATGGGCAAATAAATAAACCAGCCGCTTTCAGGGGTCAATGTACCGATCCAACAACTTATGTTCTACAATTTTTGAAATAAATACAATTGTGATCCTTCTTACAGGTCACATCGTTTGTATGAAAAGTTCAAATTTTTCCTTTGAACTCCGAAAAGTTGTACCTAGAACTAAAGTTGTTGGAATTGATGCGTACATTGACCTCTCAAACCTCAAGGTCTGTTTATTTGTGCACCATACTAAATTCATTTTAAATTTTCAGTGGTCCATACTTATTTTATTATAGACCTGACGTATTAATTATCTAGACTTTCATCTACTTCGTAATATTTACAAGGACTTCGGTAGCGGTGGTCGCAAGCGTAATCTCACCAAATTTGCTCAGAACGGCCGCCGCCGGCGCCAGTCCACTTTCCAAATAGCCTTCGAGTCTCGCCTGTGACCTTTTAAGCACGTAAGCTACAGAATATCTAATAATGTAGTTATGTACGCGCCTTATAGGTCTTTACACTAGCTCCAGCTATGCCACTTAAACAGTAGTAGGTAGGTACTACTACTAGAGGATTCGATAATGTTCAATATTCTTAATTGCACAGATATAGAGCGACAGTTTACTGGATTTCGATGTCCAATCAAGGCAATCATATCACCAAATGCGATGTCTATTAGAGAACATTAGCGTACAGAGGGCAGAAAACTACCGTAGGGTAGCTAAAATAGGGTAGTAAAAGCCCTTCCGGAACATAATGTTGAATTCTTATAATGTTGAGTTCTCAAAATGTTGAATCTCAAAGCTTGCATCTAATAATTATATTGTAAGTTAAGTATACAAACCCCTATAAACTACTTCCATTCACTTAATAAAGTAAATACTAACCTACAACAACAAAAACAATATTAGGAAATAATGAAAGAAAAATAATTATCAATCAATGTACATGCAACGCAATTGTGAAATTAGAACAGTTATATTTAGACAAGGTAATAAAATGTAATACAAATAATATCTACTAATAAATGATAAGAACGATAAATTACAGTAAGTACGTCGACTTTATGTACAGCTATCATCACAGTACTGTGCACAAATTATTGTGTTTGAGGATAATTCTACCTATTCATGTTTGTTTGATATGGTACATAATAACGACTAAACATGCATACGTAATACATACAATACATCACAAACATACAAGGTAATGCGACTACCTTCGCCTGTTTACCGATTTTTCCCAGACCAATGGGTATGTATACCTACCTACCTAATACAATTTTTCAAGCGAATCTGCACAGTAATTGAGAAAACGACTTATTCAAATTTTTTTGTATAGGAGGTACTTACCCTTAATTTGAAAAAAAAAGGAAAACCCCTGGAGATATTTACGAGATAGGTATACTTACTTACTCACTTAAAAATACAAAATTAGAATTTAGAATAGTTAAGCCGCTAGACAAGGTGACCTTTTAGCCTTTTAGTAACAATCGACTTTATTCCACTTTACATTACATGAAAGTAATATTTATAATCGATTTTTTTGTGCATGAATACAAAACTACCGTCACTTCTAATAATTATGGAATGTCGCTCGAATTTTAAAGTTTACCCGCGCAGTATGGTGGTTTTGAGTCGGAAAACTTGCGTGGAAAAATCTAGCCATATCTGTGGCGCCACGCCCGCCACGATCTGTCGCCATTACGAGTGACATGACAACAACAAAAACATAAACTCATTTTGATTGCATTAATATTATTATTAAACACATTTAGTTGGCATCACATGCAGCTGCGACTGCGCCCACGTCGACGTAATGATACTAAATTGCGTACATTAGTATGATTGAGTGCAATTTTAATACATAATTGGTAGGTATGTTAATAATTGTTTAAAAGAAGCGGTATATGTTTTAATTGTTGGAAAGAAGTAGTCGATGACTAAAAATCTTGGTTTTAACGTCAAATCCTAAATTAGGAACAAAATTATTGCTTTTGCGACAAACTCTTCTACGTGGCCACGCGTGGGTGAAGCGGGACCCAGAGAATTTTTTTTATTTTCATTGGATACCAGCGGGGATTTTTCTTGTATTTTTCCCCTTCGACTATCATTTGATAAATCTACGACCATGTTTGTATGCTTACTGCTCGCTCGCGTCCTCGGTGCGGCGGCGCCGGCGGCGGCGGCGGCGCGGCGTGCGCGGGCGCCGGGCGTCGCGGCGCCGACACTTGTTTGCACACCGCGTTCGTATGTTCTCTATTTACACAAGTACGTTTTCGCATTGTTTCAACAAACACGTACTAAATTACGAAAATCAAGTGACGTCAATAATACGCTAATATTGTCTGATATTATTAACCGTTATAGGGTTACGAAGCCCCACAATGAACATTTTACTTAATTGTCTGGCATTTTATTTGCAGAAATCCCTACCTTGGTAGAGTACCTTGAGTACCGTACCTTGGAGAGAGAGAGATAGGTGTACCCACTGGAATATATCACAAAGCTTAAAATGTTTCGCCTACCCCTTCTAGTAGGGTATACGAACGAGTGAATATGGTATTTTGGGCGCGATCGTGCGTCGTCTATTTTAATAAATTAAAAAGTTTAATAAAAATTTTAAAATATTATTATAGGTATCTTTTAAATGCGCGTGGCCCGAAACGCACTTGACCAATTTTTTATCATTTCACAATAGAGGTATGAAATCTGTAAAGTTTATGGAGCGTTAAGGCGAACTTTGTCATTACAATTGATTTATTTCCATTTGTACTGATTTAGTGCCTCATGACGAAGTAGAGCATGGGAGCTCCCCACGCCTTATTACTCATCAAATGCTACTCGCTCAACCGTTGAGTTTGCCCATAAACCAGCAAATTAATTGCAAGTCAAGATTTGCATTTGACTTGTCCATGCATTAGGTCTTTACGGCTAGATACAAATGTCACTGAAATACGTAGAACTCCCGCCGGACCATTTGACCCGGTTTGACTAAACGATTAATGTATAAGGGGCCGTCCATTAATTATGTAAAGACGATTTTGGCCATTTTTGACCCCCCACCCTCATGTAAGGACACTAAGATTTCTCTGGCCAAACTCCTTCTTACACAAGATTTAACATGTAGTTTGCCTAAAATGTCGTTAGAAAAGATTCAGTTTTTACACTAACACACGTCATTATTTGACTTAAATCAAAGATTTTTATTTAAAAAATATTAGGTACTTATTTCAAATCAATCTAATCAACTTCCCCCACTGTTGATTCACAGATCTACCCTCTCTACGAAGGGCGTACGGGCTAATGTCCACCACGCTAGCCCAGTGCGGTTGGTGTCTTCACATGCGCCTAATAATTCCTTCTGCGGCGTATGCAGGTTTAACTAGAATAGCCATTAATAAGACCTGGCCTTTATGACAAGGTCACGTAAAGATTTTTTGAACCCCTCCCCATCTAATTTGGATCTCATCGCTGACTTCATTGCGACCCTTACGTAATTTATGAGCGGCCCCTAAGGTATACGAGGAAAGGTCTGGCGCCGGTGAGGGTCGCTACCAGCGCGCCGCGCACCCGCCGCGCCGCCGCCCGCCGCCGCCCGCCGCCGGCCGCGGCAAGTCACGCACCACGAACCACTATAAGTTACTCGCGGTAAGCCTACCCACTAACCACATTCACCTAACACTGCCTCATTAGCCGACATTAAAGTAATAACGAATATCTCACTGTTGCGGCCGACAACCAGCACTCAACTCATTTATTATACAGGGTGGAATTAAAGGCCGTGGTCGGAGCGAAAGTACCTTAAATATTTATTATAGCTTCTTCTTCTCAGCGCTAACACCTAACACCTAGAAAGCGGTGATACATAAAAGGAAATTGACGTGTACCCAGTGTAGTCGTATGCAATACAATATTTTGACTTTGACTGTAGTAGAAAACGATTAGTTACTAGGTCTTACTAAAAAGTCGAGTATTAAAAATCTATTGGGTACTCATTTTCCTGAACTAAATTTAAAATTGAATGCTTTTAACGGTCTTCTTAGAGGTGGTTTGTTAAAAATCCTTGATAGCAGTTCTTTTTTTTCAATAATGTTAAATAATATAATAATGTTTCCATTCAGTAGAGAGAGAACTTGTGACGAACTGGACGAGAACTACCTATTAGCCAAGATTTACATCATGAATTAATTTTATTTGCTAAGTATAATTATTTTATAACCAATATTGTTATGGACTAGTTAGTGTATGTTTGCTATGATCAATATTTACGGTACTTCCCCTCCAACATTAAAAATTCCATTCTGTATACGTTACCCTCTCCGTTGAGTCCGATACCAAGCAATCATGTCACATTCGGCTCGTTAAACGTGTCAACTACAACGACAGTACGTCGACATTTTATCTGATCATACAAATTGAAAATATCTGTTATTCCCTCAAATCGACATCAAAGCGTTTCTCGCAACCGCAAAAAGAACGGTTGAAAAAGGCGCAAACAAAATTAAGCACGAAGGAATGCGTTTCGAGACACTGATCTCACGAAAATAAAAAGGCGGTTGTACGCGGGGCGCGGGCGGCGTGCACAAAACAAATTCCTCGGACGCACATACATGCACCACACTGAATTAGATACACTGGTGATCGACTGAACCATGAACGGCACACGCACTGCGCCCGCGGCCATGTAACCGCACGCACTCTATAAGTAAGATATCGTGTCTCCTGCTACTCTACGAACCTACTAAATATTTTTTCCAGATTTTGTTCGAGAAAAAGCAATGGAGCGTTTGGTCAAAAGTGTGATTCATCAAATTTTAGAGACCGACCTCTTTAGATTTGACAAAAAGCATATTTTTACCAAAACTAATTATTCTATTAAAAAGGGCAATTTGACGAAAAGCACCTTTTACTAAAATACTGTTGGTCCAAACGCACTTTTGGTTTAAATCTATTACGACGAAAAGGAATTTCGACCTAGACATACAATCCGAAATAACCAATAAAGGCCGGAACGCACCAAATGCGTGCATGCGTGAGGTGTCGCGTGGCAGCTCCGTTCTACGTTTGATTCGCACCGACTGCGTGGCGTTTGCGACGCGTCGCAAGTCTGGCAACAGACTACGGTGCGACGACGTCGCCTATGTACACTTTCATACGTACAGGCGGCAGCTCGTCAGTAAAACACTTTGACCTTGAGCTGGCTTAGCCTATTAGGGAGTTTCAATACTATGAGAGACCAGTTTATACTGGTTTATTTCCATTGAATTAAAAAACGAAACCTTGAAGTTATTGCTGAGAAAATACAAGAAAAAACTAATTTTGGAGAGCTAGCAAAAAGCAGTAAGAATTTACCCCTAGCCACCCTAACTACAAATATACGATTACATAAATGGTGCTAACTCGTGACAAGTAGACTTAATAACAAGTCGTGATCGACATAATTTAGAAACTTTACACTGTTCACGTAATCTTATCTTGTATCATTTTGCATTATCTCATTACACCCACCTTCCTTCTATAGGCATGAAATTCATTTAGATTTTATTACAACACCATCTGGCAGGGATTTAATTAAAAATTATCAGTTTTACAGTCTTGGGGATTTATTAAAAGCACGATAAAGTATATTATTGCTGAGGGCGGCCGGCAGACGGCCAACTGCAGTTCTCACAAAGGAAACAACATTGAATAAGATTTGATGCATTTTATATGTAGTTACGAGGCTCTGATAGAGTTTATGGCCGTCTTAGAGTTTCACAACGCTTTAAAGTCTATAAACCATAGCGGCGTTTCGATGGAATCTTTGATATAATCGAATGAGAGATGGACATCTGGAGGGTCGATTCATGTGCATTATCGGTATACCCTATCGGTATAAAAAATGTACTGTGATGTGCTCTTTGGTGGTAGATCCTGGCTAGCTAAAGAGCTGTGAGATGAGACCCTTGTGGGTAGGAGTTGTCACAAATGAAACAGCTTACGTAATAACAATCACAAACTAAGAATACCGAATAACCGTAAAAAAATAGTGTTTCTAAATTTTGATTTTGAATTATATTTTAATAGGACAATACCCGTAGGACCTAAAGGTCGATAAAAGGAGGAAGTACGAGGGCGTTAACGCCTAGTTACAGACAGTTTGAAAGTTAAAAAAAATACTGTGATAATTTGTTATTAGGTATTGATTTTTGATTGACGATTGTGGTTGTTATGATTACAAATTATTCATCGTTTAGTTGTGTCAATAATTCGGCAGACTGGCCTTACAATTTCCGCGCACTTCAAATAAATTTCAAGGTGTACAGCAACGGGGTTTTCCCAGTTTTCCTCAAGAATTACTTAAGACAATAATGCGAAACACCCCGTGCGTTGACATCGTCAATATTTCCTCGCAAAAAATGCGTGTGTAAGTGTAGAGTTCGCTAAAAAGGCGCGCAGACGGCGTCGCGGCGGCGGGTCGACGCCCGCGCCAGGAATAACCACCAGCAGCAGCTATATTTGCAGCAGCGGCGCGGGCGCAGGAGCGCGCAGGGGGGGCACCAGCGCGTGCCATTTCTGCACCACCGCCCGGTGCATCTGAGTAATGCCATTGTAATGCTCTCGATATAGTCCTACTGAGTGAGCGTGACGCAGGCGCAAGCAGACGCGGCGTCGTCGGCGCCTTCGGTGGCGTCGTCGCAGGGGCCACACCCGCACACCGGCGCACGCTCTTCCTATCAACTAGTGGAAATATCTAGTTACCTACATAGGTACAGTTAGCATCAAAAGTAGAGTCTTTTTGAAATGTAGACACTGCGTTTACATTGAAATAAACTAAAGATATCATTATCAACATACACTATAAATTGACTTACCTACATGAAATAGGTACAGTTAAGTTTTAACATTGAATAATTCAAAATAATAATAAAATAAGACTAGAAAGTTTATAATTGGATTTTGAAGTGTCGAAAAATGTTTAAACTCGATTGTTTTATTTGTTATAAAAAATGTTTACGATTTCTTTCTGCTACACTATTTTGATAGACATGAAGGCTTAGTGACTTTGAAAAAGTAAAATATCAGTTTATTGTGAAATTTAGAATAGTCAGTAATTTTGGAAGTTAGTTTTTGTTCGGTCCTCCTTTTGATGCTATCTGTACTTGTCAAATGACAGATAAAGCAGAGTTTAACTACTTATCATTACTTTTAAAACTGCATAACGATTAACCCGAGCACCGAGCATCCGTATGAGCACAGAGTAAGTAATTGAGGCTGGTATGAGGCTATACAGGGTATTTTTTATTGTAACGTACGTATGTCTATAATTAGCGTATCACATCACAGACACACGCGGACTGCGGTGGCGGTGGCAGTGGGGCGGCCTATTGTATTCCCTATGCAATGTATGTGAGACTTCAGACACGCGCGGCCTGCGTTTGCATATTGAGGCTGCGGCCTGAGATACGCCGCCACCGCAGGCCGCGTGTATCTGGGATACGCTTAAGCGGAACACAGACAGGGCGGCGGCGGTTCGAAAGCGTCGCGGTAATTTTTTGTAATGTTCGAAATAGTATGAAGCCTTTTACACCAAAGCGGCGCGGCGGCGGTGCGGCGCGGCGGCGGTGCGACGGCGAAAGCGACAAAACCGCGCGCACAGATTTGACGTTATGATTTGACGTTGCGGAGCGGCTGTATTCCTTTGTAGTGTATGGTGCGGAGCGTTCTTCATACAAACCGCCGCCGCGCCGCCGCCGCTAGCGGTATTCCTGTCTGAAGGGCTCCGCTTTTTATTCGCTTTCCGCAGATTCGCCGCCGCAACGCTTTCGCAACGCCGCCGCGCTGTCTGTGTTACGCTTTAACGTTGATGTGGTCGTTTGATGAGTCGTGGGAGCCACTCGCCTGCCGACTGTCATTTGTCATCGCGAGTTCCTGTCACTGCGCACTACGGATACTTTCTTACATTCCGCAATTACCTTTTAAGTGGGCAAATTTGCCGATTCTACAAAAAAAACGTACTGCAATGATGAACGATGTCGAGATGTCGATCGAGAATGACTAGTAACTGGTTACGATACTCCGGGGAAAATTTATAACCTCTACAATGTTGCAGCACCGCGGCAAAAAAGAAAGTGTGAGAAGTAGACATAATATAGACCGACCATTATAGCTTAAATTGATGAAAAGCGTCATTTTTACCAACCCTAATTTTGACTAAAAGGGCGTTTTGACGAAAAGCACCCTTGACTAACAACAGAACTGTATGACCAAACGCACTTTTGGCAAAAATGAATTTTGACCTTAATCTTGACCTAAGGCATACAACCCCTTTAATTATTCTTTAGAATACCATTCGGAATTTATGGTAAACCTTGACGTAATGTGTTCCATTATTATTGCGTTTATGTGTTTCTTTAAAGAAGTTTATTGGCCAAAACTACGGTAGTATCATGTTACCAAACCGGGACAGGTCATTCGAAAATGGCATATTAATAGCGGTGTTCAAAGAGAGCATACAAAACTCTATAAAGTTGTATGTCGTTCACTGGATTTCCACATGTGTGGATAGTTTTCGCGACAGATGGCCCATGAGTCACTAACCTGTTGACTGCGGTATTTGTTTCCAATGTAATCGAGACTGGCGTAATCATTAGTCTCTAAACATTAATAAAAGTCTAGAAGCAGTCTTTAAATAACTCGTAGCGCTCGGATGAATGAAATTGCGTATTTAGTGAGCTTGTTGCGCGGTAACAAACCGTTTATAAAACACTATCAAATATCACGCCGAAAAAGGTATGACATCAGTGAGTTTACACGGAGCTAAAAACAAAATGACATCATCACTTTAGGAAATGAAATTGTGTGGAATAAACTTGTCGGCCGAACGATGGTCATTTGTGTTGTGTTGTGACGTGCCGTGCGATATGTTGCAGTGGAAACGCGATCACCAGAGCCGAGCGAGCGCAATGGAAGCGATGCTGCTAGCAGCGATCACCTCACTTATCCTATTTCATTATCATGTTTGCGATAAAATTATCACGTAGAGTGGCTAGTGCAAACAGGGCGCCCGCGCTCCCGTGCGACCGACTGCGCGATCGTCCCGTCGCTTGTACTTCATTACGCGCATTAATTTTGTCAAAGTCATCATCATCTACTTAAATACTATATGCGCTATTGTTGGAATTTATGAGATTTTCGAACGCCTTTACAATTATTATAATACTAGATAAGCTAGGTAGACCTAGGTCAAATCACAATACATTAATAATATGTTCGTGAACTTATAAAATTAAAGTCATTCAACGGCGTGTTTTTATTTAAAAACTAACAGGGTTTTTTACAGTTCCCTACAATTGCAGAGTAATGTGTGTTTCTTTGTAACCTCAGAAGGTTAAAAATCGATATTAGTAATAAACTCGTAGATTATTCAAGGTTAGGTCATTAAGTAGGTATTTAGACATAGACATAATTTATTGATAATATTCATTACAGGTCATAAACTTTATAAACATTCTTCATTCTTACGTAATTGTAATTGTAATAATGTCAAATTAATAAAATGTCAAATAAAATAAAGTAATAAAATAAAATTATCTTAATCTAAATGTCACAGTGATATTTACTTACTAGCTTTAAAAGCTAAAAATTCATTATATTGTTAATTCTAATAATTAAATTCATTATATTCATTATATTTAAAATGTAATTAATGAAGCGATAATAGATAAAGAAATTGCCTAGATGCTGTTTTCAATATTTGACTTATATAACTTTATTAAGTAATTATTTATTTTTACAATTGTTATTTCATGTATTTTAATGTGACATTTTCTTTGACAAAGCCCCTTTACAGCTGCTATTATTAGTTTAAGACGTAACCAAGTGTTCCATAGGTACCTTATGGTTTTAATAAAAAGTATGAGTATGAGTATGAGTATAATATGCCCCCTTCGGCCGTCTGCGAAGCCGGAGTTTCGAAACTGGCTTCGATCGATGCGTTTATAGTACTTGTACGTAACTGGCTTCGATCGAGGCTTTTATAGTACTTGTACGTAAATGTATGGGAGTAGCAATAATCGAAATTTTGTATATATTATCCAGTATATTTTTCAGATACCTAGTTATTAAATACGTAGCTTCAATATTAGTAAAAAGTTTTACAAACGTGTATTCTTTAGCAATAATCGAGTGAGATCACTTATCATTTTCACCCAGTAATTATAGTTATGTGTACGTATACTAATACAGTAGAGGTACTCACAGTTGAAGTCCCCTGGACAAGTCTTGCAGCACCTGCCGGGCAGCAGCACCGGGGTGTCGCAAGATGGCTCCGGGCACTCGTTCTTTATATTTCTACACTGCACTTTCGCTACCACCCGGCTCTTCTTTTGCACCTACGATATGAAATTACACTTCTTACTAAAATATCTATATCTCATCTTTAAACCTTCGAATTTGAATTAAAACAAAGTTAAGCCTAAAACCGTTTAGGTATGTACCTATCATAAATGTTGTACATCATTCGGAAACTATATACAACTCATGTCCACTCTCTGGCAGAAGTGAGGCTCAGTGATGGACTTCACCTACTACGAGTATAACTATACAGGGTGTAAATCTGCATGCTTGCCATATTTTCAGAGACAATGGTAAAGAACGCTACAAATTAATTTATATAATTTAGAAACTCCCATGTTTAAAATCTACAACAAATTGTAAGCTAACATGGTCTTGATGTGCAGATCGGAATAAATGAGTTTTGTCTATTGCGCAATGGGAATAGAGCGTAAGGGCAAAACGAAGTGAAACGGCGATTTCTGTGAGTTGAATTTACTACCCAATAGCCCAAAATTCAATTCACAGACGAAAATAATTTTCACCAAACAAAACCAAATTAAAATTAGTCAAATTTTCGGACATGTGTTTTTTTTGTGTTCAGTATTAGCAGTATTTACCTCCGTGAATATGGCAAGCATGCAGATTTACATCCTGTATAATAGTTACCTCAAGGTGTTTTTCTTCACCGACAAGCAAACTGTGGTAAATATAAAACCAATAATTTTGGTACTAACCCTATGGTATAATCCCCAGAGATCTGCTACCTGTTAAGGTGGGAAAATGTCCAAAGATGGATGTTGGCATGGAGATTGTAAGTATTGTTGTATTTGAAGAATACTTACCGGTATACACTCACATTTGATGCAGTACATAATGCCGAAGGGCGGGCCAAGGTCCGCGAACCACGTGGACCCCAGCTCCTTCGCTTGTTTGCCGAACTGACATTCTGAAACAAACGGAATATTAACATTAATAAGATTATTCATCTCATGAAGTCCGAGACGGGCTGATGATTACAGTCAGAACTTTTCACAGTTTTAATTTTTCTACCGATTGTTGAAAATAATAAATATTTTTGTATAATTATGAAATTGCGAAACCATCTAATTTAGTACATTTTAGACTTTCGCACTTTGTATTCATAATTATATAATTATTTACGGGTCTTACACACGAAATAGATCTAATTTAATATGATTCTCAGCTTTCACACCAATTTGAAATAGGAACCTATGTAAGTGGTATTTATTTTCGATATCGATAGAAAAAATAAAGTTGATTCAAGCACTATGGATGTACAATTTTTGCCATGATAAGTCCGACTTATGCTTATGATTTTTGTCCTAAAGGATTATTGTATAAAGGTTGCCATTATCCAACTTGCCCTTATAGTTAAAATAAATAGGTATCCGTTGTCTTCCTGGTACTTATAATTTTATAATATTAGAGCATCCCACGGCATGTTGCCGATGTGACTTTGTAACGCTTATCATAAATATCGACAAAATGGGGAGGTAAACCTAATCTACATCCCTAAGACATTAGTTAACCATGCCAAGACTGCCCATTCTGTGTTCAATACTCTCTTGGACTTACTGGGACTATGGGTAATATTGTTTTGTTATATACTAGCTGTTGCCCGCGACTTTGCCCGCGTGGAACAAGTTTTTTCCCACGGAAACAGTTTGCCTATTGCGGTAAAATGTTGCCTATAGGTTTGTTATCTATAACTGTATACCTACCAAGTTTCATAAAAATTCATTCAGCCGTTACAGCGTGAAAGAGTAACAAACATTCTCGCATGTCAAAAAATCCTTTCAAACTTTCGCCTTTGTTAGTAGGATGTGGTGAAATATATGTACTTAACATAGATACAAGCTGTAACAAAATATCGTTACTAATGTGGTCATCGTGCAATGGGAGCGACGGCCACCCCCCACACTATATAATTAATTTCTAAATAAAATAATCATAAAATATAATAATAAAATTTCTCTAATTTGTCTGGACGAGTCTGGAATTTGATGGGCTTAGCCGTAGAATTTTTTTTGAAAAGTGACTACAAAAAATTAACAATAGCAAATATTTTTATTAAATTAATTATTGACAAATTCGAAAGAAGCTAACTATCTATGTAAATGTGTTTAATTAAACTTTGACATGTAACAATAATTATTAAAATTAATAATTATACTTTTGAAATATGCTACGGGACGGGTTAATAAATATTATGAGTGACTATTGTGTTTTTTAAACTCTAATATATATATAAAATATATCTTATAATATATAACTCTAATATATATATAATATAAATATATATATAAAAGTCATAAGCATCGGATGCAGTGAGTGACCCCGCAGCGCATTAAAATAATTATTTGTCTGTCCTTGTTGTAAGGTAGGGCAGATGATCGGCTCGTTACCGTATGAGATAGTAGTCGCATCCGCATTTTCTGCATAAAATGCATACTAAATGCTAACGACCTCCCGCCGCATCTGCATCGAAATATTGCTATGAATACCTTATTTACATATTTGCGAGTTAGAGGTGCAATAATTTGGTTACTGTCAGGTCGACTGGAAGAGATCCTGTGAGACAAATTCACCTTCGTCAACAGTTTTATTTATAACTAGCTGTTGCCCGCGACTTCGTCCGCGTGGATTTTGGAGTAGGTACCTATCCCTCTCTGCTATGTACAGACATCGTCTAGTTATAAATTTTCGTGTGAAAAAATTTAATGGAAACATCATCAGATTTTAAGTTAGACCTTCAGGAAGACAACTGTGAAAACCGTATCCAATTTGGTGGAGTAGTTTTTGTGTGATGCCGGAATAAACATTAATATAGACATACAAAAATTTGAAAAATTATTGTTTTGTCTTCCATTGCATTTATTAAGACCCCTCGTATCAATATTCTCCTAGGCTATGACATCGTCTAGTGGTTATATGATTTATCTGTAAATGACGATAACTTTTTTTTACATGGTTCGAGTTACGGCATAGTAGGTGGAGGGCATAGGAGGGGAAGAGGGTGGGGGGGAGGATATGGGAGGGTCAGGGAGAGGGGGGAATGGAGGGCAGGGAGAGGAGATAGGTTGGGGGGGGGGAGATAGGGGCGAGGGGGGGGGGAGACATCTGTGTAGTATTTTTAATAACGCGAAATAGTATTTTAATTAACGCGAATGAAGTGGTGATGTTTTAGTGAGCCTGTGTTTATGGTATAAACTATTAAATACGCTATAACAAAAGGGAATAGACCAGTAACGAAATCACTTTGGTGAAACTACGCGAAGAAAATTAGATTCAAATTAAACTTCACAAAAGACATCGTGAAATAAACTATCCCGAAAGAGGCTTTAGTTTTTCGTATGATTTTCGTTGTATTCTTGAATGTATCTGAAGACTGTTATAATTTTCTTTATTATGCCCTTTGATTTCTTAGGTTTTGTGTGATTTTCTTAGGAACAAAACGAGACAAATTGCTCTATGCCTAAGAGAGATCGATCACTCAAACAAGACTCTATCTCAATCGCAGTGATCTTACCATAACGGACTGTGTAGTGATAAAACCATAAATAAACCTGAGGTTAATGACCTTGTCATTGCATTACTATGCTCAAACAAATTCGATGTATTACGAAAATTGATGTAGCTTAGGAATTTTCCAAGCGTTATGTAACTCCGTCAAAAATCTATCATTCTCGCCGTTGCCAAAACATGCATACACTTTTAATCTACATATCCTAGGAAAGCAGAGAAACAATTTATAATAAAAACCACCCAGTCCCCAAGTGTTTAAATGATAGAAAAAAATTACACGAGAACAGGAGTTGTACAGTAAAGAACACGTCAAGCTGTATATAGCTGGCAGTCTTACCAAGATCAAAATAAAGTTGACATTGCCACAAAAGTGTACAGCGTGACCTGAGCTTGACTGTACCTGCGACTGATCTCTCCAGGATCACTTTCTCTCTCTACCAAATTATCACGTTATTGGTTAAAATTAGGCAGGTAAGTTTAAATTATCGCCAACATTCCATAGGTAAAGTAAATAAACGTTCAATATACCTAATTATTTTAATACCAGGTACGTAACAGATTGTATACAAAAGTTACAATGTCAAAATAAAATAAAATAAATGTCAATTTTACAAATAAAATATTTTTTCCAAAGCGTCACAAACGTAACAGATTATATCTCTTTTGACACTATTTTAGTGTCATTAACGACAAATGATTCAAAGTTTAATTGAATGATGTATTAGCAACTATGTTAATACCTAACACAATTTAAAACGTGTATGTCACTGTATACCTAGGTACTCAAATCTTCAGAAACCTCAACTGTATGACTTATGACAATAGTTAAAGTTTCGAAGTTTTGTAGTAATTTTTATTGTTTACACAAAACGAAGAGCATATTTTTTTATTTTTTTTTTTTTATATCATCTTATCTTTAGGCACGTAGAGTGCACTTAGATACGTCTTATAATATATGTATTATAATACTATTAATTATTTGTTATTTATTTACATAATTCTATTTCCATAAAAATAAAAATAAATAATCTATTGAATACATTGTAACAAAATAATAACATTAAAAAATAAAATAATTAAATTATCTGCTGTATAGGGGCATTTGTCATCAGAATTAATAAATTTAAGTCATATTCATAAATTCAGTCAGAGTATAAGGCTCTTTGTCAATTAAAAATTTTTTACAAGTTGTCTTAAAGGTTCTATTATTACAATCGCCCACGATATTCGATATTTGGTTATAGAACTGCACACTTTTATTAATAAAACTTTTGAATTTTTTTGCTAGTCTACATGGAATTGGGATCAGTTTATCTTTACTTCTAGTGTTGTACATGCGTATGTCAGAGAATGTAGGAGTCCTAGCTAGATTGCCGCGTGCGTATTGAAGATTTTGCAAAATATACACACCATAAAAAGTTAAGATATTGGCCTCTTTGAATTTACCTCTACAAGACTTGTGTGGTGGTATTTTGTTAAGAGTTCTAATGGCTCTTTTTTGCAATACGAAAATTTTGTTAACGGTTGCAGCATTTCCCCAGAACTTAATCCCATAGGTCATTATACAATGAAAATAGGCATGATATACAAGTTTCGCAGTCTTGGTGCCGCATAACTGTCTCACTTTAGAAATTGCATAAACAGCTGATGATAGTCTTGAGGCCAATTTTTCTATGTGAGTTTCCCACATTAACTTTTTATCTAAATATATGCCAAGGAACTTAACTACGTCAACAAATTCTATGATCTGATTTCCAATCACTACGTCGGCGGGTATATCTATTTCACGAGTCCCTAACCAAAAATGCATAGCTTTTGTTTTACTTACATTGAATAATAAATTATTGGCTGAGAACCAATTATTTAAGTCTTCCATCGAGTCATTTACTATTTGAATCAGTTCAGTTATGTCCCGATGTTGAAATATTATAGATGTGTCGTCAGCAAACATTGTGACGGTGCCCTTTTTACCTATGCAACTCGGCATATCATTGACATAGACTAGAAATAAAAATGGCCCTAATATTGATCCTTGTGGTACTCCATAATCACAAATTTGAGCACCAGATTGGATTCCATTTATATCTGTCAATTGTTTTCTACAGGATAAGTAAGAGCGCAAAAGTTTTAAAGCAGTACCACTTACTCCATAGCGCTCCAACTTACCTATTAAGATTTTATGGTCAACGCAATCAAAAGCCTTTGACAAGTCACAGAAGACCCCTATAGTCTTCTGTGACTGGTCCAAGGACTCCAGTACAGTTGTAAGTACGTTGGCAATAGCATCGTCGGTGCTTTTATTTTTTTGAAACCCATATTGATTTGAAACAAACAAGTCATTTTCATAGAAATGTTTGCTAAGTTGACAAAGTAATAATTTTTCAAAAATTTTGCTTACAGTAGGTTGAATTGCAATATGCCTATAATTATTACAGTCAGATCTGGGTCCGCTCTTATGAAGTGGTATAAGTTTACTCAACTTCAAGGCGTCCGGGAAAATACCACATTCAATACATCTATTAAATATGTCAGCGATCGAGATTGATATCTCATTTATGATGGTCTTTAATATCGTTGTAGAGATTCCATTTAAGTCTAAGCACTTTTTTTGTTTGAGCTCATTAAATATTTTAAGTACTTGCTTACCAGTAACCGGAATAAATTTAAAATTACTTACAATGTCATCACTAGAGATTTTCATTAATGTCAGAGCTTTATCATAACAACCAAGGTTGAGGGTAAGATTTTTAGCTATTGTAGAAAAATAATCATTAAGTGTCTCTACACAGGGAAAATTTTCATTTTCATAGCATTGCTTTGTTACCTTTCCGGTTTCGTCACCTATTACCCTCCACGTAGCTTTGATTATATTACCTGCCTTCTTTATTTTAGCACTAATATAGTTTTGTTTCGCGGCAATGCAAACCTTTTTGAACGTTACACTATACTTCTTTACGTGCTCTGCTATACTATCATTTTTTGTTCTTTGTTTGTATAGCTCGAAGAGCCTTTTGCGTGAAATCAAAATACCTTTTGTAGCCCATTCGTTGAATTTACTTTTTGTTTTGGGACAAATCGTGGTTAAAGGTATATGAGTGTCCAGATCCTGTAATAACCTCGACATGAATTCTTTAAAATATTCATTTACATCCTCTACATCAGACAGATGACTTAGTGAGTGATGTAAAGCTATTTTTAGATTTTGAACTTTTTCGGGAGCAATCAGCCTAGTTTTATAAGGTATTGCCTTGTTAAGTGTCTGGACGTCCACTCTCAAAGTAACAATTTGACCGAAATGATCCGATATTACACTACAGACAACTTCGGCCTTGACTATGTGTGGACAGTCAGTAAATATGTTATCAATGCAGGTAGCCGATGTCGAAGTTACACGTGTGGGCTCATCTATAGTTCGACACAAATTAAAGCATTTGAATAGAGATTCCAATTCTACAGTGTCATTATTTCCAAGAAAGTTTACATTAAAGTCTCCGCATATGAAGACATGCTTGTTTGTCTTGGTAATTTTTTGCAGCAGTAATTCCATTTGGTTTATGTATGTATCTAGATCACCGTCAGGAGAGCGGTAGATAGAGGCTATAACACAGTCGGCAGTTTCAATACAAGCAACTTCAAAGTGAAATTCGATACTAAGATTAAGAATGTCAGTCCTTTCCCGGGCCTTTAGTTGTTTCTTTATAAATACTGCTGTACCACCCTGCTTCCTGTTCATCCTATCATACCTACTTTTACAGTTATATCCTTCGATTAATAAGTTTTTGTTTTGTTTGCTAAACGTTTCCGTACAACAAAGTACGTCTATATCATCTTCTTGCAATGCAAGGCCTATGTCAAGTAGCTTGCCAGATATACCTCGAACGTTCTGATGCATTATTTTGAACTTATGTACTAATTTCGGTTTAAGCCTAATAAGTCGATTCCTAAAAAAGTGCTGTTTGATGCAATATTGTCACTTACAATTTGTGTCGATATGTTTTTACATTTAAGATCGTTGATCGTACTAATGTCATTTGACGTTTTTATGAATTTCAAGTTAGATGTCCTTTGGCTTACATTTCCATTAATAATAACATTACAAAAAATCTTTTTACCTACTCTGCTAAGTGTGCTGTTCATTGTGAAGCAATTTTTTTTGAAGATATTTAAATCAATGAAAGTGGCATTGTATAAACTATTTACAGTCTTATAAATAAATGTGTTCAGCTTGTATATACCTTCGTTCACACGACACGCATTGTCTGTGATGCCATATAAATACGGTATTCCACAAATAACTAGTGATATTTCCTTAGTAGCACAAATATTACAAATATTTGTGATTTGTTGAACATAGTGTGAATTATTATATTTTGGATCTAATATTGTTGATAAGATGACTAGGGTGTCACTGTTATTAAGTGTATTCAATTTTGTTATTGCTGATTGTAGCAAGACATCAAGTGTCGCATTTGGATAGCAATAACACAAACTATCTGTTGGATTATTCGACATCCCGCGTATAATAGATGAAATATCTTTTCCGCTTTCGTCACTTACTATTACAATCTTTTGCAATGTTTTTCTGCCGCTGTTCATTTGATTTTTTGGCTCTTCTTCAATTTTCTTCTTATCGTTTTCAATGAGCACGTTTATTTGATTTTGTTTTTCAGATGATTGACTGACGATCCTTCTATTAGGGTTAAAGTCATCCTTATTTGTTAATTTGTTTTTCACTTCTATTACATCATTTTTTATCTCCCCATTTTCGGAGTTTAGATGCCTCTGATTTTT
The DNA here is from genome assembly GCA_949699065.1 of Metalampra italica. Lineage (NCBI taxonomy): Eukaryota > Metazoa > Arthropoda > Insecta > Lepidoptera > Oecophoridae > Metalampra > Metalampra italica. The sequence goes on from OX452983.1 coordinate 6,074,666, forward strand.
ATTCATTTTCTTGATCTCATTTTCTAATCTTTTGACTTTTTGCTTCTGTTGACGTATTTTTTTCTGTAATCTTCTGTTTTTGTATATTGGAGTACTGCTTTTGGTTGTTCGTCTTTCTTCATTTAAGTTATTATTGTTTCTCATTTGTGTTTCTACAGCCGCATCGATTTCTTTCTCCTTTTTCGTTAATTTTTTATTTAGTTCTTCAATAAGCTTTATATAAGATTTGATTTCTTCTTCACTGTTCACTGTCGTCATTTTCACGTCTGCATTCTCTTTTTCATTGTGCGGCAAGTTTTTTGATTGTTGCTTGTTGTCACATCGTTTGTTAGCAATTTTGTCTTTACCGTATTCCTCCTTGTCTTTAAGTGATTTTAGTAATTCATCATTTTTCTTTTTCAGTTCATTCTGTAAATTCTTTCCTTTTTTATTCTCTTGTTGAAGTTTAGTGAATTGCTTATTTTTTAATTCCATTTCTTTTTTGCTGTTTGCTAGTTTTTTCTCGAGGTTTTTTATTTCCATTTCCGTGACTCGTTTCCGTCCTTTGGTTTTCTCTGCGAATAAACTTTTTTTGTTCTCTTGTAGTAGGCTGAGATTTCTGTCCAATTTTTCATTTGCACTTTTTAGCGTTTGTAATTCTTCATTCAGTTTACATATATCGGTATTTGCTTGGTTCAATTTAATTTGCAGGATATTTCTCTCTGCGGTAATCGTCTTTGTTTCAAAATCCGTTTTTTCGTCTACCTGTTCATTAATATTTTGAATGATCATGCTTCTACGAGGTCTTTTTCTAATTAATATTGGCGTGTCGCTTTCGAACCCAATTTTTTTGTACGTTTCAACTAGTTTTTCTAATTTTATCATAGAACGTTTAAGTTCATTGTTTTCTAGCATTAGATTCTCGATTTCAGTATCAGCTGATTCCAAATTCATGTGCAATTCTTCTATCCCTTGTCTGACTTCAGAAGTTTCATAATCGTCTATTACGATGCTAGGTTCACTCCTTGTAGTAGTTTCTAACAGGTTTGAATATGATAAATCAAGATAGGAGAGTGCACGTCTTGGATCACGCAATGTCACGTTTTCAAACTCCATAGTATTAATTTTTTGTAAGTTTTTTCTTTATTACATTCAAATGCTTCAACAGTCTTAAATTTGGGTAGGTAGGTACTTATTTAATAAAGGCGTCTTTTTCTTATAATCACTTCCGGTCAAAACTTTCAATAACAGTATTCTATAGAGACGAACGAGAAGGTCATAATCATTCAAGTTGCGAATCTTTATGAGCCTGCGTGCAATGGAACGTTAACAATGTGAGTCTCTTGTGAACGCATCCATAAAATTTATTTATGTAGGTAACACTCTCAATTGTCATTAGGAATCAATCAATGTCAACAATAACCAATCAGCTGTTATTATGTTGGAACAGGTGTTCTAATTCGTGGATGTGTTTTTATTCAATAATTTAAAATTTCAATAAATAACTGTTAATATCGTCGTACCTTATCGAATATAGTCACAAATTGGTGTTCCTTGGGCAAGTTTTTGGTGAATCTGAGTTCCTTAGAGGTTATTCTTGCACTACACTATAATTTCAGGTAAGGTTAGAGACCTTTAGTACTTTTATTTATAATAAACACACAGCAGTTCTATGAATGTACTATTCGGCAGCAGTGTTGCCAGACTACTATTTAGAGGTCCAATTATAAAATGTATATGAAATCTGTTCTCATTTAGGTAGGGTACCTACTTTATAAAATGTTTACCAATATGCAAACTTATTTTACCTATAGCAGTTGTCACATACACACAAAATACTATAAAAATACTACCTAAAATTTTACGTTAGGAGAGAAAAAGATAAAAGGGCAACAAGTACATCCACCCTAAGAGTCATGTCTTGACAACAAAATGACATCGGATGATAAAACCCTCACCTAAAGGACACCCGCATGCCCTACACTCACCTGACGTAGGTACCTATAAAATGATTCACTCCTCCATCAGTCACCATAAAGTCAGTGGAATTAACAATCAGTATTTTACGATATAAGAAACTCACAAAAATATAGCAATTAACGATAAAATATAAAGTATATAAACAGACATGATTGCGATACAATAGGTAGTCATTTTGAAACCAACCTGTTGAAGACTTCAAAAGACCTTCGAAATTTCTTCTCCTATCAAAGACATCAACGCGTGTGCTTTTTTGACATACAAATTGGCGCACCATCTTCACGAACTAGGACCGAAGTACCATTATTTGTTTACTTTCGTGTAATATTCCATTGACTGAAATTACTCGTAGCATGGTGACACCAAAGTATAAAATGAATTACTATAATAATTTCCAAAGCATTCGTCCTTTACTTAATTATCACTTAATAGCTGTTTACTAGATCGAACGATGTCATGCTGTAGATAGATTGGCTCCTATCAGATATCATCCGATAAGGGACTCCTCTATAAATATAGGCGTCGCTGTTATCTGCCTCTCGTAACTATTTAATTAACCTCGCTGCACGAGTGCATTGATAACGAGACATGTTGCGTGAGAATACAAAATCTTTAATAATAATTTAATGACTGTGATAAATTCAATTTTCATGTTGTTTTTGAAGACCTATTACGATTATGTAGGTAGGTAGATACTACAAAGTGGTCAGAGTTAATTTGATATTATTGAAAAGACCGCTTTATCGCTAATAAATTATTGCACATAATTACATTAAGGAACTTAACCGAGTTCCATCCAGTACTATATGTCTGCCTATAGCAAGTCCACTGGCTATTATTCTTAAATGGGAGAAAGTCTATGTCTTATTCAAGACTGATCGTCGAAACTATTAGGTAGATCACATAATTTGTAGAGATTATGCACCCTATAACAGCTCGACACTCATAATAAGGAAGGAGGGTGTCATCGCGGCGCCGGCGCATCCTGGATCAGGATGCACCAATCAGGACGCGTGTCACGTTTATATTCGACTACTTACTTTAAATCGCGATTATCCATTTAGCCAAATAGGCTCTACTTGGTCCATAGATAATGTAAAGTATTTTAGTCGCTTTAGCTTTACACTTTCTTCCGTCTGAAGTTCGGTTTTCGACGCATTGGACCCTATTTTTTTGCGTTTTCAGGCGTCAGTTCAAGGTATATTTCGACCAAAACGTTTTGGTAAAACATGAAATAGGTATGATGAAATATAAAAATGTAACTGATAATTTTACAACTTCTATTTTAGACGCTAAGGGCCTCTTACACCGCTTGCTGATAAAGTCCCAGATACCCTATCTGCAGGTTATCTGACAGATAGCCTGTTTTTTTGGTTTCACACATTGCTGATTGCCTATATCTTATATATTTTATATAGTCTATCACACAGATTTATCTGATAGATTAGTTTATCACTAAGATTACTATCTGTAACAATATCAGGAAGTGGTGAAAGAAGCCCTAAAAGTCGTAGCTTTCAGCACATCCTTCTACCGTCTACGTTCGATACTTATATCCAGTAGTTTCTATTTGAGACGCATGGATAGAACTATGAAAGCGCTATTTCCAGCGTGATTTAGGCATATAAAGCTAGACGAGACATCGCGTAACCTTCTCTCGTGTTCTCGGAAACGCTGGCTCTGCGCCAGCGACGCTTCGCCAGAAAAATGAAGTATTGGCGACACCCGTCTCACGATCTGCTTATGGGATTGGACTAAATCGAATTTAGTTCTAAATCCAACGGGAACTGTAGAGTAGCTGTGACATCCCTGTGCAGATTGCACACATTAAGTATAAAAATCTACTTTATATTATGACTTATGAGTCTAACATAATATGAAATATCTACAGACGTGTAACTAGTGGGTAAGTACAATTTGTAATCTGTGAAGCGTGGCATACGGCCTCACGGTTACTGCAGTGCCATAGATCACGATAAGTATGAGTTACATGCTTAGGTATATGTCAAATAGCCAGAACTGTAGGCTGGTTCATTGAAGCGTGCGCAAGGCGCTTCAATAAATCCTCTACATAAAAGGGTTGAAAGAGGCGTGCGCAGTATTTCAGCGCGCGTGGGCTGCGCATAAATTGTTCGCTTCGAATTAGCCTTAAGCAGGATATTTTGACATTCGCTTTGCCGACGCGCAGACTAGTTTGCGATCGGTGTCTTCGAATGAGTAGGTTTTCCTAATGGACTTGATCCAGTACGCACCTACTTGCATGCTAAGCGGAGGCATCTTTTGGGACTAGATTTATAGGCGTGGTTGGTTTGAAATCAAAATGATTAGGCATTTATTTTTCTTGCATTTGTTTTACTAATGAGTATTGCGACCGTACCTTTACAATTTGGTTTCACAGTGTACTGCTTTTCATAAAGGTGCTCTTTCGGGCCCTTTGGGACCCCTAAACTTCCCAGTCTTAGTGACATCACCGTGCAAGTCAATATTACTTATATTAAGGGCAATACCCCTTCTGGTCATCAGCAAACACATTTGAGCAGGCAGACAGAGTTTTTCTAGCACAAATTAAAAAAAATGTGATTTTATGTCGACAATTTTTATCATTAAAGATTGAATATAATGAAATCTTTACAGCCAATATTTAGTTAATCATCATGACAGAACAATCCAATAAAGTAAAGGTGTAAAAGGTTAAAATGTTTATATTGGTGGTGGAACCCCATAAACGTTTCTCTGCAGGAAATTATATGTCAAAATTAGCCAAAGACAAGTGTGTTAAACAGAAACACTATGGAATTGATAATAAATTTACTTCTCATGGATCCCTGTAATTTAATTATATTTGAACGTTATCGATAACATTATGGTCGACATAAAATCACTAGGAAAATTATATTCGTGCTAGAAAAACTGTACTGTCTGCACAAGCTTATTCTATGTGTCAGGTGTTTAACGTCAGAACGCGGCGAGGCAGGGGCGCGCGGATTATGTAAAGCGCTGAGGTATCGGGTGTCGCCTACAGGTGTTTACCTGCGCTGCTAATAGGAATTATTGTCGTCCATCGATTCATTTGTATTAACCTCATCTTATAGCTTCTCCCTAGTATTCCAAAAATGTTAACTTTCTGCTTGGGCATCTCTTCAACGCTCTCCATTTATTTTTATTGCTAACAAGTAGTTCCCACCTTAATAATTCCTTTCATGAGCTATAACATTTTCAAAGAACATCTAAAAAATTTTGTCATTTTGTAGTGTTATCTTTTAAATTGAAAAGGTCAATTTTTGGCTCCATGTTATGTAGTTTTATTCCATGGTATTCCTAAGAAGATTGTTTATGTGTCTATAAAATCTAGAATCTGAAAGATCATAAATCAAAATCATACCAGTGTATGTCCTGCGTATTCTTTTTGTATGGCTGGTACACTTATTTTATTTTACTTTATTTTAAAAAAAAACCCTGTAAATATTTACGAGATACTCACAAACACAAAATTCTCGGGTGGCGACCATCCATCCGGCTGATATGATAGAGAGTGATACAAATACAATCTATTTTCATAATAAAAACGCGATATTTCTTGCACGATCACAAAACTTCCTTCACTCCTTTAATAATAGAGAAAGTCTGTCGAAAGTAAAACCATTGCACTTATAATGTGAATTAGGTATGTATGTATTATTAGTATGTATTATAGTGTATGTAGGTATATATGAATAATTACTAAACAGTTAGTCTACTGACTACCGTTCCAGTGCACCTTTACCTAATTTAAAGATTGTGTGTCGCTTTAAAATAAAATTGCGTCAGACAGAAATCAAGTATGGTTGACAGAATCAATTATGGTTATTTATTTTCACTAATCAGCAGTCGAGACGTCGAGCGGTCTGTGGAGTCACATTAATGCCCATAAGTCGCTGGCGCACCTGGACGGCGCGAGGCGTCTCATGTTTCACTCGGACATGACACAAAAATACATAAATTATACTTTTCCAACACATTATCAGCTTTGGACGTGATTCAGGTAGAAAACTAGAATTGGTGTCAATATTGTAACTAATAATTAACGGTTTGGTTCCTCCTCCTTCATATTTCATCAACCTGACGCGACAATACCAACTGGGTTGCTGATCTGATCACCTCCTGATCTGAATGTTTTTATGACAATAATAAAAATACTGTTTTGTAACGTAGTGAGTAATATAATAATAATTTTGTGCACTTGTCTACAGTAATTTTGGTTGTTGATGTATGTTGTAAATTTTCATAACTTATATATATTTAGGTTTAGCAGTAATCCAATGTCAGCATTGTAATCTAAATGTATACATATCTAATTGTTTATATTCCTTGTTGTAGTGAGATGATGAGATGAAACGGTCGATGACTCAGCGAAGCGCTGTTTTTCAGTCATCGCCATCATTCGAAAATCGCTAAATTCGAAATTCGAATAATTCGATTTTGTTAGACTATAAGAGTCGTAATCTTCCTTTTAGAAAATAAAGACAATAAAATAAAATCGCGTCGGTGGCGACGTGACAAGGATCACCATCGGCAACACGCGTCCTCGCGCATACGACGCCCAGTGTTCGGAATGCCCGCGCAAGGCTGACGACTCCGGCGCCTTCCTGCTCCTTACACAAATCATTCCATTTCCCACAGTTGACAGACCGTGCAGGTGGTCTCGCGAAGATGTATTGGCGCTTCATTCGCGTGCTCCGGGAGTTTAGCTTCGAAAGACATAAGATTGTCAAGCAACCTATTATAGTTGGTTCGAGTCGGGTGTTACATTTGTAAAATGTGATTTTATATGTAACACCCATAGGTACAGGTGAAGATTTAGTCATCTGTAATAATTAACTGGGTGATTGTCTGATCAATGTAACATTATGTAAAAAAATTATATCCTATTTTTGATGTTTATTTTATTACATTTCATTCACGTGATGCAGGATGGGACTGGACGCCCGAGACGCGCGCGGCGAATCGAGCTGAAAGCTGTTTGTTAGTTGTAAGAAAGAAATTGCTTTGATTTAAACCTAAATCTGCACCATTTATGTATAAATAGAATTGTAAGAAAGGCTAAGTCTGTGTTGTTGTGGTATTGTACCAGTAATAAGTCTTACAATGGTTCCGGGACTCAGTGGTACACATGTCATAATGTATATAGGGGTGAATGGCTTAAGTGCCAAAATGTATAACTTGATTAGTTTAGGAATAATCGAGTGAGATCACTTATCGTTTCCACCCTGTATTGTGGGCTATAAATAGTATTTTAATAGTGAGATTTACTACTTGCGCATGAATAGATACAAATTTTACGTCGTCGTGAGGCATAAATTAATTTCAATTTATATTATAGCCTATTAAAATTATTATAATCAATTAAAATCAAAATACCACAGCTGTAAACGTTGAACAGTTGGTATCGGCCAGACATAAATGTCCGTATAGGTATATTAATAGAGGCCCGTTTCCCTCAACTTTTATTTATTATTGTAGACTTCATTGACTGGGGCCGGCGCCTGCTTGTCGCAATTGTGACTCGTTCTTCTCGTTCTATATGCCCATAACTCAACTTATATATGTTTATTTCCAGTGTATCCTGATTAAAATGCAAGATGGCGACGCAAAGGCCGTTTACATTGTCGAACCAATTAGTAGAAATCATAAAAATCATACAAATCATTCGCCGTCCTTATAGAGCGTTTTATTGACAGCCGACTTGATCTTTATTCTGTTATAATTTTCGAAAGACGTGTATCGAGACAGTTTTACGAGGTGTGGACAGTTTAAGTGGTACAAAGGTGCACTTAAAAGATACTGAATGCCATATCGAGCACACTCGAGAAGATGGAAAGTGTTACGTTAAGTTACAACATTGTCGTAGAGACGGGGCAATCGTTCCGCTGGCTAATCGTTCACCGAGACAGTGATAACGAAACAAACAGGAGCAGACAGTGGACGAGAGCCAACTTGTTCAACAAAAATATCGCATATAATTTATTAGATATCATTCTACGGATGCTTGGGGAATGAGAGTGCCGTACCAGTTGCACCTCATAAAAACAAACTTGAAAACATTTCGCGAAAACTCCGAGACACGAATATAGCCCGCGGTGCATAACTTTGTAGCTCGCACAGAATAAATCTATCATTCCAGAATAGTTTTTCCCTGAATAACTAATGACGATACATTATTTGCCGTCAAAACTCTAGAGGTAGGACGTCCTTTATGTTGTGATATTGTAGGAACAAGGTCAACGTATAGAGCAACATTTTTAGACAGTTACCTACATCTGATATTTTACAACTCAATTCATAGCATTACGGTGATAATTGATAATCATTGCCGAGCTCGAAAATTCAAAGAATTCACAATTTCTCAAATTGGCAAGACTAATAATGGACCATTCGACTGTCACGAAAACCTCCAAGGACAACTAAAACCATGTCATGTTAACTATGTAGTTCAGGACGATGCAAATGCACGTGTCGGAAACATACATCAGCCGAAAGGAAATTATGCCCTCATGGATACGCCTACACGAACCAAATGCCGCCTCGCCTACCCAACAAAGTTATCAATCAGACAACAAGAATGCAAATTTTAATTGTGGCCTGGGCCGGGCGGTGTCGCGCGATATTATGATCGCAATTTATTTGCGCGACGCGACCGACGTGCGCGAGCGCAGGGGCGCGGCGACTGCACACGCTGCACAAGCAAGCGAGGGAGACAAGACAACCGACAACCCATACTATAAATGCAAAAGTAGGCTATTTGTCGATTACCTTTTCACGTCTAAACCGCAGAACATATTTCGATTTGGCAATGAGATAGATTGCCATCCAGAGGAAGGATAGATAGGCATAGATCTTTTGTCTTAAAACTAAAGGAATGAAACGCTTCATTATTACCTATCCGTATCGCCGGCTCTGTTAGGCCTACACAATAATGAGTTATACATTTTTTTTATTTTCACAAAATCCACAGCACTTAGAAAAATAATAATTATTAAGGTTACATTGCTTAACATGCATATCGTCACGCTACGTCACTGACGGGGGTAGACAGAAAGATAAGCGGAGGGCCAAGTATCGCAATCCTGACACCCCTCTTTCACCTCTCATCTTGGTCTCATCATTAGTGAATTAGTACTAAATACTTAGGTATACACGAACTATTTAATACCGTGAAGTGAGTTTGTTTATCACATTATTACGGCTCGGCGGCTTTAACACGTAGCCAGTGTCATGCTGATGAATATAGTCAAATTTTTACCACGGGAAAAATACATTAGGAAAATTCTACACGGGTGACGGCGCGTGGGCAATGGCTATTATAGTTATGAATAAACTAGCTTTGCTGCTATAATGTTAATTATATAGGTAAGTAGGTAAGCCTTGCGATTTTTTCTCGGCGATTTCACCGAGCGTAAACTTTAATGAAATTAATAGTTTTGTCAAAACCAAATTGTATGAGTGCATATGAGTACACGTAGTATGAGTAGAGCGTCAGTGGCGTCGGGGATAAGACACGGCCTATCATATCGAAAGGTCCGGAGTTCGATCCCCGGCTGTGCCATGTACCAATGGGTTTTTTTCTCGAAACTTAAGTATATTTACTGACTGCTCTCAAACGGTGAAGGAAAACATCGTGAGGAAACCTGCTTACGACGAAGAAGAAATTCTTAGGCGCATGTGAAGTCCACCAACCCGCACTGGGCTAGCGTGGTGGACTATAGCCCGAACGCCCTCGTTGAGAGGGTAGGCCTGAGCCCCAGCAGTGGGGACATCTTAATAGGCTGTTGATGATATGAGTACACTGGGTACATTTATATAGTCATTTTATTTTTTATCTACCCCCGGCTTCCTCGGTGTTAGTGTGACTTTTGTTATCACGTTATCAGTGTTCGTAGAAAGCCTTTCGCGATCGAACTACACCTACTTATAAACTATATTATACAAACTTGACTTGAGTTTGTGTGATCGTCTGATTGTAAGAACGCCCATGGCGATAGGCAACGAGTAACGATGATAAACACCCCGACAGACGGTTCAGATTTATTCGATGTTTTATACGAGTAAATTAATGTACATCGTCCATAAAAAGTGTAATAAAATACCTGTAGTGATCGTATACCTGAATATTAATTATCGCCAAGGAACAACTTTTATTAGGACTATTGACTTCTATTCCCATACCAATTGAACCACCTTAATTTGTATTCTAATAGGAAACGAAAACAAACGCTATTTGCGCGAAAACAAAATAATATTATCGCAGAGGTCGCGAAAGAGGCAAATGCAGATCGAGTATGAAATTGAAGGCCGAATCGCAGGCGAGGACTTCAATGATACGAGACAGGTAATCCTTTTCCGTCGAGGCATACCTTTAGTGTTTTCTCAAATACGCGCGATAATTATTGTCATAACTTTCGTAAAAAGAACACATAATATATCGTATTTACGTACAATATAGTGTATGTTGTATGGAAATCCATTGCCGGTGTGTTTTTGAATTCGAAAAAAACGCGCCTGCATTGTTGTATGGAAATCCTTTGCAGGCGTGCTAGAGTATCTACGTTTAGGTACGTTTTAAATGGCTACGACGAAACTTTTCTTTCTAAGCGGGCAGTCAGTTGAATTTGGATCTCTCAGCTCGGTATATGCGTTCAAGTGGCTGTATGGCCGCAGATGCCTTTACCTTTCGACACAATAATACGGTATAATTTTTTTTAAATTGGCGGTTGTCTCGATTCTGTTATTTTAAAAATAAAATTAAAATGAGTTTCGACAGATCCGAAAGCGAAATGGATATTGACTGCACTTCATCAGATCTAAGGTACGATCCCAAATTAGTGATAGAAAACCTACTTCCGGCCAAGTTATATAAATAACTTTAAATATTAATTTAATTAATAAACAAAACCCTTTTTATTTCCTTTCATGTACATAATATATACTATATCCACAATTAGTAAAGCTTTTGTTACGTCCAGATAAGTATAACTAGTTGTTACACGTTGAGCGAAAGTGTCATAAGTGGAACTTTTTCCCTCGCTCGTCTAAAAGGTCCCAGCGTGGTTTCTTTTCGATAGGAGGAGCCGAGACGCATGCGCCGAGCGAGCGCAAGGCGAGACGGGCGTGGGCACGGCCCCGTTTCCTGGGCTAAATATAATTTCACTTGATCATTTAATTATATGGAGATTAATAGGCGGGCGGAGATGCCAACATTCACGTTAATAAACTGTACAATATGGCGTGAAACATTTACTATGGAGCGCGACGAAGCCGGCGGACGCCCGGCCCACTGCCGCCGACCGACGCGCTGCGTGCGACGCCAGACGGTAAACTTCGTTGTTTATATTTGTTTGTGTTTGTTTTGCTTTCAAATTTACTACATTTCACAATTTGGCGGTCGGTACAATGCGATTGGTAATAGGAGGTGGGGACGCCCTAGACTGACATACGAGGATCAGATAAGCGGATGCTCACAGACTGACGTAAAAAGCAATCAAAACTAGCATATCATTTGGAAAACAATCCCAATCCGTATCACTATTTGAACCAACGAAATACACTTTATTATATTAACAACGAATGCATCTATCAGTTTCTCTTTACTTACCTACTACTTAAAATAAAATGAAGATACCTATGTAAGTACTACATATTATACGTAACTGAATGAAAAAAACATCTGACATTATTGTATATTATAACATGTAATAGTGAAGTGTACCGTAATTAAGATAAGATATAGAGATTAAAGATCGCACATTCACAATTGATACCACTTGTAAAATCTGATAAGATCGCAGGATACTTTTCGCAAAATTATCGACGTAGTTCGATAAAGTTACTTTTATCGATTACTAGGTAATTGGTACGTTAGAGATTATGAAATCACAACATTACGTAATCATTTTGGGCAGTATTAAGGAAATACGTTGTGTCTGAATACGAAAGATTTAAGTAATTGTTAAACTACAATAACACTAGGAGACTATTACTTCCTCTGTGATAACACTAATAAAGTTTGTTTTTTGGGATCGGATCGGAATAAATTAATATATAATTTCAGAAACGGACACCTTACAGCAAAGAAAAATATAGGTACCTATTTATTAAAAATATACAATAATAGACTTTGTCCTACATTTACAGGCATATATTTACGAAAAACTCACGAATGCGAAATTTCAATCGCGATTATTTATTCTGTGAAGTCGCTTCACTAGTTTAGGCGCTAGCCGAGGTGATCGACACACAAATACACACACACATGTACATTTTAGTATACTCTTTTTTTTTATAAGGTGTAAGCGAAACTAATTCACGAATACAAAACTTCCTTCACTTCTATAGACTATACGACTATAGAGTTGTTCGAAAGTAAAAAGGTTAAAACATTTTAAAAAATATCATAACGAACTATGGAGCTGTGACATTATTCCAGTGATGTGGTATAGCAGACGATGCGGCGAGCTGGTAAAAGTGTTATTAATACTTTTTTGGTGACAGAGCGCCTCTGCGTCTCGGACCGTCCTAATTAAAATTTAAATTCGGATCCCCAGTTTAGGCACCAACCTGGGCGACATTACATAATTTCCTTTTTTTCCTTTTTAACTCGACTTGAAAACAATAACACGACCAATATAATTAACTACCTACGATTATTCGTCTGATTATTTCCAGAATCGCCGTACAGTATCTTTAGAAAGGCGTAATAGGATTTTAGTAATATTGTATGTACAGAATTTCTCGTGGTGATATAGTTTACTTATTACTTGACCAGTCTTGACATAATTTGAGCTTACCCACATACTACTATAGAATTTACTACTTACTTTCTCACCTCCATTGTTAGATTTTTTAAATTTTTTGTCGTTATAGTTTAAACGACAATGAACACAGAAATATATGGGAGCGTAGCGAGCTTTTTCTGTGTTCAGTGACAATGAAGAACCTCGCTTGCCGTTTCTGTCTGATGGCTATTAGATATTCTGTGCTGATGGTCGGGCTTAGCTCACAAGATAATGAACAAAGAATGATCCGACACCACACCACACACATTTCAATGTCGATAATTTAAATAGAAATAGAAAGTCATTTAATTAATTACTTAGAAACGTTTAGAACCCTAATCGAAGTCGGGGCGGGTCGCCACAGCTTTGAACTCGCTTACAAGTTCTAATTTATTTAACACACAGCAAGCACTGTATTCAAATTTCAGTACGGTATTGCATTACAATAGCGCCATGGATACGTCAGCATGTGTTACAATACACTGGGATAGGTCGGGTGCGCACGTCCGAACGCATGAGGGCTGCACTGAATGTACAGTCGACCGCACAATAGTGGAAACACTTTGACCTTGAGCCTATTAGGGAGTTTGAATACTATGCGAGACCAGTTTATACTGGTTTTGTTTCCACTGACGTGCGGTCGACCGTACAAGCGGCGCAATAAACTTCCTCAACACATGTCATCTTATAAAATCATATAGGTCCATATAACCATTACAATTTTCGTAAAGATTGTGCGAGGCTGAAGTAAGAATTTTGGGCACTAATTGGCACAAATTGAGCACTAATTATTGGCGTACAGTAAGACCCGAAATTACGTGGTGGCCCGCTGGGGTCACGGACATAAATCCCAGGCATGTATGTCATTCAAATAAAGGTCTATTTTTTAATGCTTTTTACAGAGTTGTCATGGTGTGGCACTTTTAACAAATTTTCAGTAGTCAAATAATTTGCAATTAGGACAGTAAACATTAGGTATTATTTTGACAGTGAAAGCAGGTTTTAATGTTTTTGACATGAACCGTTACACCGCTTTTTGGCCGACTTTAAATGTCGCATGCGCATGTAGACATGCGCGGCTTGGCTGCACCCAGCACCCATGCAGCTACACCAGCCTTTCATAGAAACCGACAGCGCACCAGTTTGAGATGCATTGAACATCGGAGATTCTACAGAGACCTAATCGAGCATGGACTCTTCAGAGGCTTGGATCTTAGTCAAAGTAGACGAAAGTTCCGTCTACTGTGCCTACTATTAAGTATTCTGTGACTGTGCTTTACCTTCAAGAGGTCGAAGATTCTATTACCTAAACTACACCAATCCCCGCAGTACTATTATTTCTTCTGTGGCAATACCGACATAGGCATACAAACTTACTTAACAAAGTATAATGGAAAGGGAAAAGCACCAATGGCTTAGCATTGAAAACAGGAGTTTTTTTCAGATTCAAATTTTTTTATTGCATAATCTCAGTATTAGGTGGACAGGTACCGAAAGCTGATAAGGTAATGAGGTTACGCTACCAGTTAAAAATAATGGTAGCGGTTTTTTTAAGTTTATGGATACACCTTTATTAGAATCCAAAAATATCGACAATGCCAGCATGAGAGCCAGCGTGTGTGGAGGCGGCGTATGTTACAAAGAAAACATTTATTTTTCTTTTAGGTACTTAAGTACCTTATAAGTAACGGTATTATTATTTGGTAGCGAAAGCTTTGGACTCAAAATATTAATTTATCGCATTAAAAGGAAATGACGTCATACCGTTTTTAAGGTACCTAATTATTTTATCGGTTAATCAGCCACTGGCTATGGATGTTTGTTAGATTTGTTACGTGTGTGTTTCATAGATAAACCGTACAAGTGTCCACGTGGGCGTTTATTTCCCCGCTATGGTTTAAACCATAAACCGATAACAGTTAAGTTTTTGGAACCTATAAGTTTATTCGGTAAAAGGAAAATGCCCTGAACAGTTCGGCATTTATATAAGTGTGAAGAAATTGTAATAAAGGCACATATTTTCTGACAATTGTTTATAGGAATGAGCTCACTTTATTAATTCTATTCTTGAAATGAAAAATATCTCGTGAGCGTAGACATCTAAAATAGAACAGTCTCATAAAATTTTGAATTCTCTGAGGCTGCGTACAATCAAGACCAGATTGTTCAATGGCTATATGCTTAATGCGTCTTAACCATTTGCTATGCCTACTTACTTTAAATTTTATTGAAATTAATTTAATCTGGTTGGTCTTAGCTTAGGACGCAATTCCAATAAAAGCGGCAATGTACATTAGTGCCAAGCCATTTTAGCCAGTATGTACCTACATAAATATTTAGATTATATGAGAATGCAATGGTAGGTAAAGTAGATTAAAAACTCGATGTAATATATAAGTAAGTAAAGGAATCTGCATTTAAAATTTTATTGTGAATAAATTGCTTTAGTCAAATGTCCTGGATTGCTGTGAATGCGAGAGACACAAGACAGCCATTATTGGTCGTGTGAAATAAGAATCTACCCATCAATATTGGATATTATGCATGCTGTATACTATTTATTTCAAACTTTATTGCAAAAGTAATTCCAAGACTGATCCTCTACCCGTTAACTCTTACGTAACCCGATATTGGATCAGGAAAATGAAAAGCAACAGAAATGTGTATCGACTAAACGATGCCGGCGGATTGGGGGCGTAGTACTGCAAGTCTGCAACAGCTTGAGTAATGAAGGCTGAGGCGACGACGGCGGCGCAGGCGCTGGTATGAGCTTCGTCGGCGGACGCGTCGAGTCGCCCCGCGCGCCGCGCCGCCGCCGCAATGACGCGCAAGGATTTGAATACAATGCCGCGATAGCTCAGGGCCGCCCGCGTGCACGCATGCATAATCCCGTGCGTTTATTTAAAATCTGCTACATTCTCCGTATGACTGATGCCTACAGCTATGAATCGTAAACAATTCGCCGGCGACATGAACGACCAGATGTGACACACATCTGAGAAAACTAATGGTTTTCGTACCGAGTGGCTGCCAAGTACATTAATAACCATTGTAGGGTACAACAAAGTTATCGGCCTCATCTCACATTGAAGAATCGGCACCCGAGCCTGCGTCCCTGCAGCGACCTCTGTCGCAAATCATAGTAAAGTTTCTATAAGTGCAGCACGTAACTGGCTAACAGAAATGTCAGCATAAACATGTCTGGGTTGAAGATAAACTTGCTGTTGAATGGTTTGAAATACGAGTGTGAGCGTGGAGTGGCGGTGACGGTAGGTGTCACCGCGGCCGCGGCGAGGCCGTCGCCGCCAGACTGCGCCCACTCACATTCACTATTTACCATCCTCGAATGCTTATTAAACCCCTTCCAAAGTCAACGAACCAAAGGGTAAAAACCAGTACGGTACTCGCTCATTGTGCCTACTCTTCGTTGACAACGATGTCGAGGCCAGCGTAACTCTTCCTTCCACATCCACTTGCCTATATGCACATACATCGTCCTAGACCGGTATCGACCTGTGAGCGGATGACCTCGATAGAGCATTCAGAAATAGTAATGTTAAACAAAGGAAAGACGACGACATCCCTATTCAGGATGCACTCTTAAAGTTTTGTGTGAAACGCATTCGCGTCTTCGTTTTAGTTTAAATCGAACGGGATAAAACGTGCATTGAGTCATGTTTAATACGAATTCAGAATAGGGTCCGGCGTTGCGTCCTCGATAGCGGCGGCGGGCGGTGGCAACCAACAGAGCGACCGATACCTATTTGGGAGCAGAGGACTCCCTATTTGGAAGGCTGCGTTTCGAGTCGCGATCGGTATCGGACCGAGCGGGCGACGACGTCAACCAGCCGTCACTAGTCCACCTCCTTTATACATATTTTATGGTTTATCAACTGCCAGTAATAGGTACCTAAGTGCCTTATACTTGCGAGAAATGTAATGTATGAAATAGAAATTACAAATGTTTGTTGCCACTTTTCCCTCTCTCCTTCAGCTACGGTTCAGGTGATGCGATACAAACTATATAATATATAAACGATATCATTTTGCTATGATCGATCTGACCATGTAAACCTACGTATTTCTACTGTATCATCTCATGTGTAAATGTGATATGCAATAATAAAAATTTGAATTGACCATTGCGGAGATAATACGAATTATCATGTAAAATCCAAGTATGCATGTCTACGTAAGAGTCTAAGCATTAGCATAATATACGTACGTCATACGAATAACATGTTAATATTGTATTTTGTTGGTATGTATATCTTAGTTGAACTCTGGAGAAGTAAATAAGCTATCACGAATGATATATTTTTATACCAAATAAGCCTTAAACAGTGAACGGAGTAGGTAGTTGTACTCGATTTAGGCAACATGCATTAAAACGTAACTAGTATGTTCTAGGTACCTACTTATCCACTTAAAATGTTTGAACTTAGCAGCCTAACCTACCTACCCCTTAAACTGCCCCCACCCCCGAGTGGAAAACTTTCCAATAACCTAAGAACTTGTCCAATTCGAATTTAGAAACGTGGACAGCTAGCAAACTACTACAGTTCCACCAAAATAACAATAAATAAGTACGTTATGAATATCTAAAACTAGTTAGGTATACAAAATCAACGTACACCATACCCATGTTAAAAATTGAAAATTCGATCAAACTGTAATAATCCGATGCAGGTGACCATGCCAACGTTTTGGCCGATATTATAATTACGTACGTTAAATCTAGCTAAAATCCCAATACAGGCATTCAATAATTATGTACCTATCATCATTGTACTAGATTTTATAAAAGTTTGCTATTTGGTAGCTAGCTTAGGTATAAGTACTTACCTATGTGTATTTCATGAGAGATAAATTTCTTAAAATTGCGTAATTATCCATATTAGAATTTAGCATCACATGTTGCAAATACTTATGTACCAAATCGCTTTACCTATTCCGATCTCTGGTCATAAAATGAAGCACGATTTAGCACTTTAAATACGTATATAATAAATAGGTGTAAATACCATAACAGAGTTAGCAGCGTTTTCGATTTCATGTTATAACATTAGGTTATATAGGTTCCGCACCTTAGATGTACAAATTTTCAGTAATAAAATAAGTTAAAATATATATATATTTAAATTATTAGGGCGATCTACTTGTAGCTTACCTCTACAAAAACGACTTAAAATGGATAAAAATATTTTTAAGTTGAAAGAAACTTATAAACACGTTTGATTTACGATAATAATGTCCAATCTGAAAAATGTTATATGCGTACATACCTACCTATACTTCTATTTAAATAAAGAATAGGTACATGACTGATTAATTGATTACTCAGTCAACGCTCAACTCTACACTGGCTCTAGAAACTTTACAAAAATTGCAGATGTTTCTTAAACGACCGTAGACAGCCACTTATGTTTTTATAAATTCCAAATTCCACCCCTACGACCTGATTGAAATATAATTATATAATTATTTACGGGTCTTACACACGAAATAGTTTTATTTACCTTGCCCGACGTTTCGACCAGGTTACACTGGCCGTGGTCACGAGCTGACTGGAGAAAATAAACTAATAATAAAATACTGGTGTAAATGAAACTATTTCGTGTGTAAGACCCGTAAATAATTATATAATTATGAATACAAAGCGCGAAAGTCTAAAATGTATGATTGAAATATATATAAAATATAGGTATACTTACATAAAAAATATATCATAAAAATAATTCATTTCGCACTAGAATGAATACGCTACATACCTGTATGTCAACACTTCACTATATCGCGGTGACCAAATTACTCGGTCTCTACAGATTTCAACGCATTCCCTCCTAATACCAAATACCTCGTAAAATGTCTGGGCATTCGCGTGAAATGTGCGAGAAAATTTACGAGTTAAATCCCGCAAAATTGTAAACTTATTTACCGGTGAAATTATCATTCTAAATCTGCAGTGTATATTTTCCGTGTGTTTTTATTAGCACTGTGCCTCGCGGCGTTTCTCGCGTGCCGAAACATAGTATTTTTCCGGTAGCCTATGCCCTTCTACATCGGTTTACCTAGTTATAATAATAGTAAATGAATCACTTTTTGGAAGAAAGAACCAAATTGTTAAGTACACTTATTTTTTACAAGTACGAGTAGGTATTTAAGTAAGTACTTTTTTTTAATAAGTACCTAAGTATATCCGTATGTCATTTCATTAGGGCATATAAATATTACGTTGATAGTACATTTTAGACTTTAGCGCTTTGTATTCTAAATCAGCAGAGGGTAATTTCAGAAACACTCACAGCGATCAACACTGACAGCTCGCCTCTCCAGTCAGCTCGTGACCACGGCCAGTGTAACCTGCTCGAAACGTCGGGCAAAGGTAATAAAACTTGTTCGTGTGTAAGACCCGTATATAATTATATAATTACGTTGATAACCGAAAAATATCATAATACGATACGTCATTGTCTCCAAACGTTGACTTTGTTACCTCCTGAGGCAGGATGGAGATCAGTTGCCGCGAACAGCGCGGCGCTCCCACAGCCCCGGGCCCTCGTGAGCACTCTCACGGATCCATCACGACACTCGTACTGCATCTTATTAAGTGTTATGAAAGCTTTTTGTAAATGACAGTGCCTTTTAAGAATTACCGATCGCCTTTTGCAAGCACCGCTGCCGACTGCCGTGCGCCGCCAAAAGTTATTTAAGCCTGTTGATAGCGGTTTCGGTTATTACAGACATACTTAATAATTATGTCTGTATACTAGGTATATTATTACTATATTACTTGATGTAAAACTTAACTTAAACAAAAAAACATGATGTTATCTAATCACATTTATACATGATTCTCTTTATGAATCAGCAATCATAACGAATGATAATTTTACGCTAAGTCGATGATTGATAACCATCAGTTAAAACTTGGAAAGTCAATGTCATTCGCATACGTAATATTTTTCATCACCACTGCGGTTAACCCCAACTAATGCGAAACTGGAAGAATAATTAAAGTCTTAACATCTTCTACCCAACGGTTGTCTGCACGAAATTCCCTAAAGCGATAATAGTGCCAAATTGCAATATCTGTAAATTGTACCTTAACTACTGTTGTTTTAATTATGTTTGTCAAATAAAGAACCTAATATTGTGTTGTAAAGTCAAAAAAACTTACAAGGAAGAAAAATTACAAGTGAGTATTTATATAAAATTCACTAATGTTATGTTTTCTTATATTTTAAACCACGTCAAATCACGTACCTATTTAGAACAATAATGTTTTATATTGTCACGAAATGATAGCTAACAGTTTTTTACCGCAACATTGATATTCGCATTGTGGTAACAATTTTCGAAAGAAGATTATCCGACGAATTTATACAACTAGTCTAGAGTATACAACTAGTATCAGAGGACAATAAAACAGTATAGAAGCTACCAAAACTGTACGTGTCGAATAAATTGCTACCTTGCTCCATTAGAAATAATATGAAATAACTTTCGTTTTCATCAATAACAACTGTGAAATGAATCACCAGATTAATCAGTAGGTAGCGGTCTATCCTTAGAGTTCGCAAGCGAGAAGCTTAAATAGGAAAAGTCGCCGGGGGCCGCTATTATCACGTCAAGCGAGCTTTACCTCTCAATTTAGTGATGATTTCATAAATACGCCGAGGGGCGGGCGCCGACGACGTCGCTTCGCACGGGAGGTCTGCATCTTAAAGAAAGGTAAGGGACATGGAAAGAAACGAGGATATCGCAATTCGTAATCGTTGTTGCTGTAATTTTTTAGCTCTGCCCATAAACAACTTCAAAAAGATGTTTAGTTTGCGCAAATAGAATACAGAGAAAACTAAATAAATTTCTTGCGCTTTAAGCTTTCGATCGATTCAATTCAATACACTTTATTGCACATTCAAAAATTACAGACAAAAAGAAAAAAAAACTGATACAATTAGGGAGTGCAATCTTGCAGCAAATTCTTCGATCTCGGTATTTGCAAGATTGAGAGGTCCAATCTTGCAAGATCTCGGTATTGCGAGATCTTGCAGTTCAGCAATATATTTTTAGAAATTAAAGGTAATCTTTCAACTTTTACACCATTTGCTGTGTCGGAGTCAATTATTTCCATAAATGTAATTATTAAAGTAATTACGAAATATTTATTCATTATTTTGAAAGTACCTAATTCCTCGCAATCGCAATACAACACGTCTAGCGTTTCACTTAATTGACTTCGGATACCTACTGTGTGCCAGATATCCAGCTGCAGATAACGCCCGTTCTGCCTTAACGCTGGTCGGCATATAGATGACAGGTATTGGTGAGCAAAATTGTCCTTTCATTCCGCTTGTTTCAAATAAATTTAATTATTTTAAAGAAGAATTTCAAATAACGAACATGTTGCACTCGCAAAACGTTGTTGCGGACGAGCCTTCAAAGTCATCTCTAATTCTTGATCAAGGACACACACACACACCCTCTCACCGCTTATCCTGGCGCACCGACCGTTCTGATCGCTTAGTTATTCATCAGTTCTCAGTTGCCTCTGGCGCGCTCCTACGAATGTATAGATGGTCATGAAATGCGACCCTGCGGAATCTCGCAAATCTTGCAAGATCTCGCGCGATTTTTAGTGCAAGATCAATCTTGCAAAATGAGCGCGGGATCTCGGAATTTCGAGATCTCGGTATACCGAGATTGCACTCCCTAGATACAATGTACATCTAGGCGGTCTTATCACTGAGAGCGATTTCTTCCAGACAACCTTTTGGTACAGGATTTAATTAAAATCAGAAGGTAATCGATCTACTTATTATACTTATTTATCTATAATAGCATTCATTAGCACAACCCTTGCACAAAATTATAATTTTCGTTTTAGTACAACAAAATTTTTGAATATATATAAAAGCTTTTATTTTTATTTTTTATTATTATCATTTTATTTGAAATGCGGTGCTGCGGTCGGCAGAAAGAACGAAACACATATACGGCTTGCCGTTGCTTAGTTTGTTTAATTTAATGCTCATTTAGATATTTTGTCGAAGCATTTATTTATTTAAAACTTTATTGCGCGCAACTGTACAGTTGTACTGACTACGGAACCCTAACATGCGCGTGGCCCCGATACGCCCTTCGCAATTTTTTTCTTGCTCTATTGACATGTATATTGGGCATATTATGGGTCAACAAGCACAAAAATGTGCAGTGCAAGCCAGATACACACGTAAAATCAGGCATCTGCGCTTCATCAGTTTGTTTTGTAGTTGGCGCGTAGTCCTAAGGGCCTCCCTAATTTGGTATGCGGTGGCGTCTGTCGATGAGGCGATACGAGCTCGCACGGCGCGAGGTGCCGCGTGCCTTCACGCCCCTCAGGCAAGCCAACCCTTTATAAACAATTTTCTTACGCACCAATGTATTCATTAAGTAATTACCTCAACGGAACGATACGTTAAGAAATAATTAGCAGTCTCAGATCTGGCTCCAAGGGCCAGATAAAAATATGATCGATATTAAAGTTGATGACGAAATTTTGTTAAATAATATTCTTAGATGGAGCACAAGTTGCTAACTGAGAAAATATTTAATCATTTATAAAGCCCTATTCAAAAGGAAAACACTTACAGTTTTGACAACTTTACTATTAGTGGAAACTTTTAATTGGTTTACTGTTTATAATTTAAGTTTTCTTTTGTATTGTATAACTGTAGGTTTTCGCAATAAATTAAAATAAAATAAAATAAACTTTAAAATCTGCTATACAGGCAATATTATGAAGATAAAGATATAAATATAAATGTTATTTACAGCAGGCTTGGCTGTTCTGCAGCCAAATAATCCCGCGTAGAAATACAGTTTGCAGCTATAGTCACTTATAGAAGGAAGAGATAGATCTGATCTGAAGGAGACAAACCCTGCGACTGCAGTAATATTGTCTCAATCAGGAAGAAGGAAGACAAATGTATCCAGATATATAGAAGAAAGATGTAAACATGATCTTAAAAGTAAATTTGCCTGCGCCGCGAGATAAAAGTGTGACTGCAACATTGTTGCCCCAAACAGTTAACGCCGAGCACGCCCGCGAGAGGACACAAATTGCAACCAGTTTACATAACATGCATTATTTAAACGCGACAACCTTATAAGAAAGTAATAATGTGATAGAGCGAACGTACCTACATATGTCGCGGCGGTGAGTCAGACAGAGCGGAGCGTTGACCCTCGCCAGCCGCCGACGCACTATTCCTGTGCTGCCATGCACTACATTACTTCATCCGAACACATTTTAGTAACTCACGCCTTTCAGGACACTCATGATCGCATTCATTCTTCGCATCGAGCAAACGCGAAAATTAATTTTCGTTCAAGATTGATCTTACACAACAACTGGACGTTCGTTATAAATTTTCAACTTTCAGAATAGGTGGTTGAATAGGTTGGAAAAAAATCGATCTAGTAGTTCAAATAGTACCTTAGTTAAGTAACATTAGATATTATTAGTTTTTTTTAGCATTTAATATCTCTATAATTAACGCCACCGCTACAATGAACTTATTTGTGCATCTGACGTTATACTATGAATTTATAAAAAAAATATTTTTGCGATTACAAAGTATACATTTGCAGTTGGAGCATCGACCGTGATTAGATCGATGTATATGAGAACATTTTTTTCCACTGCAAAGTTAAGTTTGTACGGAACTCTAAGGGCGCGAGTCCTACTCGCGGCTGTCCGTTTTATTTTCTCGACACATTGAACCAAACTTCATTTTACATTTAAAACTTCTCATTCGTTCTTCTATATTTTATATTAGCGGATATCTTCTAAAAGTGACAGTCGTGTCAGTACATCATTCATCAGCTGCTCTCCGAGCGTGTAAATTTGCATACGACCAGTCGAGTCTGGCGGGCGTCGAGTGGAATTAAAGAGGGCCGAGCCTCGGAGAGGGCCGATCTCGTGTCGATACTGTCACATGACTAATGGAGCAGGCGCCGATCACAGATATCGACAAATAAAAACACGCGCGGCCACCGCGACGCACGACACGATCTGTTCCCACAAGATGCACAGGACTCTGCGCCGGGATCTTGTCAGAGATGGTTGTCAGTTTGTCGCTTATATTTAATTTACCTAAAATATATAATTGTGCGTATTAATTTGCAACAAGGCCTATAAAAGTGTATATTCTGCGAAGCGTGTCACGTTCGTTCCAAATTGTCCCTTGATAAATTATTAAAGTTGCTATCACTTTAGTGAGGATGTGAAGTGCAGAGTTTATTGCCGACTTTTTGTCGGAATAGAACATATGAATTCCTTTGTACAGTCGACCGCACGTCAGTAGAAACACTATGACCGAGCTAGCCTAGCCTATTAAGGAGTTTGAATACTATGAGAGACCATTATTAATTATTCGCACAATGAACTATAATATAATATATGATTACTGTGCAATGCCAGCACAGGCTGGACATACAGGGCTATAATTTATGATAGTGACAGTGACATTGATAGCAAGATTTACTATAGAAGAATAGCAGTCTTTATCATTATCACGCCTAAACATAATTAATTATTTGCAATCTGGTCGCGATATTGGTGGAGGAAAAGAAGCACCCTTTTTTATGTCAATATAATCCGTTAAAATTTTAGAGAATTTCTTAGATTTACTATGTAGGTACACATTGAAAAATAGGAGCGGATGGATACTCCATTATAAACGGTATAAATTAATTTTAAAACGTCTACTAACACCATAAACATTATCCTAAGATAACATTTTATAGCAGATTTAACCCAGATTCCCATGGGTACATCATGACAAAGAATTATGTGACACGAGTATATTTCCATCAATGAGACGATATTATATTCGGTGTCGTGTCGGGCGAATCACAGCTAACACTTAAATCTTACAAAAATCACTAATATGATCGTAATAAAACCAATACTTCCAACCATAATGGAAAATGCAGTCCCGGAGCAAGTGCCTAATTCTGAGAACGTACAGTCGGATACTTTACCAAATGTAGATAACGTGCAGCGATCTGATGACGCTCACATTCGTGATCGCAGGAAGTATACTACCGGTACCTATATACCTCCGATTCGATTGGGATTTGAATGATGTTTCCAGTTTTGCGGGGGGATTGTGGTGAATGCATGTACTAGTTATATAGTTATAGTGTAGACGTCGGTGAGACGATATATAAGGTGTGACAGTCTCTCAATAAACCAGTCCCTACTATACGCTCGTTGTGTTATTATCTGTACGTCTCGCTCCCTCCATACAGAACAATATCTATGACTTGTGGCTTCTTAATCTTCCAGCTCTGAGCCGAACAAGCTGTAACAGAGACGCTTGACGTCAATCAGGGCTACATACGTCAAGTGTTACGTGTGGGCACGGTAGCGTGCGGCGGCGTGCGATCTCCACCGGATACGAGTTGCGTCTCCCGAGACTCGGCACGTCCAGACCTTGCCAAATGAGTGTTGCAGACTGCAGCGAGCGAGGGCGGCCGGCGGCCGGTGGCGTGGCGGACGCGCGCGCGCTGCCGTCGACAAACGCTTCCGCGCCCGTCGCGTGACGCTCCATCACCTCTAAATATACCGCGACAATGAGACGTGCCGCCGCCGCCGCAACTGCCGCTACGACATCGACGGACCAAAACTTTATGGCGATTACCTTTACAACGCCTAAAACTGAAGGTGCAGAGTTGCGGGTTCGACTGGGTTGTCAGCCTTAATAAAAGAAGGTTCAACAACCGAGAGCGACCGACAGTGACGCGTTGCCTAAATAAATGCGGTATGCGGTTTAATATCTAGCGGGATCGAAATAAATCGCTAGGATTATTGCCAAGTGGAAAATCATTATACGTAATATATTGGACGCGCGGAATTCACTTTGACAATATTTTGACAGTGCGCGGTGTTGGGGATTTAGAGACGACCGCGTCCAAGCACACCCGGCCGCTTTTATATCGCTTTTTTTCGTCGCTCTTGTAATGGTCTCTATATTTATCTAATTCTGCTTAAGGATCTATTTTGATATATGTGATTTAAATAAATGTGTACAAAACAACATGTGTATTTTGTTTAATAAATGTTCGTTTTGCACCCGGGGTCTATTTTTTGATTGTGAACAAGTCGAAGTACGATTTCGAGAGGCAGGTCAGTCCCGCGTCGCGTACCGTCCGACGACGTCAGCGGTTGGCGCTGGGCGTGCCGCCGCACCCGAGCATTACACAGCTAACATCATGCAAGCAGTGCTATAAAAGACTCAAGTTTTAAAAGACTCGGTGTAAAATTACGAGACTCGACTTTTTAACGAGACTCGAGTCTGTTAGCAGGGCTCAAACTTTGTGCACTCGAATCTCTTTACACGTTCGAACGTGACCTTTGTGTCTTGCTCTATACTCATTCGTTTGAGTTTTGCTCACGACTACAACCAATACAAACTCTGATATAGTACTATATCAGATCGCGTTGCGTTGGTACCAACGCGACTCTAGGTTTCGAGCCTATAAGCGCAGCGAGTCCTGCATAATCGAGGTGAGGCGAGTCTTTGACTCAAAGCTTCGACTCTTTAGCAACACTAGTGCAAACTCAGGGCGCCTACCGCGTAAGAGAAACGGGCGTCGCCCGCCGCCGGTGGCCATCTAAGGACGCAACTGTACAACCGGACCGGGCAACTCACCTGTATTCAGATATGGTTGACCAGTGTTATCGAAGCAACGCCTATAGCGCTATCTCTCCTCCGTTTAATACACGGTGAGCTAGATGGCAACACATCAACGTGAACGTTCGGTCATCACGATTAAGAATAGGGTGGATTTGACTTAGGTGGAGGCGACGACGCCGCGCTAATGTACCCACTAAATATTCCGCATAGCAAGAAGATTTGAATAGAACCTTTAAACCAAAGTTACACATTTTGCAATTTCACTTTTTAAAATGTATTCGTCTATTCACCAACGTAAGTAGGAAATCTATATTTGCGTTTATTTTAAAACTACCGAGTACATATATCTAAAACCTACTTACTTCTAGTAGTTTTCGAATTAACTTCAATAAATATTGATTAACACAAACTATATACTTATTTCATTCGCATCTATACCTTCTCAATTTTTAAATTAATTATAGTTATACATTTACTTATACATTAATTTCTATAACAACCAAAATACATAGACTAGGCTATATTCGAACTAAACTAACAATTAAATTCGAACTTTGTTATATATTAATGACCTGATTAGGTTTCAAATATTTTTTCACACAGCATGTTTAATTCGTTTGCCGTAAAATTGAAAATCTGCACTTAAGCTGTTTTCGAAAACAGCGTTTCAACTGATCGACTTCACTAAAAGGTTGTCTGGAAGAAATCGCTCTTAGCGATAGGACAAGATAAGACCGCCTGGATGTACATTATTGTATCTGTTTTTTTTCTTCTTTTTGTCTGTAATATTTGAATGTGCAATAAAGTGTATTGAATTGAATTGAATTGAATTTTATATACGCATCATATACTATGTCCACTCTATTTACACTGAAATGTACATTTCAGTGTAGATGGTATTAGACTATTTATGCGACTAACAGAGTTCATCGCACTGTCATTACAACTCTATCGCCTAGTTAGAACCCCTCCTAGACTACAGATGTTCAAGTTTTTTCCCACACAACAATCCTGCCTGGCGAGGACAAAGCTATTTTTATTCGCCGAGCACAGTATTAGAACTCCTAGGTATCCCTTAACAAGTAGTTAAAGCCGCAGACAGCAAGACGACAAGTCAGTTAAAGTTGAATAAAGGCGCTAGCTGGATAGTGATTTCATTTCAATTTTAGATACTAATCTTACTTAGAAGAAATTGATCCTTTTATTTAACCCTTTCGATCGGTGTCATAAAAATACAAAATGTTTTTCTCCGCAATTTGTTCGGTTCAATTCACGGTTCAGAGAGGTGATGGTTTCTTTAATAATCTCAAAATGTAGTTAGTCCTACCTATTTTTGAAAATAAAGAAATGCTTCCTTTCAGTAAAATTTGCCATCATCAATGTTTTAGGACAACTTCCCTCCAACCACGGCTTTTAATTTCCACTCTGAGTTTAATTCCTAGAATGTTTACCTTTAATGTTGCGTTTCGGTCAGTGCGGTGAGCATATTTGACATTTAAACATGGGTTCCACACCAGATTAATGATATAGTGTCTTCGACAGGTTCCACTGATAGGAATGCTCATACACATATTGTGTAAAATTGTGTTGTACATAAATATATTTATGTATATGTAATGCTTTTGAGAATAAAACAATAAGACATAGCAGTAAAACGGCAGATTTAAATCTTTTAAGGGTTTCATCAAATCGATTTTTTTATATAAACGGGATATTTCATTAGAAACCATACGAATGTCATAGCTGCTAAAATACCTATGCGAGGGCATAATGCAGCTTATAACAGGCTGTTCGCCCAACGAGCTGGGATATGAAAGTCACACTAGCATTAGCATTTATCCAAACACGTTTGCGAGCGATTGAGAAGTGGAAGAGTGCTCGGATCCATTACGCGTTGCCCGAGCAAACAATCTGTTGCTGAGCCATTATCGCCATTACTCATATATGTGTTAAACGTGAGATTGGCGCCACCGACGTCGGACAGACATGTTTGTTGAGGCTCGAACGATGGGTTATCTCTAGAAAGCGCCAAAAGGATCCCAGAGACTATAACAGAGAGCGATTGTGGTAGCGCCATTTGGCGCGAACCGAGATGCGTAAATATAATATTTATTGCGCCAATGCGTAAGTGGTTCGATGTTGGTGCCTTTCAAGATATTGATGACTGCGCTCTACTTCACATATACATTTGTATTACCTATCGTGTCCGACAAATAAAAACTTGTTTTATTTAGAGTACATTGATAGAGAGAGAAAAACCTTAGCATATAAATCTTTATAGGTAGTGGTCCCTGAAAACCCCTCATGTGCATTTTCATGCAAATAATTAGAAGGTAGGTAGGTACCTACATATGAGGAAATCATTTAAAGAACTTTGCTAGCATTTTGACACTGTAAATTGTCTTTTGATGGGTGATTATCAACAATTAACACAATCATAGGAAAAATGTTATAGGGCGCAAGCTAAAAGCGACAATTTACATAAACCAACTTTTCGCTAAAGCGGGCAAACCTACAAGGTTGATCGCACAGGTCGATTCCATACATAAATCGTTTCTGAATGTTGGTCAAAAATAAAAGCACAAGCATCATGCATATCTATACTTATCTACCACCAGTATAAAAATGTGACAAGGTCCAAAGGCAATTTTATAAGTTCTTATCTAACGTTTATAATTCTGCTACCTATTTAGGTTTTAGATATCTGTCACGACTTAAAAACAGCAAGAATATTCAAAAATATGATAAGTATACAATTTAAATAATTAATGTCTAATTTATTCGATATTTGCACGCTGGACATACGATTATAACACCTGTGTAATTTTTTAGAAAAAAGCACAAGTAGGTAAGTGTAAGATAAAGCTAAGATAATTAATCTTAATATTAAATAATAATGCCACACAACAATAAACATTTTAGCGCACATAATTACACCATAAAGCAGTCTTAATGTAAATCCTGCCTTATCTAGTTTTGTATTTAAGTTGCTGCATTTGAAATTGAATAATAATTATTCTATTTCCTCGCATATTCGTGAAAAGCACTATGTAGGTAATTTTCGTTGGAAAGGTCATCTTGGTCTCGCGTTTCTTTTCTTTAACTCGTCTAAGAACTGTTATACCCTTTCCGCGCTCGGCAATAATGTGTAATTTATTTCTCAATAATTTGTTACAACAAAGTTGTCATTTTGATTAGCAAAGAGTATCGAGACAAGACATTCCCTTCAAGTAAAGTTCATACTTAATTATCAAAATATTTTTTATGATGTTGATTATTATTGCAACTTTTATCGTCAGACGGGTGAAATTGAATACCCTTGTCGCTGGGAGTCGTGTTGCTACAATGTTGAGTTTTGCTGATGAAGTAAGCGGCGCAAGTATAACTGAGGAAGATCATATCCCTGGTAAGTGCGTGCCGGCACGCGCATGCTATAATCCTGTTTATTTAATGAGTAATATGAACATACGATGGCTCATTAATTGGGTGTAGAGCTGATAGCGTGTGTAGGGCTGGGGGCGCGCGGGCGGCGCGGCGGTGGGGCGGATGCACGTGCGCTGCGCCGGCGCAACGGGCTAGCGTGAGCCGCGGATTGCACTTCCGACTCACATTCATTCCCGCACCATTCATTCATACAACTGCGTCATTAATTTAATTCAAGTTCATAACAAGAACCGGCAGTCGTGCGTGGGTGCGCGGAACTCCGTAAGGTGTTCTAAACTGGCCGCAGTGCACACACGCACCCGCGTAGTATTCCAATCTCTTATTATCGATGAGATAAACAGCCCCGAGTCACCCATCGGGCCCGAATGTCCGTAAAATAAACCAGATCGCCTCGGAGCCGTTTATTGCTTCTCAGTAATCCCACCAAATGAAGCGTTTAAATTCTCCAAGGCACGCAATATGTCACGGGGACCTTAAGTAAAACTTCTAATTAAATGCGGGCGGACGTTCCTCGGACACCGGATGCGCTGCTCCGGAGTCGACAGTAACAAAATGGTCGAATTTAAGAATCAATCGAGACAAGCTTGTGGTGGGTAGGTGTTGCGCGATGGCGCCGAGATGGTATCGCGCGGCCGGAGCGACCCACCACGCCATACTTTTCAAACTTTTTGGGCTGTGTCGGGTCGCGCGGGGGCGTATTGTGTGCAATGAGAGGTTTTCTTTTTAATCTGTGGCACTATATAGTTTTTATACGAGACAGATGGCTCTCTATCACAATTCCAATAACTTATTATATTTTACCTTTTTGGAAATTTTCCTTTTTGTCAGTGTCATACAAACTTATTCCATAAAATAGAATAAACAACACAAAAACACGAGAAATAGGAACACAGCCCGATATTCTTTTTCTTTTAAAAATGTTTTTATTCAGCAACTCTAGTAACTACTAGGTAATTCTTGTTTGACAATTAATTAATTTGCGCTGAGTGCCTTCAAGTTAGCATGACGGTACTAACCTGATCCATACCCTTGCTACATACCCTTTGGAAAAACCTCTCATTGTAGCATACGCGTCCGCCATCCATCCGTGCTGCCGTCGCGTCGTCGTCGTCGCCTTTCTTCCGACCAAAGGATTTATATTCTCTTTGCTTCCGTTCCGACAGAGCGCCACGGCCTGCCTGGCGTCTTTGTAAGCCCAGGCTTAATGAGCACCCGTGGGTGGCTCATGACACGTCAGGACCTAATCATAAAGGTGCCAAAAAATCTACCTGCCCGAGGCTGCGTCGCCGACGACATTCCTATCTCGCGCCTTTAAAAATTAATGCCTATTGTGCGCTTGTTGAGGCCGGTGGCAATGGTATAAGGGATTAAGAATGATGACACCACATACGAGCCACCGCCGTAAGGAATGTGGCCTGTTGGATTGGTTGGTATGATTACACATTCAAATGTTTTGGATCGGAGATCGTTCCTGCTTAATGTAGCGTCGGGTTTAATTGAGATGTATGCACTCAAATTCTTTGACCCCAATTAATTTCGTGGAAGCGAGTTCGTTGGGCGTTAATTAAGTGCGCTAATATTTGCTGAGCACGCGAGCGAGCGGTCAACTACTTAGAGTTGCATTGGCACAGAGAAAAGCGTCTACTAACTCTTTAGGTCAAACATACAATGGTAATTACACTACTTACATATTTATTTATTTTCTTAATTACTTATGCCACATGTTGAACATATTTAATTGGGTAAATATTTACAAATTATTGAGTTTTACAGTGCACTTAATTTATATTAGAAAAACTTACGTAAGTTGGTATAACCTCGTATAGGTACAGGGTGGAAAAAAAATGACATGAAGGAATAGTAGTATTTTACATTTTATAATTTACATTATACTATACGTTTTAAAATTGCTTGCCTCAGCCGGGAACCGAACCGCCTAAAGTTATAAAGATTATTTTGAACTCTAGGCGGTTGGGTTCTTGCACGGGATTTTTATTAAGTGTTCGAATGTAGTTTTAGGTACAGTTGAGCTGGCCTAGCCTATTAGGGAGGCTCAATACTATGAGAGACCAGTTTATACGGGTTTTGTTTCCACTGACGTCTGGTCGAGCGTACTTATTTTTAAAAATAAAGGAATGTTTCTTTTGAGTAAAATTTGCCATTTTCAATATTTAATGTAGGTAAGTAAGTACCTACCTACTTTTGTCCATGTCCCGCTAGTTTTTTTCCGTTCTGTAGTATAAATAGGACATAAAACATAACACGTATAAATTGAAAAAATAACATGTTGACATTGATTTTGTACTAGTATACGTGTTAGTTAACAGCAAAGTATGTAACCTGGTGCAGTGCAATGGGAATGTTTGCACTGCAATTGGATTGCATGGCACATGAGGTGTGACGTCACCCCGCGGATCGTTTGTTACGCCCCGGCGGCTGCGGGCGTTGAACCGACTGAATTGGACATAAATGTCCTGCGCCCGCGACGCGCGGCACATAACGCGACCCAGCCGCGATTTACGGCATCACACTTGACGCCACTCGGCGCGATTGTATTACGTTGCACATGCAAATTGACTCCCATCAATAATAAGTTTAAAATAAAACAACTATTCACACAATAACGTTTTGTTTCATCTCTTTCAATATTTAAATATCTCATAGACACAACTAGATCTATATTAAACCCAAAGGATTGCGAAATAAACTTGAGAGTGCTTGAATAAGTATTCGAACCTTGGTATGAGGTATACCTAGGTATTGTGTTGACCTACGAACGACGTTCTACATAGGTAGGTGTAGGTACAATTGCGTATTGAATGTTGAATGCCAATGACTGTGTTGAAAAACAGCTTATGTAGGTAAGACAATCATATCGGGACTCGTACAATGTCGCACAGTGGTCGTGCAATAAGGCAATAAGTGAGCGCATTTTCATTCCATGCGCGAAGCGGCCGCAAAACGCACGAACATTCTCATAATATCCACCTTTGCGCTAATAAAAATTCCAGAAATTAGCATAATACTATACTACGCATTTAACGAGGAATTCAATTTCTTATTTACAAAGGTGTGCTTGAGCTTAGATTGTTATCTAAGTTATGTAATGTCTGATAATTATTGAAAATTATGCCTGACAGGTATCAAAACTGCCTAATTATCCATATTTAATACGTATTTTGTGGTAATTTGCATTGTTAAAGTTTATGACGGGCAATATATTACCAAATCCATAAATCCTTGATCTCACGGCGGCGGGCGCCTGTACCACTAAATTACAAACCACGCAACGTTGTCATTTTACAATAATAAGCTGATACCTAAGTTAGAATCTACAACTTTCATAATAATTATGAATATCATTATCTTACAACATTCACTATCAGACATAAGATTTCAGATAGAGAGCTAGGTAATATGAATGTAATGTACTGTACCTAATAAAATAAACAACGTTATGTCTTGTATATTCTCCATTTTGTCCTAATGTTCTTTCGATTGTATAAAATGTAGAGTGAAATCATTCTCTTTGAATTTGCATACACAGAGACTAAGATTTCATCCCAACGATACAGTTTTATAGAACAGTAAATGTCTGCAGATTTTTCAGGAGAGCTTCATAAAAGACAATCTTATCACGTCTAAATAATTTATCTGTGTAATAAAGTGGATGTATTTCTCTATCTAAGTATGTAGAATAGGTACCTTTTCAGAAGGTGACTTTCCTAAGAGATATGATTGAAGTGTTTAAACAATTCAAGTTGGTGAATGTTTACTTGCTCATTAGATACGAACATATAACTTTACAACTAGATTACGATCAAAATGTCGAAGATCAAAGGGAATGACTTCCGATAATTGAATAATTTATAATCTTATCAATCACGATCAATCATAATTTGATAATCATGATGCGTGGTGACAAACGAGCATTCATATCTGGCGCTAGTTCGAAATTTCGATCGTAAAATAATTAGTATAAAAATAAAATAATAATAAAACAAATATACGGGCCGACTTGAGAAGCTCCTCCTTTTGTTTTTGTCGGTTAAAAATATGTCTTCACTATGAATGAGGAGCATATTCGATAATTAAATTTAAAAGTTATTTAGCGGTGATGATTTGGATTTTTGGCTTTCTTG
This sequence comes from Metalampra italica, assembly GCA_949699065.1. Lineage (NCBI taxonomy): Eukaryota > Metazoa > Arthropoda > Insecta > Lepidoptera > Oecophoridae > Metalampra > Metalampra italica. Next base: position 6,108,707 of record OX452983.1, read on the forward strand.
CTTTCTACCACTTTAAACAGTGAATAAAGTTTCTAACTTCCTCTCGTTCCAATAAGAAACTGTTTCGGCCAACACCCACCTCTGTCCGGCTTTGCTACGGCTATTTCGCTAGACTTTCAATTCAAATTAATTAAGTATTGACTTTCCATAGTAAGATTTAGGACTTTATATTCCTATAAGCTTTGTATAATCTAGAGGCCCTGCTCATAAACTCATTTATAATTTTTTAGCAGATTTTCTTACCGTATGCAGCCGAAGCCGCAGCCAAAACCTGCGCAAAACAAGTTTGTTTTGAACAATTTATAGTTTCACCAATAATTGAGCTGGAAAGAACAAAAGACGCTATAAAAATAGCCCAGTGATCGAAGGTCTGAACATTCCTGGTTTGTTACAGCCGACCGCAACGTTAGTTGAAACAAAACCAGTAGGTATAAACTGTAGTATTGAAGTATTGAAACACTCTAATAGGCAAGGCCAGCTCAATGTCAAAGTGTTTCCACTGACGTGCGGTCGACTGTACCTATCTACTTTCAAAGTTAAATAAAAAAATGTAGTTTTAGACAGTTATCAGAATAATTATATAATGAGCAATATTTTAGTCTTTTATTTTACACAACTGTTCTCCCTCACTACCGCCATGTGTGAAAGCTCGATAAGACAATGGCTAACTATTTTTACGTAGGCAGATAGCTGCCAGGGACGTAGTCAGGTAGGTTTGAGGGACTGAAGCCCCCTACCCTTATGTAAAATTGTATCTATGTAGGTTCAACTTGTATTTATATAACATGTCTTACTGGGTACTTCGTCCAATTAATATCGGGTAACTATAAACAATCATAATTTAATTGACATTGTTGTAGATATTTTTGACTAATTTTTTATGAGGTTCGACTCAGTTTCATGTAGGGATCACTTCATTATATCGGAAGAAAAAAATCTGAGCAGCAGAAGTTAGTCAAATTCAATAAAATGTTTTCTCATAGAACGCCAGTGAAAAATAATTTTTATTATTTTTAAAAAATGCGTATCGACTTAGTTTCATGTTAGAACCATTTTATTGTATCGGAAGAAAAAAATCCAAGCAGCAGAAGTTAGTCAAATTTAATAAAATGTTTTCTTATAAAACAGACTGTGCAAAGTACTTAGGTACCTACTTACTACTTATTCATTCATGCCACCTGAACTCCAGCTGCTCCGATTACTATGTCAAAATTGTTATCACGAAAAAATACCTAAAGGTTCCTAAGACAGTTTCCCTGTAACTCCTATGGTTTTGGTTTTGCCCATACTGTATTAGTTAAAAAATACACACGTATAATAAAAATTGATATGAGAAGTCTTATGAGCAATAGAAGTGAAAACAACAATTTTTTAAATTTTTATCTGTCTTCACCAAATTGGATACGGTGTTCATAGTTTGTTCCTGAATGTATGGTATACCTTAATATATACTTAGAATGATCCATTTTACCATTGGAAAATTATAACTAGACGATGTATGTCTGTACATAGCAGAGATAGGTACCTACTTCCAAAATCCTTTACATATAAATACTTTAATATGGGGAAGGAAAGCGACTTAAATCGTTACTGCTACAAAATTCTGCATCTACACATTATAATTAGTGTAAGACGTGTCGGTTAAACTTATTCGGCATTAAGTTCGCCTGTTGTACCTACAAATGTGCAATAAAGTTTAAATAAATAAATAAAAATAGGTTAGCCCCCAAGCACTCCTTTCTATAAGAAAGTGAAACATGGAGTTAGGCCGGGGGGTAAAGACCCCCGGATCCCCGGCTGGCTACCAGCTCGACGCGGGCATATACGTAAGTTACCTTGTCACGTCTCGTCTCGCCCAACCGTCTAGACGTATTTGATGGAGACAACTTTTTTCTCTTCTTGGTAAAACAATTTTTGTCACACTCGTTAAGATATCTTGGCAAACATTAGTGACTTTTATCCGATCCGGAAAATGAATGAAAGTTGCGGGCAAAATGAGTCACTTGTCTCCGTCCTATTTGAAGACCTTGATGTCCGTTAGAAAATTGTGAAAACGTCCTGGCCTGCATTCAAGGCTAAGTTAGCGTATTATGTACCTACTCGTAGTGATAGAGTAATCTGTTGGTCTAAGCTAAGTCTAAACCTACTTATTTAGTTAGACAGATTGACACTGCAACGAAGGTTCTATATTGTAGCTTGATTTGAAATAACTATTTTACACACAAATAGCGATGATGAATAAAACATCACACAAACGTAAGAAAAACATCATATTGACCTAGGTGCTGGAGACTGTTGTGCGTATTATTTATTTCTAAATTTGCAATAAACATTTTTACCTGTTTTTAGTGGATTTTTAGGAGCTGTTCTCAATATCCCATCAATGGGTATGTGAGAAATAATTTCTAGATATGTATACTCGTATGTTCTACTTATTAACCTAATAAAGCTGAAGAGTTTGTTTATTTGATCGCGCTAATGCTAATGTCTGGAACTACCAGTTGTATTTGAAAAATTATTTTTGGATTTGATAGATTTTTGAGAAATTTCATGATTCAGGGCAACGGGAAGTACCCCATAGGTATTGATTATCAAACTACTGAAAACAAAAAAGCAAAAACGGCCATATCTTTTACTGCGTTAACTTAGAAGTGTGATTTTATCACAGCTCAAAAGGGACTGCAGACGTGAGCATTTGATAGTAATTTCAACTTGATACTTCCACGCGTTCCTGAGAAAAAGGGTCTTCACAGACAGACAAACAGACAGACAGATAAGGGTTCCTTTTTTCCTTTCGAGGTACGGAACCCTAAAATAGAGATATAGGTACCTAATTTATAAAACGGGGGCGAAGCCGCGAGAAAGACGTAGGTATAGTTTAATAGAATGGTAGCGCGTTTATTTATTGTTGAATATTATTTTAAACTTGACTTTTTTCCGCCAATAGTTATAATAGGTAGGTTACCTACTTACCTAGAACAGTGTCTCAATATGTAGCTAGGTAAGGTAGGTATAGCTAACTTTACGCATAACGTTAATTATAAAACTACCGACTGGATCAGTATGCCAGAAATAATACACAATTAATAAAGTGTAATTGACCGAGCGAGCGAAGCGTCTATGTTTCGAGATTGGCCAAAAATTCTATTGTCCGTCTGTCCTTCTGTCTTTCTATCTGTAATTCTCTACAGGTCGCATTTTTCAACCGATTTTGACGAAAATTTGGCATGGGTATAAATTAATCACGCCGACAAAATGAGTAGTATAAAATCTTGAAAAACATTTTTTTTAGAGTACGTACCATACTCGCAAAGTGGGAGTGAACTTTTTTTTCTTGTGAATCCTATAGTGTGGGATATCGTTGGATAGGTCTTTCAAAAATATTGCTGGTGTGTGAATACCATTTTTTCGATTTAGAGATCCGTTGGCGAAATATTAAGCTTTAAAGCGGTAATTTTTGTTAGAGTTACGTGTCCCCCCCCCCCCCCTGCCAGCTAAACGGTTGCTTCTGGAAATGTGAAAAAATTCACGGCAGTAGCACATATAACGTAGTTAAAAGGAAAACTATAACAGGTAAGTAGGTTCTATTAGTTTTTGAGTAATAGTCGATTAACTTAAGATTGCGAAAAATTAAATTATGTTCATAAAACTGCATACCTACGTAAAATGGGAATGATTTTTTTTTCGCGTGAATTCCATTATGTTTGGTATCGTTGGATAGGTCTTTCAAAAATATAGCGGGTGTGTGGAAAACATTTTTCGATTTAGGGATCCGTTTGCGAAATATTAAGCTTTATAGTGCTAATTTTTGTCACTTTATACTTAATCTCCAACTGCAAAGTTGACTTCTGTTCGTTTCTTTTAGGTTTGGTTTATAAGGGCTGGCGAGGTCTACTGTTCTCACAGAACCAATAGTGAATAAAAGCCTACACAAAATAAAAATCTTTCAGAAAAAATACGTCAAGACAAACGTGACGATAAGATTGTGGAATCATGCGACAATTGATACTCGTGCGTGTGGAATAAAAATCAATATCAAATAAAAGTCGTATATAGAAAATGTACAAATCAATGATTTCAAAAATATATACCTATTCAATTTAAGAATAATAATAAAAAAATGTTAAAATTACCTAAAATACCTACGTAAATCTAATTGCTAAATAATAAAGTCCAAACTGCATGGGTTTAACTAACATTTTATAATTGCAAGAATGCCATTCAATTCAAACAAAAAAATTAAAGTAATAAAAATGGTAGTAGGTAGGTACTACCTAAATTACATTACACAGAAATGTTATAAACCTTCCTAAATGCTCCCAAGTTAGGTATTCCGTCAGTGAAAAAAGAAAAATGTAATTTTATTCCAAACGTCATATACTTACAACGTGACCTTAACCTCTGAACAAATAAATAAACCCTGGATAGTGATACTCACCAATATCGTAAAATAGTTATTTGCCTTTTAATTATACGAGAAAACAAAAAAATATTTTTTTTAATAAATTTAATTATAAATTAATTGTACTTATAATAAAAACAACATACTGTATCCATCTGTCATTGACAATGACAACACGAATGGATTGATTCTAGTGACATTATTGACGTGTGTGACACATGCCATGTCAACAGTGATACACTTACGACTTAACTTTTTTTTCATAAATTCTGTAATTTAACATAGAGTTCTAATGCAATTTTGCAGTCTTCTGGATACTTCCTAGGCTATGCAACTACATACAGGCTACTCCAAAGTGATAAATGAAAACCGTTAGTTTTTCCGTAAATACTGGACCGATTGTTATGATATTTTGCAATTTGGTTTTAAATATCCTACTAAACCAGTAGTATTCGTATTTGTCCAGATGCTAGGGGTATCATGACGTGTCTAGGTAAGTAAAAACAGAGTATACATACTTATATAAAAATAAGTTAAGTAAAAAAACTGTTTTAGAAAGTTAGAAAAGGGATTTATATTGATTTGCATTGTCTATTAGAGGCTTCATACGGCACTGGTGCCTTATATATGTACTAGCTGTTGCCCGCTACTTCGTCCGCGTGGATTTTGGAAGTAGGTACCTATCTCTGCTATGTACAGACATCGTCTAGTTATAATTTACTTCGTGTCTCGTAAGTATTGAGCTATCTATCTTGTTTTGTTTACGTTCGGTCCGACAAACGGCATCTTATTTTGAAACTGGGTTGCTTAAAAATCATCAATTATCTGCGCACAAACCACACTCGAATTCGATGTCGACCGACTGAAATTTTAGTATCAACAAAATGTGACGATCATAATTCATTTGAAAATTGAGGAAAATATTTTTTATATTTATAAGACGCATAATTAAAAAAAGTATTAGGTATTAGCAGCGCTCGTGAGAACTCGCGCGATGAGTTTCCCGTACTTAGGTTAGGTACCGTGACTTTGGTTTGAATCATACAAAACAAAAAATAAAGTACATACTACATGCAATAAAATATTTTTGATTTTTTTATTTTATTCAAATAATTTTATTAGCATGTCATAATTCTGTCAATACCAATTTATAATTATTCTGACTGACTAGTAAGTAAAATCGGCTTGCCTGATCATCAGTTATGTGCGTAAGACTCTTTGGACCCCCTCCACTTGTACTCCGGACAGCCACCATCAGATCTAACGCAAATCGAGTGTAGTTTCTATTGAACTTTACCTATATTAGTTAGGTGGGGGATTTCGATAATATAATTTCAACTTTTTAGCTGAAAACGCGTTGTGAGGCTGACAGACGGACAATACCGAAGGGAGGTCATTTCGTTGAGTAGTCGATAGAATCTACGCAAGTTTTGTGGTTACCACTCTACTTATATTCATATTTCTTCAGCATTGAGTGACAAATAAGAGTATTGTTGTTATGAGATACTTAATTCGTACTCTGCCAAAGTAGTTTATTGTAAACATTTGTGACCGGTATCTGTTTTACCTATAGGAAGTTTAGAAAGCGACTAATGTCTGAATTAGTTTGCAGCTCTTACTTATGAAAAGGCCTTACCCATAGAAAGGCTTAGTTTCATACGCAAATTGTACTTGAAATATAAATACTCTTGGTCTACTGATACTAAAGGCCGATTATTCTAATAAAGTTTGGTGTGTGGAGTAGGTACACACTCCAGGGCATTTGATGTTACGATAAAATCGTTGATATTACGAAGTATTAATACCTAATCTCTTGCTCTGAGAGAAGTCTTTGCCCGATAACAAAGATTAAGTACCTATTGTATCTTCCACAAAAATAGATATGTTGACATTTCACTGTTGCTGTAGATTATTGACGCTAACGCCGTTCATCGGTCTCACGTGGTATTGTTTTTGTTATCCCACCGTACAACTCAACGCTATCGGTTTACTGATAGCGATACGTCTCAGATATAGGTGTACTTATCGGTAAACCTTGTTGTAACTAGCTCGAGTGTGACTATAGTCGCCACGCCACTCTGCCGCGTGTCCTGGTCGCGTTGCGTGCGTAAGTATGCAAGTGTATGTATACGAGTACGTGCGTTCTAATCGATCGCGTCGGATAGGTACTATAACACCAGCGCAAACGCAGGAGTCTTGGAATGCAATTATTTACATAAACATAATATCGCCGTTCTACGCGGCGGTAGTAACCATTTCAAATCAGAGCTGCATGGCATTATGGCAATTGGGTGCGGATGCAACGCGCTAGATCGATGGCCACTTAATTGCAGCCGGTGGGAGTGCAGTGTGTGCGTCGAGTCGCGTGGTGGGTGTTGGCTGGCTGGCTGGCAGTCGGCAGGGCGCGCGCGGGGCGGGTGGGTGACGGCTGCTGGCACTCACCGGCGGGGCGGGTGGCGCGGCGCGCGGGCTCGTCCTCGCGCAGGTCGGGCGCGTGCCGGCGCGCCGCGGCGGGCGCCAGCGCCGCCAGCGCCAGCACCACCAGCGCGGGCAGCATCACGCCGCTACAACACTAGTTCCGGCACCGGGCTCTCGCCGTTCCCGGCCACGAGCTCACTATTTTGGCCGCGCGCTCGGTCCGCTCGAGTGCAGCGAGCGTTCGATTCGATAGTTCGCGAGTGGGGCGCGTCTCGAGGCGTCGTAGTGGCGCGACGGCTCAGCCGGACTGAGTCGAGCGGCACGCGATTTCCCGGCTCTTGCGGCGGCGGCGGCGGCGGCGGGGGGCCGGCGCGCCCCTCACGGAAAACGCGGCGGCGGGCGGCGCGGCGACGGTGCGGGCGGGGAAAACTGCAGCGCCGCCGCAAGCCGCCGCCGGCCTGGATCCGACGCCCGCTCGCCCCGCCCTGCCCGCGCACGCCGCCGCCGCAGGCGCACACTATACTACGACCGTCTCCATACTTCTTGTAGCCGCTACGGTTGATTTTGGAAAAAGATACAAGATTTAGAATGAGCTATAAGTATATTAATCTACCTAAACATATATATTATGTAGTGTACCTGCCTATAACCATTAGGATAAACATCTTCATTTCATTAGCTAGCACCAATACCAGACATAAACTGAGGTTCCAAGTGGATATACCTAATGGTAATTTTTGTTATGAAATGAAAGTACTTAATATTCCCATTATTTCCATGGGTACTCTCAATGGAATAGTGCTTCTCAAGTCGTCAGTCATTGTATTTATTTATGAACAAAAAATACACGGTTCTATAAATTGTTTTAATTGAATTAGTGGATCATTTATATCAATAAGTACAATGGCTTATATTCAGAAAACTGAAAACCAATAAGTATTTTTTACCTATAACTTCCAATGCCTATTAAATTATTGTAAATGCTATAAACGTAAGTACTAAGTACGTATAAATTGCCGCGCTACATTTCGCCTCTAGAATGTGCGTCTGGTCTGATTCAGACATGCTGAAGACATTCACAATAATTTACCGAATTATATCTGGTGCAGAACTCGATTTGGCAGAAGTCCCAACTCGTCATATATTTCATATCTTTAGCGGACAAATAAACAGAAATACCAATAGCTATATGTGTACTGCAGAGGGACGTCGGTGATGATGTCATTACGTCAAACTTTATCATACACGTCTGTTCAATGCCAATTTACTTTCACTTGGCGAATGGCGACATTCTTAAAAATATTTTAAAAACGCTTTCCACGAACAAAAGACATCAACGGCAACCATTAATGAAAACATGAAACTTACTCCAATTTTGGTAGACGCGATTTATTATGTAAATTAACTCTCATAATACTTAAAAAATATAATTCTGCGGCCTACCACGTGGTTCTAAAGTCTACCTTAAGTGGGTAGGTACCTAAATCTGGCTTTGTACACAGTTTTGTATATTTATAGGGTGGGACATAGCTTTTATATATATAGGGTGGGACAGAACGACTCCACCCACTTTTCCCGAAAACTCGTATTACATGTACCCAAGAGAAATGATGGGTGGGTTCTCGCGGTAGCTATATTTTTTGATTCAAGCATGTACCTTTAGAATAAGCTATCGTTTTTGAATGGTTAGAATTTTTATTTAGGTATTTATTTATTTAAATTTAGTTTTTAATCGCTTAAATTTTAATAGTTTTATAATCGTTATAGTATTACCCTCAATTACCCCGATCTATGCATGTGAGGGTTGATTGAATATAAACTTTGACGAGCTGTATAATTTGAAAAGTAGGGGTGCACCCACCCGATACCGAGAGGATTAAGATTAAGGACTTTATGTAATTTTTAATAATTATATAATTATATACGGGTCTTACACACGAACAAGTTTTATTTACCTTTGTTTATTTATTTATGTAATTTTATTGTAAACAATTGTAAACATTGCATATAGCGTATCCCAGTCAATGCGCAATTATGGCGGCGCGTGTTTGAATACTCACATACATTTCAAGCTAATACAACTGGCCGCCACCGCAGGCGGCCTGTGTCTGGCACCTATGCGCTTAAAAGTGCTCTGTTAGACCTACTTTTTCTCGAAAAATTTGTCGTTTATGGAAATATGCATGACTGGGTAGTAGCGTTCATTGGGGCGTAAGCCTTATGTCCAGCGGTGGACGTCGAAGACTTGAAAAGAAAGATAAGTTTTGAGAAGCTTTTATTGCGTGAAAAATATAATTACAATACTGTATGTTCCTACCTACATATTATTTTAAGTACGTACATTTTTCATGTTTATGTACCTACCACAATATAAGGTGCCTATATAGATATTAGGTATTTGTAACCTTTATGAACCTGTAAGTAGTATTAAAGTATTAATCAACGATTCCCGTAGGCAGAATGATTTGCAGAAAAATCTAACAATAAACTATGTAGGTAGGTACCTAATCATCCGTGTTTTATAAAGTTCTAATAAGTAATTTAACATCAGACTACGAACCACAATGAAAACTGACTCGACTCAAACAAACTTAATTCTTAATCCGCAAAGCTTGTTCTCTGCTTGTAGATACCATTGTATTACGGACATAAATCAAACATTAACAATACACTACCCTCTTCAACATTCCACGCTGGCTAAAAAAGACGGAAATGCCTGTATGACATGATGACCGTCTAAAAATATAATTCTGAATGCACATTAATGCCTATTGATCAGATCATGCATGTTAATATAAAGAGATAAAGGACCTACCTGATTTCTATTCGTCAGTCCACAGTTATGTTTAGGTGGATCCTTAAAAAGCAATGATCTGGTATATTTGCAGCTTTACATCTGGCCACGGAGATTTTTCATTTATTTATAGTTCAATCCAATTTTCCGTCCATGTAGTGTTAAATTTTCCATCTTTTGTATTCTAACGATTCAAGTCAAGTGATTTAGCCATGAAGCTTAAAAACTTTTTGATGAGCGTATTTGTATACGGCCGGAGCGCAAAAGCTTCACGGCTAAATAACTCGGGAAACTGGTTACGAAACCCGGTTACAAAACCAAAGCGACAAAACACGAAAAAAATTAAGTTTCGTAACGAGTTTCGATTAGGTACTTTTTTCTTGCTTTGAGCGAAACAATAATGATTATAGCGGCATTTCCTTTACTTGGTCAGGGCAGACCAAGCGGAAATTTGCTTTCATTCATATTGGCAGAGCCAACAGCCTGTGATTTGAAATCTGACTATGCTGATAAAATGACTAGGTACAAAAAAAGACCGCTATGAAATCTGTTTTTGTAACCTTTATCGGCTTCATCTATGAAACTCAGTTACAAACACGGCCGGAGCCGCTTTTTAGTGCCCGGTAAGAATATTAAGCTTGATTTCGCTGACCGCCGCCCCTATTGGAACGCCCACTCAACACACTATGGATGGAATGACATTTCCAGTGTCCGTTCTTCCATAGCAGATTAACAACATCAACGCTCCATCAACGGAATAGATACTTCATGGAATTCTCTTCCTATTGGCACGGCCAATTTGAGATATCAAAGTTACTCGGTTCAGTGTTGTATGTACTGCAATTTTCATTCTTATTTTCATTCATTCATTCACTATCAGTTCGGCGTAGAACTCGGCGTTTGTCCACTGCACCGCCTGCCGCCGCCCGCGCCGTCTCGCCGTCGACACAAAATTTTTACCTTCAGACTGATGATCATGATACTCGTAATCATCTCAAAATTACAAAATAAAACACTTAAATTCGATTCCATTCATTTTAAGGGACGGATGTTCAGAATTTGGTTAGCATGGTAGTCAAGAACTCGTGAGCTGTACACTTTTGTGGCAATGCCAACTTTATTTTGATCGCGCTAAGGAAGGCTACCACTGTATAAGATTGACGAGTTCTTGAATGTACACATTCATTTATCACATTAGCCTACAGACGCCCACTGCTGGGCATAGGCCTTCTCCAACGCCACCAATGCAAGTAGACATTTTGGAAAGTGGTCATTTTGGGAAGTGGTATAATCAATTAATTTGTTTAGTTTTCCTAGAATACTTTTGATTTTTTTTATAATTTTCCAATCACTGCCGGCCGGGTGTTAGGTAAGTACCTATATATAGGTACTTGGTGTTTATTTTTTCAAATATTTGCATAATATTATTGTTTATTTGCAGCTCAATCGGTCATCTTTTCGAATTATCCGTCAGACAGACAGACGGACAAAAAGGGTCCATGAATGAAGAGAACTGAAGTTTAGCTATTTATGAAATTGTATAAAACGCTGATGCAATTTCACCAAATTTCCATAGCAACAGTGACAGTGCGAGTCTGCATCAGAACCTGTCAGATCCCACTGTATCTTTTTCACTCATAGAAGCAATTTTTTTCCTTTGAACCCACTTCATAATTAGCACACAAATAATGTCTAGGGTAGCAAAAATCAAAATTATTGTGAGGATATTTTATTCCATAATACAGCATAAAGACAAACCGGAATGTCACATTTCGCATTTCATAAAATTTTTGATTTCCATAAAAATAAAAAGAACACTATCCACCACACTTGTCATAATAATAATCGAAGGTTTTCTTGAATTGTGTAATAACAATTTCTTCTAAATTATTATAAAAATGCTAAGTTATATTTATATAATTAATTGTGTAAGAGCAAAGTACCGCTGAGAATTCTGAGCACTGTTTCCCTGTAGGCAGAAACACTTCTCAAAATGACACCGTGTTTATCTAATACATATTATACCTAAATTACAAGTTAATCTCTCGGCTCGCCATGAGAAGTAACTAAATGCAGGTCCCTCTCCGCAGGTCGTCGCAGCGACGACTGCCGTCGATCAGAACTGTTTTTGAAGAAAAATACATTACGCTACCTAGATAACTCCATAAAAAATAAACTATCATCGTACATTAAGTCGTTCAAATTAGTGGAATATGCACAAACTAGGTGGCATCCCTACAATGAAGACAGGAGCATATTAATTCTAAGACTGATGTCACAGAGCGATGTGAACGGGCGGCGGCCGGCCAGCGCACTCGTGGGGCATCATCTAACTAAAACAAACCAACTACACTGAAGTAACTTTAAATACTTTATTACGACAACTTATTCCACATTATAGTATACATATAAAACATGTTATGCTGTGATTCACTTTATCACGTGTCAGCTACAAGCCTATCCACATCACAATGCGCGATCACTCATTAAGTGTATACCGAATTACCGATTCGTCCTGATAGAATTACAAACAAAATTGAAATTTTGCATTAAATTTATACACCATATTTTGTTCAACGTCATCAGGGATCGAACAAACAACGCACAAATTAAACCCAATTGTGTGGACCCTAACAATAACAATACTGCGTGACTGGTTGAACGAGGGAATCATTTAAGGAGGTAGTAGAGTGAAAGATTCACATTCCGTCTACTTAAAAAAAGTCAAAGGAAATTGTAAAAAACGCGACTTTTACGCAAAACATTAGTGGGTTTCATTAACTCTGTGGAGCAGCGCAATAGCGCGCGAACACGGGCGGAGCGCATGACGCAAGCGTCTGATTGGTTGTTGGAAGGTATCCGACCGGGCGCGATAGGGGGTGGCAAAAATTAAGGTAATGTTTCTTGTACCTATGGAACGGGTATCGGCTTCTTTATCACCTCCATAAAGGATTCCCTCGTACAACCAGTCACTTTGTATAAAAAAATCCCAATCTATTTGTACACAAACTACCAGTGAAGCGAGAGCGGCTGTAACGCGCCGTGGCGGGCGAGCGACGCGCTCCGGCGAAAATGCGATGCGAGCTCGGTCACGGGTGACGCATCAATCAGTAATACATTTATGATTTCGCACATAATACATTGTATTTTTATAGCAAATAAAGTTAACATATCTTAAACCATAGTCTCTCAGTTAATCAGATTTGTCTGTGTGTCGCACATGCTGCTGTTAACGGTTGGCGTTCTTCAGTTGGTTGGACAGCCAGTCGAGCCCCTCGTACAGCCCGTCGCCGGAGGTGGCGCACGTCGCCTGGATGTACCAGTTGCGGTTGCGCAGCGAGTGCAGCCCCAGCTTGTCCGTTATCTCGGCCGCGTTCATTGCGTTTGGCAGATCCTAACAACACAACACGTATCGTAAGTTCACTTTTCTATGTCAATACTCGTTACGATTCGAATGTGCACGCCCTACATATTAGTCTTGTGCTCTTTTTTATCTTTAAAAATAAGAAAGAGATGGCATGAATTTTAGAACTGTCAGTTTAATCCTGTCAAATATAGGGAATTTTAGTTTTAAATTGCAATAGAAACCCGTTACATTTTCTTGTCTGACAGAACTAAACTAATTTGACAGTTCTAATAAAATTCATGACATCTCTTTCTTAAAAGTTTAAAAAAGAGAACAAGAGACTAAAATTTTGTTATGGCATTAACATCCCAATCCACATGATTGTCTCCACATCTATTTGGAGACACAAAGATTCTGGGTGCGATATTATATCACCAATATTATGTTGGACTAGATAGATAGATAGGCATTTATTCAATGACACAACACAAACTCACAAACAAGTAAAAGATGACTTAAGGTACTTAAACTAGCTTAAATTAATTGAACGCTTCGCGGGACTACACAGGATTGTTCTTACAACTGAGCGTATGGGCTAATAATTACGGAAAAAATATTGTAGCTATAATACCAAATATGTGGATGTCATCATAATTATATCAAATTTTTACATAACTTAAATTAAATCCTCCTATCATCTCTAATAATATGGTGTTGGGCTATAAGAAAAAAATGTAGATATAATATATAATAAATACTATAAAGATAAATATAATAAAATTACTCAAGCTCAAAGGTGGTTTTACCCCTTCTGGATTTCCGCCGTCGATATAGATAACGTAAACTAACCAACACGCAAGATTACCCCATATCATATCCTTCCATGTTTAAACATCTGGTTACACTCTTAATAAATTTATACAAACAACCCCGATGAATTCAAATAGCTGTATTCTATCCTGTGCATGTCGTCGTACAAGGCAACTAAAGAATAGTAGTAGATACTAGATCTCCAGTAGATATGCCGCCACAGCCACATGCCATCACCAACCTGGGTCACTGGTGGTGAGGCATAAACCTCCCAATAATAATAACTTACATTTTATAATGCAATTCAAATGTAATGCTGTAGTTTAATCTCAATAAATAAGATTTTTACAGGACGGGCCCAGCAGTGAGCAAATATTTGCGACACAAAGATTACGCGCGCACATCGAGCGGCAAAATTTGAAAACTGATAACCCAGAGATTGCTAGAGAATTGACAAGTGGCAAATTTTTGTGATAACTTTGGTCTACTGTTATTTTAGTGGGTAATGAAAAAGTTTGATACCAACACATAACATTAGAAACCAGCTTCCTTCCTTTACGCATTTTTCAGTATGTTGACATTGGCGGATTTATTGTGCCTTAAAAGCATAGTATAGTCCCCACGGAAATTCTTGACGGCTGAATGAATATAGTCAAAAATTGTTTGCACATCGCTGACAGTGTTTATAGTCTATGTGTGCGTAAGCGAGATAGTGTGCTGCATAGAAATGTCCAAAAACTTGAAAGTTTGATTCGGTTGATTGAATCAATGAATCATTACTTGAAACGAATGAGCCTCTTGTGAACCCCCGCCAGCACAGCTCCCCCTTTGACACCTAACATTAGTCATTGCGTAAGCCAACTTCGCACAGCCGCCATTAAACTCCGCGGGGACTAAACAAAGGCCAAAAAAATGTTCGATTTTGCGACGTGATATTTGCGCCGCCAATAGGGTGCTGTTGTTCAAATGCGTCACCTGTTTGTTCGCAAAGATCAGGAGCACAGCATCTCGAAGCTCGTCTTCACTTAACATCCGCATGAGCTCCTCCCGCGCCTCGCCGATACGCTCTCGGTCGTTACTGTCTACTACAAAGATGAGACCCTGCAAACAAGTGAACACGATGTTCAGAAATCAAATGTGTGACTTAAATCTTATGTAATGAAAATTATGAATAAAGTATTGTTGAACAAGAATTATTATTACAGGTCGCTGCAACTTTAAAAAGTGTATGTTCAAGATAGGTGTACAGAGGCTGCTTGAAGGAAAATGAGCAGGTGTTGCCCCACACACAGAGATGAATAAGGAGGGTCTCGAAATGACGACGAATATGGATCCCAGCGGCTAATGTAATGACTGAACATGACTACTATCATCACATTGTGACAACATATCATTTGAATTTAAATTTTTGTTGCATTGACAAATTTTCCTCTACTCTAAGAAATAACAGTTGATCATATGCAATTGACACCCATAAAGAATATAGATTTTATAACTAGATTGATTAGATTAGATTTTTTTAACTTACCTTTCACTTCATGTCATAGTAGTAAAAAAAATACACAAAAATCTGACCAGAATTAGAACATACATGGGGATACTGCATGAGATGTGAAAATGTGAAACATATAAATGTTTATTTTTTAAATAGAATAGAATAAGCTTTATTTGACATACAAGGCAGGTTAATAAATAATTAAGGCCAAGTAAACAATAAATAAACAGACCTGTGTATTCTGGAAGTAATGCCTCCACAGCGGTCTGATTTTGTCCTGACCGCCGACGTCCCACACCGTAAAACTGATGTTTTTGTATTCTACAGTTTCCACATTGAACCCTGGAATTGATGGAATAAAATATTGTATTGATAGAGCCTTGAACATAAAGATAATGAAAAGCATTATGCAAGATTACAAGACATAAAAAGTAGATAACATGATAACTTTTATTTCTTTCAAATAAACTGATTGTTTCTGGTTTCTGATGAATAATTAATATGTTTATAACAAAAACATAATTCGAAATTATCAGAAACTTCAACAATTGCCTTTTAATGCTACTATATTTACCTAACTACCTATACTAATCTATGTTTATAGGTATGAACCAATTACTAATTTATCTCAAAAATGTTCTTACTCTTAAGATTGTGGATTAAAAGTATCATGTAGTTATTAATTTATTAATCCTTAAACTTAAAAACAACCAGTTTATTCTTCAGTTATGTCATAGGAACTAGTAGATACTTCAAGTATATTGCAATAACATGCTACTTCAGTATTTTATTAAAAATATACTTGCTACTCTTGTTAGCCTTGATCCAATTAATTGTGCAAAGTTGCACAATGCTACTGAGACAAATTACATTATGTTCATTCATAAACATTTATTATTATAGTAGTGGCCAGCTGTTTCCCACTACTGCACAAAATCCCTTCTTCCTTCAGACTGAGCATGGGTGTTCTGCCAGGTTTATTCATGATTACAATATTGCTGCATTCTCTCAGGTGACTAATAAATAGTGCCACATCATATGGGTTAACCCAGTTAACAACACAGTACCTATGAAGAACATGTACTGATGAAATACTTACCGATAGTAGGAATTGTTGTAACAATTTCGCCTAATTTAAGTTTGTATAAGATTGTGGTTTTACCAGCAGCATCCAAACCAACCATCAATATTCTCATTTCTTTTTTGCCAAATAGGCCTTTAAATAAATTTGCAAACATATTCCCCATTTTGCAGCTTTTTTTGTCTGGAAAAAGATTTTATATTATTAGGAACACATTCACTGTGACTCATCCGTCAGCACGTTCTTTCAATCAATGATAATGACATGGCAGGAGTCCTAGTAACTGGAATTTGGACGCAAGTTTCGCACAGGACGCTGTCACAACACACATAAACATGGAAAAAATAATAAAACCAAAGTGGAACAGCAGCTCATAGCATCCAGAGAGGGTTAAAATTACAATGTGAAGTGTGGGTTTGCAACAAAGATTGGCCGACACCGCTGCGGTCACCACCCTCTTGATTGAGACGTTCTCAGAACAATATTTCACTGCTTCTATTTATTAGTCAGTACTTGTGACACTCATTAAGCAAAAGGCGCCTGTTTACTTACGTTTTCAGGTGAAATTTTCTATAATATCAAGAAAAAACGCAACACTTCACACAAATCTGTAAAATTCGCTGGATGTCAAAATGGCGGCCGTTATATACTTTTTGATGGCGGCGAACGTGGAAGTTTGTTCGTACATATGCCACGTACGTCTATGCTAAAAGTGGCCAGTAAGAAATAATAATTTGGCCGACAAATTGCTTGAGTGCTGGAGACAAACACGCCACCGCCGCCGCCAAGTTCGATATTTTTTGTACGAATACATAGGTAGGTATTTTAAAGTTACTATCGCTTTAGTGAGGATGTAAAATTTTTGAAAATCGCCGGTCTAACTCTAGTCGTCCCCTGTTTCTGTGAGATCGCGATCACGCTGTAAACGCCGCCGGCAAGCAAATGCCTATACAAAGGGTATGCAGCGTGCATGACTTCCCGATTTCTGAAAATGAGAAAGATGACCGAATTGTCAAAGATGCAGCAGAAAATGGCGACATGTTCCATTAGAAAAACAATTGTCATGATCTAGGTAACCATCCGGGTTTATATTTAAAACTCATGAACTGAACTTTGGATGACGGGTTCCGTAAGAAAGTTCTACCGGGCAATTCAACGTAAAATTCCCTCTAACTAAACCATGGTTCGCCAAAATATTAAAACTATAAAATTTCGACAAGTGATTATCCTTCGCATACGTTTAAGTCATGTCTGTACTCCTGCGCACCTATCAAAGCAAGGCCTAAATTATTAACAGCCCGACTTGTGAATGTGGTGTGATGTGAGTGATCCCTATCAAATGTTCTTTCCAAAAATTGGCTAAATCCACAAAAGTGGGAAGCCAAAAACAAAAAAAGGCTTAAAAGTCTTGTAACCAGGCCAAAACCTACTTTTTAAAATGAACTTGCTGGATGCCTCGCTAGATGGTGCTGTATGGTGTACGTGGGACTTTGTTACCAATTGGCCGTAAAGTAGCGTAAAATAAAACCATAAAAATTTAAATCCGGCTTTTTGGCGGGATTTGTTGGAGACGGTTGTCTTTAAAATTAGTTTTTCTAAAAAATGTATATTGTAGGTTTTGGTGTATATCTGTGATAGTTTTATATGCAACAAGTGCCCATTAATAGTACATTGTGCATTTAGGGTAGTAAGTAGGATATTACTAACGAGAGTCTGTTAGAAGCCCGACGCCGAATTCACACGCTCATCCATCAATGCCTCTGTTGCGAGCCGCGGCAGTAATGTACTATAATAAACCAGTTCAGTACAGCCAGCTACACATTTCAGTCCCTAGGGGTAATAATATTGTACTGATTTTCATTATTCTCCCGCGGGTATATATACGCCATTGTCATTGTGTTTCTTTAGGCACTCATATAATAAGACCCATAAGGAGCAAGTTTGATGAAAAGTGTATATTGTGCGGGATAGTTAAATAAAAGCGTGTAACGACTCTACCGGATCGTTCCAAAATGTCCCTTGTTAATCTTCATTATGCCTACTATCGGTTTGATGCGGACATGAACCTGCAGTGTGGATCACCGAATGGCACTAGTTGTGCCCTCGTGGTTTTATTGAAAATCGCCGACTAACTCTAGTCGTGCTCTGTTTTTGTGGAGGCTGTGCTGTAACCACCGGTTTAAATAAATATAAGAAATAATACTTTAAATAAGACAGGGCTGTATGGACGAAGCTTCCCTTGCCTGTCCTCAATAGAAGACAAATCAACAAACAACCAACGAAATGTGTTTCGTGTTTACGTGTTTACTTACGTTTATCGTGTTTAAGTTACGTAAATTCACAGAGTACATTAAATAAAGGGAAACGTAAATTATGTTTATATTCTGTTGATCTGTTCCATCCAGTGTGTAGCAGAGAGATAAATTACCTGGTTCTAATCTGAGACCTGGTGTGTAGTAAAAATACTTCTACAGTAACAATGACAGATAGACAATATTGGCTCTCACAACCCCCAAAATACACAACATTTAGAATAAACAGGCTACAGAAGTTTGACTGCGATGATATGCAAAACTTTTTCACTTGCGTAAGTAAAGGGATAGTTCCTAAAAGTACCAATAGAAATTAGTAACAAAAGAATTTTTTACTACCTACCTGTGATACGTACTGCACCCTTTTGTTACAGCAAAGCAAACAATTAAGTACCTCTAATATTCCTAAGTTTTATTATCTGAAATCAGACTGTCTAGTCCTAGAACGATGGCCTGATGATATAGCTCTGGAGAAGATAGAGAATGAAATCATAGTGGATGCTCTGTGCGCTGCTGCTGTGCTAAGAGGTTCTCATGTCTTTGCTCCTGGGGTTATGGGCCTTCCTACTAGTAAGAGAATATACCTACTAAAATCTAGCTGGTAGTTGGAGAAATTATGATCAGTTTAAATAAATTTAGCAATCAATACAGTACATATTAAAATAATGTAACTATATTTAATGTAATAAAGTATTGTACCTACCTAGTATAGGGCTACCACCTTTCAAAAATGGCAGGTCTGCCTAAAGAATTTGGAAAATCTAAACTTTTATTAAGAAAAATGTTATTTTTACAAGTATCATTTATTTATATTAAGTTCATACCTATGAAGTTGCCCTTTTTTTCTTTCATTTAATTTTGCATGTAATTTCCATAAAACAATAGCTATAAAAACATTTTTCGTTTTAAAAAGACTAGATTATTTACCAATAATTTACTGTAGGTAATAATTTTTTTCATTTGTGTTTCATGTAAAAATAGAGGTTGAAAACAGTGCTTAATAGTCTCAACAATTGATTGCTTCATGTCATTGTCTCATCATGATGGTTACTGTTTTTGAGAAATTAAGACATGTGATAGGTACATAACTAGCTTAATTTTATTAAGTCATACATACAAAATATTGCATAATTCAGATTTGTTAATAAAAAATTACTACAAAATAAATATTCTGCCCGGTCTGACCCAATGATATAGAATATTAACCCATAGCCCAGATATGACCCGTTCAAACCTGGAGTGGTGGCAGCCCTATTTGTATATATCTACTTAATTTATTGCCTTTACCAAAACTTCAAAAAACATACTAATATTTGAATTACCAATAGGTACCTACCATATTTTTATAGCTATCATATCAAACCACCAGCCTGTGTACACGTTGTGCCAGTTGGGCATAGACTTTCCCAGTGGGATTATGCAGTGATTAATGACTCATAAAATTTAGATCATGCTTAAACTAAATAATTGTCTACATTGAAGTATATATCCAAAAATTGTTGACTGAGGTACCAAAAACATGATTTGTCTTTCAGACTGCCAATTGGGTGAAAGAATCAATATTTATGGAGACATTGATGGACATTGTAAAAGGGGTCTGAAAATCCGATACGATGGCAGAAAACTTTATGTTGGGACTGGATTCCTGAAAATGCTACGAAGCGACTTATTTGATAATGGTGTTCAGCCAAGGTTAATCATACCTAGCAATATTGTCTTTTGTTCCTTCCACTTCCGATTTCTATGCTATTTCATCATATTCTGAAAATGATATTAAATTTTTGATAAGTGTTCAATCAAGATTACTGAAGAATTTGCAATATTTTCTAATTGTGAAACAAACGTAATTCATCTCATCATCAAAAGAATGTATAATTGGCCCAGTCTTTGTTTCACTTTCACAAACGCCAGATAGCCAGGCGAATGTTATTTGTGAAAGTTGGTTCTATTCTGGGTATTAATGTGATGTCATTGTCAATAGCGCAGGAAATCTTTATTTAGGACGAAGTGTAACTACATGTGCCATTTTAATTACTAGTACTTATTACCTATTTTAGAAATCCATAAAAAATAACATTATAAATTACCTAATAATTGATCTAAGTCACGGTAGCATAGTTGGTTGTGCACTCGCCTCGCATTTACGAGGTCGTGGGTTCGATTAGAACCTTGGCACGTACCAATGAGTTTTACGCAATTTTGGTGAGGTTTATTATAATAGGCCAGTCTTTTCGTGAAGGAAAACAACGTGAGCAAACCTACATACGCCATACATTAAAATTTCTATTTTAAGGTGTATATGAAGGCCACCAAAAAACGGATTGGGGCACCGTTGTTGGACAGGAGTTTGGCACAAAAGCTCCCACAAGGGCACAGAAGAAATAACAGTACAGTCAAACGCACGTCAGTGGAAACACTGACCTTGAGCTGGCCTAGCCTATTAGGGTGTTTCAGTACTATGAGAGACCAGTATATACTGCTTTTGTTTCCACTGACGTGCGGTCGACCGTACCAACAAGGGTGGATGGAAGTGTCGTTACATATTCCTGGCCCCTGAAGATAAGCTAGTAACTATTTGATTTGGGATCTAATAAAAATTTGAATTATATTATGCTATATAATTGAACATTCTAATGAGAAGTCTATAAAAATCTGTTTTAGTATGGAACTTAAGTGAGTCATTCTAGTGTAAAATTCCTTTGTTACTTTTTACAGTGGCATAGCAGTCCACACCTTATTACCAGCATCCAGATTGCCTGTTGTCAATGAAACATTATACCCCAAGGGAGTGATTCTGTTGCAAAATCTACCCTCAATTGTATGTGGTTGGGTTGTGGATGCGCAACCACATGAATACATTCTCGATATGTGTGCTGCTCCGGGCAACAAAACTACTCATCTAGGTGAAATGTCAAATAATCAAGTCAGTACCCCATAGGAAAAACTTTATTTATATTAATTTAATTACATTTTGTTCAGTTAACCTTATTTCTTCCAGGCTTATATTATAGCGATAGACAAAACACCACAAAAAGTTGCTAAGATTGAAGAAAATTGTGTTGCTCATTTAGTGACATGTGTAAACACATATTGTTATGACTCCACAAAATGTTGTTCAGAAGAAAGTAGTGGTGTGAATATGGGACCACCGTTCCCACCAAATAGTTTTGATAAAGTGCTCTTAGATGCACCTTGCAGTGGTCTTGGACAAAGGCCGCAGCTAGTCAATAAAATGTCGCCTAAAATGCTTCAATCTTACAAATTCGTACAAAGAAAGTTGTTTAATTCTGTATGTATGCCTTTTAATCAAAGGGAGTTACCGCCACTGCTCACTGCTAGGCGGCGCCACTAGCGCAGAACACAAATCTAAAAATTTTCCGCGCTACCTGAAAGGCAGCTAGTAATATATTATAATACACAAATACTTACTAAAAATATTATAATAACTGATTTACATCACCTCAATATTTCCTAATATAGGTACGCTAGTGGGGCCATCTGAGTGAAGCTTTTAGTACAACCTATATTTTCAAAAATAGAAAAGAATTTCATTATTTTATTTTTCTTCAGGCAGTAAATGCGTTAAAAGTTGGAGGAAAACTTGTATACAGCACATGTACTGTAACTGAAGATGAAAATGAAGGCATGGTGGCTTGGGCCCTTGAGAAGTACCCATGCCTAAAATTGATTTCAGCTGAACCACTTCTAGGTGGACCAGGACTACCTAACTGTGGCCTTAGTGAGAAGCATAGGTAAATAAAATATTCTTTAACAATTTGGAAGATTTGTAAATTTTTGCAGATTTTTTGCTAACAGTGTATAGCATTAAGGTAGTTTATAATAATTATGCAATCATAGGCTGCATAATTATGCAATCATAGGCTGTATAATTATGCAATCGTAGGCTGTACCATGTGTTCTGTATCTCTACTAATTTATATAATTCTCAAAATATTTTTTTCAAATGTCCAATTCGACAAAAATAGTTGAATGATAGGTATTCTAAAGTGACGGAGATTTGCATGGATTTTTTACCTACGACGGAACGGAGAAGGTATATGCGTTTAGGGTGAGAGGTTGTTTGTGCATAGCAAACGAATGTTGCCTTAAAACTCCAAAACGTGATGGCTCTGGTTCGTGGATAGTTTTTTTTAGATATCCTGTGTACCTACATGTTCATTTAAGTATGTAATTTAGAGAATTGGCCATTTGGAGAAAAGGACAATAAGCAATGAGAAGTTTAAATTGAATCCAACGTAAATATCAAATACCTGAATTCTAAATAAATAAATTGACTTTGTACTATACTATGGCTGCGCTATTCGCTATTCGGTAATATCTCGCAATATAATTAAGTGGCACATACATATCAAGTATCACATTATGGAAATATCACATACAATCACAATACAATTTGTTTCAGAGTATTGGTTCAGCGATTTGGACCAGAGGATGATCCTCTTCGATCAGTTGAGCACATTTATAAAGATACCATTGGATTCTTTATAGCAGCGTTTACAAAAATATAATTTAATTAAAATAATGTATGTAAGCATACATAATTAAGTTATTACTTAACTAATTGTTGTATACTCACATAATCTAATATAATAAATCTGAAAGTCAGTTTGTGCTTGTTTGTTACGCTTCACCGATCGTCTTATCAAATCGATCCTTTCACTTCGACTCGAACTTTTAAATCAAAAGCTATCTCAAAGACTAATTAGGTAAATTATTTTTTTATGGTATTGGTACCTACTGTGTTCAACAACAATAAACAAAATGCATTGAATTTCTCTTACGCGCTACTTACGTCTTTTTATACAAATACAAACACTTGAAGCTTACCTATAATGCTTCAATGCGTACCCATAGTCCACTTTCAGCCTTCAACAAAACAGCTGATTTGTTAAACTTTATGGGATTCACTGTTTTGGCACAAACCGAGAATTTGAAATTCTTCAATAGAGATACCATGGCAAACTTAACGGAAAACATGGCAAATCGCATACCTGTAATAGAATTACAAAATTTAATTCATATAAGCAATTTGTGCAAATAGAAAGTTAACGAGTTACATGTCAGATAAAGTATAAGCCAACAATTAATAATCGTTCTTAAGTGTTAGAATAAAGATCAAAGGCGGAGGCGCGAGCCGCTAATTTTGAACTTCTAATACCTGTAAAGACCATTCGTCAGTGTGAAATTCGCCGCCTGCGCCAGGCCTGCGCTGAGTGAATGCACTTACCGATGCAATTTCTACGTCCAGCACCAAACGCCAGGAACAAATGCGATGGTCTCTCCATTTTCTGCTCTTGCATAAACCTCTCTGGCTTGAACTCTTGGGGTTCGGGGTATATTGTTGGATCCATGTGAATTCCGTACAATGATATTGCGAGTGTGTCGCCGACGTCCACCTGTACCGGTGGCGAGCCAGGCAGACTGTAGGTCTTTGTACACGCCCTGTCCAGTCGCGATACCGGCGGGTACATACGCAATGTTTCTGTAATATTTTTAATTAGAGTTAAAGCACTGGTTATAGGACTCTTATGCAAGGTCTCTCTGGGTAGATATCAACCGCTGGCCTACTTATAAAAGGCCTTAAAGTGGTGACCACCTTGTTAGCTTAGCGTTGTGTTTGTTGGACTTGAGAGCCCGAAGTCGTGGGTTCACAGGCAGGGGAAACAGACAATTTTTTACAATTTGTAAAAGTTGGTTACATTGTGATGGGTCTAGTTCTATATTGTACATACAGGAGAAAATCCTAGTTTAGGTTTAGACAAGTATGTGTGTGTACGTCTAACCCCTTCAACGTCGACTGCTGGACATAAGGCCGTCCTCAATGAACGCCACCATGTGTATGTAATAATATAATTATTCATTTATACATGTAAAGCTAGCTAGTACCTAATAAAAATGCTTCTAGATAAGACAGTTGTGATATAACTTCATAACTCATCTCTTTTCCGTCAGTCATATCATGGATATGGTTCCGCAACTGTATCTGTAGTTCGGGTTTCGTGGCGAGTGTATGAATGGCGAACGATAACAGAGTACTTGACGTCTCGTAGCCACCTAACAGAAAGAGTAAGGACTGCGCATCTATGGTGTCGTCGTCTAAATCTGAAATGAAGAATATTTATCGTTTAGTTTTGAAGTGGATACTAATTTTTTCGCATTTCGGGGAAAATGAATTTTAATCGGATAAGAAAAATTGGAGATGACAATTGTAAGGAAATGCGCTGCAATTGATATACATAAAGGAGCGTATAGAGCGGCATAATTTAAGATTGTGTCGCTACCACAACCCGCTGCTTTTTCAACTTCAAAAAAGGAGGAGGTTCTCAATGTTACCCGATATTTTTGCCAATTGTGAACAGATTTGAATGGTTTTAATTGAAGCTATATTTCGAGGGTGACCCCATTTCAATTTGAAAACAATATTTCCTCTAAGGGTGGGTAATTTAAAAAAATTTGGGTATCAATGTATAAATATTTTTTACAAGTGCGTCGGTTTTATATTTTTGTAAAAAATCAAATTTTTATATAAGTACTACTAGACGCTCAATAAACTTAAACCCTTCATTTTTTTAAATTAACAAAACCTCTGTTCCAAATTTCAGCACATTAGGTCCAGTAGTTTAATGAGGTGTCGGCGGACAGACTGACGGACAAAACAGCTTCACTTTAAGTAATGTTATCTGTTTTGAAGGGACCTTAACATTTTCACATGTGGATAACCCAATGCCTTGTCACTCACGTGTTTTCGCTGTTTCAGATTCTGTTTCTTCACATTCTTCATTGTCTGCTGCATCAATTAGTAGTTGTAAGAAGTCTGTTTTTCTGAAAGTTATAGGGAAATATATACATTTTGAAATTTTTGAATGTAGGTAATGATTCATTCGTTACATTACTAATGAATTACATTAACGGCATTTATCTAAATTCTGTCAAATTCACAAGGGCTAAATTAACGTACCTAAGCAAATAAATGGAAACATGTTAAATAAATAATTGTGCAAAGTATACATTGAAGGTAAATGAGTTAGAGTAGTAATAATTACTTTGTCCCAGATGATCTTCTTTCTGACTTTGCTGCTTTCAATATTTTCATTAACTCCACTAAAGTTTCACTATGCAATAAAGAAATCTTCAACACTTTAAGCATATGCGGCATAAACATCAGAAGAAACAATACTAACATTCTTTTTGGTTTAGACATGTAATTGAATTTTTCAGCTAACTGAAAACATAAAATTTTCCACATAAAATACCATGTTTTGTCCAAACATTATTAATCATCATCATCGTATCAGCCTGTAGACGTCCACTGCTAGACAAAGGCCTCCCCCAAGGACCTCCACGACGACCGGTCCTGCGCTAACCTCATCCAGCTGGATCCCGCGACCTTCACCAGGTCGTCGGTCCACCTTGTGGGAGGTATATATAACGTTATTCATTTAATAAAAAAATTGGTCATCAGTAGGGTACTTACATCCCCAGCAGTCACCTATCGATATAGGCTGTCGATGATATTAACCAAATAGAATACTTGCCTTAATAAATCTTGAATTTTCATCACTCATTGCATCACATTTAATACCAAAGGCGCATGCACCTATTACTTCCAGCGTGTAGTGACCCATTGTATCTTTCATCTCAACATCGGTGTTAACTGAAAATTTGTATTTATTGATACATTTATGAAAAAAGCTTTACACATTCAAAGTTTTCTAAATTACAAGCAAGAACTAGATAATATAGTTGCATAGTTTATAGTATTTTATACTTACTGCACTGCTTTAAGAATTCTACCATTTGATCAGAACATAATTGTATAAGTGGCATCATATTTTTCAAGCGAGATACACTATATGCAGGTGACACAGTGCTCCTAACACTTTTCCACTCCATTCCCTAAAAAGAAGCAGTGTAGTGGAAAAAACCTAGTGTTAAAACGAAATACAAAATAAAGTACCCATACAATAGGTACAGACATCTTAAACGTGGATAAAGAATTTTATTTTCTCTAAGGCACATAAGGGACAAAAGTTGAGTACCGTAAGATGAGGCAATTTGGAACTTAAGGGGCTATTTGGAATATCCCAATTAAAAGTTTCCGACGCAAATATTTTTTTTTCTGGCAATGCTAGAAAAGCAGTGTCACTTCAGGTAGCACTACCATATAATGACAAACATCACCCGACTTTCGGAGTTATCTCAACACGTCGTGCATAGGCTCAGTTCGTTTTGGAAAAAACCCTTTGAAAACTTGAATTGAAGTGCCCGTCCTACTTTCAGGTGCAACTAATAATCTATCGGGGTAAGAGATCTAACGTTTTATTCATAAGGAACGCCATGTTCTCATGATTTCAAGCAGCTATTTGACGTTTCTCTAGCTGTCCTTGAACAGCCATTGTCATGCGTTTTTCTAGATGGGGTTATTTGGTACAGCATTTGGGGCTATTTTGAACACCACCAATGATGGCGATATTTGGAACACGTGTTCCAAATAGCCCCATAAATACACTATTGTTAAGGGCGAGTCACTTTGTTTTGTAATAACAAGTAGCATAATTTGTTATGTTACAGTACACAATGCGTATATACGAGAGCTAGGAAAAATACCAGAAAATTTTATTCATGTTCTACCAGCATGACCGAGCACAGTGACTTCGACCTTCATAATATATTTTAAGACTGATATGGACCGTGATTTAGTATTATTAACGGTATATTTTAGTCAATGAGTTGGAGGAAGAAAGCGACAGATTAGAAAAAGCACGCGACATGGATCCAGAGAAAACGAGGGTAACATTTGGAACACCGGTTTAAAAAAATAATTAAAAATTAACTATAAAGGCTATCGAAACCAGAACACTAGTCACGTGTAGAGCAATATCTGGTCTATCCATTTTTTCTACATAAAATTGATTTAATAGTTTGCATTGTAAGTTGTGACGTAACTTTTATTCAGAAAAGTGTTTCAAATAGCCCCATCTTACGGTATAAACATGAGGCTTACTGGGTCCCAGAAATAAAAATAACGATTTGTTAGCTATGTATCAGAGATAAAAGTGCTGCCAAATTTTAACTTGCCTTCAGAATTGTGCTTTTTATATTATAGTGTATGTAGAATTGTAAAATGATAAAATATCTCAATTCCATCAACCATTTCAGTCAAATTGATTACTTCCAAGTCTTTAGTATTCTAATGTTAATTCATGGCTTACCTACCTTTAAATTAATCAAAGAATGGTTCAGGGCATCGTCCAGGAATAATGTATTGTGGTCAACAAAGTGTTCGAAGTCACGAATAGTAATAGCTTTTATTAAATCTGGATCTATCACATACAGTACCGGTTTTCTTCCTTCAAAAATGCCTACAAAAAGGATATAAAATAATGAGTACCTAATAAAAATAATAAAATGTAGGTACCGCAGGGGAGGCACCCCATACAAGATAGACCAACGATCTGGTCAGTCAGTCATTATGGCGACATTTGGGGGACTCCTTTGTCAAAAAAAAGGTCTTCTGGCTTATGATCATGGTGATAAAATAATTTAAATCACCTGTTTATCTGTTTATGAAATCTGACATTTAGATTTACAAAAATGAGAACATACCTCCATAGGGTTTTCCCTTTCCTTTGAAAAAGTTGTATATATGCAATTGGAATTCATGGTATGACATTTTTGGCATAAGTCTTGGGCCTAAGTTTCCCAGAATAATTGTTGGTTGCATAAAACTTATTCCCTTTTTTTCAAAGAAGTCAAAAGTACTTGTATAGTAGAAATACAGAGAAAATAAAGCAGTCAGGATTATGAGTAACATCCAATCCTCTTTGATAAATAAAAGTATCTGTTTACTTCCACTGTTGAACTCCATTTTAGATAATTTTTTTTGTTGATCAGTAGGTACAACACATATATAGTTTTTAGATACTTCTCACAGCAAACTTGCACTCAAGCAAGACTGAAACCTTGAACTTGCAGTTTCAGAGTTCAGTTGATTTGGAATCACAATTGACAAAATAACAGAGACACTTGTTTGAAAATTATTTGGAATTTTGGACCTTTGTTTTGGCATGTTTTGGGCACAAATTAGATAGTATACGGTTTTGGGCAGATTTCGGTTTTCTTTCATTCAGACAAATGTCATAAATGTTGTTGTTGATTTGTCCTCTATTGAGGACGGGCAAGGGAAGCTTCGTTCATACAGCCCTGTCTTTCAAAGTATTATTTCTTATATTTATTTAAACCGGCGGTTACAGCACGGCCTCCACAAAAACAGAGCACGACTAGAGTTAGTCGGCGATTTTCAATTAAACCGCAGCACGGCCTCAACGAGAGCACAACTAGTGCCATTCGGTGATCCACACTGCAGGTTTATGTTCGCATTAAACCGATAGTAGATTTAATGAAGAATATTATGGGACATTTTGGAACGATCCGGTAGAGTCGTTACACGCTTTTATTTAACTATCCCGCACAATATATACTTTAATAGGCACTTGTTGCATGTAAATCTATCACAAATATAAACCAAACCCCACAACATACATTTTTTGGAAAATTAAACAAAAACGACAACCATCTCTGACAAAATCCCGCCAAAAAGCCAAAACTCGCCTTCAGACAACACATAGACAAAAAAATTGTGTTTTCGTCCAACGATGGACAGGCAAAAGTCGATAGACTATACAGCCAAGTCATATTTTAAAGTTTTTCTTCAAAAACCGGCGGTTACAGTACGGCCTCGATCACCGGTTAATGTGAAATACACAAATAAATAATATCAGTATACAATAGAAATCGTTTAATGAAAACAGTACGGCCTCGATCACCGGTTAATGTGAAATACACAAATATATGATATCAGTATACAATAGAAATCGTTTAATGAAAATTTCTAAATATTAAGTTTTTGGTTTCGGCCGAAACTGAAACCGAGGTTCGGTTACGGTTTCGGCTGAAAATCCTGATTCGGTCGGACCATGGAACTAATATAGTACATATTAGTTCCTTGGGTCGGACACTACTAATTTGTCAAAACCTCTAAAAAACTTGGCAGCACTTTTTGATCTGTCAATGTGTCAAACTCCGAGGTCAAAGGTCATTCCATGGAAATAGTATACAAACATTTCCATGGGTCATTCATTTGTGTTCACCACAGAGTACATTATATAAACTGAGAAGTGTTCACTCCATACTGTGTCACTGGGTGGGTTTATTCGAGTTTGTTGTTGTCCCCGAACCAAAATCCGGAACAAGAAAGAAATACTATGGGGAAAACATCTAAAGATAAACGAGATATTTATTACAGATTAGCAAAAGAAGAAGGTTGGAGAGCGAGGAGTGCTTTTAAATTGTTGCAAATCAATGAAGAATACAATATATTCGATGGAGTATTGCGTGCCGTAGACCTCTGTGCGGCTCCTGGCAGTTGGAGTCAAGTGCTGACCAAGAAACTGCGACAAAACACCGGTAACATTGAAGAAGTCAAAATTGTTGCTGTCGACTTGCAAGCCATGGCGGCGCTGCCAGGTGTGAAGCAAATACAAGGAGACATCACGAAGCTGTCCACCGCAAATGAAATTATTCAAGAGTTTGAAGGATTGAAAGCTGACTTGGTGGTTTGCGACGGGGCCCCCGATGTCACCGGACTTCACGACATCGACGAGTATGTCCAGTCACAGCTGCTGCTCGCAGCCCTGAACATTACAACACACATACTTAAAGATGGTGGTGTGTTCGTAGCAAAGATATTCAGGGGGAAGGATGTGACACTTCTGTATTCCCAACTGAAACAATTCTTTGAATATGTTACAGTAACTAAGCCTAGAAGTTCTAGGAATTCCAGTATTGAAGCGTTTGTTGTGTGCCAGAATTATAAGCCACCAGAAGGCTACACACCTACAATGGTAAATCCACTTCTGGATCATCAGTACTGTGATTTTAATCAGTTCACAGGTCCAAATAGATTCATTGTCCCATTCAATGCTTGTGGTGACTTGAGTGCATATGATTCAGACACATCCTACCCACTCTTACTGGAAGGACAAACTAAATATGAATACAAGGAACCAGTTCAAGGGCCCATTAATCCTCCTTACAAAGAAATATTAGACAAAACTAAGAATATACAATTGAGAAATAATTAATGTAAAATAATTAATTAATGTTTAAGAAATATTTCTTATTTTGTAATGTTATTTTTATTATCCTAAAGTCCATCCATGAACTAAAAATGCTTGTGTAAACATAATTTTAATGATATCACATCATTGTAAGTGCTACATACCTTGCAATATTACTATAAATAGAGGTGTCCCATAATAAAAAGTAGGAAGTTTGATTTTAACTTGCCTCTAACCTTTGACCTACATAAGTAACTAATCTACTTCCTTAACTAATAAGTATTTGTACCTAGTACAAAAATAAATTATCACTGATCAATCATAGTCTGCAATGTTTTTGATAAGTACGTACATGGAACTAAACAAAGGTCTAGCTAGTTATTTAACTTGAAACTTTTAAATGTAAGTTACGTGCCACCAAGTTAACTGTGAACTGAAAGGTGGCTCTGCTATCGGTGCATACCTGTCATTCTATATAATTTGTGATGACGGCCGAATGACATTCTACGTAGTTCCTGATTCTGCCACTTCACAGATAACTTGGTACATCTATAACAATTTTGATCTGTACTATGTGCCCGTCATAAACTTTTTAAATAAATACTCAACTATATACAAACACACATATATACAACCTTCATTTTAAAATAATACTGGCCACCGTTTTTTTTGCCAATCCCTGAAGGGATTAAAAAATGTTTAGTTCTTGTTCAGTTTTTTCGTGACCATCTTTCGGGTATCATCAAAATTCTTGTATTTTTTGGTAAAACTTAAAATTACTCTGTGCTCTTTGACATCAAAATGGCTAAGTTTAAAATGCCTACTGTGAAACAATTTGTAAAGAGAAAGGTATTTTGCTGTTGTTATATACCTATATCTCCCACTTTCTACATAGCCATCTCTATTCTGCAGAGCTATCTGCGCCAGTAAAAAGGTGTCCTATTTTAATCCTTAATAGGGTTAACAAGTTTCATCAAATTTTGGTTCAGTCATTCCCACGCTGCGCCTACGCGGTAGCGGTACTCCATGTCATACATACACGATACAGTTGTAATGTCTGTAGCTACACTATATAGTTGAGTAAATAATATAGAGGTAGCAAAACTCGGTATTATACAGGATGTTTGGAAGGTCGATGCAAAGCCTTGCGGAGGTAGGTAACGGTAAGATCATTTAGACTACCTATTTTAGACTGTACATACCTTATCTAGTAAAAATGCAAAATATACATTTCATCGAAAATGTGTGAAAAACACTAAGACCTTGCCATTATTAATAAACCTACTAACTAGGTACTTTACAGAAAATATATTGGCGCAAAAGAAATCTGATATGGATTTTCTTAGAAGAGGAAATGAGGGCCAACTCTGAAAAGAAACCTTACAACGAAAAGGTGGGGGCATGGCTAAAGTTTTTGAAGGATCTCAGGTACTACTTCTACAGTGAAGGTTGGTATTATTGCCTTGAGAAACATAACATAGGTACCTAATTTAATTACCTACTATTACTATAGGTATACTATTATCAATAGTATTACTATTATCAATAGTATTACTATTATCAATAGGTACTACCTACTATCTGTTTACTGACGCTATTTCAACGATTCGCCGCTCGCGAGAGCGAGGCAGAGAATTCTTAGACGGGGGTGGCAGTCCCTGCACCGACTCCATGAAAACGGGAGTTTTCAGCAAGGCAGAAAACTTGAAATATCTAATAAAATTTCTTTCAAAATTAACAAGTAAACAGGTATACCAATCAGATTGATTTAATAAAAAACCTATAAACTACCTATATAATCTAATCACACATCAAAAATGCATAGGGATAAAACTTTATTGAATTATTTAAATAAAATAACGATCTGTCATACAAGCTTCAATGCTTTATGAACACCACCTAAGTAGATACCTATCTAAAGTGAGAATATAGTAAAGATTTATTTATTTATTGATCCTACTGACCTACACCTATTTTATTTTTTATAGGTAAACGAAAATACAGAAGGCTGAATAGGGAAGTTGGTCCCCTCTGGTACAACGAGCTGTCATATGCCCAAAGAGAAATACTGGGCCAGTTAAAAATTAGTATTCACCAAGACCTGTTGGAAGACCTGCCAGTGCGCACACGTAGGTCCTTGCGAGACCTTGGCATCACTCTGAAACTGTCAAACGATATCCTTATGCAGACTATGGTGGCATCGTTTGAGGACCCTGGCGTGTTTATATGGTATCTTTATACAGCTATTTATAAGGTACCGCCGAGCGAGCCAAGGCCAAGTAAGTTAAATGCTGTACTAATGCTATACTTTGAAATTAGGACATCCGATGAACTAAGGTCATTATCAGCACCAGTCCGTATCGGTCCACTGCTGGACATAGGCCTCCCTAAGGCGCGCCACTGCACACACTTAGTTTCCGGACTAGCCCTCTACGGACATTGTCGAAAGGATAGCGGATATGATGGTGAAATGTTGAAAATTGTAGAAAGATTAGTAGGAAGCGGATATGACTGAATTAAAGTCGGAGGATTTCCTTAGCTTCTACTGGGTTTTCAAACTTTTGACCATACGGAAGAATTTTCTCAGTTTTCACACTGTCTCGGTTTACGAAAAGTACAGTCATGTAAAAATAAATATTGTAATGTTAAAAGCCCGAATGCGGTAAATCTTAGGGTAGGTTATTAGGTTGATTTATCGTTCAAAAGCGATTTAGTTCCTCTTTTACAGTAGGTATTACCTAAGTAACCAGGTCACATCTTCAATACAAGTGTTTTATTAAAGTAGACACGGACGAATCTGGTTAAGCAAAAGGTATTTATCCATTTTTCCCCCAACAGGTTACGACATAAACGCTAGGCTTCTGATGTCGTCGCTGGTGTTTATTGATCTGGAGGAATGCACCGACAGGCTAGACAAGCTTGTGCGGAGGGTAAAACCACCGCCGCCGCCGCCTAAAAAAAGTAACTATTTCACTTGTATAGATATTTTAAAGGACTTTTAGCTTGCATTTTCTGTTTTATGCACTAAGCTTATAGGTAGTTTGGCTGTATACGTCCGCCCGTTAGACAAGGCCTGTCGTCTTTATTTGATTAGAAACTTCGACCTCGTGATAATATGATGTCAACATTCATAATATGATACTGCGTAGTAGAATTGAAATAGGTAGGTACCTAATGTGATCGAATGATGTAAATGACAAAAACGGTTCTCGATATTGTATTTTAATATATGACATAGGTAGGTATCCTACCTATAATAAAATTATAATTATTTATTTATTAATCAAAAAACAATATATAATATGTTTTATATATTATATATTGTATATGTTATATATATATATTAATATGTTTTTTGATTTATAATACAGTATACAGCCAAAACCTATAAGCCTAGTGCATAAAACAAAAAAAAGTTGTCCCTCAAAACCGCTTGTCGGTTTGACTGGGGGCACAGAGTAAGTAATGCTGGGGGATCGTAGTCTCTTAAATATCAATTATTTCTAAACAATAAAAATGCTTTGTTTTCTGTTACTTTGTGTGTAATAAAATTTGATTTCGCAGAGCAGCCAACAACTGTTGTTCCTAATGTAAAATACGGAGAATATCTCCAGAAAATGTACGTGCCCTGTTACATGAACTCCAAACATAAGGCTGCGGGTAAAAAGAAAAAGACACCGGAATTAGATTATAAGATAAAACTAAGAAGTAAAGAAGTACGTAACATTTATAATATTACTTCTTGTACATACATAGGTACTTATTAACAGTAACGCGGACAGGAAAGCCAGCCTAAGTGTAAAAGTTTCGTATTTATAGTTTCATATTTATTTTAGCTAGTGCACTACGATAGTTTTGTTTTAATTCCATCCCTAGCGCGGTGGGACCACGGTGAAAAGAAATTCCCCGTGGTCCCACCAGAGGGTCTTAGGAGTGGGTCCACGGGGAAAAACCCAACTATTCACTTACGTTAAGTAACAGATAATCTAGATTCGAACCTGTGACCTGGCTACACAATAAGGGTCTGCTTTTAAGCAACTGAGCCATTACGCGCAACTGTTCTAGACAAATCAAACTGGTTTCCACTGTAACATACCTATTTGATGGCTAGACGAAGTATGTGAAAGTTTCAGCGAAACAAATTAATTATCAGTAAATTTTAATTAAATACAATAAACCCTGCATTTGCTGTCGTGCAGTCGCTAGTCTGGTATATAATAATTATTTATTAATTTATAAGTCATAAATGCTTTGGTTTTATTTGTAGAGCTATGAGAAAATTGCCCTGGACAACTCTTTTGTAAGTAATCTATACCTATTTTTGGTGTATTTTTAGGGCAATCTAAATGCTTTAGCCTAAATTGCTAGATACCAAATAGGTACACGTAGTAAATGATATCTATTTCTCCTTAAACACAAAATAAAATCGGTATTTGGTACATCAGCCTGTATCTCGCGCCAGGGCGTGTGTCTGTGGAAATAAAATATGAGAATTGGGAATTTGGACAATTATCTATTCTGTGATTTGGAGCTACTATTATCTATTCTGTGATTTGGAGTAAAAGTTTTTGGGCCGTAAGTAAAGAGAATATCTGTGACGGACATGGTATAACAAAGGCCTATCATAATGTAACTCCACTGTCCACTTAACCCATCGGTGTCCACTGCTGAACCTTACGTAAAAGAACCTATGTCCTCTCCCCTCTCCACATCCAGCCGCTTCCTGCTATCTTTAAATTATACTGACACGAGAAACGATCAAAAGTAGATAGTACATATTACTATAATTTATTTCAGTTGGCAAAACGCATAGAGAGGAATAAACAGGAAAAACAGGTTGAAAGAGTCTGTCATTATAAGTTTTGGGAACCACCAAGCACACTGCGTTAGTTTAAAAGTTTACGCTAATCTTATTATAAAAAAAAAGTTATTCGAAAACACAAGACTGAATAAATAAGCACTAGAAATTGTAATCCTATACGCTTTAATATCTACGGTTTAACTTAGCTATCTTTACAGGAAATACTGATCCAAAAATGGCTGCCTATGTGATCAAGTTGAAAATGTACAAAAAGAAGGCACGGCCAAAATACCTAAAATACAAACCTCATTTTGAAAATATGCAGTTTCATATCGGAACGGTTTCATATACTGGTGGACATCCACGGTATCTGCTAAATAGTAAGTTCAATCTAAAGTATATTTAACAGTAGGTACTCTACCAGCTATGCGATCTTTGATGAAGTGGCAGCGATTATTAGGTACTGAGAGGGTTAGGTAATTAGGTACTACTCGGCAACTATAATGAGTCACTCCGCGTCTCCCGCTTCCCCCCCCCTACGACGCCCCGCCGTGACAGGTACAGAGTGCAAAAACGATTGAGAAAGTATTGAGCGAAAGTGTGGGATTAAATTATTATTTATTTATATTTTCAATAAAAAATAAAACATTGTGTAAGAAGTAGTTAGATACTTAAAGAAATCTTCATCTTTATCATCATTTCTTAATGGCACGATGTCACTTATAACCGGACCTCTCATATTTATGCGAACGGTACTGTCGCGCCATGACGAGCGCGGGCGGGCGAGGTGGGGAAGCGGGAGGCGGAGGGAGGCCAAGTGACACGTTTCAGTTGTCGGGTAGTACAAACATTATGTGTTCACCACGGCGCCACCGCGCCAATAACAATATAGTTTCAAACTTCATTTTGGTTTCTATAATTCATAGCTATAACTCCCACGAACCACCTCAAATCTCATCTGAATTATCTCTTGCAGATGTTGCGTATTTACCAACTGGATACGTGCCCCTAAACGGCGGTGTAGTGTTGTATAATGGAGAATATGTCACTCACATACTGGGGATGTGGAAATACCCCAGATATACTGAGCTAAAATGTGACTCTACCTGCGACTGTTTAACTCGATGGTAAATGTACCTATACATATTATCATATATAAACTCATCTAAGGATAGTAGTAAATATTATTCTATGGACACCTCCCCCGCCGGTCGCGTTATTACAAATGCGGATACAACACAGTCACCCATACTCTGTGCTGTCCCATACATTTACTAATATGTTTCCCTGTCACAATTATATTTACCTTCTTTAAACTTTAAATACCCAATTATTAGACTTAAGTAGGTACATACCTATATAATTAAAATTTTGGTACCTATTACTTTATTATAAAAAAAAAGAATTTTAAAAAATCATCTCTCTGTGTAGAAGGTATGTGTTTACTTTACTAGACCAGTAAATAAATACAACTATTACCTAACTGATTTTTATTCACTTCAGCCAGTCTTAATGTAGGTACTGGTTTAGAAATAATCCAGTGAGATAATTTACCGATTTCACCCTGTTTAGATACTTAATTACAAAAATATTCATCACTAAGCCTAAATCAAGCACCTACTTGCTTGCTCAACTCGAAATTCGTTTTCAGGGAGGGAAAAGTCATGGACTATGTGAAACAGTCGAAATGCAAATGT
Organism: Metalampra italica; assembly: GCA_949699065.1. Taxonomy (NCBI): domain Eukaryota; kingdom Metazoa; phylum Arthropoda; class Insecta; order Lepidoptera; family Oecophoridae; genus Metalampra; species Metalampra italica. The sequence continues at coordinate 6,146,003 of OX452983.1, forward strand.
GGCCATCTTTACGACTACGGTAACGAAGGAAAACCGACGGAAAAATATTTTCACGCACCTACAAGGCGTGCTTCCTATTTTCTTGACCAAGCTAAAATTTATCAGCTTGATCCTATGGAAGATTTCATTAAAGATACATTTAAGGAAGCCCTAAAATCTAGAGCCACTACGGTAAGACATTTTCTAAGGTCTTAAGGGTAATGTAGAGTTTTAGATACGTTTAAGTAGTTAGCGAACAACGGCGGATTTCTAACAATAACAACCACAAATATCTTTCCAAATAGCGGAAGAAGTCCAACATTTTATCAGACTTTTTTTTTATTTTTTCCGATATTTCCATAATTTTTCCATTGTTTCCGAGCAATTTTACATGAATGTTCCAAAATTCAGCTCTATCGGTCCATCGGGCAAAAAAGATTCACTTTAATTAAGTTACCTATTTGTTTCGACCGAAAGTTTAAATTGGCCTCTCTAGCTTTTAAAAAAAAAATTAAGTTGGTCAGGTTTTTTTTGTGTTCTTATACACTGTATTTATTTCAGCCTGAACCTTCACTGCCAACTATATCGCCTTATGGTTTAAAAGAAAAAGAGTTACTAGCGGTGTGTTTTAATTTTTATTATTATAAAATTTTACCATCTTTTCTGCTGGGTCATCCACTGCTCATCCACTGCTGGGTCGCGGGATCCAGCTGGATGAGGTTAGCGCAGGACCGGTCGTCGTGGAGATCCTTGGGGGAGGCCTTTGTCCAGCAGTGGACGTCTACAGGCTGATATGATTATGATGATGACCATCTTTTCCACTTAGGCAACATCGCCAGTTTTTTGGAGTACGTCGGCAATGCGAGCATTTAGGTTTCAATAATTTTTTTGATGGGATGGGATGGGCAAAATTAATGGGCCTGAAATAATAATAAGAAATTAATAATTCAATAGCCGACGATGTGCATATTAATCACCAGGTACATAACAGATGTTCGCATTCATGATGCATGCGATTTACGCCTAAAGGCGGTTTCTCAGGCAACTGTACATTCAGTATAATGTAAATGCATAACGTGTGGGTTACAGGCAGTTTTAGCAGATGTCGCTGATACGCCGCTGTTAATACCACATCTTCCGAAAGCAAACCTTCTGAACAATCTACAGGAGTGGGTCAGAAAACGCGTGAAGGGTATCGTTTCACCGAAGCAACACAGTGAGTATTTTATTCAAGAAACTAGCTTTGGCTCACGACTTCGTACGTGTACTTTATGCCCTTTAAATTATACTTACATGTGCTTATTATTGACAAAAATTTTTTTTTTAATCTGTCCACAATTGACGGAAAAAATCGGTGAACATCAAAAAAAACATACATACAGCCGAACATAGAACCTCCTTCTTTTTTGGAACTCAGTAAAAAAATAAAGTCTTGACAGACAGACAGACAACGGAGTGATCTTATAAGGCTTCCTTTTTTCATCTGTTGATGTACTGAACCCTAAAAAATGATTTCAGTTAACTGGCTTCTACGGATAGTCACTGCGTTGAAGTTAATCTATCGCTGACTTTTAGAAAATGTTATCAAGCACTGTGCAAAAATCTACAATTCATATTATGTTTCCAATATTCCGGTCCCTATTCATCCGTTAGCTAACTCTGCGTATATCGCATGCAGGTGAAGGTTAGCATTTGGGGCAATTGATAGTTTTGGTTGGACTCCTTACACAATCTTACGCTGACATGGTTCTATAATAGTTTTGAGATTTTCAATATTTAATTTGACATTATTTTTATTATTAAAAAATTGTTGCTATATAAGTTTTGACATCTCAATGTTGTTAAAATTAAGTACTTTTCATACCTGAGTATGTCTTTAGGCACATGTTTAGTACTTTGACGCTGTACCTATGTATAATACAAATTATATGAATACTATGTTGCTGCACTTTACATTTACTTACACGTCATTTTCAGAACAATGGATATTACAGAGCCAGCGTAGATGGTTGGACCTAAAGCACATTGACTTTCGAGCTCGAGCCTTTTTGATACCATTCACACAACAGCAGCTGGAGCACATTACTTGGTCACACAGATACTTGATACAGAAATTGGTAAGGTATTAAAAAATCCAGTAAAGTACACAACGTGCGGGCTCCGTCAGTAAATTTATTTTCGTTTCCTGAGAAAAATAGTTTGAAATTTCGCTGAAATTTTGAAAATCCCCTTCAAAAATATCTCTGGGCTATGTCTGGCACTCGTTGTTCAAAATTTCAGTTGAATCGGTCCAGAATAGGGAAAAATATTTACAGGAAGCAAACATTTGTTTCAAATCAAATCAACAGCCTATTAACATGTCCTCACTGCTGGGGTCCTCTCTACAAGGGCGTACGGGCTATAAATAGTCCATCACGCTAGCCCAGTGCTGGTTGGTAGACTTCACATGCGCCTAAGAATTTCTTCTTCGGTATGCAGGTTTCCTCACGATGTTTTCCTTCATTCACTGTTTGAGAGCAGTCAGTAAATGTACTTAAGTTTCGAGAAAAACCCCATTGGTACGGTCGACCGCACATCAGTGGTAACAAAACCAGTATAAACTGGTCTCGCGTAGTATTGAAACTCCCTAATAGGCTAGGCCAGCTCAAGGTCAAAGTGTATCCACTGATGTGCGGTAGACTGTACATGGCCCAGCCGGGATCGAACTTCGGACCTTTCGATATGATAGGTCGCGTCTTATCCCCGACGCCACTGACGCTCATTTCATTTGTTTAGTTTTCCTCAATAAGTGCGCCTTCACATTAGGTCGCGGGTGGTCCTTCTCATTACAAATACAGCCGCGCGACTTGCTTAGATTAGGGCGGCCAGTTTATTTCATTAATGGACTCCAACGAGGAAACATCATTGTTGCTCCTGCTTTTGTTGGTTCTCCTTCGGCCGGTTATGATCATTCCGTCTAAAAAGCAATTGGTCTAAAACGCAAAATGCCTAAAATCAATGTCTAAATTGTAGAATACCTAAGTCTTATTTGCCATAAAACCCAAATTGCCTAAGTTGTAAAACGTCTAAAAAGCAATTTGGACTAAAACGCAAAATGCTTAAAATCAATGTCTAAATTGTAGAATGCCTAAGTATTAATTTTAGGCATTTTGCGTTTTAGACCAATTGCGTTTTAGACAGAATTATCATAACCAACCACCGAATCAGTGCCCAAATTTCAGTGTGTTTCTGTGTCAAATTCGCTCATTGTGAAATTTATGTTCGAACGTGCAATTGCAACACTGGCTCGAAGCCGACTGATCGCACGCGGCTGCCGCGCTACCGTCCGCTATGAAAAATCACGTGTCTCGCGGCTGTCGCGCGGCTTTTTTTGTATGGAAGTAGCAGCGCGACAGCCGCGCGTCTGTCGCGCTGCTGCTGCCGCGCTGCTGTCGCGCGACAGCCGCACCACCCGCGACCTAATGTGAAGGGGACCTAACTCGCAAACCAAACAACATTTTCATAATTTTCCCTTGGTTTCCAGGCAATTTTACCTAAGTACCAATTTACATTAAAATTTTCATGTAAATCGGTATAATGTTTTTCGTTATAATCTGTCCGGGTGAAAGACAGACGGACAAATAAAGGCTGTCCGTTTTGACAGATAATGTTTTTATTAAATATATTTATTTAGTTGAGTGTTGGTATGTTAACGTCTTATAGTCTCGTGTGACAAAAGATTTTCCACTGTTTTATTTTCAGTTCGAAAATCTAATGAATAACTTTGTCACAAGAAATAGATTAAAACAGTTGGAACAAACGCGTTTGTGGTGGTCCACTATGAAATTTGATGCCTATCCTAGCAAAAGCTTTCTGTAAGTATGGTATTTGTTACATCCCTCCTACTAATATTATAAAGGCGAACGTTTGTAAGGATGTTGCATTAAGATGTTTGTGAAGATGTGAGGATATTTGTTACTATTTCACGCTGTACCGGCTGAATGGATTTTGATAAAACTTGGTACAGTAATAGCTTGGATAACTTATAGGCTACTTTTTACCGCCGTAAACTGTTTCCGCGGGAAAAACTTATTCCACGCGCAACAGCTGTAGTATTAGATGTCTATGACTTATTTATGTAAGTACATTTATTTTCAGAGACACATTTTTTACATACATGCCTGGGCGCATGCAAGACACTTTCCTGATAAACCCATACAGCTCTGATCGCACTTCCAGAACTAGCGGTAAAACATGTCCCTTGGAAAAAATCGTGTGAAATTGTTTTGAGAATCAAATATAATGTTCAGTCGTTATTTTTAAATATCTATACATAATTCATGTAGTTAAAGATTATTGTGCTTGTAAAAAATTGTACTTACACCATTTTCATGTGTATACTACAACTATAGGTATACTTTCTTTTGTTATTGTAAGAAGACGTATTAAACTAAGAAATTGAAAACTCCGGACCATGCAATGCGAGACATAGGTAGATAATCGAATTAAAATATCTCATTTAAGATTAAAGTTAAGATTGAATAAAAGTAAAACCACTTGTAAGATCCAGCGACGGGGTACCTAAGGTACATTGAGTGGGATAATTTCAGGGGAAAAGAACAAATAAATAGGTACCTACCTGATGTGCTGTCAGGCGAATTACCTTGCGTTTCATAATACCCGGTAATAATGTCATAGCAAATGGTCCGCTAGGGTTAAAAATTGAATAAATGTAATTTGATTAACAGCGTTTATTATTTCGTTATGATTTTGCTATGATCGAGGATTGAACGAAACCGGAAAATTGTGTTTCGCAGCCTGCCTCCGGCTCTACAGCCTTAGGTAGGTAAGTACATAAGAGTTTACAAACCATTAGGTACTCTTTTCTAAACACTAAGATCTCTGAGATACAAAATTAAGGTTTTTTGTATTTTCGTGCTCCATGCCAGCAGAGGAGAGAGGAAGTTGAAGTATGAGGAAACGTCGCCATCTAATCTCACAGCCTAGGTAATTGGAATGTGATAAACTGATAATTGAACTACCTACTGAGAATATACGCATTTTGGGAAGCAGCATATGATCATTATGAGAATTTGAGAACGTTGGGTCGAAACCGTAGAGACCGAGTGGAGTGGGACTGCACTCCCTGGTAATAGTCCCATGAGGTCAAATGAGAGACCACGAGAGAAAACACGGCGGCGCGGCGCGGTAAGCCGATAGGCGTGTCCACACCGGCCGAGCCGCCGCGGCCGCGGCCCGCCTCGCGAGGCAAACGCATGCCGCGGGCGCGGCGTGCGTGGTCGGAAAATGTTACACAGCGAGGCTGCCTCGCCCGAGCAGCCCGAGTAGCGATGGGCTAGTCGAGTCATTTTAACCGCGTAACTCGAGTTGGACGCTCACCGAGTCAACTCGAGTTGCTTTTTATCCTACCGAGTTGACTCGGTAGCGGTAGGTAGTACCGTCCTCTTGATAGGCACCTACGCTACGACGAGTTGACGCGGCGCACAGTGGGCTGAAAATGAAGCTCCATAGACTTAGCGCCGCTCAAAAATCAAGTACCTAATTTTGAAAAAAGAAATATGCCATCGTGTTCCTCTACTAAATAGCAATATTTAATGTCATGTAACATTTTTTGATAAAGCTATTATTTAGTAAGTTATTTGAGATTTCTTTTTTTTTTGTATGGAGCTGAACAGTTTTTTGGATTTTACTCAATAAACTTAAACTTTCTTAAGAGATTACTGTATGTGTTATAAAATGCATCATATATCCTATATTTTCACAAAAGCCTGAATCTCGGAAACCCTCGGGACATTGTCATTTTCGACTTTCAAATTTTTTTGTATGGAGCTGAACAGTTTATTGGTTTTTAGTCATTATTCTTAAACTTTCTAAAGAGATTACTGTATGTATCATAAAATGCATCATATATCCTATACTTACACAAAAGCTTGAATCTCGGAAACCCTCGGAACATTGTCATTTTCAACTTTCAAATTTTTTGTATAGAGCTGAACAGTTTTTTGGATTTTACTCAATAAACTTAAACTTTCTTAAGAGATTACTGTATGTGTTATAAAATGCATCATATATCCTATATTTTCACAAAAGCCTGAATCTCGGAAATTCTCGGAACATTGTCATTTTCAACTTTCAAATTTTTTTGTATGGAGCTGAACAGTTTTTTGGATTTTACTCATTATTCTTAAACTTTCTTAAGTGATTACTGAATGTGACATAAAAAATATAGGAAAATATAGGATATATGCATTTTATGACACATATAGTAATCTCTTAAGAAAGTTTAAGAATAATGAATAAAATCCAATAAACTGTTCAGCTCTATATAAAAAATTTGAAAGTTGAAAATGACAATGTTCCGAGGGTTTCCGAGATTCAGGCTTTTGTCAATATAGGATATATGATGCATTTTATGACGCATACAGTAATCTCTTAAGAAAGTTTAAGAATAATGAGTAAAATCCAATAAACTGTTCAGCTCTATATAAAAAATTTGAAAGTTGAAAATGACAATGTTCCGAGATTTTCCGAGATTCAGGCTTTTGTGAAAATATAGGATATATGATGCATTTTATAACGCATACAGTTATCTCTTAAGAAAATTTAAGAATAATGAGTAAAATCCAAAAAACTGTTCAGCTCCATACAAAAAAATTTGAAAGTTGAAAATGACAATGTTCCGAGGGTTTCCGAGATTCAGGCTTTTGTCAAAATATAGGATGTAGGATGCATTTTATGACACATACAGTAATCTCATAAGAAAGTTTAAGAATAATGACTAAAATCCAATAAACTGTTCAGCTCTATATAAAAAATTTGAAAGTTGAAAATGACAATGTTCCGAGATTTTCCGAGATTCAGGCTTTTGTGAAAATATAGGATATATGATGCATTTTATAACGCATACAGTTATCTCTTAAGAAAGTTTAAGAATAATGAGTAAAATCCAAAAAACTGTTCAGCTCCATACAAAAAAATTTGAAAGTTGAAAATGACAATGTTCCGAGGGTTTCCGAGATTCAGGCTTTTGTCAAAATATAGGATGTATGATGCATTTTATGACACATACAGTAATCTCATAAGAAAGTTTAAGAATAATGACTAAAATCCAATAAACTGTTCAGCTCTATATAAAAAATTTGAAAGTTGAAAATGACAATGTTCCGAGAATTTCCGAGATTCAGGCTTTTGTGAAAATATAGGATATATGATGCATTTTATGACGCATACAGTTATCTCTTAAGAAAGTTTAAGAATAATGAGTAAAATCCAAAAAACTGTTCAGCTCCATACAAGAAAATTTGAAAGTTGAAAATGACAATGTTCCGAGGGTATCCGAGATTCAGGCTTTTGTGAAAATATAGGATATATGATGCATTTTATGACACATACAGTAATCTCTTAAGAAAGTTTAAGAATAATGACTAAAATCCAATAAACTGTTCCGCTCCATACAAAAAAAAAAGAAATCTCAAATAACTTACTAAATAATAGCTTTATCAAAAAATGTTACATGACATTAAATATTGCTATTTAGTAGAGGAACACGATGGCATGTTTCTTTTTTCAAAATTAGGTACTTGATTTTTGAGCGGCGCTAAGTCTATGGAGCTTCATTTTCAGCCCACTGTGCAACGTTCCGCTTGGTTTGCGCATTCCCTAAGGAAAATAATAAAATGTACCCGTACCTGGTAAAAAATGTGATTAATTATAAGAAACTTATAAAATATTTCGACTAGCTTTTTAGAGCTGTATTCTAGAGAAATTATCAACCACCGAAAAACAAAAGAAACTCTAAAATAGCAATAGGCGGCTGTGCAAGCCAGTATCGTCTACCGGCTATAATTTATTTTAATATTTATAGTATAACCACAGATGAATTATTTGGTGTAGCTACAGGCTTTATGTCAAACTTTGAGTACCTATTAAACTGGTTTTATATACTCAAAGATGTCAAAGCAATTTTCTAAAAAAATTACTGGCAACATAAAACTAATAAAGTAAGTCAGCTTTTTGGCGGGATTTTGTCGGAGACGGTTGTCTTTTTATTTAGTTTTCCTAAAAAATGTTTATTGTAGGTTTTGATGTATAACTGTGATAGTTTTTTGTGCAACAAGTGCCTAATAATGTGTATTGTCCGGGATAGTTAAATAAAAAAGAGTGTAAACGCCTCTACCAGATCGTTCCAAAATGTCCCTTGTTAAATCTTCATTAAACCTACTATCAGTTTAATACGGACGTGAGTGAACTGCAGTGTGGATCACCGAATGGCACTAGTTGTGCTTTCGTGAAGGCCGTGCTACGGTTTTATTGAAAATCGCCGACTATTATTAGTCGTGCCCTGTTTTTGTGGAGGCCTTGCTATAACCGCCGGTTTTTGAAGAAAAACAAACTAAATATGACTTGGCTGTATGGTCTATGACTTTTGCTTGTCCATCATTGGACGAATTCAACAAAAAAAAAGTAAAAAACGTCATTACCGAACCGAACGTCAATCACTCAATCAAATTCGATGTTATTCGATCAGTCACAGTCAGTCAATGCTAGTGAGTGTGGAAGTGAGTGAGAAATAAACTGAATCCGATTTTAGTCGGGTTTTCTCTCGAAAATAATGTCTGCTCGACAGGCCATTCAAGTTGGCACAAAAACTGTAAAGCCAGTGCTCTCCGTGACTCGTGGAGAGGCCAGACAAAGAGTGCTGAACTTATACAAGGCCTGGTACCGTCAAATTCCATACGTAGGTTAGTATGCTGTTATGTCATCAATCATCACGAAACAAATAAATTAAAAATTGACTAAAAACTACGATATGAAAATACCTAGAAGCCTATGTTCCTTGTATGCCATAAACGTGTCTAAATATTTAACTCTTGTTCCTAACCCAAATGTATCTTACACTAAGTAAACATGAATCTCTGGTACCTACACTTATTGTTAGATACACCATTAATCAAGTACCTAGGTATTTTCATTCAAATTTAGGTCAGTGTGGACAAAAGAGGGCGCAATGATTTCTGAATATTTGCAGAAAAAATTTCCTTGGCGCCCCCTTTTGTCCACTCCAACCCAAATTTATGCGTCCTACCTCTGGGCCTCTCACTTCTTTAGTTCTTTAGGTTTCCTCATGATGGTTTCTTTCACCTATGTTTTCGTTTATCCTAAAGACATGGATAATCTAAATAATCTATTATTTTGATTTCAGTAAAGGAATTTGACATCCCAAAAAGTGAAGACCAATGCCGAGATAAACTTAAAGAATTGTTTCTGAAAAATAAACACGTGTCGGATATAAGAGTAATCGACATGCTGGTTATTAAGGTAAATTTAATTACATATTATTTCTTACGTGCAGTCGACCAATATGAGACAATATGATTCACATAGCAACATTGTGGAATTTTTCTAATCTAACTTATCGGTCCACAATGGGAAAGTGTGGTAAACAATGATACTTACTAAGCTGTTGATTTGATTTGAAGCTTAAGGCTTAAAGTCATTATTTGGTATGTTTTTGGCGTCCCTTTCTCCTAAATTAGTGATATAAAATGTGTTTGTCCTGAGTAACGTCATGAATAGCAGAAGTTCCAATTGCTTATACTTACCCATTTCATCATATCAGCCTGTTGATGTTAACTGCTGGACAAAGGCCTCCCATTTAATTCATGATATATTTTGCATTATGATTTAAATTTTATAATCTTGTGAGTCATGTTTTTGACTGCAACTGTTTGACTTCTATCAACAAAATTTATATTCCTGCTATCGCAATTTGATTGTTTGTACCTACCCTTAAAGTTTACTCAAAAAAATCCTAGAGTTGTGAAAACTCCATCAAAATCTGTCCGTTAGTCTACATGCAGACAGGCAGAGTTGCATTTCGTCACTTTACTAGGATCTCAACCACATATCAACATGTGTCACAATTTATATTATTACCTTTTTTTGATGCTTATAAAGTTTATACCTAATATAAAATTGTGATATATGTGTTGTGATACATTAATTTGTAATTATGGAAACTACATAAAACTGTTGCCCTTGTATGCCATTTAAGACATGAGTTTGGTTAGTGTTATTGAATTTATCGATATAAATTACTAATTTTCAGGGACAAATGGAACTTAAAGAAACAGTCAACATATGGAAACAGAAAGGCCATATTATGACATACTTCAAACCAACTGAAGAACCAAAACCCAAAGATTTTCTGTCAAAATTCTTCACTGGCAGTGAATAGAGCTGATTTGTGAGTTTGTAAATAGTAATTCAATATATAATTTATAATAACAAAATTATGTAAATGGAATAGAGATTCAGTTAATAAACAAAATAAATTTAAATAAGATTATTAATCATTTTAATTATTCAGTACACACTACACAGTTTATTCAAAAAGTGTCTGATCCTCTAATTTAAGAAATCTAGGATAGTGTAGATGAAAATACGACTTCTATAGGATTTTTTTTGTATGAAAAGCATGGAAGTATTTACGTACTTATGGAGAGCCAAGGTCCACCGGCATAGCTCAAAGAATTCCGAAGCTGAAGTGGCAGTGGGCGGGGCACATCGCTCGTAGAACTGACGGCCGTTAGAGCAGAAAGGTCCTCGAGTGGCGACCCCGTATCGGAAGCTGCAGTGTAGGCAGGCCTACCACAAGGTGGACCGACGACCTGGTGAAGGTCGCGGGACCCGGCTGGATGAAGTTAGCGCAGGACCGGTCGTCGTGGAGATCCCTGGGCCTAGGCGAGGCCTTTGTCCAGCAGTAGACGTCTACAGACTGATATGATGGATTAAGTACTAAACTAAACTACGTACAACCGTAGTACTTCATAATAAAAACTGAAGTCGTATGTACAACACACTATCGGGGATTATTGGATTCAATTTCTCGTAAAAGGTATTCTGTGGTAAAAGCATGTATTTCCAATAATTTCCATTTTGAAATCAGTACTCCGTTTTGATCATATTAGTTTGAGGTTTTAATCGATTCAATGTATACGCACTTTTCTGATATATTTCATTGTCAATTAGTTTTTTTGACATTTATAAAAAAGAGTTCGCCGTTTCTTTCCCCCCAGCACAAACTATATAGGGATACTACGTATCAGACGACCATCTCTCTAACTATAATCATAGACCACTTTGTAGTATGACTTTGTAGTCTGTGGGCAGTTTTTTTTCATTTTGACAAGTGTTTTTTTGAAAGTGCGACAGACACTCAGGTTTCTTTTTTATATAATAACAGGCTTGGAGATTGAGTCATTTGAGCCTTATAGGCAGCAGGGCCACCCAGCCTGGGGGGGGGGGGGGGGGCATCCCTACTAGATAATAATTTTATGTTATTAATTAGGGTCAATTTAATGAAAGACGCTTTATTTATTAATTCTTTTATTTTTCAATTTTGTTTTATATTTTTTCAAAGCTTTTCATTGCATTGGAGGTAAATTTTTATTTTCTAAACGGGAGACATCTGTGCCCTTTAAAATTTTATTAATGATGTTGCACCAATTAAATACTGCTAACCTAATCGAAAATCCCAGAAAATAATCTATTACATTCTTTTTGTGATTTTCACATTGTAGGAAGTCAAACGAATACCCAGATACGATGGCATTTTTAATATTTTCTAAAATGCCATCATGATTAGCTTTATGTTCTAGGTATTCGTTTGCTTCCCCAATTGTTTTAGAAAACAATCTCAGGGCATGTTCAGCGGGGTAGGATAATTTCCTTTTTTTAATACTGTTAAACTCACGGAAGGTGATAAATTTATGTATTGGTTCTTCCATTTCACTTGTAAGATTCTTTTCACACACATTACACCTAATTTTATTTAATATTTTTCGAACGACCCACCCCGCACTATATGCCCTAGAGTGGACATTTAGTCTCTCTTGTCTAACACTAATTAGATGACTTTCTGGGTCAACGTTTTCATATATACTACTACATGGCTCACGAATCTTTTCGCTGGGGACTGTTGTTTCAAATAGTGATTTAATTTTTAATAATTGGTCCCCAGAATCATCCTCACAATTAAATGAGGATGAATGAAATTTTATAAACCTTGTTATGAGCAGTGATTTAAATGTGCATTTAAAGGTGTGGCAATCCGGATCATTATTTCTAAAATTATATGCCCTGACTTGACCAAAAAAATTTTCTATTGGGTCTGAATTAAAATATCGTGGGCGCATAATTTTTAAATTTTTACTGTTTAAAAATTGCCACACCCTTTGATAACTTTTAAGTGTTACTATCCAGTTCCCTATAGAGGGCCTCTTTATCGTTTTTGTCAACAAAACTAATATTTTTCAATTTTCTTATTGCTTTTCTCCAAAACTCGTGGTGTCCACTATTTGCTGTCACAGCTTTTCGTAAGGGCTTCAATTTCGACGATTTACTGAAGATTGCAGCTCCATTTACAGAGTCAAATAGGTCATCAAAAAAATTCACCATTTCAGCAGTGTTTTGTAACGTAGAACTAACTTCGCTTCCATCAGCATAATGGCCTGAAATAAAATAATACACATGAAATCTATAGAAAAGTAATACAAGCTTTGATTACAGAAACACAGATAATGTTGTATAACGTAAAGAAATATAATGCCTACCGAACTCTGCAGTGTAAGACAGTGTAGCTGCTACCGACTTGCTAAAAACGCGGGCGCAGTTTTTTACCTAAAAAGTTAATAAAAGGTATTAAAAGAATGAGCTTAAAGTCAATTTGGAAAGCAAGAGAACTATCTGCCGTGCAATTTATAAACGCAGTAAGACACTTTACTGCGTTTATAATTTTATTACATATTTAAAATCGTTGTGATGAGATCTTTCAGAAACAAAGACCCGTTTTTCGCTACGTGTAATAGAAGTTAGAGAAACAAAAACTATAAACACCAAACCACCATACAACACAACGTACAATCAAATTTTCAAACGCTTTTTACTCAAAACTGTCAAATTGTCCTTACTGCATTTATAAATTGCACGGCAGTATTAGACTTTATGTATAATACTGGCGGTTTCCTGCGAATCGACTTCGTCCGGGTTTTATAATTTTTCTGTCATTTTTGTTTGGCTACTAATGGGGTGTAGCGTGATGTTTCTCAAGAACTAGGCTATCAAAGCAAAAATAATTTTTCAAATCCGACTGGCAGTTTGAGAGATTATTATGTTCAAACAAAAAAACAAACTCTTTAGCTTTATTATATTAGCATAGATGAGATTATCAGATTACTAATTCTCAACATCTACATGTCAGCCCTTCAACGTCCACTGCTGGACATAGGCCTCCCTTCCTCAATGTACGCCACCACACCCGGTCCTCCGCCCAACGCATCCAGCCGATTCCGGCCACCTTGTTTAGGTCGTCGTTCCACCTCTGCCATAATTCTCAACAGAATATTCAGAATTACCTTCATCTTTTTTATTTTTTCAGGTATAACATGCTCATCATTTAACTTTGGTAGCAGTCTCATCTGGGCATGGTTGCAATCCCTCTTATAGACTTCAACAATGTCATCCCATTTGGCAATTTTTCCTTCACATTTAATATTTTTGGTCAAAAAATTATTTCTTAATCCTTTTAGTAGGTGTGGTGGATCAAATATTACACTTAATGTGTGTCCCTTTATTATGATAACGTCATCTGTAAAAAATCATGAATACTTATTAAACTTAACCTGAGATTTATTGTAATCATTTTGCCATTATACCTATATTAAATAAACAAATTCAAACAGGTTACCACACATACCAATTATTTGGTTACTGGCTTGCAATTGCTCTCGCCTTGTGTCCTCTTGTAGAGTCTTTAATGCTGAGCGGAAAGCTGTACCTTGATCACATACTAGTGCTAACGGTATAAGCCCAGAATCGCTAACAGCAGACACCACATCTTTTATTATTGTTTTTAGTTGCACACCAGATGTAGCGCCTTTACAAAAATAAAAGGCCAAAGGCTGCTGCCACTTGTATAGCGCTCCTCTGACCATAAACACCAGTGCATGATCTGCAAAGTCATTTGTTTTTTGGCGATTCACCTCAACCAATCCAGCAATGGCATCCTTATGCTTTTCATAATGGAGTCCTGCCTCCAATGCCACTTCGTCAAAGACAATTGAGCAATATTTTTTGTTTGTCACCCAAGTGTTGACCTGCAATTGAAAATGAATGTGGATAATTTGGTTAGAAATTGATAAAAGTTGATTGAATTTAGTTTATAAGTGCCTCGGACATGCCTGTAAGCTTATAAATTATTATTAAATGAATTATGAAGGGGAACCAACTAATAACGCGATAATGTCACTTTCATCACACATGCCAAATGCAATGCAAGAATTATTTGTACATACGGGAAGTAGATGGCATGGCATGACTTCTACAACAATATGTTAGGAGGGGTTATCAAAGAATATGACATAATGCAAAATATCAACTATTTAAACAGTGATTAACTCTACCTTAACTGAAATATCGTGAGGTTAATTAGATAATAAATAATATTGTTTGCCCATACCTGGTTGTGGAATTAGAGTGGATGTAGAAGTTTCCGTCATGGCACGAGAAGTACAAGGCACAACTTCTGCAATTACAAGAAATTTAATTTATTACTGAATATTAAAAAAACCAATTCCGTAAAGTAACAAGTAGCAATAACGAATATGAGATCTATAATGTAATTGATCTGTACCTGACTGTGGACATAAGTTTGACACAGGAACTTGCTCCACAGTATGGGAAGTAGATGTCATGACGTCTGCAATAACAAGAAATACTTTTGTTGATGAAGAATGTAGTAAAGTTGTATGAATTAAAAACATGTTGTTTAAATAATGTTTTACCAGACAAAGTTTTGCTATAAGTATGTTCGTTATGTTTTCTCTTTCTGGAGTAGTTGTGCTCAATGTTTGGATTGACAGTTTCTGAAACAATTTAAAAAAATTAATAGGTAATAATTTCATCACATTTCTGCCGTGCAATTTATGAACGCAGTAAGGACAATTTGACAGTTTTGAGTAAAACGCGTTTGAAAATTTGATTGTACGTTGTGTTGTATGGTGGTTTGGTGTTTATAGTTTTTGTTTCTCTCACTTCTATTACACGTAGCGAAAAACGGGTCTTTGTTTCTGAAAGATCTCATCACAACGATGTCAAATATGTAATAAAATTATAAACGCAGTAAAGTGTCTTACTGCGTTTATAAATTGCACGGCAGATTTATCAGCCTGTGCTTCTCCACAAGGTTAAGTTTTCTATTGGTAAAAACCGAAAGGTGACCGAAAGTGTAACAATCATTTTTACGTACCAGCGTCAACGTATACTCGTTCCGGAATTCCGGTGGTAATTTCATTGTTATTGAACAACGTGGGATAGGCACCCACGTGAAGCCGATGTTTGGTTGTGATGAATCCCTTCTCAAAATGTTTGTGACACACAACCAACTTATGGAGTTCCACCTCACATAAGCCTTGTAAGTTAACACAATGAGCACGAAGACACTGTAACCAATTTTGGAGTCCTATCTCAGTCCTTGGAAAGCTATGGAAAATGACGTCCTTGCGCCTACTTTCGCAATTCACTACACAGTACTTACTACAGTAAGTGCCGTACACGGCATGACGCACAAAAAGCATAAATTACAGTAGTATTAGCAATAGTTGAGAGGATAAGCTAAGGAAATCCTAGGAAATCGCAAAACTTCACTCGATCAAACTAACTGTCAAGCCAACACTGTCTGTAAGTGATAGGTCCGCTAATCACTCGATTTATACTAAACTGCTAACAACACCACGGAGAGAATTAATACCACGGCAACACCAAGGGTCCGGAGGCAGCGGGGTGGGTACAAGCGCGGGGGAGGGAGAGTAACTGTTACAATGAAATAAACCTCCATAAACAAACCCTCTATACCATAGATATAAGTCCCAGTTTATTCACTATGAAGATTACCTGCCATGCCCCCCAGACGCAGTGATTGACTATCCACTGATATTTTATTCAGCAACATTAAAAATGGGTTCTCGTGAATTTATAAGAAGTGGCTGTAAAATTGTTAGGCCTATTTTATCCACTGACCTATTCGAGGCGCATACGAGAGTTCTTGGGCTGTATAGGGCTTTCTATCGCTATATACCTTACCTATGTACGTATACACGTACAGTACAATATCGTCTTGCTAGAATAAATCTGTTGTGCGAGTTTTTGATACACCTACCTAAATACCTACCTCGATTAGGCCTCGGTCGCAGTTGGCACTCCGTTAAAAGCTCCAAGGGCGTCGTGACCATGTCGCCGATTTGATCCGGTTTCCACTAATAGTTTTCCCCATTTCCCAAGGCAGGTTTTGGTATGAATATACCCATAAGTCAGGGCAGATTAAACTAGTTAACACAACTATCTTGCTCATTACAGTAAAGTATCACGACATACCTAAATCCGAAGAGCAATGTCGGTGGAAATTAAGAGAATACTTCTATAAAAATGCATGCATTCAAGATATACGAGTAATAGATGTCTTGGTGATTAAGGTAATGAAAAGAAAACGGTATGTTTTTAATTAGATTATCCACTGTTAGAGGCTAAACCTCGGTAGTATCGTTTTACGTAAAAAATTTGTTAGATCCAATAAGGCATGATCTTTCTTACAACAATCTCGTTTAATTGTTCATACGCATTTCATTTAACAGTACTATTGGTTCTCATACAATCAAATAGGTATATCTTTGAAATGAAAAGGCCCATTCTACTGAAACAGGACACAAAATTAATTTTCAAAATATATTTTGAAAATAAAATTAATTTTTGTGTTGTCAAGTGATTTCATGTTTGCCATAGTAGTGTTAAAATAAGTTTAAAAAAAGTATTACCTACGCCGAAGATGTATTATTTGTTCAGCAATAGTACTCTTCTTTCTTCATCTGTAGTCTACTCTTTTGTCAGGGCTACATGGAGTTGAAGGAGATAACTCACCAGTGGCAACAGAAGACCCACGTCATGGCTAACTGGCAACCCACTGTGGAACCGAAGCCTTGCGGTTTCGTGTGCAAGTTTTTAGCGGGAGTTGATTAAATTATTTTTTTAAATTGGGGCGGGTAAACTGCAAATTGAATCTACAAAACGCGGTCTTCTAAATCATCATTTAGTCAAAATCCTTTTGAGGCATGTCGAAGTCAAAGACTAGTTAACTGGGGATCATCTCGTTTCCGCCATTTCGGATCATGTATCTGAGAAACTTAGCATTTATTTTATAGTACAGACAGGTTTAATTAAAAGGTAAATTCCAATGAAAATAACAAATTGAAAATTTAATCACGATCATTCCACATCACATGCCTTTAGAAGGCTCTCAATTTAATTTATTCTAACATGCTCGTGAATATTGCGATTGTGCACTACCCGCAAAAGGTTAAATAAAGTTTAAAACCATTTTTTTTGCTTGATCCAAACATTAATAAGTTCGCGGGTAATTCACAGTTGCAGTTACTTTCATACATTATATAATATTATGATTTATGTAGCAATGCCTTTTGTGTAACACAATAAAAGTTTGAAAACAATACAATTATTATCTTTTTTGTTAACATTATTATTCACAACCATAAAATTGCAACATTTAAGAAAGTTTGGGATTTAAACAACTCTGTGCCGATCATTTTATTAATAAATAAATAAAAACATTTTCCTAAATTATGTAGTAATATGACTGATATGGTAATGAATAGTATTAAATATATTACCCTATCCTATACGTTACGCATATAGGTACCTACTTTGAAGGTATGTTCTTAAAAACGATAACTATACAATAATAAATAAATTAATAGACGTAGATAGGTGGACTCCACGATTTTTAAACAGTTTTTCAACAAATATAAATCAGTAGGTACACCTTAATTTTCGTGAAGCCTGTTCAGCACTTCTACTTTTAATTTGTGTATAATTTGCTGGGAGCTTATTAATTTCCATTTTGTATATTGCAATAATGATATAATCTCATTAATTTAAATAATTTAGAGATCTAGGTATGTAAATAGGTATAAAACATAGCGTTTTAAAATTATACTCTTCAACTGGTGAAACTATTGGGTAAGACTACTGGGCACGGCCGGATTTTTTTGTAGATGCCAGTAAAATGGTAATAGCATTACTATTTATTAAATTCTCTATATATTAGTTATACAACGAATGTTATTTGTGATAACATTCTATTTATAAGTACATTATGTATTTCTTAGAAGACTGTTTTCTCTTCCAACACTCCTATACTACTGAAGTAGATATTCTTTATCCAGTCGTCAGAACAATATTATCTCATAATTGTTCCGAGATCCAGTCGTACAAAAACATTGAAGAGTTTCCATTCCTATTTACAGCAACCGCGAGTGCAGACAAACTACTGTCCAAACATCAATGCCATAGCAAACCAGCACACTTTGCGACGACCACGTGTTGTCTTTATTCTACAATTACACCTAGTGAGGTCTAGTTCAGCGAAAACCCGTTACAGTAACATCTTCACGAATTCTGGAAATAAAAGCTAAAATTAGATCAATTTGATTTGAGCAATTTGCATAATGGACAACATACACTTCGGACTTTTTGCTACTTGGACAACAATTGAGGTGTTGGTCATTTTGCATTTTAAAGGTGATCGCAGACTAGGCAGGCACCGCAGTCTCCGCATTTTAATTCTTTGTATGAAATTGTATGAACCCTCGCACACTCATCCGACCCGCACGCACCGCATTTCTCAAAATAGACGAATCCCGTCGGACCTAGCCGCATCGTCCGATGCAGCCGCAGCGTCCGCATCGGACGATGCGGATGGTGTTGCCAACCCAATTTAACCTTTTTTTAACTGGGCTTTATGGCTCTGGAAGCAAAGTCCTTTTGAGCTAGTCTTTTGCAAAAAGTTGCTAGAATGGCAGATTTTTCTACCCAAAAAAGGTGCTAGAAGTTGCTAGACTAGCAGTAGCTTAAAATGTTGCTTATAGGTAGCTAACAATAAAATGGTAAATTATGACAATCATGTTTTATTAAATCAAACACGAGATTAATAAAAATTAGAAACTAGATTATTTTTATTATTATAATGTACCTGATTAGGTACGTTACTAAATAAAGGAGTAATGTTTTTGAATGTAGATCTACGAACTCTCGAAGTATTCACGTCATGTGTCAAATTTGTCGCTGGTAACACTGGACGCATTCACCGGAGACAGACTGCGGTGCGTACGGGGACTGCGGCGCGGCTAGGTATGCGAGGCCGTCAACATAATGCGATGAGTGCGGCGACTGCAGGGACTGTAGTGCGGTGCCCTTGTAGTGAGCTATCAACTTAAAGGCCCTTGTGCCGACTTTATCACTTGACTGATGCTTACTGTGCGTATTGTTGTATATGCAGCCTGGATGGCATACATGAACATATACATTATCTTCACGCTATGTCGTTGACGGGGTTGTATCGCCATCCTAACACACCTCTTTCGCTCAACGCAGTGGTTGTCAGTGGCAGGAGGCGGTGTTGTGTACCTTCGTAGTCGATGCGACCGTCGTGGTCGATGTCCCCGAGCGCCAGCACCTGGTTGAGCTGCGCGTCGGTGACTGGCTCGCCGATCATCTCGAGCGCGGTGCGCAGCTCGTCGCGCGTTATGTACCCGTTGTCGTCGCGGTCGAACACTCTATGGACAATCAATCAATCAATACTGAAGCTTCAGCAACAAATACTGCTTCTTAATGCCCCATTGCGAGACCGGATCACGGAAATTCTTCCAGCTGCCATTTTGCCATAGTTCCAAAATTTTGTTGTTAAGTCATCTTTTATGTTTGTTTCTTCCCAGCGCTAACACCTTGGAAGCGGTGGTAGATTAAAAATGACGTATAAATGTACTCAGTGTACTTACATGCATGCAAGATTTTTTTCTCGAAACTTAAGTACATTATTATATACCGACTGCTCTCAAACTGTGAACGAAAACATCGTAGTGGTGAGGAAACCTGCATACACCGAAGAAGGTATTTTAGGCGCATTCGTCCACCAATCCGCACTGAGCTGCGTGGTAGCTCGTACCCTCGTTGACGTCTGTACTCCAACAGGGGAGACAATATAGGCTGTTGATTGATCTGCGTAAGGCTGGCAGTGGCTGGATGCGGAGAACCGAAGAGAGATGTTGCATTAATATGTTGTGTGACATTACTTGAACGCCGCGAGTAGGTCCCTGGTGATCTCCTCCTCGGAGTCGCCACCGCTCGCACCGACGTCCATCCCCTGTAACGCCTGTATTTTTGTCACCCATTGCATGAAGTCGTTCTCATCTATTAGGCCGTTACCTGGAATAGATAAATATATTTATAAGATCACGTATTTATCATACTAGCTTTTTCCCGCGGCTTCGCCCGCGTACAAAAGTTTTTCCCGTGTACACTGTGAAACAGCGCCCTCTATGTAGCGTTTTGTTACTTAGGGGGTATTAGCGGATGCCCCGCGACTTTGTCTGCGTTAAAAACACACTATATGCCCAGACGGGATAGGCAGGTACGGTGATACATTATTTTAATAAACTAGTGTACAAATACAATGTAGCTATAATCGAACCAACAGGTAACAGTGAGTGATCAGGCGCAAACACGGTTATACAATAAACATAGAACTCATAAAACCAGATGTGGCATCGATACAAAGACTCTTGTTAAATAAATGGCCAATAAATAATAATAATGGCAATAAATTGTACAATATACAAGAATGTTCACAATATTTTTTTATGCCTATACCTTCTATTTTTGTTGCTAATGCATGTTATTACACTGTAAAGCTCCACCCGAATAATTATTGCGACAATCAACAAAAGGGCTGGTGTCGTTAAATCTTAATTAACTGTGGTGGCATGGAAAAGTCGTTAAACGATGACGTCATCACACTGTTTACAGGCAGATACGTAGCAAGCAGGGTCGAAGGGGATTGAGAGGCTTAAATCCCTCCTATAAGCACACGACCATTTCGGAAATGAGTCTGAGCGAGAGAGATGGTGAGACAACAGTTAAAAATCTTCAAAAACGTGTGATGCGACTTGTACTACCATATTATATTATGGTACTCGGCTGGAATTGAAATGGAGAGTCTTCAAAAACTAATTCACTGTGTGCCCTTAGATCTATGTCAGGGAAACATTTGCGTCAGATCTGATGGTGGCTGTCCAGAGAACCATATACGTGGACAAAACCTTGGTCGTAAGATACAACCTTGTTTATTTTGTTGTGGATCTTTGTGAAGGCAGTGGCCAAAATGCCAAAACACATGCACGGCCAACCTGCCTACATGGCTGTTTGCAGCATTTGCTTGCAGTAATTACCTCGTAGTTATCAATGTTTAGTCGTGAAATCATCTGTGCGGAAGGCGTTTATGAGTAACGCAATAATGTTTCATGTTGTATTTATATTACAATCCAAAGATTTCATCAGAAAATAAAAATTTAACTATCGTTAATTGAAATCATAGATCAGGTTAGTACCTATCTAATACGGTAGAGCGAGGTCTTGATATTGAAAAGAAATGGTTCTGTTATACGGATTCACTAACAAGAAAAGTGAGGGAAACTCGAACTCAATACTATTTTATACCAATGGTTTATGTAAACCCTATAATTATGAAGACTCATTTAAGTAGGTAGGTGTCTGGAAAAATCGCCATCGATTTTTGATTCAAACGAAACCAATTTCAAGCTCAAGGTCGTTATGGGTAGACACCCTTAAGGTGACTGACTACCTACTTAATACTTACCAATTATGCAGTCTGAATTATTGAAGTTTGACTACCTACTTAGGATATGATCGTCTTACTTGTACTATTATACATTCTGCGTCACCATGCGCAAAGGCTATAGCCCTGACTCGCTCAACGCCAGAAAATTAAATGAAGTAGCTATAGCCAGCTCAGTCAGATCAGGGAGCCAATCGCGCTAATTCTGAACGTTATTACCAAATCCAAACCATAACCAATAACGTTAAGCTGCATCTACACATTTGGCAAACCATTGCACGGCGTCGAAGTATTTATTTATGTGGGGGGGTTTACTTCGAGCGAGCTTAACACCACTATCGATTCCAGTTTTGTAAAGAGTTTGTTACTTAAGTCACCTACACCCTACACCATGCCCTCAATCTCCAAACCAATAACTTTCTACTACCTAAGTACTATTTCGAAATAAATTGGTAAAAATGTTGCATAATAGGTATATGTATGGGGTTCGTATCGTTTAAATATTTCTCTTCGTGCACATTCCGTCAATATGGTACAGGGTGCAGGTGTATGCAGATGTATTATAATTATTATCCTATTGTGCGTTGATTTATTTATTTTATTTTAAATAAAAAGGCAGCTTAAAGCTGATGCTTCCATATCAGCAGTCGACTTGCTTTCTTAATTCATTATTTATTTATTGCGTCTTTTTAAGTTTGAGAAAGTTGTATAGTCTGTTCTTGAATATGTTTACAAAAGTGGCAGATACAACAGATTCTGGCAGATTGTTCCATTTGGATGCAACCCTGGGGTTCAGATGTGCATTGGCTCTTTGTATTTTCATGTTGTGCCCTCTGAATCTCTCTATGGGATTAGGGTTAAATATGTTGTTTATGTCAGATTATGTAAAATATTCAGCCAGGAAGTTATGGAAACCGTTTGGAATTTCTGATTGTTAACGATTAGCAAAGTAGGCAGGTATTTGTGATGTGAAAACTTTATTGCGCGCACTGCCACCCGTCACGAAACCAACACACAATCGTCACGCAAAAATGTAAACGAACTAGGTACCTACTTGCAGTAGCAGTACCGTTTTCGAAAACTAGAAACGTAGGTATTAAAAAAAACAAGAATTCTAGATATTTATGCCATAAGGTTATTTACTTACCATAAATTAATTTCAATTTATTTATATAAAATTATTATAAGGGGTGGTAGATAAAAAAATTATGTTCTATAAATGTACCCAGTGTACCTACTTACATGCAATAAAATATTTTGAATTGAATTTGATTAAAGTGTAAGTAAGTAAATACCTACTATCCCTGCTTTTCGTTTGTGCAGATAAGACGGGAATACGCCTAAATGCTTATTAATTTACTGTACTTAAGAATAAACAATGTAAGTAGGTACATGACAGTTACATCAGCTGTTAAAATATATAAGAAAAGTATGAGAGACACGGTGTCCGATAAGGCGGTAGGCGGGTAAACACGTGCGTTGACCTTGCCCGGCCGCGAGGCCACCGGAAGCCCGCCCGCCCTCCGCCGCCCACCCTACCAGCACGCCATTTTACAATAACCCTCCTACAATGTACCGTGAATAAATTATCCACATTGATTATCAACATTACTTTGTTTACGAATTATAAATACAAAACTATACTATCTTTTGACTCTGAATACAACAAAAAAACCTTTATTTACTACTACCATTCTACGTTAGTAGTCTTATCAATAGGTAGTAGGTATCCTTCTTAATTTGAATCCCATGCTCGACTATCGATATATGCAACACAAATGTCGATATTACCTACTTAACGACACTATTTAGAACACTTAATTTACCTATTTTTACGTTAAAACAGAACTGTACCAAGCTATTTGGAGCTATTCGAAGGTCGTATCTAGAAAATAAAACTTCCACACCATCCATTTCCCTCACGCCAACAATAACACGGATACGGCGTAAACAAATTCGTTTTGTTTTAATTTTAGTCTGTGGACCATTTTCTGTTTCAGTTCATTTACTTTCTTAGCAGTTTACAGTCACCCAACATTTACGTCCTCTAGAGCTGTTTCTAGCTCATTATTTTGATATGGCACGTGGTCGTATTTGGCAGGATTTCAAATCAAAGCAAAGTGGCGGCAACACTCACAACATTACCGAGGAATGATATTCATTTATTTTTAAAATCAGTTTTAGAGACATCATCATTCGTTTTCGCGCTTTCAAAATATAGAACAGTATGAACGTTTGTAATGATAGATGTAGTCATTAGATCGATTAATGGTGATGCTGACCTTCGCGGAATAAATTCGACTTTCAGTAGTTTTAACCATCCATACTTAAAAGTTTTCCAAGACCTTCAACTATGCCAACGTTTAGATTGAGATTCGTACCACCCAGTGTGTAATTTAAAAATTAAAATGTTGATAAATATAGGGTTGCTTGATAGGTAATGTTTTTCATAATTAGACGATTGTTTATTTCATTACTTTCGTATTCATGTTTCTTTCAGAATCTGTATTATCTACTTCTTATTTATAGTAGTGTCATTATAAGTATTACCTTATTGTTTAAGCAGCATTTTATCTTTATTTTGGCACGCATTGATGAAATTAATTCGGCATCTAATAATTTAAATTAAAATATGTCTTGCATTGCAAAAACACAGTACATTATGTCTCCGTTCCTCGTTCCTCTCCTGGGACATATACCTACGCAGACTATGTTCGAGAAACGCGTGAAAAAAGAGGAAAGAAATATTTGGAAGTGGAACTTGAAATAAATAACGAAGCTACTTAGATACCACGTCCTAAATCGTGACTACAGTTGTGATAGAAGGGTGTTTTAGTTGCAGCGTTGTATACTGACCAGTTTTACTGGCGTCCTTGATGAGGTCTGAGATGAGGTCGTCGCTGACTTCGATGCCGAGGTTGCGCAACATGTACTGCAGCTCGGCGGGGGTCACGTGGCCGTCGCTGTCCCGGTCCAGCAGCCCGAACGCCGTGCGGAGGTCTGCAAACAGCCAATGGGAACGTTGCAGAACTTGCGAACCACCAATAGGAACATGGCGTACAAGGGTTAAACGTGGTCCATCCAACCTGGTTGTACCACAGGGATTTTTCCCCGTTGGCGAATTGAAGAGTTGGATGTTGGATCATTCCCACAAGTCCCTTTTTCCTACAGTATAAAGTACAAGTATGTAAATACTTGTATTTTTATATACCCATAGTGGCTCTTTATTGTTCAACACTGCGTACATATGTATATTGCCTTTCAACATGTTGACCAGT
The DNA here is from genome assembly GCA_949699065.1 of Metalampra italica. NCBI lineage: Eukaryota > Metazoa > Arthropoda > Insecta > Lepidoptera > Oecophoridae > Metalampra > Metalampra italica. The sequence continues at coordinate 6,171,020 of OX452983.1, forward strand.
TTGACTTCGACATAATCTGAATCGGAGTTCTTGCTTTATTTTGCTTCAGCAGTAATTATTATTTCGTCTACACACACACCTGGCTGCGGCTGTGATTTAAACAGGATTAAATTAAATTGATTTATTATAGTATTAAATTGACTTATTATAATTAAATTGAATTAATTAATCATATTAATTGATTAATGAATTGATCAATGTAATTATTATAATATTATTGAAGTGTAAAATCCTTTTTTTATTAATAAATGATTGTATTGTATGGAATTGTCTATGCAATATTATACTTACAAAACTTTAAATTATTGCTTTACTTCACCACACCACACCAAAGTACAAGTATCGTAATTAATTTTTTCTACCTACTCTATTATTTGTTTTGTAAGGTAGATTAGATATATACGTTACTGAATCAAATTATGGATGGAGTAGATATTGCTACAGGCCTGGTTTATTCGTTATATTATAGGGTTTGTTCCAAATGCTTTATGGTTTGCTAGATCAGTCAAAACGGATACCCTCATCGCGAAGATATTTTGTGCGTCTGTCGGTCTGTCTGTCCGGCGGATAACTGGAAAACTACTGGACCGATTGAGCTGATACTTGGACCCGTCGTACATAGTTAAGTTGTGTATGCATTGCCCCGTTTAAAAAAACTAAGGTAAGGTATTTTCCTGCCACAATTGTCACAAGAAAAAAAAAATCTAGGATATTTCTACAAAACTAAAATTGCTGACTTTTGCTGGGTTTTTAAATAACTATAGGTATAATCAACTTTAACTGAATCTTGATAAAATTATATAGAAGAGACAAGTAGGTAGGTACTTAAAAATTACGTTAATACAAAAACAACCAACAAACTACATAAAACGAAATACGATAGTGGGTTATTACAAGTACTTACAAAAGTCATTATTTTTCTTTGGACTGGTTTCCTTGGACATTTTTGTTTAAACTTCAATCTTGATCAGAAATTAATTTTAATTAATTAGGCACTTTCCATGTTGGAGTTGCGTTATCAACTACAGGAGTATCAAGTGTTTTGGTGTATTGTACAAGGCGCATCATCAGATCGGCATCATACACACCGACAATATTGACAAAAGATTACCTCTATCATGTCTTCTTATCTTGCTCTTAGTTTTAGACACCACCTCACGATGTCGCAGATGGTTGTTAAACTAACAACGGTTAGCGTTACTGTTAAGCTTAAAATGTACTTATTTATTTTATGATATTTGGGAATACTGACAGATATTTGTAGAACTTTTAGGGAAAGGAAACGGCGAACTATCAAAATTATAAATGCAGTAAATTACTTATTTAAAACCACAACATTATTTTTAAAATCTGCAAGTTGTATAAAACTTGAACTTGGCTTATCTAAAATTGTTATTTGTTAAGTTATACGTATAGGTACCTATTTAGATAAAATATCTTAAATTAAGGGCAAGATAAAACTTTTTGAATTGAAAACGGCTTTTCTCTAGCCTTTTTCAAAATGGTTGATTTTGTAATGTCCCAGCCACATCTGTCAACTTATATCATAGTATATTAGTTATATCTATAGACCTATAATCGTCTTATCATATAAAATATTGATCGATAGAAATTCCCCAGAGAAAAAATAAAGTTGTATTTCATTCGGAATTAATATTATGATCGATGGGCATAATCATTATGGATTGCATTGCGATAATTAGCTGATTCTATAGTTAGCCAGTTGCCGTTATTGTGTTTTTATTTACCTATTAGCTTCCGATGTAATTAGGCTATTTTGATATTATACTGAGTGTGCACCAAAGTATAATTAATGATTCAGTTAAAATAAGTGGCATCTCAAGGGGTAACAGTGCAGCATTTTGTACTTTATTTTTATAATAAAGCGTGAATTGCGATTAAGCCTACTTACATTAAAGGTATAATAGGCAAATACTTACATAAAACAATATTTTAAAATTATGAAAAGTATCGACAAAGAATTAACTTCGAAAAATAAAGGAGAATTTGAGGAAAATAAATTTATCTAATCCCCCTAAAAACCTCTTTAGAGGTTAATCTTTTAACAACATTTTTATAACCTATATTTATTAGCATTAGCGGAAGACGCTCCCAAAATAATATAAAAATACTTATATCCGGGTTCAAGGGTTTCGAATGGGCTTGATGAAGCAGTTGAGTCGGGATTAGAAAATAACCGTTTTGTGAATTTCTATTGTCGATCAATATACAAACCGTGATAATTGAAAAAGTCGGATCTTAGGAAGAGTGCAAAAAGCCGAGAATGATTTTCGTTATCATCCCAGTTTTTTTCAGGATCTTTGCAACAATCTGAGTTTGTTTAGGAGGATTGGAAATTTGAACGCTCTGCAGTGCAATTCTGTAAAGTAACAGTTAAAACTCGATAATCACATCGCCAAGTCACTACACTTCGCACCCGATCATGAAAGACCTTGATTTCGTATTCTGTAAACAAGTACAAGCCACTAGCGAAGTGAAGTGAGTATCAAATTGTGAAGAGAAGAATAGTGAGTGACACATTAGAGAATTTAGGTTATCGATGAATCGATTTTATCTTTTCAGCATAATTTGGTAAAATAATGGAGTGAAACTTCAAAATATATGTTTCATTTTGATTAAAATTTCTTAGTCTAGATAAAATAGTGTTTAATCAACTTCAAATAATAAATAATGTGATAAATGAGCATGAATGTAATGCAATGCAGAGCTCTTGCCTCCCAATTTAAAAAAACAAAACAAAAATCATAGATATTGTCATTGGTTTGTCCTCTATTGAGGACGGGCAAGGGAAGCTTCGTCCATACAGCCCTGTCTTATTTAAAGTATTATTTCTTATATTTATTTAAACCAGCGGCGGTTACAGCACGGCCTCCATAAAAACAGAGCACGACTAGAGTTAGTAGGCGATTTTCAATAAAACCGCAGCACGGCCTCCACGAGGGCACAACTAGTGCATGCCATTCGGTGATCCACACTGCAGGTTCATGTCCGCATTAAACCGATAGTAGGTTTAATGAAGTCTATCAAGTGACATTTTGAAACGATCCGGTAGAGTCGTTTACACGCTTTTATTTAACTATCCCGCACAATATACATTTTAATAGGCACTTGTTGCATATAAAACTATCACAGATATACACCAAAACCTACAATATACATTTTTTCGGAAAACTAAATAAAAAGACAACAGTCTCCGACAAAATCCCGCCTAAAAGCAAAAAAAACATAGATTTTCCTAGCGGCTTTTTGGCGGGATTTTGTCGGAGACGGTTGTCATTTTTGTTTAGTTTTCCAAAAAAATGTATATTGAAGGTGTATATTGTGCGGGTTTGTTAAATAAAAGCGTGTAACGACTCTACCGAATTGTTCCAAATAGTCCCTTGTTAAATCGACACAACACCTACTATCAGTTTAGTGCGGCGTTAGCTGCAGTGTGGATCACCAAATGGCCCTAGTTGCCGGAGGCCGTACTGCGGTGTAATGTATTCGTGGTTTAAAACTACGATGGCCTTTAGTGACTTGTTTCCAACTGGCCGTTAAACCATTAAAAAAAAACGAATGACAAGATGGCTGACTTCTGTCTGTCAGCTGTCATTGTCATTTTGTTTGTCAAGATGGCGGCGTAGGCACCCCGTACACGCTAGGTTATGCTGTCAGTTATATCAAGGTTAGGCGGTGAGTGACGGATGAATGATCGTCTAATGCAGTTATTGATGAAAATCTGCAATTCAGTGTTGCCATATATACAGATTTATCTATATCTATACAGATTTTCGACTACCGATACAGATACCAGATTTTGCCCTACTTTTATACAGATTTTTGTAATTTAACGTAATCTATGTTAAATATGGTTAAAATAGAAGTAAAGAATAGAATACATGGATTACACGGTGATTTACATTTGGAAATAAGGATTCGTTTTAGTTTTGGGGTGTTTTTTTTATTATTTGTTTGGGTAGGTACTAAATTGTTTTATTATGGCAATCCTAACCGGTGGCGTTTTTTTCTATGAAAAGCCTTCGTTCGAAAAAAGTTCGTTTCAAAAGACTACTACTAATTCATTGGATTTTTAAAAATCAATATACAGATTTTAGAAGATTTCAGTGGATTTTATACAGATTTTTAGACTATCCAATACAGAATTACGGGTTACAGATATGGCAACACTGCAAGTCACTGGTCACTACACTTCGCATCCGATCATGAAAGACCTTGATTCAAAATTCTGTAAACAAAACAAGCCAACTGCGAAGTGAAGTGGGTGTAGAATTGTGAATCGTTGCGGTAGGGACTGACACATTACAGAATTTATGTTATCGATGAATCGATTTTATCTTTTCCTGCTTAATTTCGAAAAATTAATGCATAGATCTTCAAAATAAATGTTTTATTTTGTTTAAAATTTATTAGTCTAGATAAATGATAGTGCAAATTAACTTTAAACAGTAAATAATGTGATCATTGTAATGTCAAGCATAGAGCTTGTGCCTCCTAAAAATAATAAAAAAAAAACAATATAAACAAACATACCTAGTCCAATTTGATTTCATTTGTTTTTTTGATCAGTTTTCCTTTTAATTCTTTGATTTTGGTGTAATTAATGCTCAGTTGTTTTTAATTAAATCTGTATTAGAAAAGGAGCGTGCTTTAGTTAATTACCAAATGCGTCCGACAAGCTGATGGAATGCAAAAATTATCATGTCAAGGATTAATTCACTATATAAAGATGATAAGTCCTCTATTGAAACCTATGAAACGTCGAAGCAAAGGAATTTCGACTCGAATAAAGGTAAAGTTCCTTGCAATAACCTAGGTATGTGACCACTGTTAAACAATACATATTTTGTGCACTACACCTAACTATAACTGTTCAATGTATTTTTCAGGTGACTCTTGGCATTTTACCTCGGTCTATGCACAGCGAGCGTGTTCCTCATGACGCCTATAATAACTAAATGTCCAAGAAAATACTGCAGACTGCACTCCAGAAGCATCTCATAATCAGAGACACTCGACCCGGTGGAAGGTACAATTGGTGTTTCAAAAGGTCGTTTTAGATGCATAGTACATAGAGTATTGGGATAACGAAATATAAAAAGTGGTGATTGTGTACCTAACTTATTATGATGGCGTGTGTATAATAAACATTGAAATATTTTGTAAAAAATAATGTTTTTGTTAAAATTTTATACTAAAGTTTATTATAAGTTAATATTTTGCAATTGATCACATACTTATAATTTGTTTTTTTTATTTATTTGATTCACCAACAGTAAGGTAGGTACAGTAAGGTATTATGAATAAGTATAATAGAAAACCAGTATCGAGGAGTGTGCAGTGCAGTCCGTGGATGCCTCCACTGACTGGACTGCACTGCACACTCATGCAGTAGAATAAAAACAGAGTGTTTAGCCAATAGTCTGATACATTTATTTATTATAATTTATTGTAACTGTTGACTGAGCTGAGTAACAAACAATTTTGAGTTTTGCATTTATTACCTAGTAGAAATCTAATTAAAAAACCCGACGCGCGCGAGTAGGACTCGCGCCCTGAGGGTTCCCTACAAACTTAATTAAAGAAATAATTAGAAAATCGTTAATTTCATACCTACGCAAAGTTACGTTTGTTGGTACAAGAAAAAAAGATTTTAGACAAATTTATGGTTTTCGAATTTTTCCTTTACTTGTGCTATAAGATCTTGCTTATTGCTAAATTTCAAGAATCTAGGTCAACCGGAATACCCCATAGGTTTTGATGACCAAGATTCTAAAGAATACGGCAAAATCGGCCATATTTTCTGACATATGCGTTGACTTAGAAGTTTGATTTTTTCACAGCTTTAAGGGACTGCAGACCTGAGTATTTGATATTAATTTCAACTTGATACCTCCAAGCGTTCCTGAGAAAAATGGTCTTGACAGACGGACAACGAAGTGATCCTGTAAGGGTACCTTTTTTCTCTTTTGAGGTACGAAACCCTAAAAATCAATGCAACAACAAAAAATCAGGAGTATTACTTTGAGTAATAGGTATATTAATCAGTTAAACAAAATAATCTGTCATATAAAAAACTAAGCTAAGTAGGTAGGTACATAAAACATGTCAAAAACTTAATCTGCTATATTGTAATTTTAATAGGCTATATTGTTATTTTAATTCTATTCTAGTTTAAATTTACAAATTTTATTTAATTTTAATTCACTCTCCTGGCTATATATAGGCGTCTTCCGTCATATTAGGTCATCAAGCTGCTCTGGTTCCTGAAATTATAAGTACATTTTAAAACAACCTACAAGAAGTTTAAAATACCATTACATAAATTTATTGTCCTTTAAGATGCTAGTCATGAATCAAAAAATTTTGCCACTCCCACGCGCGCGACCAAAGAGATTTGAAACTTCTTGATAGTATAGCAAACCCACCCAAAGGAGTAAAAAGGTTGTTTGCACAGAGGATTTTATTAGGCTCTGGTACACTGTACCCTGTACCTAACCGTAGGTAAAATGGTAATAGAACAATTTTAAAAACACGTATAATACTTACTTTAGGTTTGCTAAAAGCTTACAAAGCCACAAAACTTGCATTTTAAAAAAATTTTCACGTCTCGACAATGATCTCGCTTACAAAACACTAACTTTTAATTTGACAGATACATTCGAGATAGAAGTGCGTAGTGATGGTCGAAGTGAGCGCAGAATTCCACTACAAAATGCCACTATAAACGTCATACCATACTAACAAACGTCAAAATCTCACCTGCTGTAGTTCAACTCGCCGCCACGCGCGCAACGGCGGCGCTGTTGTAGAAATCGAGGTCGAGGTCGAAATCGATGTACAAATACGCTTACAGAATAGCACTTTTGACAGATTAATTCGAATATGAAGTGCGTAGTGTTGGTCGAAGTGAGCGCGGGATTCCCTTACAGAATTCCACTTTAAACGTCATACCATACTAACAAACGTCAAAATCTCACCTGGCTGTAGTTCAACTCGCCGCCACGCACGCAACTGTAGCGCTGACGTAGAACTCGATTATTGTTGAATTTTATAGAATGCCAATTTGTAATCTCACTGCGGATTCAGGATCGAGTTGTATAAATACGCTTACAGAATAGCACTGCTGATTGGCTTATCTATGAGTCGATTTACAACAAAAATTTATAACATCGCGCATCTGTCAATGCGTAACGTTTAAAAAAGCAGGCAACAATCGCTCATGTCATGACTTACGTGAGCCGTTTTTCACTAATAACCTAAAATACGCCGGATTTTTGCAAAGATCCTGAAAATAGCTCGGTGATAAGAAATTCACTCTTACTTCAAATTATCCGACTTTTTGCAAACGTCCTCGGATTTTCGCAAAGATCCGAATTTTTCGATTATCGATCGATATTTTACGACATAACATGCATAAGTTCCTCTCAACTTAGTGTTAGATACCAGTAGGTACGTAATGGGTTACAATAATATACATTGTGGTGTAAACGTAGTAGCGTTATTCTCACGCAGAATTTATATAGCTCTTCCCGAAATATCGCCCACCTATATATCGTGGGGCATTCTTGGAAACGATATTTTTTCGCGACTTGACTCATTTTTGCCGATTTTCTTGGTTTATAACATTCCTTGGCTCCGAGTTAAATGGTGCCAACGAACGGTCAGTTTTTATAATTAAAAAAATGTTTCTCAACAAAATTGTTGCAACCATTACGATGTTGTTTCTATAAAGATTAAGGTTTAATTTTATTAGATCCTTTGTGATCTTTGGAATTTCCCTTTATCATACCTATCAATATTTAATTATTTTTAACGTTCGTGTAGGATAAAAACGAATCCGACCTTGGTCCATCGCGGGCACAGAACATATAATAGTTCGCGGGTAAATAAAATAACCCCCGAGTAAGAGAAGTGAAAGATATTCCTGTTTCACCTTTCAAATCACACCAACGATATTTTGTTACAACCTGAAGCTGCGATCGCATTAGCGATAACAATGTGATTTTCTATAGTAGGTAACGATCAAGGAGTCAAGCCCACATTTATTTGTTCATTTTGACCTTGTTTAGGTATCCTAGGTCCAATTCTGAAGTCCCACATTTAAAATTTAAGAGAACTAAAATGAGTTAATTTTAATATAGTATGACACTTGTATATTTAAATATTCAAAGGCATAGGTACTATGTAAATTGCAATATTGTTTAATATGGTTTACGGAACCGCGTCTACCCATAGACTTAGCTACATCCTGTGGATGTCAAAGTCAATATATTCTATTGCGTTGTGAGTACACTGGGTACATTTTATACACGTAATTTTTTGTCTACCACCGCTTCCTCAGGTGTAAGTACCTAGGTACAGTCAAGGTTTATAAATGCAGTAGCAGTATCGTAACTCAATAGATTGAGAGACCAGTTTCACTTAAGACTTTCTTTTATATCTGTACCCACACACGCAGATATCCACTTAAATATTCCTGGATGGATATTACGATGAACTATTATTGATAACTTATTGCTATGACAATAAGGTTTAAAAACGCTATTGACTTCGGTGGTCAGTTATATCTAATTGGTTTTCATGTTGTCGTGCACACCGTTGTACAGAAAAATAACTCTTAGCGTGCTACTGCACTTATGAACCTTACTGTACCTCCCATGGGAAGCAACTAGCCGACTCTTTTGGCGGGAACCGAAGTGTCATGCATGTGTGTCTCTATTATTTTATTTTCCTTATAAATGTATACATGCGGGTTTTATTGTATATTGTGATAGTACTCTAAATGATATGTTGATATTTACTGCAGCAATCTCCATCAATTACGAATCTTATCTACTTTTATGAAACAAGATGAATAATGTTTTTATTACTCCTTTGTTAGTTTCGTCATATCAAAGAAAAGTTTTATCACGGCTTATCAAATGTGACTGTGAAGTTTGCTGTTCTCATACAGGGCGTATAAATAAAAGACCCACTCTTTTATTTGTCGTTATGGCATTTATTTATGGGGCATCCTGAAAAACGGGTAGGTTACTGCTGCCTTTATTGCACTTTTATAACCACTTGGAGGTCACGTGGTCTTACATATCTGAGGCACATTTTTCCGGGCGTGGGTGCAACATCGGCCCCTCTGATTATCTCAAGATGTCAATATATATGCGGGTTTTGAGAGAAATTCGATAAGATTCGAAAGCCTAAATGAATGAAATGAAATCTATTCTCTATACATATTATGTCTATTATCGACATGTTCATATTAATTTATTTTGTAATACCTAAACATACAGCCTCCATAGTATTATAAATGTACTTACTATAAAAACATACCTTGGTATATATGGTAGGTAAGTACTTAATTTTAACAACATAATTGAAATGTCAAATTAAATATTGAAAATGTCACGTCATCGCTTCGCGGACACGTAGGGAATAACTCAAATTTTTTTATATATTTACATTTATGGATCCCTTAGGAGATCCATTTGGAGAAAAAAATCATACAAATCCCCCGAAGCAGCGAATTGAAATTATGGTTTCACTGAAACCGTAATTAACGCTTTAGGAGAATATATAGGGTAGGTACTTAGGTAGGTAGTCTAATCTTAGAACAGCCTGTATATGTTTTGGTAAACATAGATACATTGTTAAAAGCTGGATGTATCGTGCGACACGAGATAAGAGTTGATACCGTTATCAGACCAATATATTATACGTCGCAGATAAACGTTTAAGTCAGTGATACCTCGATATCCATAAGAAAATATCGTCGTAAAGCTAGATTTTCCAGGTTATGTTTTGCGCTACTTTTTCAGGATTCTTAATGGAAGCTAACATTTATCTAAGAAGGTACTCAATTGTAACCTAACACTAACCGTAGGTTTTTATTTCCCTTAACAATTGTTTGTGTGACGGTTCCGATTTGAGAAACGTACAATACAATAAATATTGAATCATTAGTTCATTAGGTTCCTATGAAGTTGCCGATTTGTATGAAGAAAATTAAGAGGATTGCATTTTTCATACAAATATTTTTGCGTAGGTATATTTCTTTTAATAACGAATCCGAATTAAGCGATAATTTGTATTGTGACTTAATAACATTAAGCTTAGTATCTATTCCATGTCTTTATTTCTCAAAAACAGAAACCATCGTGATAACACGATAAAATGCAATCAATCCGGTGACACTCCAAACGCACTGTTTTCATTATATAAAAACATTGAAACACAAATAAATTAGTAAATTTTACTACAGTACATATATCTACTTATATCATTAGGTAGGTAGGTATGGTAAATAGTCTATTTTGGCAAAAAAAATGTTTATAAATAGCTATTTTAGAAAATTACTTGCAGTACTTACCTGTATCCAAAATTAAGTGTAAGACAAAAACCTCACAAGTGTTGTGATTAGTTACCTACTCAGGTACGCTGAAATATAGTTAGTAGACAGGTAGTAGAAACAATAATTTAATCAAGTCTGGTTTTTCATGCACCGAAATATTTTTCATTGATAATTAAGTTGTGAATAATAAATAAATACAAACACAGGTTCAAATCCTGCATGCTCGCTTATCACTATTATTTAGCTAATGTATATACCTAGATGTGTCTTAAAAGTTATGTACCTAAGTAGTAAGTAGGTAGGTACTTAAATTAAGTCTTAGTAGACCTTTCAAGATTTTTTTTAAACAAAGTCTTGTGAAGTTAACAAAACTTTCACTGACATACACATTCGACCTTTGCAAATTAATTTGTTAAAATGGAACATTAATTGATTTTCATGGATACGCCGACAATGGTGTTGATTTCAAATAGCCTGCCCGTGTAAACAGGCTTCACATAAACCTACGTACGTCACCTACATTTATTAGGTGCGTGCGTCAGCTGTTTTTAGGCTTTCGCACCAAATGGTATATCGAAAGTGTATCTGTCCGTGTACGTACAGAGTAGCTCTTTTCGTCAAGCCTTGTAGGTAAATCCAAATTCGAGACCTAAAAGTCTTAAGGGACCTTTTTATTTAGTTAGACGGTCATGTAATTTTTTACCTTAAACATGCGGTTAAATAAAAAATAGGTATTAACGCTTTTGTTATTTTGTACATTACCTATCTAAGTAGATCTGGCGAATTCAATTTCACAGGATTCTCTGGCAAACAGTTTATGCCGTTTATAGTCGAAGTTGTAAAAAATTATTCATTTTACCCCTGCTATTTCTACGAAACTCATTTCTACCATACCACAGCTTTACTGTGACTAGAGTTGCCACCTGCCACTTCTTGATTTAAGGGATACCAGCATAAAATATACGGGTTTTAGATTTTTTTACGGGAGACATTTTAATTAAGAATATCCACTTATAGATACCAGGGATGTTAGATACCAACCAAATACTAACTTAGAAATTATGACGAAAAATTATGATATTTCAGGAAAAAATATTATGACACACGGCGAGCGCGAAGCGCGAGCCTCTAAAATTTTATAGCGCGGTTAATAGTTATTGAAATTTACACATAAAAAAACAACGACACACGCCAGCCAGCCAGAAAACGTCAGCGTTTGGTTTCGCCAGCCTGTTTTTTATAAAAATACGGGAGCTTTGGTCACCACGTATTTTAATTTCCCAATTACGGGTTTTTGTATCCTAGCCTGAAAAACGAGAAAACCCGTAAAATACGGGGCATTTGACAATCCTAACTGTGACCACATTGTAAAGCCATGAACTAGTGAGCGTATGCATACTCGTCGTGGATGTTGATTCGACAAGTGATGAACGCCTTCATGTTACGATTGTTTTACAGTAATTGAAGGTTACTTACTATTGAGCATCGCTTCACTGGGCGCCGGCACGACGGGCCGGTCGTCGACAGGCGACTGCTTCTTCTTATTCTTCTTCTCATCGTCCTGCTGGGGAAGAACACCACTATCAGACATACACACCAACTTGGCTCCAATTTTACGTGATTTTAACTAATTTCACCCAATAATTCCGCAATGTTGTTCACAACAATGAATCATGGAAGAAATGAAGTCGAATGATATCCACTGGTTTATCAATTGGCGACCGTTATCAATCTCGACATGTTTATCGGACTATTGACTGACTAATCGAGTAGTCTACGTTTTTATTAAACTATACTACTATTGTATAGCTTTTCCTCGCACTAAGTATACATAACTCACTTCGCAAAAACTTTGTCAAAATTTCATAATCGCTTTTTTGAAATCGATTGTGGCTTCCTATTGAAATTTTCATTAAAATCAGAATAAATTTCTAAACACTCTTACTGTGAAAGCCATTACCTATCAAAATTCGTTTTGAGTTTCTCACGTGCTTTACAAATAAATAGTGCTTAAAAAACTTTAAATAAGTAACTGTATTTTTATTTGTGAGTAACCGATAAACCTACCTCGTATCCGTTTACGAATAAAGGTACTCTTATACGCCATTTATTTGTTCCTAAATAACTAACATAAAGACAACCAGACATGTCTTTGTTACCTATTTTAGGATTATTGGACACGATCTCGTAAAGTTTCAATGTGCAGATTCTATCGACAAGCATGTGTTTGCAATGGTATCCAATATATATACGATATGGTAGAGTTCAATAACGTTTTTCTAATCTAAGGCAGAAGAATTTTAAGTAGGGCCCACAATTATGTGGTGTAATTTCTATCTCTGAGACTAAGAAGCCAAGTCAACGTAATATGTATCATACTTTGCTTTCGCCGCGGTCCCGGATACGGAAATACTTTTCTACCTCCTCCGGCTCCTCTCACCTAACTATACCTACTTACTAGTACTGAAAGGAATTTCTTTTTGAACTCTCGCTAGTTCTGGGTACACGACAATGCAGATTTTATACGTAGTTTTGAATATTCAGTGAGTGGGTATTTTGCCATTTTTATTATAGGTACTTCCAAGATCCATCATTAATAATAATAATGTTTGGACAAATTTACACACGGCTGTTTAGTCCCAAACTAAGCCGAGGCTTGTAAATGGGTACACAACAACTGATAAACATACATAAATACTTTTAAATAAATACTTAAATACATACATACATACCCAGAATCCGAAAACCAACAGATATGCTCGTCACACAAATGTTGGTCCCGGGTGGGAATCGAACCCACGACCTCTGGCGCAGTAGTCTAAGGTCACTGCCAACTGCGCCAACAGGTCAAGTCAAATCATTGGATCTTTATAAGTAATGGATTTTAGTGGATCTCGCGGTAAGTCAGGCAATTTCTTTGGTGATTCTAAGAAAGAATGCCCTCCATAATATGTTGCTACAACGAACATGTTTGAGTCTCTATTATCACGTTTGTTCCGCAACATTACACGACATAAACAACAATCTTGTTAAATGTCATAGTGGTGGTGATTCTTATTCCAAAGTGACATTATAACTTATCATCAGTATTAGGGCTCGGAGTCTCGGACGGATGCCAATATCATTGGAGCGTGATCATTGGCTGCTATTTGATACACCTACACACAGAGCCGTTCAAAGTTGGTAGGTATTAACATTGCAAATGAATCGCTCCATTGCTGAAACGGCGTGAAACAAATAATATTGCAAAGATACATTTTCTTATTGATACACAATGTGTCCCGCCGAGTCCCGCGTTTTAAAGCCTGGTACATAAATACCTGTAAGGTACCTATACTAAACTAACTCTATGGTTAAAGCACAAACGAAAGGGAGTGAAACTACCTACCTACCTAGACTTTATTTTGTCGGCAAAGAGTCTGATCTTGTACAGAGTGCGACGTGCCAGAGGACGTATATCACGTGCTGATGGAATGTGTCCGGAATGAAACTTTGAGGTCTCAAATATATTGGAATGTTAATTTATTAGATTTAGGTCACAGTATCAGTGCCTTGGCTTTCCCTCTATCGGAGGCTGCCAAGGCACTTTATAAATTAGTTAAGGTAGGAATCAGCAGAAGAAGCCTATAAGGTACTACACCGGTAGACTTCTTCGGTTGATCTACGCTGATCCCAATAGAGCGACATAGTCGCTTTAGCGACTAAGCTCTTTAAATAAGAAAAAAAAAAAAAAAGAGTCTGATCTTAAATCTGTCATTTTTTTATCGAAATTATTTTCTCGGTGGACCCTCATTGAAATAAAAACGTAAGATAGGTATCTCTGACATACCATGTGTCTTCGACATACCATGTACAATTTTAGGTGTTCTAATCTGAGATGTAGGATGTAGGTATATCCACAGATTAAGGTAGGTATATCTTGTTGAAAAAAATGAAATGATTGACAAACAACATCAATTAAGAATATTCTGTTTTTTTACAAAACAAGTTTTTGTATGAGAAACATCAAATCTTTGTGCTGTATTTTTCAGTTAAACTTAAATAAATACTAGGTATGTGTTAGTAAAATTGTTATTTCGGCTCGAATAATTGTACTTTCCACCTTCTCCCGGCCACAGAAGAGTTTGACCAGGCAGTGGTCCCATTTCCTATAGGACCTTTTTATATTAAGATAATACGTAAGTCGTGTTATGCCCTTAGGAAGTATATACCTATGTAAATGTGGCACGTAAAAGCGACTGTAGTATGAACGAGCGAGTAAAACATAGAAATAGCTGGTGTCGCGGTTGGCACGGTGTCAACTCGCGATATGGCCAGTAAACAGTTCCACGCTCCAGCTATAGTTCCGTGAAAAATATGACATCCTGGCATTCCCAGCCTGTCGGCAAATAAACCCCGAGATCTATCGCTGAATAAGTACACAAAGAACACTTGCCCATCTTCAAAGGCAACGGTAAATCAAGTTAATTGTCAAACAAACACTATGTTGCTGCGATAACAAGGAAATGCTTCCACGCCATCAACAGTTGCGCACAACTAAAGATATCATTCTCTACTGGAGGTTAAACGGCATGGAAGTGTTTAAACACGTCGGTGATTTATCTGGTCTTAATATACAATACGAACGAGAAAGTCAAAACTGCGAACTCATGAAAAGTTTTAGAAACAGTCGAGTTCATTATTAAAATTGACCCAGTTTAGTACCTTGTCACTCTAATGTATTTGCTAATGTCAGGAGCGAATGCGTCAATTACACTAAAGCGACAAGGTACGAAAATGTAGGTATATATTATATTATTGACCTCGACCGTACAACTGGCTCGGTATTTAATACTGAATGCCGGTCATTTAACTTTAAATATTTTGTTCCACCCTGTGATATGATATAAAGTTGCAATAGTTTTGAAACAAACGCTGCATATTTGGTTACGAAATTGCGACCGCGCGTGGGGTCTAAAGGATGCCACACATTTCAAAATGGCAGGGAGCAGAGCGACAAAGCGACAAAGGCAGGAATTCTTGTCGAACAACATACCTACATTTAAATTGTATTGGCTAGACGCAGGACTCTACATTCCTCACGCCAGCAAGCCCTAAGGATCGGTCGCAGAAGACAGAAAAAATTATTGGTTTTACTTGTTAGACCGACCACCTCCGTAAATGATTCGTGTTTGTAGTATTGAGTAAGCCTATAAAGGCCCCTAGATATAGCTCATACTAATTATGTAGCTTACTATACTTTAAAGGGTATTAGACACGTAGTAAATTTTATTAATCTCTAGCTTTATCCAACGATGTTCTATAGGTAAGAAAACGTCCGGTTTTTACTATACTTACTGTCAACGAAAATTTCAATTTAAATTTCATTTTTTCAGCGAGCACTTGACAGGAAATTTAGCATCACACTAATACGAGTATATAGACAGGTCATTTTAAGAAGAACCATATATAAGGAAAGAAAGAACAACTGTTGGTTTTTCTAGCTCAGAGATTCAGCATTAGTATCACTCTTCTTGCGCTGGAGAAGTGGACATGACGGGCTCCTTTATCGAGCTCCTTCACGAGAAATTACAGAACATAGAACACTGTCATCCCTTCCTTAGGACTTAACTTGTGCTTTTGGAGTGGCCCGCAAGCCGAAATGCGCAGTAAGTAGGCGCAAGATGCCCTTAGAACAAAAAGCATGTAAACTAAAAGCAGTGCAGAGAAATCTATTAACAACAAATATAACTCACCTTTCTTCTACTCCTCGATGTGGTAGCCATACCCTGAAATAGAAAATTCATGCATAATTATATCAGACAGACTCAGACCAAAACCTTCAAAAGGATAGAAAAATAGATTCGTTCTGTTGCAATTTTAAACATAAAAGAATGTTACGCAAATGGAGATAATTATTTAAATATCTCATTGTAAAGACAATCCCTTGTACCTACAAAAGAAAACCTAATAACCAAGTCATTAATCAATAGCAGTCAGAATTCACGTCAAATAACCTACAGCTGATCATGACCGTGAACAGACTTGATTTATTATGCTTACCTATACCGACATTAATTTCAAAATCAGTCATTTAGGTCGACATTCTGTATTGTTTTCTGGTTAACGTGAAAAGCAGACACATACCTACATGAGAGACTTATCGCAGAGAGGTGAGTGAACAGATGATCCCTGACTAATAGCACACGTTAATGACAGAGGAGTTTGGTAATCGTCAACATTCTATACTGCGTCGCCGTGTCATCGGTTCCGTTTGTTTATAAACACACCTCCAACAGACTACATAATATAATAAATGTATTGTAGTGAGTGATCAATGTTTTACGCTTTCAGTCATGTTTCTCAAAACCAAACAAACGAGGAAATCAACATCGAGGAATCAACAGATTATGTACTTGTATAAAGTCTTCCCTCAAATTGCTGCCAAATAACAGTAGGTATACAGCAAATGTACAGCAATCCCTTTTTCCGGCAGACATTTATATCAATAAGAACATATTTAAATTGATTTCAAAAACCATAATAATAATATCTTGTTGTTACAGAATTTCATTTATTTAGGACCCGCTGTGTGTGATCCACACTTTTGTCACTTTTTCTAGCGGGATCACCTACCAAAAGGATTATATTCTGTGGTATTTATAAGAAACCAGTTAAGTAAGCCCAATTGTATAGATAACTAAACTTCTGGACGCTCAAGTAAAGTGGGCACAAGCACAACAAGACGTCCTGAAAAATATAGCCGGAACGGAATTGATGTGATGGTATGTGAAGAGCGCATTGACAAATTATGTGGACGTGTAAAGCTAGATAAATATAATTTAAGCTTTATAAATAAGTACATTACATTACAGTAATCTGGTAATAGTAGGACGGTAATTTTAGTCGTTCGTGATTATTTACTGTGCCAACATAAAATATCTTTGGTGACAGAAATTTATAAGTAGGTCCTACTTTTCAATGTTGGCTTTCCGCTATACCTAATGAACATGGGTTAAATTGTTGAAAACATTACTAAAACGTGTGCTATTTTAAACAGGTAGGTATCAAAGTAGAGATTTTACATCGTCACGCTGGACACAAAAGGGCAGGCAAAGAATGTTGTTATGTTTTCTTACTCTATGACTAGGCTTTCCTACGTTTCTCTGTGTTATGATGGTCAAAGATGATCCCTGGCGGACCAGCACTGTGCGCTTCTCGCGTTCTTTTCTGCTACGTGTAAAATGTGGAATGACCTTCCCTCTGACGCTTTTCCACAGCGCTACGATATGGGGTCCTTCAAGAAGAGAATCAAAAGAGCTCTTCAACCAAGGCTGGCAACGCCCCAGTACCCCCCGGGTGTTGCAGGTGTCTATAGACGGCGGTGACCTCATAACATCAGGAGGCCCGTCTGCTTGTTGCCCCCGTAGCAAAAAAAAAGACGATATTCGTAGGATTTGTCGCGACGACGCTACCCTTGATACGAATGGTTGTCCCAACATCAGTTGTTCTGAACTAGTTCCCGTAACCTGGCCGTGTTCTTGAAAGCGGGACACATTTCAGTCAGAAATAGCAGAAGCAGTCGCCGAGTTCCCTGATTGTGTTCCCTATCTTCTATTTATAATCGTCGTACCTACAACGTCGACTACAAACTAACCGCTGTAATTTGCAAGGTTCGAAGTGGTAATTATCATTGATAAATAATAAATATGTAAGTACATTAATAATTGTATTAAATTGAAAAAACGAAACGCCCCAAATGCGTCGAATTAATTTCAATCTCAAAAAGAAGAGAGTCACAAATACGAAATCATTTTTCCTTGTGTTTGTTCAGTTTTCTTACTGTTTGCCTAGGACCAAAATTAATGTTTGCTGTTGTTTTCTTTGTTACCTATTTCACTTTTCATTAAATTATAAGTTAGGTATATAAATTAATTAAAATTAATTAAATAATTAAAAAATTTTATAAATTAAAAAACAATTAATAACTATAATAGGTATATAAATGTATCGTTTTACACGACTGCTCCAAAAAAGGAGTGTAATGCTTTTTTACATAAAACGTATACCTACGTATTTTAGTTTCCAGCTAAACTTTAAAGAGACATAACAAAACTAAGAATAATTTCGAAACCTGGTAATTTCTACCACACAGCACCATTAAATTGATATCTTGGTAAGACAATTTCGACAGTGGGATCCCCGATAATCAAAAAAAAATCAAGATAGTTACCATTACCACTAGAAATAAAATAGAAACAAAAACAACTAAACATCCAACAATATAAAGTGCCTGTACATCTTTGATGCAACAAAAACCTTTCAATCTAGGTTCCTACATTCCTTTGCTGGAATAAAGAAACAACATTCTCGCCAAATTTAAATAGCGCGGTCGGCGTGGTGGGCTGGTTTCTTATTTCCTTTGAGGTAAGAAGTAATTTGGGCTTGTATTTACGTGTTGAATGGAGAGAGGGCAGTGTAGGCATCGCGTGCTGCCGATCGATTGCGGTCAAACCTTACGATGGTCCAACCTTGCACCCGTTCAGCCTCTAACCCCATATTTATTATGTAGGGTACTTAAATCAAAATAGAAAGATACCAGTTCGAGTTCTAGAAAGTTAGAAGTGGAAACATTGAATTACACTAGTAGTTCCGTGAGAACAGTAGACCTCGCCAGCCCTTATAAACCAAACCTAAAAGAAACCAACAAAAGTCAACTTTGTAGTTGGAGACAGAAAAAGTACCTACTAAAGTGACAAAAATTAGCACTTTAAAGCTTAATATTTCGCAAACGGATCCCTGAATCGAAAAATGTTTATCACACACCCGCGATATTTTTGAAAGACCCATCCAACGATACCCCACACCATGGATATCACGCGGAAAAAAATAATTTTCCATTTTACGTATGCAGTTCTATGAACATAATTTATTTTTTCAACTTTCTTAAGTCGATCCACTATTACTCAAAAACTAATAGAACCTACTTAGCCGTAATAGTTTTCCTTGTAACTACGTTATATATGCTACTGCCATGAATTTTTTCACATTTCCAGAAGCAACCGTTTAGCTGGCAGGGGGGGGGGACACGTGACTCTAACAAAAATTACCGCTTTAAAGCTTAATATTTCGCCAACGGATCCCTAAATCGAAAAAATGGTATTCACACACCAGCAATATTTTTGAAAGACCTATCCAACGATATCCCACACTATGGGATTCACAATAAAAAAAAAGTTCACTCCCACTTTGCGAGTATGGTAGGTACTCTAAAAAAAATGTTTTTCAAAATTTTATTCTACTCATTTTGTAGGTTTAATTAATTTATACATATGCCAAATTTTCGTCAAAATCGGTTGAAAAATGCGACCTGTAGAGAATTACAGACAGACAGACAGACAGACAGACAGACAGCCGGACAAGAGCATTTTTGGCCAGTCTCGAAACGTAGACGCTTCGCTCGCTTCGCTCGCTCGGTCAATAATCATTGGTGGAACTACTTTGCGGAGCGTAAAGGGCATTTTTTGTTAAATTGTAGATGGTACTTGGTTGTTATGTCCAAGTGCAATCAACAAATAGATAGACAATGTGAAGCGCTAGAACATCACAAACGTCACGTGATAACTATTGTGTCTCTACTCCTGGTGTCCAGGTCTCCCTAAAAATTAGTTGGTATCGCCAACGGCAGTATCACGCTTATTTTGAATGAATATCTGTCAATTTGGCGGTACTAATTTTAGATGGGAATAATACCTACCTACTTACGTAGGTATATTAAATTTACAGTTAGGTAGGTACGATTCCATAGTGTATTGGGTTGAATCCCATCTCGCCCCCTTCCCAACTCGCCCCCCACCATAAATCACTCAAAAATTACAAATTTTTATTTTTAAAAGTACAGTCGCTTCGATATTTCGAGTGGGTCCCATAGGACCCTAAAATAAAATAAAATAGACCTGGTACCGGGTCTGGCACCTATAGCAACCGTTTTCATGTTTCTTCCTAGGGACTTTTGACTTTATTATTGTAAATGTTTTAACCCTCATTTAGAATGATGACGTCATATATAAACCTGATCTGCCTAGCACAAATTCCGAGGTTGCAATACAAAACCGTTCCTCAGTGGGATAGCACAGCAGTGAATGCTTGCTAGTTAAACGTTACCAACAAGTTTTGTTATTACAAAAGCCGCCGGCCGGCACCACCGGTTGACATCGATGCAACACCTAACTAGCTCCATGCATGATTATTTGAAAGTTGAGTTTTAGTCACCAGTTGAAGTTGGGTTAAGAAGTCACCAGTTGAAGTTGGGCTAAGACTAAGAATGGAATGGCGAATTGCTGTTTATTATTTTGCCAATGCAAGTGTTCTACGGTATCTTGATATTATACCGTTTATTTGATGTTATTAAACTCTTTGAGAAATATTGATTTGTATGTTTTTAAATATATAAGTAAGCATAAAAAATAATAATATAGGTAGGTATAGATATTAATAATAATATAGATATTTGCTAAAAAGACAGCCACGCTCATAGAGTTAGTTAGCTAGTATACCTACTTGCTCTGAGGCCACGCTCCTTCTATTATGTCTACTGTAATAAATATGTTTCGATTTAAAGTTGTTTTTCTTTATTGTAGGTATCAAAATGAAATCTTGTTAAGAATTAAAATTAGAGAAGGTATTTGTTCAACAGTGAAAATCAACAGACAGATCATTGGACAGATCACACAATATTCTTCCTTACCTATCAAATCCACGAAAACAAGCAATTATGAGGTGAGTAATTCTTTGACCACCAGTGGACATCGAAATTAGGCGTATAACGATTTACAGTATAAGCACGATAAGCTATCGTCGTTAAAAAATATATAATTATTTAAATCATTTGTCTCACACATACGTAAACTAGGCCAAGATTTCTTACTTTAACGTATAACGTTACTATAGAGTTGCTAGGTATAGTCGCTATACTTCTTCGCGATACACACACGTTTTATAACTCAGAAGCTTTTTTATTTGCAAAAATACTTACGATTAATGTTACAAATTTGGCACAATTTCACTGCGAAATAATATTTAAAATAAGAAAATTAATTAAAAAGAAAGTTGAGATGTAAACATGCCAATCATATAGCGGGCACGTGGCGGACTCGTTGGAAAATGTTCGTAAAACAAAATAAACAATCAATTTTACAAATAAAACACTGGTTTCAGCCACGCGGCGCGGCGCTCCCACGGACAGGGGTAAAATGACTTAATTTCCAACTACTAACACATTACCCCCTAATGTAACCGGGCGGGAGGACTGGCGGTGAGGACATTGTTGACGTGATAAATCTTTAGCAATATGAAATGTAATTGTGTACCGTTATCGGAGGAGTTGAGCGAATTGGTGTGAAGAAGTGTCGAGAGAAGACCGCGACGCGCGAGTGGCCGGTCGTGGTGGCCGACGGAGGTCGCACGAGTGGCCGGTGCGGTGGCGGACGGGCCGTTGTCGCGGCGGCCTTTGTAAGTCGCGCTTCGGACGGTTAATGCGCGGGTATTTCGGTAGATCACAGCCATCGGACAAATCACGGCCGTGCGACCCGGCGTGAACGAGCGCTCTAATAATAAACCTTGTTTATATTTTTTTATTCCCCCCATGACTTTTATTGTACGATGCCTACGGCCGAAGCGGACGTTTGTGAGTTATCGGTGAGGACTCACTCATCGACCGCGAGGGCCACGTGCGACTACGAATAGCTCCGACGCGACATTCAATTTATCACTGATTACGGGGAATTTATCACAAACGGATAGTGAGTCTCGGCGCCAGAATGTGTTTTGGACGGCGTCGTCGTCGTAAAGTATGCGGCTGGGGATGGTGCGTGGGCAGCGGCGGCGGCGGCGGCGGCGGCGGCGGCGGCGGCGCGTACGTACCGAGATAGTGTCGGAGATGGCGCTGCAGAAAGCGCCGAAGCCGGAATGCGGTGCCGCGGGCGGCGGGCTGGGCGGCGGCGGGGAGCCGCTGGCCCGGTCCATGTCGGCCCGGGGCTGCGGCCGGCGGTCGGCGGTCGGCGGTCGGCGGAGCACTGCCGCCGCACAGCGCGCGACAGCGCTCCACTCGCGCCCTCGCGTTACATAAAGCGCGCCGTTTGCCCGCAGCCCGCTGCCGCTCCCACCTGTCCGTTGTCGCTACGTTTTGGCATCCCATGCTACCCACAACAATAACAGTAAATAATTATAGACAGACTATTTTGAGCGCACTCAACTCTACATGCTAGAGACTGATTGGAAGCAGTTTGTCTTAACATAGCGTGTGGATTTATCCAGCTATTTCTTATATGTGATTAAAGAATATACCGGGTGGGACACAACGACCCACTTTCCTGAAAATGTCAGATTGTGTTGGTACATTTTTCCCATAGAGCTAAGATCTCTTTGGTGGGCGCCCGCGCCCCCTAATTCGAACCTTCCTGATTTCTCCATATGAGTCAGTCACATCAGAGTTCAAGATTGTCAGCATAAAGGAAAAAATTAGGGCGCGCGCCCACCAAAGAGATCCCAAATCCATGATTGTCAGGGATTGTGGCTCTGGCAAGGCGTTCCGGGTCAATGACACTGTAAAATACAGTAGTAACGATTAAAATAGTATTAAAAATTAAAATAAATAAATATCTTAACATTAAAAAACGACTGCTCTTAAATCTAATTTAATACGACTCATAATTTACGAGAATTAAGTAAGAACACTTATTCGTAGGTACACTAAATTTCGCAGGTGATTTTATCATCTCTAGGTGGAAGCACCATATGATACCAAATCATCTTTGTGTACCTAATTTGGCATGACTCAATATTTCAAAGATGAAACGTTTACCACAAGAGTTTACTTTGGCCACACTGCAATCTGTTTATCTCCTCTAAATTATATTTACAATAATGAAAAACAAACTTGCGGCCTCAGATTATGATGGTATACTTATTTTTGTATATTTTGGCGACTGGGCTGACATATTGAGATGAGAACTGCAAACTTTCCGTAAATTGATGCCAATTTCCTTTTCGTGAAACAGTTTTAATAGTCGCTAGTACCAAAATACCTCTAAGTACCTACGCGTAACACCTCCAACACTGATAGGTGTGGAGCTGCAGATGTGACATTAAAATGATAAACAAGTATTTCAGTTTTGGCCGATGCGTTGAAATGGTTCTTCGAGCCGTATTATAATATTATACTTATAACAAATCGTAATCCAAATGTCAACCTCACTAGCACGCGGCGCACCGCGCTGGCCAGTGTTGGCAAAGTGTAATCGCGATTACTGATTAACTTTCCTAATTAATTTCTCACTTTCCCTAATTTCTATGAGTATGTGACACCGCATTAAGAATTTGAAATATGAACAAATTACGGAAAGTGTTAGGAAAGTAAAATCATGATGGCCTACGTACTACTACTACTGCGTTGCACTACCACTTGTGCCATGGGTAATTTTTTTACAAACCAAATGGTTTCAAATGGCAACAAATATTTTCCCTTTTCGAAGCTGCTTTAAATCTCAGTTGCAAATAGACAAAATTGAATCCGGATTCGTAATCGTAACCCATCAGTTACGATGTAGAACTTTAATTTCACGTTTCGAAGATGGTTAGAAAGCAATCTCAGCAGGAAATGGACTTAAAGAGTATGCTCAGAGCACCCAGGCCAAAGCAATATAACCTCATCATGGGAAGGGAAGACCGGAGGCAAAATTCTGATTCTGATTTAAAACAAACAAAAAGCTGAATAACTTTGGTTTAGTATTAAATTATGTACTACATCAAATAATTATGTTCTCTGTCTGACTAAAATAAACATTGCAAAACTTTACCATTCAAAATGCTCACATTAACACCTGTTCATATAGTCACATAGAATACTCAATATTTCGTCACGGTTTTCTACAATATGTATGAAAGGTAATTATTTCACATTATATTTAGTGCTCTTTATACCGATAACAGAGCGTTAAAATGTCATTTATCAATGCTAATGTAATAATTCGCGTTGCAGTTGCCTCGGTTGTTTTCTTTTCTTCAACTGACTGTGCTGGAAGGGTGAAACGAGTGGTTGGGGGAATGGAGGTCAATTGTGGTATACTCGTATTATTGTGATTTTATTAGTGACTTGACTGTGATATTGTACAAGTATTGAGTTACATGACAATCTTTTTATCATCCTGCCCAATAGGTAGTAAATACTACCTATTTGTTGAATTAATTAAATTACCCGGGCTTTATATTTATAAAAAAATATTTATTATAAAATTGCCCTCTCCATAATAAAGGCATTTGAATGCTCGCATTATGTCTTATGTCCAATTAACATAGATATTATACATTGATTAGAATCAGCTGGTTAATTATTGCAATGTATACAAAGGCTAAGTCTAAAATTTACTATAGGTACCGCCATTGTTTTTACAAAATTTTACATCCAGGCACACAGCCTCGAGTGGCATCTTTACGCAACTCAAGCAGCTGCCAGCATCTGTGCGGGGCCACGGTCCTCTCCCCGACCTTCGCGCTGACAGCTGCCCATTGCGTGCATCATCCACCCCAGCAGTACCTGCTGCAACTAAACAACTACTGCGGCGAGACGACGCCTAGGGCTCCAGTCTTAGAGGTCTATATCCACGACCTTTATGATAAGTGGGTAATTGTTGACCTATAAACTTGATCGAGATTTGCCACGTCTCGTTTGTTGCAGATATATGGAATCTAATCGGCTAGTATGATGTTCGAGATCTAGATTCAGACTGAAGCTGAAAGAGATTAGATCTTTTGAAGACCCGCTTATGGCCTAAGCGGGTCTTCAAAAGAGGCTTGCAGATAAAATAATCGTTAGTCTCTTTAAATTCCCTCTCTCAAAGCTTTTTTTTGATGCATTGTAATGAGTCGCGTTTTAATCCGTTGAGTAGAGATAAATTTATAAGAGATTAAATAAAACCAACACAGTTTCCAAGATACACTATTTTACCATACTGAGTCTAACATTGCCTTAAAGGTTGAGTCGTTACATTCGTGCCCAAGGTCGGTATTTCAGCAAAATAGGTCAAGGAATAGGTCAAATAGATTCTTGATGGAGAATATCTATTTGCAAATGAAATCCGGTTTTGCGTAGATTGATTTTTCAAGCACCCTGTTTGCCTGGCTTTTTGGCTCTTGGCTCAAAACAAAGCGGGGGTACGGTAGGTACGCGTGTGATGGGAAACTGATTCCTATATGCTTACCTAGTACCTATATCATATTCGGGTCCTGTAGGTTGGAATTTATGTAGGAAAAATCATTTGTGCTTGTTTACGATTCTCTATATAAAGAAATGCAAAAATTTATAAGAATGCTTACTTGCCTATACAAGTTCTATTGTAAGTAGGTACCTACATACCTATAGAGATTCGACGAAAACTCAAGTTTCCAACATGACCGTAAAGGATTACTATAGGCTAAGGTAGTTATAATGGTACCTATACTAATCCATTACAGGTCACAGAATCTATTTGTGCAATCGAGTTCTGAAGTGGGGCTCACCACGTGGGACATGGATGCCCTCTACCCACGGAGCAGAGATTAAGAAATCTGTACCTCCGCAAGATGCATCGACCACCTCCAATGTCGCTCAATGGAGAAGTCTTGAAATCCGCTGGTGAATAAGACGAAGTTTTATTGCGGAGACGGTCCAATCTTCATACATTTCCTATAACTATTACGCGTTTTACAGTATGAACGGTTTCCAGACTTACAAGGGCACACGATATCGCGATGCTGCGTATATCGCTCGATATGGCCGACACAACATGGTTGGACACCGAGGTGCTACCAAGTTCCTCGTTCGGGGTTTCAGGTAATATTATTTAGGTGGGTACTTTATTTTTAACCTACAGTCTGCAAATGGATATTCCTACTCAAAATATTTAGTTAAACGCAAGTTTACTGCTAAATCAGGTATTTGCGCATATTTGCGTGTTTCCGTAACCAACGAGAGACGCTACGGCCAGCGGCCTGATGGGAATCTCCGAAAACTATAGTTTTGACTACTCTCGTCGTCAAAACTATAGACTCTAGTCTCAGTACTCTACTTACGACGCGACAATACCTAGGTATTGGCGGACTTATATAACTTGTTGTTACTCTTTAATACGGGATCGAGTTTGAACCCGACCTCCTCCAGCACGTAGGTTCCGTAGGAACTATTATCTAACTAATATGTGACGTATATAGTCAAGGCGAATAGGTAAGGCGAAACCATCCTTCAATTAGACTCCGCAGTATTTATACCTTATGTTACGACTTCGTAGTCGTAGCTTGGCCAATTAGGTAACAATACCATATAGGTACTTACACAGGCACAAAATATTACTTAATTGACCGAGCGAGCGAAGCGAGCGAAGCGTCTACGTTTCGAGACTGGCCAAAAATGCTCTTGTCCGGCTGTCTGTCTGTCTGTCTGTCTGTAATTCTCTACAGGTCGCATTTTTCAACCGATTTTGACGAAAATTTGGCATATGTATAAATTAATTAAACCTACAAAATGAGTAGAATAAAATTTTGAAAAACATTTTTTTTAGAGTACCTACCATACTCGCAAAGTGGGAGTGAACTTTTTTTTTCTTGTGAATCCCATAGTGTGGGATATCGTTGGATAGGTCTTTCAAAAATATTGCTGGTGTGTGAATACCATTTTTTCGATTTAGGGATCCGTTGGCGAAATATTAAGCTTTAAAGCGGTAATTTTTGTTAGAGTCACGTGTCCCCCCCCCCTGCCAGCTAAACGGTTGCTTCTAGAAATGTGAAAAAATTCATGGCAGTAGCATATATAACGTAGTTACAAGGAAAACTATTACGGCTAAGTAGGTTCTATTAGTTTTTGAGTAATAGTGGATCGACTTAAGAAAGTTGAAAAAATAAATTATGTTCATAGAACTGCATACGTAAAATGGAAAATTATTTTTTTCCGCGTGATATCCATGGTGTGGGGTATCGTTGGATGGGTCTTTCAAAAATATCGCGGGTGTGTGATAAACATTTTTCGATTCAGGGATCCGTTTGCGAAATATTAAGCTTTAAAGTGCTAATTTTTGTCACTTTAGTAGGTACTTTTTCTGTTTCCAAAGTTGACTTTTGTTGGTTTCTTTTAGGTTTGGTTTATAAGGGCTGGCGAGGTCTACTGTTCTCACGGAACTACTAGTTAATAATACTTACAGGACTTATTTCTTCTATGTTACAGGTCGAGAAACAACCTGTAATTTAAAGGAAACTGCATGGTTTTCATTTTCACTTTCCATGTTTCAGGAGAGTGTACAATATATGGCTACGGGTCCAAGTATCCTGAAACAACAGAATCTTCGGAGAATTTGCTGGCGGCTAACGTAAACTTAGTTTCGATGGACGATTGCTTGGAGGCGTTGGGTCCAATAGCTCCGGAATACGATAGCGGAATGATGTGCGCTGTTGGCAACGGTACAGACTCTTGTCAGGTATGATCAGGCAGCAGTAAGTACTTTTGCTTCCATTGGTCAAATACATTTTCACCTCACAAGCTCGGAAGGGTACATACTTTCTCATTCGAAATCTGCGTGGGAAACTGCACCTGGAAAAAAACTTTTTAAAACTTTTCTTCTAATTTGTAGAAGGTGGACATTTAAAGAAGTGGTCAATTCTAATTGTGGTTATTATTATTTGTGGTTCTAAACCGCCGAAAGGATTCAATTCACCTAGTATTTTCCTCGCTGTAGTGAGGTGAAAAATTGTATGTTGCGCTCGGCAGCAAAGTTATTTTGTGTCTCGTACCTTGAAACCCTCGCTACGCTCAGGATTCTATCCTAGAACCCTTCACTTGCTCAGTTTTCAATACTAGTACTCGCACAAAATAACCAACTTTGCAGTCTTGCATAACAAATAACTATTATTGGGCAATATACCTCTGGGTTTTTCTGTCCATCATATTTTACTCTATTATACTATTATTATAAAGGCGAAGGTTTGTAAGGATGTTTGTGACTTTTTTATGAGGATGTTTGTTACTCTTTCACGCTGTAACGGCTGAACGGATTTTGATGAAACTTGGTACAGTGACAGCTTATATTCTGGAATAACATATAGGCTACTTTTTCCCGCAAAGCCGCGGGCAACAGCTAGTCATTGAAGAACTAGATGGACCCGTGACCAGTGTCCCAGAATGGACGTTGTCAACTTGACGTTGTGTAGGTCGCAATATTAACGTATAAGTATTGAATTCTAATTTCCAGCTTCGGACTACCTTGTAATTTTTTTAAATTCTAATATCAATTGCATTGCAATAGAAAATATTACCGCTGCGTAAAAGTTGTCGGAGTAACTTTACTTAGATAAGTTGTTCTTGAAATTATATGTTTGCAGGGTGACTCTGGCAGCCCGCTCGTGTGCAAATCGCTAATGGAAGGCATCAGCAGTTACGGTCTTAGCTGCGGAGTGCCAGGTGTTCCCGGAGTGTATACGAGTATCGGAGCGCATGTGCGATGGATTACCGATGTTATCATGAGGAATACATAATCATAATCAATATACTTATTTGGTTTTACATTGGACATCATTTGGGCGTCAGGGTGGGACAGAACGACCCATTTTCCCGAAAGAGTCGTATTTTCTAAGCAATATATATTTATAATTTAAATTTGTATATTATGTATGTATATTTGTATATTATGTAAGTTTGTATGGGAGTCGAGTTGGCAATAAGAATAGAAAATTACACTTACCATACCATTTAATAACAACAAACGCATGGTAGTTATACAATTCATTAGAAACAAACAGCATGGGTTAATAATCGAGACAAGTTACCTAAATATAATACTAACAAGAATCAACATCAAATATTCTATAGTAGGTAATAAAAAGTATAGCAATACTGCAGTACTGTACGGTCAACGTCATAAATATATTCACATTTACGTACTTCTTCGCTCTAATGTTGTTGACGCGTTCGCTCTCGACATTATCGAATACATTAGTGACAAGGCACTAAAATGATCAGCTATTTAAGACGTTGACTGTACCAATAGCAAATAATTTAGTTTGATAAAATATTGCACACAACTGGAAGTATAGAGCTATTATTATAGTTTTAAAATAACCACTTAGTATAAAACTCTGAACTTATATTTTGGATCTAAGGCGAATACTGATCGTAATTTTGAAATTCAGGAGATATTCCGCCTTATACTAAACATGTATTAAATACGCGACAACCAGATAATAGCAAGCACACCTTCTATCAACACTGACCACACTGTACTTACACATATCACAGAGGCAATCAACAACACAACAATATCTTTTCGAGTATACAAGTAAAGCTGCATTCACAACACAACGCCAAGACAGCGCGTTATCGACGCGTTTTGACATAACCCTGTGTTACTAATCCGGTACGGGAAGAACTGTGTCGCGGCGAACGACTGAAAAATGTAACACAACGTTCGAGCTTCCTATTTAATCGTGAAATCCGAGAGCAATACTAATTATGTATATCGCGAAAAGAAGCTCGCACAGTCAAAATAACAATGATTACATTATTGTTATTTTGAAATACAATAATAAATAAACAATAAAGTAAATTTTTCACAATCGTCGCGGTCATTGTGAATTCGAAATGCAAACCATCGCCGAAAATTCACGCGCGTTACGCCAAAAAAAAGCTTTCCAAAGCAACGCGTGCTATGAGAAATCGCGGCAATAAAACGCTGCAAGGGCACATCATTGTGAATATAGCATAAAGCTTATTAATATAGACATGCGTGGCAATGATTATTTTAAGTGCTTCATTCCAAATTTCGGGACCTTTGTGATGAACCGGTTAATTAACCTGGTGGGATTAACTTAATTTACCGGTTGCATACAAAACTATTATTAATTTATTCATATTTAAGTACCTAAACAAACCATACTCATCGTCTTGAATTGTTAGCAGTTGCTAACAAACGAAAACATGCGTTGTTTCTTTAAACCCTGTATATCCAGCAAATTCAGCTTAGTTGGACAATTTGTTTGCAAAAATCTACATAAGTCTCACACAGTGAATGATGTGTATTTGTATTATTCAATTACCTTTGTACTTCGATCACCATATACTATGGTGACCAAAGCCTTTGTAACTTATTTTGTTACACTACAAACGAAGCTAACATCTAATATTACATACAATACTCAATTGTTTTACAACTTGACAAGTTAACATGCACAGAATAAAAACAAGAGCATCCTCTAGTAACTTGTCATGCTTTAAAAACGCGTGAAGACAAACACACCCCTTGGGCGAAGAATCTATATGTATAACTTGGTGGTGTTGACAAGGATTTTACTTAACTCCCCCTTCTCGTAAGTTAACTCGCTACTGTACTTACGAAAGTGTAATTCAGGCCTTACCGCATAAGATTTCTCAGGGTCCTCACATACATTTATTTATATAATATCAAGTATAAATTGAACTATATAAATGGACAATTATAAAAATGAGTTCTTCACAACAAATATAGGTAACTTTTTTATAATACATAATATTTCATTTCTAAACATGTTCGAATAACTATACTTACCTGTGTAATAAAGGTACATCCACCATGTTCATCCAACATTTACTAGAATAACTAGGAACATAACTTTTAAAGTTGTGATTTTCACAATCTTATTTGGTTAAACTAATACTTTTATTTGATCCGTCGAAATAAATATAACTGTACTACAATGTGATTGGAATGGTGATATGGTTTCAAAGGCAACACATGGTTACAAACATAGACAAACAAACCATACTGACGGGACCGACACCATGAAGGTAAAAATTAGATGGTCTCGCCGGCGGGCGGCCCTATGGAGGCAATAAGCGTTTCCCAGACACACGCTGTCTGCGGTGGCGGTCATCCGCAGGCCCGCAGTCACAATACATAAATAATGACCGCGCGCGTTTGACTACTCACATACATTGCAAGGGTATACAACTGGCCGCCACCGCCACCGCAGGCCGCGTGTGTCTGGGATACGCTTTATGATGTATATTTTGTTCGTCTTGGACTTGTCTATAGCGCAACACACGATTACGTTTTTCCATTCAAAAAACTAAACCCTATATTGACAGCCAGGTGAGATCAAATCTATGTATTGATGTTTATATTTAGGTACAAATTAAGACCAAGAAAACCAGGACTTAGCTTCGGTTGTGGGCGTAGAGCCAGGGCTCTTCGGTGTCTTCGGGGACTTGGGACTCTTTGGTGTCTCTGGCTTTGTGGATTCAGACTCATTGTCCTGTTCGCCTTCCAATGTGCCTGCTTCAGCGACATTTTCGATGGTAGATTTAAGCTGGAGAAAAGAAAACCAAATATTTTTTCACATTTTAAAGAACTACACGACAAAGGAGTGCATATATTAACAAAAATAGCCTATAATAGTCCACTGGTGGACCAGGCCTCTCTCAAAATAAAGAGAGGCTTGTGCATTAATCACTACACTGGGAAGGCAGGTTCATCACACTACATGGAATTTAATACAGACAATAATGCTGCCCGTTTGGATTTATCTTTTAGTTGATTTCTACAGGAAGACTGGAAGTAGTGCCATTCTGATCCAACTACCGCACTTGTAACTCAGGCATTGTAACTAATGTTTATTATGGTCAAAGAATATTTTAAAAGCCTTACCTTTATATTAGTTTTCACCTGCATATCTCTCTCGTATTCTCTCACATCATCTAACGTCATATTGTACCAATCATCCATCCAGGTCACTGCTTGCCGGTGGCCGAGAAGTAGTATTTCCCGGATAGCCTGTCAAAGCGAAACATATCATCTGTAGAGATTTACCTCTCACTAAATACACTTTTTGACAAAACGAGCCAACTTATGTAGTTATCTACGACTTGTGAGCGCATATTTCTAGTGCAGCATTGATCTAATTAAGTTGTTTTTAAAAGAAATGTTGCCGCTAAGCAGCAACGCCAGAGACAGTTACAGCACAATTCTATCAAAGATCGGGTGGCAACTAGAATATGAAAACTCCGCAATATTTCCGTCAAAATTGGTAAACTTCGGCAAATAGGTAATCCAGAAAATTCCCTGTCGGCTCGCTCCTAGGCCTGAAATCCTCGCCTCCGTATGCGATGCACTCCCGAAGCCAGTTTCCTTCTGACGGTTGTTTTTACGAGTAACATATAAATATTTAATTAATAGTGTACTGTTATTTCATTACAAGCTGCGACCCCAGCTCAGCTTGGGTGCGCTGTAGTTAGCAGTGCACACAGCTGCGGGCAATGCGCGGCCTGCGGTGGCATTAGGCCGTAAAAAAATAAAAAGAATAGATAAACATACCCCTTGTACATACTCCTCGACGCGAGTCTGCAGGCCCCAAACCTCAAATTTAACAGACACTGCCTTATAGCAGCACATAATCGGTTTGTGCGTATCCCTCCAGCCCTCCACCAGCGGGCCGCGGCCGGTCTTCTCTGACTTGAAGAACTTAGGGTCCTCCGTTTCCTTGTAGTGGTGTGGCTTTATCTCGTCGTACGCAATGTCCAGGAAGTCAACTTCACGGTGTTCCAATTCTTCTGCAGTCATACCAAGGCACTGAAATTGTAAACGATTTTTTATGTAATATTGTATTCATTAACTAATAAATAAATTAAAATTTATTTTAATTTTTCATATATATTTATTTAGACCGATAGGTCTGAAAATAAATTATTAGCAAATGACGCCTCCGTAGCTCAATTGGTAGTGACTTTAAATCAAATCAAATCAAAATGTCTTTATTGTGATTTTAGGTAAATATTACAAAAAATGATGTTATAGTTTAGAAAAGTCCCATAAAATCTGTCATTTCGACATACAAATTGCACATAAATTAAAACTTTGCTCAGAGTCTCAGGTTCGATTCCCGGCCGAGGCAAGCATTTTTCTGACGGATAAATGCTTGTTCTCGGGTCTTAGGTGTCAAAGTCAAAACTATATGCAGGGGTATGAATGTATGCGTTTATTATTATTATTATTATTATTAAAAATCAACGTTGAAAGTTCTATGAGAGCACTTACATTTTCAGTAGTCCCATTGTTGTCTTCATACCTTGTCTGAATGGATATGGAGAATTTTGGTATAAAGGAGCACTGGAGACAGTAAAACACATTTTATTAAATTATAGGTTCACTTAGATTTCTTGTTATATTTAATTGAATCAGTCATTTCAAAAGGTTACTTGATATGATTTTTTTGCCTTTAAATTTGTTTATTTTATATTTCTACCCTAATGTCGTACGTATCTTTTCGAAATGACCGATTCAATTAGCTTTAAATAGCATAGCATTTTAATAGCATTGATACTCACTGTGTATTCTATGTTGCATTGTAAATTGTACATGAAAAATAATTATTATAGATTAGTCTATGTATAATTTAAAAATAATGTAGATCATATTAGAAAAAAGTTTTATATAATTACCAGTGATAGTGTAAGGATAGTAATTCCATGCCTTCTCTGTCACATAGAATATTTTCGGTATCAGAGACTGGACCCAATAAGGAAGATGACTGAAACAGTTAAGGAAAATTATACATACTAGAGTTGGGTGGGACTATTATGCTGTTTTCATATAAATAAATATTTATGATAAGAACTTTGTGTAATTGTACACAATTATTTTTATTACATGTTATTTAAATGTATTCAATTTAATATCCTGGTTGAGAAATATTGAGAATCATCTTTGACCATTGAAAGTAAAATAAAATTGTTTATTTTCACAGTTGACATAAGGGCAAATAATAAGAAAGAACTACCTACATAAAATATCATCATTAGCCTATCGTCGCCCGCTGTAGGACACAGGCCACACAGGCTACCAAACTTAGTCCTCCACCTAAGTCTACAAATTGTTATTATTTTTTGTATAAGTTTTGCTAACAAATATTAATTTAATAAGCTGATCGGGGTTTAGTAAATTGGTTGGTTCATAGTATCTTTAGCCGTTCGAAGTCCACACTGGACATATGCTTTCCCAAATGAATGCCACCACACCCGGTCTTCTGCATTGATATGCTTTCAGTAGGTTTCTTAGTGCGAGGTGTCCAATGCAAACATACCTACTTACTTCAAAAATACAAAATTAATGTATAAAATAGGCTGAAAAGATAAGTCCATTACACACCTAGACAGATGGATTCTTTTCTCTGTGAATTGCCCTTGGCCATTGACTTCATCTTCAACCTGCTCATTGGCTACAACCTCCACACCTTCACCATTACTAGACTGCTCAAAGCTATGACGAGCTATCATGTAGAGCTGGCCAATACGGTACTGAAACAGGAGAACTATGCATGTACTGTAATATGATATTGGCATCTTTGAAAGATGATAAAGAGAAATCCCTATGATATAACCTAACCTTAACCCAGGTTATTACCATTAATAACTAGTATTAGGTATTTTAAATCTGAAATTGGGTAACAACAATTTCCTTGGAAGTGCAGGTAATTCTGAACATTTGGTCAACTAACATTATAAATACATAATTATTTACAAAGTTGGTTACCTCTTCGACGGTCATTG
This sequence comes from Metalampra italica, assembly GCA_949699065.1. NCBI lineage: Eukaryota > Metazoa > Arthropoda > Insecta > Lepidoptera > Oecophoridae > Metalampra > Metalampra italica. Next base: position 6,205,963 of record OX452983.1, read on the forward strand.
GCATACATATTCGATATTCCTTTGTGAGTACCATTTCGTTTTCCTGAAACTTCTTTTTTTTTCAGTTCCGTCGGGTTGGATACCTACCTGGCTGCGCGCGCTGTCGAAGACGCTATAATCATTAATCTGTGGCGCGCGCGTTGTGGTTTTGACGGAGGTCCAGCAGTAACTTCAGGATAAATTTTACAATAAGTTCTCGCTTGTACTGTTGTTAGATCAAAAATCCTACTATACAGGGATACTACGTATAATCCTACACAACTATTATATTGTACTCTGTGACAACTATCAAAACAATGAGCTGTATGTATATTTCTCAGATTAGAATCTGAGGCACAGAGTACATTATATATACATCTGAGGTATATTTATTTTTTAAGTAAGCTGTTGTAGATGAAAAAAAGAAAAAAGTGGATTATAATAAAAAAAATTCGTTTTTTTTAGTTGATTTGACGGGCAAGGGAAGCTTTGTCCATACAGCCCTATCTTATTTAAAGTATTATTTCTTATATTTATTTAAACCGGCGGTTACGGCACGGCCTCCACAAACAGAGCACGACTAGAGTTAGTCGGCAATTTTCAATTAAACCGCAGCACGGTCTCCACGATGGCACAACTAGTGCCAATCATTCGGTGATCCACACTGCAGGTTCATGTCTGCATTAAACTCTAGTAGGTTTAGTGAAGGTTTATAAAACTTACAATATACATTTTTAGGAAAACTAAATTAAAATACAACCGTCTCCGACAAAATCCCGCCAAAACCTCGATTTTTTTTTAAATGCAAGTTTTTTGTATTTTATTTTGGTACTTTTATATTAAGAAAATGCAACGGTAACCACAAACGATACGTTCAACGGTCTAAAACCTGAGAATTTGTTTAACGTCAGCCTCGCGCTCGTGTCGGTTGGTCGGGAAAATGAATGTCTACCCCCGAGAACTCAGATTCCGCGAATATGTCACTAATCGCGACGGCGGCGCACTCGTGTTTAATGTTTCGTCAACAAATGTTTCGTCGAATGATGAGGCAAATGTATATAATCGGCATATTAGTTCCGTGATATTCGGCGTAAAATGAAATGTAAAAAAAAAAAGATAAGTACGGTCGACTGCACGTCAGTGAAAAATAACCAGTATAAACTGGTATCTCACAGTATTATCTCTAGTAGACTAGGCCAACTCAAGGTCAAAGTGTTTCCCATAGACGTGCTGTCGACTTTTCCTAGGTATCAATCACAGGTAAATAAACGATTCTGTATGCTCCGATAACCTTTGCTTCTTAGTTAATGAATAGCCTGTCATGGCTGCTGTGTGTGACACTGACAATGTTGGTTGACTACTTGCTTGACTGATTGATTGAATTTGATACCAATGGTTGTGTGTGTTGAGTTCGGTCGGTCTTTGAATAAATTTTTCGAAGTATATAATACCACTATATTTTAACCACATTCATTTCACAGTCAAAGGATCATTTACAATTACAATTTAACTTACAGAGAAACTTCCGGGTGTACTAAAAAATAAATCATAAAGCTAATTTTTCGCTGTTGAACTGACTGAACATTTCCTATTTGTATATGATGTGGCCCAATCATGATGTCGACTCGAACTACGATTATTTCATTATCACTGAGTCAATTCCTTTGTAGGTGTTAAATGTGTAACTATTTTTAGTGACCTATTTGTGGCATATGTTTCAAAAATGGCATATCAAACCCTTCTGCAAGAGTACATGCTAATACCACCAGTGACAAGAGCTTACACCACCGCTTGCGTTATCACCACTTTAGCCGTCGTAAGTACCATAATTAAAAGATTTTGGTACATACATACGTTGAATGGAAGGAAGCTAATCTTCTGGATCCAATATATATTGTTAAATTGGAAATAAATGAGCAAGTCGACTGCTGATTAGTGCTGCCTTTCCAATATAAATAATGAAATAATATTAACCGAATTCGTTATTCAACCTTGCCAGTGTACTACAATTAGCAGGTGCAGTGAAATAGTTGTCATATCATATCATAACAATTGTCATATCAACCAGTTGACGGTCTTCACTATTTGTATTCATTTTCTGGCCACCTGTTTGGGCTGTTGGCCCATTTATGTGGCAGGGTGCCTGCCCCAAGGGCTATCTCTTCTGCGACAGTGAAAGAATAAAATGTATTGTAATTAATCCTTTATTTTTCCATTTCAGCAACTGGACCTCGTCTCGCCATTCCAACTTTATTTCAATCCTATCCTTATACTGAAGAAGTACCAGCTATGGAGACTCATATCAACATTCCTCTTCTTTGGGAATCTAGGATTCAATTTTTTCTTCAACATGATATTTACATATAGATATTGCAGAATGTTGGAGGAAGGATCCTTCAGGGGAAGGACGGCCGATTTTGTTGTGATGTTCATATTTGGAGGAGTTCTGATGATAGTATCCTTTGTATATCAAATTTATTTTATTTATTTGGTAATTATAAGTTAAATGTTTTATGGTCTGAATTGGATTCTATAAGAAAACTCGGGGTGATTTCTCTCACTGAGCACAAGCATCAAGTATCAGCCTGTTAACGTCAATTGCTGGGCACCTGATCAGCCAGCCAATTAACAATTTTCTCCTGACACATCTCCATAGTGGCCACAATCTTACTAATATTGTAAACGCAAGTTGTAAGAATGTTTCAATTGGATGTTTGTGACTGAAGATGTTTGTTACTCTTTCCTGCAAAAACTATGTTATAATGACAAAGATGCCTGGTGGTAATGTTACTTCAGCCTTTAAAAGTAGTGTTGCGGAAGTTTGTTGCGCCGCTTCTTCCCAGCGCTAACGCCTTGGAAGCGGTGGTAGATAAAAAAAATATGTTGTATAAATGTACCCAGTGGGCTTACATGCAATAAAATAGTTTGACTTTGATGACAGCCTACCCTACTCCAGTAATTCAATGGATGGCTGGACTGATGGCCTGGGGGGAATTGCACAAAACTCCCGTTTCGTGGAGTCCATGCAGGGACCGTTACCCCCATATAATGAAAAGAAGATGATAGCCTAAATAAAAAGATGTAGTTATTTTATTCCAGAAATTGTTTAGATGATTTCCTTAGTTTGATCTACAGTTATGTGCTTTCTTCGTTAATCTATTATTTTTAGGACAGGCTTTTACCATTATGATAGTCTATGTATGGTCACGCCGCAATGTATTTGTGCGCATGAACTTTTTTGGTCTAATGAATTTCCAGGTAATATTTTACTGCCTAACAATTTATTTATACGTTATCAAATTGTTAGTAGTAAGAAATATAGTTATAAGAATTATATAGTTTTATGTCTGTAATATGGCTCTTAGGGTCGGGGCAGACCAAGCGGAAATTTGCCCACGCAATTTTTGACGTCATTGTTAAATTAACCATATCACTATAGCTTAAAGAACAAAATCGAATGAATGACCTCGAGCGCGAGGCGACGCCGACGTGCAGAAGTCATTATACGGTTTTGTTCTTTAGGCTATAGTGATAAGGTTCATTTGACAATAACGTCAAAAAGTGCGCGGGCAGATTTCCGCTTGGTTTTCGCAATCCCATAAGTTGACTGAAATAAAGAATTTATTATTAATTTTTTTTGTTGTTGTGCAGTTAGCATATTTAATATTAATTAATTCTTAAATTTATCATTATTCTTAGGTCACAATTTTTTACAATATTATTATTGTTATTGTCATACTATTTTACTATATTTTGCTATTCACCTATTTTTATTGGCTTTCAGGCTCCATACCTACCATGGGTGTTGCTGGGATTTTCTGTTTTACTTGGTAATGCAATATCAGTCGACTTAGTTGGCATGGCTATTGGACACATTTATTTCTTCATGGAAGACGTTTTGCCAAGGCAAAGAGGGGGACAAAAATTATTGAAGACTCCTAAGTTCCTGTAAGCCTTACAATAAATTCTTTCGTAGTCAAGTTCATGTTAAGTGATCAGTCAGTCAGGGTGTCCTATCAATAAGTTATTTTTACTTTATATTTTCAGCAAGAAGCTATTTGACCCGGCTCCAGAACCTGAATATGTACCTCTGCCAGAGTTAGCCAACATCAGGCCGGGTGGTTTCGACTGGCGCCACAGACAAGAGATAGTTGATGATGACGAGGATCCCAACAACAGATAAGATAACTACACTTTAAAAATACGTCATTTAAAAATTTCACTGTAATTGCTGGCACATAAGTTAGCTTACTGTAAAGGTACTATCTACATTTTCTTGTTACACTTATTAAGAAGTTAAATCATTACTATTTAGATTTAGGTACAGTCGAGTGTTAAATTAGTACCGATTCTTAATCGTGTTATTTGTTAACAAAAAAATCCTCATTTGATATTGTTTGACAAGGATAGAATCAATTTAAAGTGCTGTCAGAATGTGGCCTAATTTATTATAAAACGATTTGTACGAATGTACCTATACCATAATAATTATTTATTTTATTACACTTCTGTACCTACCTATTGTAAGCTTCAACCTAGATTCTTTTTTTCACCGTGAAATGTCAATTGAGGCCAAATAATAATTGTCCATAAAAACCAATGTTACAAAAAAACTTACACAATAATTTGTATGGTGGCAATAGTTATTTTTTGTGCTGCACCGTGGAAGTGGAACTCGTTTACTGTGCACTTTGATTATTTAATGTCTATCTATGGTGCATTTGAAAAACAATGCCAAAATTATAAGACTGTTCACTCACCACACCACAGAATAAATAGATTATAGTTGACTACACCAACAAGATTTCTTCTCTAAACTAAATTTGGTTTGTACAAATGTTAAAGCATAATAATTTGTTTTTAGTCCATCATGTTGTATTGAAAAGAAAATCATATCCGTTTCTGTGCAGTCAGTGTTGAATGGATGTTATAAGTAGGTATTTTAGTGATATTATATGTAGTGATCCTATGTATTGTACAGACAGGTAGGTTATTTGTGAATATATTACTTAAATATATATGATTTGTATTTATTATAGCACATTAACCAATTTACTTAGTTACATTACTTGTATTTATTACTTTACTATGTTGCCCTACAAAGAAAATTTAATTTTGAAAAAAAATGCATTTTGTAGATAAATTACTTTGTGCTACAGTGCCATCTAGTTAGCATGACGGAACTAACCTGGGGGCCAATCGCGCTAATTCTGAACGATATTACCAAATTCAAACCCCAAAAACGTGCTGCATGTACACGTTTGGCAAACCTTTACAAACCCAAACGTGTGGAGCTGGGGTTTGGCTTGCTACTGCATACTCTGTAGAAAACCTCTCATTGGAAAAAACCTTAAATGTCTACGTCATTATCATCACCAATCTGTCACGCAACTACCTCCTCCTGCCTCATCAAGTTGCTTCCAGCTACCTCATGTTTGGTCGGAGTTTCTTTAAAGGATAATATATGTATATGATCCGCAATGAAATGAGGAAATCTGACGGGAGAACTAAGGTCACGGACGTAGACGAAAGGATTCGCAAGCTGAAGTGGCAGTGGGCAGGTCACATCTGTCGCAGAAGTGACTGCCGTTGGGGCGGACTGGTTCCTGGAGTGGAGACCGGGGGTGAGGCGGCCCGCTGCCAGGTGGACCGACGACCTAAAGACTGAAGAGGGCATCTTCGGCTGATCGGCTGGGTTCATTGGGTAAGGCCTATATTCAGCAATGAACGTTAAAGGACTGACATGATGATGATGATCTCATGCATGGTCGATAGGGGTTAATTGAAACAACAAATATGATAATCAGATTATTTCTATTTTTTTCCATTTCACAAAATATTTTAGAGCAAACTTATTTTAAAATTTTCACAAGTTTTTACCCCATCTAAGCATCGTAAAAGTCCTTGGTTATTCGTTAAAAGAAGCTCATCGCACGTTGAGTGGCAACTCACATTGAACATAATAGATGACTATTAATTAGGTTTTAGCAAACTACAGTAAATCTTACTGAAAAACATTTTTCCCTCAAAAAGTAATTAGCCGAACATATTTTTTTTTTATCAGTCCAGCTATTCGTCTGGTCACCACAGCACTGACTGAAAGCAGACAGTACACCTGCTTATAACAATGCTTTTCTAAAGATATCGGAATAAGATTCAAAATTTGTACAAATTAGCTCTTTGTTAAATGGGCGTTTCCACATTAGCCGCAACAATATCAGTGGACGTGGGATATCATTAAACGCTTTCACACTGCTTAAGGCCAGAGCCTTAAAGGTTTTAAGACTCATAATTAAGACTTAACACCTCAAATATCACCTCACTAATGAACATCGACAGCCATGTACGGTCCGCATAACGTCTCAGCTCTTAAATTCGGAGCCTTTACGGCTCGATAGCCTTCATGGCTCAGTCTTTTCTAACACTACGGCACACACACCGATATCGACTTCGCCGACAGCAGCGAACACAAAGCGCGGGGTGGAGTAGCCGTGGTATATGTTGCAGACCAATAGAATATTAAAGCAAGGACATACCGCCGCGTTACGGTCGACCGTTGTATGCCCAAGTTTATACACTGCCGCGCCCTAGTTGGAGATAATATTTAATTTGCATGATGACATCCTGTGTAATTGTCACATGCAAACATCGCAGTGAATCGATTCAAATCAACTTCAGTTAAAAACTGAAAGTATTGTTTATAAGTGCGTTGTGTGCGTTAGTTGAGCTTGTCAGATCTAGGGTTTCGGCCAATATAAAAACGCCCAATATAAAAATGACAATGTGAAACATGGGACATTATAATACACAATTACATATAAAATGTACAAAAAGAAATAAAAAGTTACACAGACAGAACCGTAACTTGTGATCGGCTTGAAAAATGGCTTTGTAACATCTCATTATATCTACAGTAACAACAAGAACAGTAAAATTATCAGTCTTCATTCAAACATCGAAACATTTATTCTCAATTCCGGAGCTGTCGTTTGATACTTTTTCCACATACCATTATCAATAGCTGAACCACGCGACTCGACTCACATTCAAATTACCATAAAACAAATTTTAAAAACAACGTTCATTCATGAAAAGCTAAGTTTCGAGGGGGGACCGGCTCGTGATACGTCCAAAAGTTGCAAAACGTCAGACTATAAAAATGACCAATCAAAAAAATTATCAACTATAAAAACGTCCAATCAGAAAAATATCCAACTATAAGTTAAATGCCGTTAAAATTTCTAGGACCATTCTTCTATCTTATTGTTGTCTCATCTTTTTTTGTTGGACATTATTATTTCTATTATGACATTATTAGAGTGAATCAAAATAAGTATTGCTACTATGATTCGACGTAAACTTGCAATAATTTGCTTTCATAATCATAATTTATTAATTGCGTCATGTGGAACATAAGATCTTTCAAAATATGTACAATTGACATTGCATTCTGTGCGGCAATTAAACTAATGAAATGAATGACTAAAGATCGAGCAAATGATGATAATCATGTCACACTAGTGCATGACCTTACTGGTAATGAATAAATAATTTGCACCTTTATTAAAAAAACAATTTAAGCTACTTTTTTCATTTGATTTCAATTATTGCGTTAAACACGACCAAGTTGGCAATTATTTGGTGTCGTCATCACTATAACACTACTAATTAATTTTTGCAAACCTTCAAGGAACATTTGCATTTAATCTACATAAATCACATGAGGACATTTTCATACTGCTACGATCGCGAGTAGCACCGTTATGTCGTCGGGTTTTCCTCCTGTAAAAAGAAATTAGCCGCATAAATTAATCATCAACACAACATACATAATTTAATTTAAAAAATCCAAATCAGCAGCCTATTTATACGTCCTATGATAGTATATTGTGACCCATTCGGTACCAATAGGTACAAATATATATATGTTTGGCCCTCCCTTCGCCCCCGTGATGAGGTCATAGACCGCGGTAGCATGCGGTGATGCGGTAGTCAGCACCACGGAGGAGATTGGTCAGCACTGACAATGAGTATACGCGCGGGCGTCGCCCTAGCATCAAAACTTATTGTTGGATTTGAACGAAACAAACCTCCTTGGAAAACATCGAACTCACGAAGAAAAACTAGCGGTAGTACTAGTAACACGACTCTACCCACCTCAGTTTTTTTACAACTTTGGTTGGGAACCGTAAAACTGACCTATAGCGTCAATGCCGTTCTGTCGCGCGCTCTTGGCGAACGGCGACATGTAGCAGCCGTCGAAGGAGAGGTTGCGCGCCATCCACGCGATGGAGTTGGCGACGCCCTGCAGCTTGTGCGCGTCGCCGTCGAGCGCTGCGGCGCGCCGCATCTCGCCCACCAGCACCGGCTCGGGCACGTTGTCGAACACGCCGTCCGTCGCCACCAGGATCACGTCCCCGCACTCCACAGAGAACTGGGACGTCTCCGCCGCTTCCGGCCTGGAACAACGGCAAAGTGTCGTCTAAATATTATGTTACTAGCAAAATACCTCCACGCGTTCCTGAGAAACAGGGACAGACAGACAGACAACGAAGTGATCCTATAAGGTTTTTTTTTTACTTTTGAGGTAAGAAACCCTAAAAAAACACTCAGACCCAAAACTATGTTTTCCACACAAATGTTTATCTAGCCGGGAATCAAGCCCGAGACCCTTTTCACTGACGGAGACGTGACGACAGACAGACGCTATCTACAGTACACTAAGCGGGGCATCAACGTATAGCTAAGCATTGGCAAACAACAGATTAGTACATGTATGTGCTGTTATAATAAAAAATAAACGACTAGGTACGATAGAAAGTTACAACTTCTCTAGTATTACGTCATACGTCATCGTTGTAATTTCACCGCTTTGCTTTTCCCGTTCTCGTAAATAGTGTTAGAGGAAATATTTGTTCGCATTTTATTATAATTAAATAATAATTCTGTGCAAAGGAAACCGCAGACTCTATCATTTACTTCACTTCTTAATACCAAAGCAAGAGGATTCTATTTACAATTACCTATCCTAAAGTTGTCAATTCTAACCAACAGATGTTACAAGGTCCAATACACAAACAAACGTTATGATTTCATAAACAGTGTGACCACGTGAGCTTTAAGAGCTGGCAAACATCCAATGAGCTAAAAATTCTAATATTAGTGCAGGCAGAAATACAATTCTGATTGTGGAATGAGCACATGACCGCAGATCTCGAGGTAAAAGTGCGTTTCCCTTGGTCACCAGCTCGAGTCTCATGACTTGTGGTGTGGGTAGTGTACATATTGTGATGTGACGTAAGCGAGGCATTTTTTTTACATCATTTGTTGACACTGTTGAGTGACATGTCAATTTCAGGTATATAAGTTGCATGTTTTAATGCCGATGCCGCCGTCTCCCTCACTACAATTACTACAAAAGCTCGGTATGAAAACTAATACCTTCTCAGGTCGCGTATAATGGTCAATAGTTAGTGAAACTATTTAAAAATAAACGATTTTTTCGTTTTTGCAAGAATACAACTATTTCCACCGTAAATAACATACTGCTACCCAGGTACTCAAATACGTACTCCTATTTCTCCGGCCTGTCAACGAACGGCCGGTGTTGGAATGGACTTTTACACGATAGACTTTTTGTAGGGCCGAAACTAGTACCGACTCAACGTACAACACGGTCGTCAGATTGTCAGTGAATTTGGCGGACCTCGGAACGTTTTATTTTGGAAAGGTATTAATTAAATTAACTCTGCCTACCCCGTAAGGGACATATCGTGAAGATATATGTATGTATTAATTATGCGACCATTAGGCGGATTAGTCGTTCATTTCGTTTTCCAGTCGCTAATCGCCCAAAACAAGTTTTTGTAGAGCTCATTATATCCTTTAATATCGAGTCTCGACTTTAGATTGTAATGATCCTACGGTTGTCTTTCTATTAACACATCGTCGATACAAACAATAAAGAGATACGTTACGATAGGTACGTTATTTTAGGTTGTTTTAGTTTATTTATAGAGAAGATTACTATTAAACTTATTAATAAAATGGTACAGAGAAAAAAAAACAATAAAGATACTTTTCTGTACTACATCCGAGAGCGAAGCCGCTTACTTGTTTTTCAACGCGTGAATTTTTCTTACTAAAGGCCGAATTGACATTGTTTTTACAATGTTTCCACAATTATAGAATTTTAAAGCGGGGCCTGGCTCTAGTCCAAAAACTACAGTAAACAAAGATTACATACCGGGTGTTTTATTTGAAAATTTGAAAATTCTCAAATTATAAAAAGATAAAATAAAATAAAAACCGGACAAGTGCGAGTGGAACTCGCGCCCTGAGGGTTCCGTACAAACTTAATTAAACAATTATTTCGAAAATCGTTAATAAAATAACGAATTGGCGAGCTCCCATATCAATTTTCATAACCTCTGACTTGGCTGTATGGACAATTTCCTGTCTTTCCCGTAAGGGACAAATAAAGCGAATGAAAAAAAAATTACTCAAGTCCTGTGCAAAAAAGAATTTTTGGCGGGATTTTGTCGGACACGGTTGCCTATTTTATTTAGTATTCCTAAAAAAATGTATATTGTAAGTTTTGGTGTGTATATGTGATAGTTTTTTATGCAACAAGTGCCTAATAAACTGTATATTGTGCGGGATAATTAAATAAAAGCGTGTAACGACTCTACCGAATTGTTCTAAATTGTCCCTTATTAAATCGACACTAAACCTACTAGTTTCCAATTGGCCGTTAAACCATAAAAAAAGATCAAGTCCTGTCATTTATGTCAAATGCTAAATCATGTTAATGGTCAAAATATGTTATTTATTTTTTAAGTGATTTTATTTCCAGACCTAGATAGACCTTTAGTATAATTTGTAAAATCTTAGGAAATTATTTAATATAGATTTGTAATGATGAAATTTCTATTTTCTTCAGTACTAATTACGTCATTGTACTAATTTATAAGGGTGGCTTGCTCATACGCAAAGTTAAGTTTGTTGGTACTTTTGTACAAATAAATTTTTGTGATGTAAATACAAATTTACGGTTTTCGGATTTTTTTCTTTACTTGTGCTATAAGACCTTGCTTCTTGCCAAATTTTAAGATTCTAGGAGAACGGGAAGTACCCCATAGGTTTTGGTTACCAAGATACTTAAAAATGCGGCAAAATCGGCTATATCTTTTAACTGCCATGACTTAGAACTCTGATTTTTTCACGACAACAAGGGACTGCAGACCTGAGTATTTGATATTAATTTCAACTTGATACCTCCACGCGTTCCTGAGAAAAATGGTATTGACAGACGGAGAGACAGACGGACAACCGAGTGATCCTATAGGGGTTCCTTTTTTCCTCTTTTGAGGTTCGGAACCCTAAAAACACTTTCTTAAAATTCTCAGCGCAAAACTTCAACAGCAGGATGCTGCCCATCACCTGAATTAAGCTATAAATCGCCTAAACTAAGCATCGACTAGTAAAATAGTTTCATTTTTGGGATTTATTGCAGTTTGTAAACATGACCTTATTCTCATATGGTTTTAATCTTTGATATCCATCTGTCTTGTAGATACTCGTATGTATCACTTACAAATCAAAATAACACTGATAACTTACTATCAAAATTTAATATTAATGTAGGTGACACAATTTTAAAATGTTTCTCTGACATACATAAATTACCACTTTATATAAAATCTGATGTTTACTGTTTTTCTCTTATCTCAAATTATTTAACCTTTTGGTCAGCATCTCGCTCTAGCTGATTGTGACGCACTTCTTATAAATTATCACTATTAATCTGCTAATTAAACTAATGCACGTTAATTACATACCTAGGTCCTAGCAAAGTATAAGATTGGCTAATGATATGATTTTTAAAGGTATAATGAAACAGTAATATAAACAGAAATGTTACAGCTTATAATATCTATTTTCTACTATTTGTATCCTCAACCTACAGGAAGAAATAAGATAAAGCAACAATTACAAGACTGCTTAGATTGTAAATGCAAAATTCCAAAATTGTAATTCTGTATTTTTTTTATACTAAAGATGTTCTGCAAGTTAGGATTTCTGATCATAACTGCAAGACATCTGTGATAAAAGGAGAAACGGTGAAAGAAGAGACGGTATGGTACAGTCGACCGCACGTCAGTGGAAACACTTTGACCTTGAGCTGGCCTTGCCTATTAGGGAGTTTCAATACTATGATAGACCAGTTTATACTGGGTTTGTTTCTATTTAAGTGCCGTCGTCCGTACAGTAGGCACACTCACCTATCACTGAGGACGTTCCTATCGTGCCCTGGCGGCGGCAAGCTGAGCTGGTAGGGCGTGTTGAAGTAGTGCTGCTGCTCGTGCGAGCGGTGCACGACGCGCCCGCCGCGCACCACCATGTACCCGCTGTCGCCGATATTCGCTGCGCGCATCACGCTCTCGTTCCTATCCAAGATCATCACGCATGCTGTGCTGCTACCTGTACATCATATACTATGCCTTAAATTACAGATTTTATTATATTGTACGCAGATTAAATAGGTCAATATTTAGTGCAAGAGCGTCGGTGGCGTGGTGGGGAAACGGCCTAACATCGAGAGGTCCGAGTTCGATCCCCAGGTTGGGCCATGTACCAATGGGTTTTATCTCAAAACTTATGTACATTTATCTGACTACTCTCTAAACGGTGAAGGAAATCATTGTGAGGAAACCCGCATACAAAAACGAACGACAGAACACACATGCACCACGAACGGCAAAACTGTGATTCCGTGCTGAGCTGACAGATGTGGTCCAACCCTTAAGGCTTGAGGTTTATTTATAGAGAGCTATCACTAGATAAAAGTATCATATAATATGATAATGACACAAATAACATTCTGCATTGTGTTCAAATAAAGCAAAAGTGAAACATTTTTGAGATAAAAAACTATATGTGTGTTGTCATTTCATACATCTGCAACTGTATGTTGTACTGTAATTTAAGTTCAATTTTATGAACCAAGGATTAACAGGCTATATTTTACCATAACAAAATAAAAGTTTCAGCAGTAAACATCAATACTATGCATTGTGCTACAGGCAAACAACCTACCTAGTTCATTTCATCTTAATAAATATGTTAACATATTTTTACAAAGACATAATAACCATTATTCAAGTAGTATAATAAATATCAATGGCAATAAAAAAAATCTTTGGACACATTTTATCATGATTGATAATGATATTTTTGTGAACTTTGTACAAGAGTCTTACCTAGTATAGGTTTCTTGTGCTCCAGTAGCTCATAGTAAGACTTAGCCAGCAGGTCCCCTGGTTCAGACAGCTTGAAATGTCCCATCTGGACCAGTCGCTCGCATGTCTTCATGAGATACGAGGAGAATTCGCCCGGATCAATGCCGTATGCACGCCAACCTCCCACTCCGTCTGCGACCCCTGTGCAAATACAAATGCACATTAATAAAGCTACTATTGTTGATGGGATATGGAATGGGTCATCTTCACAAAACAGGAAACAGCAACAAAAATACACATGTTAAAAGGAAGTAAATTTGAGCTAGCTACTATTAATAGCTTGCTTTTGTCCACTATTGGACACCAGCCTCTCCATGCTGGCTCCACATCATCCAGTACCTTGCCAACCTCACAGAAGATAGTTCATGTATATTGAGATATCAAGGACCACTAGACCACTAGTCCACAATCAGATCTCTGTGTAGGACTTCTGGTAACCAAAAGGGGCTTCTTTAAAATGAGAAGTCTCAAAATAAATAACAGACAGCCACTGTCACCTATATAACAATGCAGCTGGGCACAAATTCATTGTTGAGGACTGCCTGTAACTGGCTCTCCTAACCTTTATACACAAATATGTAATAGCACTAAAACTAGGGAATATTTGTGTGGCATATTATCATGGAAATACAGTTTTTGTATTTAGGTTTTTGGTGACCCGCAACAATTTAGACTAGACTATTGAAATCTTGAATTGAGTCCTCAATCAATAATAATGACAATTGATAAATATGCCCAAATGAAAATCAGACTGGGACTGCCCATTCCACATGATGTTTTCATTCAAGGAACACAATTAATACTTTGCCACTCACCAATAACATCCGCATTGTTGAAATTAGCGGAGAACCATGCGTCGTCCCCGAATTGTCCTTTACGCGTTCTACCATTTGCAATGTCTTTGGGAAAACCACATACAACTGAAACTAAGTATGGATGTTTCTTGTTTGAAATGCCTAATTCAGCAGCACTAGAGAAGTTTTGAAGTCCATTTCTTATAGCACGTGATAGCAATCTGCCTGTCCAGAATATAGACTGCATCATTCATTAGTTGTATTGTACTTTGACACCAGCCATTCACAATCGAACAACTGTTAATAATGACACCATGGTGGTTATGAAAATATCACACAGCAATCACACATGGCAGAATGAAATTAATTTTCAATTACAAATAAAATAATCTTGTGACTACACAACCATAACCAAACCAAACCATCCAACCAAAAATGACAGTGAGAAAACACTGCACAGTACAACTAACTGTCTCCTTGGCTGTGTGTTGCGCATTGCGCAAAAAATACAAGTGACGTGCAAGTGACAATTGACTTGACAAGCAAATGATCACGAGTAAAATCAAAGTGTGTCAATAGTAGCCGTAATGAATAGGCAAGAAAGTACATTTTTGTTTAACAAGGTGACAATTGAATCACTACTTCCCTCCCTTCTCTTCAATCAATTCAATCGTTCATTTGGTTCCCTAGTGTCCTCCGAAAGAAACCGGAACAAATTTCCGATTTTACGATTTATTAGGGGCGACTCTATTGTCAAATATATATGGCAACATTTAATTTTCACTGTCAAAATCCACTCGTCTGATTGGTGGTTTTAGAAGTTTTGTTTGTAATTGGTTGAATCATGGTTGAATATTACTGAGTTGCTAGTAATAAAAAGTAATGAGAAATACATTTTAATTTATCTCTAAAGGTTATTTTAATCAAAAATACCCTACATGTTTTATATATCTTCCAAACCTTTACCGAACGAAATAGAGATATTTTATACAGAAAAACATCAAGGATTGAAAATAAACCAACCATGAAAAAGATTCAATTTTATTGATCCATAAACAATGAGTTCAATAGTCTGACGTTTCATCAAATCCAAGCAAAATTTATGGACAGGGAAGGCGTTGTAGAAGAAAGCTCATCTTCCAATACAGTTTGATGACGGACGATAATTGATTTACTATAATTCGGAGCCGATTTACAAGCTTCGCGTCGACTAGCGTAGTTCTGCTGAAGTGGAAGTTTTTGTGCGAAAGTGTAAAGTAAAGGCATAAAACTGGTGTTCGATAAGTCACTTGGCAATATGCCTGCCGTCAGGGGAGATGGAATGCGAGGTCTCGCAGTCTTCATATCAGACATAAGAAACTGTAAAAGTAAAGAAGCTGAAATAAAACGAATCAATAAAGAGTTGGCTAACATACGAAGTAAGTTCAAAGGTGACAAAACGCTCGATGGCTATCAGAAGAAAAAGTATGTATGCAAACTGCTGTTTATCTTCCTGCTGGGTCATGACATCGACTTTGGGCATATGGAGGCGGTTAACCTGCTCTCATCCAACAAGTACTCTGAGAAACAGATAGGATACCTCTTTATTTCTGTGCTGGTGAACACCAACAGTGACCTGATCAAGCTCATCATTCAGAGCATTAAGAATGACCTGCAGTCGCGCAACCCTATTCACGTCAACCTCGCCCTGCAGTGCATTGCCAATATTGGCAGTAAAGATATGGCTGAAGCCTTTGGCACAGAAATACCTAAACTTCTGGTATCTGGGGACACTATGGATGTGGTCAAGCAATCTGCTGCACTCTGCCTCCTTAGGCTCTTTCGCAAGTCACCAGAAATCATCCCTGGAGGTGAGTGGACTTCCAGAATAATTCATTTGTTGAATGACCCACACATGGGTGTGGTGACTGCTGCTACATCATTAATAGATGCTTTGGTCAAGAAAAACCCTGAAGAGTACAAAGGATGTGTCACTCTAGCTGTTGCCCGGCTGAGCAGAATTGTCACAGCAAGCTACACCGACCTACAGGACTACACATACTACTTTGTGCCAGCTCCATGGCTATCGGTGAAGCTATTACGCTTACTGCAGAACTACACTCCACCATCAGAGGAGCCTGGTGTAAGGGGCCGTCTGTCTGAATGTTTAGAAACTATTTTCAACAAAGCCCAAGAGCCTCCCAAGTCAAAGAAAGTCCAACATTCAAATGCCAAAAATGCTGTGCTCTTTGAAGCAATAAGTCTCATCATACATAATGACAGTGAACCAAATCTGCTAGTGCGTGCTTGTAACCAGCTGGGCCAATTTCTCAGTAACCGGGAGACCAACCTGCGGTATTTAGCCCTTGAATCAATGTGTCACCTTGCTACTTCAGAATTTTCACATGAAGCTGTGAAAAAGCACCAAGAAGTTGTGATTCTCTCTATGAAAATGGAGAAAGATGTATCAGTCCGACAGCAGGCGGTGGACCTCCTCTACGCCATGTGTGATAAAACCAATTCTGAAGAAATAGTCCAGGAGATGTTGGCTTATCTGGAAACTGCAGATTATTCTATCAGGGAGGAAATGGTCTTAAAAGTTGCCATACTAGCAGAAAAATATGCCACTGACTTCACATGGTATGTTGATGTGATACTCAATCTCATTAGAATTGCAGGAGACTATGTGTCTGAGGAGGTATGGTACAGAGTCATACAAATTGTAATCAATAGGGAAGAGGTTCAAGGATATGCTGCTAAAACTGTATTTGAGGCCTTGCAGGCACCTACATGCCATGAAAACATGGTAAAGGTGGGAGGATACATACTTGGTGAATTTGGTAATCTCATTGCTGGAGATACTCGATCTTCCCCACAAGTCCAATTTGAGCTACTTCATTCCAAATACCATTTGTGCTCTGCAGCAACTAGAGCTCTCTTATTGTCAACTTACATTAAACTTGTAAATCTCTTCCCAGAGATAAAGAATCGCGTTCAAGAAGTTTTTCGTGCAGACTCTAACTTGCGATCAGCTGATGTTGAATTACAACAAAGGGCGTCAGAATATTTGCAGCTAAGTATCGTAGCGAGTTCCGATGTTTTAGCGACAGTGTTGGAAGAAATGCCTGCTTTCCCAGAAAGAGAATCATCTATCCTTGCTGTTTTGAAAAAGAAGAAACCTGGACGTATACCTGATGAAGTAAGGGATTCTAAGAGTCCACAGCCCACTGTAGCAGCTGTTGTTGTAAACTCTACAAATAATACTAACAGTTCGAGTGCAGATTTACTTGGATTGTCCACACCACCTGGTACAACTGCCCCTCCCACTGGCAATGGGTTGTTTGATGTCCTTGGAGATCTGTACACAGCCCCTAAAATAAGTCCAAGCTCAGTACAACAGAATAATATCAAAAAGTTTTTGTTTAAAAATAATGGAGTACTGTTCGAGAATGATTTGATTCAGATAGGGGTGAAAAGCGAATTTAGACAGAACCTGGGGAGAATTGGATTATTTTACGGCAATAAGACGCAGTTTCCAATTCAAAACGTGCGACCTGAATTGCACTGGAATGATCTGCACAAACTGAATGTTCAGATGAAGCCAATGGAACCAGTGCTGGAAGCAGGTGCCCAAATTCAACAAATGCTCACTGCTGAGTGCATTGAAGATTTTATGGATGTCCCAAGCATGTCAGTCTCTTTTGTCTATAATAATGTGCCCCAGAAAATCACCATGAAGCTCCCACTTACCTTGAATAAATTTTTTGAGCCCACAGAAATGAATGGAGAATCATTCTTTGCAAGATGGAAAAATTTAGGTGGAGAGCAACAGAGAGCACAAAAAATATTTAAAGCTCAGGGTGCAATTGATTTGACAGGGACACGTACCAAGCTTGCTGGTTTCGGCATGCAGCTGTTAGATGGCATTGATCCCAATCCTGATAATTTTGTATGTGCTGGTATTGTTCATACCAGAGTGCAACAAGTGGGATGTCTCATGAGGCTGGAACCAAACAAACAAGCTCAAATGTATAGACTTACAGTGAGATCCAGTAAGGAAACTGTCTCACAAGAAGTTTGTGATCTGTTGGCTGATCAGTTTTAAAGATGTTACATGACCACAAAAATATAATCATGTTGTAAGATAAGGCAGTTGAATGTACTAGTTGATGTAGAAGTTCACAGTCACTGTTTTGCTATAATGCAGCCCATTAGTAAATAATAATGCAAATAATACACTTGTGAACTTTGCACGGATCCAACTTAGTGTATGAAATCTCCCTGTGTACAATTTTGAATTTATTTTATTGTTAATTTTAAAGTTAGATGTTTGTAAACAGATATTTTTTAGTTCAAATGTAATTTGTTTCAGCCATATGCTTGTTATTTTCTTAGTTTTCATTTTATTGATTTTGTAAAAAATGTAATCAAATCTTTCATCAAAATTTAAATAAATATCACTTCCATTGAAAGACATAAACCTAACTATAATATTGATTTGTATAGTCTTTATGTATATGAAATATGGCGTTGAAGGCTTGATATATCAGTTTCAGTTTATAGTAACTATAATTTAGTATATATTTTTTTCATGTTTAAGGATGTATATTTAAAATGTGGTATAATGTACCAAAAATATTGCTTTATTTGTATATAGGTTTCGGATATAGATATGACCCGATTTTGGCAACATGTTTAATCTTCGTTTGGTAAATTAATTGCTTCTATTTCATAGAAATCTGGAAGCTGTTTGATGTATTTCTAAATAATAAAATGTAGAAAATATGATTGTACCAAAGTAAAATAATTTGGCTGTTATATTCACCCATCATCAAAACTTATAATCTCTGAAATGGTATAAAAACTCTCCAAATGGCGCGAAATACGATTTTTAGATTTATTTTTAAACTTTTTATATATTCTAAGCATAGAGCTAATTTTTTTTTTCCTTCATGATTCTAAGATTGCAATAAAGTCATTTAAGGTAACTTTGTATGCCACTGGGCGTAATCATTCAAGGAAGTGCAGAGTGTTATCTATTTGCGAGTTAACAGAATGTTATGTATGAACAAACCATGAGACAATTATCAGTTTTTACAATCCCGCCTTTTTTATGGAATGGGACTGCGGGCATAATCATATTAGGTATTGGCAATTGTTATCATAATATACTATTAAGTTTCCTGTAATGTTCCTGATAATGGATAATTTATATTATTTCAAGAGATTAAAATTGGAAACACATATTATCTAATTATCTTGTTATAGAAAAATAATCTAATATATTAATAATTACTAGGTACTTTATTATAATATTAACTTAATCTATAAATTCACAGACATTCCTATGCTGGCTTGTGAATTCGTCTCAAATGATTTGTTGGATAATTAATATCCTTCACTGTTAGTGATGTGATTATTCGTACCTTTATAATTAGAAAAAGTCGGCCAATTGGGAAAGTTGGCACATGGGTCATAACTTGGCAAAAATCCCGTTAAATAATATTCTTAATTTACATGCTGAATGTACTCATGTATGTTAGAGATTAATTGAAACAATAACATTTTGATGTGTGCTTGTCTTGAGTTTAATTATTAGGAATCTCACACATTCGAGGATTTATTTTCATATTTAACTATGAAATTATTTAGAATGTAGACTTAGAAAAGTTAGTATTATGGTACGGACATAAAATGTTGTTATAAATCTTATCAGTAGCATGCTAAAGCTTTTGTTGCATGGTAGGTTGGTTAAGAAAACAAATAAAACTAATATATCACATCGATTGTTTCTACTACATTATTATACATATATTTCATCTTGTTGAAATGTATGTGGTTTATTATAATTTATAATATAATGTATATTATGAAGGTAAACTGAAGCAAAGTATAAAAGCTTATTGTGTATTGTGCGACTATTATCAATTGTACAATATTATAATATTGCATGAGTGTGTTGCAGTAATAGAGATAGATGTTTGTTCTTGGCTTCAAAAACATATGTAACTGTCTAAAATAAATATTTATCCAATACGTATTTAAGATTGGCTTTTCATTTTATCATTGATGGACGAAGGTTTCGGTTCTCCAGCTGTCTCATCACCCGCTTCCCAGCCGCCAAGGAATCTGTGACCCCTTGCGTCTGCCGGTACTGATCTCCACTCCAGAACTAGTCTCAATTTCAGTTGCCGGAAATAGGAAGTATAAAAACAAGGACTTTACTTAGAAAATTGTATATTACATAAAGAGGCACCACACGTACTAAACAATGTACTTAATTGTACTATTATTATTCTGTGGCGCTCTAGTCAAACCATTCTTCCACGTTTGGTGAATTTTCCAATACATCGTTTGATTCACTGTAACAAAATGAAAATAACTTATAAATACCTACTATAAAGGAAGCTGTTATTGGTAGTTTTAATAGTAGCTCGACTAAGATGGCGCCACTAGTAAATACAGTGAAGAGGTAGAAGATTTTTCTAAGGGTAGAACTGAAAGATAAACTATAACGGCGAAATCAAACTACATATTTTTAACTTTTTTGAATTTGCGTGCCCCCGTCGCGTCGCCCCAATTAAAATGTGAAAATCCAAAAACCGTCATTATTGATATATGATGAGTAGATACAATTCAATTTTCAAGTTCCTGCCTTTAAAAGAAACTGATATTGCCATACGAACTTTCATCTTATATCGATGAATTTCTTACAAAGTTACCGTTTTCTGACTTTTTCTCGGCTCCTTAGTTCCAGAGTTAGCGCATTTATATAAACCTTTCAGCTTTATTATATTAGTAAGTATAGATTAGCTTTAAGAGGTAGCGAGAAAAAAACAATTTTAGATTTGTTTACTTTACACAAACGTTATACGCTAGTGGCGCCGCGTAGGAGTAGCAGTTTTACCTTCCATTGAGGCATCAATAGCGATCATGAAGTCTATCAACATTGGATGGATGTCAAACATGCTGATAATACGGTCATCATCATGATGAGATCATTCTATTACAAAATAACAAACCTGTCAAGTGACGGATCATTGCTGAACATCTCTGTGGGGACAGTTGGCGGCGCGCGCTCTGGCAGCAGCTCGAGGTAGGACTGCCGCGACTGCAGGTGGCGCTCCACTTCCTCGGGCGTCATGTGCCCGTCGCTGGCTGACAGCCCGAACCCCAACGCTGGCGAAGCCTTCGCCATCAGCGCCGCATTACCTTGGTGCTGGAATTATTGTAGCCATCAATAGTGTAATCAATATCACAACAATAAACAAATTGTACTAAAATGGCGTGACGCTGCGATAAGTGTGAGTTGACCCTAGCGCCCTAGCGCCATACCTGCAGTACTTAGCGCACCACAGATAGCAGCGGCGGTGCGATAGCGTTGCGGTAATTTTTTGTAATGTTCGAAATAGTATGAAGCCCTTCACATCAAAGCGGCACGGCAAACGCGCGCGGCGGCGGCGGTACGAAGGCGAAAGCGACAAAGCCGCGCGCACAGATTGGTGAGCCCCGCGCGGCGCAGGGGCGGTGCGGCGCGGCGGCAGCGCGTTGTATTCCTTTGTCATATATGAAAACCGCCACACAGAGCGGCAGCGGTGCAGCATTCTTCATACACACCGCCGCCGCGCCGCGTCCGCAAGCGGTATACCTGTCTAAAGGGCTCCGCTTTATATTCGCTTCCCGCAGATTTGCCGCCGTAACGCTTTCGCACCGCCGACGCTCTGTCTGTGTTGCGCTTAACGCGACCAAAGTTCGGTGGCGTAATTTACGCTCTGGAATTCTGGATCCTCTGGCGTATTATTCGTTTGCAACGCATAATAAAAGCCGAAAATACTAAAGGATCATTGGCGTAAAGTTGTTTTAGCAGAATAAAATTACTTGTTCAAGCAGTTTACCACAAGGCCCTTATAATGAGGTCCTCCCATCTTTAGACACAAGAGAAAAGGCGTATGTTGAGCCAAGGTAAGGCCTGAGACTAGAGGCCAACATAAGGAGCTTAGTATTTTATTTATTTTTATTTATTTTATTTTATTTTTATTTTATTTATTATCACAAAATCCACAGCACTTAGAAAATAATAGTTATTAAAGGTTACATTGCTCATACTGCCAATAATAAGGATTTACAATATGCTAATTTTACTCTCAATATACATATTATCATAGACAGTCTGTACGTTTATGAGTGTGTGTGCGTGTGTGTGTGTGCATGTATATGTGTGAGTCTTTGTGGTGATGTTATACGTATGTTATTTAAGATTATAATATATTAGTCCAAATGTTTATTCCAAATGTTAGTTGTTGAAAATAGCAAGTTTATGCAGAGTGCTAATATCACTATATTAATGTATAGTCCTCGCGGAGTATAAGGCGGCTGTGTGAAGTTGGCTGATTTCTGCGCAATGACTAAACATAGGTGTCAAAGGGGAGCTATGCGGGTGGGTGTTCACTAGACACGCTCATTCAATTTCAAGAAATGGTTCCTGGGTTCGATCAACCGAATCAAACTTTCAAGTTTTTGGACATCTCTATGTAGCACACTATCTCCCTTACGAACACATACACTTTAAATACTGTCAGTGATGTGCAAACAATTTGTGACTATATTCATTCAGCCGTCAAGAAATTCCGTGGGGACTATATAACTATATTAAAATATAACTTACAGGGTGGCCAGCTTCTGGTGGTTTTTTAGGAACAGCTGTCTTCCTTCTTTTGACGGCATTGGGACCTTTGTTAAGTGAAGGTGCTGATACATTCTGATGGGCAGCACTGGCTTCTATTTTCTTTCTAGAAATTATAAAAAAAAAACAAAGATAAAAATTTACAAACACTTCAAACGGGAGTTTTTGTTTATCCTGAACAGTTTTGCAAATTAAAAGGTAGTTGTCCAGGATAGTCCGATGGAATGGAAAGGCATCCTCAATGCTCTATGCCCCTATGAAGAGCAATTAGAAAAGTACTTTACAAGTACTTGAAGAATATAGGAGGGACAAAATACAAGCAACATCAATAGTAATACAAGACAACAAAACAGAAATGACATTGTCCGCAATTTACTGTCCCCCAAGACACACCATAAAGTCTGACGAATTCGAGGAATACTTCAATACCCTGGGTCCCAGATTTATCAGCGGTGGAGACTGGAATTCAAAGCATGTCTACTGGGGGTCAAGACTAACTCGGCCTCGAGGCCGACAATTATACCTAACGGTTAAAAGGCTCAAACTCGAATGTATATCACATGGTAAACCCACAAACTGGCCATCTGACCGAAAGAAAGTACCAGACCTACTGGATTTCTTTATAGTCAAGAACATTCCATTGGATCAAATGATCGTAGAGAATTGTACTGACCTGTCATCAGACCATACGCCAGTTATACTTAACACCAACTCCAGAGTCCCTCTCATGGAACTTCCCCCTAGACTACACAATCGATCAACCGACTGGAAGTGTTTTGAGAACTATATATCTACAGAAATGACCTTAAAAGTCCCCTTAAAGACACCCGAGGAAATAGAAACTGCCGTAGAAACATTTAATAAAAAGGTTCATATAGCAGCCAGCCAATCAACACTAAAAAGTCCAGCCAGGATAGATAAACAGCACATTTATCCAAAACACATCAAAGAAAAAGTAGCCGAACGGCGTCAACTCCGTAAGATCTGGCATAACACTAGATATCCACCAGATAAAACTGCATTTAACAAAGCATCAAAGGAACTAAAGCTATTAACAAGAAACATGAATAATGACATACTTCAGTCCTACCTAGCCAAATTAACCCCTACCAGAGCCACAGACTACTCTCTCTGGAAGGCCACAAAAAAATTCAATCGCCCTAAAAAACATATTCCACCAATCAAAACACAGACTGGTACTTGGGCTAGATCAGACCTAGATAAAGCAAACACATATGCTCAACACCTTGAGAAAGTATTCCAACCTTTTCCAAGCTCCAACTCTGAGCACGATAAAAAAGTCTCCTCTTATCTCAAGTCTGCCACACAAATGAGTCTTCCATTAAATCACGTCAGCCCAAAAGAAGTAATAAAAATCATAAATGACTTAAAAGAAGGTAAAGCACCAGGATATGATGTTATTGATTCAACTCTCTTAAAAAAACTTCCTAGAAAAGGAATTATGATGCTGGTTGCCATTTTCAACGCCTGCCTAAGAATAGCACACTTTCCAGCTCAATGGAAAGTAGCCCAAGTGGTGATGGTACCTAAACCTGGCAAACCACCCCAAGAGGTTACATCATATAGACCAATCAGCCTACTATCGATCACTGGAAAAGTCCTCGAAAAGATAATTCTGAATAGAATGAACACACACCTGCAGGACGTTATTCCTGTGCATCAATTCGGCTTCCGTGAAAAACATGGAACGATTGAACAAATCCATCGCCTCGCGGACATTATCGGTCGAAGCTTCGAGAACAAAAGCTACTGCTCTGCGGTCTTTCTTGACATTGGCCAGGCATTCGATAAGGTTTGGCACACAGGGCTGCTGTATAAGCTTAAGAAGCTGCTTCCCCACTCCTTTTTCAATATAATAGAGTCTTATCTCAGTAATAGATGCTACGAAGTCAAGTACAATACAGAAACATCACCTCTGTACGAAATCAAGTCTGGAGTCCCACAGGGCAGTATCCTGGGACCGGTTCTCTACCTCATATTTACCGCCGATCTACCAACTAGCACAAAAACCACCACTGCGACATACGCAGATGACACAGCAATTCTGTCAGTCCATAACAACCCGGACACTGCCTCACAAAACTTACAAACCCACCTGACCGAAATAGAAAAGTGGGCCAAAATCTGGAGAATCAGAATCAACCAAAGCAAGTCGACGCATGTAACATTCACTCTTCGACAACAAACGTGCCCTCCAGTCCGTCTCTATGATGAAGACATACCACAAGCAGATAATGCGAAATACCTAGGTATGCACCTGGATAGACGCCTTACCTGGCAGAAGCACATATGGACCAAACGCAAACAACTAGATACCAGACTGAGAAGTATGTACTGGCTGGTTGGAGGAAAATCACAAATGACAGATACAAGTAAAATGGCAATATACAAAACCATCCTAAAACCAATCTGGACATACGGTATCCAGCTATGGGGTACAGCCAGCCACAGTAACATTGAGATACTTGAAAGATTCCAAAATAAGACCATGAGACAATTGTTTAACATCCCATACTATATCAGTAACAAACTAATACAGAAAGACCTAAAAATTGCAACTGTAAAACAGGAAATCAGTTCTTATAGCAAGAAATATCAAACGCGACTGTCAAGGCATGTTAACGAACTTGCGGCTCAACTGAAGGGAACGGGAAGCGTACAATTCGCCAGAATTAAAAAAAACAGTGTGGGATCGCTGGCTGAACGATTTCAACTCCAATGACGAGGATAGCAGGCATCATAGGATGCCTCTCCTCTAAAGAACTGACCCCAATCAGATTTTAAATCAGACACAAGCATAGCTTATTGTTAAATAACGACAGATTGCTGTGATGAATGATACAGAAGAGAAAAAAAAAAAAAAAAAAAAAACAAGTACATACATTTTTATTTCGTACATTTTGGCACTTAGGCCATTCACCCCTATATACATTTTGACATATGGGCCACTGAGTCCCATAATCAGTAGAACTATAACCCAAATCTTTATTCTAATAGGAAAACCTTTATACATTGTTGTCTTACATAAGTATCATTGCAAGAACCAAATGATATCAGAATTGGAATTTTACAATCCCTGGATTCTGATGATTGTGACCAGAAAATGTTGACATTTCCCTCTTTAAAATCTTCCCTCACCGTTTCAAGGCATCCACACGATGATATTCCGTATCATCCGACGATTCTGTGTCATCACTTTCAGAGGTTGTGCTCTCCTGCTTTTCATACTGCAGCAATCTGTCTAGAAGAAAGCTGCGGTCACGGGACACTTTCAGAAGACGTTTTTGGCTGCACCTGAGTGCATCTTGGAAGCATTCATTTTCCTGTAAAGCAAATATAGCACATATGAGAAATGAGGACATATGTTAAAACTCGAGAGGGCGCAAACCTGCGTGTATGTTTCGCAAAAATGTATGAGCAGCACTAAATGAAGTGGACCGCTCACACATTTAAGTGAAACATACACGTAGGCGTTCGCCCGCCCGGATTTTATCTTACGGGCTTACCGAAGATTAAAAATAATAAAAAATCGCATAGGTACAGGGTAATTGGATTGGTACAGTCGCGTGCATAGAAAACGCACCACGTATGGCAGTAAACTCAGTACAGTAAGTGGTCGGTTTCTCTGGAGGCGACCGTACTAGCAGTATTTACCATAACAGTAAAATAAGGTAGTTATAGTTATTTTCAAGTAATAAATAGATTTACATTTACACAACGTAAGTTGATATTTACATCATGTACAACTCACATATATCAGGTACTTGAGTTTTTTCTTCAGAGTGATGTACTGGGCTCTGTAGTTAGGCTCTGGTTCTGGGTCGCTGCTGCTGTCACTTGAATATTCTTTCCTAGTCTCTCGCGCCCTCGCCGGCTCTGCAGGGGCGGTGGAGTTAACGTTGGCGGCCTCGCTCGCTTGCATATTTGCTATAGAGCGACAGTACCACCCATCTAACATCTTCTGCAATTATAAATTTTTCTATGTTACGATTCTGTTTTTATTTTAGCCTACAGCAGGAACTTTTATTTTCCCGCGGTAAAAGTAGTCAAGCCACCGTTTAATACTAAATTTTTTAAAGCTTCAGAGGCGACTTTAGAGGAAAAAACACTAAACATTTAAAACCGAGTTGAGGATACCTTTGGATAGTTTTCGGACGCCACTATGATTGTTGTAGTGCAACTAACTTGTTTTATACAGAATTAGTAAGTTAAGACTTGGCCCTAATAGAATTGAATTTAATTCTTGGTTTTTATTAATTAATTACCGTCAATCAACAAATTCAACAATATTTTGGAATTTTGGAACGAATGAATGAATAAATCTGACTGACATTTATGACAAATCAATCCCGAGTCAATCAAATATCGACAATAGGGGTTAATCGTAACGAACCGAGAAAACAAATTATGGCTATTGTCTATGGTTAGTTTTACGATTGACTGCAAACCTTCTGCAAACGAACATCTCTAATCTAGAACGTCATTGATTTAAATATTTTTGCTACCTACCGCCAGATGTCGCCTAAAACAAAATAAACGATAAAATAAAAATGACATATATTGCTAATACATTGAACATTTGGTATAAGTCACATTATTATGTGACTGTAGAAACATGGCAGTGGATTGTAATTGAGGCGAAACTGTAATAGATATCGCAGAACTAAATTGAATATAGTACCACAATGTTAGCCCATGGTAATAGGTTGGTATTCGTCTCGCAGTATATTATACTACTAGCACGGCTATACTATTTAGTCGGATTAAAAGAGGACTTCGAACTCTGTCAGTCGAAATTGAACCCTATTTGTACCGCATGTGCTGTTTCAGCTGAGTGTGGAACCGTGCTCGTCGCGGTCTCCGGATTGATTCCTCGTGTTGTGATGGCTCTCGGTAGTGAAGTGAATGAAAACTCCTCGAAAAATACAGCCCAGAAAGTTAAAAAATGTCCCGCAAGCAACAACGTGAACATCAGCAGTGGTAGCGAAAATGTTAACAAGGGTAAGTTTTTAATAAGAATGGGTATGCCCTCAGTTATGTAACGTTAGGAATGATTTTTTATTATTAAATTATTTTTCAGCTTAATAAGTCCCTGCACCAAGTGCATTCGGGTCATGTGACCATTGGTAGCATAAAATCATGTGATCAGGTCACCATTCTTATTTTCACCATGTGCACTCAATTTTTCCATATCAGATTGGAATAAGAATATTTTCAATAAGAATAGTCCTATAAAACCATATAGATATGTACCTATTTAAAATCTTCACTGTATCGTGACCTTGTGTATAGCCAACATAAGCTGTGTAAAATTATTACACAATATCTCTTATGTATTACATAGTTGGTAGTTTAAGTACCTCAGTATTAAAATATTCAAGGTGCATTGTCACTATGTATAGATACCTACTTCTATAATTTACCTATTAGGTATATTGGCACTACGCTACCTATTTATTAAGTATAGTACCTACCTCTGATGCAGATAGGTACCTACCTGATTTTAGATGTTATGTATCCTATAGATAAGATAGTGTAATGCCAGTCTGGTATCAAACACAACATCTAGATTGGTGAACCTTTGATCAATTTCCTGGTTCTAAATTTTGTATATGGATTAATATATTTGAGGAGCAGAATGTAAAGTTCATGGTACTTACCTAACTACTGTTGAAATTAATTTACCATAAAATTAAAATAATGCACATCAGAAGTCTTATTATCATATTGCTAATTAAAACAATTTAAGTGTTATAAAAATAATTTCTAATAAATAATTTGGAAAAGATCTATATCCAGCAGTGGACATTGAATGGCTGAAATGATAAATGAATAAATTACTAGATGTTTTATAATGTTCTTGGTAATAAATTATTACAAGCGATTAGTAACAATTCTGTCAACCTCAGTGAAAATGATTATAAAACTATTTGATTTTTTATTTTTCTCTAACTATTTACCAACCATATTTTTTACTAATTCATATTTTTTATATTTCTAAAGTTTTATATATATATTTATAGCGTATCTATAAAATGTTATCTGTTTAATAACAAAACTAGTCATTTATTTTAACTTACTGTTCAACACAACATGTTCACTAATAACTAGATAAATTACATTAAATAGTCCATCTGACTGACCTTGTTGTGTTCTTTGAAGAGACTGGGTTATCACTTGGTTGGCTATTATTTAGAGCAGTCAATAGTCTTATTTTACTCTTTAGTATATTTTTTATTTAAAAAATTACAAAGTTTTGCTAAGATTGTTATCTCTTTTGTTTTGATAAGTTGTATATAAATTAAATTCAAAGGATTTTTTGTATAAATACAAAGTGGTAATTAGAAAATATGTATATTATATATGTTTTTTGTCAAAAGATAATGAGAAATTAACAGATAATAAAGATGAAAGGATTGACTACCT
Organism: Metalampra italica; assembly: GCA_949699065.1. Lineage (NCBI taxonomy): Eukaryota > Metazoa > Arthropoda > Insecta > Lepidoptera > Oecophoridae > Metalampra > Metalampra italica. The sequence goes on from OX452983.1 coordinate 6,235,146, forward strand.
TACCCTTACCTACTACTATTTTCCATAAAATCTTCAAATGAACTTCAAAGGAACTTATTCCATTAATTATTTTGATAATGTAGGTAAGGAAGATAATGTATTGTTGTATGTTATATCACACAATACATGTTATCTCAAGTATAATCTTAATAATGTGAGTGATGAACTTTTTCCTCAAATTATCAAGACCAGAATTTTTTTAAAGAATTTTTTTTATAATTTAGTTTACATGGTATACTACATACCATAGATATACCTATAAATTCCAAACTAAAATTCCAGATGTTAATTCACTAAAAGTTTAAGATTAAATTTTAAAATCTGGAATTTTAATAAACTTAATGGAATTTTATTTTACCACTGACTAATATTAATGCTTTTTGGACCTATCTTAGACGTTTAATACGTGTCTCAAATTGTTTTAAATAATAAGAATAGGTAGGTAACTTTATAACTGCCAGCAGCAGTTCATTATGCTAGCAATGGACTTGAGATAAAAAATATTATAAAAAAACTACTGAATCATTATTAGTTTATAGCGTCAAAGGAGTTTTAATATAAAAAGAGCTGAGTAATAATTAAGCCCCCACTCGAGCGTAACATTATAGTTTGTAGGTGTATAGTTCTTTTTATTATTTTACATTGGATAGCCACATGTATTGTATCATATGCACATCATATGCTGTTGAAACAAGTCGGATCCCTGTCAACTTACCAAGACAGGCATGAATTATTGATTAATTACTCATTCTGTGAGACAGTAGCATCTAACTAATAATATTAATTTAAAAAATATATAAATGCTACTGTGAGCGAGCGGTACACGTGTTGTTTGATACGTAATGGATGAATGGATTTTAATGAAACTTGGCACAGTGATAGTTTAGGTCCTGGATACAGAATGGCATACTTTTTGCAACAGAAATTGCAACGCGGGACGGATTGGTATGTTACATATTTAAGTAGTTATATCCATAAAGCTCTTCCTATAGCAAAAGTAGTGCCTTGTGCAATCTCCTTCCGAAATCGAGAAAGAATATCGATTACTGCTCTACCGTAAAATAGCCCCCGTTACGTACTCATTATTGGTTTCTCTTTCAGTCGTCGGAAATGAGTAGGTACCTAAAGGACTCGTGAAATGTAATAAACAGATCTACGCCCTAAAATAGCGGCTGTAGGTACCTACGTAGCTACGTACCTATAGTGTCCATATGCGCCATCTTATTATTAATGTTTGTAAAACATCAGAACCTGATTTTTATAAAAAAATTAGGGCCATCTCACATCGTTTTCCGGTGTTACCATTTGTTTTAGTTATTTTCTGGTTATGGCCAAAGTTACAGTTATTAATTGCCAAAAATGGAGGGTTTGACGGTACTTAAATAAAGTTTCATCACATAATAGATTGGTTTCATCAAAATCTGTCCGTAGTTTTTGCGTGAAAGAGTAACAAACAAACATCCAAACATCCTTACAAACTTTCGGGTTTATATTATTAGTAGGATGTAAGAATTACGACAGTTCAGTTCGCAGCACAAACAAATTAATTAACATTGTTGTATATGTAGAGACAGCGATGGAGCTATATTTGAGTGGGCTGCCCCTAATTTTAATCATTAGGAAATGTTAGGTACGAGTATGTCACGAAACTCACGAAACAATATAATAACTAGTCGACATGTCACCCCCGGTATCGTCATGATAATTTAAGTGAATGAAATAGAGTATTGTGATGGCGAAAACATCGTGATACGAATACTTCCAGATAGGTAGGCACATGACTGAAACAACACGCGTTATTGCAAGACCATTTTACGTACTCGTATGTCTTGATATCTTGATAAATGTGAGTGCTAACTGCACTTTGCAACCTAAGTCAAGATATAAATTTGACGCTCTGTGCTCGATACTGATACCTACTGACTAGCTAGCCTTATCCCTCGGATCCGCCTACGCAACCCAAGAAAATCTATACGTTCGTTTTGCTCCTATATACATGTTTCACATCATTTGTTACAGTTCACCTCCCTTGCAAGGCCGGAGCACACCGAATGCGTGCGCGTGGCAGCTCCTAGTAAATCTGCTGCCACGCGCACGCAACATAACCGGTGTGACATCTTCCATACAGTTTCATACATTATAACGGAGCTGCCACCCGCATGTGCTCCGGCCTTTATCTTAGTTCGACGGTTATACGCTCAAACCTTCGTGGAGAGATCCTCTAAGTATCTCCCTAATTATTCTTTAATTTGTACTATTATTTATTCTGTGCTGGTAGTAAGCGTATAAATCGCATCAAAACAAGTCTGTCGGTTCTAAAGCAAACATACATTGCATTTTATATGGTGATCGATTGACTCGTAGATTATTAATATCTTGGGGTAGGAATGGGGCTATGCAGGGGCATGACTATAGGTAGGTACCGTCGAATGGTTACATCGTTGTAACTATCAGATATTCATTCCTATTCCTGGGAAGGAGCTGACGACATCTAGTTAATTTGATTTTCCTCTTCAGTCCATCCTTTTATTTGAAACTAGCGGTCCTCAGCTTCGCACGAACAAATATACCTACTAGTTGTATTTTACCAAAACCTTGCTCCCGAAATGAGCAAACTAATGTGAAAGCGGATCGTTATCCCTACTGTAGGTAACTTTAGTTAGATATTAGATTATACCTTTACTATATAATAATGGTGTAAAATTACTGCATTAAATATTGGTACCTACCTACAGTTAGGCATAATGGAAGTAGGTGGTGTGATTTATTTGTCCGTTTAAAAAACTTGACCGTATTATCAATTTGTGTCGATATAAAGACGATTTCGTAGGTCAGGCAATAACTTCTATTATCAGCGTCACATGTATTGTAGTTCCTTCTTTAAATATATAATTATTTACGTTCTTTACTAAATCATGAGTTGTTCTGATAGGCAAATTTATACACAGAGTGTGGTTATAATGCAATTCGAAGAGTCAACCTTAGCGATATTTTCATTTTCTAGCCTACCTAGCTAGGTTAAGTATGTCAAAACTGATAGACTACTTTTGTGGCCGACTGAACCTGATATTAAAGGAGGCTGTGTAGATGAAGTTAAGAGATTTTTATTTATATTACCTACTCAGAAACCAAGTAGGTAGGTACAGTTGGCGGAACAAATAATGTCTACAATTGCAACTATTTGCAACTTTCAAGACACTTTAATTTTGTCGCAACTGCAAGTGTCAAATGAGACACAGACCGTCGTCGTAATATTTAGGTGAAAAAGATTGTTTTACAGACAATTTTCATAGATAGAAATGCTCGTAGAGATAAAATCATATCCATACTATAAATGGGAAAGTAACTATGTATGTCTATGTAAACCGTTGAACGGATTTTTATGAAATTTGGTGTGGAGATAGAGCTACACATTCATCGAACCCTAGGACAGGACATAGGTTACTATTTACCGCGATAAACTGTTCCCGCGGGCAACAGTGAGTGTTCTATATTAGACTCAGTATTCATAATTAGCTACTAGCTGTTTCCCGCGGGAACAGCACTTCCCGACCGAGGTATCTATAACCTATGCGTTATTATGATGTATAATCTATGTTAATGTAAAGTTTAATTAAAATCGGTTCCGTAGTTTTTGCGTGAAGGGTAACAAACATCCTTGCAAACTTTCGCGTTTATAGACATTACTTATTCTGCCCCAGTTTTTCGGAACAAAGTTCAAGTCAAAGCGTAAGTAATGTCATTTTGAGTAGAAATTAATTACGTCTGTCCTGCCCAACAGTGGTAGGTACTACGTATTGACTGTTGATTGGATTTGATTGAAGCTTTCAGTGGCACGACTTGATTGATCTACTTTCGATATCGTACCTCTGGCTACTTATCTAATTTACACAAGTCCGATAACGTTTCATGTGATTTAGAGCGATAATAAAAAAGGTGTGAGCCATATATCAATACTTAATACGTACCTACACCTACAAGTGCACGTGTGAACCCATCTTTCTTGCTATGGGTGGGAATCGATTGCCACGATGCTCGACTGGAATCACATGGCAACACTAGGCATGCAATGTATAAATAAATGCACATGGCAACTAAAACTTAAAAGAAATAAGCCTGTATTATAGGTGTACGTACTCCTTGTTGGTACGCTGTTATATATATGTATTCGTAACTAACTTTTCGCACGAGGCTTTAGTCAAGATTAACCTACTTTCCGGTGGCCATTCAGTAGTTATTTTCTCGAAGTAAAGCCTAGCCTAAGTCAGTCTGATTCCAACATGTAAAACATTCTCAACATTTATTTTGTTGTAGAATGATTTTAGCAAGTAATTCGCATTTTGGATTATTTGCTCTCATTTTAACTAATTTTCCATACTCGTCTTTATCTCCCTATGGTATAAAAGCTAACAGAAAACAATTTTTTTACAACAATGGGGATAAAAAATTGTCGTTTACGATTACTTCTCATAACTTTAATTTTACTATCAGCCAGCACATTTCACAAAAGCTGTAGGTAGGCGCGTCTGTGTCGTGAGTTAACAATTTGAGGTAGGGTGCTAGTAGAAACTTTAACCAAGGCGACACGAGTTTGTCTTAACAAAATAAACTTGCCTATGCTCTCGGAACTGCACCGGCGGCGTCTTAACCAAATCTGTGAACGGAATGTACCTAATTTTCATTTTTATATTTTAGATCTTTACTAGTTTCTAGTTCACAGACTGACCTCAAGACCGACAAGTAGGTACATAACAAAACCTAAACGTAAACCTATGTGATTTTAATGACACTCAAGAAGTGATACTTTGTATCCTTTTGACTTTGTAATTGTATTTTTGCAAAAAATAAAACCGACTATGTAAAAATGTACCTATGATTTTTGTACACCGATGGCTTATTAATCCCTAGTTTTTTATCCACCCTTAGAGCTGAAATTTTGTTTTCTAATTGAAATGGGACCACCCTCGAAATTTAATAAAAAAGAATCAATTAAATTGGTTAACATACAGTCGAATTGAGAATCTATTTCTTTTTAAGTGGGTTGAACATGAGGCCTTTGTTATGCTACTCCCCGGCTGATAAAAACTACATGCAAACAATATAACAAACATCCCTTGATATGACTTTTGGAAGCGTGGGAGAAACAAACAATCTTGCAAGCAAACACTTGACATTTTTATAGAGTGCAGAGTGAGAGAACCGAATATCGGGTCCAATCGAAAAGGCCTACATCCAGCAGTGGACTGCTATGAGCGGATGATGATGATAATTTCGATTAATTGAAATATGCAAACTTATAACAGCAGTTGTACAATCTAATATCTCTATTTTTTCTTTGCAGTACTCATTAGTACATATCTATATATTATGTAAACATAACGCCCAAAAGAGTTTCCAATAACTGTAGCTCGATCTCGATTTTAGCTTTTTTGCTCTCTATAGGTATCGTAGACTTTTGTCTTAACCTTCCTCCCTCACAACAGGGCAAGAAACGTACTTTTCCTAATAAATCTAGAAAGTATTTTTATGTCAACAGCTTTAAATAGAGTAGTAAAATTTTAGTGAATTGGCGTATAAAAATGTATGGGAAATAAAACAGTGCCGACTCTGCTGCCTGCATGGAGTGTACATACAGCTCAGTTTAGGGTTAACGAACTCCTCCCCTTATACGAGCCGCGTGGTTTATAGAAGGACCCTCAGTCCTTATTTACCTTGTGGATTGGCGATTTCTAGTTTAATCGTATGAATGGCCGGCTTGGCACGCACCCGCAATTTGCTCGCCCAATTTGCCACAGCTAACAGGTTGAGGCAGGTACATTATCAGGTCAATAACTAAGGCCAACGTTGCCGCTGTCAGAACATAATAGGCCGCTGCACACTTAATGCAACAAAACGAACGAACGTCCATCAAATTAGGAGCCTTTTATTAATTCTATTTGGTCATTTTAAGTATTTGTGAAAATGTTATCGGCATACAAGGTTCATAATGCCTTCAGAAATAGGATAGAAAACTATTTTTAATTTTATCCACTTTCTCTTTAGTCGCATTACAGTTGTCGATGGTTATTTTGAGACCTGGCAAAATTAATTCCACCATTGACCATGTTGGGCATTGCTTTTATTATTGAGGAGTGCCTATGTCGAGCAGTAGACGTTGACAGACTTATTTGATTGATTGAAAATTTATAATGATAATTCCGATTAACGTTTGGAATAGATGTGCTAAAATGCGTAGTTGCATATCAATTTATCACTGTTGTTTTGATTACGATATTGATCCGACACATTAGTAGATTACATAGTTAACCAATTCAAAATTATATATTAGTCCGGTCAACGACCAGTGTTGAAAAAAAACTACCGCTACCACAATTCATCTATTACCTTTCCTTTAAATTTTTTTATAGCTGATATTTTCTTAGAATTCTCATTTCAATGTATTATTATACTCTTTAATTTTTAACTCTCATATATTTTTATTGTTTGTTTGTTTATTTCTAAATGATCTAGACCCAAATACTGTAAAGTTAATTAACGTTTAATGTCATTTAAATCCCTTAGATTACGTTGGGATCTAAGATAATTAATGATAATTAGCACAACAAACTTATTTTTGTAAGACTGTCTTTGAATTATAATAATTAAATCTTTCAATCAAACGGTGAAGGAAAACATCGTGAGGAAACCTGCATACGCCGAAGAAGAAATTCTTAGGCGCATGTGAAGTCCACCAACCCGCACTGGGCCAGCGTGGTGGACTATAGCCCGCACGCCCTCGTTGAGAGGGTAGGCCTGAGCCCCAGCAGTGGGGAGATTAATAGGCTGTTGATGATGATGATGAATTAAATCTTCAAACAATAATGCACAAAATGTCATCTGTACTATAGATATACCTACATGTGACATTCTCCGTTCATATAGTAGTTTACGAGCTGATTTTATTTTAGCAGAGCCGGAAATACAGCGGGCTAGTGAAAATGGAACGTCGGACTCTATGAAGAGACTGACTGAATGATATTACACTGCGTTTTCAACGTGTTCAGCGTTTTGTAACCACATCTAATTAAATACTTAGCGAAATATGTTCCTTTGTGGTATGGAGCAATGAATATATAAACGGTGCTACTATCTATCTAATTTAGTAAATTCGTAGTAAGTACGATACTAAAACTAAAAATATACTCAACAAACAGTTTATAGTAATTCCACGGTATAAGCATTGATCAATCATTATAGTATTGTTTTTTTAAAGGGAGCTTTTTAGTGTGCGTGGTGTGTGTTGGAGTTGGAGCATATTATTATTTTAGCCAATACGGGCAGGTATAGTGTGGTGTCCCATTAATAATTCATGCCAGGGTTCTGCCGAGCATTGCGATGACTTAGGTCAGTACTTATTTTACATTCCTTGCTTTAGGAGTCCATTATTGCAGTCTGTTAAGTTGGCCCGATTCTGAGCCGTAAAATTTCAAGCACGTTATCAAACTCCGGTCTAATGTTAGCAAATTAACGTAATTTTGTGAACGCTGGAGTGTCAGAGTGTGACTCTGTAAATAAAGTCCCTAAAGCCAGCTTCTTCCGCCTACATTGCCCGAAAGCATAGCAACTCTGGAGTCTGAAACCATCATGGGCCTAGAAGCGCTGACCAAGCAGAGAACCAGCTGAATTGACGTGGATAAAAATCTCTCAAAATTAAAGCAAACGCCATTAATTCAGGAAAGCTTGTACCAAAAAAGTTTAAAACGGTTAACAATTAAGAACTATAGATCGCGCTAGAACAAAATAACAAACCACATTCTACTCTCGGTCTATTGTCCAGTCTTGTGACTTTGTCGATATGCATGCACTAGTGATGGTATACAAATGCTAACGCATTGCAAAGCATGCTATTTTAGCTGCATACTTAACACAGGGGTCGCCGTCTACGCATTCTGTTCGCGTCGTTTTTGTTACTTTACAAGAGACAGTGAAATATGTTACTTTGTTATGTTAAGATGTGTGCCCACATGCATGGATAACACCAAGGTAACCAAATTACCATCACTCGTAAAAAACTTGTTTATATTGCAGAAGAACCTTATCGATAACGGGCCTTTTAAAAACAGATATGTTTTTTTTATGAAACGGTGTTCAATGAATAACATAAACTACTCTATTGTACTATATAAGAAATAGAATCACTATTACACGAAAACGGTTCAAAGGTAACCGAAATCTTAATTCACAGATCTATTCATGATTTGGCGACTTTCGAAAAAGTGCGATATAGATTATAAATAATTTGGTTGGGTGCACTAATTTAAAATTAACATTTTTTTTTGATATTAAGGTAACACATTGGACAGAATTGTCCGGTTAATTGCAGGTGATTAAGTCTACAACCTGTATATAACCCTCAATTAAGCCAACCCCTTGATGGAAATAGGTAGGGCAAAATGGATGGTTCTATTTGCCAGTATAATTTGCTATATTGCCTGATCCTGTGGTGGTTTGTCCGTTTCCTGGCCGTGGGTTTGACTTCTAATGGGGACAGTAATATTGTGAAGCGTTATGTATTTAATGGTCGCTCACTATGGGCCTCATAAGAAGGCTCAAGGTCACACAGAGGGCAATGGAGAGAGCTATGCTCGGAGTTTTCCTGCGAGATCGAATCAGAAATGAGGAGATCCGCAGGAGAACCAAGGTCACTGACATAGCTCAAATAATGGCGAAGCTGAAGTGGCAGTGGGCTGGGCACATCGCTCATAGAACTGAAGGCCGTTGGGGCAGAAAGGTTCTTGAGTGGCGACCACGTATCGGAAGAGAAGAAGATATTATGGTAGCCTCTCTACTTCGTTAAATTATAATGTGGTTAATACAGCCCTAATTAGGTACTTTCATAAAACTGCCAAGGAAACCCGACAAATGCTCAATTATGTTTGGTAGGTATATCGAAAGAATGTGAATATGACCCCATGTCATACTCCAGTACTATAATATAAGCTGATGCCCTCCGATTACTTACTCTGTGCCTCCGGATCAGTTGTAATTGGTAATACGTGTTTGTATATAAATAAGCTTGTTTTGTGAGATATTTATCTGTAAAACACGCATTGATTTTTCAGTGTTTAGGTAGCCACGATTGGCCTTGTGTATGTCAATTATAATCAATTTGCATCCATTTTCTCTTAATCGTTTTTCTTCACGGTAGTCTGATTACAAACCCTCGACATATAGATTGTTTTAACTGCCTATGAGTGCATGATTTTGACCCCGCGAGGTGAGTGCTGACGTACATACCTACTAGACTAATCATGAATGCATGACTCTTCTGTTCATAATAATAAATCAATGATATGTGCCTGTGATGTATTGGAGCCAACGATCGCGTCTGTACTTGCTCAACGCGCACCATTCAAATGCCTCGTCTAGTTCGATTCAATCTTATGTAACGACAATACACATCGGCCTGTTGCCACGCTCGTTGCAGCTTCGTTTACGAGTGTAGTCAAGCCACAGAATATATAATATACCTATTGACTAACGTAAAGCGTAGCCAATAATAGCTCTCAACAAACATCGCCTACAAAATATTCTCGTATTAATAATCCGTTTATATTACGAAGTTGCAATTATATCTGGGTTGATAACGATGTATTGAATGAAAGCGATAGTGGAAGCGGCGGAGCACTTTTCTGGAATCACTTGCATGTTTCGATTATAATAATACAACACCAGCCTGCGGCTTCTCTTCTGTGGTTTTACATCTACCCCACCTTTAAAGTTTCATTTCATTTATTTATTAAAATTCACAAATACATTCGTCATTACGGGATTGCACCCAATTCGACAATGCAACAGCTTATATTCTAATTAATTATAATTAACAATTATATAGTTAAAATCCTTACCAGTTTTATTTAAAAGAAAGAGTCTTAAAATTCCACTGACTCCGAAATTAACGATGTTCCATGGGACCAAGTAGCCTTTAATCTATCTTATAGTAGGTACTCGCTAATGATATTATGTAGCTCTAGCTACTTACAATATAAATAAGTAAAGGTACAAAAAGAAGCAGAAGGAAAACACACGAATGTGTTCGTTAGTCTGATGCCTATGTTTTGATGTTCTTGTAGCTAAATTGAACCACTTCTATACATATAATTACGTCGTCGTCGTCGCGTCTATAAAATAAAACAACTCGGAGAATTGGCTTCCGTATGAGCTGAACGAGCGCTAGAGAGAGACACGAACTGCACAATCGACAAAAACCTGCAGTTTTCGTCGCGGATCGTTATTGCAGCTTACTATTTGGAGGATTGCCGCTTATCCTTGAACGAGGCTATTTTTTTGTAATACCTACCTACTTATACCGGAAACTGTTTTTTAAGCTGTGGATATGTACCTATTCGTACTTTTTAAATGTGACTTACGGTGACATTTCAATTTGTTTAACATCTACGCATCATTTACATATTTATTTCAACGTCAAAATTTATGTTTGTGAAAAATGGAAAACATAGGCATTTGCCTATAGCTTGATGAATTGAAAACTTCTCCCCACAAGGATTGGTCCAGTGAACGGCATAAAGGATACGAAATAGGTACTCGAAGGCGGGGAAGCAAAGGTCAAGGGCGAGAATCAGATTATTGGTGAGGTTAAACATTCAGTGTTGGTTGACGACAAGACGACGGCGCCGCGACGAGCGGCCCCTGCATTATTCATTGATCGATATTGTTGCGTTCGAGCAGCCCTCGTCGGCAACAAACACCGTTTATCTGAATTTGAAATCAACATTTCCGACTATGCGGCGACGACGTGACGTCAAACGTTCAATGAATTTGTTCACTAAAGAATGAGACTTCTCCCGCGGCGAGGAATTTCAATAAGGAATATTTTACCCCTCTAGGTATTTGGTGTTCGATGTTAAACTATTGGTAAACGTTTTCGCGCGTATGTTTGTCCCGTTTATCGCATTCGCAACTTGAGTTTTGCGTTGTGCAACCGGCGGCGGCGGGGTCGCCGGGCGCCATAAGTTTCCACTATTACGTGGGACAGAGTCGCGAGGTTGTATAGGCTCATCGCACACGGTATGACCATGTGAAGCACGTTCGTTGAACGATAGCGCAGGCTCAGCCGAGAGAGAATTGTGTCAACGCCTGTTTATCTGAAACTTTGATTTAATATATCAACTAAGTCACAGGCGCCTTTTCTGTTATCTTGTTTGGTAACGGCAACAGTGATAACATCAACGTTTTTGATACATCTTATCTGTACATACCTACTTGAATGTTAATTTAGTAGGTATAGTATATTTCCTGGTGCAGGTCTATATATATTCTAGGTGTGTTGTGCATTAATCTTGAATCTTGACGAAGCATGATAATTATTACTCAATATATTAACTCTTATCACTTTGTTAACACTACCTTCGCAGGTTTTCGCTTTTGTTTTACGATTTGAACGATTGGTTTAACTTGTGTATTCGAGTTACTTTGTTTCATGGGAGTCATTCACATGTCCGCTCTAGCGGTAAGTAGTGCCTAGGTATTGTAGGGGACATAATGACTGATTAGCGAAATTTAGGTCACTCGTCGGCGTACGACTGAGAAAGAAAAACATTTTTAAGTTAACAAAAGTCTAATGTAAAAAAGAAATGCAAGCAAATAGTGCTGATGAAAGTGCGAAGCGACAACACTATTGCATCAGATGAACGAGGGGAATGTAGCGCTGTGTATGAACGAGTGCAGATTGAACGGCGTCGACGTCTATTGTTGGCGGCATCGCGTTGCCGTCTATTATTGACTCGCTGCTGGAGATAGTTGGCGCTGCGCCAGCGCACACCACGTGCTCGCCCGTCACGGGACGAGCGAGACTACCCCCCCCCCCCCCCCCTCCCCACACCGCCGCTGAACCCCGCTATTAGCCTAAAAACCCGGCGTCTATAGCTACCACAAATGATATGAACAACACCATGGAACTGTTAAAGAATGTTATCGAAACATTCGGGAACAAAACATGCTGGTAAATGCAAATAACGAGTATAGGTATATTAGGAGGTAAATTGCATTGTGTTTAGTTTAGGGAAACTCCATAACTTTTATAAGGATAAATCTACCTACTAACTAAAATTACTAAATGCTCATTGAATTCCATGGTTTCTCTGCTTCCTACTAAGTAATATTATAAAGGCGAAAGTTTGTAAGGATGTTTGAATGTTTGTTACTCTTTCACGCTGTAACGGCTGAACGGATTTTGATGAAACTTGGTACGATAACTTATATCCTGGAATAACATATTATAGGCTACTTTTTACCTCGGTCAACTGTTCCCGCGGGAAAAAACTTAATTTTGATGAAACTTGGTACCAAGTTTCAAACAATGTAATATACAGGGTGATTGGTAGATGGGTGCATAGCCTTAAGGTGAAGCTAGTACAGACCGTTAGGAACCATTTGAGCCATGGTTGTCTTGGACAAAGTCTCGCTATTTTTTTTTTACTCGACTTTTAAGGTTTTTGGCTGAAGAACCCAAAATTTTACTGTTAACTGCTTATAACGACCAAATTGAATTATAAGCAAATTCTTTTTTATTTTATTTAATTAAAGTAATGTGTAACCAATCAGACAAAACATGTTCTAAGCATCTGTGTCATCAGACATTTTTTTAACAGACATTTGAAGTTCATAAAAAATTTCTGACCTCATTGAAAAAATAACCGAAGATGCTTTTTTTGTTCAAACCTTTTTAAAAACATGCTTGATTATCGCTCTTTCTTTTGAGGTATCATTTACCTGGATCTTACAAATTATTGAAATTAGGATCTGCAAACCATGTTGAGGGAGAAATTTTGAATTTTTAGGCAGACTAATTAAATCAACATTTTAATTCTAATAAATTATTATTTATGTTCAAAATGACTGCCGCCGTTCCTAACACAAGCACGGGCCCGTCTTCTTACTTCTGTGTTTTTTATTTATTTTAAACAACATCTCTAGCTTCATGATATTAAACGCTGAATTAATCCTGTCTATCAACTCTTCCTTTGAATTCATTTCTAAACTCGTATACACAAGTTCCTTGACCCGACCCCACACGAAAAAGTCCACCGGGGTCAGATCGGGTGACGCTCTCTCGGGTGAAGTCATCTTTCAGCAAGACGGCTGTCCAGCGCATTGGACATTAAATGTAAGGGAACATTTAAACCAGTGCTTCCCTGACAGTTGGATCGGCAGAGATGGACCCATCCCTTGGCCGACTCGGTCAAACAACAACACATAACAAGTTGTAGGTGATGTTTGTTTCTGGTGTTGTATTTGTGTGTCTGTGTATTAATATTACCTAAAAATTAAAACTACAAGCCGCCCATAGTTTCTATGGAGTCCGAGTGTCGCAAGTGCCAATAAATAGCACCAGTATGCCTATAAAATTGGTGCAGAAATTAATCGATTCATTGCGATGTTTGCATGTCACACACAACGGCATTATGGAAATGAACAAAATATTATCTCCATCTAAGCTAAAAGATGCACACGTAACATGCACCCGTAACGCGGAGGTTAGCCCTCTCGATTTCGCAGAAAGCTTGTCGGTCAAATGCGTGATTCTTCAAATCCTATTTTTGTCATAACCGTAACTCTTCAAATTCGCTATTGGTCTATTCGCTTTGGTACAGTCACTAATAAAATGTCATCCTGTCGAATGTTCGATTCTGTTGCTCTTGAGCTTCATATACTGCGATAACCAAAGAGCATGCCCATCGTGTGAAAAGTCTCCCATATTTTATTATTTTTGGAGAGGCCTATTACAGCAGCCCGGATGTAGTGGAGGCTGTGTACTGCACATTACAGTGATTGGGGCCCAATTCATGAGTTATTTAGTACTCAAGTGATTAGTAATGAATAAATGAACGTTTGGTTGTTCCAGGTGAGAAGCAAGACAAGACACCGGGTAAGATGAAAGAGACCGGCGTGAAGGTGACTGCCGCGACGAACGGGCACGCGAGCACACCGAACGGGCGCGGCGACGACGAGGGCGGCGGAAGCGCGACCTCCCCGCGCGTCTCGTACGCGGCCGCGGCGCGCAAGCCGCCCTCCCCGCAGACCAATGCCACCCCCGCGCCTTTCCCTTTAAACACAGGTACATACCATCCGTCGTAATCCATCAGCCAGTTGACATCCGCTCCTTCAGCCTCTTCCGGCTGCCTTTTAAGGTCGCCATCTCCACTCCAAAACTTGTCTGAAATTGTTATTCAGCAGAACCACTGTGGAACTGCCACTTCAGCTAATATCGGCTATGTTAGTGAGTGTAGTTCTTCGTTGGACTGTTTAATGCTTCACAAGTATTTAATTATCGGGCTCTCCTGTCACAGGCGAATTAATTTGGAGTGGGAGTCGTCTACCAACTAGCTCATTTCGCGAACTGGCGCGTTTCGCCAACTTGAGCCTTACATTCGCCTACTGCTCTATTTAGATACTTATTATATAATTGCTCCTGAGCTTTTTTAAGAGTTCCAGTACGAACTTATGTATACAGTAACGCGTTTTCTTTTGCAGAAACACAGAAAGCCAAAACTAATGGCGAAAAGTCATCACAACTGAAGTCCGGCGGCTCCACGACCAAAGTGAACGGAGAAGAATCAATATCAAGCGAAAATGATAGTAGCAATGAAAAATTAGATACCAAAGAACCAGTAGTGAACGGCACAGAAGACACATGTGAAAATGTAGTTAACGGTGACCCAAAAACAATTTCAGATTGTGATATTAGTAGTAGTGATAACGGTAAAGTAGTAACTAACGGAGTTAACAGTGATTCAGATGATGCGAAACTGAGTAAGCCAGATGACGGGCATGAAGAAGTTTGTCCAAATAAAGGACAACAAGGTAAACAGGCTTCCATTAGAAAGAAAGAAAAGAAAGCAAAGGCGACTGACAAGAGCACTGAATCAGATAAGAAGAATGATTCTGGTAAAAATAAGAGTTCAGAAGAAAAGAAAGAGAATGAAAACAAATCTAAAAGTACAGATAACGTAGTAGATAAGGTTAACGGTGACAGCAGTAAAGTAATGAACGGTGAGAAGGACAGGGAGTCTTCTCCAAGCGAAGACGGTGATGACAAGAAACGCGATGCCGAAGTTGTGTTCATTCAAGATATGGGTTTCACTGTTAAGATAGTGAGTCCTGGGGCTGAGCCTCTGGATATTCAGGTAACTTTCTTATTTGTTAATTACATCTATTGGTAATATTAATTACACGTCATTCATCAATCTTTTAAAATACACCATTCTTTCTTAGGTCATTACAAGCGTAATAAAATGTCAAAAAGTATATATCAAGTTGAAATGTTAAACTGTAGATGTTTGTTTTAAAGTCAATCGGGCCTTCGTCTTAAACGATTTTCATATAACTTTATACAGTGATCGCTATTATCCTGAATTACCCACCACATATTTTTAACACGTGTACATTACATGGTTTTATGTCGCCTTTCTCAGGTTTCCAGTATGGAGCTGGTGCAGGAGATACACCAGGTGCTGATGGATCGCGAGGACACCTGTCACAGGACCTGCTTCTCATTGCAGCTGGATGGAGTCACTCTTGACAATTTCGCAGAGCTAAAGAACATTGAGGGATTGAAGGAGGGTTCTGTTATTAAGGTAAGAGCCTAATTCTGGCGTATAGTCTCATTGGGTCACTAAGTGAATAGTTGTAATAAAATAGTATATAAAAGTTTCCCGAACGTTAATGCAACAATTTATCTGAAATTGGGCTGCCACAATAACAGCTTATAAAAGTTTCGCGATACCTTCGCCGATTGTGAACCGATTTGAATGATCCTTTTTTATTATTGATTATGCTATTTTCTAGGGTGGTCACATTTGGAAAAAAAATCTCTAGTGGTGGATTTTTTTTAAAATTTGGGGATAAAGTCGCCGGTGTACAAAAATCATAAATTTTCACAAAAAGGTTGGATTTTTCGGAGGGTGGTCCCATTTCAATTGGAAAAAAACCCATTTCTAATTGTGTTTTTTTTTAAATTTAGAAATGACTAAGGGCCTCTTACACCCCTTGCTGATAAAGTCCCAGATACCCTATCTGTAGGTTATCTGACAGATAGCCTATTTTTTTGGTTTCACAGGTATCTGATTGCCTTTAACTTATATATTTTATATAGTCTATCACACATATTTATCTGATAGATTAGTTTATCACTAAGATTACTATCTGTAACAATATCAGGAAGTGGTGAAAGAAGCCCTAAGAATCATAAATTTTTAAAGAGATCGTTTTTTTATTCCTGGTTGCAGGTGGTGGAGGAGGCGTACACGATGCGCGAGGCGCGCATCCACGTGCGGCACGTGCGCGACCTGCTCAAGTCCATCGACTACACGGACGCGTACGCAGGGCACGAGTGCAGCTCGCTCGCCTTCCTCAACGTCGTCACGCACGGAGACATACTCGGTACCTACCCACCTACCTACCTACCACATACATCTACACTCTACTGTAGAAATACGAAAGAGATGGCATGTATTTTAGAACCGTCAAATTAGTTTAGTACTGTCAGAGGTTCGCCTAAAATAACGGCAGCACTCCAAATTGAAAAACTATATAGTATTAATATGTCCCCATTGTTGGAGCTCAGACCTTCCGTCTCAACGAAGGCGTTTTAGCTATTCTGGCTTATTATTTTGTATTTTGGGTAGAAATATAGTAATTTGCTAGCGTTTACGTTTCAAATTCGACCTGGAGTATTCTTATTGGATTTTTTTTTCACTTGGGGGTGGGGGAGGTCAAGGGGTACTCGGACGTTTGAGAGGATATATTATGTCGCGACAAGTTGGACAGGAAGTGCGTTTTGTCTGTTCAGAAAAGAAGAAGTCTCGCCCCGAGAGTGTGGACTGCACGCCCCCTGACTACATAATGCCGAACAGCACCGAACGGCCGCTGCTGCCGCTGCATCCCGGCCTTACCAAGGAGAACAAGGCTCCGCAATGCCTCAAGGTAAACTGAAACCTACATACACACACCCAAACACTCATACTATCCACAATACGCCTATTGTAATTTATATTAATATATTGTAAATCCGTCATTGGCAGTAAAAGTTATGTCTATGTCTAAATCTAGACTAATATTGTTTTCTTTAGTGCTGTGGATTTCGTGAAAATAAATGAGATAAATACATACAGTATATATTTTACGGAATGTCCAAAAAATATAGCAACTACAGGTTTTACATTGTATCATATAGTATTATTGACTTAAGTATTTGAACAAACAGTTTTACGAAGCCATTCAGTGACACATACAATAGTTTTGCAATTCTACATGCAATGGCTTGCAGACGGTGCGGAAATAGTTATTTGTTATGCAAGGCTGCAAAGTTGGTTATTTTGTGCGTGTACTAGTATTGAAAACTGAGCAAAGCGAAGGGTTCTAGGATTGAACCAACCACGAATGAAGCGAGTGGTTCAAAGATCCTGAGCGTAGCGAGGATTTCACGGTACGAGACGCAAAATAACTTTGCTGCCGAGCGCAACACACAATTTTTCACCTCACTACAGCGAGGAAAAAACTAGGTGAATTGAATCCTTTCGGCGGTTTAGAACCTCAAATAATAATAATCACAATTAGAAATGACCACTTCTTTAAATGTCCACCTTCTACAAATTAGAAGAAAAGTTTTAAAAAGTTTTTTTCCAGGTGCAGTTTTCCACACAGATTTCGAATGAGAAAGTATACCCTTCCGAGCTTGTGAGGTGAAAAGTATATTTCGTGTCAAGAAATAAATCGGCTAGATATATATTTTTTTAAATAATTATAACCACCGCGGACTAAGATTGAGCAGGAAAAAAATATCGTATATTTAGAATGATGAAGTTGAATACCTAAACTTGCTCACAAAGTTTTACTTTTTTTTTCCTGGTTGCCGATGCCTACTTATAAGTTCCTTCGAAACTATTTTGAAATAGTATTTGCTTATCTAATTTGATTTTAACCTTTACTACATTATGCTATCTTGATTAGAAATATTTTGTCAACGAAAAAAACTGAAAAATATACGTATGTACACGATTTCGCTCAATAGCATAATGTAGGTCTTCAAAGTACCTTCCATTATCATTAGTCGTGTGCGTTGGTCATTTGAATTATAATTGTTATTTTCACGACGCTCTTTACGACCTATTTATAAACTGTACAATGGTTTCGTCACGTTTTTTTCTATTATTTTCCGAGATGGATCGCCCGTTTCGCGTTTTATGCTGCAAATTAAGTTTAAAGTCTTTGAATACCTCCACGGGGTTTAACAAAATATCGACACAGGCATGGCTCGGGCGCGGCTCGGGTGCGGTGCCGCTTCAAAACTTTTTCATACAAAATATATGCAGACGACGTGTTGTGAATAATCCATGCATATAAGGACTTTGTTTCCTAGTTAATTATGTTGGTGTGTAACCCTGTGCACACCATAGTCAAGATAGACTTTATTGCTGATAGGGCGATATCATAGTCTGTTTTAAGACTGTCTTGACTAATGTGTGCGCAGTCCCTAAGAGTTATTGAGAGGTAAACAAAGCGGTGTTGCCAGGTGCTGACGACGTCTGGCTGGAACCCGCCGCCCGGGCCGCGCAAGATGTGCGGCGACCTGCTCTACCTGCACGTGGTCACCCTCGAGGAGCGGCACTTCCACATCACGGCGTGCCCGCGAGGATTCTACCTCAACCAGTAATTACAATTTATTTAACACAACAAAATATCATTTTCCCTTCGAAGTATGGATTTCGAAACTTTTTCCTCGTGCGAAAATTGTTTTATGACTCCTACTATAGGTACTGAAGATTTTAAGTAGTAGTCAATGGAAGGCGTTACGAAAACTTCTTAAAATCTGTAGATCGAGATAAAATATCTAATTACTCAACTGTCCGGGCGACTATAGTCGGTCAAAACTTTAATTATGGCCGCCTCATCGCGTGTCAGAAAGTCGCGTTGAAAACGATTTTTTTATGCCTACATACGGAAACAAATCACGTCTCCGTGTGAACGGCTCAGTAGAAGCCCAAGAAGTTCTATTTAGGCGTTAAAAAATCGCGCGATAGAATTACGCCCATGCGAATGGGGCATTACGGTTAATCAAATTTATCACTTACGTTGATTTTACTATTCATACGTATTTCTTATTTTGGTAGAACTGTAGTATTCTGCTAGCTATTACGTTTCTAATTGGAACTGGACCGCTTTGACAAGGGGGGGGGGGGGGAGGAAGAGAGTCAAGGGGTATGTAGCTATCGAACTCGGACATTTGAGTGGCTACGACTGTCTCCAGGTCCACCGAGGAGGTGTTCAACCCGCGGCCGTGCGCGCCGCCGCTGCTGTGCCACTCGCTCATCGAGATCCTCAGCATCGTGTCGCCGGCGTTCAAGCGCAACTTCACGCTGGTGCAGAAGCGCCGCATGCAGAAGCACCCGTTCGAGCGCGTCGCCACGCCCTACCAGGTGTACCAGTGGGCGTCGCCCATGCTCGACCACACCGTCGACGCGATACGCGCTGAGGATAGTCAGTACCCATTTGTGATATCTATACCAATATAATAAATCTGTAACTACCAGTCGGATTTGAACATTTCTTTTTGCATTTGATAGCTTAGTTCTTGAGGAATTTAAATTAACAAGGCACGGATTTTTCATCGCACGGTAAAACTAAAAGAAAACTATCGAGTCGATAATGATTGACGCATGACGCACACGATTAAATTTGATGTGGCCAGTACCCACTAAGTTGAAATAGGTTTTAATATTAATATCGACTCCATAGTTTTCTTTTAGTCTTACCGTGCGATGAAAAATCCGTGCCTTGGTAATTAACCATCATGATACGACCCTTCGGAGCCGAGCAAAAAGAAAAAGTTGAACTGAAAAAATAACTGGTAAAACGCGGGCGAGCCAACTAGTAGTAAATAATATACGAAAATGTCGATTGTATTTTTAGGGTCTGAAGTGGCAAACGGACATAGTGGCGCCCGCCTGCAGCATTTGGACCGCTGTGCGGGATTAATAAATGGGATATAATATAAATGAACTTTAAAATAGATCCCACTTTTCTAAAACTTAACTTTAAAATTAATAGTCTGTACTTTAATTTTCTGATGAGACAGGCAGAGGTGTTAAACGCGAAGTTATTTGTTCAGCTTTCTCGTCGAAGCTGGGCTACGAGGAGCACATCCCCGGGCAGACGCGCGACTGGAACGAGGAGCTGCAGACCACGCGCGAGCTGGCGCGCTCCACGCTGCCGGAGCGGCTGTTGCGCGAGCGGGCCATATTCAAGGTCAGTCACTAATGAGTCGTTGGTGTTTTTAGTAGAAAATAATTAACTGCACATCAAAAATACCGTCAATTCCATTATGTCTTTTTACCAAAATTTCGTTTTCCCGAAATGTCCTTTCCCCAAAATGTCCTTTTCCCGAAATGTCCTTTCCCCAAAATATATTTTCCCAAAATGCCCTTTCCCCAAAATGTCCTTTCCGTAAATGTCCATTCCCAAAATGTCTTTTCCCCGACATGACCTTTCCCCAAAATGTATCTTCCTCAAAAAGTTCAATTCGTGTCTAACTGCACATCAACATATGTATATTAATACGTGTAATATTGTTTGTTGTCAGGTGCATAGCGACTTCGTGGCGGCGGCGACGCGCGGCGCGATGGCGGTGGTGGACGGCAACGTGATGGCGATCAATCCCGGCGAGGAGCCCAAGATGCAGATGTTCATTTGGAACAACATATTCTTCTCGCTCGGGTTCGACGTGCGCGACCACTACAAGGACCTCGGCGGTGACGCCGCCGCATTTGTTGCGCCTGTGAGTTCTATTTGAATTGACTTCAAAATGGAGGAGGTTCTCAATTGGACTGTTTATTTTTTGTGTTTATGTTGCGCAATATCTTCTCTGCTTGTGAACTTTGAATTATTATTATTATTTATTGAATAAATAGGTGAATTTCGTGGGTGGTCTTATTTCAACTGGGAAAATTTTTACACCTCTAAGGGTGGAAAATTAGCGGATGAATAAGTTAGTTTTATTTGTTTGTAAAAAAATATTAATTTAATTTAATGCCGGTGTCAGGTGTATATGTATTACAAATTAATAAATAACAAAAAAAGGTTTGTTTTGAATTTAAATTAATTTCAACCATGCGTTTTTCAATTCTCCCGCAGCGCAACGACCTGCAAGGTGTCCGCGTGTACAGCGCGGTGGACACGCCCGGGCTGCACACTCTGGGCACCGTGGTGGTGGACTATAGAGGCTACCGCGTGACCGCGCAGTCCATCATCCCCGGCATCCTGGAGAAGGAGCAGGAGCAGAGCGTCGTGTACGGCAGCATAGACTTCGGCACCACGGTGTTGTCGCACCCCAAGTACATGGAACTGGTGAGAGAGTTGTTCAAAAAAAAATCAAATCAACAGCCTGTTAATATGTCCCCTCTGTTGGGTTTTGTAGATTAATTTTATTAAAATATCTATCGATCTCGCTCATATTTTATTTAAAAATAAATACATGTTTTGTACTTATCCATGACTCAGGTTTCAGGAGATAAATACATAATTTTAGTGTTTTTAAGTGACTGTCATCATGTCTATTGTAACGTGTCGCAGCTGAGCAAGGCGGGCCAGCAGTTGAAGATAATGCCGCACTCTGTGACGAGCGCGAGCGGCGACACGGTGGAGCTGTGCTCGAGCGTCGAGTGCAAGGGCATAGTGGGCAACGACGGCCGCCACTACATCCTTGACCTGCTGCGCACCTTCCCGCCGGACGTCAACTTCCTGCAGCGTGAGTGCACTGCACTATAATCCCGCAGAGTTTAATGGCGGCTGTGTGAAGTTGACTTCGATTTCTGTGCAATGACTAATTTTAGATGTCAAAGGGGTGTGCTGAGGGGGTTCACTAGAGACGCTCATTCAATTTCAAGAAACTGTTCATTGTTTCGATCAACCGAATCAAACTGTCACGTCATCGACATCTCTATGTAGCACACTATCTCGCGTACGCACACATAGACTCTGTCAGCGATGCGATGTGCAAACAATTTGTGACTGTATTCATTTATCCGTCAAGAAATTCCGTGGGGACTACACCTGTTTCCGGGGTGTCCATCTCATCATCATCATTTCAGCCTTTCAGCGTCCACTGCTGGACATAGGCCGTCCCCAACGACGTGTCCATCTATTGCTCCTAAAATATTTCCCCCAGGAGCAATACATATCCATATATTTCTACTACATAATCCAAGTATCTTTAGTAGTTTTCAACAATCGTGTCGAGGCAATACTTTATTTGTCATGGTCCCAATGACATTATTTATAAAGAAACATAAAAAAATCATGTTGGATTGTACTAGTAGTGATAAATGGACATATATTGCTCTTGGGGGAAATAATTTAGGAGCAATACATGGACGTGCCCTATGTGTAAAATTCTAAGTTTACTTAACTGGCTATGTTTTCGGATAAATAATTTATTTTTCATTTCAGTGGAAGATGACGACCTAAGGGAGGACATCAAATCAATGGGTTTCCCGATAATACACAAACACAAATTGTGTTGTCTCAGACAGGAGTTGGTTGATAGCTTTGTGGAGTAAGTTAACATTTTATAGAATTATGTCGTGTTATATCAAAGGCGGCAATCTGACTTTCAATGACAGTTAAAATTTCATTTCTTCTCATTGTAACAAGACTCAACTCATTTTTGGAAAAACCCCAGATTGCCGTATTTAATATTTTTATTCATTGTACCCGATAATTATGAACAATTCCCGATTTATTATTGACCGTAACACATACGCACAAAGAGCTAGACCATTAAATAAATATATCTGATGAAACATGTTAACATGCATGAGACAATCAAAATACTACTTATAATATTTACTAAATGTGTTTTTTTTTTCCTTTTCTAGGGCTCGTTATTTTATGTTCATTCGTTACGCTGCGTTCCACCTACAGCGGTTAAGTGCGAAGCGTCAGCGCGAAACGTCCGAACAAAAATCAATTGAAGCCAACAAAGAAAATCTAACTAAAGAAGAAACCGAGAAGAACCAAGATAAGGAAGTCAAAGAGAAGAAACAGAAGAAAGAAGAAAAGGAAAGTGCCAAAAAGGAGGAAATAAAGAAGGATTCCGACGAGAAGGGGAAAGGAGATAAAGCCAAAGATGAAGACTTGATATTGAATGAGAACTACTCCGATATTGATACGGACGTCGCCAAAAAGATTGTTGAGAGTATCACTGATTCGATCTGCAGTGGAGATAAACAGGAGAATGATTGTAAGTATTGTACAAAAATAACTTACATAATTTTACAATCAATTTCAAATTGTTTTTAAATATTATTACTTTTCTTATTAAAAAAAAATTAAATCTCCTTTGAGTAATATTTGCAGTCTTTAACCATTTGGCTCTCGAGATTCTGAGCGCAATACCTCTGTAACTCGAACGTATATCGCGACAGTCAGACACCCTGACATTGTCACTCAAAAAACTCATTTTCAATGCCAATTTATGACAATTTCGGGATAATTTAACATATTACCCGGCGGAATAACTATCTAGCTGTCATCCTACATCTGATAGTCAAAGGCTAATAGTCAAAGAGCTAATGATTGAGAAAGACTTCAGTTGAACTTTCAACTTTCTTATGACAAATTTCTAACTAAACGACAGATTGCCTCCTATAGTATTAATGACTCATTTAACAGTTTACGGTGTTTGTTGTTGCAGCCGGCGAGCGTTCCCGCGCCGTGGTGGCGTCGGCGGCGCGCGCGGTCGCCTCGCTGAAGGAGTGCGAGTTCGACGTGCGCTTCAACCCGGACGTGTACTCGGCGGGCATCAAGCACGCCGCCGCGCCCGAGCAGCTCGCCAAGCAGCGCCACCTCGTCAAGGAGGCAGCCGCCTTCCTGCTCACCACGCAGATACCAGCCTTTGTGAGTCATCATCATCGTCATATCAGCCGAAAGACGTCCACTACTGGACAAATGCCTCCCCCCAAGGACCTCCAAGACGACCGGTCCCGCGCTAACCTCATCCAGCTGGGTTCCGCGACATTCACCAGATCGTCGGTCCACCTTGTGGTAGGCGCGTAGTATGGTACGCTGTATAGGTGTGGTACGCTGCGTCTTCCGGAACGTGGCCGCCGCTCGAACCTTTCTGCCCCAACGGCCGTCAGTTCTACGAGCGATGTGCCCTGCCCGCTGCCACTATGTGTCTTTACATTTAGTCACCTGCAATAGTTAATAGTACATTACTGCATTAAATGTGGGCCGAGGCTTGTATAGTATAGTACTTTTCTCAAATAATGCGCACCTATGTAGAACATTTTATTCATATTTACATGCTGAGTTCGCAACCGGTTACTGATGACAGGAGTAACTTATAGGAGTACTTAGACAGAGATAGCACTTTATATGTGTCCCCACTCGTGTGCGTAGGTGCGTGAATGCCTGGAGCACACGTCCGCGCCGATGGACGGCGCTGGTCTGACGGAGGCGCTGCACGCGCGCGGCATCAACGTACGCTACCTGGGCCGCGTGGCGCTGGCGCTCCGGCCGCACGCGTACCTCGCGTACCTGCACGCCATCGCCGTCGGGGAGCTCGTGCTTAGGGCCGCCAAGCACATATACACTACATACTTGCAGGTCAGTGAGGCAACAACCATCATATCGTGGTGGCACTCCACATGGCTTATTCGCTATTTGGTGGTTAACGTTTTTGGCAAAAATAACTATATATGTATGTGATTTATTTAATTATACTAACATTAATGGTTAAGATTGTTTACCAACGCTATGGATGAATTTCCGAAATAAATTTTTATTAATTTAATTAAATTAATATTCGCTTTTTAAGAATTTGTTACCGCGCTTCTGAATATAGCCACAGTGTAGACGGTCTAGTTACGGACTATTTTAGACTAATTTGACAGTTCTAAAATTCATGCCATCTCTTTCTTCTTTTTAAATATAAAAAATAACACCATAAATTTTAAGGCGTGCTCCATCCGGATCGACACGAATGTTATTACTAGGTACCTAATTATTATTCATCAGTTCAGTAGATTTTCCTAGAGATTATAATAACATGTATGTAACTATAACTAGCCACTTTAAAACAATTAACATGGTGATAACGGTTGATGTGCAGACGTGCGAGCCGATGTGCGTGGGCGCGGCCGTGGCGCACTTCTTGAACTGCCTGGTGGGCGCGTGCCCCGCGCCGGCGGTGAGCGCATGCGAGGCGCCGGCGGCGGCGCGCGGCGGCGGGCGCGGCGGCCGCGGCCGGCGCGGCAAGCGCGTGCGGGACGCGCACGCCCCGCCCGCCGCGCACGCCTCCGCGCCCGCCGCCGCCGCCGCGCACCACGCCGACTGGCAACACCTCACGCCCAAGGCGCTGTTCTCGCAGATCAGGCACGAGCTGAAGGTAAAGTGAATGAACGTGAAATGAATGAATGGTGAGAATGAATGATTTTGTTACTTATGCTTGTACGTGGCCAGTACTTTAACACCTTTTTCATTTATGTCGGCGTTCTCGATTGGAAACTTTATTAACATAGTTGTTGAGACCTCCTAGTTTATCAATACTTCTCGCATTTCTATACAATATCACAATACAAAAGTAAGTAAATTTTTTGATTTTTTAATTCTACTTCTATTGTAAATAATTAAGTTTGACTACTGTTAAGCTGTTGTTTGAGTCTCTAATCTATAAGTTACAGCCGATACAATGAATACATACGTAGGTGGTGTATTTTTTCTTTTTCTTCTCAAGTTTATGAGCTATTACTTTTCCAAGTTTCATCAAAATTGGTTCATCCTTTAAGGCGTGATTGAGTAACATTGCGTATCAGCAAATAAACATACACAAGCTTTTGTCTAATTAAGGTTAATTTAATTCTTCATTTCCAGGCGTATTGGGGCTATGAACTTAACGCTGAAAACATGGACACAGTCATAGAGAAACATGGTCTTCAGAAAATATCACTTCTAAGGTAATTTATCCATATTATAATATATTTTGATACTCAAGAAACTAACAGACCCCTCGACAAATTCTTCGTATCTTGACTGTTCTTCGTATCTGAACTAATTTTTTGTCCTTTACAGGTCCTTCGCTCTCAAAGTGGGTCTGCAAGTTTTGTTGCGTGAATATGACTTTGCTAATAAGAACAAAGCTACATTCTCCGGATCGGATATCATGAACATTTTCCCAGTTGTTAAACATATCAATCCAAGGGTAAGCTTTTATTTTTTATATACGTTATACGGCCCTGGAAACTAAGTCATTTTGAACACATTTACCAATAATAATTGTTCAGACCGATTAAATGATGTAACTCATTCATTTTTGAGGTTCAGTCGTTCATTGACTGAACTCGCTCTCTCTCTCGGTCAAGTTTTGCTACGAGCGGCACATATCTATCAAATATAAAATCATCTGTATTTAGTGTTAATAATTAGTTTTATTTATGTTTATCACAACACTTGTATTTTGATACATATTTGACCGCGCCAATTGTTCTACAGGCATCCGACGCTTACAACTTCTACACAACGGGCCAGAACAAGATCCAAGCGGGCGCGGTGACGGAGGGGCACGAACTGATCGCGGAGGCGCTCAACCTGCTGAACAACGTGTACGGCGCGATGCACGGGGAGGTGGCGCAGTGCCTGCGCATGGTGGCGCGGCTGTGCTACGTGACCGGCGAGCACAGGGACGCCATGGCCTATCAGCAGAAGGCGGTGCTCATGTCCGAGAGGGTCAACGGCATCGACCATCCATACACTATCACTGAATATGTAAGTACGGTCGATCGCACGTCAGTGGAAACAAACCCAGTATAAACTGGTCTCTCATATTATTGAAACTCCCTAATAGGATAGACCAGCTCAAGGTCAAAGTGTTTCCACTGACATGCGGTCGACTGTACAAAAGTACAGTCCTTTAACGTTCGCTGCTGGAAATATGTAATTCTAATAATCTAAGTCTTCACCCGTACAGTGCATATCATGTCAGTCCTTCAACTTCCATTGGTGGATATAGGAATTCCAAATGTACGCCACCACACCCGGTCCTCCGACCTTCGCGTCCAGCTGCTTCTGCCCACCCTCTTTAGGTCGTCGGTCCACATTGCGGCGGCGGGGGCGTGCTCGGTATCCACTCCAGAACACGTCTGACCCAACGGCCGTCGGTTTTGCGACAGAATGTACATACTATTATTTTACATAATAGTTGATACTGTACTATAAGTTAGCTCAAACCATCGATCGATATTAGACCCAAAGTTAACCGTATCTTGTCTATTAGTAATGGAAAGTGTTAATAGTACCATTGCGTGTTGCAGTCGCACCTGGCGCTGTACTGCTTCGCGAACGGGCAGGTGAGCACGGCGCTCAAGCTGCTGTACCGCGCGCGCTACCTCGCGCTCTTGGTCTGTGGCGAGAACCACCCGGAGATGGCGCTGCTGGACGTAAGTCTCTACTCATGGGATCCTCGCGAGATCAGAATGCTATAACATATTTTGGAACTGACAGACAAGGTCCACCCCATGCTGATCTCGCGAGATATACCAGCGTGGAAACTGTCTTGTCTTAATCTCAAATAGTAATAATAATAGTTTGTTTTTTTGGTTTGCATATTTAGTTGTCGTTAAGCCCACAACGACCATAAACACCGCAATTTTTAATTAAATTATAAAATTCTTCACGTTTTACTCAAAAATATAATTGAAATTATATAGCTATTAATTAAACTACTACTAAGCATCCAGTTATTCAGCACTTTTGTGTTTAATTCGTGTATTCACACTTGTTCTCAATTCAAAATGTATTCTCTCACTCAGTGAGGGAAAGAGTTTTTCTCTCGCTGTAATCGGCGAACCAAATGCGCCTTTTCGAGTGGCAATTGTAAAAATACTTCACTTTTGACTCAAAAAAGTAAAACGAAAAATATATAACCATGGAAAGCACTTGCAAGATTGGAGCAGTTGAAGAAATCCAGCGTTTAAATTTTGTTTAAATTGTGAATGCAGAGCAACATCGCCCTGATCCTGCACGCGGTTGGCGAGTACGAGCTGTCGCTGCGGTTCGCGGAGGGCGCGCTGGGCGTGACGGGCGCGTCGCACGGGCCGCGCTCGCTGAAGGCGGCCGTGGCGCGGCACCTGCTCGCGCGCACGCTCTCCTGCCTCGGGGACTTCCGCGCCGCGCTGCACCACGAGAAGGAGACATACTCCATATACAAGCAGCTTGTGAGTCGCACCATACATTACACATTCAACAGATTACAGTTTGGTTGGAAATTATGAAAATGAGAGTTCTTGATATTTCCACATTCTGGCGACAAATGTGAAGTACGTAATTGCATTAGACATGAAATTGAGTATTATTATTATCGTTATCCGGCAAATGACAAAGATATATAACTTGCTTTCGTCGAGGATAACCACGGGGTTTTAGTTTGTGCGAGTCCCACATCATCCGGCCTTTTCCCCCAGGTCGGGTATGTAGAGCCCCACGAAAAAAAATCGTAGTATTCCAAGCCTTTTTTTTGTAATGCGACAGTTGGGCGAGAAGCACGAGAAGACGCGCGAGTCGTCGGAGTGTCTGCGCCACCTGACGCAGCAGGCGGTGGTGCTGCAGAAGCGCCTGGCGGAGGCGTACGCGCGCGCGCCGCACGCCGCCGCCGGCGGGCCGCACGCGCCGCCCGCGCACGCACCGCTGCACATTCAGCCGCCCGGCATGGCCTCCGTCATCGACATGCTCAACCTCATCAATGGGATACTGTTCGTGCAGATCAGGTCAGGTGCACACGCGGTCTACGCGGGTTCCCAAGACATTTTTTGAAATCAGTAATATTAACTTTGAAAATGAATCTCTTCAGAGAATACCTACCTAATAATAATAAGATGATGATAATAATTACCATTAGAATATGTAAAACACACATGCCGTAGCATGTCTGTCACAGCAATGACCAATATATTGGCAGTCGAGCCGGCCAGCTATCATGGCGAGGGCGGCGTTGGCGCTGCCGCGCACAACAATTATGCAAGCAAGTGATCCTTCATTAGGATCTATAAGTAAAATTTAAAGGTTATGAACATCATTTTGCCGTTTGGAACACTTTTGGACCTTTTGACACCTGAGGGCCAATCGTGCTAATTCTGAACAATATTACCAAATCCAACCCATGACCAAATAAAAAAAAAACCATACGGGTCGAATTGAGAACCTCCTTTTTTTTCGTCGGTTGAAAAGTTATGCTGCATGTAACCCACACATTTGGCAAACCTTCATAAACGCAAACGTGTGAAGCTGGGGTTTGGCTTGCGTTTGTAAAGGTTTGCCAAACGTGTGGATGCTGCATATCGTTTTTGGTTATAATAATAAAAAACTTTTATTTCAGACACATGTCCATATTTTGTTAGTAACAGATTAACTTAGATGTTAGTAAGTTTAATTTAATTTATGGTTTGGATTTGGTAATATCGTTCAGAATTATCGCGATTGACCCCTGGACGTTTTGCCAGTTGGACATTACACCCACACACGTATAAATAAGAGTTTCTTTTCGCGTTGTCACTCAAAACGAATGGGGTTCTCATTCTGGGTAGCTAGCAAGGATCTAACTGGGCGGAAACTTAACAACGCGGTCGAAAACTCGGCTTCAGCTAGTATCATATATTCTGGGCTTAAAATTTTGCTTCGCTTAATATTTGTCGATAATTCCATATTGTTGTTACAGCCCGCAAGATATCGAGCAGTTTAAGGCAGAGATAGAAAAAAGACAACTAAAAGACTTACCGATAATACCCGACGCTCTCACCGAACTGGGCGGCGAGGCGGCCGAAAATTCGGACGATACTGCCACCGACGACCAAGCGGCCACCATCAAAGAGCTGGCCGAGTCGCTCAAACAGCAGGTGGAAAGTTGAAACGCCAGCGTCCAAGTCGGAGCACGTTCTTTGGACTATGTTTAGTGATAGTAAGCAAGTCGCGTCGGCGGGCGGGCGGCGGTAGCGCAGCAATGGTCCACGCATATTGGACGTTCAACCCTCGGTCGCGCGCTTGGGCAATTTTTTTATTTGACAACTGACAGGAGCGTCCCTTTAATTAAAACTGGCTGGAGTTTCCATATAAGATTAACAATAAATAAATATAAATTATGACTGAAATTTCAGGTCGGATAGCCAGAATGGAAAAAAAAAAGTAATAAATCAAATACTTTTCTTCTCGCCGTCTCGCGTTATGCGTTCTAGAAATACATGATAGTCAAATGACAAAATGGCCCGTGTGCGACCGAGCTCGTGTTCTATACATTGTTACATTATATCTATTGGTTGATGATATTGTTCCTTATAATATGAATGTATGCCGTAGTTGATAGTGTGCGAAGTTTGACGTAGATTTTTTTTTGTTAGTCAATTTTTGAGAATATTATTTATAAATTATCGCAAAGTGCAATAGTTTATTTTTTGCATGTTGCATACTTTTCGGTTACTCGCTCAAATTATGATGCAGACGTAGGTTTAATTTTACGCTTCCGTTTGGGATTCACTATTAGTATACCCTGTTCAGAATAGCAGGATTAGAATGATAGATGTCAACATATGCAGTAATAGTTTTTTTGCAGTGTGCAAAAAAACCGGTATTTTTAAATACCCCCTTGGGTATAATTTAATACCCCCTTGGGTATAATAATTGGGCGGTATCTTAATCCTCCGCTAATATTTCAGCATCATCAGTCTCTACCAGTCCACGGCTGGACACAGACGTTTCCCTTTCTCTACGGTAAATATTGCCATTTTGATGGTCACGCTCAAAATATTCTCGCAAACACACCATATTACTTTTGTGTGTGAAAAATAAATACTACTTTATTTTGTACTTAATAGTAATTAACTTTACTCACAGACTTGAAACCCTTGCCTATACATATTGGACGGTATGTTGTGCCCCTCATTAAAGTAATCCGACTGAAAGTAAGAGTCGCGTAATCCATTACCATCTCTCAATGTTAGGTGTTCAGTATATTTTTATGGATTACATCTATCATTCGAATCAAACTAATATGAATCTAATAGTAGTGCAAATTCTATGTAGTGATAATAGCAATAAGTTTTGGTTGTGAACCTGAGGCCGTATGATCGTCGCTAAGTAAATGGTACTGGTGCTACTGCCGATTGTCCTTTCGTATATATGATTTTATGAGTTGTTATCTTCGAGTATTATTTCTTTTTTTTTGTAATTAGTACGGGAGTATACTGTTGCGTACCCGTTGTAGTAGAAATTTGGTTATATTGTCATTGAAATGTAACAGGATACGTTTCGAGTTGGTGATAAAATTACCAGTTTACGTTTTCAGCAAATTCTTCTGCAGCCCATTATTGTAACACTGCCTTTATTTTAGTTACAGGTTTTAGCGTAACTAGTGCCATAATGTAGTGAATGTAAGTTCTTTTATGTAATATTTCTGTTAGTCTGTGATATAAAATGTTTTATCATCGAGTTACTTGCCTTGTTATGTGCAATAGGCCCTGTAATTGTATGGGAATTAATTTTCTATTAATATTTGCAATATGACATCACATTTTTGTTATTGTTACTGATTTTATAAAATTCATGTGGTAATTTCGAGAATCGAGAAGTGGTAGATGGAAAGACTCCATTCAGAAGTTTTACTTCTTCAATGGGTATCAGCAGGTTCTGATGCTTACACGAGCGAGTACTGGGCCGCTGTACGTCGCCTTTATTAAGGGATATCTTTGATACAAAATTTCTTACAGGAGCCTGAATGAAAAGCGGTCTCGTGTTCGCTCGCGTGTTAGGGACGAATTGTCTTAAGAATGCCTCACACTACCACATTAAAAAATATATTAACATGTTATTCGAAAAATGCCAGTGCAAAACCGTTACTATTTTATCCAGAAATGGACATCCAGTTATTATCAATTATCAAATTAATCACTTTAGCCGTACCACAATGTATCCAGCCAACAGCGTAATTTTGTGAGTTGCGAGTTGCGTTTTATGAGTCGCGTAATTCGGTGTCATACCTATAAGGTTCAAGCCAAACGTGCGTAATTTGAGTTGAGTGGCGTAATTTACGCTGCATTCAATGTCATTTAAAAGTCTAGTTTGAGCCACACGACGACGCAAAATGAGTTGGGACTTTTATATGAAACCGAATTACGCGACTCTTAAAACTCGAGTCACAACTCACAAAATTAAATTATAATAGTATTAATTTCGCTCGTTTGGCGGGAGCCTAATAATACAAACACAGAAATGCACATGTAATTTATTGCTTTTACGTATACCTAGGTGTTTTACGACGGTAATTAGCTATTTCACATAAAACTGACATCCGTTAATTCAGTGTTGCAAATACAATTAATTTTAAATGAGTAGTTGTTGTGAATACTGTTTCAAATATTCAGCGAATGTAGTTAATAATCATATTTAGCAATATGCCATAGAATTATACCGATGTTATCTGATAGATTTGTAAGAAAATGCCTCCAGTAGCGCCAAGTGAACAAAATGCAAGCGATGAAATTACCAAATTAAGTAGTGTAATAGCTTAGAGCAATAATTCGGGTCACGGAGACATTTTTATACTTTTAGGGTCACTTTGAAGCATTTGTTCTTTGCCACGGTACAATTCGGTTGAAATAAAATATGCCATTAGGCGTGTCCAGACCGGCTGAGCGGCCGCGGCCGCGGCATGCGCCTGTCACGTCCACACCGACCGCGCTGCCTCGCGAGGCTTGCCGCGGCCGCGTCGGCTCAGCCGGTCTGGACGCACATATTGAAATGTATGGCGAAATTGTCAAATCATTGAAGCCAAGAAACTGCGCAAAAAAACTTGCCTTCCGGAGAACTGCTCGAGAAATTTTAGTCAATTCGTGACAACACAAACTTACAAATAAGACAGAAAATTAACTTGTCTGAACCGCTGTATGATGGTGAACCAATGCTTCAAAATTAATTTAGATGCATGAAAATTTCACCATGACTAGTATCTTGTACAATAATGTATCTTGTAGAGTAATTCGACGTATCTGAGATCGGTCAATCGATGAGGAGATGTAGCTCTGTGAATGGTTTTAAAGAAACGAAAAGTTTGTCATTTGCAAAAAGGTTTGCGCAGGCTTCTGTTGTTACGTTTTAGGTGTTATTTAGCGTTTAGCGGAACGCGCGCCTCACTGTACTTGCCGCCTGGTGTATAACACGTTTCTAATCCACATTAGCAGATGAGAACTTAGCAATAAAACATTGCATATCGTTGAATTGTTAGGTACTAAGCCCTTAAAAATCCATCTAAATAAACTCTAAAATAAATTACTTTTAAGAACTTAATATTGAATTACATTTTATTTGTTTGATGTTTAATAAATATTTACAGATAGAAAATCCATAGAATTTTTAAGATTCTTGTCTTTTCACTGTGGGTCACACATATAATTGCGACATGTAACGTAAGCTATTATATCTTACATGCGTAGCGCTGTGACTGTTCTGGACCGGTTAGTACATAATAATTCAATGGTGCCTAGACAATGTTAATAAATTGTTCTCAATAGGTATCTGCTATTTAGGGGGTTGCTAACTCGGCAGTAAGTGTCTGTATTCCGCTTCTACATCCAAATATATGCATGCTGACTGACATGCGAGGACGTTAGTATGAAGTATGTGCCTAAGCAAACAATAAGCAAGTTGTTGTTGTTACATTTCTCTAACAATATGACGACTGTAAATACGGCGCTGTTCGTAGTATATACTAATAAAAAAGTTTTTAAAAATAACTTGGTTTTATTTGTATAAATATTGTAAAACAGTGATAATGGTCAATGCTGACATAGGTACTTATTTATTGATGTAGATTCAATAACTTAAATAAAAATAATTGAGATGTAAATATAGAAAATACGTACCCAAGTACACATGTAAAAATATCTCATAATTATTTTAAAAATACTAATGTAGGCGCGGTTCGTGGATTGTTTTTCCTTGTGTGACATTACCTTTACATAGGTATTGTGATGTGAATCACTCCCATACTAAAATAGTTGACACGACAACCAGAAAAGTGCGGTAAGTGCTGATAGTTAAATTATAAATTGGGCGGATTCACACCGTGTTTGGAGGGCCTAGTATCCCATAGTTTAGTCCGGTTTAGTGTAGTAGCGAGCGTGTTCACTTCCTGGCGCGCGGGCGGGGGCGGGGCGCGCGCGCGCGGGGCCTGGGCCGGCGGCGGCGCACGCGCGGCGCGCGGCCGCGCTCCAGCTGCGCGGCCACCAGCTCAGCCAGCGCGCCGCGCTCCGCCAGCATCGACAGGAACGTGCAGATGAATTCGTCGTAGTTGTGCGTGCGCCGGCACTCGTCCACCTGACACATATTTACCCGTTATGGCAGTGGAAATCTGCTCAAGCATTGTTAACTAGTCTAGTGTGGCTGTCAAAATCAAAAAACTCCATTACGTGTATGCCACTAAATGCTAATGTAATAAACTGTACGGCGGCAAAGTATAAATGTACCCAGTGTACTTACATGCAATAAAATATTTTTCATTTTAAACTTAAGCTACACCACCTCACCTTATACATATCTCTCTTATCATTTTCATCGTTCAGGGCCTGCTGACACGATTGTACTTCGCTCACGATGCTGGTCATAAGCGCGTTCAATTCCGAATGGGTGAACAGCAGTTTCTTTAGCTTGCAAGGTTGTTCGGGCTCTGTCTCACAGCACACCAGGACTGGACAGTCGTTGCTTTTGACTAGAGCTGTTGTTGAAGTGGGGTATATCTGGAAAGGAACAGAATATGTGGGTGTGAACAGATTATTTTTAAATACTTTTTTTTACTCGTCTTTTAGAATGTCTGGCGACTTATGTAAGTAAAATTACCTCTCCTATGATCTGATTATCTCTATTTACTGTGATAAACTTAATGATTGTGCCTTGTTCAACTGGTTCAACTAGAAATTAGAAAAAAACACAATTAAAAAAAAGCCCTATGCATCCTTTAAAAAAATAAAACAAATGAAATTTTACAACACCTACCCAGTATGAGGCTGCTGTCTTGCTGGGGTCTGTCTGTGACACCTATCTCAATGGTTATGGGGTCTGTGTAGTTCAAATCAAACATGTGTAGTTGAGAGGACTCAAGTGCAGTGAGAATTGTCTCCTCACTGATTTGCACTATGTTGTCGTTCAATGAATTCTCATTAATGATTTCGGCAGATATTATCTCACCCAGCTCTGAAAAAAATATTTCACACATTACTTAAAGTCAGCAAACCATTATTTGCCTGAAATGAGATAACCAGTATTATTTGAGTTACATCAACTTCACCTATTATATACTCTGTGCCTGTGCCCTGAAAATGTCTGTTCAATATTACTTATAGTAGTTTTACCAATTAGATTATTCATTGCTATCTGCTGACGTATTCAAAATACTAATCCTAACTAATATTATGAATAAATCCGAAAGCGAGTCTGTTAATCTTTTATTTGTATTTTGAATTCAACAGATCTCCATTCCATTTTGAATTCACATGTCATTAGCATTATATAATTTTAACCATGGATAAAACAAAAACTTTTTACTGCAAATTCATACCAGCTTGCTCTCTGCTCTTAGCCAACAAATGACGCATGTGTTTTCCAATTTTTGAGATAGCTTCTTTTACTCTCTTCTGGTTAAGTTCCAGTGCATTCAGCTTCTTTGTCAGAGCAAGTCTTCGATCAGGCACAACTGCCATTAAATTGAATCTGGAAGTAAATTGTCACATATTATTAATTCCCATAAGGGGCGAAGCCAACACTTCTATTAGTTCTTTCATTATTTGTATATTTTCTTCCGTTTTTAAGTGTATTGTTTATAGTAAAGTTACATACGAAAAAGGTACTTTAAGAAAGTTAGAATAATCATCTTGAACATAGTTTTAATAAGACTCAAATTAGACACATACCGAATATCATGAACTTGCTCTCCAGCATCTCTGCCAAGCCTTTCTGCCATCACTCTCCTAAATTTATCTGTCCAGTCCTCATCATCTGCCCAGGGTCCATGGTCTGTGGGGTATGGCTTGAGCCCATCCAGTTCAAATAAGTGTCCATTTATGGGTACAAAACTAACAAAATGGTAAGCTTCACCTAAAATCATCAGTGCATCCTTATATTGTTTTATAATTTACTGATAGCAGTGTAACTTAAAATTCAATTTGGTACACTATATCAGACCATCTCAAAGGCCTACATACAATTTTTTTATTCATTCAAGGTAGGCAGGTATTAATTGGCAATAGCAGTAGCATAATACGCAGGGCTGCCCATTAGTTTCTTGTTTCATATCATAAAAATAAATATAAAAAACCTGTGAAGCGGCCGGTAGAGACCCCAGCATTTTTATCCGTTTTCTTGCGAGCTTGTGGGATGGCGTGAGAGTTGTGCGCACAGGCCAGTTCTGGAGTATTGCCTATCGCCCAGCCTTTGTTCTCTGGATTCATTCCCAGCGTGTGGTGCTGGAAACAGATAGTTCTTATTTGTTTTTCAATTGTTTAATCTCAGAATATAAGCAAAGAAAGAAAGCAGCAGGTACAATCCTAATTTGACAAATTGCACATTGAGTTCAAAAACAAAACGAATGCCCCATACATGGCGCACACCCACCCGCGTAATTTTATACAAACTAGGCTGGTTTAGAGTAGTATGATAGCTTCTCTTTCAAGTGTCATGGTATCTTCTGGTTAGATTTGTTAAAACTAACATTTGCATCTGTAATTGTAGCTTAATAGCTGTTTGTGGCTTATTAGAACAAACTATCCAGTCTAGTTGGAATTAGTTAGATTCCAATAGTCTCCAATTGCTCTTAGAGAATCAGAATAGTAGATTATCTGGAAGATAGTAATCAAACTAAAAGAAATTATCTTTACCTTTAATCTGCTTAAAGTTTCTCCCAAATGTAGATTAGGGCAGTTCAGCAGTATCGATAGCAAGGCGTGAGTAGCACAACTATTCGGCACCATTTGCTGAGCAAAGAATATGTTATTGATAGTTTCTTCATTCCGAACGTAGCTTTCTATTTGCTCGACGAATTTGCGCCGCGATCGTCTTTCCTCTATCCATCGAAACAGGAATATGAACCCGTAAACTGGACTTTCAAGAGGTTTATGCAAGTCGTATATTTCTTCGACCTGAACACCCTTGACTCCAAAGTCTTCCAGCAGCAAAGTAAACAGCCCTGGGTCACTTTCTAGCTCAAGCCAACCCTCTGTGAGACTATTTAGTTCCACCGGCATGATTTTTAAATCATGTTTAGCAAAAGTAGGAAACGAAACAACAAAGAAAACAAGGTTAAATTTGTATTGATTGATTGACTGAACTGAAATTTGATTGAATTGAATGTTTTTGCTTCAAGCTCCAGTCAACCGGCCAAAATGTTAACATAGTTTTTCAAGGAAATAAGGCAAAGGTATTGAAAGATATACAGCGTAGTTTAAAAAATATTTGATGGCAATTCTCCAGTTTTTCTGTAAAGTGGGGCTGCATACTTTGGAGGCATTGTGGACACCAATTTTTGTCCTATTACTCCGGTGGTAAAGGGGGTACCTGTCCAATCCAAGACAATAATAATGTTTTCGAGAAACGGACAAAAATAATTTTCATACGCAGCTTTCTGTTGCTACAGAACTTCTAGGCACTTATATTATTTATAGTACTTAGGTATCTTATATTATTTACACTGATCTCACTGTCTATGGGAAGGTAGAGACAAAATAAACAAAAGAATAGTTTTACCAATAACATTTATTTTTGTATGTACACTTTAACTCCATAACTTTGTACGACGTACAAATAGTAAATGCACAACTTCAGCATTGTAACCCTAAGCACAAACTCGCAGGCACGCGCAGTTACAAATATGATTTAGGCAGTTGTTACTGAATCACACCATGTTAAAAATAAGTTAGGTAGGTATAGGTTTTTGGTCCCTTGGTAAGTTTCAAAGCTCTCGGTTAAACAAAAGTTCCGTAGGTAATGCTTTGATTTTCTGTTTTTTCCAATAGATTAGGATGAAGATACAAATCTGTGATACTAGAATAGTTAATAAACATAATAATAATAGCAGTCACGCCCGAATACACTAATGCTCCTCAACTTTAAACTTTTTGATTTTTTTCTTTCTCAAACTTTTTGATTTCCAGTTTAATTCGGGCGCCAGTCATTAAAATATGATTCCAACTAAACCAACTGCAGTAACAATGGGTAAGACTACGTAGTTGGTATCACGTTTCTTAATTAAGTAGCTCGCAGAGATCGTTAGTTATATAATAAGGTAAGTAGCTCAAAAAATTTGCAATGGCATGGCGGAATAGTGGAATTGAAAATGTAAAGGTAGGTATTTAAAATTCAATGTAACTAAATTTATGATACACACACTTGACATTTTAACATCAAAGAGAATTTATTCACTAAAAATGCTGCAAATGGGAGGTTTCATTAGGAGCTCGACTGAGATGGCGCCACATAGCGTATGTAGTACATTGAGGTGCTTTCCTTGGACGGGTAGAAATGTACAATTGAAAGGTAAACTAAAGAAGTAAATGTAGGGTTAGCGAAGGTATAACGTGAATTTTTTATTATTAATCGTTAACTCTATGTGCTAGTGGCGCCACCTAGCAGTGCGCTGTGGCGATTTTAGCTACCTTAACTATCAGTAAAATTAAGAGTGAAAATTCCAAACGGCGTAAGTGCCAATTGCAATAGAATCTAGTTGTTAAACTTGGATAATTAAAAATAGTAAAAAAATTCCACTCTACAAAATGTTCTCTTCGATGCAGCAGTAAATGACTTAGCTGAAATGGTTGTTCGCGGATGCAACCTATCAAATGTGCGCAATTTATTTTATGTTCGAAATATTTGGTAGACAGATAATCTACCTTACCTATATACAATTTGCATTTAGTACAGCGAAAATGCGCTCACTCATGAGTCATGAGTTTGAAAAATGAATGCACCGTAGAAACCACCATCGCTTGTTGGATAACATTCAATTTGAGTTGTGCAATCAAAATAATTATGTACCTACAAATTACAATTTATTATGCACGCCATCGCCAGTGTGTACGAAATATACAGAGTTTTGGTAAAAGGCACAATTTCTTACATATCTTTACAAACTTCTTCTTGTTACTAATACTCATAGTTACTTTGCCAATTGTGCGTTTTAACTACACTGTACAATTTAATTATTATTAATCGTTATCTTGAAGACTAGAATCAAAAACGGAACGGAATATTATTATTATATCAGGGAATCTACCTAGGAGGCGGCTAAAACATTCCGCCAACTGGTCTTGTCTCACAATTCTTTCACACTGTATACAAGTTACAGTTTTGACGAAAAGTCTATTCAACAAATCTTACCAAATTTTAATAGCTCATTAAAAAAATAGCACAAAATTAGTGAATTCAAGAATTTCAGTTTTTGATTCAATAAGTACCTAGTGTGAAAGATTTGTGAGATTCAGAAGTGAAGTACCTACCTAATGTGATGGGAGAGTTGAAGAAATGTTCTAGCAGTCTCTTAGGCAGATCCTCTTACCCTATTGATATTACACGCTCTAAAGTATTATTACGCTGAATACGAATTATCACAAGTTAAAAATAATATGTTCAATCTTAAGTTCCATTCATCACTGTAAGTTTAAGGAGCTGAGCAATATATTAAACCAACAGACAGTTTTAGAATTTAGAATAAATTTTGTAGGTAGGTGCTAACTACACGTTTATGGCTGGATAGCACAAGTTCACCTACTGCTATAGTAGGTGACAATGAAAACAAGCAGGAATCTCTGAAAAAAATTTTTTTTTTAATGCGAATAACTGTCAAAATAACAGAAAGGGTGCGACATACACCCGACTTTAAAGATTTCCTTCTTTTTCCACCCACTGTGCGACATTTACAGTTATTCGCATTTAAACGAAAAACTGACTAATCAAAATAATTTGGAAGAGAAGTTTTCACTTAAACTATGATATTTAACCAACTATTTTACAAAATTTATGTACACAAGATAAACCTATTTAAGTAACTAATCATTACAATTTCCTCAATATCACAAGGACGCATTGCTCCTAAGCTCGACGACC
This sequence comes from Metalampra italica, assembly GCA_949699065.1. Taxonomy (NCBI): domain Eukaryota; kingdom Metazoa; phylum Arthropoda; class Insecta; order Lepidoptera; family Oecophoridae; genus Metalampra; species Metalampra italica. The sequence goes on from OX452983.1 coordinate 6,275,328, forward strand.
CTATTATAGTCAGATTTTTATTTAAATGTAAATAACTGTCAAAGTATCACAATAGTAACAAGAGTTAACCGGTCGTAAAGGAAATATAATTTCCTTCTCTTTCTTAACCATTGACAGTTAATCACATTTAACTAGAAGACCGACATAATACATACTTATAAAACAATCGTTTCATGCGTGGATATGTACGTACAAATATTAATACCGCAACACTGTTGACATTCCAACAAGAATATTATAATAACTATGAACAGTCTCATCACATGAAACAGCAGTCGATTTAAAGTAACACAAAGTGATCGAGTCTTCACCTGATGGCTTGGGGAGGTCTGTAGGGAGGTGGTGGTGTTTTGGGGATTTGGGTTTGCGCTTGGATCTGTGAGCGGTGAACGGGCGCGATGGCGGAGGGGGGCGCGTCGTCGGGCTGGCCGGGGATGACGGTGGGGAGCTGCGGGGGCGCGTGGGCCGCGTGGGTGGCGTGGTGCGGCTCGTGGCGCGCGCTGCTGGTGGCGGGCAGCAGCCGCGCCGGGTTGAGCTTGATGGCGTCGTCGTAGGTGGGCGGCGCGCCCGCCACCGAGTCGTAGTCGGGCGGCTTCTGCTGCATCGTGTCCTCGTCCGGCATCGAGATCACGTGGATCGGGTCGTCGATCTGCACATTAAAAAAAACTCATTAGAAACATATTAGGTATAGAAAAAAAAAATTTTGAATGAGAAAGTTTCAATATAATAGTACCTACTATTATCTTGAAACGATTGCGAATCAGCTCGGTACTGATTACCTCTATCATCACGCCATCATCGTTATACTTAAAGCAACACGCGGCCGCCGCACCGGTTTGACCCGGAGGCTATAGGCTTTCTTCCGATGCGAGAAATCCTGATATTTATCGCGAGGAGATCCAACACGCACACATGTACGCTCTCACTATGAATCACACATGTGATAATTCACAACCTTTTGTACTCATCGATGCATTTGAAATCAGCGCATGACCAGGAGGTCTATAGTAGGTACCTTTGGTAAAGAGGAAATCCTGTAAGGCGACTCCACTCCTTGTTGCTATAGTTATTGCCGTGATTAATCACAATGCAGTAATTAACTATGAGATGAGAATGATTTAACGATACGGTCGACGATACTAAATGACCCGAATAACAACTGGGTCACGGGTATGATTGCTTAAAAAACGACACTTTACGGATCCGACCACTAAATCTGTGGATCCGACCATATGCTCCTCACAGCTACTTTTAAACGACCGGTGAAGTGATTCATACAAAGAAAAGAGGGGGAGATGCAATATGGAGTGTTAGCTTCGAGTCGTGTTTAATAATTTCTGAAAGCTGATATATGAATGATCAACTTGAAAAACGTGGGTGACATAAAACTGAAAAAAATAAACCACCGAAACTATGACAGCAATTTCAACCGCAAGTTGATAGGGGTTAACTTGTTGCAAATGACCTCAATAATAACGCCTTTCGAGGAATAGGCGAATTTCCAGGCAGCCTGTTTTTTTAAGAGGCACAATAATATCAGTGCACCCCGCGAACTAACAAAGAAGCTTTAATGAACCTAACAATGGCAACTATTCGAACCTAGATCATGATAGTAGATATCGGTGACATGCCACCCACTATTATTGATTTATAATGCAATGGCCTTTCGAGTCTGCCGAGCAGTAATATACACCAATTACCCCCACATCAAGACATAAGTGACATGCCTTATTATTAATAGGCTAAGTCCATCAGTGCAGTATTAAGTAATCCGCATGAATAGTATTCGCAATAAAAACTGCCAAGTAATTCGTATTGGAAGCATTCGCCAACGAGGAGTTCTGACTAAGAACTAAGGTACCGAAAGCCGATAGGATTAGCAAATTGAAGAGGCAGTGGACAGGTCATATCATATGTCGCAGAACTGTAGGCCGTTGGGACGAGGTAGAGAGTTCTGGAGTGGAGACCGTGGACTGGTACTTGCAGCGGGTGGGCCGAGGACCTAAACCTGGGGAAAGCGGAGGGCGGAGGGCCAGGCGTAGTTGGCTGATAATGATGAATTGACGTAGTAAGTGCAGCTGACCTGGTGTGTATCCGGCGAGGTGCGCTCGTGCTGCGGCTGCCTGGCGGGCGACTGCAGCCAGCAGCACATGGCGGCGCAGATGAGCAGCGCGCCGGCGACGATGCACGCCACGCCCACGTACCGCACGGGCTCCGCGTAGTCCTCCGCCAGGCCCAGCCAGTTGATGAGCGCGCCCGCGCACAGCAGCACCATGCCGTAGCGGTACGGCCGCTGCGACTGTCGGCCCTCGTCCAGCGACATGCCTGCAACAACAGTGAAGGTACTTTTAATTTAAAAAATTCAAAGACGTTACCATCTGACGCAGAACCGACGGCTGGGGGAAAAACGAGCTCTGGAGTGGAGACCGCTAACTAATAATGTGGTCTCATTAGGTACTCTAAATACCACATAAATAAGACGTCATATTCCACAAAGAAGCATCTTATTTATATTTACTCGCATAGAAAATCAAGATTTTTTGAATACAAACTGAATTAGAAACGGAAGCAGTACTGCATACAAGTTTATGTCAACTCATCAATCAAAAGTACCTAGTAGAGTGACCGTCACCAGTTCACTGGGTCACTGGTACTATCTACTAAGTAACGGGACCCGGGCGGCTGCCGATTCACAAAACCGGTGAAATTGAAATGAAAGTTTGGAAAGTTCACAATTAGATGACACATAAAGGTAATTTGTACAAGTAATTTGGGTAAACATTATACTATACCATCAAGTCAAAGGCCCCCAGCAGCAAGTTTTGTTTTATGTTAATTTAGGTTCATTTTAGATACATATTTGGGTTTTGAATTTGAAGTACTGTCGTTATTTAGGCAATCAGGCTACCGTACAGTTATCTGAGGTTATTTATAGATTTTCGCGCAGATTATTAGCTAATTGATGCGTGCGACAAACCATCAAGAGGTTGCACCATTGTTTTGTGTCGCCGCCGAGGAATACATCATGAGAAGTAATTGAGGTGTCAAGAGGCTGGGTGTGATCGAGGCCGGCCGCCAAGACAATGGACTCTCGGGGATGTGGGTCAAGTTCGAGCAGCGAGCGGCCGAGCGGCGCCGCCGCTGTCACGCGCCACCGAATTCACGCAAATCCATACGCACGACAAGAAACTCCCATTGACTTAAATAGTACAATTTACACGTAACATTCATTGACTGCACTCAAAGTTCAACTGACAGAAAATATCATTGGCAAAATGAATCTGGGACACATCGCGCAGCGTGCCAGCAAGCGTGGCACCGGCCGAACTAAAGGGGTCGTCGTATGATATCTTGTGGGGAATTACGGTAGTTGAACGGTTGATTCGAATTTTGTCTCGAATTAGGATCAGTTATATATTACGACTACAATCGAATGAAAATGTTACTCACACACGGATTGTCCTCGTGTTGAACTATTATGAGGAAACATTGGGTACATCCAAGCCATTTTTTCTCTTACAATGAACAATATTAAATAATTTTTTTATTTCCAACTAAATAATAAATATACGGCAATATTTTAACGATTTATTTACGATACACAGTACACTACATAATCTCGCACACTGATCATAAGTGGCATATTTTTAAGACAATAAGATCTTATCGGGAACAAAAACCTCTACAATAAATTGATAACCGATAACAGGTCACGCTGTGCATGCAGATAAAGTGAAAATCCGGGGAAAATCTTGACATCGAAGATGAAAACGATAAATCTGAGAATAAACACATATTTAGTCATTGTCCTCAATGTAAAATACCTGCTTATTATGAATGTGAACGACAAAGTATTATTCTCTAGGAAGTGATACTAATTACCATACTAGTTGGGTATAACCCTTTTGGGTCGACTCGCAGCACAGAGGAAGTAATAGTGCTCGCAGTGAGCCTAGGGGTATTTAAAAAAAAAATCTTAGTTTAGTTCTAGTGCTGTAACAAAACACCTACATAGAGGGCGCTGTTTCACAATGTACACGGGAAAGACTTTTCTACGCGAGTGAAGCCGCGGGAAAAGCTAGTATAATATAAAGCAATGGATGGCGTCCGCAATCCTGTAGGGTAGGTTATACCACCGAGCTAAGAGAAGTTCGAACATGACGTTGTCTTCGTAAACGTCACTTAGTAGAAATAAGAACCACTTAGTTACAACTGGTTACAACTCATAACACGTATTTGCAACGCGATCGTTTTTGAAAAGGTTTCGAAGATTATGAATTTATGATAATGTCGACATTATAGGGTTTAGCGACGGATGTAAATTGTCCGAAAGGACGGCGGACATTACAGTAACGTAAGCACTCCGCCCGCCCACGGATGCGTACGGCTTCGGCTTCCCCACGAGGCGACACTTGGGCGTCGTAACGCGATAATATTCGTTAAATGGATTAACACTGGTCCGAGCTCGGAGCCTAATAGTAACAGTGCCGATATAACACATTTAAAATAAAATTGAGCTCGTGACCACGGCCAGTGCAACCTGGTCGGGCAAAGGTAAATAAAACTTGTTCGTGTGTTTAAAGACCCGTATATAATTGTGAATACAAAGCGCGAAAGTCTAAAATGTAAAATTGCTGAGTCAACTAGTTAGACGAAAATATAAATTAGTTTTGAATTTATTTGTGTAATCTACACGTTCAACTGTAGAAAAGTTGTGTCTGAATAAAAATGTAGGTACCTATATAGTTTGTAAGGTACCCCACCTTACAAACTATATAGGTACCTACATATTTTTTTTCATTTTTGTCTGTCTGTCTCTTAGAACATCAAGCAAAAACCACTGAACGAAACTTTGCCTTAGCGATAGTATATAAGTTGTTAAGATAAAATATTTATATACAATTATTATTTTGATTTTTTATAGTCATGTTTACTTCCACCACTGTATTTTGTTTGTCTACTAAAATTAAAGGTAATGTCTTATTATCTTATTATTCATGTTTTTCCATAAACAAAGTCTTATCTACATGCCTATGCCTACCTACGATGTGACCATAAAATTTAAATATGGAATTCCAAATAAGTACCTAACTGAATTTGCAGGAAATAATTTTTATTGTTATTTTTATGTTTAAAATACAGCTAGGACACGAGTTTTGTTTTACGAGGTCACACGCGCACATGGCGGTATCGTGCATTGTATTTTGTACGTGTAAAGATGTCTTTATCGCTATAGTGTAGAATTTTATGGTGGTAGCTAGGTGTCTACGAATAAAATGAAAAGGTATGGCTTCATATTTATCCATTTAAACGTGGAAGCTAATTTTGCCGATGAACAAATCGTCTGCCCAAAGTTGTGATTCCGGAAAAATCGAAAAAGGTAGAATAGGTAGGTTAAATTGTAAGGACTCAAAAGCAGTAGAGTTAGACTTTAAGCAGTTGATGTACAAACCAAATTTAAAAATCCTGATCGAGTCAACAATGCCCGCCACAGTCTAGATCAAAATTATGATCAAACACCACGTTGGCCTAAGTCTAAACAAACAACCTCTAACCCAAAACGCATATACCTTCTCCGTTCCGTCGTTGGGTAATAAAGTAATGAACCATAAAATAATGAGGCACCCAAAACGTCAAAATCTGTCAGTATCTAGAGAGGTAGCAATATAGTAGCAAGTAAAAATAAAACATGATTACAAATAATCATATTTTGATCAGTAAACCTCACCTCCTTCTTTATACCTACGTAAAATGAATGATAAGCACGTTGAAAAAAATCACATGGAATTTTTGCAGAGTTAAAGATTTGTTTTCCCCGTGACTTACGTATTTTTAATTCTACGTAGACACCCACTGATAATTTTGTTGACGACTTTCGACATTCCAAGAAAAATCCCCGAATAATGGTCCTATTCTCCTAATATTTTTATAACATATTTGCTCGTAAAGGGTCACTTATTTTACCAATTTCAATATCGTTTTGTATCTCATTACGCACTTGTGCGGTAATGTAAAGTAAAACGCACGTGTGCGGTAATGTAAAGTAAAACGCACAGTTTATCAAGATGCTCCGTCTAAAAACGAACGATTAGCAATAGTACATTACTGCCGCGGCCCGCAACAGAGGCATTGATGGATGAGCGTGAGTCCATCAATGCCTGGTTGAAGCCAAGGCTTGTATAGTGCTTTTCTCAAATAATGCGCGGAAATCCAAAAAAATCAAGTTTTATTAAAATTGTGAACCGTCTGAACTGAACGATCACGACTTAGGGTTGTCACAATACTTTGGGCAAATCAAAATACTTTTGGCCATATCTCCGGAACGGCTAGTGCTAGAACCATGTTCATGTACTCAAATGAAAGGGCTCGACGAGATCTATCTGAATATAATATATAAAAAAACACCCTGTATATTCATATAAAATTGTATATACAGGATGTTTTTATTTTATATTATATTCAACTAGATCTCGACGAGACCTTTCATTTGAGTACAAACACGAGGGGTCTAGCACTAGCCGTTCCGGAGATATGGCCAAATGAAAAAAAAAAACACTCTTTTGGCCATATCTCCGGAACGGCTGGTGCTAGACCCTTGTTCATGGTACTCAAATGAAAGGGCTCGACGAGATCTATCTGAATATAATATTTAAAAAAAACACCCTGTATATATATTTTTTTATTAAACAATTTCCGCGCATTATTTGATAAAAGTGCTATACAAGCCTGCAATCAGTGTATTTCATGCGCTTTTTCTTTTCGCTGTATTGTTTTTATTTGAAAATGTCGTCAAGTAGTGATTATAACTGCTTTAACAAGTAATTAAACATTTATTAGTTATCCGAGTTTTATTTATTTCCTCGCAAATATGTTATAAAACGTCGTATGACATACGTGCGCTTTGAAAATTACAGCCTCTGCTTTCTTATGGCCCTCGCCTTTGGCTCGGGCTAGCAATATCGCTTTGGCTGTAATTTTCAACTTACCGCACTTATATCATAATGTACTATTTTTAACTCGGCCGATTAATTAGATACACGTTAAGCGGACGAAAATCGAAACTTTTCAGTATTAATCTGACAGTTTGTAGCAGAGAATTATAAAGTGAAGTTAGCGCAAGAACGTCGCATTTGCCGACTCTCGACTCATCTCTTCTACATAAGGTGCCAAATTTATCCACAATGAGCACGCCTTAGAGCTCTAAGAAGCGCGCCCGTAATTTTTGCGTCACAGATAGGCCTTAATTTATTTATGTTAAGGTTATTATTTTATCGATCGAGTCAATAATACGTCTAATCATCGTACGAAGTCAATACGTTCGTAACAACATTTTAGTAATGTAAACATCGAGTAAGAAACGGAAAATTGCGTGAAAAATCCGTTGCGTAGTTTATAAGAGCTAAGCATACAGAGGGACAGACAGCGGGAAGCGACTTTGTTTTCAACCGACGAAAAAAAAGGAGGTTCTCAATTCGACCCGTATATATATATTTTTTTTATGTATGACCACGCATAACTTTTTACAGAGCAGTCCGATTTTGATAATTCTTTTTCTATTGGATAGGGTATACTTCGAAGTTGGTCCCATTTAAATTTGAAGAAAAAAATTCAACCCTAAGGGTAGAAAATTAGGGGATGACTGATCGTTCACCTACTAAATTTTCATCTTTGAACCGATTCTGTTGAAACTAGGCACACTTAGGTAGTTCTAATGACACTACAACATGACAGAGACCATGACGGTGAAGTTGATCTGATGACGGAGACGGAAGACAATCGAGGGAACTCTTCAACGGTGTACAGCAGCTACCTCGTGTTTGGGCTATTCATTCATCTTAATGAGTACTTCTCTTTCTCTGAGAGATAGGATAGTGTGGGACGCCCCCCGGCTAGATGGAGCGACGACCTGCGAAAGGCGACTGGTAGTGACTGGATGCGGAGAACCGAGGATCGGGTTCAGTGGCACGCCTTAGGGGAGGCCTATGTCCAGCAGTGGACTAGTACAGTCTGATGAATGAGAACTTTATACTTAACTTATGATTTATGGTTTATGACTACCATCGATGGTTAATGATGGAGACGAAAGGCGGTCGAGTGTAATAAATAGTATATTTTAGTCACAAAAAAGTAAAAAATAAAAACTTTTTAACAAAAAAATTAAACCGCCGAAAAAATGCAACTGAAAAGCGAAAAATAATAAAAAAGAACCTTTTTAGTCTAACGAAACTCCTACACTAATTAATGTAAATCTAATTAATTTTGAGTCGGCGCCAAACAAACAAGCAAATTAATTAAAGTTATTACGTAAGGCGAAATGATGGCAGCCAACTAACGCGAAATGATGGCAGCCAACTAACAAGCAATTAATGAGAAGATCATTAAATTACTAGAAATCAAATAATTAATTTGCATGTGTGTTTGGCGCTGATTCAAAATTAATTAGATTTACATTAATTAGTGTAGGAGTTTCGTTAGACTAAAAAGGTTCTTTTTTATTATTTTTCGCTTTGCAGTTGCATTTTTTCGGGGGTTTAATTTTTTTGTTAAAAAGTTTTATACTATCTAGTGAAGAAGAAGATAATATCAATATCACTACGGGTCGGGACATCGATAATATTAGAGGGCGTATTTGATATACCTTTCAACACTACGTTTCAATTTGCAACAATCGAAAGTATCGATAGAAAATATGTAGTCCTAAATTTGGAAAATATAAGCACATACTTTATTTCTAAACCTGGGTTAATTTAACGCTAGGTACCTATTAGAGTTAATCTAAACAAAGGTCTCGTAGAGTATACTTTTAATGTATACAATGATGTCTATATGTACAGTACAGCGTATACAGCTACGACATATTAAGGCCGGCAAGGTCTTGATCTCCTAAATAGGTAGCCATTGATTCTAATAACGTTAATTTCGGTGTCCTCACAAAGAGGTCTCGTGCCAGTCCCGGCTCGTGATATTTTCGTGCAGTCACTGTGTTATGTCACCGGAGCCTGCCCAAACGAACCTCCTGACAAAAGCTTGACAAGTACAGATGAGAACAGACAGTCCGCTGTGGAGTGCTCCCAGAAATAGAAACGGTAAAACAGGAAAAAGGGATATGGGACTTTGAATTTTTCACTGAAAGCTGGTTATGGTAGACTCAGTTATACTAGTAACAGATGTGTACAGTTATAAGTAGGTACACTTTCCTATATGAGCGATTGACATAATAGACTTCGTAATGTAATGAAAATACAATATTGAATTACTACGAAGTAGACTGATCGATACCATTATTACGATTAATTTAAAATAGGTAGTAACCTTTATACGTATCGTACATACCGTGTATAAAAACTATCAAGCAAAGTTAGGAAGTTTGGACGCTTCTGTCTATTCAACGGTTTTGTATCCCGGTAGTGACTGACACATTATCCACGCATGCCAATTTTGGGGACTTCCGTGTTTGTTTGTAGAACATTGTACGTCCCAAGAGGAAATCAAACCTAAGACCTCGAGTATTCGCGAAAAGCGCCCAGGCATATTATCTATTCTGTGGCCCGGGCTACTAACTTACGACGCAATATATTGCCTAAATAGCAATGGAATGAATGAAACATAACAATTACAAAACTGATAAACATGTGTTACTGTCCAACTGTAGTTTGTGACTCTCTGACAGAGTGAACTCACTAAATCAATAGTCGATGTGTTTATTGCATAGGTATGAATGACAAACAATATTTAAAACTCGCTAATAGGTATTTTATATTTATCACCTTAAATTCCTATTTAAAAGTCATTAACAGATCGTTAAAAGATACCTATTGGAATAATTTGATCACTATTTGTCCACTGTTTGATGCGAGAACAATCTCAAAACTGTGCCTACGGCCAGCGGCGTGGCGGTCGCAAAGTTCACTGAACCACAAACAACAAACATTCTGAAAAATATTAAACTGTATCTCTGAACTATTTTCATACACTTCTTTGCTATTTTGGCTCAGTAATTCGGAAACATCGTAAATTGTATTGGGGCCTAAGTACCCATTTAGTAAATTTAGCGAATTCTTTGCTAGCCGTTTTGTCTAATGATTGTAACTAGCTTTTGCCCGTAGCTTTGCTCAAGAAGTACTTATCACACACGCGCAAAATCCTGAATGCGCCTAATTGATGATGATCCAACTAAACTAATCGCCATAAATACCTAACGAGGAATCAAAATATATTGCACAATAATTGAAAAATAACCGCCATTGAAAGGACTGTATATAATTATCAAGGCTGGATTTATTCAAGGTTAGTTAAATAAGTGGCTCGATAGAAAAATAATAAGACAGGTTTGTCACAAAAAATGCTGATTTCATTCCGTAACGACTTTGCGGACGTGGATACTTAAAAAGTTCCCATGGAGTGAAGCACAGAGCACAGAAACAGCTCGCTACGCTCCCTAGTAATGTATACCTTAAACTTATACGAAACTTGGGCAACTAAGGCAGAGACTAAGGGCTGTGTCTATTTACACTTACCACTTACTTTATTATCTTAATATTTTACACTTACTATTACCACTTTCATTATTAGGTGACTACACGAGGTGTTTAAAAATTCTACTCGTCATTTTGGACAGCACTAGCCGTGCCAAATATTTGACATTACAGAACTTAATTTTGACCTTCTTTATTGAAGTCGAGTCTAGCGCGAACAAAATAGCTATGACCGCGCATTGCACATTATTATGATCGATTATATAAAAATACTGCTCCTCTTATCCATAAGTACATGTTATCAAGATGGAAAACCCTATTAGAATCCATTCAGTGACTTTGGAGCAGAAGAAGTAGGTATTAGGGTCGCATTGTTATACCTATGTAGTAGTGATAGTGATCACTTGGTCAACCTTTGCTGGTATAATAGGTAGATATACGCTGTTAATAAAATCTCCTTATGGTATGACAAAAGTATACAGAAACCTACTTGCTAATTGTTTGGCACTGTTTCTGTCCTTGTGGACCTATAAAAATTGCATATATGGCATCAGTAGGATGAGGCAAGCAAGTTAGCATACCTTGCCAGTGTCCATACTATCTAAACCACGCATATCAAATAACTGACCGTCATCTGGTTAACCAGGCACGGGCTAATTACATACCTACTAATGTGGGATACCGCGGTTATCTGCCACTATTATACGTGTTGTTAGGTACGTAGTGGTAATGACACAGATAGTTCAAGTTTATGTGTCACTACACTGGTTAAGTTATTGAGTTTTTATCTTTATTGTTGTGCTGCTCGTTTATTTATTATCAAATTGACGTGACCGCCAGATTAGTTTAGTCTACAAAATGAACGCTACGCAAGAGTCCTCGGTTTTGATTTCCTTGTTTAAGTGTAACAGGCTTTTCGTTTTTGACAGTGTCACAAAATAGTTAACTCTATTTATGTTGGGTAGGTACTTTATTTACTATGCGTGCACTGTAGTGTTCCTCGCGGTAAGATGTATATTTCGGAGGAACAAACAGACAAAAGACATAGGCACAAAAATATGTCAAATAATTGAAATGTTACAAATACCTATAACGCTTGAAATCTAAATAAGTTTCAATAATAAAAATGTTTTCGCTTTTATTTGGTAAGGCTTGGGACATAGCTTAGGACTTATTAATATTTAGTTTACATATCATAATTTTCAGATATTCTACTTTTCTTACGGAATCAGTTTTGTTAAAATAATAATCTGTTCGTCGTAACCGAAAACCAGCGATGGCCGCTGACGTTTCGTTCCATTACCAATGTGAAATTGTTTTCATTAACATGCGTCAAAAAACAAACTTATTTTTGTTCGAACAATTATGCAATCGTTTATTTAAGCTCGTCAAGGAACGTGTCAGTGAAGCAAAACAATAAATAATTATTGTAGCACATCTTGACTATTTTTAGTATTTTGTCGGACCCGATCGGAAGGCGTTGTTAGTTTTTTAAAATAATTATGAATTACAATTATTAATGTAGAGCCTTGTTATCTATCTATTGAATCAATTTAATAAATGTAATTATTATATGTTATCTATACTTAAATAAATAATTTAAATTAAATAATTTATGGGTATTAGTGATATTTCAAGTAGAAGATCCTTTAGCTTAAGGTGTAATGAAAAAATATTATGTAAAATATTGAACTTTATAGTTATTTGGCTTTACTTAAGTAATTGTTTTTATTTCTCAATCATCATATCAGCCTGTAGACGTCCACTGCTGGACAAAGGCCTCCCCCAAAGATCTCCACGACGACCGGTTTATTTCTCAATTGCGTAATTTAAATATCAGACATGCTATAAAGTTTATACCTTCAAAATAAAAATAGGTAATTAGTGGATTCACAGCATCGTTTCATAGAGTATTTTATCATTTAAAAAATCAGGCGAGAAATAGAACACAATTGTATCGCTTAGTGCATTTACCAACAGGGGTAAATGCACTAAGGATGCATGGGATGTGGGGGTAACAGCCAAGTAGTGCAGGATACGGGCTTCCGTCCCGCACTATTACATATAAAATATGAGCCAATCGAGAACAGATTCTGTTTTACCTCGTCACATATCAACACAGAGATACCACACACACTTGTGCTTGTCATCAGATCCGGTGCTTACCTGCAAAGAAACAATGGCAATATAAATAAAAGCGTCATGTCATGTCTCTAAATATACCTAGTACTTTAAACAGTCACCAAAGAAAAAGCCGCAGCTACCTTTAGACGTAAATTGCGGAGGTGCTAACGTCAAGGCAACAGCGCTCTACAAATATTCAAATGGACGCTTTTTGTTAAAAAATTAACCTCCCATTTTCTTTAGGTTATTAGTTTATTACCATATACCCCGTTATCAAGCTGGCACAGTTTGGTGGCTACCTAACATTAGTGATGTGCAATACTAACTATCCGCTTCACACGGGCACATCGCTCGTAGAACTGACGGCCGTTGGGGCAGAAAGGTTCTCGAGTGGCGACCACGTATCGGAAGACGCAGTGTAGGCAGACCTCCCACGAGGTGGACCGACGATCTGGTGAAGGTCGCGGGACCCGGCTGGATGAGGTTAGCGCAGGACCGGTCGTCGTGGAGATCATTGGGGGAGGCCTTTGTCCAGCAGTGGACGTCTACAGGCTGATATGATGATGATGAATACTAACCATCCAAGTCTCGACTTTGTAGCTATGTTTGGAAACTCGAAAATTTTATTTGTGAAAATTGTTCAGTTTCATTGGCTGAGTCACTAATGTTAGGTATAGCCACCAAACTGCGCGCGCTTGATAACGGGGTATAGTTATTGGTTATTACCTCCGTTATTTTATTAAAAAAGCAAAATAAGCATGGAAAGGAGACAGGTCCCTACGCAAAAACAACGGAGGGGCAAGTATAGGGATCCTGACACGTTTCTTTCGCTTTCTTTAATCTCATCATTCTCTTCATGCATGCTCGCCGTATAGGACTCGAGTGCTCTTTGCGTTTCCGTCTGAGAGCACTCATAGCAAAAGTTGTTCGTAATGAACTATACCACACTGTACTGTAGTGTTGCATTTCAAAACGAGTAGGTATCAAGAGTTACGATCACAGAACTCAGAATCACTAGAAATGGCAAATCTGTGGTAAGAAGATTTGCCGCCGCGTGTGTTAACCTTATTAAAGTTCGCTGGTGTTAACAGTTTGTATGGAACAGTGTCAAAAATGGTGTGTTGCATTGCATGCAGCATATCTAATTGCGGAAACTCTTCCACAAGCAGTTATTATACCACAAGAGTAATAATTATTTGACCGAGAAGTTATTTTTAAGCAAATTTGCAGTTTTAATAACAAAATACAAGTTTGGGGAAAGTAGCGACAGTTCCTCTGACGAAATTGGTTTGTGCATGATGACATTTCTAGTACATTTATATTCTGAGTTCTGTGGTCAAGATAGAATCGCTATACACGGCTTCTTGTTAAGTATAATAGAAGTACGGCAATTTGTGTCGGTGGGATGCAGGGATTGTTGTGAGTCGGTCAATGTTGGATGCGCGGGCGCACGGACCGTGAAAGAGTGCCGTTGGACCGCCCCAGGGCCGTATACAGACTTGATTCTTGGGGGTCTGCTAGGTACACCAGTCAAATTGAAGCTGTCGACACAATGCTCAACTTTAACCAGAATATTACGCATATTCAACTTTAAATATTATGTGTGTCTCCTGACTACATCTCAGCGTTCAATAATTGAATAATACATCTCTTAATGGTAAATAAATAAAATATGGCAATTCGTAATAGTAAAATTAAAGCATAATTATCTTTGTTCTTAACAGCTAATTGTCATGAATTACTAGGAAAGTGAGAAGATTCTTAATTAGTGTAACGTTTCTCTGTAGTAGATTGTCCTATTAGAACTAGAAGATTTTATTAATGATAGTTTCTTGGTATTTTTCAAGTGCCTAGAATAAGTTTCGGTTTCTTTTGTACTGACCGATTAGCCTTTGATGTTATTCTATAGCTACCGACGATTTCGCTACTTTAGCATCAGGTTAGGTCCATGACCCCACGTTGCCCTAGTAAGTACCAGCCCTGCGCCGGCGCGCTAGCGCATGCGCCGTGACCGCCGCAGCAGGCGGATATAATTGCGGCCGCGCGAAAAGCTCAAGCATTCGAAAGCTAAATATTAGTTCCTAATAGTAAACATCAGCTCATCTGTAGTAACGCGTTTATTTGTGTCGAGGCCAAGGAAATGTGTTAGGAAATTGTTTCTTTCGTTATTTACATTTGGTCTGCGGCTAGTTTCAGCTTATTTATTTTAAGTTTTATTTCACCGACTTCGCAAGCGAGCGAGGGAAATGTTTTTATTATCATACAATTTACCGGTGATTCCGAGTCGGTCACGGGCGAAAGCTAGTAGAGTGACATGACAAATAATATTATGACGAATGGGGGCGAAGCTTTTTGGTTCTCCGCATCCGGTTGATCTTCAATTTGTTAGTCATGCACACGCAACGATTTTGTCCAAGTGCATTAACATAATGTATGAAAGTTGGTCTATTTTCGAGCACATTATGATTGATATGGGTCCGATTATGTGCGCGCCGGCTTTCCTCACGACTGTTGTCGAAGTGGCGCTCGTGTCGTAAGGCCTCAGCGGTCACGACTGCGTCCTGATATAGTTTCACATTGTTTCTTCTGGTGCCTATGATTCATATTTCTTACCGTATTTGTAGTAATGGTAATAATACATGCATCGCGGTCTACAGATTGAATAAAAATATATTTGAAAATACTTTCGGTAGTACCCCTGGGCACGCGAAGACTTGAATCAAAATAATAGAATAGAATAACAAATACTTATGTACTTCGTTGATGTCAGAATACCTAGGTACTCGTTCAGTCATACATTTCTGGAACAATTC
Source organism: Metalampra italica (assembly GCA_949699065.1). Classification (NCBI taxonomy): domain Eukaryota; kingdom Metazoa; phylum Arthropoda; class Insecta; order Lepidoptera; family Oecophoridae; genus Metalampra; species Metalampra italica. The sequence continues at coordinate 6,290,740 of OX452983.1, forward strand.
GTAAGAATATCGAACTAATAATTATTTACTTAGATGGGTAGGTTTATTCGCTGTATATTCAAGCAATATGTACAATGATATTTTTCGTGACACAATACATACACTGACTGAACACAAGTACCTAACCTTCTGTTTTCGCGGACGATTTCACAATTCAATGGTACCTACTCGTGCTATATCAAATAACATGTATCGAATACAGACAGTTTTAAATATTAACGTGTTAGCACAGTTGTAAAACACTGTTAAACAAACAAAAGTATCTTATTTAGTATAGCTTTTAGATCTGATAGGTCGCTAGCGGTTGCTTGATTTACAATGGAATGCTACTTTTTTCCGGAATGAAGACTAGCACATGTCAATGTAAAATGCCTTAGCATTCCAACAGTAAATAAAATAATTTTTAATATCGGTTCGAATCCAAACTAACAAATACCTCATTATCATAGTATTATCAAAAGGTAATAAATAGTTTATGAACGAACGTACAGCGTTGAACGCAAGTTGAAGATCGTATCATAATTAGGGAGTGGCACAACCTTTCGACAAGGAAAAGAAATGCGCTCACGCACGCACGAGTTAGCCTTCAAGCTATATCGCATACATAGTTTGCGTCGTCGGTTTGTAAACTTTCGCGAAGTACATTGTAAGAATGACGTAGCCCAAAAAAGTCAAAACATGACGAAAATAAATAAATTATGAATTGAGCGAAACATGCAATGTATTCCTATTATTTATAGGAAAAATTTAAATGCTTATAGAGTTATTGAATAATTTATAAATGCGCCAATAGGATTTGCGATTTTTAAATTTTGAGACGACATCAAAAGCGGAGTCAATAGCACAATAAGCGGAGCAAAGCCGCAGGCATAAGTAGCTTATACCGAGTTTGAGACGAAATGTGGCATCAGACACATTGAATAGCTTATAATTCCAATGGTAGATACCGTACGGATAAAATTTCTCGTGTGCGTGGGCCAACGCTGCAGTTTATCTTATAATGGGCCGGGGCACTCCACTTTCGGTCTCCGCGGGGAATATCAATGACATCATATACATAATGGATTCAGGCGTTCGTCGAACACCTACGTTAAGGAGCCTCACTTTCACTTAAATGATTCTGTTATCCTTCTAAATCACTTTGATTAAGCTCGCAGGAGAAAATTGGAAATTTTAAAATAATAGAAGCGCTTCGGTCTTCATTCATGGTGTGATAACACGTATTGGGAAGGACAGATGTCCACAATGGACGTTAAGACTGATGATGAAGAAAACAGATCTTGAACCTGAAATAGTAGACAGATCGTGACCGTTACCAGTTGAAAGGGTGGGGCAAAGGGTAAAATTACGCCTAGGTATATAGGATATGTGTATCTTTAAAATATGTATAGTGTAAAATCAACTATAGTTGAACTATGAGATATCAGTACTTTTGTCTTTAAATCCTAAATGCCCTTGGAAAGCAATTGTAACTTGTAGCTCACTTTTCTAGGACCTTGTGGTCTGCACAGTTTCTGACAGAGACTGATATAATATGCGCCTATATAAAAGTAAATTTCACACTTTATTTTAAAGTCGCTTATAATGAACTTATATATCTGCATATATTTGCACCTTATAATATTTATTCCATTATCAATAAAACCATTGCTATAATTAAGGAATACATTACTTAAGTATCACAGGGTATGTCATTTTCAGCATTTCTTCTACAAGTAATTTATTTACTTATTAGAAGACTCCAATGTCTTATATAATTAAGTTTATTGAGAAACGAAATAAACATTTTTCATTTTTATGTCACTTAATATCTACAGAAATATGGGTATTTGACTACTTCTTCAGCAACTTATAAATAGTTACACAAATCATATAAATATTAAGATAGGTCTAGATAGGTATATGCAATATAACACAGTGTAAATAACTACTTATCCGTTAAAGTCATTAGTACAAGTTAGTCATTAGTCAAGTTAGCACAACTTGAACAAAATAAATTGTAGAATTGTTTTTCTTTCTTTTTTCCTCATCAATAAAATATCTACTGTATTTGATGAGTTTAAAAAAAAATACAGGGCGTATTGGTAAAAATTATCAGTATTTATGATATTTAACCAAACACAGAAATCCGAATTTAGTTTATATTTACTTCACAGTATATTAAATAATTTACTCTAGCAAGCCAAAAATAATAATAAAAAATTTCATTTCTGGCTAGTGTAGTGTCGTTCGATAGTAAAAATCTAAAAATAGCTATACAGCAATAAAAACTGCTAGTGCCAATATAAGTTTTTGTTGATACGATTCAGATAAAAATAATATCACCTTGGCGCGAAAAGTGCCGTGGTTCAGATTAAATTGATTATAGGTACATACGAACAGGAAAACCTAAATGTGACGACGACCCACGATGGCGATGACATTAGAATAGGTACAGAGTACTTATGAAGTTCATACACAATGTTTATCCATTCTTGACCTGAGAGAGTCGAAACCTTACTTTTTCTTTAAGAATCCATCGTTTCGAAAACATTTGTACATCGTTTTGGTAGCCCATATTCTTAACCCCTGATGCGTATTCGAGTAGACATTATAATAAGTAGTATAAAACCTGTGCGACTGGTCTGGCTGGCTGCTCTTTATTTATCCGTCCAGTCGAGTCGTCAGCAAGGTCAGCCGCTAGATTTTTTTATCCAAGGCAAGAATTAAATAATTACTTCAAGCTCTTTATAAGAAGTCCACACTAAGAGTCTACCAACCAGGTCTTAACTTTTAAAACCCTTAAGAAAATTATAAATGCAAAACTTTAAAATTGTAACTCTGTATATTTTTTGTACTTACATATATTTGTTATTAAGTATGTAAAGTCATATTAAATACTCAAAACACGCTTTTACAGCTCAATGGATTTGCATGAAATTTTGGTAAATATTTGAATTGAAACCGAGAATAGCACAGACTACTTTTTCAACGAGATATATATTTTTAAATAAAATGAGATTCTTGTCGGTTGCGGTCGGTCACGCAATTTCCATTTATTGCTAAAGGTTCTGACTCAGTGATTTTACAAGCAGTACCTGTCTACTCAAACCTTTTCAATGACTCTCCATTCAAGGGTTATAAAACAATGTAAAGTACCGCGGTGGAACAATGACATAATCAGGTTGACAACACTTGGAAATAATACAGATATCTATAATAGAGATGCCAAAGAATAAATATATCTTGCGTGAGTTGTAGCCTAGCATATAATAATATAGCAGTGAGTTATGTCAATTTTGCATATATTTATCTAAATATTTAGTTATTGAGGATTAAAGGTGAATATCATCGTAACTTGAGGAATTTCTCCCTAGTGACTTTCTAAATAAATAATAGTTACTAGCTGTTGATCGCTTAAAACCTTGCCGAAGAATCAAGCTATCCAATAATGAAAACCTCATTCGAATCCATTCAGTAATTTTACAGGAGAAGAGTAACGACGCGATATGCACTTCGTAATAAGTATATTATAATATTTATTTATTTAAAACTTTATTGCACTAATTTGTACAAAAGGCGAACTTAATGCCAATGACATTCTCTACCAGCTGACCTTTATTAATATTTGATAATATTGATTCATTACTTTTTCTTGTCTGTCGGGTCATCAATTACCTGTTATAATACCTTGTAATTGACAATTTGACCTTTTTTAAACACAAAATATGATGAAAACTATCGATTAATATCACGTCAAGAAATTAATGCCTATTAACATCATTGAATATTTACAAAAACTATTTGAAAAAATGTAACGCCCTTAGTATTGCAGACGATATTCCCGGTTACACACATCCGGCGCGGGCGCAGCTCAAGGCGAACTTTGTACGAGGCACAATGTCGACACAAGTAACGATCGCTGAAATCTTATAAATTATACTTCTCTAATAATAATCATAATTTATTACAAAAATATAAAACCAACTTTATTTTAAAAAAAGATTATTGTACACCAACGACTTATTCATCCCCAATAGCCCCCTTATTCACCCTCAAAATACACTAGCCTACTCAATAAAAAAAGAATCATTCAAATCGGGGAAGAAGCTTTAAGAAGGGAAATTAAGAAGCTTCTTCTTTTTTAAGTCTGTTGAAAAATTACATGAAGATTATATAAAAATTTGCAAAAAAAAAATTTATATAAAATATACGGGTCGAATTGAGAACCTCCTCCTTTTCGTCCGTTGAAAACATAACCTCATCAATTATTAAAGAACACTTCGGACTTTAACCATCATCACTTGCAAAGTCTTATAGGTTTTACCGGTAGGTGCCTACTCGTATATCCTAGGATACTGTAGTTTGGACTTTTAACAGTTTATATAGGTAAATATTTTACGTGATGTTTGTGTATATGACCGGTCAAATTTACTTTGGTCACCAAGCTGTATTAAGAGCTGTATATATGATTCGCAGTAACCAGCACCTACCTTGCAACTAAATGTATTCGTGTCTAGGTTAAAGTATGTAAAAAATCTCGCAATTATTTAAATTTTATTGATCCCTCTCTTAAAAAGTGATTAAGTATTAAGTAATTTAAATTACAGTGATTATAATAATAAATGAGTTATTCTTCGCGATTATATCTGCGTGGTATTGGCTGATTGACTAATTTTCCTCCAATTTTCCGCTTTAAGGATTTGATGTTGGAAATAGGTATCCATCGTCAGGCTATGCAGTATGCTAAGTAAGTAGTAATTGTAGTACTTAAAGCTGAACGTTGATGATTTGTTTTTAATTATTTCAAGCTAGTCTACATATAGACCGGTTAATCTAAAAAAAATTATACATATTTTAATATGATTTTTTGTAACTTTGTATTCGAATTTTGTTTCATTTAAGATTTAGGACGGAGTATCCGATATTGAAACAAAGTTGTGGTTACAGTTTTCATTAGTCTTTAACACTTTGTAAATTTCACCACTAATTCCTCATGTCCCCAAAACCTACTTTCGTCCACTATCGTCATGCATGAGCCATGGTTATTGCTATTTTTCGTGCTTTATCATCACTAGTACAATACGGTGCATTGTGCAGTTGCATGGACGTTAAACAATAACAATTATACGGTGGTTGCGTAATAACAATTGTTTTTCTCTCTGTTGGCGCGGACGCTGCGTGCGCGCATATATTATACGGCGGGACAACGCTTTTAGTGAACACGATGTCGATGCCTAACGTTTTGAATTTACAGACCTACAGTTACGTAAATTGTGAATTTTTTTAATAATTAAATATCTATACCTACTAATAATAGAGAGGTAAAGTTTGGATGTATGAATGTTTGAAGTAGGTAGTCTTTGTAACTAGGTACCCTTACTGCACCGATTTAAAAAAGTATTTCACTATACCTATATTAATATTAGATAGACCGTTCGGACATAGGCAAAATTTGTCACGAGAAACTTGAATAGCCGCAGACAAAGTCGCTAAAAACTATATATAGCTAAACTAAATAAATATTAGTAGTAATAAAATGAGTAGTAGGTAATAATAATTACTGAAAAAATCAACATCAAAATTATTTAAAACCATTATTGTATGTCTTAAGAGTTTAACAGCAGGCTTACGCTATTTTTCAATAGAAAAGAGGTAAAAAAAAGTCAACATAACGGCCACCTGAAGCGAAAACTAATTACATTCGATTCGTTTTCTTAGTTCGCGATTTCATATTTTTATATTCCGGGTTTCAGTTTATATCTCAAAGCTTTAAAAATATTGCATGATTTCTTACGTTATTGCCCCACTAATGTCACCGGTATACTAGTAGTTCCGTGAGAACAGTAGACCTCGCCAGCCCTTATAAACCAAACCTAAAAGAAACCAACAAAAGTCAACTTTGGAAACAGAAAAAGTACCTACTAAAGTGACAAAAATTAGCACTTTAAAGCTTAATATTTCGCAAACGGATCCCTGAATCGAAAAATGTTTATCACACACCCGCGATATTTTTGAAAGACCCATCCAACGATACCCCACACCATGGATATCACGCGGAAAAAAATAATTTTCCATTTTACGTATGCAGTTCTATGAACATAATTTATTTTTTCAACTTTCTTAAGTCGATCCACTATTACTCAAAAACTAATAGAACCTACTTAGCCGTAATAGTTTTCCTTGTAACTACGTTATATATGCTACTGCCATGAATTTTTTCACATTTCCAGAAGCAACCGTTTAGCTGGCAGGGGGGGGGGACACGTGACTCTAACAAAAATTACCGCTTTAAAGCTTAATATTTCGCCAACGGATCCCTAAATCGAAAAAATGGTATTCACACACCAGCAATATTTTTGAAAGACCTATCCAACGATATCCCACACTATGGGATTCACAAGAAAAAAAAAGTTCACTCCCACTTTGCGAGTATGGTAGGTACTCTAAAAAAAATGTTTTTCAAAAATTTATTCTACTCATTTTGTAGGTTTAATTAATTTATACATATGCCAAATTTTCGTCAAAATCGGTTGAAAAATGCGACCTGTAGAGAATTACAGACAGACAGACAGACAGACAGACAGCCGGACAAGAGCATTTTTGGCCAGTCTCGAAACGTAGACGCTTCACTCGCTTCGCTCGCTCGGTCAATTACGTACGTACTAATACAGCTGTTAAAATGACTCAGGCGCAGGTAACTTTATAATACTTAGGTACTTATACATATAATGATCATGAACTATGATTCATCTTACGTATAGGTAGGACCCAGTCGCATCAATTAATATAATAGACTGTTATTTATATTCCAATAAAAACTATATTAACCCGATGTTTAAAAATAAAAACTTACGGCTGTATTTGAAGGCCATAGGATCTGAATGCATATGGGAACAATTTCAAGGCTATATAGTCTATGGTTTATTTTATACAATCAATAAATTAAGGACAAATAAGTACCCAATATTAGTTTTGATAATTATCGAGCCTCATTTTGAAGACAGTTACATTTTGACAGTGCTATTATACTGTGAATACTAGAAATATGACTTTATATTTTAAGAGATATGTCTTAGAGGTCTAGTAACCTCGCCAGACTTTGAAAAAGTATAGGGTCTGAAAATAGTAATGAATTACATTCATTCTTCTTGTGGGTATACTAAGGATTAAGTACCCACTATTTAGGTTCTTCGTGACGCCAGGCTCACGATACGAGAAGAGGTGTATTTTATTTTATTTATTTAGATAACATAAAAATATTTACCTGCAATAAGTAAACTAAGTTCATCTATCTATAGGTAGATTCGAAGAATAGTATAATTTGTCATACTTCATACATAGCGGATTTTCCAGTTTTTAATACATCTTTCCTGTTTACAAGTAATGTGCGACATTAAACAAATTTTATCGTTAACGTATTTAAATCAAAAATAACTATGCAAATATTATGTAAATTATAACGCATTGACATTTACAAATACCTATTCAATAAGAACATACCTGACAATTTGTTTAAAAAAATCCTGCACACAAAATCACCTTCAACAAACACCGCACCGATGCAACGTCCACAACAATCTATATAGTCCACCAAAATGATTATTAACTACTTAAACACGTTTTTGACGTCACGTAAGTACAAGAGCACTTAAACTATTGTTATCATTTATAATTGTTGTGATAAGAAGACTACTGCGACAGCGGGCGGCTGTAGTGAAGCGCACAGTACGTATGGACGTGCGACGACCCACCCACCGCTTTTAATGTAGGTATTATAACGTGGTTGTGGTAGCACCGGTGACAGCGAGGTGGTGACGTCGAATAACCGGCCGGTGGCGACAACCACGCCAGCCGTGACGTCAGAATTTGAACTTTCATTCCGCTTATCAATTACCTACGTCTCTTTTTGGTTCAAATCACGTTTATTTTACACAGATATGACGTATAGTTTTTACCCACGCACACCCAGTCCGGCTGCGAGAGTTATTAGTTTTGAAGAACAATAACAGTAGTAAAAGTGTTCGAATCTGCTGTGTAGAAAATCAATTTTTCGCGATAAACTTCGAAAAGCTGGATTACAAGCTCGAGAGAGAGTATGCCTTGGTGCAACAGTGTGACGTATTGGCAAGGACTTCTATTTGAAGGTAAGGGTTCAAGGTTGATGTTGCCAAAAATAAAAAATAAACATAACAATGGCAAACATTGAAACTTTTCTATGGAAACGGAGCTTGTGCAAATATTCCACGCGATAGGAAGGCGACTTGTTTCATTTCACCAATTAAAGTCAAATTATATTTGCAAATATAAAAATAGAAGAGTCGAAGATCACCATATTAAGGAAAACTTACACCAATGGGGCATCTATATATAGCGAGCCATAATGGTAAGTAAATTGACTTGCTTTTGCATCCAGCACCAAACTCTGTCAACAAACATGAGCCGCAAATTATCGCCTTTTACAAAATCGTGGCGGTACGTTGAGAACATGCGATGTACCAATGTAATTATCCGATACTCTCAAAACAATTATACATACAAGTCGCAATCATATTTGTATTTCAATTTATTAAAGTAATATTATTACTTATTTAAAGAAAACTACATCCTGCTTGAAAATTGACGTCAATGTAATTTTTCTACGGTCTGACGTGGCAAATGGACAGGCAGGCAGCCTATCCAGCGGTCCCTATCTTGTTAGGGTGCCAGGAATACCTGGCGATACCTCGACTTTTTTTGGATCTTATGTGCCAAAACCCTGTCCACGAACGAACGGTGCCCCCAATGAGCTCAGAACGGTGTACCGAATCATCCTTCGCCGATGGGTCGTTTCGCCGAAATCGCTTTTTTGGTGGCATATGCCTTAGATTAAAAATTCTAATCTTTGCGGTATGAAAGTTTCGTTACGATCTTTTCCTTTACCTAAAATCTGTGTTGTTTTTAAACCGTACTTAAGTTCCGAAAAACTCATTGGTTCAAACCGATGACCAAGGTTCGAACTCACGAGCTCATGAACGTGAGGCGAGTGCACTAACAACTACCATTCAAATCGGAACACAAGAATGCTTGTCAGGTTAAAAATTAAATACGGGAAAAACCTTATAATAAAACAAAAGATTGAAATTACCAAAATGTATAAAAATAATCAATCAAATCAATGGCAAAAAATCTAAAAACTCATACCCTACGTCATCATCGAGATTAAGTCGAATCTAATGACTCCTCATTTACTAAAATGCATCAAGCCGGTAGGATGCTATACGAGGGAATAAATAATACGGTCGAAAAAACCCTTATCTACATCAGGGAAGCCCTATGTCCAACATTTGATTTCCACACGCCGGACGCTGATGATGATAATGATCCACATAGGGTTTTCTCAGAGCAAAGTGTTCTCAACCCCGATAAAAGTATACATATAGGCTGCTATAAATTATATAGCCGTTGGTGCTCTATGAAATGAAATTATAGGACTGAGAGTTGGCAACAGAGATAATGATAAGATAGGGTACGATGATCTGCAAGCAGTTGGCATTAGCGCGAGCATTGTACAGCTCGGTCGGTTACGAGATATTGTAGTTGAAGCGAAATCAACCGATCCATTTCGAAATACAAACAAAAAAAATTGGTCACAGTCGTAAACAAAAATTGTTTCCGTCAGTACCTTTTGCCGTAATTTAAGTTTCTTTCAAATCGATCGTTAAAAAAAAAACGTCGTAAAATGATCGTTAAATCGATCGTTTCTTCAATCGATGTTTTTTCTTGAATAATCCTGGAAGGAATACCGAAGTCAGATCAAGACTTCATAAGGTTTAAAGCCCAGCTCATTAACACCTGAGAGCTAAATATAGATAACTCTAATTATAAGTACAACTGCAATTAGCAAGTTAACTTCCGTGAGTTGGAAATAGTCTGACTCCTGCTAATAACCACAGCACACCTCCAGCTCGTATGTTTGAGCTGGGGCTATTTCTGACCAGTGTTAATGACTTCGGATACCCGCTCGGTTGACATTTAGGTCATTCTATTAATGTTCGGGTGACGTTGTCCCACTGTTAACAGGTGTAAGCAGTGGGGGTAAATATTAAATTTTGTGTCTCTTAGACGATCTTTCCTCCATGTATGGTACTATAGTTTATGAAAGAACGAAGGTACATACAGCTTAAATGATTTGTTAACGATATCCAGAACATAACAGTTCCACTCCTAGTCTTCTTGTGGATGTGGCAAGAGGCGAAGAAATAACAAATCCAGGTGATGAGAAGCAGCATCGTCTATATTATATTTTTAACTCTAATGCGATCCGATCATCTTGATAAGCGTGATAAGTATTTATACAGAGGTTTGATCCAGTTGTGAAGGTTTTTGAATGATTGACAGAGGCTATAATCAGTGTGACAGCTGAGGGCAAAGAATACTAACTATATTACTACTTAAAGAAGCGACATTCTTCTGAGACGTACCAGTCATCTCCACCCGCCAGTATTTCGTCGCCCGCAAATCAGAAGTTCGATGGTATCTAAGTACAACTCGCCTCGACTAGAATGGGCTGAGAAAATATGAGATCGATAAAACATTCTTGATCATAAAGTTATTCGCAACTCCGGATGATTGGTCTTCCTTCGATTCTCCAAAGTTTTGAAAGGTCGACGAATTCCAATTCCGATCGGAGCGGGCAAGTGCCAAATAAAATAAATTAGTTGGGTACATCTGCACCGAACACAACATCAAAACAAGTTTGTTTTAGTTTCCTTGCTGTTTTTAGAAACTGATAATGTAAGAATGTATATTTCAAGAACATCTGTGTTTGAACTCATTTAAAAGCAGATAAAGGTTGCGAGCGAGCTAGTATGAAGATAGGTTTCTTTCATAGGGCTTCGAAATCGCACCCACTGAGATCTTGTCGCCGCTGAGGTGATGTATAAGTCAGAAGTTAGCAAGTAAACCTGCAGCATATCTAGTTGCGGAAAATCTTCCACAGGCTGCAAATATACCAGTATCATTTCACGGTTTTTAAAAGTAAAAATGATGTTTTACATCCAGTTGCCGCAGACGTCTCCGAAGAAATTTTTACCGCCATTATTTGGTCCCCAGCGCCTTGTAGCTATGACAGGGTGCTTTTTGGGCAGAAATAGTGCCATTTGGAAAGTTTGATGTTGATGTGCCCCCTGTATTGAATGACATTCATAGCAAGAATATAAAAATGCAAAAGGACTATTGTCAGCGTGATAATAAAGCATTAGTCCTCCATTCAAAGGGTTGCCCCAGTGACCCCATTTAAGACTCAATGAACTTTCTTCTACCCATTTCTTTTATTACGTAAAGTTACCAGGAAAATGACTTGATATTAGATCAAAACGATAACTTTAAAAACACAAAATTATGTCTTCAATGATATTTTAACTTATTTCTAAGTACGATCTATAAATTGGTAATCAAAAAGTAGTCTAATTTTTTTATTTTACTTCTGGGCTAAGTGAGAATACAAATCGTATATGGAAAACAAACGCATACCTATGGTCGATATACATTTCCGTCAAGTTCATAATCTGTTTTTTGCGCTCGGTTAAAAATACACGAGTAAAATTAGGTTAGGTTATAGCCTTGCCGGAAAACGCAAGTCAGGTCAATGATTTTTCACTCCGGGTCGTACGTAAGTAACTCGCTCTGCTTTGACACGGGTTTCGAGGCAGGTCGATCGATAGCATACTATCAAAAATGTATAGGTACCTACTACAAAAGTACTGTAGTTTAGTAATCAATTATTCAATACAGAGCTTTAAGCATCATTTGCCTATATACTTATCAATATAGCGCCCTTTGTGTCGAATCGGGTCAACATTCAAATGTCAGACGACGATTAGGTAAAGTGTGGGTATTTAGAGTGGATACGCAAAAACGACTGAACAGATTTTAATGAAACTTGGAACAGTGATGTATGTACGTACCTATGTGTGTAAATAACCAAAAAATATTACAACAATCCCACTTAGAGATCTCTTCCAGACGACCTTAGAGTAACGGATTAGTATAATGCGTTTAGTACCAGATTTTGAAAAGAATTATAATAAAAGAATGATTACTATGAAGTACATTAAAGAATACACAACTTACATAAATGATACAATACAAATACAATATAGACCATACACAAATTACTCAATTACTAATAATACAATAAAATTATATAAGATACTTATTATGGACGAAGTCGCGGGTATAAACAGTCGTTTTCATTGCCCACGCTTTGTTAAATGATTGTTACAGAATCGGAGATAAACTTAAAGTTATACAGTTTTATTCATACTTCTATTTCTAGTTATGACCTATTAATGAGACTCATCACTATTGAATGTTTACAGCGCTCTCATATAACCACTAAACAATAAAAGTTAACCTTCAATTTATATTATAATAGTTGTGGAAAATTACTATTATGTAAACATGTACAATAAAAATTGGGTTAACTTGCAATTTAGTTTTCTTCCAACTCAAACCATCATCAAAGTAACGGACGACGAATTGCCGTTCATCCGACACTTTTTGTACAGTTTAGAAATAACCGTTCAGAATTTCTCTTGAGCATATTTCGGCAAAAAAGTGCTAAATTTGGTTACTGAAACCTCATTGGCATTGAGCTTAAGTCGAGGTCACCACTTTCAAGTGAATTACCACTGTTATTTATATACAAAAACATAGGAAAATAATAAAAAGACAGATTAGCGTGTATCTAATACTTGAGGTTCGTTAAAAAGTTGATAGTTATGATAAATTGAAGTGCGAATTATGGTCGGCCGCGAATCCGCACTAATGGCTAGAAGCCGTATACGTAAACAGCAATAAAAATAAAACTAGCAAAGAGTTCGCCGTACAGAAAAAGCTGGGTTCGATACGTGGTAATTTTTCTGGAGTAATACAGTGTGACATACAATGTTAGATGGCTCAGCCTTATTTTTACCGACTTCCAAAAAAGGAGGCGGTACTATGTTCGGCTGTATGTATTTTTTTTTGTGTTAACTAACCGAAACATGTATAAAAAGAGGTTTTGATTTGCCGCGAGTATTCGCGACTTTTATGAATTACTTACTGCAGTGGTGATTTGTACTAAATTTACATTTGTAAATTTTTACTCTGGGAAAATGCTGGGTTATCACTACGGTTAAAGTTGACATAGCAGTCAATTGTATGTAAGTATAGTAAGAATGTATACTAAACATGTATGTCTGACATATTATGTGGGTCGGCGCGCAGTGCAGCGCGATGCCACAGATTTCCGCTCACTAGGTGCAACAGTTACGGCATGAGAACGAGGCCCGGGTTTTGATGTCCGACCCAAATTACATCAAATTAGGCTCAGTCGTAAGTTTGAGTAAACACTATAAAATAGTTTTATCACACAAACTCACATTTCCGCTACATGAAACTATCCGGTCCGCTTTCTCGTTACCCGACATACTTATACCCATAATAATGTAGCATCCAAATACCCGCGAGAACGTTTTATTCCGTGGTAAAATTTCAGCGAATGATTCTGCCTGTCCGTTAATTCCTTTACCAGTGGACAAATAATTTTATAGGCATGAAGTTTTCAGTCTTACTTAGGCCTCTTTACGAAGACGAATAGGCTTTCGTTTAAACCCGACAAGTGGCATATAAACTATCAAAAGTTAACAGAATAAGTATAATTCTCATCATTATATCAGCCCTGCAACGTCCTCTGTTGGACATAGGCCTCGGTCTAGTGTAATTAATTACTAATCACAACCGTTCAACATAATATCTTGTAGCCTTTGGGTCATTGTAGCAAGTGTTCATGAGCAACCGCGGCCGCATACCACCAGCTATGCAGGAATGACCTGGCGACAATTCGAACCTTTCGGGATCTATTGTGCCAACGATGCCCCAATCCGTTTTTGGTGTAATTCACATAGTCCTTCCTTAGACAGCTATAACTTCTATGGCGTATGCAGGTTTACTGACAATGTTTTCCTTCACCTAATAGTACTTACAGTTGATCAACATAATCGATTAGATAATCAGGTCATTCAAAGCTAACAATAACCATAACAACTAACCTTAATGTGTGTGATGTTAAAGTATTGATGGGTAGTGACCTAATGACCTAGGCCATAGGTACGCGACCGTGGTAAACATGAAATGATAAATTGACTGATTTCTTGCAAATACTTACTTGTGTAAGTTTCACAAAGTTACTTTCACATCTCTCTTCACTAATTATAATATAGCTGTATAGTTTTTACGGTAAACCCAGAAATGGAAATCTTATTGGAAAGGAAAGTTATTTGCAGTTACTTGAAACTTATATTTTATATGAGTAATGTATTTCTTCCCGAGCTTCTCGGAACCGTTTCCGATAACTAAAAGTTTCAGAAAAATGCTATTCCAAACCAATGGCAACCAGCGTTTGGACCTTCAATTTTCAGAGTGTATTCTTTTGTACAAAAGTTACAAAACTTAAGTTATAAAACTTAAACTGGTACAAAAGTTAAGATGGCGTGTCCAAAAAAAACCCACAAAGAACTTAACACGACAGAATCCATTGTGTACGATGATATACAACCCTCCCCCCTCTCCCTCCCATCAACACCTATTCCACTGAAAGGGTTGCAAATAGTGTTGCAAAAGACTCGAGTCGTCGAGTCCTATTTTGTTAAGGCGCGAAATCAGTTTACCCAGACTCGGCCATTTAAACTAGACTCAATTTCTACAATCGTCGAACATGACTCGATTATCACTAGAGCTTGAGTATTTTTTAAACAACTTAGTCTTCTTTAAAAACTTAGACTCTTCTTTAAAAACCAAGCTTTGAGAGGAATCTTGTGCTTGAGGTTTTGTTTGATTTACTTGAAGACTCGAATAATTTTTAAAACTGGAGTTATTTTTAACACTAAACCCATTTTCCCAGTATTCGTTAGAAAGACTCGCGCATGACTAGGCTCGAGATGTCATCGAGCCTATGAGCGCAACGAAACCTGTATAATCGAGTCAAGTCTTCAAAATCACGACTCGAGGATTCGAGTCTTTTTCAACACTAGTTGCAAAGGGACGTCCAAGTTAATTGGCACGCTACAGTAGTCCGTCACGGCGTGTCACGCGATGTATACGTTTTTAACGTCCCACTGGACGTGTCGAACGTGCTTTGTGTGATATTTTATAACTATTTACTGCTGAGATTCCATTGCAACACTTATCACTGCAAAATATGACATTGAATCTAACAGGACGTGTTACAGAAAATGATATATATTCATTTTCCCAAAACTATGAGTAGCTACGGCGCATTCTTCGTGGCATGCTAGTTCATTTTGACCGCCTGGATCAGTGGCTTGAGGGTTGGCCAGGACTCAAGGCCGTGCGTTCGATTCCCACAGGGATCCACAAAGTTAGTACAACTTCTTCGTCGGTCTAGGTGACGATTCATAAGCAAAGAATTTTGTGAGTCAGGTTCACAAAAAAATTATACAAGTAATAAATCGCGAAGGGCCTCTACATAGGTACTTGATTTGATACACAGTCTTTCCCTTTATGGAGAACAACCCTGTATTCTTGTCGGCCTTGTTGGTGCTTGCCTCGAACGTCAGAGGTCGTAGGTTTGAATCCCACAGAGAGTAACAATTTGTAAAAGTTGCCCTGGTCTGAGTCTAAGTGCTTTTTTGCGAATTGCGATGTCCTTGTTTAATTGTGAGACAAAGGTAAGCACAGACCTGACAATATATATAATCGTCATTAAAAGTGTGGTAAATAATTGTAAATTGCAAAATTTACTCCTCTTTTTTACACTTTACCTTTACTTTATTCTGTCACAATAACAGACGACTATTAAATGTCAATGCAAAATCTGCCGCAATACTCTTCGCCAGGTCTGCGTTGACCTTACAAGTACTTCCAACGTGGAAAATATAGTGCTGCTATAACTAATATCTGTTTGCGGAAGCATACTCGTAGTCTATAAGTTCGAAGAATTAAAGTAAGAACAATATAGACAGACACTCATCCACAACATAATAATATCTTTCATTCTTAAGTCAATAACCCGGAAAACTCATGGCACACATTCAACGTATTTACGTGACTTTATTCTACAGACAAATGACCTGCAAGTGGCACTTACAACTATTTCACTCATTTAATTGATAAGAATGTCTACGGTAAAGTCTAGACACATTGAGACAACGAACTCAGTGCGCTAAACCTCAGAGCTCGATAAACTTAAAGTGGGTTTAACGAAAACTTTACCCATTCTCAAACCTAATGTATCTACATATCATGCCGTAAAACGTGTCATAGTTTCTATATATATAAATTTGTTGTTGTCGTGCGTGCTTCCACGCGGTAAAGTAGACCTTACTTGCATATAAATTAGTTTTTATAATCGCTCAAAAGACGAGGAGTTGATTCACTGACAATACTCTCAGAAGTTAAGTCCCTTCTTGTTCAAGGTGTAGAGTAGACTGAGTTTGAAGCTTAGATGAAACCAAACGAGGAACATACGGTACGGTGCACGACTACACGTTACTCACACAGCTGCAAATCAAAGTTGCTGTGTTACAATCACCTTTATACTTACAGTATTTTCCACTAAACTGTAGTGATGAACGAATGTAGTAGTGAACCAAGTACCGAGTAGGTACCTACTTGGATTTGATAAGACAATTTTTAGTAAGTTGTAGCACGGGTTTCGTATAAAGAATAAAGAGTATTCGTACGTAAATGATTTCGCCGTAAGAAAAAAATATTATTTGTTCGATACTGGTTGCGTAACTCTGGTTTCGTACACGCCCGAAAGGTTAGTAACGTATCTTCCTTATTCCGTTTCATCTTAGGTTTGAAGAGTGTTTATGTGCCTTCAGACTTTGAACTAAATGACTGGATGTGTAATAATGTAAAGGATGTGAAATAAATTATTTTTATTTATTTATTTTTATAAACAAGGATCTCACAACGAAAAAATACCTAAAGTATCCTCTAATTGCAAAGGCATTCTGTGTGAAATACTAAACAAATTTCGATAAAAAGGTACAAACCGCCAACAGGCAGTGAATTAAAAATGAAGGCGACTTAAAACGACTTTCAGGGAACTAAATAACTTCGTCCTATCTCCATTTACCGCGACCAAAGCTTATAGGCAAAATTTATAGGGCTTAAACCGCCGTGACCTATCGGAATTTACCTTTAATATAATGTATGTAAATTTGCATCGCATTCACGGAGGTAAATATACTGCTAATACTGAACACAAATAAATAAATAAACACATGTCCGAAAATTTGACTAATTTTAATTAGACTTTTTTTTGTTTATTATAAAAAATATATTTTCTCAAGTTTTTTGCGATTCCTGAGGTCAAGGAATCCTTCTTTGGTCTATTCCCGTTCTGTAATAGATAGAATTGATTTAATCATATCTGCACTCCAAGACGATGTTACCTTAAAATTGTTGTAGACTTTAAACATGGGAGTTTTTGAATTTTGTAACATTCCTTACTATTGTCTCTGAAAATATGGCAAGCACGCAGATTTACACCGTGTATAAGAATCTGACATGAACGAGTGACTGCAAAATATTCTGCTACGTGACAGTTTGAAATTACCATGATCTTAGAACCCAATGACATAGAGCCTTGTTGCTATAGTCAGCCGATGAGAAATAGAGAAACTACGATCAATTGATTATCCGCCGTCTTATAGGTGACAAGGTTTTTTGTTAGGCTAATTAATTTTTGCGTGGCCATGAAGGGCGTGAAGTCCTACGTGAATATTTACATTCTGATAATGGTCGAGAATTGAGTATTTTCTGCAACGGTGAATGATTGTGCAGTTTTTCCTTTGTCGACTATAATATATTAATCACCCAGATACCGCGTCAGTGTTCATAGTGGCACTATAAAACAGTGCTATATACCCGTTTACTCTAAACATTGTTTTGTGCACGTCGGGCGCTGCAGTCGCGTGCGCGGCGGCGTGTCATGCATGACATATCTGCTCGTAATCTGCACTATATAGATGTGATCGAAATGAATTTTAGTTGAATTACTAGATGTGCTTCATCTAGGTAATATGTACATTGAAGAGTTTTATGTGATATTATGTGAACTAAATATACAGGTCTTAATATACATAGCCGTACAACAGTCTTTTATTCCCTTCGTGTTACCCTGGCGTGCCCTTCAGCGCCCTTCGCCCTGAAATGTTACTGCAGGGCAATTAGCCGCCGCTGAAAGCCTTCCTCGGAAAAACAACTTGTGAAATGTAGTTAGAGCTGAAATATGACGCACTTTCGCAATGTTTTCACAACAACAATGTTTACTGGAATGATATAAGCTGCGGAGATTATTTACACAACAACAAGAATTGGGGAAATACCGGTTTATTTTGGTTTTTAGAGTACCGTCTTAACGAAGACCCTAGTAGCGAAGTTATTTTGTCTATTGGTGACTGCCTGATCGCCGCCCGATAACTTAAAATAGTGAAACGATAGAGAATTACCTACAACTTCGATTGTAAGCTATTATAACATAAATGGTTACTTTTTAAAGTTTAATGCCCCACCTATTCCGCATTGGATCTTTGATCGTGAAATAAATCATGCTTCAACTAACCACGACTTTGTATATACCTACATTCAAAATTATACCAAAATTTTTCGAGATGTAGAATCGTCCAGCTCAGTTCAGTCACGAGCCAGCTGGCCGGCTGAGACGAATGGATTTACTTGGTGACGGTTTCCAATGGACCAATGGACTGCGACGGATTGCGCTCGATCAGAAATAATAACTCTTACGACATTGTTCTAGCGTTTTAAACAAAGAAAACAGTAGGTCTGATTGACTGGAACAGATGCATTTAGTAGGTGTAGAACAAACACGTTAGTATTCATCAAATTCAAGCCGTTATTTATGTTTGATACCTATTATATGTAGCAGTAATATGATGAAATTATTAATTTCGCGAAATACCTCCCTATGACATTATCAAATATTATTACAGCGAGCAATTGCGGCACATCCCCGGCAATCAAAACAAGCGAACAGATTTAATAGCCCACACAGGTCCAGTCTGTCCGCACACATTTATGTGTGTCCGTAAACATGCAGGGCTATCAGAAGCGAGCATAGCCGAATCGCACGCGCAAGCATCGACAATAAACTGGCATAATATGTATGGCAGGGAGAGCTGAGTGAAGCTTCTTTACGTAATAATAATGAGTATTATTTGGTTGTGTTTGCTTCGTAACTGACAAAAGGGAACCAAACAGCCATCTGCCCTCCGTTTCTGGCTACCTTCTTTAGATAGGAAGATCTAAAATGTAGTTAGTTATTAGTATTTAGTTAGTAACTAGTTAGTAATGACATTGAGAAATATTTTTTACAACATAATAAAAACAGAAAACAGAAATCCCACTTACAAGTTGTCAAATGGGTATCATTAAAGATAACATGTTGATAAGTTAAACGATGCAGTTGTCATTACACTTGTTCTTGTTTTAACAGAGTCAGAAACACCAACCTAATAATAGCAATTAAGATATTATTAGGGCACGTAAAAACCCAAATAATAAATCGCAAATTATATGTTATGTAGCTGGCGGGGCTGCCCCGTTAGAAGTGAGCTCGTCTTGTCTGAGTGAGGTCAAGTTTAATTCCATTCGAAGCTCGTACCTACTAATGAGTTATATTGAATCGAAGCAATTATTAAGAAATTAAAGGATTTCTAAGCAACGTGGCCGCCGACTCGTCCCGGGGAGAGATTCTAGCGTTTTCTTCCGATGCAAAACATTCAGCCATTTTTCACAGGGGGATGTATGTATAGGCACATTTGTACGCTTTGGTACGAAATACATGTGAGTAACAAATCGAACAAACGAACACGAACGGATATATTTTATTTGGGGATTAGAAACTGAGTTTACTTATATATTTCTTCTCACTATTCGACTATACGTAAACTCGCAATGAACTCGTAAACTCTATATAAACTCGTAAGTTAAAGCACTTTTCAATGTGAATCTACGTAAATAGGAAGCCATGCAAACTGTAACGATTTTAGTAAAATAACGTTGGTTCGAGGTTTTGGTAAATGCAGCATTTTCTTTTTATTGTAGACGCAGATCATTTCTTTACACCTGCATACACAATCAAATATTTACGTACATTTTTTGAAAAATGCGTTTTTGTATGATTTTTTTTGAAAATTCTCTAAAATCAACGACATGGTTCCTTAGCACAAGTATCTCTATCTCTTATAGTTTCAGACTTCCCCATACTGACCCATCTTCACGGATCACCCCGTATATCTAGTTTATATCTACTCGCAATTCTGAAAAACAAACCAACAGAGAACTGATAACGGTATCGCTAATCAAATAATTCTCTGTCATAATTAAATGAGATCACAACTAGGTTTTACAGGAACAAACACAGCGCTAGTTCACGTCAGCTGACTAAACTGTTGTGTCTTAAAATTGTCTTACAACAAAACACACCATACGAAGGCTTCTATGAATAGGTGTTTACGCGAGAAACTGGAATTCATTTAAAACAACTCTTTACTACCTACTGGTAATGCCCACCTGTATAGTATTTACCTAGTTACTTGATTTTCATTCCATTCCTTTTATTCCTTCAGATAAACATGTGGCAGTAATTTAAAAATGTAAGCGATTTTTATTTTCTTTTGATCGGTCAATAGTAAATGTGATGCCCCTGTTCAATAGTTTCTAATATTATACTATATTATCGTAAATAAGAGAACCGAACCACGTAAGTAACTAATACAACAAGCGATAACATTGTGAACGGTCCACATAAGTCGCCATGACTATCGGTCATATACTCTACGGAGCATGCATTATGTTACCTTCAGTTTCCTATATTTATTTTTCCTATAAAAAATGGATATATATTATGTACTTAAACTTGGCTAACTTTTTTATTTGTGCAACAAATAATATTGAATTGGATCTATGATTAATTTCATTAACTGTGAGTGATTTTTATGTTTATTGCCTATTGTAAACCATTATCGCAACAACGGTGTCAGTGAAAACGGCCTTATTCTTTCCATATATTTTGGCCGCAAGGTTTTCTATGCTAGGCACGTCTTTGAGCGGCACATTTATATGTTACCGACTTAAGTTACAACATATATGTGTCGCATAACTGGTAAACAAAGCACCGCGATCGTTAGAACTTAGTCTTACTTAACGGTGTTAGGAAACATGGAGATTAGTTCGGGGAAGTAATCGCCTTAGCGTTACGTGAATGGCCGGATGAGGGTGGAGCAGACAATTGCATTTGGAAAGACGCCACCATTGTATTGAACTTTCTATATCGAAGGATAGCAACAATGAGAATCTGAATCAAAATAATGTGCTTATTGTACGTACATTTTAAGCGTATTCCAGACACAAGCGGCCTGCGGTGGCGGCGTACCGCAGGCCGCAGCCACAGTAAACAAATAATGGCCGCGCGTGCTTGAAATCTCACATACATTGCAAGGGAATACAACCTGGCCGCTACCGCCACCGCTACCGCAGGGGGCGTGTGTCTTGGACACGCTTTACATGTTTTGTTTTATATTATAATCTATCAACGCTTCGGAACCGTTTGTATGTGTACTTCATATGTCTTACAGCTGTTTCCCGCGTTGAATAAGTTCCCCGCCCGCGCAGCTTTTGCCAAAGAACCAACAATGAAAATTCGAATCGATTCACTGGTTTTGGAGAAATATTATACAACGCGAAATGCAATTCCCATTTATACAGACTACCTATTTTACATAGGATATTGTTATACCTAGGTCTACACCACAATGGCATGCGGGTCGTAGATTTCGGTACTATTAATGCTGTATATGTAATTAATTATTAATCACAGATACGTAATATAGAACCTAGAAAATTGTAGTAATTTACAACACTGAACCGAGTAACAATGTCACTTGAAGGTTAATTAGCGTAGGTCAGTCACGAATCCCAGTTATGCTAAATTAACTGCAAACACGTAAGGACCGATAGTGAAGGCTTTGCGTAAAACTCCCGAGCGGGTGGCGACGATGCGGGCGGGGGCAATTATTTTAATGAGAAGTTACGTTAAAGATAAATCATCTTTTTAGTGTATTATGGATTAGAACAATTTATTCCAAGTAATTTGTTTAATTTATTTCCTCGCATTAGTTGTGCAAAGCAGGCCTCGCCGCAACTCGTCATAGAAGAGCAACAGAATTAATGATGTAAAATCTTAGTAATGAATGATAATAAAAACAACTACGAAAGTCCAAAAAATAGAACACCATGTTATAATGCTCATAAAAATTTTATATAAAGAATCGATTCTAGCATCTAACGTCCAGTTCACGCAACGTCCACTGGAAACAAAATGTAGATGCAGGTAGTCAGATAGTGGTGTGGCAAATCTTTTTATTCAGCAGAGCAAGAAATCGAATGCCGTAAGGCCAATGGCGGTCGAATACCTCCCAAACTAGCGTCGTATTTTGTTGAAATTTATTCATTTAAAAAGTTAATTTCTCTAAATGTCCATATACATATCTTTCGAAAACAAATCTGATTACTGTAATCAGTGATTGATTACTGTATTTTTTGTCATTTAAGGGAATTAAATAAAATAATCGACCAAGTCAACAAATCTTGTAGCGTGTAAATAAATAGGTATGATGGGATATTAACGTTTTGTTTAAGTTGCAAAAAATGGCAATGTGGGAAATAGAATATCGCAAGCGTATTGGATTACTCGGCGGAGCGGCAAGGGTGTCAAGGTGTAATGCGATCCAAGGAGAGGACTATACAGTGGACCTTATACTTAAAAGGGTTGTTTTATTATTCTTATAAAATTCAAGTTATTAATTTGTATATTTCTCCGCTAATAACTTAAAAACCGCGAGACTGACATTGTTACTCGTCTACTACGGGAGGTCACCATAACGACTTTTAAAGCAATAAATAGTAAATATTAGAGAAAACTAAAATAAGGCTAGAATAGTTTTTCTTCTGTTGCAAACGCGAAGCACATTCTACGAGTACTTAAGAAAGTTTTCATATTTTACTAGAAATAATTTAATAGGTAATTTTAGGAATACATTTTATTTCACAAAATAATATTGAATACAATGTGCAGTATTCAATACACAGGTTATATTTGATTTGTCTAACTTATTGTTAGACTTCATAATTTGAAATCTTAATTTGTATCCTGTTAGTGGCTTATCATAGTTGTATAGAAAATAAATGTCTACAAAATATAGGTAAGTACGTCGTTTGGTCAAATTTAAAATACAAATATATAATCGTTCCACAGCTTGATCGGTCAAGTAGGTTTCGATATGACTCAAAGTTCTAAAGACTCAGTTTTTTGTCTATAGAAAAAGCTTCAATAGAAGAGTATCGGTTTTGAAAGTACCTACCCTAAAACACACACACTTTATCTCCACACCTAGGAACTATTCTATTCTAGCTCCACGCGTCGATCTTATTATCGTTCACCGACTAATCACAACAAACCTCAAGGTGAGGTATCTCTACGGCGGCATACGCTGTTGGTTAATAAAGCTAACACGATCTTATTAATAGATTTATGCAAAAATTCTGTCTGTCTATAGCATACACAGTAAACGGGTCGCGTCAATAAATTTCCTGGAATAGGGTGATCAATTTCCCGGAATGGGGTGACAATTTTCTCGGAATCAGGGCGGCAGTATTGAACAATTGACGTGAAAGATGAATACTGGCTAGAAAAGGCTCGTTGCCAAGGCCGTAAAACCTTTAAAAATATCAGGTCAATTATTATTTAATAATACTGTACAAAATATATTTGAGGTTATGTACGTTCACAGAAGTTTTAAAGCGGTAATTTCCCTTCTATCTTCTCAATGTGACCTCAATGTAAGTCTGGGCTTTACCGGGAAAAAATGGGAGATGGACCCTGGGATACAGCATTAAGTGATGTATGGTCGACCTAGAACTCCTTTAGGAATAAGTAAATAAAATTTGCGTATTTTCATTAACACGATGCAGCTGGCCTTGCCTCTTGGTGACGCGAATCTACAATCTCTTTGCCAAATGCTACATTTGAAACATGTTATCATTTTACAGTATTTTTCAAGGACCCGGTTTCTATCGATAACGAATTTCGAACGTCAAAATAAATAAAAATCCCACTATTATTTTTCAATATTATTTTCGGACATTTAATATTGTCATTTAATTAAACAAAACTCGACTGGTTAAATAATTAATTATAATACCTTACAATATATATATATATATATATATATAAATAACTTCATAATAATTAAAATAAATACTTCCTCAGACGTCTTTGCGTGTCATATAATGATTATAAGATTTCAATTTATAGTTGTAGACTATAAGTTTAATAGATGTGCGTTAAAATTATAAATATGTAGGAAATTTCTTACATAGATCACAGAATAGATAATAGGATTTATTATAAATTTAATTTCATGAACGTGTTAACCCTGAACGTCTTCTTTTAAAGTTATATTTAGTTGGATGGAATTTAAATGTTATCACTAATATTCAGTTCAATAAATCCGACTGGCCTGATAGTTTAAATGGGCACTTCGTTTTTGTAGTTGTTTATTGACCAATGTGGGTAGCTTAGTAAAAGACAACTGCACATTAGCTCCTCAAGGGTGTAATAAATAAGTGAATATAAATCTTTTATTTGACAGCAACCTGAAAAATATTAACCTACAATCTTAGTTTAAACTTAACCTGGCTAACTGTCAATTGCAGAATGGCTCATTAAGGTCAAAGAAGACGTTAAATTGAGAAGTGTAATAAGGGTGGCATTAAAACATTAAAGGCGCCGTTAACTTTAACGAACTCTCCGCAACTAGGTGCATCGCGAGGATCGCTCACCTGCCCCGCACGAATTCTTCCAAAAGTCGTAGAACTTGTCGCAGGCGCACATCTTGGTCTGGCTTCACTCCGCACTACTTGCCGATTTATTTTTAAACTTCACTTGTATAGTTTCGCAATCCTTTCAGCCGGTACGCGTTCGCACTTCAGTTAACTCCGACAGCTGAGAAAACTAGTAAACAGTCGGGATGTAAATAGTAAAGAGTCAGTGTGACGGCTTGGATCAGAGCGCGGTGGGTGTACCGTTGTTGGTGCGTAGAAAGCAGCTGGTGTATACGTTGAGGACCCGCGTGCCAGTCGGCATCGTTCCGTGCACGTGCACGTGTACGTAGTGGCGACGGGTGCGGGCGGCGCGGCGCGACGCGACGTTCTCACTGAGCGAGCGCCCTCGTGCGACTGCCGTTCGGCCGCCGTCTCGTCCTCCGTCACACCAAACAACTCGATTCAAATCGGATATAAAATCTGGAGGGAAATGAACAGATTTCGCTGCCGAAATAAAGTTATTAACGTTGATCAATCTTACGTCGTCGTCGAGGTAAATTTAACCAGGAAATATACGCCTGGGTAAAGCCTGTGCGAAATGTCGCCCCGGGACGCAAATACGTTAGCTTCTCTTCCACGTTCGATTATAATATTATGTCAGATTTTACAGTAATACCTAATTAAGTTTAAAGTCTATTATTTTGTTACAAAGTTAACTTTGCCAAATTCCCATATAAAAGAGTTCAACGAGCTTAAACTATTTAGAGTGGTCTGTATTTATTATGAAGGTCTTTGACCCCACATTAGCCTCTGAATAAAAAAAATGTCTTAGTATTCAGTATTAAGGAAAAGTCAACAAAATGACGTTGTAGGTCCTCAAGGCCACACACATCCGGCATTATATTTGTCACTTCACTATAAATAATAACTTTTCAATAAACAAAATGTTCTTTCCAGTTTCAGTTCAATCAATTTAGACAAACTTAATTCATAGAATTCGCTAATATAGGGTTTGGGTTAAGACCGAAACTCTAATGGCCTCCCCCAAAAATTATAATGATGAAGTCGACACTTTGTTCCATCAAGTTGCATGAATTTATAAATCAGCTGATTAAATCGCGATTGAAAACAAACAGTTTTTTTGAAAAATGAATTAAATACTTCGCTGTTAAGTCCCAAATGGGACATTAGGTACTGGGCCGTAATGACGAAGACCCACTTAAATCAAACAAGTAGATCCTACGGAAATGGTCGCGAGAACGAGCTACGGAAATGATTGGATGATCTACCTACCAATCTGTTTCATAAGTACTCACCATAACAGTTGCTCTGCATAAATTAAAGTAGTTAGAACCAATTTAAATATAAAAAGACTGGTTTTCTTTTATCAATCCTGTATCAGGTTTACTCTCTTAAACTTACTCTAAATAAATTATTTAGGTATAAGTACATAAAGAAATAAATTGATTTGGTACGGAACAGAGCAATGTTCGGAATGATCTCGACATGCATTTAACCCTTAGAGTATACTTAAGCTAGCTAAATGTATACTCTAATATTTAACCGACTTTTATACGTTCGTATTAATTGTGCATTGCAGCAGCATTAATAGCAGTTGTTAAGATAAACATTGATTCACTTTGTTAAAACAGATTAAATAAAACAATGCAAAGATAAATTCAACTTGTGTACGTACGTCGCATGTATATACGTGCATGCCTTTATGTACGAAGGTCAAACAGCCTCTTATAGGGAACGGGAAGTATTCAAGACATATTAAAAGTGACGTCACGAAACGCCTTCAGGTCGCCTACCTTCCTCCGATAGAAACAATAAATATAACGAGTGAATGATTGATAATAAAAAAGTGCAATGAGATAGAAATTAATTACTAAAGAGTTACTTGTAAGATAGACATTTATCAATTTATTATTACTAATTATAGGTATTTTTATACGGCACGGAGAAGTTAATTGTTGATACCTTAAGACGAATAGGAGATAACCTATTGATATGAAGTTCATTGTCGTCATTTACATTTGTTTGTTTGTTTTGCATAAATAGTACACGTTAGTGGCAAGTTGGCAACACATTATTTCCATGATCCTTTACATACTTTTTGACGAGAATCGAAGTTCGTCCCTTCCTTCCTAGAAAATGTATATTTGCGGTTAAATAATTGCGATAGTATTTTATACAATAAGTGCTGTTATGGTGCGGGAAACTCAAATGAAAGCGTGTAACAACTCTTTCAGTTTGCAAAATTGTGCGTTGTAAGTCTCCATTAAAGTTGCTATCACTTTATTGAGGATATGAATCTTAGTGAAAATCGCCGACTAACTACTGCAGTCGTAACCTGTCTTTGTGGAGTTTTGTTGGATATTTTTTATTTATGATTGGCCTAAAATATTTTGATTCCAGGGCCGTAAAACCCATTTAAAAATCAATCTTTACAACATAGACCTACAAAAAAATATATATATGTCTGGGAAAAACGGCTTCTATATAATGACTCGATAGTATTTTAATCTGTAAGTATCTTAAAGGCGATGTGTAGTAGACGCAACTAGGTACCTACCTATACGTATAATGCAGTGCGGAGCGTGGTCTCACCGAACGTCCGATAGAAAGGGGGAAATAACCTTCAGAATGTCGCCCTCTGGGCCATTTGAGAGATATAGGAAGTAGGACAAATTCTTTTCCGAAATATTCATAATTTTTAATAGCAAAATATATTGGTGCGTCTGCTCTAATTTATATTATCTAACCATAGATAGGTAACATCTTGATACAGAAAAACATATACAGAGTGGAAAAAATAAGTCTTGATTGGAGGGAAAGTACCGTAGCAAATTTTACTGAAACGAAACATTCCCTGATTTTCAAAAAGAAGTAGAACAGTATGTACAGGATTTTGAAAAATCACCTGCCTGAGCTGGGAATCGAATTGGACAAATGTGGAATACAAACAAGTGTGTATTTTATGATAGCAATCGAAACTGTTCATAATATGAATCAGTTCCTTCTAAAAGTAACATAGTTTCATAAATTAAAGGAAAACCATCGAATTCCAGTTACAATTTAATGAAAACAAAAGAAAACCTTTTCGTTACGTCCGCTCAATAAAAACTTCTTCCATGACAACTTTCAAAGGCTTGCTCGCAGACCGGAAACTTCTCAAATGGATGAAGACACCACTCACCTAGTCGACAGACGTGGTACTGCGGCGACCCCGCCGGACCTTCAGCAATACCGTTCGTGCTACTGCTGCTCCTGCGCCTCGAGGGCGATGCCCCCTGCGTCTGCGCACATGACATGGTTCTCGGTTCACTTACCTGAAACAATCACACATTTATATAAATACTAGTTCATCTTTCGTCTTTATCAAACAATCTGATGACAGTAGAGCTGGCAGTTTCTTCGCCAAAAGAATTAGATGGCGGACGAAAGAGGAAATGCTGCTAGCGTTTTGGGAACTTTGCCTGGATTCGTTTGGAAGACATAATTTTGTATTAGAAAACTTTAAGTTATTAGTAAAATTAGTCTCCTCAACAAATTAAAAACAACAACGAGTAGGTGGCCAAGATTGGCACCACAGAGAGGGAAAGTCGCCAGCCTTCTAGGCACAATGCCTCGGTGTGACCACCTGTCGGCCTTTATTATTTATAAATAATTAGCGTAGTTAGTGGGTTTTGTAGTAAAGTTTATTTAAAAAATATATTTTTTTATATTAGTAAAATACTAATTCATAATTAAGATTGTTATAGGATTGGTATAAAATTATTTAGTTCACTGATTGGAGAGAGAGGATTTTTCCTGTAAGTAGAATCTGCACTTTCTCTTATGCAACAGCGAGTGATGATTTTTTTATTATAATATACTCCGCTGATAACCGAGATACTAATACCAATTATCTGCGATGCACGCAAAAACAGATACCTAAGTACTTAATATTTATTAAATCTCACGTTTAGATTAAGTTGCTATTTTATAACAACTAATTTTGAATGACAGTTGAATGCAAAATTCATCGAACTAAGAGAACATTTAAGAAGTGATATTGTAGCAGACGTAGCAGACCATTAATTACATAGAATTATAGCTATAAACTCATGACGTCATAACAACATAAACATAGGTGGTGTAAAGCAATACCTACGTATTTTCTGAGAATAAACTACGTTCCTTCAATCACGTACACTTTTGATCCATTGTAAATCGCCTCGATCTCTTATGGGTTTATGCGACATGCGTTTGCGCTTCTCATATATTTGATTTACACTCTTAATGGACTGAAATAAGGCATTCAAGTTGGTCTTCCGATGGGAATTCTATAGTTTTCCATTTGCATCTAATATAAAGGCTATAACATAAAGTTAGTATATCTTTACGATTTACTTAATACAATGAGGGGTTTTCTTTTTAATCTGTGGCACTGTAATGTGTATAATGCAAATCTGTGTCAATTCCCGTAGACAGATACTTATCCTCAATCTACGTCTCGTTACCACTACTTGACTTTTGACTGACAATTTCATTCTTTTAACAGATTTACAGATTAAGAAAACCTGTTAATACACGACCGCCGTGATATTAAAGCGCGGTCATACCAGTCATACCAATAGCAATAGAATGATTAATGATGCTAATTTTAATTTTCGTCAACTCAACACGCCTGACCTTTTGGAACACATTCAAATCAATATTGTTGTATGGTTTTAATATAAACATGGGGTTATTCAAGAAATGGCATTGTTAATCATGATTCAATAATGGAGTTTTTATCACAATTATATTAAAGCAAAAATACGATCAAAATTATTGTCTAATCCACAGACCATCCTAAACTAGGACTTTATATAAATACAGCAGAGTAGCATTTATAAATTGGAATATTCCGATATTCTTTTGTGACAGATTGAAATTGAATATTGTTTGTTTGATTTGAACGGCGGGTTCAATTAAAAGAGCTAGGCTGCTGGGACAGTCGTTTGACCCGGCAGTGTTTCTGCGGGAGACAAAGAAATAAATTGAATTTTAGTTCCCTAGCTGAATGGCGGGCGCTAATGTAGAAAACATTGCCTTAGACTATCGTCAAAGTAATTTGTAATAAAAAAGATATAAAGTGCATCGTCAATTAAGACAAATATCTTTTAAGTGCGGTCTAGACAGCCTATAGGATGCTATAGGTGTAGATCCCGGATACTTCATTTGCGGATTTAGAACAATAAGGTCAACTTGTAAATTACACAGCACTCTGCAGACACCCTGAATATTTCAACGAATTTTTACAAAATTTTTGCGTTATCGAGGCGTGCAGAAACAGCAAACAAACAGATTTACACATTTATTTATTACTAGCTGTTGCCCGCGACTTCGTCCGCGTGGATTTTGGAAGTAGGTACCTATCTCTGCTATGTACAGACATACATCGTCTAGTTATAATTTTCCAATGGTAAAATGGATCATTCTAAGTACCTTCACCATAATTTAAGGTATACCATACCTTCAGGAACAAACTATGAACACCGTATCCAATTTGGTGAAGACAGATAAAAATTTAAAAAATTGTTGTTTTCACTTCTATTGCTCATAAGACTTCTCATATCAATTTTTATTATACGTGTGTATTTTTTAACTAATACAGTATGGGCAAAACCAAAACCATAGGAGATACAGGGAAACTGTCTTAGGAACCTTTAGGTATTTTTTCGTGATAACAATTTTGACATAGTAATCGGAGCAGCTGGAGTTCGGGTGGCATGCATGAATAAGTAGTAAGTTCCTAAGTACATTGCACAGTCTGTTTTATAAGAAAACATTTTATTAAATTTGACTAACTTCTGCTGCTTGGATTTTTTTCTTCCGATACAATAAAATGATTCTAACATGAAACTAAGTCGATACGCATTTTTTAAAAATAATAAAAATTATTTTTCACTGGCGTTCTATGAGAAAACATTTTATTGAATTTGACTAACTTCTGCTGCTCAGATTTTTTTCTTCCGATATAATGAAGTGATCCCTACATGAAACTGAGTCGAACCGCATAAAAAAATATATGTGCAAATTGTCTCATTTTTATGGACAACACACGCTTGACCAAAAAATTTATATGTCATAAGACACTTTCCCTGCGTCTCCTATGGTTTCGGACTTGCCTATACTGTCCCAGTTAAAAAAAACACTGATATCTCCTATGTCTATGACATCGTCTTGTTACGTTAAATGATTTATCTGTAAATGCCGATAACTTTTTTCGCTGTCATCCGATTTCAATGAAACAAAGCCTATAAGTTGCGCCAGGCTGTGCTTAATCTACCTGTCCTAATCCGTTCAGTAGTTTCGGAGATTAGCGATTACAGACAGACAGAAAGACAGAAAGACAGACAGACAGAAAGACAGAAAGACAAAAAAAATTAAAAATGCTTTTTTGTGTTCTGTTACTCTTTTTTTATCGTCCACACTCATTTTTTTATAAATTTATTCAAAGTACAGACACACGGTTTCTACAGATTTATTATAAGTATAGATTTATTATAAGTATAGAAGATTCATTATTGCTAATACATAAGATTAAGTCGTACAAAAATTGAATTATAAAGATTGTTCTATAAATGCGTTTACTTTTAACTGTGCCGCCGCTGCAGTCGGACGATCCTGTAATATCCCTAGGAGTTTATCTAAAATTATCCTGGCAATCGATATGGGCCTGCCTTCCGGTGTCGTCTAGACTAGACCAACATATAGGTACCTGCATAAGCAATTATGTTTCTAACGGCTCTTTCAGTCTGTTGAGCTTGGGGCGTGGTACTAAATGAAAGGAAACTAACGCACATGATTTTTAAATCAAACAAACATTTGGAAACATTAGCGCCACGCTCAGCGAAACTAATAAAATGTACGGCCACACCGCACATATTTCTTACTCACTCACTAATCGACAAAAAAAAAATTTTCCGGATAAAACCAATTGTATATCACCCATATAGTCAAACAAAGAAATCGATTTAATTTATTTGTATACAAATGTTTACAAAAACTAAGATAAACCAAAAACTAGCTGGTCAAAATGTAAATATACCTACTAGGTATGCAAATAATTCAATCAGGTGTAAAAATATTCGATTTAATTAAAATGTTCAAAGTAAATAAACATCTATGATTTCAAAAAACAATAACAAAAATGTTAAACCTATTTCACACTCTTGTCCAATCCCAAATTATCCTACTAGGAATCAAAAGTGGGTTACAAATGTTTATTTATTAAAGTTACGGGATGCCTCCTGTATTGTATATTTTTGCCTCCGACACAAAAGTGTGATATCTATTCGCCGCGTAGGGAGCACGCGCGCCACCAAAGAGATTCGAAACTTCTTGTATCTATTAGACTTTTTTTTCTGTGTATGTCTGTGGTTCTATATACGTACGTACTACGTACGTAGTACATAATAGTTCCATGATTAGAATATACGGATGATAGGTTTTAATTTGGTTTTAATTTGTATTGTGTCGAGGTTCTTGATAGTTTTAATGCCATTGGATCTTGTACCATTTGCACAAGTTGGTCTTCCAGACGGGTGTTACTTGTTTGACATGTTTTTATTCGTTTTATTGTGGCGTTACATATTTTTTAATATTATGATAAAGGTGTTATTATATTAGTGACACGGTTTCTAGTTAGTACGACATGTGATAAATTATCTTATTTTATCTTAATTGATCAACTACCCGGAGTAAGGTATATAAACAGACTAGATATCGTGAACTAGAGGATTGAACCCCACTATCGTGAGTCGCGCAGCACTTTGCCTATGCGTCAGCATCAGGAGCAGCTTCGGCTTTCGACTTGATGTTTGCGCATGCGGCGGCACTGCGCGCGTTCGCATTCGCCATTCACGCTCGTACCTATATTATGTAGCTCAACTCTAGTGTCATATATTAATATTTATATTATTCGTATTACTAGATAAATGCATGTAGCAAGGTATTTAAATAGTAAAGATACGAAGTCTATACAATATATTATGTTAATCCGGGATTTATGTTAATTATGGCCTGCGATGCGATACTGCGAATGATATAGATGCAAAATGCACTAAGATGTCTACTTAATCGAACCTAAGACCTAAACCGCTTGTCAATAACGATTCGAATCACAAACAGCCAATAATATCACATAAATATTTTAGACGCACATGCACTGTTAGATATAGTTTATGACTTAACCAAGTGTTCTGTAGGTTTCTATGGTTTCAATAACAAGTACTTAAGAGTAGGTAGTATGACTGGCCTGTTGGCGTAGCGGTAGTGACCCTGCCTACTGCGCCAAAGGTCGTGGGTCCGATTCCCACCCGGAACCAACAGTTGTGTGATGAGCATAACTGTTGGTTTTCGGATTCTGGGTGTTTGTATGTATTTAACTATTTATTTTAAAATATTTATGTATGTTTATCAGTTGTTTAGTACCCATTTACAAGCTTCGCCTTAGTTTGGGACTAAACAGCCGTGTGTAAATTTGTCCATACATTATTATTTACATTAATACTTAAGAGTAGGTATGAGTATTCATAATCGGTGTCGTCATCGATCGTAACGAATCGTTCGTTGTGTACCTAGCCATAACCGGTAATTTTCGCTTACCATTAATCCGCCTGTCAGAAAGGTTATCCTCCTCATCCCACAACGGCTGTTCCTGCATCCTGCGAATAGGCTGCCGATCGTAATGTCCGTAAAATTGGAACTCCATTCAACATCGGGATAAACACTTCACAATATTACACAAAAATTCGTTGTAAAACTAAGTAATTTATCAAGTGACAGACACCATTCCACTATAAATGTTTAAGCGATACTGGGGACACTGATTTGTTATTAAGTCTTGTCAACCAGACAGCAGGTCGAGATAAACCACGAGTGACGATTTACGAAAACAAGGGGCAGTGCATGATCTATCACTCACTGTGTTCATAAAATACGACGTATGTGCAGGCTTTGGTGCAGTTTCAACCTTTATTAGAGTATAGGTTTTGTCAAACTACGGCAAAAAGGTGTCCAGAAGGAACAGTTAAAGTGATACACATGGAAGACAGTTAACGTGAAGTTTTTTTTGGTATGCTGCGGAGCGGACAAAAGTTAACGTGACCTTACATAAATCGTACTTAGTAGTTAATAGGACAACAAAGTTAACTAACGTGACTCGGTGTGTGAGAAAGGACTCGGTGTGATAGTTGTTTAGGGCAATCATCATGGAAAAAGATAATAGATAATATGTTGGTCGCTTGGGGACTCAAATGTGAGGGATTTTTCCCTTTTTTTATTTTGTCTTTTTAGACAGTTCTCAAAAATTCCAAAATTCTCCTCATTGATTTATACCTATATTTGTCTAAGATTTATATTTATACTTACTAAAATCTGTTTTTAATTTAAATGCGAATAGGTAACTGCCAAAGTGACGTAATGGACGTGAGAGAGAGAGAGATAGACAACCTGACAAACAGACGATTTTAGACGAATTGTGACGCGAGTTGTCACGAACTTATCCTATATATGTTTCTGATGTTTCGTCTCAATACATACTGTGATGTTGTCTTAAAGCAAAGTAGTGGGCAAAAGCAAGTACATAAATTGACAATAAGCACGGGCAAGTTGCCCAACTCCGGCAAGCGGGTGTTGTCGGCAAACAGTTTGCCTTGTCGGTACATAAGCTTCGCCTATATTGCGTGTCTGTCTGGTGGCACTGAGACTATATTTCCACGTGCGAACAAACTCCATCAGGCGTTTAGGCAAATACAGTGGGAAAAGTGTTTTGGCTCTGCCAACGGCATTTCCTTTTAAATTTAAAGCGACTGTTTTTTAAGGAAAGGCACTTTATAGTTGATTGAAGTTACAGATGTCCCGTCTTAAACTGCAGAAATGAAAAGGAGGGATTTATATTAATTAATCATAAAAAAGTACAAAAAATATAGGTGTATATTTGAGTTAAATTTTGAAGTTGTAATTGACAAATCTGCGAAAAATTAAATTGAAAATTAGTTTTTTTCTATTTTCTTGCTTTGTTGGTTCCAATATTTAACGTTATTTATATTAAAATGTATTTCACGCAGTTTTGTATACTTACAATCAATAATGGGATGTGGCTTTGCAATAAAGTTTGAATTTTGAATGGGACAACACGAAAGTCGATAAAATCAATATCCTACATTTTCACTATTAAAATTCCGGCCATTGCATGACTAAGATTAAGATCTTTGACTGTTTGAAATTCAACATATAAGGTGGATAGTTAACACTTGTGGGACGCCATTGGCAGTAGCATGCTAATGGTAAGTACCTACCTACCTAAGTGCTGGTATGGAGTTAAGGCTAAGAAGTGCGTGTTGATAGAGCCAACACTATCAAGATTGATACAATAAATTTAAACAAAAATAGATTGCTTTAAGTATTTTTAATAAAAATAATGCAAATAGGCAAGTAGCCTGCTGATATATAAAAGCATCAACTAGGTACATGGTGCCTTTCCATTAATTTTTCTTATAAAAAAATACCTATGTTTTGATGTTAAAAATGTGTAAGTATGTACTTATATCCGATAGTCTAAGTTAGTTCTAAACTATTCTAAATCATATCGACGAACAATTGGCATTTAAATGACGTCATATAGTCATAGGAGGAATAACCAAGGAATAAATTTTAATTAAAATAAAATAAAAACTGTTAGATAAGTAAGTACCTACTAAGTATTATTATTTTATTGCAGTAGGTAGCAAAAAAAATGTATTTAGCTGAAAATAGTAATGCTTTGTACGCTAAATAAAAAAACATGATTATCAATACGAGTATCGACCTCTCACTCAGGCTATCACATCACATTATTCATGCATGACCTTCCTGAATTTACCGGGAGATAGTTCATTCAACCGCACATACAAGAAAGAGAAAATAGGAAATTCAAACAATGGGGATAAAAATATAAAGGTGAGGGTGCTATTTATAACTAAGTATCCATATTTAGTAGGTAGCCATAGGCATATTTTTGTGTGTTTCCATTCGCTACAAAATATTTACATTGTTGCGATGACACTGACAAGCGAAAGGTTATCGTAATCCGTGAAAGCGAAAATAACTTTTCGAAATAGCAGGAAATCTATACTTATAATAAAGGAGTAGAAATCGTGTGTCTGTACTTTGAACAAATTTAAAAAAAAATGAGTGTGGGCGATAAAAAAAGAGTAACAGAACACAAAAAAGTTTTTTTTAATTTTTTTGTCTTTCTGTCTGTCTGTCTTTCTGTCTGTCTGTAATCGCTAATCTCCGAAACCACTGAACGGATTTTCTTGCGGTTTTCACAGGTAGATTAAGCACAGCCTGGAGCAACTTATAGGCTTTGTTTCTTTGAAATCGGATGACAGTGAAAAAAGTTATCGTCATTTACAGATAAATCATTTAACGTAACAAGACGATGTCATAGACATAGGAGATATCAGTGTTTTTTTTAACTGGGACAGTATAGGCAAGTCCGAAACCATAGGAGATGCAGGGAAAGTGTCTTATCTATACTTATAATAAAGGAGTAGAAATCGTGTGTCTGTACTTTGAACAAATTTAAAAAAAAATGAGTGTGGGCGATAAAAAAAGAGTAACAGAACACAAAAAAGTTTTTTTTAATTTTTTTGTCTTTCTGTCTGTCTGTCTTTCTGTCTGTCTGTAATCGCTAATCTCCGAAACCACTGAACGGATTTTCTTGCGGTTTTCACAGGTAGATTAAGCACAGCCTGGAGCAACTTATAGGCTTTGTTTCATTGAAATCGGATGACAGCGAAAAAAGTTATCGTCATTTACAGATAAATCATTTAACGTAACAAGACGATGTCATAGACATAGGAGATATCAGTGTTTTTTTTAACTGGGACAGTATAGGCAAGTCCGAAACCATAGGAGATGCAGGGAAAGTGTCTTATGACGTAGAAATTTTTTGGTCAAGCGTGTGTTGTCCATAAAAATGAGACAATTTGCACAATTTTTTTTTAATGCGGTTCGACTCAGTTTCATGTAGGGATCACTTCATTATATCGGAAGAAAAAAATCTGAGCAGCAGAAGTTAGTCAAATTCAATAAAATGTTTTCTCATAGAACGCCAGTGAAAAATAATTTTATTATTTAAAAAAAATGCGTATCGACTTAGTTTCATGTTAGAATCATTTTATTGTATCGGAAGAAAAAAATCCAAGCAGCAGAAGTTAGTCAAATTTAATAAAATGTTTTCTTATAAAACAGACTGTGCAAAGTACTTAGGTACCTACTTACTACTTATTCATTCATGCCACCTGAACTCCAGCTGCTCCGATTACTATGTCAAAATTGTTATCACGAAAAAATACCTAAAGGTTCCTAAGACAGTTTCCCTGTATCTCCTATGGTTTTGGTTTTGCCCATACTGTATTAGTTAAAAAATACACACGTATAATAAAAATTGATATGAGAAGTCTTATGAGCAATAGAAGTGAAAACAACAATTTTTTAAATTTTTATCTGTCTTCACCAAATTGGATACGGTGTGCATAGTTTGTTCCTGAAGGTATGGTATACCTTAAATTATGGTGAATAATATATACTTAGAATGATTCATTTTACCATTGGAAAATTATAACTAGACGATGTATGTCTGTACATAGCAGAGATAGGTACCTACTTCCAAAATCCACGCGGACGAAGTCGCGGGCAACAGCTAGTGGTAAATAAAGAACTGTGAAGAACATGGAACAAAGCAAAGCTGTTTACTTGGCCAAATTTTAAGAACACGTTTTTAACTTTTCACTAATAAGTTACATTAATTTACAGACAATGGCTGGTATGTCCTTACTTACTAATATATGAAGTATGTATTAAAAATGGTATATTGCATTTTAAAAATATTAGATGTGTATATTGTATGTATATGTATGTATGTAATTAATAACAAAAATAACAAATAGGAATAAAGCTCTGTAGTGTGCAAAGTATATTTACTTAAATAAGTAATACATTTATAAAAAATGGTTTGGTATAAATAAGTTAAGTTATAAGTAAGGTCTGATAAAGTTTTTGATAGTGATAAAGTACCTACAATAAATTATTTGTAAGTCCGTCGCTGTCGTGTACTCGTGTACATACGTAACTTAAATAGGGTGTTTCTGCTCAGAATTCTGTGTTAAGGGCAACCGGTAACTTAATGGGGTCTAAGCGCATAGTTTTTAAGTCTAACAGCTGGCTAAGTTGAAAACAGTCTTTTTATAACTACTCAAATCATTTGCTTTGTACTATAAATATATAAAATAATATTTTACAATAGTTAAAAAGTTTATGAAATTTAAATTTGTCATAGAATTAAGGGGTGTAGGTAATTTTAAGCATAAAAAATACAAGACGGTAAGTAATTTAATTAAGTTTGGTAAAAAAATTAAAGATTGTCAAAAACGCACTTCTGCACTTCATAATAACAAATACCTGCCTGTAGGCCTGAGCCCCAGCAGTGGGGACATCTTAATAGGCTGTTGATGAACAAATACTTAGTAGATAGATACGGATAATACTCACTATAGGTTCTATGAACCATCCGTGCATAATGACATTATTCAGACAAGTGTTTGACCGCAAACAATCGTCGCAGTTCGACACTGAACAAATTGATTTTCCAGACTTGTATAAATGACCGCGGCGGAGCGGGCGTGATCGCATCTATAGACGTGTAACGAAACTGCCACAGGCTACTTTAATTCCCATGTTAGTACTGTGCTAAGTGAAGCCTTCGGCAAACACCACGGCTGACGTTTGATAACTTTTCGCATTTCGACGACGACGCGAGACGCTAAATAATTCCTTATTGATAAGTCATGTGGTCCAACAGACAGTATACAGGATGCGCAGGATGTACATTTAGTTACCTGCACTAAACAAAAAGTGCAAAATATTTTGAGTGACCACTAAATTATCAATGCTCATACGTCGGGCGTAATTAAGCAACTTTTCAGCCCTATGTCGGCGCAAGTGCGCCCGCCCCCCGTCCGTCCACCCTCCGCCAGAGCACAATATTAGAGTAATGGTTTTTTTTTGTTGGTAGTTAATAAAATAAACAAAAATAAACTTCAAAATTAAGGTATTTTTTAATTGTTATTAACATGTAAATGCATTTATTGGTCAGAATTACCTAATAAGTTATAGTCACTTAAACTTTATAGTTAATTATTGCAGGTTATTAAATGTGCATCCTGTATAGTAGCGATTTAACATACTGTATTTATAGTAACAAACTAAATAATTTTCCGATTTAAGCAAGTATACCTTTGCGCGCGACTATACTCGCGCTGAAATGCTACAATACCGCAGAGATCCCATATGGTTTCCGTTTATCCTTTTGTGGTACGGAACCATAAAAACGGTGCAAAGATTATTGCAAAATAATTGAGAATTTGTAGATAGAAGAGCGTAGACAAAGGTGCATAAACTTACTTACTGTACATATTTAACCATGGCATGACATGATTTGTACTTATTATTTGCGCAGCGATTTTATCAAAGTGCGAACAAGATTATATTCGCGTCAGGCACATACTTATTATAAATTAAAGCAAATACTTAAAGTAATATATTATGATAGTGTAACGCTGACTGTATCTAAAGATTTAAATCCTTAGTTCAATAGAACCTTTTGTTTTTCATTGACATGGTTTTTAACCGTAATTGCCCAGATAGCGTACGTAGGTAGGTGCCTTATTTATACGGGAGATGTGTATCGTATATAACGTTATTACCCACATTTAGTTAGACTTTAGACGTAATATAAGCTCGTATCGTAACAATACCTTCACCGCAGAATCAAATACTACCTACTATAGAAAAAGATGATACACCTCAACACAAATGTAGGTTGTATTAATTCATACTATGACAGG
Organism: Metalampra italica; assembly: GCA_949699065.1. Lineage (NCBI taxonomy): Eukaryota > Metazoa > Arthropoda > Insecta > Lepidoptera > Oecophoridae > Metalampra > Metalampra italica. The sequence goes on from OX452983.1 coordinate 6,330,549, forward strand.
TTACAAACTGTTACCTACAGGTGAATTTAGCGTCCAAGGCTGGAACGCGTATATACCACAGAATATATAATTCTATACACAGAAGACGTGTAGGTCCAGGCCAGCCTGAAGTGTATTAGTACATTGTGCATTATGGGTAGTAAGTAGGATATTACTAACGAGAGTCTGTTAGAAGCCCGACGCCGAAGGCGGAGGGATTTTAATGACTCGAGTTTGTAATACCCTTACTACCCGTAATGCACACATTTGCATCACATTTGCGAGGAAATAGTCCAGTTTAGTCAAGTTAAGTCAAGTTAACTACTCAATTTAACTTAATTAATTTAATAAACCAGTTCAGTACAGCCAGCTACACAGCAGCCCCTAGGGGTATAATATTGTACTGATTTTCATTACTCCCGCAGCTGTATAATATAGGCCATTGTGTTTCTGTATGCATGCATATAATATGACCATTTACGAGCAAGTTTCATGAAAAGATATTTATAATTGGTAGGTTGTGTGTACTTATTGATGCTTACTTTAACTTAAGCATAGCAGTTTAAAGGCGGGCGAAGTACGAAACATTCAGACAAACATAATATCGTTTCTTAAGTAGGACCATAAAGATAAAACTACTGGGCAGTAATAACGTGATTAAATGCCTATTTTTCACAGAAAGGTAGAGCAGTGGAGAGCCAGCCATTGTTTAGATATGAAACGATGCAGTTTATATTAGCCAGAGTCCTCGCAAAAATCAGCTTGAAAAAAATGGAACTTGAAAACACAGCCACCAACAATGTAAGAAACACGACACAGCACCGGTTTAGTAATGTAAAATGATATATAATGAATGTAAAATTTTAGATAGTTAGAAAACTCTCTTTACAGGCAGAAAATTGTAAAACAGTAATTATTATAATCCTCTGTAGTAAAACTACGGACAATTCCGACTAGTAAGCCGGCGTTACCTATAGTGAACTGATTTACAAAAATTACAGTTTATTATAATAAACCGAAATTAGGTAATATAATAATGTTTGGACAAATTTACACACGGCTGTTTCAAACACCCAGAATCCGAACAGATATGCTCATCACACAAAATGTTGGTCCAGGGTGGGAATCGAACCCACTACCTCTGGCGCAGTAGGCAGTGTTCACTACCAACTACGCCAACAGGCCAGTCAAATAGGTAAGATTACTTCAGTTTGATTCGTTCACTTCCAAAATCGATTACTTTAAAAATTTTATACTTCCTAACTCGTCTATTGTTAAAGTCACACACACACTTATATGTACTTACATACAAAAAAAATAGATTACTACTTACAGAGTTTTTACGAATATGTAAAGAGATTTATCAATCTAAACACCTATGAAAAAAATGTAACCCTTATTTCCAGACCCAATCAACAGAAGTGCCACAACTAGAAGAATGCACCAAATTCGACCGAAGAGAAGAAAATGTAACTGAGAAGAAACAATGTCATAGAAACAAAACAAATGATAGCATTGTTTTAGAGGCTGCAATTGAGTTAAATAATAGAGACCGATCACGTCCATACAGCACTGCAATACAGCAGTTTCGCTGAGCATATAGCCAGTAAATTGAGCAACTATGATTACTATTCTCGAGCATGCGTAGAGTTCCAAATCAGTAAAATATTGTATGCAGCTGATATGGATATGGCAAAAGCTGGTCGTCATGACAAAGACTCTAATATCCTATCAATATAGGTATTCAGTGCATCTCTCGGACGCAGGCGCCGCCTCTAACGTCTCTGTCAAGACTATAACAGCGCAGGATTCCTCAAGTTTAGATAATGTGACAACGTATACCTCTGGATCTGGACTGTCTTCTGTATCCAATATCCATGATGTCCTGCTCTCTAATCAGAGTGATATTTTCAGTGTTTTGTCCTATATTGAAGACACGTGGACGGTATTTCTGCTAGCTAATGATAAGTACCAACAATGATTCATACAAACATTAAACTATGTTAAGAGACGGACTTATCCCACTTAGGGACTCTACGTCTTCCACATCACAAAACATCCGGGATGCGGGTCAATAAGTATAGGAACTTGTATACCTACCTACTAATAGATGATAATCTACTTAATATCATAAAGAAGGACAGTTATTGCTAAAATGTTATCCTAGAAAGTACTTTAAGTACCGATTTAAAAAAATTGGATTCAACCCTTTACGTAAGTACCTACCTAAGACAGTAAAAAGCGGATTTTGTAGGGGAATTCAACTACAAAATCTGACTATTCAAACGACAGGCGGGGAAAAAACAAGATCTCTAAACTATATTTAAAACAAAATGTCTGCAAGTAATGAGTTTTTATGGTTTTAACAAAACATTTTGAGACAAAGACAATTTTCCAGACAGACACCAGACCAGACGGACAAACACGGAGAAGACAGTTAAATTTTACGTAAAAAGTATGGAAAGCACCCTTCAGTTCACTAGTAATTAAAATGACAAAGGTAATATTTGTTTCCTTACCTTCATCGTTCTTCCCCTCGACGTCAACTAAGATGGCGCCCCTCAAAAGGTGACCCATTTTCCGGGTTCGGCTTACTATGCTGACTTTGTGCGATATTCAAGTGTACAACACAATAATAAGTACTATACTACATAGATTAAAAACCAATAAAAGTGCTAATCACTTGAATACGAATTACATAAAAAATATAAAGAAAATATATAAGTAGTTAGATCCGATAGTTATATCATTGGGATTTACCGCACTATAGTCGGTGAGCGCGCTAATCGGCTACATTTCTACTACAATTGATCTATTTACGCTTCTCTGGTAGATGAAAGCCCGATATGTATGTAGTTTGGATCGACACCAATCTACAAGTGATGTAAAATGAGCACTGCCCGAAATTATAGGTCGTGGAAGGAAAATGCACAGAGGAAACATCGCAGTCGGTAGATACAACTAGAGATTTTACACGAAGGTACATTAACCATGGCCTTAGACAAACGCAAAGAAGTACTTTGCATAAACGCAAACTGGACTCGGTGCACGAATCGTACAGCACGACTATATGTGCATACTCATGCAGTTGAAAATTGAAATCAAAAGCGATTGAAATACGTATATAGGTATTTAAAATTCTGGTGATCACCAGTATCATAAGTAGCTAATTTTCAACTAAGTAACAGTAACTGACAGTCAATCAAGCCGTCGCTTTCCGTGGACTGCCCACCGTATTTGGTTTTGTAGGACCATTTTCAGGAAGTACCTAAGTCTTATTTTTGGTTCCATGTAAGATCATGCGAGTATAGTTGTCCCCACTCTACCGACTTAGGATTTCTGAAAATCGTATAGGAACGTAATCGATGATTAAACATGCAAGGCATATGTAACAAGAATAATTAGCCGTGTAATTTCCTGCAAACCGACTCTACTACACTTTTTAGTCTGAGACGAACCGCGTAACGTGTTGACAAAAGCAGGGGAACAATGGAATTATCTGCGCCCGCGCAGTCGAGACGAGGCGTGCAAACATTACCTGCCGTGTGCCACCGCGAGACGCATCAACCAACATCGGAGCGGCTCGCAAACAACTCACTCAAGGTTTCGTGTGACACGAGAAACTGTTGTCGCTTTGATTCCGCTATATAAAGGCACTTATTGAAGAAAGGATTGCAAAGTCCGAGTAATCGAAACAATAGGAAAATAAAATGCTTGCAGGTTAGTCCGATCGATCGGACAAACCGGTCGGAATACGCGGCCGGAGAGGAAGAAATTGGTAGCCTGACCTTATGGTCATCATCGCATATCATCCTAATTGGATTATTCCAATTAGGATGATATGCGCTTGCTTACCCATTGACTTCGTCTATAAAATAATTTTAAAACACAGCGAATAAGCTTGTTTTATAATAAAGCATTTGCTTGGTTGCTTTCGCGATGCGATTGCGACAGTATTCCAAAAGTTATGCAATATTTATTAAAACTATTAAAAAGTATTCCTTCCCTGCCTTGACTCTACATATTTATTACCAAAACGTATATACGCGAATATAAGATACTCATTGTATCCACCCCTGACGTCCAATCTACCAAAATGGTGAAATAAATCACCTGGTTTATAAACGGCCCTGCAGAAAATTAATTGAGTGTGAAATGATGACAGCCGCCAGGCACCGCCGCGGGCGCCGCGCCGCCGTCGTCGGTCGCTCCGCCCGAATTGGGTCAATTTTCGAGACGGGAGCCCTACATAGTGATCCCTTCCTTCCTGGTTCTATTTATAATTTATTTGAGAAACTATGTTTATGGTAAAGATGACAAGCGACGCCAGTTACATAACGATGGAGTGATATTAATATAAGTTAGTACGTTGAAGTGACTGTGGCAGCTGGGGTAGATGAGTTCTCGAGTAAAGACCACGATTGACGGGTGTAGTGTGGGACGCCCCCGGCTAGATGGAGCGACGAGGCGGCGGGTAAGTGAAGTGTATGCGGAGAACCGCAGATCAGGTTCAGTGACGCGCCTTGGGGAATGCCTATGTCCAGCAGTGGACTAGTGCAGGTCGATGATGATAAACATTATTAATAAAACGATTTAAAATTATTGTTTTGACCAAGATTCGACTTTCTTCAAGATTTTTTTATAAAACACGGTGAATGGTGATATCGACCTGTATAGGGGTACTTCAAATTATACTGGCCATTCAACATATTGTGATAGGCACCTAATTGTTTTTGTTTGTAATGTTTGGCACTTGTAGCCATGGAAACGACCTCGTAATCACTCTACATGCTAGTCCTGCGGCTAGTGCACCGGATACCACCTTATACATTTGACCTAATAAAATTTATTAGGTAAAATTAAATTAGTAAGATGATATTTTAGTTAGATCATCAAAAACTGTACCTCTATACCTAAAGGCAGCGGGTAGAGCGTTTTAAAACTCAGGATTTAAAAGTAAATTTTATTTAACCCTCCGCTTGATTCCAAAGGCAAAAACTTTACTATCTAAAATGAGTTGCGCCAATTGGGCTGCTGCTGCGAAAGAGTTTTTAAATTTTAGATGCAGTATTATTGCATCGCGTACTATTTATTTCTTCACGCGACTTCATGAGCGTAAAGTACATGCTATACGTTATTCTAGGATATGACCTATCTATCACTATACAAAGTTTCATTAAAATCCGTTCCACCGTAATGCATGCACGCACACTTTCGCATTTATAATATTAGTACGATTCTTTAAATATAACCAAAGAGATTTCTAGTGACCTGTGCCACAAACGACAACCTAAAGGTATTCATAAACATAATAAAACGTAGAATATAAAACTTCAATAAATTAAAAAATCTAATAGTTTTGGCAGGGTGGGAGCTAATTTTAGAGCTTTACTCGTAGTAAAACTAACAGACTTATTTAGATTAGGTATTATTTTATGACATTTAGCTAAAAGTTGACCATGGGCTCGAGGACTATAAAGCGGTTTGGGTCGTCGAAGAGTGTTATATATAATAATCCGAAATTCGTTTAATGGTTTACGAATAAACACTCATGTTATATGTATTGTACATTTATACATTATATGTTAGATGTATTTTACATAATAATTTTATTTACTACGTTATGGAGCCGCCGGGAACTAATGTAAGGAGTATTGACCAATTAATTTGGAACCGCGAACAATATAGTGGGAATAAGCCAAATTTGTTTAATTTACGAAAGATTACCTTCTACTAAAGGTACTAGAATCAACAGTTTAAATAAAACTAATATTGTTCAAATGTTTAAATAGAAAAAAAGCGGTTTGGCGCATTAGATCGTCCCGTTCGTTAATTCAACCTCTTAGGCAGTGTTCTAATCAAATACCGGCAAATACATAATGATAATTGATTCTTATGATGGGCGGTCGCGGAGGAGCTAGCTGGTCCGCGCGTACTGAGGCCGAATAAATTAGTCAAAAATTTATTTTTAGATTTCTTAAAAAAACAGATCACTGAACCCTACAAAATTTCATTTTTGTCTTATACATTATAGAATTTAATATTTAACATTATTTATTTTATTACCTACTTGTTTGTTTAATTATGACTTATATTATTAATAACATTAGAATAAATAGGTAGTAATCATTTCGAGCAGTAAAACTAGAGCAAAAATGCAAGATAAAAAAAAAATGTACTTGTTTATTAAATATACATAAAAATATATTATAATATTATTCAAAACTTATGTAATACCTGACAAACCAACTTCAGCAAATAAATATCCGTTTGAGTCGACATCAAGATAAGCTTCAAACTCCCACGAACTAACATATACTTCTGTCAGATTTTCGTCTCGACAATGGGCGATGTTTTCTGGAACAAAGTATTATAAGTAGTAATTAATAAAATTATCTACCAACCTAGTTAGGTACCTAATTTATTATTTTTTAAAAGGTCAAGTGGCTGTCAGACGGCGCGCATAAATTTTTTTCTTTATAAAAATATTACTGGTCCCTAGACATACCAAATTATCTCACCTGACATTCTGAGATTAATGAACCTATGTAGAAACCAATTCAAGCCAAAAAACCCTGGGGTTTCTTGTCAGACCAAAGAACCCTAAAACATATGTAATTATGTTATGTTAGCTAGGTAGCGCCACGTCACAGTTAAGTTTTTTTTTTTTTCATGTTTTGCAACTTACCTGTGATAATTTGTTTCAGCCTGTATTCCTTTTGCAAAGAGTTGAGGACTATATTCACATTGTCATATATTGTGGTTGTGGACCATGTCTGTATCGCTGGCTGGTCTGTTGGTTGTAACTTCGCGAGAGCTTGTAGTTGGTTAGATATCGTCTCCACACCTGTAACAAATTCATATAGGTAAGTAAGTATATGGAAATCTTATGGCTTATGCTTCGACTGACTAATTGGATTTCTTCAACTCACCCAACCTTACAATTCTTTTTTTTTACTTTTTTAAAATTACAAACTGAAATTCTCAACATTCCTAAATTTTTCTTAATACAGGCAGGTATGTATTTCCGTAAGTATATAAAAGCCATACAAAATTTACTATATTATTTCACCTTAAACCCAGACAATTAATTCTTAACATAATTAAATTTTTATATTTAAATAATTGAAATACATAGGTGGACGGATAATTAGAAACAGGGCAAGATTTTCATACAATCGAAGTCACTTTGAAGCCATGATTCTCCGTGAAGGATTGATCGGGCATGATCTGAAGACGGTCATCGAGAGAGTACATGGAGGACTTTCAGATCGCTATAGATATCCAACTGATCAGATGAGCTGTTTGGTAGCAGCAACTAGCAGCAGGTAGCAGTAGAATAAATTATACGGGTCGAATTGAGAACCTCCTCCTTTTTTTTCGTCAGTTGAAAAAATTATATTTAATTGTAATATGTATTAGGTATATTAAAAGCAACAGTTACCTTGTATAATGTTTTTTAAACCTTCCTGGGCTTCCATAAGACTTTCTGTAAGGGGTTGTAGCTGCGATGGATAGTAGTCAGTGGTGCATTCGTGTAACTTTAATGCAGAAATTGTCTTGCATATCTTTGTTCCTTTGTGTCGAATTCTGGCCCAATCATTGAGTAAGCCATGCAAATTGGAGACATGCATGAACACAGTCTTGGAGATGCCGGGAAAATCTTTGTTTGGTGATGTTATGTCTAAAAAAGTTGATCGAAATCTAATTTGCATAGACGAAAACTAAATTCAGTTCACAAACTATATGTACACATACACAACACTCAAACGACTGAAATAACCAGTATTACACTTACAGTATTTTCCACTAAAATAAAATAGCTAGCAATATAGCACTATATAAAATAAAATAGCACTAAAAATATATATAATAGTGAATGTAAATGATATATGCAATCAAGCAGTCATTCTGTGCTGGACTGACCACTTAGTTTTGTAGGACCATTCACAGTCAGTAAGTACATGTAACATATCTTCCTCTTTTTGGTTAGATCAAAACATTGAAAAATAATATGTACCTAAAACACCTTAGAGTATAAAAACATTTAGGTTATGTATACAATTATCGGCGATCGTGAAGTATTCTTGATCGCAGACAATTATGCCATTTGTGTAGTATTCAGGAAAAAGTAATGAATTGAAAATAATGGCGCAGTTTCAGGGGTCTTGTGCCAAAACCGGGGCGTTCTTGTTGTTTTGTCACAAGTTTTACCTTTATGAGAAAAACCATGTGCTCCTGTTTGAACACTTTTCGTCGGTGTTTGCGACATGCTTATGGTAAGAAGAATAACACAGAAATATATTGTTATATCTGCTACGTTCTTGTGCACATACGTTTTCAGAAACAGTAATAAAGAAATAAGATATTATAAAATCCCTTCAATTTAAAATTTGAAGCACAGACGAGACGAGACCACAAACTATATAGGGATACTACGTATCAGACGACCATCTCTCTAACTATAATCATAGACCACTTTGTAGTATGACTTTGTAGTCTGTGGGCAGTTTTTTTTCATTTTGACAAGTGTTTTTTTGAAAGTGCGACAGACACTCAGGTTTCTTTTTTATATAATAACAGGCTTGGAGATTGAGTCATTTGAGCCTTATAGGCAGCAGGGCCACCCAGCCTGGGGGGGGGGGGGGGGGGCATCCCTACTAGATAATAATTTTATGTTATTAATTAGGGTCAATTTAATGAAAGACGCTTTATTTATTAATTCTTTTATTTTTCAATTTTGTTTTATATTTTTTCAAAGCTTTTCATTGCATTGGAGGTAAATTTTTATTTTCTAAACGGGAGACATCTGTGCCCTTTAAAATTTTATTAATGATGTTGCACCAATTAAATACTGCTAACCTAATCGAAAATCCCAGAAAATAATCTATTACATTCTTTTTGTGATTTTCACATTGTAGGAAGTCAAACGAATACCCAGATACGATGGCATTTTTAATATTTTCTAAAATGCCATCATGATTAGCTTTATGTTCTAGGTATTCGTTTGCTTCCCCAATTGTTTTAGAAAACAATCTCAGGGCATGTTCAGCGGGGTAGGATAATTTCCTTTTTTTAATACTGTTAAACTCACGGAAGGTGATAAATTTATGTATTGGTTCTTCCATTTCACTTGTAAGATTCTTTTCACACACATTACACCTAATTTTATTTAATATTTTTCGAACGACCCACCCCGCACTATATGCCCTAGAGTGGACATTTAGTCTCTCTTGTCTAACACTAATTAGATGACTTTCTGGGTCAACGTTTTCATATATACTACTACATGGCTCACGAATCTTTTCGCTGGGGACTGTTGTTTCAAATAGTGATTTAATTTTTAATAATTGGTCCCCAGAATCATCCTCACAATTAAATGAGGATGAATGAAATTTTATAAACCTTGTTATGAGCAGTGATTTAAATGTGCATTTAAAGGTGTGGCAATCCGGATCATTATTTCTAAAATTATATGCCCTGACTTGACCAAAAAAATTTTCTATTGGGTCTGAATTAAAATATCGTGGGCGCATAATTTTTAAATTTTTACTGTTTAAAAATTGCCACACCCTTTGATAACTTTTAAGTGTTACTATCCAGTTCCCTATAGAGGGCCTCTTTATCGTTTTTGTCAACAAAACTAATATTTTTCAATTTTCTTATTGCTTTTCTCCAAAACTCGTGGTGTCCACTATTTGCTGTCACAGCTTTTCGTAAGGGCTTCAATTTCGACGATTTACTGAAGATTGCAGCTCCATTTACAGAGTCAAATAGGTCATCAAAAAAATTCACCATTTCAGCAGTGTTTTGTAACGTAGAACTAACTTCGCTTCCATCAGCATAATGGCCTGAAATAAAATAATACACATGAAATCTATAGAAAAGTAATACAAGCTTTGATTACAGAAACACAGATAATGTTGTATAACGTAAAGAAATATAATGCCTACCGAACTCTGCAGTGTAAGACAGTGTAGCTGCTACCGACTTGCTAAAAACGCGGGCGCAGTTTTTTACCTAAAAAGTTAATAAAAGGTATTAAAAGAATGAGCTTAAAGTCAATTTGGAAAGCAAGAGAACTATCTGCCGTGCAATTTATAAACGCAGTAAGACACTTTACTGCGTTTATAATTTTATTACATATTTAAAATCGTTGTGATGAGATCTTTCAGAAACAAAGACCCGTTTTTCGCTACGTGTAATAGAAGTTAGAGAAACAAAAACTATAAACACCAAACCACCATACAACACAACGTACAATCAAATTTTCAAACGCTTTTTACTCAAAACTGTCAAATTGTCCTTACTGCATTTATAAATTGCACGGCAGTATTAGACTTTATGTATAATACTGGCGGTTTCCTGCGAATCGACTTCGTCCGGGTTTTATAATTTTTCTGTCATTTTTGTTTGGCTACTAATGGGGTGTAGCGTGATGTTTCTCAAGAACTAGGCTATCAAAGCAAAAATAATTTTTCAAATCCGACTGGCAGTTTGAGAGATTATTATGTTCAAACAAAAAAACAAACTCTTTAGCTTTATTATATTAGCATAGATGAGATTATCAGATTACTAATTCTCAACATCTACATGTCAGCCCTTCAACGTCCACTGCTGGACATAGGCCTCCCTTCCTCAATGTACGCCACCACACCCGGTCCTCCGCCCAACGCATCCAGCCGATTCCGGCCACCTTGTTTAGGTCGTCGTTCCACCTCTGCCATAATTCTCAACAGAATATTCAGAATTACCTTCATCTTTTTTATTTTTTCAGGTATAACATGCTCATCATTTAACTTTGGTAGCAGTCTCATCTGGGCATGGTTGCAATCCCTCTTATAGACTTCAACAATGTCATCCCATTTGGCAATTTTTCCTTCACATTTAATATTTTTGGTCAAAAAATTATTTCTTAATCCTTTTAGTAGGTGTGGTGGATCAAATATTACACTTAATGTGTGTCCCTTTATTATGATAACGTCATCTGTAAAAAATCATGAATACTTATTAAACTTAACCTGAGATTTATTGTAATCATTTTGCCATTATACCTATATTAAATAAACAAATTCAAACAGGTTACCACACATACCAATTATTTGGTTACTGGCTTGCAATTGCTCTCGCCTTGTGTCCTCTTGTAGAGTCTTTAATGCTGAGCGGAAAGCTGTACCTTGATCACATACTAGTGCTAACGGTATAAGCCCAGAATCGCTAACAGCAGACACCACATCTTTTATTATTGTTTTTAGTTGCACACCAGATGTAGCGCCTTTACAAAAATAAAAGGCCAAAGGCTGCTGCCACTTGTATAGCGCTCCTCTGACCATAAACACCAGTGCATGATCTGCAAAGTCATTTGTTTTTTGGCGATTCACCTCAACCAATCCAGCAATGGCATCCTTATGCTTTTCATAATGGAGTCCTGCCTCCAATGCCACTTCGTCAAAGACAATTGAGCAATATTTTTTGTTTGTCACCCAAGTGTTGACCTGCAATTGAAAATGAATGTGGATAATTTGGTTAGAAATTGATAAAAGTTGATTGAATTTAGTTTATAAGTGCCTCGGACATGCCTGTAAGCTTATAAATTATTATTAAATGAATTATGAAGGGGAACCAACTAATAACGCGATAATGTCACTTTCATCACACATGCCAAATGCAATGCAAGAATTATTTGTACATACGGGAAGTAGATGGCATGGCATGACTTCTACAACAATATGTTAGGAGGGGTTATCAAAGAATATGACATAATGCAAAATATCAACTATTTAAACAGTGATTAACTCTACCTTAACTGAAATATCGTGAGGTTAATTAGATAATAAATAATATTGTTTGCCCATACCTGGTTGTGGAATTAGAGTGGATGTAGAAGTTTCCGTCATGGCACGAGAAGTACAAGGCACAACTTCTGCAATTACAAGAAATTTAATTTATTACTGAATATTAAAAAAACCAATTCCGTAAAGTAACAAGTAGCAATAACGAATATGAGATCTATAATGTAATTGATCTGTACCTGACTGTGGACATAAGTTTGACACAGGAACTTGCTCCACAGTATGGGAAGTAGATGTCATGACGTCTGCAATAACAAGAAATACTTTTGTTGATGAAGAATGTAGTAAAGTTGTATGAATTAAAAACATGTTGTTTAAATAATGTTTTACCAGACAAAGTTTTGCTATAAGTATGTTCGTTATGTTTTCTCTTTCTGGAGTAGTTGTGCTCAATGTTTGGATTGACAGTTTCTGAAACAATTTAAAAAAATTAATAGGTAATAATTTCATCACATTTCTGCCGTGCAATTTATGAACGCAGTAAGGACAATTTGACAGTTTTGAGTAAAACGCGTTTGAAAATTTGATTGTACGTTGTGTTGTATGGTGGTTTGGTGTTTATAGTTTTTGTTTCTCTCACTTCTATTACACGTAGCGAAAAACGGGTCTTTGTTTCTGAAAGATCTCATCACAACGATGTCAAATATGTAATAAAATTATAAACGCAGTAAAGTGTCTTACTGCGTTTATAAATTGCACGGCAGATTTATCAGCCTGTGCTTCTCCACAAGGTTAAGTTTTCTATTGGTAAAAACCGAAAGGTGACCGAAAGTGTAACAATCATTTTTACGTACCAGCGTCAACGTATACTCGTTCCGGAATTCCGGTGGTAATTTCATTGTTATTGAACAACGTGGGATAGGCACCCACGTGAAGCCGATGTTTGGTTGTGATGAATCCCTTCTCAAAATGTTTGTGACACACAACCAACTTATGGAGTTCCACCTCACATAAGCCTTGTAAGTTAACACAATGAGCACGAAGACACTGTAACCAATTTTGGAGTCCTATCTCAGTCCTTGGAAAGCTATGGAAAATGACGTCCTTGCGCCTACTTTCGCAATTCACTACACAGTACTTACTACAGTAAGTGCCGTACACGGCATGACGCACAAAAAGCATAAATTACAGTAGTATTAGCAATAGTTGAGAGGATAAGCTAAGGAAATCCTAGGAAATCGCAAAACTTCACTCGATCAAACTAACTGTCAAGCCAACACTGTCTGTAAGTGATAGGTCCGCTAATCACTCGATTTATACTAAACTGCTAACAACACCACGGAGAGAATTAATACCACGGCAACACCAAGGGTCCGGAGGCAGCGGGGTGGGTACAAGCGCGGGGGAGGGAGAGTAACTGTTACAATGAAATAAACCTCCATAAACAAACCCTCTATACCATAGATATAAGTCCCAGTTTATTCACTATGAAGATTACCTGCCATGGACGAGACCATTAGACCAATAAAAGTCAACTCAAAACAAAACAGAAAACAGCTGTTTTTTTTTGTTGATTTGTCCTCTATTGACGACGGGCAAGGGAAACTTCGGCCATACAGCCCTATCTTATTTAAAGTATTATTTCTTATATTTATTTAAACCGGCGGTTTAAAAGCGTGTAACGACTCTACGGGATCGTTCTAAAATGTCCTTTCATTATGCCTTCTTATATCGGTTTAATACGGACATGAACCTGCAGTGTGGATCACCGAATGGCACTAGTTGTGCCCTCGTGGAGGCCGTGCTCCGGTTTTATTGAAAATCGCCGACTAACTCTAGTCGTACTCTGTTTTTGTGGAGGCCGTGCTGTAAACCGCCGGTTTAAATAAATATAAGAAATAATACTTTAAATAAGACAGGGCTGTATGGATGAAGCTTCCCTTGCCTGTCCTCAATAGACAAAACAAAACAAAAAAGGTCTGTATGGACAAAGCTTCCCTTGCCCGTCCTGAATAGAGGACAAATCAACAAAAAAAAATTTTTTATAGATCGCCGGTTACATTGTTTCATGTTTGTTTGTATCGATCTTTGTATTTCATAGAAATATTTTCTTGGAAATAATTGTCATAATTTTAGAATTTAACTATGTCTGGACCAATACAAGACGTTGTGGAAGAAGACGCAGCCGATTTACAGTTCCCGAAAGGTATGTCATTTTAGGATAAACCTATTTTGTACCAACCTTCCTTTCAAGAAAGACTGCTTCAAAACTTCGAAATAACATTTGAGTAAACATGCTATACCGACAAGGTCTGAACGGGCCAGGGTGGTGGATACGCATGAGCCAAACAGTGCAATTTAGGGTCTTTACTTTAGAACTTAAGCAAGCTCATAAATGCAGTTTAGTTTTCTATTCTTTGCAGAGTTCGAAAATGCAGAAACGTTACTCATATCAGAAGTAGACATGTTGCTGGAGCATAGGAAAGCACAAAATGAGTCCGCGGAGGAGGAACAAGAATTCTCAGAAGTGTTTATGAAGACCCTCACTTATACCAATATGTTCAAGAAATTCAAAAACAAAGAAACCATCGCTGCAGTTAGAAAGTGAGTAGTATGTCAATGGGAATCTACCTAGAAGGCTTCCTGAACATTTCTTCAACTGGCCTTGTCTTACATTAATTCACACTATTGAAAAATTACCAGTATTGACTTACATTTAAAAAAATTAAAGCGCAACAATTTTTCGAAAAGTAGGTAATATTGATGTTTATAATAGGTTTTTTTAAAATATTTATGTGACACAAAAATAAATTTATTAAAACAAGTAACATACAATAAAACAATAGCAAATGCCATCTTTAATAATGTTTTAATACAATGCAAATTATAAACAAACTCTTATGCCGCTTGCAGACGATGCGCAGTAGCTTGCGCGAGTACACTACTGCGCATGAAATTTCTTCGTGTAAACGCTTTTTGCTTAGTGAAAGTGCGAGTGCAAGTTGCTTAGTTGTACTCGCTACGGTCCTTGCACCAGTGCCTCTCGCATCTCTGTCTAGCACTAAGCAAAGTCGTGCAAGTAAGTTGTTTAGTGACCACTTTCGTGTGAATGCTTAGTAAAGTACATTGCTTAGTACACGCGCAAGCTACTGCGCATCGTGTGCAAGCGGCTTAAGCAAAGTCATGCAAGTAACGTGCAAGTAAGTTGTTTAGTGACCATTATCGTGTGAACGCTTAGTAAAGTAAACTGCTTAGAACACGCGCAAGCTACTGCGCATCGTGTGCAAGCGGCATTAGTATATGCTAAATTGTGGTTCAAGGTATATCTGGGTAATTTTTTGAGTCAATAGTGTGAAAGAATTGGAGATTGGACCCATTAAAGAAATCCTGTAACAGCAAACCACTAGATCCGCCTAATAAAAATTACTAGGTACTCAAGAGTGTCAGTCAGTCGCATGTCATTCATTTTATTCCTTCGGTAAGAGCTGTTTATGAATTTCAGTCTCCTTCAATCAAAGAAACTGCACAAGTTCGAAGTAGCAAGTCTAGCTAATTTGTGTCCTGAAACACCAGAGGAGGCCAAGGCTCTCATACCATCTTTAGAAGGGAGATTTGAAGATGAAGAGTTGCGAATATTATTAGATGACATTCAGACAAAGCGAAGTTTACAATATTAATGTTTTAATGAATACATTCTATACATTGAACATGAAATGATACTTGACTGAAGTATTAAATTTTCTTATTTTTATTTAGTTTTTTGTTGTTGCCATATATATTTGATGAAATGAAAGGTTTATAATAAATAAACTGTAGAATTAAACTTTTTAAAAAGGTACTTGGTAATGAAAAGCTTATATTTAAATCAGTCTGTATATTGGATATGTCTGCAATACAGCAAGATACATTACAGTGAAAACAGGTTAAAATATTGGAAACAAAAATAGTTATTAGAATTTCTTCTCTGAAACAAAACTATAATAAAACCATTCTTATTAATACTTACAAGTAGATTCTATTAATATTGATGTTAATTAATGCCTCTAAATAAACAAGCCTTTTGTATAACACCACATGTAAAAAAACTAAATGAATTTTATTTATCAATAACCTTAACAATTTTAGATAAACTAAACTCAACAATCCCTCGATAATTTTTCTTATTTTCTAATTTTGTTGCCTAAACATTATTCATTAACAAAATGCCAGACAAAAGGCTTGCTTTCATTATAAACTTAATTCAATGGGCACTTTTGGTTTATATAATGTTAGTATTTATTCTAATATCATAGTAATAAAAATTACAAACTTATTCATTCATCTAAAAGCAAACTTTAAAATAATATTAACCATCTATAAAAGAACTATCCGATCTAAGGTCCTAGCCACAATATTATATGGTACAACTTCCACATTAATCTACCCTGAACGTACAAAAATATTCATGTACTTTTAAAAACATTTAGAATACCTAAATAAAGATGAAACATTTATAAAGTTCACCTAATTCTTAAAAACAACTTGTTTTTACAACATTTATGGACATCTTTATTTAGTTATCCCTATCCACATCCGGTGGATTTTGTTTAAAATTAACAGTAAAGGGACCATATAATTATATAGCACACATTTGTTAACAGCTAATAATGTTTGGGTCCCTTCACTAAAACTTACCTAAACCTTACATTAGGTAACGACATTGGGAGAGGCTACATACATCCTAAATTACAACCTGGACCTGTGACATAAATCTAAATATTGTATATGTTACATCATAAAGCATAGTATGTTTTTGATATCCAAGTGTGGGGGATCTAGAAGTGGCATGGAAGCTGACGGGAAGCAATGCAATCTTACAATTAGATCTATAAAGCATTATATTACAAAATTTCTGGTTTGTAGGCAACTGAAAAACGTAACAAAGAAGCCAGGAATTGTTAGTTGGAACTACAATTTGATTTGAATATCGTTAAGTACCATTTACTATTATTAATGTTACAGCTACATATTGCACTTATTTCAGAAATATTCTACACAGAAATCTGGATTAAATACTGGCTCGGTTTTATTTTTATTCAAAAATTTACTTTTGCATGGTATGCATAATTTAATAACACTGATGGTGAAAAAATAATTACCTCAAAGAATACAAATTATTTAATGAATTTCTTAGCATAAAGTAAACCACACATTAGTATACTGTTAAATGGACGAATATCATCTCTATTGAAATCAGATAAAGTGTAAGTTACCTAGGCAAGTCCAGTTACATTTATGTATTAATAAATTGTTCCATTGATACTCACGTCCGCAATAGAAAAGAAATGAAAACATTGGATGTAAAACTTGTATTGAACTCCAGACTGTTAGCTATCTTGTCACAAGTCTCACTGTACTGTACACATCTATAACTATTCAGCACCTTCAGTAATACTTCACAACTTAGATACTGGTTACTTTGCGCAACATGCTCTGCTTTTGCGGCCCAGGCCGTGTTTATAACCGAGTTTCGTAACCAGTTACAAAGGATATTTTCTTTTGCTTTGTAACCGAGTTGCAAAATTTAATAGCGGTATTTTCTTTCCAATCCATTTAAATGAAATGCGCGTCGTATACTTAAACCGCTGTTTGCGTCTCGGAAACAAATATAATATAGTGCTACTGACCATTTATTTGTGTCACTTCCATGACTGACTCCACATAAAGAGAGCCCATACTTTTTAAAAAAAGTTTAAGTTGAACATGTACATGAAAGGTAAACTAGCAGTAAAAACAAGTTCGTATTTGCCATGTTGCTTTGCAGTCCACTTCTGAGCACCATCTATTGGTTTTTTTTGTTTGTTTCTAAGACGCAAATGATTCTGTTTTCGTATGCCAAGCATAATGTTATAAAACAGAGAAACGTATGCGTATATCAGTACCGAAAGTTGTCAAGTCACAGTCAAACACACATAATCAGACGATTTCCATACATATCACATTCATTTTACTGTTAATCAGTAGGTATAACAATATAAATTACATAATGTACATCAGAAATTTGAAATATTACAATGACAAAGTCCGTTCCAAATTCGGCGATTATTATCATAAGTATGGCTCCTAATAATTTTTTTTCATTTGAGCAATGCAAGATCTAAATACTATGAAATCCAAATGTGAGCCGTCCAAAAAATATATATTTACCGACGTAGTTTAAAATAATTGCATACATCCAAATGAGATAAAACTACTTTTTATGTGCAAGTTGTCAACACTACAATCTTAAAAATGCATTTTGGCCAAGAGAGATCAAACTGCCATGGTCCATCTTTGTTCAAATTAAAGAAAGATTTAAAACAAATATCATGTGTCCAGTCTCCCTGATACAGATATTGTGACATTTTTATTCAGGCCCGAGGTTGATACTGGGTGGGATCACACCTGGCAAAAGCGCAGGTTTAGGATTGGTTATATTGTATGACGTCACATCTCATTAGGCACTTCAAATACTACTATTCTAAAAAGTACCAAAAATTGTCAAGATACCTGTATCAAAGTACGAGTAAAGTTTAAAAAATTCAGTCTGCTTTCTTACATTTCATTATCAAATTCCGTAATTTAAAGCTCTATTTATTTTAATTCGAAAATCGCTATACCTGATGCCAGGAACATTGAAAATATAGTCCCCGTGGAGTTTTTTGGCGGCTGTGTTCATGTAACTTTCAAGTTTTTGGACATCTCTGTACCACACTATCTCGTTTACGCACACATAGACTATAAACACTGTCAACGATGTGCAAACAATCTGTGATTATATTCATTCAGCCGCCAAGAAATTCCGCGGGGACTATATAAATCCCCTTACAAACGCAATTGAATTTCAAAATTCGCTATCATAATACACAGGGGTTAAAGACCATTACTCTCAGTGTGCCTAGCACAAGGTATAGCATCCGCTTATACATGACCAATATAAGATACCCAGGCCCTCCTACAATTTTGGTCCTTTATTCCTTGCCTCATAATTTAAAAGAAAACCGTTGATACTTAGGAATTTAAACAATGCAATTTTATGTTCTGTTTTCAGTAGGTGTGATTATGTACATAATATTATTACATAACAAACAAAGAATGAGATCAAAAATATATAACCAGTCATGTTATCAGATTTTAGCAGTAATGATACACAAAATGCAACTAAAATAAAACTTATACAAAAATAATTTCCCTATTGTTTCATTATTAAAATAAAATCACCATTATATTTACGACACATAATCGTATTTGGTTAAAATACAAAATTACAGGTGTAGCTGCTTGCAATGTTACAGCTACACAAATGTTGCCCTATTAATGTACAAGATACGCTGTTAAATGAAGCTTTGGTTGTTTTGAATAAAAATCTTTGTATTGTATTTCATTAAATCGAAGAGATATTATAGTCTCACTCACAATACAATAGAAATTGACAAACATCCGATACTACCAGATTTGGGCTTACACCCAAATAGAAATTTAATTAATATTTTTTATAATTATTGTCTCAGCAGATAAACATGTTAAAAATTAAGAGATTTAATACAAGACAGTGTTGAATAACGTGCTGTATTTTCGCAGTGCTGTGTACGACGGACGTATTGTATGGTATTGCACAAATATGTCACTGCTCTTTTGATCCTATAAATATGAAAAATAAACGGCCATGGTTACCGTTGTCGTTATGGAGTAATATTATCTTCGTCAGTGACCAATTTGTACAATATACACAGACCAAGATAAAAGCTGAAGATGACACGTGATAAATTTAGTCAAATATTTTGCCTAAAAAGAGATTATATTCTTGCATTAGACTTGAATATGATATAAGTTTTCGCGCCGCTGTTACAGAGTATTAAAAATACTTATAACAGCGCAACTGCTGTTTCCCATACGCCAACTGGGCTGGAGGAAGCAAAATACCAGACTAACATAACCACATGCCAGGCACGTAGCGAGATTTCGGAAAAGTCTACACTACATCGAATGGCAAAGCCTGTATACAAGTAGTTCCATTTCACACTGGCTGCGTACCTTCACGTTTCAACTGTGATCTGATCTGCCACTGCGTCGTTGCCTACATGCAGCGGATGTGTAGTGAGTCAGTGTGTGTGCGGGAAGGGCGCGGGCGGGGAGGGCGGCGTGGTGGGCTGCAGCGGCTGGAAGGCGGAGCCCAGCGACGGCCGCAGCGTGAACCCCGGCACGGCGGGCTTCATCACACACACAGACTCGGTATACGCGCCCTCGCCTGCTTTTAGATTTACCTGTGAAATACAATTATAATCAGAGGTCGGAATCCGCCTTTCAGTCCAGCTATTTACTTCCGTTCGAACGAATATTCTATAGGAATGAAGGAACTTTCTTTATGAAAATCGATTTTAATCTGTGTGTCCGTCAGAGTCGAGCGATTTGAAAGAAATGTTGTATTTGGGAGTATTTCGTAAATATATTTTGAAAATGTACCTTTTCACAACCATCAGGAGGCTCGCGGGCTAAGAAACGGTTTATTTGTGGCGATGTACCCAGCTTGGATCCGTCCAGATCCGGTGATGAACAGACACTACCACCTGGAAACGGTTATATACAAACGTTAATAAATCTATATAATTAGCTATTCAGACTTAGTAGGCAAATCACTCCATTCATAGCAAAATAAAATTCATTTTTTAAAGAAGCAAGTATCAAATAGGTATATCATTACTGCGATCTAGATTTACAATCAAACTTAATTTATTTAAATGGGAAGTTTTACTACAAGCTCAACTCGGATGGCGCCAATAGTGTATGTAGTAAACAAAGTCGAAATGAAAGGAACAGAAGTCATTATTATTGTTTGTAATTTATAGTTTTTATACGATGTATGTATTTGCCAATATGCGGTGTGCAATCGGAAAAATTGCCAATCAAAAAAATGACTAATTAGAAAATTTATCAATGGGAAAATGCCTTCCATTTAATAAAAAAACATTCAGGTAGCGGGAAAAATTATTACTTTAGTTTTGTTCACCCATGCGCTAGCAGCGCCGCCTAGCTGTGAGCAGTTGCAGTCTTACCTCGCATTGAAAAGAAACTACAAAATAATGTAAAAATAAAACCTACAATACACATGCATGGGACTCTCAAACCATTCTAGTACTTTGGTGCAACATTGTCTATTGTAATTTGCGGGGGGTTATCTATAAGCTGATAATGTGTTCAGAGACCTGCGGTCAGGAGCTCCACAGAACCACAGCTGGAGAGTGACCCTCGTGAAGGTGGATCTATGCCCACAATTTATGACCTTTAATTTATTGTTAGGAAATAGTTATGTAAATCAATAGGGTTTTCGAGTAGATAAAAAATTGTACATTAATGTAATGACCATATTGCTTTACTAAAACATTTTTTCTGCAAATCAATTTGATATGAAGTAACTATTTTGAATGTGTCAATGTAATAAAACAGCGTATTTGAATTAGGATAATCTATTTTTACCCATGACGGGACAGAGGAGGTATAATACATTTTGGGGTAAGAGTTGTTTGTTACCATATATGTCCTAAACGGCTTTACCAATAATATAATACGTAGAGCTTCGAGTTTGGATTCAAACCTCAAGGTTAATGGTGAAGGCAGATCCCACACTCGCAATCTTGAGGGTATGATGAAGACCAGGTAAACGATGTCCACCCGCCCGATATTAATTGGTCAAAAGTTTCGCTAAAAGTCAGTTTTGTGACTGACACGAACCACTACCAAGATTCAAAGGTTCGAAAAAAGTGTTAACACATTTGCCTCAAAAGTGTGTCACCAATATTACTGTAGCCAGCGGAACTAGCTAAAAAGTCTTATTAAAGTAACGGTCCTCTTTTGCTGACTTTTTTTATTTATTATAAATCTAAGGAGTTAAGTCGCACAGCGACTATGCCACTCTGTTAGGCTTCCGTGTTGTTCTACTCGAACTTGAACAGAGCCTCTGCCTCGTCCGACAACGGATAGGCTCTTAGGCTAGAGCCTCATTAAAACTGCCGATCTCTTAAGCTCATCTGCTGGGGTTCATTACCTTGTTCTGCTGGCTACAGTTACAATAAGGCGTTTGTGAAACATGTATTTCCCGTGTGTTTGTTTGTTTTACCTGACGAGTGGGCAGTGTGGAGATCGTGCGGCGTCTGCGTGTTGACGGAACGCCTCAACATCTCGGCGAGAGGCGCGCGATGACCTTCCGGCGTTACCTAAAATATTCATATCTCCAAAATAAAATTAAATATTCTTCAAATATTTATACCACCAACTTCATTCAAAAATATTAGTAACAAGCAGGCGTTATTTTTCATATATCCAGTTTCTCCACATTTTGTTGTCAGATGTAAATTGAAGAGTGAAAATTAAATTACGAAGGGAGTAAGTGCCAACTGCAATAGTCTATTTTTAAATTATGAAGTCTCGCAACTTATTAGAGAAATGAAAATAAATACGAAAAGAAAATAGATTCTATTGCATTGATTGCAATTGACACTTTAAACCCTTTAGAATTTCCACACTTCAATTAGCTATCCAATCTGTTTTTAAATTGGTTTCTATTTTGAGCTGCAATGATTTTTTGTTCAGGTAGTTGTTTCACATCTCCAATACTCGCATGCTAAGAATAAATAACATCTACATGTCATCAAGGTCGTAACATTGCTGTGTTCCGCTTTGAAGGGTATGAGAGCCAGAGTAATTACAGGCACATGAGAAATTCCAACCTAGTCTTCAGGGTGGCAATGTGTTTGTGGGCCTAGATCGTTGCACGCAGCTTTCAAAGGTTGCACGTAAATGACCGACAGTAGCCACCTATCATCACGGTTTGCCACTTTAATCCTTTAAAAATCTAGTGAATTGCTCTGACTGCAGGCTTCAGGCCAACAGTCAGACGTATTTATAGTTTATAGACTGTGTTCTGGGTGCTCTAAAACGATTTTACCTTGTCGCGTAGCCGATCGAGATGCGGAGTCTGCGTGCCGCTTGCTGGGTACAGTACAAGCCTCTCGATCTCCTGGTTGAGGCCCTCCACCGATGAGCGAGCTGCCCTTAGCGGAACACTACCACTGCCAAAGCGAGACCCTGAAAGTAGCAACAGAAATCTTTTAAAGAACTATTGTTATCTGGCCACATCTTGTACATTTGTTAGATTTCAGGACATTTCGAATTATTTATTACTAGCTGCTTTCCCGCGTAGAAATGTTTTTCCCGAGGCATCTATAACCTATGTGTTATTCTGATGTATAATCTATTATTACTGTAAAGTTTCATTAAAATCTGTTCCGTAGTTTTTGCGTGAAAGAGTAACAAACATTCATCCAAAGTAAGGAGACGTTAATATTACACACGGGCCTTACTCGCGGTTTTTGTTTACCTTTGCCTTTACCGTTTCAAGCAGGTAACATCAAAGGCCGTGATCAAAAATGTTCGCGTATATAATGTTGTACAGCGCGAAGGTCTAAAATAATTATACTATTACTGATTAAACATTTCAAAAATGGTATTATGAATTGTGTGCAGATTTCTTTACGATGTTTCTTTCAAGATTAATTTTTATTCACTAGTGATTATGTTTAAGTCTAGTCGGCTTCTGATGTCACATTTATTAAGTTATCTATCTATTAGGTATAACATTACACATAATTTTCAAAAAGCCTAGGTGAATGTGGATCAATAAATATTATTATTATATAATGGCAACTAGATGGATTAGAATAACATTTAAAAGACAATGTAGAGAGTTATGCTCGTAGTTTACCTGCGAGATCGAATCTGAAATGAAGAAATCCGCAGGAGAATCAAGGTCACCGACATAGCTCAAAGAGGCAATGGTCTGGGCACATCGCTTGTAGAACTGAGGGCCGTTGGGGCAGAAAGGTTCTCGAGTAGTAGTTCTTCCCACGTATCTTGTGGGAGGCCTGCCTTCGCTGCATCTTCCAACACAGCGTAGGCAGGCCTCCCCACAAGATGGACCGACGATCTGGACGAAAGTCGCGGGACCCAGCTGGATGAGGTTACCGCTGGACCGGTCGTCGTGGAGATCCCTGGGGGAGGCCTTTGTCCGGCAGTGGACGTCTACAGGCTGATATGATATAAGACAATAATGTATTACACAAAGAAACTTACAAAAACCAGGGCTCATGGAATGGGCGGAAAAGTCTCCTGAAGCACAGGGCTTGTGCGGTCGCTGCAAGCGGCTGCGCAGAAAGCGGTCTAACTTGTCGTCGTCAACTCCTCGGGAGGACCACGATGAAGCTCCGCCACCATCATCAGTCTGAAAAAAGGTTTAAATTTCATAGTAAATAAGGAAATAAGTGTCCTCATGTTTATAGTATTAATTTATTTTGTATTTATCCTTGTTTACATTAAACATTAATGAAAGAAATTAATTTAATGTGTTTATTAAATGTGATTAGATTAATGATATTGGTTCAAAATATATAGTAAAGTAGAGTAAGTAATAGTATAAAAACATAATCTAGAAGAGCGGTCAAAGGACTGTTCTTTCTTCATATAGGAAAACAAAACCCGCGTCGCACCTATCAACTCGGAAGCATGCAGTGTGCAAAAAAGGTGCAGACAGAGGTAGGAGCTCTGTAGGTAGGAGTTAAAATAATACAGGACTGAAATAGGATGAGCACATAACAAGTATGAGTAATAAAACCAAACTAAGTAATAGTTTAATATACTTGACAAAAAAAATTATGCTATGACTGCAGATAAGATGTTAAGAATTTACAAAACACATTCATCCCATCTTAATACCCACGCAGTCTAAATCTGGAGCACAAACTTCATGAAATACATGGACTTACTAGAGAAGATCCAATGTAAGGTGACTAGAAATCATGACAACTAAAGAATGTTATCTTATGAAGAGCGACAAGCAACACTGAACTGAGCACATGAAAAGAGTGCAGTGAACTCGGAGATCAGCTAAAACTGACCCAAAAAAATTCCCCATAATCCGCGATAAAAAAAAGTAACTATGAGTAGTCAATCCATGAAACAAATACCTACCAGCGCAAATTGTTACTCAGTGAACACTTTTTTTTTTAATTTTTATTTTATTTAGGGACTTTTGTGTTCTCTGAACAGCTTTAAAAACAGGCTTTAACAGGCAAATTTAAGTAATTACATACTTAAATTTCATTGACATCAACAAGACCTATTACAGTCAGCTACATTTAAGAAAATAAACCACTTTAGAAGTAATCTGGGCTACTATATTTTTATGCTAATTAAATACTTATACTAAAACAATTTGAAGAAACAATTTGCTAGACCAAATTGTTTCTTCAAATTGTTTTAGTATATAAACATACCTGAGTAGACTTGTCTACTTGCAGCTGGCCAGCATGGAGGTAGTAGTCCCTCGACCACTGCCCCTTATGGTACAGTGTGTCTAATGACGCTGTACGTCTGATCACACTAGCACCAAACTGCCCCTTGCCTGTAACATAACACTCTTGCATCTAAATGGTACTTAAACAAGGCTTAACAGTATAGGACTAATTGGCAATTTGATTTAAAACAATGAAAATGTACAGCGTAATTGCAGGTAATCATACAATACATACCACAGATATTACAATATAATGATGTATTTAAAAGAAACTTGCTTTGGTTTTATACCAAAAAATATACAATTACATATTTATAAAAGAAATTGAAAAATCTGATACAAAATCTTTGCTCTATTCCAATTTACGGCATAATTATGTTGCGATTTTTTTTTGTAAACAATGTGAAAAGAAAATGATACAATTATGCTTCCATCCTGCTAACCTGCGGTGGAGATAAATGATTAACAGAGGCACTTGACGTGTATACTAGACAGTATAAGTTTCGTAACGTGCGTTTTATATTATGAACTGAGAACAATAGATGTAACAAGCAATCACCTTTGTAGTTGATCGCCCCAGGGCTGCGTTGCCCAGATAGCGCGTGATCTGGCGATATCCGGCGCCACACGTTTGTCGGTGACAAGGTAGGGCTGTTGCTGGCGTTCTTCTTCAGGCCTCCGCTTTGCTTCAACACCGACGAGACCGGCAGGGTAGCCCGCATTGGCCCCTGCTTACTCACGGGGCAGTCAGACTGCTTACGGACTCGACCCGACATTTTCCGTGTCTATTACAATTCACTAACTCTACAACCCCAATTCACTACCGATTGTAACAGTCAAGTGATTAGGTACTGTACAAGTAAACAACCGAACCAGTTTGCCGACGCCGCACGGTTTCTTTGTATAAAGGTTTGCTTAGGCCCGATAAACGATGCTCAAATGTATAAGTACGAGCGTTCTATTTGTGCAACTACAGTAACCAAAAGCTTTCTAAATCATATGAAAACATACATTAAATGTATTTAATGCCCACAAAGCACATAGATATATTATAAAAACATAATTACAAAGCAAATCAGTCACATTTTTTCTGTACTACAATGGATGAATGAATGAAGCTGACAGATGACAAGGGACATCGCGCCATTCTCTTTATTTGTGATTATCGTAAAATCAGATATTTATGTACACTTGTGTTATTTGAAACGATTGGATTAAAATTAATAACAACTACCTATATTTAAACGTTGAAATAATGACGATAAATGAATAAAAACTATTCGTTGGCATTGCAATTAACAGCTGATTACTCCGCCATGACATTGTCTGTGGTCATTTGACATTGGGGTTATTTTTTGAGTTATCTGCGCACTGCACTATAACTTGTAATTCCTCTGATGCCGGGTCCACACGTTTCAACACGTTTGGCAACCCTAGGCAAACTCTCTACCGAAAAAAAAAATTGACGCGACACTGGCAGAAATAAATGTCCAAAATGGACGATTGCCACTAGGAAAAAAAAAACCTTAGATTTAAAACGGGTTTTGCGACCCAAAAAACAAGATCAAATACTAGACTTATGCGAAGTCTAGATAGAGTTCTTTTTTCAATAACCAAAATCTGACAGCCACATTCTAAGGTTTAAAGTAAATCTGGTGCTTTTTGAGATTTGTTTAGTTCGCAGACATCCAAAGCGGTTGGTAAAGGTGATCGCAGACTAGGCAGGCACCGCAGTCCCCGCAGTCTCCGCATTTTAATTCTTTGTATGAAATTGTATGAACCCTCCCACACTCATCCGACCCGCACGCACCGCATTTCTCAAAATAGACGAATCCCGTCGGACCTAGCCGCATCGTCCGATGCAGCCGCAGCGTCCGCATCGGACGATGCGGATGGTGTTGCCAACCCAATTTAACCTTCTTTAACTGGGCTTTATGGCTCTGGAAGCAAAGTCCTTTTGAGCTAGTATTTTGCAAAAAGTTGCTAGAATGGCAGATTTTTCTACCCAAAAAAGGTGCTAGAAGTTACTAGACTAGCAGTAGCTAAAAATATTACTTATAGGTAGCTAACAATAAAATGGTAAATTATGACAATCATGTTTTATTAAATCAAACACGAGATTAATAAAAATTAGTAACTAGATTATTTTTATTATTAAAATGTACCTGATTAGGTACGTTACTAATTAAAGGAGTAATGTTTTTGAATGTAGATCTACGAACTCTCGAAGTATTTACGTCATGTGTCAAATTGGTCGTTGGTAACACTGGACGCATTCACCGGAGACAGACTGCGGTGCGTACGGGGACTGCGGCGCGGCTAGGTATGCGAGGCCGTCAACATAATGCGATGAGTGCGGCGACTGCAGGGACTGTAGGGAGTGCGGTGCGGCCAGGTGTGCGTTCACCTTAACACTGCGTTTGTGGCAAACGTGTAGACTAGGGGTTTGTGAAGGTTTGCGTTGGCCTGCATTTGCATTGGCGTTTACGGAGGTTTGCGGCAAACGTGTGGAGCCGGCATGCGTTATATCACAGACTACAGAGGGATACTACGTCGTTAGGCACGCCGTACACGCTACGTTTTGCTGTCAGTTTTACCATGGTTTTACCACAGTCAGACGGTGACTGACGCATGAATGATTTGTGAAGTGAGTGACGAGAATCTGCATACCTACTTTATTTTTTACATCATTCAACCATCAGTCATGACTGATGGAATTGCATGACCGTCTACGGCACCCAAATTATTGCTGCTGTGCTGTCCCTGACCACAATAAATAGTTTAACCGACAACTGAAACGAGTCACTTGGCCTCCCTCCGCGTAAATATATTTCTTACACTATGTTGACGGGGTAGGAAGGGTAGGATACATACATATCTTCACGCTAAGTCCCTGGCGGGGTTGGCAGAAAGAACGGAGCGCCAAGTATATACGTAGTATCTTCTCAGTAGTCTGTGTTGCGATCCTGGCACACCTCTTTCGCTTCGCTCAGTCGTATCATTTTCTTCATACACGCTCGCCGTGGGACGCGAGTGCTCTTTAACTGTAGGGTAGGATATTTTATAAAAAAAGAAAATAAGGCCTCTACTTACAAGTATAATGTATTGAATCATTGAGACAATGATCCTGTCTGCTTTATTACGGAAAGGAAAGTACCTATCTATCACTTCATTTTAATAATTCTGTATGAAGGTAATAGGACTAAATAAAAGAATGTTTTCAGACAGCATTTACTTATTAGGTACATTATTGAAAAACTGAAACAAATTATATCACAATACAACAAACTGCACCAAATTCGCCATCAACATAACATGAAACAAACAGACTGATATGTATAAAACTAACAGTACCTACCTACGGTAGTACAATTACAACAAAATGTAATAAAATGTCCAGCATTATAGATATTTAAAGTTTATTTGCAAAAACCTTCAATGAACCATAAACATTCATAAATAAAAATAAAATCAATATTCTCCCTGCTTCTACCCAGAAGTGTCAGATAGTTAAAGAAATAAATAAGATAGTGAAAGAGAGTGGGGTGGCTTCTCGTAAATAGAGCCCCAGTCTCTATTAATTTAATTTAAATGCGAATAATTGAACTGTCAATATCACGTAATGAGTGAAACAGAAGACGCCGCCCGCCCCGGTCAAATTATTATTATGTCTGACCTATGACTTGACTTTCCACCAACTTTCCACATTTCCTTTACAATCGGATGTCTGTCTCTCTCACACCCATTACCCTTTCGATATTCCAGGTCCAGGAGCCCTATTTTTGAATCGATCGCTTCGCTTCGAGCGTTCGATTCAACAAATTTTATGAGGATTCTGTATCGGATGTCGAAGAAAAATTAGTAGAACCGACCGTTCGAAGCTAGGCGAGCGATTCAAAAATAGGGCTGCAGGAGCGCAATAATCTTTTAAATCGTCGTATTTTACAGTCAGCGGCTAGTATCTTAGAGGTTATAATTGTATTAATTGAAGTTACTCGTGTTTCAGTAATAATAACACTTTAAATAAAAGCTGATAGAGAACAAAAGGCGGCAAATAAGAAAAACGCTGGTAACTATAAATGTACCCAGACGAACATTTAATGAGGTGATCTTGCCAGTATTCACAAAAACAACACAACTCTCGGCTGTCATCAGACAAACTCTAAATGTACTGTATACGCAATATCGAAATAAGCACTCCCTTGAACATTTATATACGCTTAGTACACATATTTTATATTATGTTCAATGTCATATATTATTCTAACTATACAATACAGGATCTTTCAAAATTAATTAACTACACAAACATTGGCAAAGAGCGATTTTCCTGTAGGTTCAGTTCACTGAGCAATCACTACCAAGTTTGTTAGGCGTGCTTTAGACGGTCATGCAAGCGTCATTCAATTCCACCAGTCATGAGTTGATGAAAAAAATAAAGTATGCAGATTTTCATAAGTCACTGCATTAGACGATCATTCATCCGTCAGTCACCGCCTGACTGTGGTAATACCATGGTAAAACTGACTGCAAAACCTACCGTGTGATTGGGCCCCTAATCAAGACTCGAAATCATTTTATGGCTGTGCCAAGCTAACATTCTTGCCTCAATCGACATTTGGTGAAACAATTAGTGTCATCTATGATATTTTTGGAAGTATTTTTAAACTGAAAAATCTCTCACTACATATCCATGCAAGTGTAGGCTGTACTTATAAATAAATTAGATTTTATCTATTAATTTTCTATGTCTACTTACTTTTACTTTATTTAGGACTGATTTATTTAGCTAGTTTTAAAACCAAGAATTTGGATGCCTCGTATTTTTGTTAAACGTATTAAGATAGCTCCGGATTGTGTAGTTAATTTTTGAATGTCCATAAAAACATATACCGATAGTAATAACCGTAGTAATAACCACACGAGAAAACACTCGTCCATCCGCGCACTGACATGACAGTTGCATAGAGTTACAAATAAATCTTACATGTAAACACATTTTACACTAGTCTTTATCAAAAAGGATGGTCACTGTGTGTTTGGACAACTTTAGCATTACTTACACACTGCTGTTTAGTCCCAAACTAAGCCGAAGCTTGTAAATGGGTACTCAACAACTGATAAACATACATATATACTTTTAAAATAAATACATAAACACATACAAACACCCAGAATCCGTAAACAGATATGCTCATCACACAAATGTTGCTCCCGGATGGGAATCGAACCCACGACCTCTGGCGCAGTAGGCAGGGTTCACTACCAACTACGCCAACAGGCCAGTCAATTACTAAAGTTAAACTTCTTATTTCTCATTAAACTGACAGTTTTACTGGCGATCGAACAAAGTATACTAAATACTTAAAATAGGCTAAATTGAGTGTCTGTCTTGCCTGCCACGAATGTCTGGACTCAGGCTCAGGTAAACGATACTAGCATAGTAATAGTGCATAGAACGGTACTGAAAATGAATTGTATGTGTGGGTGTTTTGTACGTATGCACACAACGGCAATATCTGTCTACTTGGCTGAAACCGACAGAGACATTGCAGCTGTGTGCATGCGTACCACGCGCGCACACATACAAGCCGCGATCGGTACCGTTCTATGATGATAACCTACTTTTCTGGTACAACTAGTTTGCCTGGTACATCAAACATCGAGGTAAATGTACTACGTACTAGATACCCAACTCGACTGTTTGCAAAAATGGTGTCAGTGAACACCAACTCACGTGGCGGGCGGCCATATTTCGTCGAAATTCATTCATATTCAGACAAAGTCGCATCTGTGCGCATTGAATGTTTTCTATGAGAACGGAGACACCCCGCGTGCCCCGCCCGCCGTCATCTAGTTGTACCATAAAATAGGTCTGTGTATAATTATATGCCATAACTTTAGTTTGAAGTAGCTACTCTATATTACCTCAATCACATCAAATACATAAAACACTTATGAGCTTTTAGTTGAGGGTCATGTGTTGAGCGCAGTTCTGCCGCTTCTCGGCGATCCACGCTTGGATCCTCTCCTTCAGTTCGGTGTTGGACTTCACTTGGTCCATGGAGAGCGGGGAACGGTTGAATGGGTCCGATTGGTCGCTGAGGAGGTGCCTGCAAGTATATTATGTTGTATTAACCCCGGCTTCGGTGACGTCATCACCATAATATCAGCCGAAAGACAATAGCCTCCCCCAAAGATCTTCACGACGACCGGTCCCGCGCTAACCTCATCCAACCGGGTCCCGCGACCTTCACCAGATCGTCGGTTCACCTTGTGGGAGGCCAGCCTACGCTGCGTCTTCCGGTACGTGGTGGCGTAATATCCGCCAAATTTTTAACAATTAATTTTTTGACGTATCAGTAAGACATAAAGCAGGAGCTGTTACAAAAATGTTGATGGACATTTTCGAATGTTGTTGTTGAATGTTAATGCGCTATCTTCGAAGTGATACACTAGTGAGATGTGACCTTTGGGTTGTTTGTTGGTGACAGTGACCGCTTACTCGGTCGGGCTGTTTATACGTTTGCGACTTCATACATACAAACATATCTACACGCTATTTCCCCGACGGGGTAGGCAGAGAGAACGGAGCGCCAAGTATCAATATTTTGACACACCTATCGCTTCGCTCAGTTTCATTTTCTCTTTACACACGGTCGCCGCGGGACGCGAGTGCTCCTCACGTCCGTCACGAGACCGTGAACATTCATAAATTTAAAAAATACATAAAAATAATAATGACCTAGCGATGGTGGTTCTGTCGACGGTGGTCCGCGAGCTGGGCAGCACCACGGGGTCCAGCATGAGGGTGCTCATGATGGGGTCGAGGAACTCCTCGGGCGCGTTCGCGAGGATCTCCTCGTCGCGCTTCCGCTGCTCGCCCATCCAGGCCACGCGCGTCGCCAGTTCCTGCAGCGACCCGATCAGACTGCCGCCGCCGATGCGCACTGTCCATATAGTGACGGTCAAACCTCGTTCATAGTTTGTTTTGTTTGTTAGTTTTGTTTGTTCATAGTTTCTCAGTATATCATCAAATCAGCTCTTTAATAACAATACTGTGGTTATTAATTTGCTTTTCCCGCGAATAAACTTTATGTTGTTATATATAGTAAGTAATACAGAAATTAAATTACTATTCTAATATTAAGTAAAAATAAATTTTACAAGTCTAAATTTATAAATAATATCATGCAAATTACTATTCTAAACAAAATGTTTTGGTCAAAATTTACTAATTTATAAATTACAAAATAATAATAATACTAGCGAAAAATATACTGTATAAAACAACATAAAATAATATAAAATCGACACGTGTTTCACCTCTCTACGAGGCATCCTCAGGATGTTGATAGAACGGCAGCTTACGACCGACTTACGTTCTATCAACATCCTGAGGATGCCTCGTAGAGAGGTGAAACACGTGTCGATTTTATATTATTTTATGTTGTTTTATACAGTATATTTTTCGCTAGTATTATTATTATTTTGTAATTTATAAATTAGTAAATTTTGACCAAAACATTTTGTTTAGAATAGTAATTTGCATGATATTATTTATAAATTTAGACTTGTAAAATTTATTTTTACTTAATATTAGAATAGTAATTTAATTTCTGTATTACTTACTATATATAACAACATAAAGTTTATTCGCGGGAAAAGCAAATTAATAACCACAGTATTGTTATATAATGGATTTCCGCAAAGTAACGCCTGATACAATTAAATACAGCTCTTTAATGTCCACTGCTGGAAATAGGCATTCTTCAATGAACTCCATGTTACCTGCGCACGCGCGGTCGATAGGTTATTGTGATTCTCATAGCACTCTGACTCCTGATTGGTCGTTACGAGTATGAGTTGTTATAAAAATGCCGAAGGACGAAATTATATAATGGAAAGAACCGATGTAGTCGAATCATACGTTATCGATATGCACCTCTATCAATCTATACTATGGCACTTCGTAAGGCCTGTAAGTGCGAGCGAGATAGACCGATAATAGTACATTGTGCAATAAGGGTAGTAAGTAGGATATTACTAACGAGAGTCTGTTAGAAGCCCGACGCCGAAGGCGGTGGGATTTTAATGACTCGAGTTTGTAATACCCTTACTACCCATCATGCACATAATGTTTTTCATCACATTTGCGAGGAAATAAATACCTACGACACAAGGGAACAAATCTATTTTCTTTGACTTTGCTGAAATTATTTAAGTTTATTAAATTAATAAATAAACAAAATAAATAAAGTTAAATTGAGTTAAATTTAATTACCTTAATATAACTCAACGTTAACACTCAGTTTAACTCAAGTTAACTCTTTATCTACTTAATTTAACTTAACTTAATTAATTTAATAAACCAGTTCAGCACAGCCAGCTACACATTACAGCCCCTAGGGGTATAATATATGTACCGATTGTCATTATTCTCCCGCGGGTATATATAGGCCATTGTGTTTCTGTATGCATGCATATAATAAGACCCTTAACGAGCAAGTGTGATGAAAAAAATATTTACGACCCGACGACTCAGATGGTGATGCGTTTACTATGGACGTTACCCAAGACGGCCTCGGCCAGAGTGAACAGCTGCGGCGAGTAGGAGCGGCCGTCGTCGGACACGGCGGCGCGGAACCGCTCGTTGCCGCCCAGCTCCACGTACATGCGGCAGATGTCCAGCACCGTGCTCGCAGGCTCGAACTCGAACTCCTTCATGTCTTTTACCTGTCAAGGCATAGTCAATACATTTTATTGGTGAGTAACTGGGTACATTTCATCATCAACAGCCTATTAATCTCCCCACTGCTGGGGCTCAGGCCTACCCTCTCAACGAGGGCGTGCGGGCTATAGTCCACCACGCTAGCCCAGTGCGGGTTGGTGGACTTCACATGCGACTAAGAATTTCTTCTTCGGCGTATGCAGGTTTCCTCACATGTTTTCCTTCACCGTTTGAGAGCAGTCAGTACATGTACTTAGGTTTCGAGAAAAAACCCATTGGTACATGGCCCATCCGGGGATCGAACCTCGGACCTTTCGATATGATAGGTCGCGTCTTATCCCCGAGGCCACTGACGCCTCTGGGACTGGGTACATTTATGTACGCGTAATTTTTTTTTATCTAATAGGTGTTAGCCTATTACAAGAATCTTTCAATCACTTACGTTGGGACTCGAATTCGAGAGTTTTAATGATGTCCTCACATCCTTTCCGCTCGCAATGGCTTTCTTGCGGCAGTTTTTGCAAATGAGGCGAGCATTTGCAAATGCTGGTACACATATTTATTTATGACACAAAAGTGACATAATAATATGGAAACAAATGGTAAACTATACTCGCTATACTAATATAATAAAGCTGAAGTTTGTTTGTTTTTAGGGTTCAGTACCTCAAAAGGAAAAAAGGAATTTACAATATGTTTATTAAACTTTCATTCAGTAGACATAATCATGACAGTCTGTATGGTTGAGTGTATGTGTGTATGCTATAAAGTCATTCTTGTTTCGCAACTCGGTTATAAAGTAAGACATTTATTTTACGCTATTTGAAAAGGAAAACTCACTTTAAAATTCTTCTTATTCGGTCCGACCAAGTGTAGCAGGAAATAGTTGAGCATGGACGCGACCCTGTCCACTAGAGTAGGATGGCAGAACACGAACGGCGCGTGCGCAGTGAGTCTGACCAGCGTGCGTATCGTGTCGCGGCCGAGGATGTTGTCGAACCGCGCCAACATGCCCGTGTGCGACAGGTTGGCGAGGTTCTGCTCGCGCTCCTGAACTGGCATGCTTGACCACGTGCCCGATTCCCTGGTAAAAAAACGTATAGTCCTCGTAGAGATTTTTGGCGGTAGTGTGAAGTTGGCTGATTTCTGCGCAATGACTGATTTTAGGTGTCAAAGGGGTCAAAGTTGTGCGGGGGTTTCCTACAGACGCTCATTCAATTTCAAGAAATAGTTCGTTGATTCGATCAACCGAATCAAACTTTCAAAATTTATGACATTTCTATATTATGTATATCACACATCTCGCTTACGCACACATAGACTACAAACACTTTGAGTTATGTGCAAACAATCTGTGACTATACTCATTCAGCCGCCAAAAAATTCTACGACGGACTATAAGACATAAGAGACTAGCATAAGTAGTGGTAATGTGTTCGTATGCATTACATATTTAAAACAACACTCGAAGATAGAGCCTCCTCGTTTATTTAAAGTCGGTTATTTAACCGGTCCGTACGTTGATTAACTGTTTCGTACGGTTCGTACAATTTTACGAAATACAGAGTCTACGTAGCGTTGTTTTCTCTTTAGTAGAAGCCGGGGACGAGCTAGACTGAGATACCATATTCCTGGTGCTCAAAAACCGAAAAGTAGAGATATAGTCAGTTTTACTACGTCAAATAAAGAAGTAAGCCCCAAAACATTTCAGTGTAATATTCGATAGAAGTCAGTTGGTATCTGGGTAACATACGATCGAAGTATCGAAATGTCATACATTTTGTGTTACGAAATGTGTTGAATTTGTTTGACTAAACAATACAGAAGTACTCACTGCACAGTTTGCATGGTGCGTATTTGCGCCATATTGCCGAGCGCCTCGTCTAGCAGGAAGATCGCATCGTTCATCAACAGGTTGACGAACCGCAGGAAAATCGGCGGGTGGACCGCCTCCATGTTGGACTCGGCTTCCTTCGCCAGTCGCCTGCCACAGATAAATATCTATAAGTAATAATACACTTTACAACTAACTCGAAATGAGCTCGTAAGTTACGCCGACTCCCTCTCCCTCTATGGCCGGTGCCGTAGAATTTTTTTAGAAATAATTTTACGGCTTCGGGATCAAGCCCCTTTGAGCCAACGTTCAATAATTTTATATCTTCATTTATTTCCGACTTGCAATGCTGGTGCCGGGGTACATGCACGGGCGTAAAGAGTCGGCAAAAGAAGTATCCACTTAATTTACGGTTATATCTCAGTGGTTGTGCACCCACTGTTTTTTTAAAGCAGATTACAAATCTAAGAGACATATCTCGACCGGCAGTAACTGGATGTGGAGAGCCGAGGGTCGGCTTCAGTGGCGCTTCTTGGGAGAGGCCTAGCTATGTCCAGCGGTGGAATAGTACAAGCTGATGATGATGATCTGGACTTACGTGAAGGCGTCACGATGCTCCTGCATGCCCCACAGGAAGTCCATGACGAGGTACATGGGGCGGCGGTAGTTGAACTTCTGTTCGAACTGCACGCTCTGGCCCGTCATCTCGATGCCAACGAACACGTCCAGGAGGCACGGCACGAGCTGTACAATTAATTATTAATTTATTATTACAATTAATTAGCTCTTCATTCTCTTTGGGGTATGTGGAAAGGGGGAGTAGTGTAACCCCTATCCTCTTCGGATCGTTGGCATATGTTAGTCATCATGAAATTATGTCTATACTGTTTTTAGGGTTCGGTAGTCCGACGAGAGACCCAGAGTCCTATTCTATCACAGCGTCTTAACTGTGACATTTATGAATGGAATTGCATGAAATTCAATACAAGGATAGTGAGGTTTTTAAATGAGGTCGTGTTTCCATACAATATACAATTTCATCAGCCGTATCATATGCAAGACCACCTCCCTACGCTATTTGACCTACAAATAATAATAATCTTTATCGAACCACAATTACATTCGTAAATGTACCAGCCCTGGCTCCTAAAACAGGAAGTTCCGTATGTCAAGAGCTAGTTCCTCCCAGTCAGTGTAACATGTTATCAAGTAAAACATGGGAACTATCAAAGAAAATAATTTCGGGTATCCAGTGATAAACACTTTTCGAGAGAAGACTGTGAAATACGGACGTGGACTCCCTCCGTGGACCGAAAAGTACTTGGCCGATTTTTGTTAACTAATTTCTTGCTTACATACCTGCAACCGATGAGGGTGTTCCTTAAACAGTTGTTCTCTATAGAATGAAGCTAAACTGTTCAATGGCTGCTGATCGTCCGGGTGGTTCGGCAGCATTGCTTCTAGGCACTCAGCTAATCTAGCTCTGAAAAGGGCAATATGTTCCATAAGTGTTCATTCTGCACTTACATGTAAATTCTGAAAACACCGATAATTATAAGAAACAGAGTCATTGGCACATTGGCTCGTATATACTGCCCCGAAAAGGAAAGCTGCACAATTTAATTTATTTTTCACCTCACAAGCTCGGAAGGGTATACTTTCTCATTCGAAATCTGCGTGGAAAACTGCACCTGGAATTATTTTTTTTAACTTTTCTTCTAATTTGTAGAAGATGGACATTTAAAGAAGTGGTCAATTCTAATTGTGGTTATTATTATTTGTGGTTCTAAACCGCCGAAAGGATTCAATTCACCTAGTATTTTCCTCGCTGTAGTGAGGTGAAAAATTGTGTGTTGCGCTCGGCAGCAAAGTTATTTTGTCTCATACCTTGAAACCCTCGCTACGCTCAGGATTCTATCTTTGAACCCTTCGCTTGCTCAGTTTTCAATACTAGTACTCGCACAAAATAACCAATTTTGCAGCCTTGCATAACAAATAACTATTTAATTTTAAAAAAATATTATTTTCCTGACAATACACGTATATTTATGGACGCTGTACAAATTAATGCGACTCTTCTAGACTATTCAAAATTTAAATTTTAGACCAAATCTTCCCGGCAGCTCTAGTGAGCGACGCACGCGCGACATCTCATTTTTAGCGTACTCCGGCTCTCTATGACGTCATCGCGGTCGGGTGGAAGAAGGGTCAAACATATACTCTTGTGTTGCCGTCAGATGGATCTTTACAACGATATAACTATGCTTTTTGTAACTTTTAAACTTTAAGTATTAAGCCTTCAAAAGTACATGTTTTACGTGTACACTTGTTAATTTTAGGAAAAATTTGTTTCTCCAGTAAAATAAATGTTCGATTTGATTTCTTGTTTCTGTTTGTATGCATGTTGTATTTCACCTGTAATTGGTTGTGCATTAGATTCTTTAGCTCTAAGTCTTTAAAAATGGGATGTATTAGTGTAACAACTGTTGGTGAATCAAATAAAATAAAAAAAAGTGGGTCGTAGTCGTAGTAGAGCGTCAGTGGCGTAGGGGATAAGACGCGGCCTATCATATCGAAAGGTCCGGAGTACATTTTACTGACTGCTCTCAAACGGTGAAGGAAAACATCGTGAGGAAACCTGCATACGCCGAAGAAGAAATTCTTAGGCGCATGTGAATTCCACCAACCCGCACTGGGCTAGCGTGGTGGACTATAGCCCGAACGCCCTCGTTGAGAGGGTAGGCCTGAGCCCCAGCAGTGGGGACATTAATAGGCTGTTAAAGAATGATGATGATAATGTGTCGTAGTGACCTCAAGTGTGGGTTGTTGGTCCGGCCCGAGTCGCCCATGAACATGAGCACGAGCGTGAGCGCGGGCCGCAGCAGGCCCGCCGTGTCCGCCTCGTCCGTGGCGGCGCCCACCGTCCGACGCGCCATCGTTATCAACACCACCACGTTTTCCAACACGAACTCCGGTATGCACCTGACAACGTATCACTAGCATAAGTACAAAACATTATCCTATCCTATTTCCTACTCATCATCATCATCAAATCAGCCTGTAGACGTCCACTGCTGGACAAAGGCCTCCCCCAAGGATCTCCACGACGACCGGTCCTGCGCTAATCTCATCCAGCGGGGTCCCGCGACCTTCACCAGGTCGTCGGTCCACCTTGTGGGAGGCCTGCCTACACTGCGTCTTCTGATACGTGGTCGCCACTCGAGAACCTTAAATTTCCTACTATTACCTACTATCCTATTAGTATCATACTTTCTTCTAATATTGTAAAGGCGAAAGTTTGTAAGAATATTTGGATGATTCTTACTCTTTCACGCTGTAACGGCTGAACGGTTTGTGATGAAACATGGTACAGTGATAGCTTATATCCTGGAATAACGTAAAGGCTACTTTTTACTGCGGTAAACTGTTCCCGCGATGAAAAACTTATTCCACGCTTATTCAATGCCGTGGGCAACAGAAGAATAACACATAGGCTATAGATCCATCGGGAAAAGCTTTTCTCGCGGGAAAAACTTTTCTACACATGCGATGCCACGGGAAACGGCTAGTAAATATTAACATAAAGTTTATTGATAGCGGGTTCAACTTGTATAGACCTGAGTGTGTCAGGCGGCGGTGTGACCACAGGCATCTGTACGGGCATCACGGTGGTCGGGGCATAACTGGCCAGCGGTTTGCCGGGGTCGGTTCGCACGGCCACTTGCACCAGCCACGTGCAGGTCATCGCTTGCAGCCGGTTGAGGTTCGTTAGCATGTCGTTCTCGAGCAGAGCGCAGCGTAAGCTGACGAACCTAGGGGAAAATTTTAGTTTTATTAGTTTAGACGAAGGAGAGTTTTTATTTGTATAAGTATATGTTTTAAGCAATATCTTCGCCGATTGTTAACCGATTTGAATAGGCGCGTCCAGACACGGCGGCTCGCTTGGTCTGGACGCGCCTAATTACTCTTTTTTACTATTCAGGCTATACTTCGAAGGTCCCATTTCAATTTGAAAACAATAATTTACCTGTACGGGTGGATAATTAAAAAAATGTCATCAATAAGTCATTTAAAAAGCCAGTTTTTTTTAATCTGATTATCTTTTAGTGCAATGAGAAGAAATATGAAAGTTTAACTGTAATTGAAAATCAGATTGCCGCTTTTGTTGTTATACACGTCATTTACTTTGTCATGATATGGTGCGCGCGCTGGCGCATGGGCTCGACGAGGTGGTGCGCGGCGGCGGCCGCGTCGCTCAGCACGCGCTGCGCCCGCCCCAGATCCCGGCCGCAGCGCCACAGCTTCTCCGCACACACCCGCACTCCTGTAATATACGTTTGAAAACCGTAATCATCAGTTATTGTTATACTTCTTCCCAGTTCTAACACCTTGGAAGCGGTGGTAGATAAAAAAATTGACGTTGTATAAATGTACCCAGTGTACTTACATGCTATAAAATAGTTTTGACTTTGACTTTACTCTTTTACACTGAAGTGCCATCATGTTTGTCGCTTCTATTTTATTTTACTTTAAAATGTGTATTGCGGGCATGTGTAATTGTGATAGTATTTTATACAAATAAGTGTCTGTGGATGTGTATATATGGTGCGGGAAACATAAATAAAATTGCGTAAATACTCATCCAGTTGGTGCCAAAATTGTCTTCTCTAGCTTCGCCGACGTGCGCTAGCCGTTACCATTTGTTTTAACCGCCGGTTTTAGCGATTCGTTATTAGGGATACCTATACACGGAAGATATTTTGTACGACGGTCTGTTTCCCAGATAAAACGAAAACTACTGAATCGATTGAGATGAAACTGGGAATATACATGTAGAATTACCTGCCATGGAAACTAGTCGTAATTGAAATTGTTAACTAGTTTACATTTGATTAGCTACTGTCTATATCTAAAATTAAACTCACTGAAGTTTACAAACACTAACCCAAATCAATGCATTTTTGCGTCATGAAGAAGCATTCGGTTACAAAGTTGTATGTTTCGGCTGTGGGTCGCTTCAACGTCTGTCCGTCCTCTCCCTCCCGCAGCGGCAATAAGCAGGTCTCGTCGTGCAAGCACTCCAAGTGCACTGACTTCGAAGCACATTCTCCAGGCTGCAAGCATTTAAAAAAGTTGAACATATATTTGCTGAAACATGACACTGGTAGCCCAACTATAGTATTAAAAAAAAAGGTTTTTAATTGAGTCCTGCGGCAGTCCTTCCTATCATGACCAGACATAAAAGTATGGTCATCTTCTAAGATTGTAAGTCAATAGAATTAATGTCAAAAGAAAAATTCGGTACCTAGTCCAAGAGA
This sequence comes from Metalampra italica, assembly GCA_949699065.1. NCBI lineage: Eukaryota > Metazoa > Arthropoda > Insecta > Lepidoptera > Oecophoridae > Metalampra > Metalampra italica. The sequence continues at coordinate 6,371,566 of OX452983.1, forward strand.
AAATTTTGGGTTGAATTCCACTGTGCGCTCACATCGAGCCATGCCATACACAACACGCGTTCTGTATGAGCAACGTGCGGCGCAGCGCTAAAGTGGAGTTCAACCATTTATCTTTTCATTATATTAAATTAAAAGTATGGATTGTTATCTTACTAATACTGCTCCATAGGTGGGATCAATTTTGAGCGATTTTGGGTCTTCTGGTGAAGTGCAGAATGGCTGGCACAATTGCAGTAAAACTGCACCTAAGTTTAACATGAAGCCATCAGATACGCAGCTTAGTGTCGCTGCACTTATTTCTCCAGCCTGAAAGTGACATAATCAGGATTGACCAAGCGTTACATAAATAGTATTCTGACATTGATAAATAATAATGAATAAGTCCCACTGCTAATAAGGGTGGGGCTCACAAAGAATGTACCATGACACATGTGAAATTGTATGATAGTATGATACAATTTCCCGTGTGTTATGGTAATTTGTGAGCCCCACCTATAAATCTGAATATGTTTGGATATTTGTTTTCCTGTACAAAGGGAATTACACAAGCAGGGACAATACAAAATAAATAAATAGAACACTATAATATTAGTGTTCTATAAAATAATTATTATTGTATAAAAGATTAATTCATTACTTACAGAACTTAAAAAATATAGATTGAATCATTTAAAAAATATTTAAGATACCTGAACATTCCACAGCTTCCCTCGGGCAACATTTGTCTTTAGACATTTGCCTATCCATGTCAGTAATCTATTCCTCATTTGTGTACCACCTTTGAGTAGAGTGAGAAATATTTTGTGCATGTTGTTGGCAAGGTGAGATGATGCATTGTTTACTGAAGTCTCTATCATAGATATTGCAGCCTGGAATGTAATTTAGCCCTTACTTGTTAAATCAAAGAAAACTGTGCCTACTTACGTCAGCTAAATTTCTTAGTTAAAATATGATTCACCAAAAATAATAATTCACTTGAACAGAGAACATCTGTCTTTGTAATGTACTTGCAGAAAATGTAGATATAAAAAATTATTGAACCAACCAGCCTCTTATTAAAATTAAGAAATTCAATCACCTAATTTCTTGACAAGTCATCATATCAGAAATTAGACAATCAGATAATTGAAATACCTGATCCATGGGGTTATCAAAGAATTCATGTAGCGATGTTGCAGTCTTGGGGAGTACTGACAGACTCAGTAAGGCGCCTAATACTGAATCCTGGTAAAGCCTCCCATTATTTTCTATTTTTGGTTCACACGCTTCCATGAGAATGGGTGCCAAATTTGGGTTACCTTTTAAAAAATTATGCAAATAAATAAAATTAGAAATATCCACAAACTATGCAGTTTTGTCATGGTTGACTATTGTCTATACTCACCAGCGAAGAGATGCATAGATGGTAAAATGTAAATAGGAAGATTTATTAAGTTTGATTTGTTAACATCAGCATGAAGTCTCTTTAATACTGGTATCATTGTATCCCTCAATTGTTCTTGAACACCATCTTCGCCTATTTAAATAGACAAAGAAAATATTCTTACATTGCTTATAATTTTTTTTCCCAATCATTAATTAAATAATTTTATAAAACATCCTTACCGTCTGACACAAAAGCTTGCACAATATCAACAAAAAAAGAATGACTCTGAGGATCTACATGCTTTAAAAGATCCACAAGTTGCTCAGTGAAGTCCTGACCTTCAAACAAGGCTGTCTGTTTCAATGCCGTTACTGCATTTCTAAATATAAGCTGCCTCATTCTAAGCAAACCCTTCTTCACCGTGACATCACTGACTTGGTCGTAACTTTGTAGATTTTGCATTGAGTTAAATAAATATGGAAACACTTGCTTCTGAATCACATGTTCTTTGTATACTTTACTTGTCCTAGGTATTACAGTTGACTCAATGTCAGGTAAAAGCAAGCGTTCAAAGAGTGCCTGTTCCAATGCCTCCAGGTCAATGTGAACATGTGGTACTATCGCTTGAGCCAACTCCTCTAAATACACGAGCTGCTTTTCTGACCCTGGGACTCCTTCCACAGCTTTCGGATTAATTGTGAAGTGAAAAACATTCTCCACAATATTGTTTATTGTTTCCAGCTCTTCCTCTTCTCGAGACTTGTTGGTATTGATTTCTAAAGCTGTTGACGCACTATGGTCCATATTGTTTGATGAATGCACTTCTGATGCTCCTAGCAAACCCGCAAAAGGATTATTTGGCTCTGACATCCTTGAAACTCCAAGTTTTGGACAAGTAAACAACAAGCTACAATAGTATTTGCTAGGTAAGCTTTACATGCTAAAGTAAAGTATTTTCTACAGCATGTGGACGATTAATTATGTAACATTACTGCATTGATCAGTCTTTATAATAAATTAAGTTTAAATCAGAGTAAATACCTATCCAATACAATGCTGACTTATCACAAATTTGATAAAAGTGACATTACAGAAAATCCTCAGAGAAAATCTGATCTGACATTGACATAGAGAGAGAGAGACATACAAACGTAGACAGAGAAAACAAAGTGTTTTATTGAAATTTATTCACTTATCACTACGTTTTGAGACATACCCCAAATGCAAAACATTTTCTATGGTTTTCAATGAATTTTATTTAGAGTTTAATTATGAAAAGAAAATAATAGGCTAATTAGGGGCCTTCTACGTTACGGCTCAGACAGTAACAAAGTAAAAAAATAGAAGAGGCAATTTAAAGTAATTATTAGTAGTAGCAACACTGAAGTGTGGTACTACACCAATCGGTTCAAAGCCTAAAATCATAAAAATAATTTGTAAAGATTAACCGCTTAATTAATAAATGCAATTCTAATTATTGTGAATATAGGCACATAAGTAAATGTTTTTAAAATATGTTTAAAATATATAAATTTAACAAGCAATGAAAAAAATACTTGAACGGAAGTTGAGGCTTTCCTGGTACTGAGATTTCCCGCTAGATGTCCAACCAAAGCGAGCGACATGAGCGCCACAAAAACTAATCGATGGTGTTCAAATTTAGAACTATGTATTCATTCATTTCTCTTCGTTGCTGGCTGCTGCAGTCGTCGTCCTAGTCCGAAATCAATATTGCGTCTCAATTACGTCTAATATGCAGCAATGCTATGAAATAATTACATTTTACATGGCGTATAGTAGTCGCACATAGTGAATTGTTCATTAATGTAAGATTGGTAACAACACTTAATATTATTTACTTGCTAAGCCAAAGAATGCGTGCCCCCTTAAACATAGTGCTTGATTAGTCGCAATACACCGTGCAACATCCATCTGTTACACATAAAACGCGTACATATCAAAATTAGTATCTATTTTCGTCCAAATAATCGGATTGAAAATTCGTTCAACGTTGTACTGTTTCATAAAAAAAATCAAAATGGCGGTTGCTGTATAGTTGGCACCAGTGCAAGTTATGCAAAAGCTATCCATCCAACCATGTATTTCGTTACACTACGTGCATGACTAATTTTGTTTCATGTAATTTGTTATTAGGTAGGTATTAATATTTTTAATCTATTTGTATTTAGGTAATGGGTTTTTGGTGTCGGTAACTTCCTGTCCGTCCAGTTTCTTTTGATCACGAACACCACGTACCAAGGTGTCTCGCTAATATTTTGTGATTATTTAAAAAATCGGCATTGGTATTTCTCCTGTGCCCCCAACTGTAAAAATAATTGATTTTGGTTCTGTAACAAACACGACCAAATTCAGATGTTAGATACCGAGATTAGTTACTCACACAGGAGTAATTTATATCTTTCTTTGTGACTCACTTTGCTTGTATGTGTACCGCCCCCCCTCCCCCAGCTAGCCGTAGCCAGTGTCAGTGTAGTAGGTACGTACACTCTTTAGTAGTGTGTGTGTATAGGTACGCTTTGTGACCTCGAAACAAGGAAGGGCACACATAGATCTTTCCGATCGAGTCGACGAGAAGGCTGACTGACGTCATCAAACAGTGAGAGAGAGCGCAGCGCAATAGCCCACTGCAAGACATTGTGAAATGTGAACGGCCACCCACTGCTTGTTTGCAGAGCTCTATGTACTAATTTACTGGAAAGTTGTGGCTATGAACAGTTACTGTACTGAATTCTGCCATACATGTTGATCATCTAACTGCGCAGCGCTTATTTTGTGAATTTCGGAGACATATTCCCAATGCTTATTGTTTCGACGAATATTAGGTACAGTATTAGAGAACAACAAAAATTGCTCTCATTATACGTCAAGGATTTTTAATTAACATCATAGACTTAATTGAGCTATTTTTCTAACTTTCCTTACATTTCTATTTTTAGTAATTCAATAGGGGTTTCAGGGAATCTATGAAATTTCCGTGAATTTGTACATATACAGCTATATGTGTGAGTGATTAGTAGGTACCTATGGTGTATGTATGAACTAATATTGCTAGTGTGCGTTGTTTGAATGGAAGATCAAGGGGTTATTTTTCTAATTGGATCGTAACCTCGTATCGTAAGATCGCATACCTACTATTTTTATTTGTTTGAAATCGGTTAAAAATAGGGCAAACAGTCTATTTTTACTAGTTTCAAAATCGATATCAGTGATTTTCTCAACTCCTTAAATTTGCCGGGTATTAGCTACAAAATGGCGGACATCGTTGAGTTCGCGACGTTGCCAGATCGCGCGTCGTTCATGACGTATCAAGCAATCTTTTTCTTTTTCTTACATAAAACCTCAAAACAGTAATTCAAAATAGGTTAGAATACTCGAATTATTTTTAAAAATAAGTTTGAACCACGAAACACGGGTACTAGCACATTTATAAGAACAATTTACATGTAGGAACACAAAGTTATGGAAAATTCTTGGTATCTAGGTATAAGTGTAGGTACCTACCTAGGTAGTTTTATAGGTAGGTACTTAATTGTGAACAACCAGAATTGAAAACTATCAGGTCATTGTCATGATCATGAGCAATGGTCAGGCACTTTTAATTAGAATTCAATTTACTGTAAATATATAGGTACTAGTACCTACTACCTATTTATGTAGGTACCTATTTTAAATGCTTGTAAATGATGGATGGTGTACACACAAATATTTATTCGAGCATTGGGTGGGGGCCACATTAGCTTTTTTATATTTAGTCTGGTGGTATGTTTTAAGATCGTATATTTAATTTAATGCTTTTGTGATAGATAATAGTGAATAATGTTATTATTACCTACCTAACTATGACAACTTTTGGAAATTCCTAAAAAAACTTTACATCTCTTAGTTTCTCATTTTGTAGGTGAGTAGGTAGGTACCTACCTACTAATTTGCGGCAGTGGATATTTTTTACGCGGTTATCAGTGATGTGTAAGAACTATTTGGTAGTTGCCTACTAGTTTGCCTCATAACTTGAACTTTGATTTGTACGGGCACTCATTTAAATCAGAGGTCAAGTCTCTCGTTCGTACGCGTACGCACGTACTGCCAACTAAGTTGGTATACCTACATAGGTATTCCTTGAAAGATACATGTGAACCAATGTTACGTATATGATCGAATATATTTTCTGTATCGTCGGTGTTTTGTAGACGAGGCGAAAATCCATACAGACTATGTAGGTACCTAGGTGCGTATACAAATTCGCCTTTTCTACTAAACAAAGTCGAAGTGCGTACAAAACTGTGCTTAGCTTAGTATCTTTGCTTACCTATCTTTTTTAGTCGCATTGCATAATTCGCGAACATTTTGTTATGCCTTGACTCTAATATACAGAGTGAAATTATTACGTGTGTCCTTGTATAATTTGTACTTATTATCTTTTCCTAGGGTACCTACTCGTACCTACCTACTTAAACTTTTTTTTTTCGATTTTCCAAAAGTTGTTTACTGAAAATTGATCGTTCGCTTGGCAGCTCCGTTGTAATAAAGTGTGCAACAGTATGGAATACGTCGCACCGCCACGGCCAGCGTCTTTTGCCACGCACCGCACACGCCACGCAGGCCCTATTATACGTCTTTCATACATTTTAATACATTATCCGGAGTTGCCACGCGACCCACCGCATACATAACACATGAACGCATTTGGTGCGCTCCTCTCATTACACAGTTCCTTTCATTCAACCCGACCACAACTATGCATAACAGCTTCAAGCATTCTAGTCTAATCAATAGAATAGGTAGAGGTTCCTCATATAGTGACAGCTCGACTCGGCAAAGGATAGGAGTAGGAGGCACAGAAGGTACAACTTCGTTTGGGGAAACACGCTCTCTAATGCGTCATTCAATTTATAATAATTATACTTCGAAGTATTAGGGACTTCACGGTTCTGGTTAGCTAGTCAATGGATCTTGCAGCAGCGATCAGTCAAATGATTAAACTTGCACTAGAATAGAAAGGAAACCCTTTGTTTTAATCGGTACAACCACATAAACTTTTTTCTTGACATTTCTTCACAGATGATCTCTTACCGACTCCTGAATGACAACAAAAACTGTCCTATACTAATTCCAATAGACACCTACAACTTTCAAAAAGTGCTCTTTTCTGCTGGAATTTCCATAAGTTTCCCAACTTTGCCAAACAATTTTACATGGAGGGTTGTTCTCAATTTCAGCTCAATCGCTCTAGTAGGTATCGAGATATCCGGCGGATAGACAGACAGACAGACGCCCATAAAAGCTTCAAATATCGACTATAAGAGTATTCGTTTTGACGTATCTGTAAATTTTATCTGGGTCTGAGTTTAGACTATAGATTTGTAAGCTAAGCTGTACAAAGCACTTTGGGGTAAAAACTTCAACTATTGCTTGGTGACTTTTTTCTTCAGAAAATTCTATAAATCGGGTTTTGCATTTCATTGATTGATTACGAAACGACACGTCATGGCTACCATTTTCCCTCCTTGACCTTTATGCAGAATTTAATTTGCATGCACGCTTTGTAGTTTTCGTGCGTCGTTCGCGCGAGCACGTGTCTTTCGTATCACGTGGTGTAGTGATAGGATATTTCCCACACAGATCTATATCCTATGAGCTATTTATGTAGAAATACCTATTGGAAAACTGTTTGAAATAATAAGAATGATATGTTTTAAATTATTTTATGGAGTTTCTAATCAATGTTTGTATACAAAGTATTCTAAGAAAACTTATAAGAAAGATATTTTGATTTCACGGCGACTACTTTGAAAGGAAGAAGGGGAGGCCTTTAAAAACCATCTTAACACATTTTCAGACAGTATTGATATGTAATATAAATTATGTATGAGTATTACGACTGCATGAAAATATCGCGATAACTGTGTTTAAAAATGATAAAATTTTGATAAGATTTCCGTAACCATCCGTAGAACGTACCTACCAGTTTTTAGTTTAATTTTTTATTACCATTGATTATAATTGTAGAATATTCACATGTAAATAAAAATGTACCTACCTACATATGTACTTAAACCATTTTGCATGTCACTGATTATGTTTATGATAATGATGGATGACCCGTCCCTGTGTGTTACGTGGGTACCTATGTTTAGTATTATCGACACGATTAATTTAAAATGTATGTTTTTCATTCCAGGGGCACTTTCAAGATGGCGGAGGCGGAATCTACAACAAACGTAGAGGATTTAGAAGACGGTGAAATTGAGAGTGACGGTGAAAACGCTACAGAAACTCACAATGAAGACAAAAAAGAAGAAGATTTTCCAGTTTTTGAAGAAAACCTACAAAATTTGTCTGAATCACATGATACGTATTATCCTAAACCAGGAAAGAAAAAGAAATCAAAATCTAACAAGGGCGACCAAAAGTTAAAAAGTAAGAAAAATCGCAAATACGGGCCTCCCACAGAGGATGATTTTGCTGGAAACATCGAAAAAGCAATTAGAAAAGCAATGAACAATGACGCTGGTGAAGGTAACAATGCAGATGATGCTAATATTGAACGCCGTAAGTATAAGAAGAGAAAGAAATATGAAGGTAAAGACGGCCCCAATAAAAAACGCAAGAAGCAGGATTATCCCGATGAAGTGGATGAAAGTGAGATGATGTGTGTAAGAGGAGCATCTCCTGTTCACAGGCAGTCTCCTATGGATATGTACCAGGAGGACGATCATGACTCCTACGCTTCTGATAGCAGTAATGGTTCGCGGAGTCACCAGCTCCAACGACCCCAAAGACAACACAGACCTCAACAACGCGAGCGAAACAAAAATAATAAAAATGACCGAAGAAGAGGTGGAGGTACACATCCAATGCAAGATCCCGATGGTTTATGTTTGTACTACATGCAAGGAAAATGCCACAAAGGCGACGATTGTATTTATTCTCACGATGCACAACCTCCTCGAAAAATGGAACTATGTAAATTTTATCTGATGGACTGTTGTGCTAAGAGGGACAAGTGTTTGTATATGCATGCGGACTTTCCTTGTAAATATTATCATACAGGTCTTCCTTGCATATTCAAAGATGAATGTAAATTTGCACACGGTAAGCCATTGACAGACAATTTGAAGAATATTCTTTTAAAACATATTGAGTCTGCTCCTAAAGAAATTTTGGGAGATTTTCCCAGATTGAACAGAGAAGGTGCTTTGAAAATGATACAGACAACTCAATCAAAACTAACACAGCAATTTTCTGAAAATGTGGAAAACCAAGATAAACCTATACCATCGTTATTTGAATTGAATATACCTCATCCACAAAATACACCTGACAGTTTACAACACAATCAATTTAGCAACGAAAGACAAAACAAGGTATCGCCTAAAGTTCGACAGTCAAGATGGCAAAATGATAATAATTCTAATCAAAATTTTAACATTAACTCTCCACAAAGCGGTAACGCCAGTACATCAAATGTCCTATGTATTAAAAATCTAACAGGAGTTTTAGCGCCTCGACAAATTTCTGACCTCACGAAAATGGGAATTGATAATTTAGATCAACTAGGGCAGTTAACTGTGTTGCAGTTAAATAGTATTGGAATATCCTTGAAACAGATAACTGAGATACAACTGAATACAATGAGTATACAAAAGTTAGGTCTTATAAACAGCAATGCTGAGCAATCTACACAACAGTTCCTAACCGGCACAAAAGACCTAGATTTAAGAGTGGCACCCCCTATTTCATTGTCCAACAGTTCGACAAAGTCATCAGAACTACCTGGCCAGGACGTTGATATGCGATTTCAACCATCTGTAGCGCATTTGGTTAGCGAAGATACAACTGTGAGTAAGGCAACAAAAAGAGAAAGTAACTCAAACAAGGATATGATTGATATAGATCAGTACACAAAAGATGCTCTGAAATTCGCTTCCAAAGATAAAGAAAATATAGACATTTCTAATGAATCTTTTGATCATGAAAAACCTATTGTCCCTAATGAATCAAAAGACGTCGATCACAGAGTGCTTCCATTTTCAGGTGATAGTCCAAAAAATTCATATCCAGTTGTTGAAGATAATTCTGTAAAAAAGGAATGCGATACAGATATACGATTTTTACAACCTGACCCTATATTTAAAAGTCCTGAAAAAAGAAATCGTCGCTCAACAACTGACGATGACGAAGATAACAATTTGCTAATTGATGAGAAATGGTACTCCAGTGACGAAGAAAAGGGAATGAAAAAGAAGTCTCCGGCATCATCACCATTATCTACATCGTCGCCCAAAGCACCAGCGCCACATGTTATAGAACCATCGAGTGTTTTGAGTCGGATCGGAGACCTCTCTAAAATAGACATTAGTGAAGAGGTAACGAAACTATTAAACACAATGAAAAATAATTTACAAGAAAACAAAGCAGATAGCAATCGTGATGCTATGGAGTCTCGCAAGTCAAGAGATCCTCGTTCTAAAAGATCTCCTGAAAAGGTTGTTGAAACTAATAAAGTACTTAATAAAAAGCCGCCTCCTCGCGTGTCAATTTATGAATGCATCGAAGGTGAGCCAACAGATGGTCGTCGCAGATCTGATGTAGATCTACGAAAAACTGAGTTTCCTCCTTCTTTTGGAGATACAGATTTGCGACAAAGCACTAGCGGTGACATTGATTTTCGCCTGGGATTACCGTTTAAAGCTATACCAAACTACACTCCAGCTTCAGAAATAAATGGTTCAATCAACAGTCATCCTCCTATATTATATAAGGTAGTACCTATACATATACCACGCCCGGATTATACAGACATAAGAAATAGTACTGCCAAATCTCAAGCTATGTTAGATCCCAGGCTAAGGAAAGTGTTCCGGCTATCTTTAGATGAATCAAATAGCGATAGCGAAAAATCTACGAAGGTGACACCTACAGGCCCAAGAATAGATCCTCGAAGAAAACAAAAAGAAGCAAATGATAACATTATACAAGAGCAAAAAACTAACTCATTGGATATTCAGACTATTTTGCAAAATTCCAATTGGTTTAAGGAACTGAGTTCAACCCAAAAAATATTTGTAAATCAACATTTAATGCCAGTAACGCAAATGATAAAACAGTTTCAACAAGATAAATCACCGGGAAAAAAAGTCGACCTTAGTCCTATACAAAGCAATAATGTGGTATGCAGCATATTTGCAAACTTGGGCATATCTTTAGGAGAGAATGGTGAGTATTCGTATCTGCCTAAACCTGAAGAGGTTTTAATGGGTACCACTGGTAATTTTAGCCAAGCCACAAATCCATTTGGTTTGAATAGTAATATGCCGAATCCTGGGGCTGTAGACGTTGCTAACATGAACATGATGAATATGCCAGGTATGGGTATGGGAGGCGGTGGCAATATGAATATGAATAACATGAACGTTGGTCACATGCACGGGTATAACCCATCGATGCCGGACCCAAGAGGTGGTCCCAGACCAGGGTTGTTAGGGATAGCTCCTAATATTCCACACAATTTCAATAACAACTACGGTGGTTCTAACAATTTCGGGAACATGGGTTTCGGTAGTCCAAATGCTGGCAATGATTTTAATTATATGGAAGGAGATCAAAACTATCAAAGATTCCCAAACAGAGGAGGTCACCGGGGTCGCGGCAACGACCGGTGGAATCGCGGTGGTTCCGGTAGAGGTCACAGAGACAGGAAAAACTTCAATGATCGTGGTAATTGGAAGAACGCTAGGCATTAGGTGTAGATTCTATAAATCTTAGGCAAGGTCAGTGGTATGTAGTTGTACTTTTATAGCATAGAGTGACGTAGGTTACATGAAAATTAAATTATTTTAACCAATATAAACTATCCTTCCACATAGAACTGAAAATGTGATCAAGGTGATAATTTTAATGACAAACTTGTGCAACTAGTAGTTTTAATACAGGATGGAAGCGATAAGTGTGTCCAGCCGATTATTTCGTTAATGTAACAGTTATTACAAAACTTTAAACCATTATAGAGCCTGTTACGTTTATTAGTGAGTCGACGAGTGTATGAAATGACATAAAAAACTTGTAAAAAATTTTAATTTACAAAATTTGTACTTTTTCGGCTTCAATATAAATTTTTGTAAAATCTTTTATATAATAGAAATAATTGGCTGGGCACACTTCCCGCTTCCATCCTGTATAGGGTTAAGAATTTTTCGCTCGTGTACAAAGTCTTAGTGTAAATATTAGTTTCAAATCATTACAAAGTTGTTGTCATGTCGGTTAAACACGTAAGACTTATTAAAGTAATTATGTTCTTATAAAATAAGTTGGTGTTATTACTCATTATTAAGAGCCAAATATTTTAAGACTGACTGTTCTGTGTGTATTTAATGGGGTTTAAATAGGTTTTTTAAATAACGCTTCTCCGTAATTATAAAACTGGCCATAATTATCGGGATTTGATTATTGTAAAGATTCCTTTTGAGATAGTGCGATAAAAATGTTGTTGTATGTGTGTATACAACAACAAAATTGCAATAACTAAGGTGCTTAATTTCACTAGCCGTAAAGAAATCGTATGTTAAACTGTAGGTAATACTTATAATTAATGTATTACGAATACTCAGTGAGCGGTTAATCTAAAAGCAATATTATCAATGTCTTTAAACTCGTACCTTAAAATAAATACACTATGTAAGATATTTGGCTAATTTGTCTTAAGTATATAGTACCTAATAATTTTTAAAGAGCCTACCTACTCGATTTTTAAATAAATTTTATGTTTATTATAATGGGATGTCTTGATTTGGATTTTTTTACAAAACCCAAGTAAATACATTAATTGCAAACCTACATTAATTGAAGTATCATCCGTCATGTTTCTTTGTGATGTTTACAGGAAATGAGTCAAATGAATGGATGTTTTTCAGAGAAACGTGATAGGGTAAGTATGACCGTCAGTGGTCAGGGTTCTGCTGAGCATCAAAACAATAAAATTTATCAATTTTCCTTATTTATTGACTGCAGAACTGAAGCAATATAATTGGAGAAGTCGTTTTTCAAGCGATAGCCCTCGGACTTCAAGTTGATGGCCACCTGAGACACTTTGGAAAACGTGGAAGCTGTGAAAAAATACGAAAGTTATAACCTAACTGATGATGTTAATATTATGCGATATTGTAACATAGACTTCGATCATATAGGTCTACCTAGATCTCGACGTCCACTGCTGGACATGGGCTTTCCCCAGTGAACGCCAGGCAGAACCACAGAATAGATAATAGCAGAACTAAATTGTCAATAAGATTATCTAATAGGTATTCCTATAGTTCCATTAAATATTCCGGCTATGACAAGTTCCTGCGACTTAATAGTATACTTGAAACAAACAATGATATTAAAAAGAGCCATATTCCCATTTCTTAAAATAAGATGGGGTGGATTTCGCGAATATTTCGACCTACCATAATGCCAAACGTTACTATTTAAACATCTACAATAAGTAGTAGGTATTGTTATTGATACACAATATTAGTATGACAACTAATTAGGTACGTGCTGTTTTGTCGTTCCAATTTGAGCTTGCTGTGGTATCTTAGTTTCACAGTAGAAGTAATAATAGTAATAAGATCGAAGCTTATTACAAAACATACACAAATTCAAAGCATCCATGTCTACTTGGTCATCGGTACAGTTGTTGAATATAACGCATTGCTTCGCAGTTAACTTTGGCTGCATCACGAAGTAGTTGTACAGAAGCTCCAACTGCCTGGTGGCCGCTTGCGCGGTGTTGGGGGAACACACCAGAATTACACCTTGAACTCCCACCCGGAGCGCGGGCCAACATGACTCGAACCTGAAATACATGATAGAGTAGCACTGAGAGGTATAATATTATTATACGAGTAAGTAAGACGGGTGTTTTGTTTTCGTTCTATCTTATACAGGCAGGAGTCCTATCTCCATCACCAAGGATTATATAGTTACTTCTCCATCCTAATTAGAAAGTAATAGGTTTATGCAATAAGTATAGACATAGGTAATTATATCTTTTTATTATCAATAATGTTTATGAAATACATACAGTACTCGCGTCCATAAAACGAAACGTTTTTGCGATAAACATTAAACCTACTTAGGCAAAAGTTATTTAGGGAACAAACAGCTGAAATGCGCTCAATAGATGCTGTGTGACGATATTTAATAAAAATAAAACGATGTTTCTCGCGGTGAACGTGAATTAACTAGGTAGGTAACTACACTCGTAGATACCTCCTCAGTGACATACCTAATTAACTAATTACCTACGTCGCTCAATCAAATCACTGTATTAGGCAACATAACTATAATTACCTTCGTTGCGTACATTACCTATAAATACCTACATAATCAAGGGTACCTACCTACCTAGGTATCTACCTGCCTAAATATTTTCTGATTATTGTTACGACTTAAGTTTATGTAAGTACCTAACTAGGTACCTACTTGTTGCATTCTTCATAACAAGGAATGGAACTTACATAATCCAAGTGTCCGGCTTCGATTTGGTTCATTCTAATATACCTTAGTGAGTAAGAATACTTTAAATTAATAGCTGAGAGGCAGTGATAGTATAGCGAGGTGTGAGTAGGAGCACGCAGTTACAGTTTCCGTCGCAAGATGGCGCTCTATTACTCATAGTTTAATATCTCAGCCTATTATTGTTAGCTTTTGCCCGCGTCTTAGCCTGCGCTGAACAATTCTCCCAGTCTAAAAACTTTGTTGAAGAACCAAGCTAATGAATCCAACAATGAAAACTGCATTTGAATTAAGTACATATTTCGAATCCGTTTACTGATTATTCTCTAAAGGTTTTTTGTATTATGTATGAATATTAAAAACTACTATTGTAACTACTAAACTACTAAAAGGAATTCCGTTTCAAGGGCCGTAATACCGATTAAAATAAGAGTTGATAATTAAAAAATACAGGACAGTAATGAATTTTCATACAAAACTTTCAGCAGTTTTGTAAGGCAGTAACTACCCGCCCGACCATAATGAAATTTTGGGCTATTTCACAAATCCTCATTTTACATACGCATAGGCTGTTCCTTGGAGATGAACATAGGCTAATATTTACAACGGGAAAACTGTTCAGTACCGGGGGAAAACCTACCTACCTATACAACACCTAGAAAATAATTATACATTTGTTGTCATACGAACTTGTGATCTCCGCTGCAATCCCACAGTTCTATGTCGATGTTATTGGGTTTCCCATTCACATTTAAGTTGGACAATCCGAACTCCACTATCCTGACTCCTTGGGTGGCCCTAGGAGCTCCAGCTTCCTCAACATTTATGGATTCCGATATGAAATTAGCTATTTGTGTTTTTCCACTCTGCAAGTAGTTAATTACATCGTTAGTGATACCATAAGTGACTCATTTAATTGTGTGTTTCACTGATTATTGAACTGTTACCTAATGTTTAAACAAAAAATTGCTTACATTGGAAGGCCCTATCATTAGTATCTTTAACTTGTTTAAATGCATGTTATTATAATATAACAATTATTTATGTCCACAGTACATAAATTCACTTGCAATCATTGACGTCTACATTCATTTTGAAACTTTTGAAATCATTTCTTGCAATAACTTTAGTATTTGTTGACATGCTTCATCACCTAGGTAACTGATTTCGATAGTGTTCGTTCTGTTAAGGTGAAAAATAGTTCACTTTGTGATACCAGCACCAAATTTTAGTATGTTGTTAAACTTCTATTCTATATTAAAAACCGTCTGGACCCCACCTGAGAAGTGCCTGGATCCGGAGATGTGACGTCATCAAAATGGAGGCCGATGTATTTTGAAAAACGTTATAGTTTGAGATATGTTTGAAGACTATTACTTACTCTGCGGATATGTTGAACTGCATTCACAGATAAATAAAAGTACGGTCAGCAAGGAAATTAGCAATTTACACAAAAACTTTTTTTATGTCAATCGATCCCGTTTCGTACTTAGTCAGAAATCGCAAAAAACTTCTCCCATACATTTTGCAGGAAATGAGGAGAACAATTCAGAAACTACTGGCTGCCCGGTATGTTTAAAGCACTTTTTACAACAAAATAAAACAGTTGGCAAAGATTTAATAGTAAGGTTACTGTTCAAGACAATGACATATAGAACTTGCTAATAAACTCGGCGTGGGGCGGAAAAGGAATTAAGAACCGGTGTACTGCGGATATATCTGGTCTCTGGGATGTTGTGTTATGTTAACTGTTTCTAACCACCCGACTTCCTTGCAGCGAGGGAAAAAGTGTCATTAGTCCAGCTGCAACTTTCTTGTTCATTCCTTGAGGCGCGTTAACAGTACCACAGAGGAATTAATACAGTACCCAGTATGCAGCGAATTTCTCAGTACCAAGATCATACAGTATCACGTGGCTTTTTAGTCTAGTTTTTTTTGTCTAGTAGCCTATCCGCCCTGCGATTATCTGATTTTCCCTGATGTAAAAAGTAGCCTACATACACACTACGTGAAAAAATTTTTCATTCCTGGGTACCCTAAAAAGTGTGTGTGTGTGTGCTTACCTAAACTATACGTAATAATTTATTATGTTATTAAAAAGTCTATATATTTCTATCTATAATGTCTATATTATGACTACTTAATCCTGTGGTATAACAAAATGCCTGTATTGTAGCGGTTACAGCAGCAGCACTCAATTTTTTTTTATAGCGACTTTCTGACGTAATTTTTTGTTACTTTTCAAACAGATTGATGGAACCAACTGTTTTTAGAGAAATGGTTTTTCTCCGACAAAAACTTGCCAAAATGGTTCAGGGTTCGATACTAAATATCTCTGTAACGAACGGATCACTACTGGTATCCCTGCAAATGTCAGATATAACTGGAACAGCCGGTATGTACAGTCAGCGTCAAAAGTACCTGAGATTTTATAACTTCCAAAATTACTGACTGTTCAAGAACCTCATTTATTTATTTTAAAAAGTCATTATGCCATTTTTCTTAAATCTTGTGACACAAAGAAATCGGTAGCATAAATAACAAATAAAATATTTTTGTTAAACATGTTTATTGTGTTCGATGAATATAATTAAATGACATTTTATTCTGTATTCTGAAATTATTTAATGTCAGGACGAATTACTTAACAAAGGACGTGGGCAGGTTCTCCCGGCGACTCTGCGACCCTATGGGATCTATTGTGTCAGCCCCTGTGTTTACCTGTTGCTCTCCTCCTCAAGTGTTCGGTGCACAAAATAAGCTATTCATCATCATCATCAACAGCCTATTAATCTCCCCACTGCTGGGGCTCAGGCCTTCCCTCTCAACGAGGGCGTGCGGGCTATAGTCCACCACGCTAGCTCAGTACGGGTTGGTGGACTTCACATGTGCCTAAGAATTTCTTCTTCGGCGTATGCAGGTTTCCTCACGATGTTTTCCTTCACCGTTTGAGAGCAGTCAGTACATGTACTTAAGTTTCGAGAAAAAACCCATTGGTACATGGCCCAACCGGGGATCGAACCTCGGACCTTTCGATATCATAGGTCGCGTCTTATCCCCGAGGCCACTGACGCTCTCTATAAGCTATTATGCAGCTCTTATGGGGTAGTGGCATAGTCCTCGGGTACAGGATATTTTGTACCTAGGACACTCATTCGCCTTGCAGCTAGGGCATTGCATTCGGACAGCAAACATCTCGCGGTCCTCACCACTATTATTCATATTCGCATTCATTAGTAAGACATTTTATTGTAACATTGTAATTCTTTTGGAAAATTCAAATAGTAAGCTACTTTCGATGCGGACTGTACAACGACGAAGAAGTGCACTTAATTCGCAGTAACAGCAGTAACGGCGAGCGTCCTTGCGGTCTGCACTCAACAGCCACTCAGGAAGCTAATGTTTTGCATAATCTTGCTGGCTTCGGACACCATCAGATTCCGTTATGTACTTATTTATACCCACTCAGTAAGTTGTTTGCTTTCATTATCTCGCTAACGGTTCCCTGTCCTAATGCGTGGTAGGTATCGGCGATAATTTTACGATTATTGGTATAAGTAGGTACATGATTTTTATATTGTACATTTCCTTTTCGAACTACACTACGACCTAGATACCTACCTTGAGTTCTTAAAATCTGCTTTTAAAGAGAGTTTGGTCTCTTTAAAACATGCCACCCTCATTGAATATTAATTATGACATCTGATTTCTACCAGTAGATTACCCTCGACATAGAAAATTTTGTGTTATTACCTACCCGTTTTAAGTTACCTATTTACTTTATCCAGACTCAGGAAGTTGGATAGCTGGCTATATTATATATATCTCATATACTTGCATGCATAGATATACCTTCCAGCTTAGTACAGTACATAATAAATAATACAATAGTGCGCAGGCAGTGAAGTAGAGGCGGCTCATTTAAATTATAAACACTGCCCCATCCGTCATCATCAAGCCAGGGTTGACGTACGACAGACATTTATTTAAATTCTATGTAGACAGTTTACATGCTAATACGCTACGAACAAGAATGGCAGGTAATAAAGGAATTATGTTTAACTAGCTGTTGCCCGCCGCTTCGCCCGCGTGGGATAAGTTTTGTTCCCGCGGGAGCTGTTTATCGCGGTAAATAGCAGCTTATGTCATGCCCCAGGGTTCGAAGTATCTCCACACAAAATCTCATCAAAATCTGTTCAGCGGTTAAGGCGTGAAAAGGTAACAAACAGACAGAGAGCGTTACTTTTCCATTTATAATTATTAACGCAGTCAAGGCACTTTAAAGTTAATGAATGTCAATTTTGTAACTTAAAAAAAATCAAATTAATAGTAGTTTTCATACCTAACTTTGTCTTAGGATTTTTGTCATAAAGCGTTAGACAAGGATAGGAAGGACAATACGCAAATTTAATATCTAGACCAGAACCAACTTGTACAAATTGTATTACAAAGTTGGCTCTGGGAATCAAACCCATGACCTCTGGCGCTCGAGTCTAACGACCAAGCCACTAGGCCAACGAGACTGTATAAAGCAGGTGTAAATATAAGTCCGGCAGTCGTAATAACGATCCTAACTGTTCTAGACTGGCTTGGTCTAGAACTGGACTTAATTTACAATACCTACTGTATAAACAGTAACAAATAGGAAATGTAGTGGTAGGGTGTATCAAAGTTATTATACAGGATGCACATTTACAGACCCCTGCAATAATTTAACAATGCAAAGAACTTGACAAAAACTTAATTAAACAAAAATAAACTTCAAAATCAGGATTATATTTTTATTGATATGTAATGTAAACGCTGCTGGTCTGAATCATCTAGTTGCATGTGACTGACTGTATGTCAGTGGAACGCACGAGCGCCGAGCGTAATAAATTATTACGCTCGATTACGATTTTGAATAAAATGTACATATTCCACTTAATATCTAGTGGAATAATATCCCACTTATGGTGCATTTTAATGCATGAAAGTTACGCATTACATGGGACCTCTCCATAAACACCGCATTTAAATACAAACCTCGTCTCACATAATGATGGGAACCATTTGGCTCTTTCTCGTAACAACGTGATTTTTATTTTATTTATTTTTTAATAACGCAGTTCAATGATGACGCATATTATTAGTATTAAAATAATAGCAAAAAAACACAAAGCACGACTTAGATCGTGCCTCAAAACCTTTTACAGGGAACCCTATTAAAGTTAGGTACTTAATTAATTACATTATTGTTATTTTGAATGCGCAAGCTCTTTTCGCGGTATATAGATCGCAATTAGTACCGCTCTCGGATTAATGACGCTGAATAATAAGCTCGAAGAAGAAGAAACGCGGGACCGGTCGTCATGGAGATCCATGGGGAAGGCTTTTGTCCAGCAGTGGATGCCTTTCGGCTGATATGATGATGTTGATGATGAAATGGGTTAGGCGAATTTGGGTGGGTACTTATATGTGTATGTATAAGCGCTGTATGTGATTTTGTTGTTAAATAATAATGTTTTGGACAAATCCACACACGGCTGTTTAGTCCCAACTAAGCCGAAGCTTGTACATGGGTACTCAACAACTGATAAACATACATAAATACTTTTAAATAAATACTTAAATACATACAAACACCCAGAATCCGAAAACCAACTGTTATGCTCATCACACAAATGTTGGTCCCGGGTGGGAATCGAACCCACGGCCTATTGGCGCAGTAGGCAGGGTCACTACCACTACGCCAACAGGCCAGTCAAATACTAACAGGACAGTCGTTAAATAAATATATTATCGACTTTCTTTGGCGATAGTACAAAGCAGGTAACAGGAACAAGTAAGTACCTAGTAGAAGGCAGACGGGCGCTAGTGGGCGGACATGGTAAGTGAAATAGGAGTTGACGCCTCCGAACCGAGCCTTAGTTATTGTTTTACTTTTATTTCGATTGACTTTCTGTGCACAGAGACAGAACATGTTAGAAGAGACAGCTTTGCTTTGATGTTGTTATTCTATTATACATTCGAAAGTGAGTTTGTATGTTTGTTTGCCCTCATATGGCTCTAATATTCAACCGATCTCAAACTGCATGCGTATGGACAGCCTATGTCATTAAAATGAACATAGAATATTTTTTACCACGGGAATACTTTTCCCAAAAACAAAAACTTATTTCACACGGGCTAATCTGAGGGGAACATTAAATAGACGTAACGGACAAAGTGGACATTCCGGGAATAGGACCAAACGGGCCTGAGGGAGGAGAAATATTTATTTATTTATTTATTTTCTCATGGAAGACCAACAGCTATAAAACATTGTAACAACAAAAGTACATGATACGAGGCCAAATAGGTATATGAATATATATGAAATTCACTAGCTTAGAATTTAATTTGATTTGATTTAACGCCTTGGTTAGTCCTAAGATAAGTATAAAACGTATATCGTCTGTCCCCGTATCGTACTATAGATCATCATAAATATTCATTGTATTGTCCCATTAGTTTTAGAAATATTTATTGCTTCTGTTTTCTTTCTGCCTGTAGCACGACAGCGCCCCATAGGCACGATTCATCGGACAATCTAACACGCTCGCCGTAGAATTTATTTTGCATTTGCCATTTCAATGCTCATTGTATTTTATGCTTGTACGGCGAGAGTTTCAGTTCCTAAACTAAACCTATTTTAATATTTCTCTTACCTCGTTTTCGCTCCAGCCAATGTCTACTGAACTGTATTTTTCTGCATTCTATTCTGACCTAACAATGCCCTTTTTTCTGGATTTGTTTTGAAAATACAAGGAAATGAGAAAAAGTTTATCAGAAAAAGAAATAAACAAATTATCACATACGGAGGATGGCAAGCCAAACTCTCAGGCATTTAAGAGTTTATGTTTGAATTCAGAAGTGCCCTAAATCAAAGTTAAAAGCTAACCACGTTTTCGAATTCCTGCAATTTTTTGTTTCACTTTGCAACATGTTGCAGGATGATTATGAACAAATTAACTGTATGGGATTCCTCGCCTGCGGGGCCTGCCGCCATCGTTCACCGTTTTATACTCTAACGCGGAATTACCATCATTATACTATGAAATATTGTAATAGTGTGTTGGCTATCAGTGTAAGGTCCTAAAAGAGTCGTAAAATGATTTATTTTGCATTTATGTACTCGCTCCTCTTAGAGAAATTAGAAAAATATTGAAGAAAAGTTTCGCGAGCAAAAGTGCTTGCGATCTTTAAGCTTTTACCAGCCATTCGTAATCAACTACAGCACCCATCGATCCTCAATCGACCTTTGAAAAATCTTTGAGTGATGTTCTACTTAGTTTTGATAACCGCCTCCTTTTGTTTTCGTCGGTTGAAAATAAAGGAATGTTTCCTTTCAGTAAAATTTTACATCATCCATCATTATTTAGGGTACTTTCCCTCCAACTATCTCCTATAATTTCCACCTTGTAAGTATATGTTACTTATTATTTATTAGACATGCAAAAGCGTAAGTACATGTATAGTTAAAAGTGAAATCCGTCGAAATATTAATTTAGCAGTGGCTTAGACATTATAGTAAGTTTAAATAATTGATTAGCTTTTGCGTTCTACTAATTAAGATTATTAGTCATCATGTCATCATATCAGCTTGTAGACGTTGGCTGGACAAAGGCCTCCAAAGGTAAAGATTATAGGTAATACGCCTTATTGCGCATTAATAAAATTAGGCTTTTCATCTAAAAAAAGAGATTTTTCGTTTTATTACACCTATAGTAATAAAAGCTTGTTACAATCGGTTTTTTAAAGTGAAAGTTATTCTTAGTGTAATCCTCTGGCTGTAGGTACCACAGACAGTATACCAAGATTATTTAAGAGACTACGGATACTTGTAGTGCAATAGCGTATTATATTATGGAGCATAATAAATCGATAAGGCATCCGGGTTCGTCGTGCGGTCCAACCCGCGCCCGCGCACCAAACCGTGGTGGAGGAACCAGTTGTACAGGGTGTACCAAATTGTCAATGAGCCTCGCTGGCAACCTAACCATGGAAGTAATACTGGCTAGTTTTACTAATATTATAGGCAGCAGCACATCAATGAGAGAAAAATATTTAAACAAAATATTATACGTCATTTTATGAAACTAATTTCGTTGTTTAGAATTTTTTGACATACTTGCTCGTAATGTGTTTATTGCACCGCTTTTAGGGTCATAAAGCAGCTTATTAATACGCGTGCTTTTTTCATTACCATTACCGCACTTGTGTTTTACTTTCCGGTTTTTTTTCGTAGCCGAGCGTTACGGTACGGGAATCGAAATTTTGAGAATTTTGCAATAAGTATTGAATTTTTGTTTGATTGCAACGTTTTTTTTTAAAATATTAATATGCCTCATGATGCATATCAAACAGAGGTCAAAATTACGATTGCAAAATCTCTCAATAACAACGTAATAAAATACTTCAGTCTCTTGAGTGTCGCTATATGGAGTTTACACTGTATAATTGTGCTGGTTGGTAGCACCCTGTAGAGGCACAGTCGCCAACGTAAGTATCCTGAGTCCTAACGCTCGCTGTTCCCAGGTCGTCGACCGCTAGGAGGCTTCGAGGGTCGGAGGCGGTAGATTCGCAGGATACGATAAATTTCAATAGTGCATTGACTGCGTGCACTCCGGTCCATGCCGCATCGTTAGACCAATACACTTGTAATAAAATCAATAGGTACCTACTCTAATTGGACCGAGTTATGCCGAAATGGTCCAACTCACAAGACGTAAAAATTGAGTTTAGTATAGATACCAAACTCCTCTTCTAGCAGAAACATTTATTTCTTTTTAATTGGTAAGTGTGGGTTGGATCATTTTTGTATAACTTGGCACAATTGAGGGTAGGGCTGATGCTGTGAGGAGTCAATTATTATTTATTTATTTTCATAAAATCCGCAGCATTTTAAAAAAGCCGTTGTTGAACCGAGAGATAGAACCTTAAATTATTTAGATGGTACTTCTTATATCGCTTACGCTCGTGCGTGTGCCCCTGCAGACACCGGCATTGCAAGTTGAAAAATAAATGAAGATACCCATAAATTATTGTAGACTATTATCAAAGTCCTTGATCCCGGAGCCATAAAATAATTTAAAAAAATCGGTCAACCGATTCGTTTGCATTTTAATTTTCATCACACTTGCTCGTTATGTGGATTATTATATGCATGCATACAGAAACACAATGGCCTATATACACCCGCGGGAGTAATGAAAATCAGTACAATATTATACCCCTAGGGACTATAATGTGTAGTTTTAAAATATGGCGTTCACTCGAAGGCAAAGAACTTTATAGCAAACAGGTATGACATTCCACACTAAGGAGATTTTAAATCAAACATTTTTTATGTCTTCGAAACTTCTTACAAATGGTAATTTAAACATTTACGCTTTAAATAAATGCATTATTTTTTGTGTTTTAAAAATGTTTTAGTTTACTTTGCAATTATATCAGTGAATTTTATTTTGAAATTCGATAAAAACTGGCTGTATGGGCTTTCGCCTTCGGAAGTTTCTAAATACATTTTTATCATTATCTGTGGCAGTGTGGACCACCGAATGGCACTGATTGTGCCTTGGAGGCCGTGCTGCGGTTTTATGTGTTCGTGATTATAAACTACGATCTACGATTTGGGCTTAAGAACTTGTTTCCAATTGGCCGTAAAACTACACATGAAAAAAACTTGAAGCTCCATTGACAAAGTTGACAACGAAACTATTTTATTAACTACCTGTAGTTGTGACCTATTAGTATAAATAAAGAGAGAAACAAACTTAAAATATGACTTAACTTATATACTTATATTCTTCTTACTTAAAAACTGTCTTTCTTCTCCACGGTTAATTTATTTTCTCCGTTCAGCGCCCACTTGGGATGACCAATATCTATTTGAAATCGACAGTATTCTTAAAAATACCCTTGAAAAAGTATTAAATGTCAACATGAGCAACTCACAATTCCAACAAGCTTCACTGCCTGTTTCATCCTCTGGTCTGGGCATAAGAAAGGTAACTGACCTTGCTATTCCTGCTTACCTCAGTTCCTTAAACTGCTCAAAAGAACTATGCCAGAGAATTCTCTCCAAAATACCTAACCACGATTTCCACAGAGAACACGAAGCTATCACAATCTGGAAGTCATTGTCAGACGATGCCGTTACGCCCCAATCTTTTTGCCAGCGTGATTGGGATCGACCTATAGTTAAATGCATTTTTGACAAACTCCCCAGACGTTCAATAACCGACAATGCTCGCCTCCTGGCATCCTGCGAAAGTGAGTCAGGTTCCTGGCTGCGTGCTTTACCCTCCTCCAATATGGGCACGCACCTGGATCCGCACTCTCTGCGTGTTGCAGTTTCGCTCAGGCTGGGTTTGGACGTATATAAGCCACACACTTGTGTATGTGGTGCCATGGCGGACTGTCAAGGTCGCCACGGATTGTCTTGCATTAAGAGCGCCGGCCGCATCTCCCGGCATCACAACATTAATTTTATTTTAAAAAACGCACTGTGCACAGCCCATATCCCCACTGTATTAGAGCCCCTGGGAATCCTTCGCTCAGATGGCCGAAGACCTGATGGCATGACCCTCGTCCCGTACAGGCAAGGGCGTTCCCTCATCTGGGACGCAACCTGCACCGATACCCTCTGCGCCTCCAGAGTTGCGGGGACTTCAACTAAGGTCGGCTCTGCGGCCGAAGCCGCCGCCAACGCGAAAACCCGCAAATACACGGAGCTTTGCCGCACGTACTTTTTTATTCCATTCGCGGTTGAGACGATGGGCCCTTGGTCCGAGGACGCAAAGTCTTTTATACAAGACTTGGCTGCAAAGCTGAGGGAGGCCACGGGTGATCCTCTGTGCAAGGAATACCTTGTTCAGAGGATCAGCCTGGCCATCCAACGAGGCAATGCAGCCAGCGTCCTCGGAACCATGGGTCCATCGCCCAGCCACGATGATTTTAGGTAATTTTAGTTTTTATATAGGTTTTAGTTTTAGGATAATTTAGTTTTTTAATTAGTTATTTAATTATTTTAGTCATTGTTAACTTGATCGACTAACAAGTAAATATAAATGTAAACATCGAACTAAAAAGTAAACAAGAACAATAAACATACATCACAATAATACTTAAAATATGTCTATGTCATGTGAAGAATCCGAGTCTGAAAGTGCAACAACAATATTAACACCTCCGGATAGAGTGAATGCGGCTCAGTTGCTTAGTGAAAATTTGTTACCAGCAAAGTCTAAAGAAAATAGATTTGTTCCCTTGTGTCGTAGGTATTAATTTCCTCGCAAATGTGATGAAAAACATTGTGTGCATCACGGGAAGTAAGGGTATTACAAACTCGAGTCATTAAAATCCCTCCGCCTTCGGCGTCGGGCTTCTAACAGACACTCGTTAGTAATATCCTACTTACTTCCCTTATTGCACAATGTACTATTATTGGAAACGTTCGTTCGGAGGAATTAAGACTATAATTAAATTATTTTCCTCCGAGGATGAACGCATAATTTTTTTTATTATTCCGATCAAATAAGCATTAACGTAGACTTAATTTGACAGCTCAGCCATTCCAGCGTAAATAAATATGTTTTCGATGGTTTTTGTTCGATGTGTTTGTTTTTCTTATTTTGCATCACTATTGATTTTGTTGTTAAAATGCGAGTTACCTGGCTCGGTAGGCAGATAGGCTATGGAGGTATTTATTTTCCTTTATTGTAAGAGTTGCAGCCGGGGGGTCCTGGGATGACGTGGTACTTTTGTAGCACCACTAAGCATGCAGGATGCAGCCCTCCATTCCGAAGTGCATTCGAGCATGACTCGAGTATGTAATTTAACTACTGAACTCACTTGGAACTTTGACGTGTTCATTAACTTATTTGATGTCCAGTCACCTTTTCATTAGTCCAGTCAAATAAGTATATTATTATTTTATTTGTATTATTTAGCATGGTGTGATACAATATTTTGAATTGAATGTTAAAATTATAATTAGTATTATTTATAGTGTAGTTTATGTCTATGGAATCGTGATTTTTATGCGATCTGCAAGCTTTTGCCAACCATTCTTATGTAGCTTTAGTCACGTGCAATACTTAAACAATGCTTTAGTAGTTTAAAAACAAAAAAATGTTTATAGCTCATTTGTTTGTACATACTGTTCAAATCTAAGGTATTTATTCGTAAAATTAACAATCAGCGCTTCAACCCTATTCGCCGAGCCCCCGCCGCCGCCGCTACCCGGCCACCGTGCGTGCAACACTGGCTTAAAATTTAATAAATTATACAAAAAATTTTAAACTTCAAAATGTTGGTATTTTGTATTTTTTTATCTATAATTATGTTAAAATATCACTGGATTTTTGTTCTGTGATGTACACATTGATCAGAGTTAATTATTGCAGGCGAGTCATTCTGTTACCAATCCACTACCTTTAGTATTATTTTCTGATAAACCTCTCCATACAAAAGACATCAACGAAAACACCTCACATTACATGACAGAATTTGATGTATCTCCTCAATTTTCCTCCTGTAAAATATTAAACTTAAAAGAAGAATTATACATTACATTACAATAGGTAGGTATGATATATATATACGACGATACGATTTATACCCGCTCTCGTAACGTGAATAAACAAAACGAAATGAAATTGTTTTTGCAACTACATTATTATGCGGCGCCCAGCAAGGCAAAAGTGTAGAGCAAATTTGCGGCAACATTTATGGTTTTAGCGTTTAGTTGGCATCTTAAAGCTTCATAGCACTGACCTGGGACTATCTAAAGGTGTCTGGAAATTATGTGCTTACATTCCTGTATTATTACACTGTTTGTAGCCGGCCTATAACAAAACGAATTTACTTTTGCGATGGGCAGTAATAGTTTTCTAACAAAAACTTTTACAGCATAGGTACCTATAGTTTGTTTGCAATAAAGTTAAGCTTATTGCTGGCCTTAAATGCTAAGGTTAATAGTAATGGCGATTTATTATAGTGAATGAAGTAATGTCTTAAGCTCTTTTACTACGCCTTTGTGGGTTATTATGTCGGGCAATATACGAGTAGATGGGCCATTTGAGAATTGGTACGTCTTTTATATTATAATGGTTTTAGAATTTTGCTAGCTTGAGATTTGCAAATGTTCTTGCCTTATCATGGGGTCATGAAGTACGAAGATTTTACGGCCATATGTGCAAAAATTTCGCTGCGGCCACTTTAGAAACCAGTTTCGAAAACAGAATTATTTTTCTTTACCTATTCGAAACAATCGGGTTGCCTAAAAATAAAAATATTACATACCCGTGCACATTAAGTCAGTTAGGACAAACGATTTTATACGACATTTTATGGGTCGAGCGGCATTTGCCTACATCGCTGAAAGTCTATATTAGCTATATGGTCGGTAACGCATAATGCCTTCTTTGTTATTTAGTCTACATGTTATACTCGCAAAATGACTACTTTTTAGGGTTCCGAACCTCAAAAGAGGAAAAAAGGAACCCTTATAGGATCACTCGGTTGTCCGTCTGTCTGTTCGTCTGTCAAGGCCATTTTTCTCAGGAACGCGTGGAGATATCTAGTTGAAATAAATATCAAATACTCAGGCCTGCAATCCCTTGGTGTCGTGAAAATATCAGATTTCTAAGTCATCGCAGTTAAAAGATATTGCTGATTTCGCCGCATTTTTGAGTATCTTGGTAACCAAAACCTATGGGGTACTTCCCGTTCACCTAGAATCTTGAAATTTGGCAAGAAGCAAGGTCTTATAGCACAAGTAAAGGAAAAAATCCGAAAACCGTAAATTAATATTTACATCACAAAAATTTATTTGTACAAAAGTACCAACAAACTTAACTTTGCGTATGAGCAAGCTACCGTTATAAATTAGTATGTACAATGACGTAAATAATTGTTGAAAGAATTCCCTATCGTCTAGAAATTTCATCATTACAGATCTATATTAAATAATTTCATAAGGTTTTACAAATTATACTAAAGCTTTAGTTAAGTCTGGAAATAAAATCATCAATCAATGAATAACATTTGACCAATAAGGTAAACACGTGATTTAACATTTGACATGACAGGACTTGTTTGACTTGTTATTGGTCAATTTATTTCTGCTTATTTTTAAAATTCATTTATTGGCGCATTCTTTTTGTCGTGCCAGTTCGAAATTTAAAAAGAAAGGTTTTGAATCTAGAAAGGTCGCCACGATGTCTTTACCAATACTGCTATAGAATACATGGCATGTTATGATGTTACTTACCATTAATATTAGTACTAACACTACAAGAACTTAGACAATTATAGATAATGTTTTTTCCAATTTCAATATACAATTCGGCACTATTCATTTTTTTAGTCACCATTTACAAATCTGGGTCAAAATAAATAGGTATACTTAGAGAACTTTGATTTCCAAGAAAAATCTTCGAGACTTCCCGAGAGCTAACACCTATGTACAGGGTGGAAATTGGCGTCTGAACTTTCTGATGACGCCAGGTGGCGTCTGAAATTTCCATCCTGTATATTGAAAGCAGTGGTAGATACAATATAACGTGTATAAATTACTCATAATGCAATAAAATATTTTGACATTGACTCGATTCCTTACCTTATAGGATAGGATAGGATTAGTACCTACAAGTTTGTACGGAACCCTCGGTGCGCGAGTCAGACTCGCACTTGTCCGGTTTTTTTTATTTTAGTACAGTCACGGTCAATATAACTAAGTTTCTATATAACCGGACAACATTACAACGGATGACCTGCTGGGCCAATATTGAGCCGGCGGGTTTCCAGAGGCTAATCCCCAATATTAACAGACGTCAGCTACGTCAGCCATTTAAATACATCTTTAGTAACATTACAATTATTTTAAATATAAGAACCTAAAGGACAATCCTTGAAAGGTTTATTAAATAGCTTTTATTACAACAGTTCAAGCCATGTCCTATTGTAAACATGATTTATAGCCATGTCTCGGTGCATCGTGCCTAGGCGACTTCAATACAAGATGTTCCTTTTACGATGCACTTATCTGTAGGTCCTTGCAGTCTGAGATTACGCGCAGTCAAGCCTTGCTTGTCTCGGAGATGTCATTTACTTAATAATTTACTGCCCTGCTACTTGAAATGAAGGACGCTTTACTTATTAAAGGCCACTGTGGGTACAGTCAGTTTCCTAAAATAATGAACCTATCCATAAATTAAGACCACAGAGTATATTTAATTTAGAGTTAAGACTCCTTAGATCTTATCCCACGTGGGCGCAGCCGCAGGTAACAGCTAGTGCATATAAATTTGTTTGGGCTCGGTCTATCAAAAATATGATTAAATTAGTGTAACTTTTGTAATTAAAAGCATATAGTGGGTGGTAATTAATATAAACATTAAATGTATTTCTATCTGCAGTCATTGGCGCCTAAATGTCGATTGTAGGACCAAGGAAGTTGGCAGGGACCAAATCTGAAAATAATATTGATCATTATTATCACTGTATTACGAGGTCGTATGTACTGAACTTATAACAAGCGTGACTTAGCATACGCCATGTTATTTTGCGCGAAGCTCGTTGGTTTATCTGATGGAAGCCACAAGTAAGTAGCTAACAATAATGATATAGTGATAATGATATAAATAAACCAGATGACCCATTGGTTGTGATTACAGATTTGGATGTGTGCGCTTTCCCCACATCAACAGCCTATTATCATGTCCCCACTGCTGGGGCTCAGGCCTACCCCCTCAACGAGGGCGTTCGGGCTATAGTACACCACGCTAGCCCAGTGCGGGTTGGTAGACTTCACATAAGCCTAAGAGAATTTCTTCTTCGGCGTATGCAGGTTTCCTCACGATGTTTTCCTTCACCGTTTGAGAGCAGTCAGTAAAATGTACTTAAGTTTCGAGAAAAAACCCATTGGTACATGGCCCAGCCGGGGATCTAACTTCGAACATTTCTATGTGATATCATGACGCCACTGACGCACATGGCTTCGCGAATTAACAACAATACTTCATCATCATGATCATCATCAGCCTGAACTAGTCAACTGCTGGACATAGGCCTCCCCCAAGACGTGCCACTGAACCTGTTCCTCGGTTCTCCGCATTAATTTACATATGTATTAACTAATTACTTCTTTGTGATAGATGTTAAACAGACGGTTAGAAGATCAGACAGCGACAAACCATAATAGGTCAAGAGATCGTTGATATTATATTACATTGCTGTTTTAATGTGGCATTACGTAGATACACAAATTATATAGTATGCTAACGCATCGTAGATAATTACAGGCCTTAATGAGATGCAATGCAAGTATAGGTAAAAGTTCTTCATTTCATCCAAAAACCCTATGATACCTACTTGCGAAGATTATTTATGGCCTGTAATTCCTTGTAGATAGTTATCTAGATGTCCTAAGTAAATAATCTTAATTGAATATAGCAATTTAAATTCAATAGCAACGTTTATCGTGCATCTGCAAAAGTAACGAGTGTTTAATTTTCGCGGCAGCAGCGGAGGCGCAATAAAAATGTTTCGCTTTGAATGGAGCAGGTCGGGAGCGGGAGGCGGTAATTGATTGCTGCTCCCTGGCTGCTCCGAACATCGGTATCAGCATATCTCGACGCGGGTCCACATTAGGTACCTATACCTTATTCACCACCAGGAATCCGTTTGTGTAGGTAGCTCTTGACAATACGAAAAAGTTTTTAAAATATATAGACGCAATTTAAACATCTAAATATTTATTACACGAAGCATTTATTGGACTTCTCAGAAATCTTCAGAGCAACTCTGAACATTGAAGCAGAAGTTATAAATTGTGTAGACTATGACAATTAGCCCACCAGAACGCACTTATTTAGGTAATACTAGAGGACGCCCCGTGACATGGTCGAGGTCAAAATACTTTCTGCATATGAATACTCTAGGTACATTTATACAATGTAATTTTTTTTTATCTACCACCGCTTCGTAGGTGTTAGCGCTGAGAAGAAGGCGAAACAAACAATTATTGTTTGGGATTATATAAATAAATTTTGGCTCGATATTGGCTTTCTCTTTGAATCCTACCGCTGTATCCTGTTTAGTAATGAGAGAGCTCCAAATTTTATATACATTCAGTGGATTTAGCACTCTAGCCCTGCGTGTTATCTTTCTTGTACATTCATTCAAAATTCAAAACTTATGAACTTCGCACAATGAAATTTTCCCTGATAGGTACGTCGTATCGTCTTTCTATTGAAGAGAACCATTTCACTACCATTTTATAATTTAGCATAAATACTTGCGGCATTGTACTAAAAGAAGGTGTTGTCTTGACCTGCCTAAGATAGTATCGAGGCGGTTGCATGAAGTTGAATCACTGGAACTCACTGTCCATAAATAGGTCTGCAGTATCGGACGTCGGACCGTACGCACAATGTCCAATAAAGTAGGTGATACCATCTACCGTTGTAAATGAATCAGTTTAGCTCGGTTGCATCTCGCGATAGCCTGCACACTTTCAGATCAGAAATTGATCAGGACAGTAGATCTACTAAAAATAGATCTTCTGTTGATCAGTGAAAATCTGTGTTTTTGTTATCAGAAAAGTGTCATCGTTAGACCATGTTAAGGCTTTAACTAATAATGTAGGTAATATTATATTATGTATGATAATATGCGTATATAATACGGGATCGATGATCCCGGATCCTCTCATTTAGATACTAGTAGAGCTAACTAGGTCTTACGACTGGGCATTAAGTTTATTTTTACTATTTTGCGCTCGGCGACATGGTATAAAAAGGACAAGTAGGTTTCACGCCAATTTGTAGGGCAATTTATAGGGCCCACGGCAGGGTAATGTGCGGTAAGGGCTGCGTAAAAACTAATTCCAGCGACAGATATGAGACTTGTCTGTGCTAGGGTTACGCGATAAGATAGCAGAGTAACACCTTATGCGATTACCTATACATAATTGTTTTACATGATGTCATTTTAGTCTCTTAGTCTTACTGACACTGAGCAAATTAAACAGGAATTTTACTCGCGCATTTTGCTCTATTCCTATGGAAATGAAGTGTTAAGCTTTTGCAAAGATTTCAACTAGAGACAGAAGAAATGCATCCATTAAAAATGTCAATAAACTTTACAAATTTTACATTACTATTGTTCTAAATGAAGTTGAAACAAAAGCAATATTAATGTAATATCACAATATTCTTCTTGCCGTCTCATTGAACTATGTGAGTTATTGTTGCTAGTTTCTATCAATTGCAGGCTTCTACCATGTGATTCGTGATGACCAACTGTTCAATGTTGCCAGTACGAGTCAGCCTGACGTGGAAAGATATTAGTACACAGTCGTCATTACAGCGACATTACCGATTTTGTTCGTCACACACGATTACCCTCGTAAATTGATCAGGCAGAGATCCTTCCACGTAGAGCTGTAGAGATTGTGGTTAATTTGATCATTCTTACCACAACTGGACGTAATAACTGTATCTGTAGGAGTAATTTGCCGGGCTAAAGGGCTGTGTAATGTGAGTATTCAGAACCCGGATCATGCAGGGAGTTACTACCTGCCTAACTAAACCTAACTAGTACACAACAACGGTTTAACGGTTCGGGGATAATTAATTAAATTAAAAGGCGGGTCAGGTACACTTAAACCAGGTATTTGCCGGAGGAGGTCAGGAGTCGTCTTTTGAGACAGAATTCTTAGGCATGTGAAGGCCACCAACTCGCACTGGGCTAGTGTAGTGGACTACAGCCCGTACGCCCTCGTTGACAGTAGCCAGGAAGGTTCGAATTAGGGGGCGCGGGCGCCCACCAAAGAGATTCTAGCTCTATGACGGTAGCCCTGTGCTAGTCAGTGGGGACAATTTTGTTTATTGTTGCTTACAAAATATAAACTATTTTACACAAAATCTTTTAAGAGAGCCGAGCAAAACGTAACTCATCGACAGATAGGCTGTTGATTTTGATCGACTACATTTTTTTTTCAACCTTATGGGTTGACATTGATGAACAAGATGGATCGCGGGCGGTTAGTGAACCAATATAGCTGCTGTGTATTATGATATTGTGAAGTAACTCACCATGCTGCCCACAGTCATGTAGCGGCATTAAGTCAGGCCGTACCGAATCCATTCGAGCGGCTTCATCAATCATACATGCTCAATGGATGGACGCCCTGGCCCTTGCTCATGTATATTTACAACTAACTTTTCCCGTGTCTTCGCTCGCGCGGTGTTCAGTAATGAGGGGTTTTATTTTTATTCTATAGCACTGTAATAGAACGCAATTTAATGTCCATTCTCGTACAACTTCTTGCCTTAAACGACAGATAATTTCGTCATTTTGACCATATTTTGACAGATTCCCAGATTATTAAGAAAACCCCTCATTGGCAGAGATTGTTCAGCCATCTGTTTTCTTCAGCCACATTATTCACACTTAATAAGTATTGGCGCAGATCCTTTATAAATCTAGAAGCGGCGGTCGATAAAATAATACTTGTTGTACAGAGTGAAAATGATAATAGATACCTATTAATAATGTTCAAAACTCAGAATACAGAGTACAAAAGGAAAGTCCTCTAAAAAGACTCGCAGAAATTTATTTTCTACTCTTTATATCCTCTCTATTTTCCGACAACTCTTCAACCTGCAGACTTTCTTTGCTATGCTATTTTATTGTAATTTAGAGATTTATTTTTTTCCTCCACACACAAGAAGCACGTGCCTTTGTCGATACGGGTCACTATAAACATGTTTTCTTGTGATATGCTTTCATGTAGGAAATTTTATATGCCCTTTATAATTTTGCATTTATAATTTATGTGCTTTGTAAGAATACTTTATTCATTCTCTTGGAGAAAAGCAAACCTACTAGGATGAAATCAAAAAGAGGAAGATACTTTAAACTTACTTACTGATAATGGTAGGTAGGACCATTATGAACCAAATGACATGCAATCAAGCTGTCATCGGTTCTTGTTAGATTAAGCAAAACCATGTAACTAGGTAGGTACCTAATCTACCTACCTGCCTAACCTACTTAAGTAGGCTAAGTACCTACCTAGCAGTACCTACTCAATCCAACACGGACCGACGACAGCTTGATTGCATGTCATTTGCATATTGGCTCGTTATTACTGTTTTAGTGGAAATTACATACTTAATATATAACACCGCTGATTGTATGAACTTTCATGTCAACTGTGTGAGTGTGTGTGCATTTAGTTAAGCACCGAACTTTATCGTTTATTCAATGTAAGTGAGTACCGTATCTTCCTCCGTTGGTTTCATCTAAACCCACCTACCTATTCCATTACTCTTTATGAACCTCATAGAACAAGCAACAATTATAAAATGTCCTATATTATAAATAGGTGTTATTAAGGTTCTTGCCATGGCTTTCTTAGTTAGCTATGAAGG
Organism: Metalampra italica; assembly: GCA_949699065.1. Classification (NCBI taxonomy): domain Eukaryota; kingdom Metazoa; phylum Arthropoda; class Insecta; order Lepidoptera; family Oecophoridae; genus Metalampra; species Metalampra italica. The sequence continues at coordinate 6,405,919 of OX452983.1, forward strand.
AGGAGCGGGATAGCATAGAAATATTTGCAATATAAATGAAAAGGCAAAGTAGTCAGTTGGTGTTTATTCCGGTGCAGAGGGCGCCGGCGAGGGCGCGCGTGAGGTGCGCGCGCAAGCGCAGCGCGGCGCGGTCGACGCGCGCGCGCCGCCCGTACCGCGCGCACTCCGCCACCACCGTCGCGTTGCACGACTCCTGCGCACAGTGACACAACCAATTAAACAAAGGTATACACAAAATACATGGACCAGAAAGCGAGCGACATCACAAAGAAAATGACTTTTTGGTTGGGGTTAAAATTTTGGTGGGCATTTACTATTGCCGTTTAAGGTGATTAGGTATCGGAGATTCAATTATTTTAAATTGTTAGAAAGAATGTTTTTTTAAGACACGTCGATTATATTCTCTGGCGAATAGCATCTGTACAAGTCCAAGTTTATTGGATAAGCCGGTTGGTAAGTGCACACTTTACTTGTTTGATCATTACCTTGTAATGGTTGAGCTGGACCTCACTGAAAGGCGCCGACCAGCCTGCGAAACCTGCTGCCCCGAGACTGGCTAAGGGGTAGTGATTGAACGCAGTTAACACCTTCTTAGTGAGCATCAAACTCTTGGTATAATACCCTATAGGGCTGACTACTGCAGAGCTTATTATGTTGCGTGCTAATTTAGGTACAGGCATTTCTTTACCACATCTAGATTTGTACTCTACATTAATATGTTCTTCAACATCTGTCACTTCTATGACTTCCTTGCTTAAACTATTATCATTATCAATTAACTCTATTTCATCTATATCTATGTTATCTGTATCTTGGATCCGGACATCATCGCGTTTTACATACATTTTACTTTTATTTGAATAAACTTTTTTACGTTTATATTTGTGAATGCCCTGCATGAAGTCAAAGAAGAATACATTGTGGACTAATATAGCAGAGTTTTGAGATGGATCCCAACCATATTTTGTCAAACGCTTCAGTAGTTCAGGCCACGTGTATGCTATTTTTGGTAACACTATTTCATCGATATCCAAAGGAACGACGTACTCGGACTCTCTTATATTTCTGTACAAACAGTCGTTATATGTAATGATATGATCTCTTCTTCGTTGCCACAGGGATCTCTCCGGCTTATGGTTAATAGGAACATGGAACAGTCTAACGTAGCCCTTATTGCGATAGTATTGCAGAACATTTTCGCTCTCTGGACTAACGTCGTCTATATAAATATCGATCATTTCTACTCCGAGTATTCTATTGGTTTCTATCCATTCTACTAAATTCTGTGATATATCTTTCTTAAAATTCATGTCTTTGACGCAGATTGTAAAAGTTCGTTTGTGTTTATATTTTCCTTGATTAGGTTCTAAAGGAAAGGCGTTGGTAGGATCGTTGCAAGGTTGGGTGACGATAGACACGACTGAAGGACCATTTAAAGGCTCTGTCAGTGGACAAGAGAGAAGTAGCGGTGTCTCGACGTTTAAAGTGGTGGCATCCCACTCGTGCCACCAGATTTCTAACGGCTTGGCTGCAACCACTTCTACAGAATCTTCATAAGGGTTCAGTAGACGTGTCTGGCAGAATAAAGCCTCTTCTGTTGAGAAGTTGCGTCCTGTGAACAAAGGAATTAAATTTAAAATTTCCCTGAAAATATGGAAAGCTCACTTCACCAATGCACGAGCATTTTAACATCAAAAGACTCGAATATAATCGCTAAGCAAGGCGTATTTGCGCCATTTTAAGATGCCTCTGATCCAGCCTTTTACCGCGGAAGCCGGGAGATGGTACGGCGCAACGGTGTCGACGTAAATAACATCCCATACTGAAGACCTTCCCTGTCATTATTTTGATCACTAAAGAAACGTGCAAAATTATATAGATTAACACTTAGATGAAATCAGGAAGATACGGTACTCTCTTACAATTGTATAAACGAAAACTGGGCTCGGTGCAAGACTATATAATAATATGCGCACAGACTCACACAACTGTAATTGATGTTGCGGTTGTACAATCTCCAGTATTATGTACAAGTTTGTACAGTATTTTCCACTTAAACAGTAAATGACATGCAGTCGTGCCATGCGTCGGTCGTACCATGATGGACTGACCAAATGTACTTATAACTTGGTTTTGTTGCACCATTTTCGGTAAGTAAATAGGGTATCCTTCTCTTTTTGGTTTCATCCACGGGTTAACACTTCATAAAAGCTAATAGTAGTATTTTTGAGAACTCACTGTGTGACTAACTCGTACCGTATCGAGAAACCCTATACTTGGACCGATAACAGTAATTTGTTGAGTCATTTCCCCGAGAGCGCGGCCCAGCGGTTCTTGCAAGGGACTGTCATTACAACGGTGCTTGAATTGCAGTCTTCCCCGAACAGGGCACAGCGACTTCCTATTACAAACTAGCGGAATTACAAATCAATTGCTTTATGAGTACAATGTCCTGCACAGCTTAGAAAATCCAAGGGGACACTTACTTGTCGACAAATGTTTCAGTTGTCAGGTTGTCAGTTTCCGAGACTTGTAATTTTATTTTCGAAACACATGTTTGCAATTCAGGTTTGTGGGATGTTGTGGTGGCAACATTATTGCAATAGTGAATATGTTCAAAGAAAATATGTGATTTGGTCTCTCTGAGGCTAACATCTATACTAAAAAAAGAGTTTGTTTGAACCCGCTAATCTTTGGAACTACCAGTTGGATTTGAAAAATTATATTTTTACATTTAATATCCCGGTTCTTGAGGAAGGTTATAGGCTATTTAACATTACGCTACGCTTTAGGAGCCGGCCAAATATAAAAGTCAGAAATCGCGAGTGAAACCGCGCGAAACGGCTAGTAAATAAAATAGAGTTATTTTCTCACATTGTGTATGTAAAGCATAGTAATTGACCTATCATGTAAGGAATTCGCATTATGTCTTTTATTATTTTATACGGGTGCAACGAAAACAAAAGGACGGAAGCATTCCTAATAAATTTTTGAGCCATACCATTGATTGATGGATGGATATTAGCTTTGCTGCCTAGAGAAAACCAAGTTTGATATTGGTTATTTTACATACATATTAAGTACTATATTTGAAACTGATTCTGGTAAATTGTGACTCGATAAGACTAAAGTCTACTAAAAAAGGAAACCGTAGGAAGGCATTGTCTTTCTCATAAGGCTTTATCGTACGCATAACTAGTGTAGGAACAAAATTTCGGTTTCGGCAGAAACTTCGAAGTGACATATTTATTAGTTATTAGTTAGGTATCACAATTTAAGTGTTATCGTTGAAATTAATGCAATAAGCAGTCTTATGTCAAAAAATTGCTGTTTTGAGTGCAATTCAAATCTAAATACCGTTTTGATTGAATGGCAATATATTACGTTCACTCGAAACATCAATTTTTTGACATACGACCTAAGCGAAAATTATTATATGCATTTATTTCATTTTATTCATGCACATGCTGAGTGTGTAGGTAAGTGGTAAATATATCAAGTAAGTTGGATTAAACAATGTAAGATGAAATTAAATTAAAATTTTATTAATTCGACTTTCGGCCTAAATAAAAACCTTCGGTCGTACGGACCGGACCCTATGTTATAGGTGAGGCGTTTATCTGAGCAGGGAAGGAATTTACACGACGCGCCGGCGCGAGTGACAAATGAGTGCGCGGTTATCGCCGCCCGCGCACGCGTCGCACACTCTCCACACACTGTCCCTTTGTGTTCGATTTTTAAAAGTCAGCACGGACTTTTAAAGTAAGAACGTTTAACGTAAAGATGTTTTAATGAGAGAGCCCCTGTGGTGCGTGACTTATTAATCGTACCGTACGTCGTCTCGTACAGAGCTAAGTGGGATCGGACGCAAAATGTGGGTTAATTTTATTTTCTCTGAAATATTTCGGAAAATTGGTTCCATAAATTTTCCATCATTACCCATTTCATTACCAGGCAGATTTGCAGTTGACTCAATCGATCCAGTGGTTTTCAAATTATTCGGGCGACAGTTAAACATACAGGCGGACAATCTTCCAACGGATTAACAATACACCACAAAAATTAGTTGACTTCACTAGTCCTAGAGTATGGATGCTTAAAATTAGTTCGGGACAATGCTCATAAGCTGTGCTGTATACCTAATATCAAAGGTGGCAGTGGCAATCTGTCGTTATGATAGAAATGAGTTCTTGGTCTAGGTCTGGTAAAATGACAAGAAAGTTGAAAGCTCAACGACAGTTGAAAGTCAGTTAAAGCAAAACTATACAGCGTATAAGCCTAGGTCTTATAGTTTTTGTGGCGGTTAATGAATTTAGCTAAATAGCTTTTTATACGTTTGCATTTCAAGGTACGGAACCCTCGGTGCGCGAGTCCGATTCGCACTTGGCCGTTTTTATTTGTTTATATTTTTATTTATAGAGAAAACCGAGGCAGTGATCGAAGATACACTGTTTACTTCACGCGCTATCATGTTCTTCCATAATTATGGTGTAGTTTTATCAACGCTTGAGATTTCGCGGATGTCTTTATTGGTATAGATTGCATTTACTTCGTATATGTACTTGCCTATAAGACTTTATTTATAACTGACTTCAAAAAAACGGAGGATCTCAATTCGAGTAGATAGAGAGTAGAGTGAGAAAAAATTAAGTCGAATTGAGAAATTTGAGTGTATTCTTTTTGTGAATACGTAATTACGCGATGTCTTCGCCGATTGTGAACCGATTTTAAAGATATTTTTTATTCAATAGGAGTATTTCGAGGGCGGTCACATTTCAAAAAAATATTTCACCTCTAAGGGTGGAAATTTAGGAGATGAATAAAGTTGGTTTAATTTTTTGGTAAAATAGAATTTCATAAAAAGTATTGCCTTTATAGGGATTATAAACCGTTATAGAATATCATAACAAATTATTTAGGTATGTTTGATTTCATTATTTTGAACAGTGTTTTTCACCGTCGCGTCGTTGGTATTTTTGTACGAAATTAATATAGTACGTACTTGTACGTACCTACGTAATTAAATTTTCTAGAAGAGAATCTATAATTTAATAAAATACAAGGAGGATAACTTATTGTATAGGTACTAGAATATTTAATATTAAAATGTACAGATATTTATAGCAAATTTACATAATAAGCTCAAACTACGCAATAAGATAGGGATCGCGGAAAGTATAATTACTTACTTATAAATAAAATATGCTTGGGGCGGCGCGTGCGCAGTCAATTCATCGTAAAAGTTTCATGTTAAAGTTTCTTTGAATTTTGCCACTAATGATATGCTGCGAACATCGACGATTCGACACATATTCCAGCAAATTGGTACCTTTGCATTATTTATTCAGCATTTTACATGATACATCTACAAATAGAATTTCTTACCCAATTGAATATTTATAAACAAACTGTTTTTTTTCCTTATTTATAAAACCATTTTATTGCTTTGCTGGTGTTGCCATGACTAGTTTTTGTTGTGAATGTTGACCTTTCTATATTTTTTTATGGACATAGGGTATCTACTCGTACTGTATGTCCTTAATTACCAAGCCTACCCACGTACAACCTTTGAGTCTCCTTTAATTAATTATTAATGAAAGAGTGTGAAGTAACATAAAAAAATAACATGAAGAGAACTGAATAATTGATGACTTGTAATATAAATATAATAAGTTTAACTTATTCTAACTTTAATTCTTTAAAGTAAACAAAATACATGGAAAAAAAAAATAATTAAAAAAAATATATTATATAACATATTAAATATTAAAATAAAATTAATTTTATGTCAGAATACCTCCGATGTTAGCGAGGAATTTCACGAGTTAACAGGCGATTACTGAAAAACAGCGTTGTCGCTGAGGAGTCGTCCTTTTCATCATCAGAGTGCGATATATACAAAGGAATAGATACATTTAGATAATATAATTAGATTTAAGTATATGTAAAAAATATGTCTTGTTATACTAATTTTAAAGTTTGTAGCTCTGCTGATGAATAAAGGAGACGTTTCAGATCCGGCCTGCACTATGTACAGTTTTTGTAAATTCGAGGAAAAATCTGAAGGATATGAAAATAATACTAAAATTGCAATATTTGCAGTATTCTTCTTGTAGAAAAAATAAAAATGAAATATTTTATTAAATAGATGACAAAGCTGGCAACATGTACGTTTAAAACGAGTACGTTCCGAAACTTAGTCCGAAGTATTCGGATCTCTGTCAATCACGAATTAGATGATCATAATCTTAAGAGATAAACAAATATCAAAATAAAAATGGGAAAACTGTATCGTCAGTTGGTCTATAAGCAAATACTTTCGTAAAAACACGGGGTTTTAGTAGGTACCTAACTATTTTTAATTGGTTAAAAATGTGTCGAGGTTTCGAGTTGTGATTTCTGAACGTACCTACTTTGAAACGTCAACAGCATAAAAAAAATAACCTGTTTGCTTCACGCTTTGTCGCTTTGTTCCAAGAAATAAGAATTTAGTTACCTGGAGCTTAGAACAATAGGAGACATGGCTCTTTTTAAAACGTTTATTCATTCTGTGTTTAACCGTGAACGACGACAGAACTCTATAATTGGATTACCACTCACTGACGACCCGGCTAATTGTTTTTTGGATATTTCTTCTGCTTTTACGTGTTGGACTTGGCTGTGTCAATTGGTTTCTGATATTTGCTGCTGTGATTTGGATTTCGTTGTTTGGAACATCAATTTCTTCTGTCGTCTCAGGTATGTAAAAGACAAACACTCATTCTAACCTAACCTAAATGCCACGCCATTATAATTGGCTTAATTAAATCAGCACTGTGTATCCTTCATCCCTGGACATTGGCAGAATCATCGTGGACTCGATGCAATGCCACAATAAAAAAATTGGAATGACACAAGGGTGAGACTGATTTATTTTACCACTTACACGCACTGGAAACAATTCAGACAGCAACAGATACCTGACAGTTCAGTATTGTAATGGAGGTTGAAGAGATTGTAATGGAGGTTGAGAGTTGCTGTGTTTGGCAGCAACAACAGTCTGCAATGATTCATCTGAATCTGATATCTGTTCCTGTCTGCGGGCTGAATTGTTTTCAGTGAGAATGGGTGGTAAAGCAAACTGGCTCTTTAAGAAGCTTGTATTAACATAAATCTTAGTTAGGTTAGGTTGTATGAAAGGGGGGACTGAAGAACAATTATTTTTTCAGACAAGTGACGATGGCGCATTGTTTACCTTGCTCGTCTGCAATTATTGAGGATGCTCAATATTACATGACGGGTGATATTGGCCCAGAAATAACATCTGCTCTTGAACAGAATCTTGGACGTGAGGTAATAATATATTTTTTTAAAGACGTGAACTCGGGTATCTCTCTATTTGTCCGATCCTGTTTCAATTGAATCTACCTATTAAGCCTAATTGTTCTGATCCTTAAAAATTGTTTTTTTTAGATTGCAGAAGATGGAATTATATGTGGTCAATGTTTTGCAAATGTTGTGCGAGATATTGCTAGCACCTCGCCAGGCAACATTGGGGATGATGTACACACCTTGCCTCCTGAGGCAAATGTTTGTGTTTGGTGTCGATCTTCATTGTTTCGGAGACGCACCCATATGGTTGGGACAGGCCCTCAACGACAGCTCATTTCTGACAGAATTTCACCCAGAACAGTAAGTACTTTCATGATCATGTTTTAATACTTATATTTAATATATTGTTTGTTGTAGCATACATCATAAATCATTGTATGGCCTAGCCTAACCTAAGAGTTCTCTAGAATTTGAAAAATCGAATATGTCTACCCAATACCTCTGAACCAACAATTAAAACATGAATCGAAGTATCAAATAATGATAGATACTTGTTTGTCATGTCTGTATTTGCTCCATGGTCATATGTACCTACATAATAAAACATTTCTTTAACTTTTCAGATACCTGAAGGAAGCAGAGTTTGTTATGCTTGTTGGGTATATGCTCAAAGTATATTACGGGCACAGGGAACCTTAACCACTCCGCCCGATAACTCCAATAATTGTGTTTGGTGTCAGGTGTCACTTGCAGAGAGGCGCAGACACTCTATACAAGAAGGTCCTGAGCGACATCTAATTATTCAAAGAATATATCCCCGAGAGGTATGTTTTTCAATTTTGTATTTGAACTATTCCATAGTTCAAGATTCATAAATTAATACTAATTGGATGAAAAGTTCATCCAATTAGTATTAATTTATGAATCTTTATTACCTGCTGTCACCCAGGACTTCTTTCTCAATAAGGGTATTTTCCCTCGTTTCCATAGTCTCGTAAGTGCATGTGAAGTAATTGGTCGAGGTTACTATGTCAGAGGCCCTCGGGTGGTTTGACAATTCTATACAACCAGGCTGGCCGTTAGTTTAACAAAGCCTTATTAATCTGGGTTGGAAATGTCAGTCGTAGTTGCTTTAAAGAATTTATTTATTTTCATGTAAAAATGTCAGATTCTCTAAGCCAATGTGATAGCATACCAGGATAAGTGTATTTAAGGGTCAAAATATTTACATTCTATCATTTTTTTACCTACCAAATGTGACCATTACTATGATATATATATTACTATACTAATGACCTACCTGTATTGACCATTTATTATTTATTTGCCAGATTCCGCCTGGAGGTTTAGTGTGTTACGCCTGTTGGGTCTCAGCTCGCAGAAATGTGCTAAATGCGAGTAACAACAATATAAATATTGAAGAGTTACTGGAGCCAGGCCCGTCCCACAGTCACTATAGAGATAACTGTGTGTGGTGTGGAACATCACTGTTTCGGAGGCACACCCACGTCCTAACAGGCCCAGAAAGAGAGGAAGTGGCTGCAAGAATTTACCCCAGTGAGGTAATTATTATCTATTTTTGCTATCATCAACAGCCTATTAATGTCCCCACTGCTGGGGCTCAGGCCTACCCTCTTAACGAGGGCGTTCGGGCTATAGTCCACCACGCTAGCCCAGTGCGGGTTGGTGGACTTCACATGCGCCTAAGAATTTCTTCTTCGGCGTCTGCAGGTTTCCTCACGATGTTTTCCTTCACCGTTTGAGATCAGTCAGTAAATGTACTTAAGTTTCGAGAAAAAACCCATTGGTACATGGTCCAGCTGGGGATCGAACTCCGGACCTTTCGATATGATAGGCCGCGTCTTATCCCCTACGCCACTGACGCTCTATTTTTTTCTATTTTTTTTTCTATATTTCTATTTTGCTTGCAGGGATATGGCATATTTTTGTTCAATACGCGCAAGTGGCTCGAGGACCGAAAAAATATCCAACCTATTTATTATAAAGAAGCTTTTAGCTTTATAAATGATGTCATTGTTACAGTTGCCGCAGCATGCCCTCGTGTGTTCCAACTGTTTAAATCGAGCACAAGAAAATATTGAAATTGAACAAGGCCATATAATAGAGATAGCAAGAAGAAATTCTACAATGACCCTGGACAATTTTTCACATACCACTAGTTCCAGTAGTCGCTGTTTTGTGCCAGGGTGTGGTAATACAGAACGACATATGGTGCCAGAATACTTAAAGAAAAGAATTTTAAAAACTCAAAAAATATATGTAACAGAAAATGCAAGAGTTTGTGCAGAGCACAAATCTGTGTTTAATTGGGAGTTTCTGGATCAATATCAATTTTCCAAAACATTTACTAATATAGAAATGGAGTCGATGCTGAGACTAAGTATTAAAGAAATTATATAATTATTACCTATTATAGTTTGATACATTTGTTAATTTTAATCAATCAAGAGTAGCCTGTTGGAAATCAATAATGTCAATGTAATTGTGTTATTTATGTAATTCAATTAATTTTATGTAATTGTAACGTATTTGTCCAAATGTAATTGCATTAGTTTAAGCTTAAGTATGTATTTGTAGTGCCCTCACAGGGTCCTTGTTGTACCTCCTAACTAAATACCATCTAATGTTATATTAATGTACAAGGAAGCAATAAACTATCTGAATCTGAATTTAATATGGATTTCGAAAACTTTGAGCAAATACCTGATAGTTTATTTAGATATTGGACAGGAATAGACAAAGTTAAATATTTGTTTATTTTGGATCTTATTAGCTCAGCATTCGGCTCGCGCGATAAACCTAAGACAGCATTAGGGGTTTATCTAATTAAAGTTAGAACCGGAGACTCCCATGAAAGAATCTCTTCCTTGTTGGGTATTAGTAAGCCCTCGGTGACTCGATTGTTACAAAAAGCTAGAGAGGCACTAAAATCATTATTTGTGCCTCTCCATTTAGGTGTCAATCATATAACTAGGGAGGAATTAATAAATAGAAATCTCATTATACCGCAGGGCTTATTTGGCGACAGGGAAGAGCCGAAACCAATTGTTATTTGTGATGGTACATATATTTATTTACAAAAGTCCTCTAACTATTTATTTCAAAAGAAGTCTTATAGCTTGCACAAGTACCGAAATCTTGTCAAACCTTTTTTAATTGTCGCAACAGATGGACATATTATTGATGTGTTTGGCCCTTACCCGGCAACTGTTTCAGACGCGGACATAATGAAAGCCTTATTCCAAAATGAAAATGAAGTTTTAAGAGGGTTTTTTACAGAAAATGATATTTTTATTTTGGACAGAGGCTTTCGGGATGCTATACCATTTTTAGAATCTTTGGGTTTCAAAATCCACAAACCAGAATCTTAGAACAAGGTGAAAAACAGTTGCCAACAGACAGGGCCAACAAATCAAGATTTGTTACCTTATGCAGATGGGTGGTAGAAGTATTAAATGGGCGTTTTAAAAGAGATTATAAATTATTTAGAAATGATTACTTTAATATGTCTGCCACTCATCTGATGGATGACTTCCGGATTTGTGCAGCTTTTATTAATGCATTCCATCCAGTTATTGTAAACAGACCAGATGCTGAAATTATTGTAAATCGAGCATTAGAACGAAAAAATATGCCAAATATTATGGGTGATCTAATAATAACTAATAGAATAAATCGGTACCGAGCCCAATTTACCAGAATAGATGGTCAACTTCCAGAATTAGATATTTTCCCTCAAATGACCATGTCTGATCTTATAATTTTTGCCTTAGGTGTCTACCAAATTAAACAAGCCCGTAGTTATTATGGAGAACATTCAAGGCAGCTTGGCACATTTCAGGTGGAAATATCTAATGAGCTGGAAGTTGTATCCCAAGTTGTACCATCACCACATGAGACGGTACTTGTGAGGGGTCGCATCAAGTCTCGCCATCATTCTGGCAGAATTTATTACACATATATATTGTTGGCAAGACAAGGTACAACCTGGAATGAGACAATAGCTGGCTACTATTGTAACTGTATATGTGGACTCCGCACTGTTGGTTGCTGTGCTCATGTTATGACCATTGTTTGGTATTTAGGTTGGGCTCGGTATCAAGAAAGCATAGAAGCACCCGCATCTTTTCTGGATGGAATTTTAGTTAGAGAGGATATCGAAAATGAAGTAGAATAAAACATTTAAAAGTATGATTTGCGTTTTATTTCCATAAGCCTGAAATCCCAGTGGCTGTAATCCAAGCAAAGAACATAAACCAATTAGACAGATTCGACGGCCGTCTAGAGGCTAAATCAAAACAAGCGCAATGTCTGCTTTATTGCATGCTTAGGTAGGACCAAATAATAAAATATATTTTCACTTATTATATTATTTATAATGTACTCTGAGCTTTACACTTTTTAACTGCATATATCAAAACAGGAGGACACGTCCTTGTACGTAGGTACCTTCTTTTGTGGCCTACAATTCCAAGTTCATCATATCAGCCCATAAACGTCCCACTGCAGTGCAGGGACAGACAAGGCCTTTGCCATAATCAGCACGCTTTTCATGCAGATTGGTGATGAGTGGAGCTGGTATTCGTTTTGTTGTTTGTCGCCGAATACGACACCCGCGGGTAGAGGTGAGGTACCGACTTCATTTTTAGCCGTGAACACAGTTCCTACTAGGTATGTAAATATCGGTCCGGGAACAACCATGGCACAAGTTACTTAGCAGGTCACAAGTCACGATCACAAATGTTGAATGGAAATAGCAGGAAACGTTCGTGGAAAACGTCAAATGATATGTCATTTTGACATATTAATTTTTAGGTTAAGTGTGGCCTATACTATAACATTTAATGCTTAACTACGCTAAAACTAGGCCAAAGTATACAAAAATGATCATTAAACTACTTTTAAATAATAATGACATTTCAAAATTATAAGTGTACAAGGTCCAGGCCGGGGCTCCATACATTCGTGAAACGTCTCCTTTCTCTTTATTTTATTTATTTAAAATTATTATTGTCTGCAGATTAAAGTAAGCCTGACACGCACTTGGCCTAATTACTATCAAAGGTGTAAAATAAATTCAGAATTACTTTTCCGAACTTGAAACACTTGAAATCATTTTTCTCTAGAAAACGCCTTTAATTTCAATCGTAGCAAATGTCTATGCATAGAACAGCATATGTTGTTATGAATAGGTGTTTTAATAGCAAATGTATGAACGAAGTTAAGGCCCGTTACTCAATAAATTACTTGTGTCGATGCAAAATTTTAAATTACAATTTTAGCGATCAATGGAAAGTTTTTCTTTACCATTCAGTTTATATTGTACACCTACCCAAGTATTTGGTCTTACGAAGTTGCCGAATTGTAACAAAATGAAGAAAATTAAGAATATTGCATTTTTCATCCAAATTATTTTAATTATATTTTTTTATTAAGGAATCCGAAATAAGCAATATTGTATGTATGAAGTATCGCATGTCTTAATTTCTCAAAACACAAACCATCGTGATTTAAGACAATGAAATGAAGCAATCAGTCCGGTAAGACTCTAAATGCACTTTTTTCAACCTTTATTTATAAACATGAAACACAAATAAATGAAAATAATTACTTCAGTAAATCATTAGTAAGTAGTCTTTTTTTTTTCTCATAGTCACACCAATGTGAAAGGGAAAGGATGGATGGGAAAGGTCAATAGAATAATTAGCAAGGTATGGGCTGTCATTTAGTGAAAGTCATTAGTGAAAAGCTCCATTACCTTCAAAGGAAGCGAGTATCCGCACGTAGCGCTGCGGGGCGCGCTCGTCGTAATACGCGGCGTACAGCGAGACGCGCGTGCCCGCCACGCGCTGCCAGGCGGAGCCCGGGGCAGCCTCGGGCCTCCAAGTGTGATTCTGTCCAAATATACCAAAAACGGTTCAGTTCCAAGACCATCTAATGACCATTTTCTTATTGTACCAAAGTTTACCTAGCTAATCATTGTTGGCAATTAATTATGTTTTGATTTTAGTCTACGGGTTTTAGGTAGGTAGGTACATAAATGAATATTCAGTTTATGATATAAAAATTTGAATTATGATAGTTCACAATATAAAATGTTCACAATATATTAAAATACCTAAAGTTGAATATTATGACACACAGTACGCGCGTTGATGTCTTATGTATGTGTGACCTTTACTACTGCATGCAGTGGTTGGCGTTGTTAGTAAAGTTGCGAATTAAAAAGTTTCGTTACTTTTCAAATTCTTTCCTTTACATGATACCTACTTTGGTACCCAGTTAGATACTACTCCAATAAAAGAGGTAGGTATCATGTAAAGGAAAGAATTTGAAAACTAACGAAACTTTTTATTTCGCAACTTTACTAACAACGCCAACCACTGCATGCAATGCAATGCTTCTGTTAAATCATCGCCATCGGATACTCGATATCATGAATCAAAAAAATTTGCCACTCCCATATGGATGAGTAATAAAAGCATCCTATGGGTGTCAAAATCGTGTCAAATGGATTACAATATTGTAACTCACTCACACATTCTCATTTTCAAACTCCATATAAATTTGTACTAGCAACCTCCTCCCGGTACTCCGCTACCTTTGTCCGCACCCCCCCGGTAATTGCTACCATAGGTTCCGATGCTAAATATGCGAGATGCAATCTCCACAGGGAGCGCGTGCGCGACCAAAGAGATTTGAAACTTCTTGGTATATAGAGTTCAAAGAGAACTTCTAAGAAATTTGAGTCTGGCAACCGCTGTTCTTGAATAATATACACTCGAGTTACATCGCTCACTTGACTATATTTATTTTAGTTAAGTTTGAGGTACGTTCGTTAAACTCAATTAGACGTACGATAATATTTATTGTTTGTTGTTGTGTCCGTATCGTTAAATGAACATTAATCCAGAAACGTTTAGTTTACTACAAAAATAAAATGCCATTTACGATCGAGTTCACTGACATGACCAATGGACTTTATGATTATGGCTATTTATGACTGACTCAATCTTTGCAATTAGGTTTAATAAATAGTGAAGCTAACTTTACAGCTTTTCTTTGTTATTTTTTTTATTAATTGGATTATTAATAGTGAAACTCTGAACTGAAGTAGCTGATTGGGTACCAAACGTACCGTGCATTTTGCTAATAAAATAATAAACATTTTACTGTATTCATCATCGTTGACAAAGAAACGGTAACTCCCATTTGTTCTATGTTAATATATTTAGTAATAAATAATAATGTAGTATTTAATAATGTATATTTTCAACGGTTTTTGCAAAGATGTTAGCTTGGTATTCTCATTTAAAAGTTATTTAGGTAATATGATTAAATTTAAATTTAAAACTTTACTTAGAATTTGAGACTTTGCTTTGTACATGAATATAAAATATCTTTGGTGGGCGCCCGGTTATGTAGGACAGTTTTTAGTTAGTAAGTAAGGTATAACAAACTCACAGAAAATGATGTGTTTTCAGATAGCCTAAGCAAATTCAAAAAGGTAATTTCATCACTTCACATCTAGAACCATTAATTTTGGTTTTTCAAAGAAAAATTTAGCTTTAATTTCATAGGTAATTCATTACAAGTCACAAATTTTCTAAAACTTCAAATCTGACCAGTCACTTCTATAGAAAATGCATGTCGTGGCAGCCTATAATTAAGGTTGTACTTAGATTTTTTTTAAACACATGTATAAGTAATTAGCAAGTAAGAGTGTAAACTTTGTTGGTTGTCATAAATAAATAAAATAAAATATCTTTCTCTGAGTAAAGTACGTACTACGTGACGACACGCAGTGGGGCCGTGAATCAAAAGGAAATAGATGGTTGTTCTTGTCACGTAGCCAAAATAATTGAGTTGACAGTTACATGACCTATTGCCATCGTTAGGCATTTTGGTAACAAAGCAATAAAGAACAAGCTTACTGTATACTTGTCTAAAACTACAGTGGCGCCCAGTACTACATAGCATTGCCTATCTCGTACTGTCTAAAGTGTAGTTTCTAACAGAACAGTTTTAGAAACAGAAAATATCTGTGACAGAAATACAAAGTATTGTGGAAAGCTTACATTTAGCGATGTTTTAGTCAAACGTCTCTACTCTTTTAAAAGTCTGCTAATTTTGCGTAACATATGTTAAATATATAAAAGATTTAAATTAATTTGTTTGTGCACTAAATAAGGTGTATCATGTTTCATAAACAAGTTAGGAAGAGAAATCACTAAATATGCTCAGAGATAGAGAGAGAAAGATAGACTTAGCCTACACAAAATATTAGGTCAAAGCGTAACACATTATAATATGGAACCTTTGTAGGTATGCCGTGTCCGTATGAGGCTGAAGATGAATTGCTAGTACTCTATCAAAGGTGCCGAGCTTGCGGTTAGTTATATGTACAGTCGTGGTATGAAAAGGTTCGTCATCTTAAAGTCTATTTTTGCTTGTCTGATAATGCAAGAAACAGTTTTGCCAACATTTGATTCACTCAGACTTAATTATTAATTAATAAATAAATAAAAATTTGTAACTATAATAAATTTAACAAATATAAATTCTTAAATGAAGTAAATAAAAAGAATGTATACACCTCATCATCAATAGCCTATTAACATGTCCCACTGCTGGGGCTCAGGCCTACCCTCTCAACGAGGGTGTTCGGGCTATAGTCCACCACGCTAGCCCAGTGCGGGTTGGTGGACTTCACATGCGCCTAAGAATTTCTTCTCCGGCGTATACACCTATTAATAAATAAAGAAAACCCTCGAGGCTCCTTACCGCTGGGAGCGTGCCTAGAAGGCTGGCGGCATTACCCCTCTGAAGGTGAAGCTGATCCTCTGAGCGAAGGATTGCTCAGTCCTCTGGTCGTTGGAAGCCTCGACCATACACGTGTTTTATAGTAAAGTTAATTAATTAATTAAATTTATTTGTAATTCGTTGACTAGTTGTTTTGTTTCATTGGTCGCTTGTGCTCACAGATATAGAGGAAATAATTTGAAAACTGAAGAACCTTTTCATTCCGCAACTGTACATTAAAGCGTAGGTTTGCATTCTCAACCCCGGCGGAATGTTTCGAGCTAATTAAAGGAGCTAGATCGAGTTCTAGAGTAATGTATCATGTGTGTAATACTATGGATAGTAGAGAAGATGTACAATTTGTCCATGACTCCGTAACTGCCTGCGTAAATAGAAATTATTTGCATTCGTCTGTTTTTAACGATCCGTCGAACCGCGGTAACCAGCTATAGCCCAGTTGGTTGTGCACTCTCCTCACGTTCGGTCTTGGTTTCGAACCTTGGCCCGTACGCGTACCAATGAGGTTTTGGAACTTAAATACGGTTTATTATAATGCCACAGGCTTTATGATGATGGAAAACATCGTGTTGAACCAGCATTTTATGTCAAAGATTTTAAAAAATCTATGGCGTTGGTGAAGTCCACCACAACGGGCTGGGGGTACCATTGGTGTACAGGGGGTTGGCGCAACAGGCCATAAAGGGTCGAAGTGTCACAACTAAACTCCATAAAGAAAGTTTGTCTATGGCGGTCGGCGAATAACTCGAATACACTACTGGATGATTTGTCCGGGACATATTCGTACAACGTGTTACGTTAGTATATATTCTCTGACAATGTTAAAGCCGACAAGCGAACTTGCTCTGATGAGTTTAATTATTGTTCGAATGCTTCCGTTAAATCACCGCCATCGGATACTCGATATCATAAATCAAAAAAATTTGCCACTCCCATATGGATGAGTAATAAAAGCATTTTATGGGTGTCAAAATTGTGTCAAAGTGATCACAAAATTATGACTCACTCACACATTCTCATTTTCAAACTCCATATAAATTTGTATTAGCAACCTCCTCCCGCTACTCCGCTTCCTTTGTCCGCACCCCCCCGGTAAATGGCATCATAGGTTCCGATACTAAATATGCAAGATGCGATCTCCACAGGGAGCGCGCGCGCGACGAAAGAGATTTTAAACTTCTTGCTCGATATAAAGAAGTTTCAATTTTAATGTATTGTATAACATTAAAATTTTAAACTATTGTATAGCGATCCCTAAACGATCATGCAGCATGACATGTGTTACGTTTACGTGAATTATCATGCTGAAAGATGGACCCTCATCATCATCATCATATCAGCCTGTAGACGTCCACTGATGGACAAAGGCCTCCCCCAAGGATCTCCACGACGACCGGTCCTGCGCTAACCTCATCCAGCCGGGTCCCGCGACCTTCACCAGATCGTCGGTCCACGTTGTGGGAGGCCTGCCTACACTGCGTCTTCCGATACGTGGTCGCCACTCGAGAACCTTTCTGCCCCAACGGCCGTCAGTTCTACGGGCGATGTGCCCAGCCCACTGCCACTTCAGCTTCGCAATTCTTTGACCTATGTCGGTGACATTGGTTCTCCTGCGGGTGACCTCATTTCTGATTCGATCTCGCAGGGAAACTCCGAGCATAGCTCTCTCCATTGCCCTCTGCGTGACCTTGAGCCTTCTTATGAGGCCCATAGTGAGCGACCACGTCTCGGTACCGTATGTCATCACTGGCAACACACACTGGTCGAAGACTTTAATCTTGAGACACTGCGGTATTTCGGACGAGAAGATGTTGCGAAGCTTCCCGAACGCTGCCCAGCCGAGTTGGATTCGACGATTGACCTTTTTCTCGAAGTTGGACCTACCTAACTGGACCGTTTGTCCCAGGTATATATAATCGTCTACAACTTCGAGCGTAGAGTCTCCAACCTTCAGAGGAGTGGGTACAACACGGGTGTTCGACATGATTTTCGTCTTGTCCATGTTCCTTTTTAGACCCACTTGTTGAGAGACTCTACTGAGGCCATTGAGCATTGTGCCAAGGTCCTCCAGGGTATCAGCCATGACCACGATATCATCGGCAAATCTAAGATGAGTGACATACTCGCCGTTGATGTTGATGCCCAGTCCGTTCCATTCCAGAAGCTTGAAGACGTCTTCCAGTGCAGCGGTGAACAGTTTCGGAGATATGACATCTCCCTGCCTCACACCTCGCTGCAGTTGGATAGGTTTCGAGTTCTGGTCCTGGAGACGAACCGACATGGTGGCGTTTTCGTATAAGCACTTCATCACTTCGATGTACCGATAGTCAACTTGGCACCGCTGGAGAGACTGTAGCACAGCCCAGGTCTCAATCGAATCGAAGGCTTTCTCATAGTCCACGAACGCTAAGCATAGTGGACCCTCATGCTTGCTATCAATTACATAGTACAGTGAAGCAACGGCCAGCACGTAGTTTGCATGTCATGCCCGTAGTTTGCATGTCATTCGCGTCAATCACTACAACTAGACGGTCACGCATGAGTGACAGTACGTAATGCATGTTATGCCGCATGATCGTGTAGAGACCGTTTATGTTTGAAGTGATTTCCAAAGGCATCGAGACAACTATATTATCATTACGTGTCGGTGCTGTCATGTTTTATTATAATTACCATATTGCTTTCGGATTGAGATAGAGATCGTGATATAAAATATTTTTTGTTTCGTTTGATTAATGGACGAGTGGTGGTAAAAAATAATGATGGCAATAAGTGTAATGATACGAAATGCGAATACGTGGCGTCATTTCACACAACACAAGGGTCATGGGCGCGGATTACAATAATTTAAGTTCTTATTCGCGCTTTCGATAGGTATTAGGCCGCGGTACGCATCAGTAAGTACAGTAGGCCTAAAAAGTCGTGTAACATCCCAAGTTTTATATTTGTTTACAGTCTAGTCTATTTTAACTGTCAAATCAAAACCAATGCTTTCGTATTGTCAATTATTTGAGAGCTGAAAACCTACTTGTTATTTAAAATGTATAAATGCTTCATATTTTATTAAAACATTAATAGGCATACGTATAACTATATATTTTTTAACTACTCCAGATATACATATATTAAAAAATATAAGTAATATAATTTTTCATCACACTTGCTCGTTAAGGGTCTGATTATATGCGTCCCTAAAGAAACACAATGGCCTATATATACCCGCGGGAGAATAATGAAAATCAGTACAATATTATACCCCTAGGGCTGTAATGTGTAGCTGGCTGTTATGTACTGAACTGGTTTATTAAATTAATTAAGTTAAATTGAGTAGTTGACTTGACTTATCTCGACTAAAATCGACTAAACTCGACTGTACTCGACTGTACTCGACTGTACTTGACTGTACTCGACTCTACTCGCCTGTACTCGACTGTACTCGACTGTACTCGCCTGTACTCGACTTTACTCGATTTGACTCGACTTGAGTTAAACTGAGTTAACTTGAGTTATATTAAAGTAATTAAATTTAACTCAATTTAACTTAATTTAATAAACTTAAATAATATCAGCAAAGTCAAGGAAAATAAATTTGTTCCCTTGTGTCGTAGGTATTTATTTCCTCGCAAATGTGATGAAAAACATTGTGTGCATCACGGGCAGTAAAGGTATTACAAACTCGAGTCATTAAAATCCCTCCGCCTTCGGCGTCGGGCTTCTTACAGACTCTCGTTAGTAATATCCTATTTACTGCCCTTATTGCACAATGTACTATTATTTCTTATGTCATTTTGTTACCGAACGACACCTGCTAGGAGCAATAACTGCTAAATTGCTATTTAATTCATAAATGACACTTGCCTTTGCAATATGTTACATAATTGCCACGACGTACGCGCTCCTTATAATCAGATTACATCAATCCACTTATCGTCTAAACACTTCTAACTAAACCTGTGTGTCCAGGCCGTTTAACTATGTACTTAAGGCTGTTCTCATAGGAAAATCGGTATCTTGCTACCTGTGATTCTCATTTAATCATATTTGAACACGAACCAATGTTCTCTCCATTCAATTTATTAAATTTTTACAATTATTTTATTTAAACAACAGCACTGCTCAATTCAATTTATTTGACAATTAATAGAACGTAGCGCTCGCTACATCAATCTTAACGATTTTTAGGGTTCCGTCAAAACGGATAAACACCCTCACACCTGGGTTTATAACCCTGCACCCTTAGTAACCGTATATGGACGCGAAGCTGATGATGATGATGATAAAAAGGCAGGTGTCAATTTTATGGACGATGTAAATAGCGAAGCCACTCGCCAAAGGTTTAAATCAAAACATTCCCGCAAAACAATAGATTTTTAGAAGAATATGTAGAAGTAGTGAAAAATGTAGTGGCAAGAACAGTAACGGCGGCTTACTATTAGAAATCCCGCAGGAGGATATTGATTTTGATTTATTTCGCCTTCGTGACCGGCGCCTGAGCAGATTATCGTATTACAGAACAAGGTTTGCGTGCTCCTATGAGTTATGTGATACTGATAGATGGTTATCATTATGAATAATTATTTTGATGTAATCTATATTGAATTTTGATACAAGTAAACAACCCCAGAGAAAACAAAAATGTGCTTTTCTTTAAATGATTTTATTTTGAAAAGTGCCCATGGAGTCGGAATTAATCTTAAACCTAACATAAAATTTGATTGTTTGTCTGCACATGACACCTCTGAAGAGAGAAATATAAGTATTTTTTATATATTGGAATGGAATTAAATTATTTTATGAAAAACAATCTGTAATATATATATAATAAATATATAATAACATCTACAAAATTTATTATTTGGTTGATATTGGTTATAAAGGTATTTAAAATACCTAAGTGATGTGTTAAGGCACAACTAACCTTTGCGTCTAGATACTTAAGCGTCTAGTACTTATAACTTTTAAGTATAACATACCATAATAAGAAAGGATTTCTATAAGAATTCCAGGAGGTCGAAGTCGGGCCAAGTTACAATGATATTTCCTATTTAACGCAAGTAGGTAGGTGGCATACTTCCAATCCTAGGTAGCACAGAATTTCAAACTTTCACTTCAAACGTTCTTGACGAGGGTAGGTACTTGTCATTCGCAAAACCATCGTTTTGCGAAATGTAAAGTGCACATAATTTCTACCAATGTGATAGTTATCTAACGCACCATTCTAAGTAGACAGTTCTATATGTATATCTTCACTGATATTCCTATTACTTCTTGACTATCCTACAGTGTAGGTATGTTAATTAAGTTAAAGGATACATCTGAGAAACCAGTTATAGAATGCCGAAAATATTTTTAAATTGGTCTAAAAATTAATTAAAGATTGGTTACGCGGCGTTATTTTTATTACAGCATCTGCAAAAGTGTCCAAACATAAACCGGTGCCATTTAATTCAAACAATTTGCCAGGAAGTTGTATACAGCTACATTTACATATTGGATAGAGAGCCTGACATCACCAATAAAAATGTTAGGAATAATGTTTATGTAAAGAAGCTATTGTTTGATAGTATAAAAAGTTTAGTGCCAATTTTATTACACGAGTATACCGCCTCTCGGAAGATTAAATCCTGGTCCATTACTTATTTACATATTGATGGGATTTATATTATGCATAGGTGTCTGGTGGCTACTTGCTATAATCGACTTTCAAATTGTGAATTTAGAATAGCGATACGGATGACATGTGACAATCGATAGCCTAAGAATTATTATGCATTGGCAATATAAAACCTATCCATGGGCCTTTGGGATGGTATTTTAATTATTAAGAAGTCACGTTGCTCAATGGTTGAAAAGCAAATACTAACGATGTGCGTTATGTCCGGGTAAGCTGGCAGCCGGTCGCAGGTCACCGGCGAGGGTCGCTCCAGCTCGGCCATCTTTCCTTCTGAGTACGCCACAATAGTCCTGATTGTGGACACAGCCTCGGGTGGACCACCGCGCACGCTCCAGGGGACACCACCGTGCCACTCGCTCACGCATACGATCCAACTCACGCAGAATACCGTCACGCCGGCCAACAGAAACTTCGTCCCGCGCACGAATTTCCTCGCGTTGCACGGCATTTTAACAAATCCAAAACTTTTAGTAACAGTTTGTTGGCGAGACACGTCGTGGTCGTGAGATGCGCCGGCGCCGGCGTGGTGCGGGCGTCGAGTGGAGCGCTGCGCGCATGCGCTCCGGGCGCGCTACCATTGCGGACTGCTGCGGATCAGCTGACAGCGTATCAACAATGCAATGCGGCCCTCGCTGCTAATCGTTCTAAGCGCTAGCGGACGTGAAAATCAAGTTTTCTATACCAGTTCTTACTTGCAATCCTTCTTTTGCGACGCGAGCAGACGACGTGAACGCACTTCTAAACGCGACTAGTTCTCTATAAAAAGCTCGGATTGTGGTAATCACACGCGGAACCAGAAATTTTATGACAACTCGTTTAAACTGGAGTGGCTATACGGCCGCTTGTATACCTAATTAGATATGTTGCGTAAGATCGATCATGGGAACAGGTAATTGTTGTGATGATTTTATAGCCTTAAGGGCTGATGTTTCTACGGATGTGGTGTCATTTGCAAACATTCATTCGACTTTATTGCCGACGATCAGAGTAATTCTAATGGGCCATGTCTTAATTGTTGTTTTACCAACCATAGCATGCATTCGTATGAATAGGTTGGTAATAAAGTAGTACAGTAGTTTATCCATAGCAATGTTAATGACAGTTAATCAATTCTTGGCAGTGACTTGATGCGGAGAACCGAAGATCGGGTTCAGCGGCGCGTTTTGGGGGAGGCCTATGTCCAGCAGTGGATTAGTACAATGATGATGATGAATTAAGTATAAGGGAATACATTGCGAAATATCGATTCTCAGTCAACATCATTGACTTAATTAATAGGTTTAATATAATTTGAAACATTGAGGTAAAATTCTAATAAATTATTAGTGATACTACTTATTGTTTAATCTATTTTACGAAAGTTTCACTTGATCTAAACCTCGCACACCACCAACTGCCTGTTGACCTCAGTGGACATAGGCCGCACATATTGTTTGTTAATTGTCTATTGTATAACGGTAACGGTGAAGTTACTTGTAAACTTAACTTTTCACCGTAAAAATTAAAAGAAAATCGCTTGGAAAAGGAAAAAAATAGGTATAAAGAAGTGATTATTCAATGATTTATAAAATACAGGGCCTGCCTTTGTTCCCTCGTAAATTACTTAAGACAATTTAATAAACACATCAAGTCTTAAACGCTTTTTCAATAGCTTGAGATTACATCGGGGGGTATTAATTTGATGTGCCGTAGAGCTACTGTTTGCTACATAATTGTAGGTGGTGGTTCGGTGTGCGCCTGGTTTCTTCAGACATCTAACCGGTGATGTATAATTAGCCGGCCATAAACGATTGTCCGGTGAATTATTTAGCCTTTGTATCATGGGAGTTTGGTATTTTATTACCTTGTGAACATTAAACAAATAGTTATGAATATTTACAATCAGTTTTGTTGTTGTTGTTCCATGTTCTCTATGTTCCCCGCACGTGTGTGTAGTAGTGTATGTGAGTTTATTGGTTTTTTTGTTTACTTCATTTCAAGCCTCTACTATAACAGAAATCGTAGTTTTTTAATTAGTATACAATTGATTTAAAATTGATATACCCCGGTCAGAAGCTAACAGGTATTCTACTGTACTTTTACATCATATTCTTTCCGTAAACTAAAGCATTTGCCTATTCTTGTTTCAGAATTTGTTTACCTGCTCTTGCATAATATTATGTACATAATAATGTCAAATTGATGAAATGAAGCATAAAATGATTTCTTTTAGTCTGATTTGAAGTTCGTTTTCCCACAACTGGCTGACAATTGACCAACATAATTTCTCACTTTGCGGTTTCCTCTCTGATGTTCTGTTTCGATTTACAATAGCCTGTAAGCGTTGTACAAGATGTTACAAGAAATACAGAGTTGATGATAGAGTTTCTGAAAAGCACTAAATATTAAAATAAAAAGGCCAATGAGGTACAACAAGCTCTATAACAATCTGAGATATCATGTAATTTTTATTTACTTATTATCTATTTATTATGTTTTCTTCTTCGGCGTTCTTAGCTATTGATCTTTACGCGTGGTAGAGCGTAAAATCGATAGCTTAAATGTATACTCGTATATATATTTTTGGTACCATAATTTTATATTGTTTATACCTATACCTATCTGATGGCTAGTTATTTACGAGATGAAATTCGAGAAGGAACCTGGTGATGTCAATGTTTTAAAGTGAATGTTCTAAGCTTAGTTTTAGATAATTCATTTACATAGGAGATAGGGCTAGTGTCGCTAGGAGCGCGGAATGCACTATTGAAATGCACGCTTTATCGTAGCGTGCGCATCTCGTTCGTTAGCCGTTCGCACGAGCGGCCGTGTATTGAACCCACTGTCAGCGTTAGAGAGGCGATAGCTGCTACCATGTTGCAGAAGGCCATATTCTTCATCAATACACGAAGTAAAACTACTAACCGAATGTCCAAATAGCAAACAGTACCTAATAAATAAAACATTAAATGTATGTACGGCCTTAGTTTAAAAAATAGACGTACTTAATTACATAATATCAAAGAAGTATGTGGACATAACCTTGTATTCTTGTATATTTATAATTGAATAAAAAAAAAACATTGTTCCAAAAACATTACAAATGTACTACTTTATAATTAAGAATCATGCACAGTTGTATATTTAATTTACACGCTATTCTGAAATGAATGCGTTCGTAAATAGTGTTCGAGCAACATTACATTAGGTACAGCGGAGTTAAAAGTGGGAATGCCCTGTGGTCAATATAAATTGAATCCACAATGCGGTATTGAGTGGTCGTTACGCTGATATGTGGGGGCACGCACTCTTGTACAGATTTTAAGGATCACTCCTTACAGTTCTATCTAATCAATTCAAATGTGGAGTTTGTGCGTTTTCCTTAAGCTTAATTAAATCAATTTTTTTAAAGAATTTACAAAGAAATTTGCTTTAAAATACTTGCGTCTATTGATGCCTTTTTACAAACGCATTAGTTAATTTTTTGACGATCTAACAAAAATATTAATAATTCACTTCATACTAAAGACATCAACGCACACAAGTGGTTCTATTCATCTTTATTATTTATAAACTAACCAAATAATTCTTGGATTTCATTTGTACATAACAAAAACAACTATGTACTGTATATGAACATAGACACAACACAATAATATAATGCGATATAAGACAAAAGTTGGCGAAGTTTCTAGAAATTCTCCAGATGGAAGTGACACGATATCGTCATTGCTAATGTAATTATTACTGACTAGTTTATACGTGCCCGTGACTAGGTCTGCGTTACATAAATGTTACTCCAGGAATGCTATTACTCTTAACAAGTTATATCAAATCCGTTCAGCTGTTATGGCGTGATCAACAAAATAATGTTATCATGATATGAATATGATACCGATTGAAACTCAATTAATTATCTAGGTATAAGAAACAGATATTAGCAGAACTAAGTAGAACGCATCGTTTTCTTATCCGCATCGCGGTTGCAATCTCAATAAACCAATTTGCGACGGAGCCCGATGCCAGAGATACTGTGACGCTACTTTATAGGCCTTTGTTTCGACTGTCGACTGGCGACGTGCTCCACCCAACTTACGAGGGTACTCACTCCATATTGGTACCTATTATGTATTTATTTTTATTATTGTACACACAGAGTGGAATAGGAAGTCATGAGTGGAGGGAAAGTGCCCTATTTATGGACAACAGCAATTTTTACTAAAAGGAATCCTTGTTTCATTTTCAAAAATTGTAGAACTGAATGCATGTGATTTTTCAAAAATCTGTGAATGCATAGATTTTTGAAAAATCACCTGCTTGAACCGGTAACCGAACCGCAGAAAAGTGGATAAAAACCCTAGTATTTTTATGATACCAACAGCCATTCCATACCAAGATCATGAAATTTAATAAAGGGAAAAGTACTGACGCTGTAACAGACAATCTTATAAAGGCCCTTTGTCAGACTACGGAAATTTAAAAATCACCATTAAACTTTGTTGGATATAGGCGCTGTTTTATTGCGGGAAATTTTGGATTCCCAAGGGAATGTTACCCGAACTGTGGGTAACGCCGCGAGACGTGAAGCATTTGATATGTAGAAGTGTTTAGTAAAATGTTAAACCATTTGCGTACCTGCGTGGGAGCATAACTGTGTACATTGTTTGTCTTGTAGGTTACTTGATCAGTACAGTTACGTTGGTAACATGTGTGTGGCACGCGGCCTGTATGTGAACAATGTGTGAACTTATTAAAATCGTTCAAATAACTGATATTATAACTCAATACATTGTAGTCTCGCGTTATTTTCTCGAGCGACCGCAAATGCCGTAAAGCCTGTGACTTCGCCCACTTGGGATAACTATTTTGTCGATTTTCACTTTATTGCACGTAATTATTGTACAGAAGGCGAACTTAGTGACTATAACTTAGTGACTATAACTTAGTGATTATAACTTAGTGACTATTATATTATAATCTGGCTGACTTTTGGGTTATGCGGATAATACCTACTCATATCTTAAGTGTACTCATATTTTGTATTTCATCAGACCCTCAATAATGAATTAGTTTAACACCTGTCTGTGGAATTATTGTATGGATCTGCGATATCTATAATAAAAAGATACTGACCTAGTGCACAGCGCTGGGTCTAAAATCTTAATTTTTTGTAGATTTACAGGTTCCTTACGTAAGCAACCACTAAAACTTTTGTAACTTCCAACTTTTAACAAAATTAAAGGCACGCGGCCACTGCTACTTTAGTAACATTGGTTTCTGGCCGGTCGATAAATATGGTGATACGTTATCTTAATTCACAAATAAAATTTACTGCGGAAAAGCGCGGATAAATTGTAAGCAAGCAGCACACGCAGCATTGGAGTTTCTTTGAAGGATTGTGATCCGCAATGAGGAGATCCGACGGAGAACTAAGGTTATCGACATAGCATAAGGGATTAGCCTGCTGAGCAGTGTAGTGGGCAGGTCACATCAGTCGCAGAACCGACAGCCGTTGTTGCAGACGAGTTCTGGGGCTAGTATATACCTAATGTAATTATATTGTACCTATTTTTATATTTACATTGTTTTATATTTCATATTATGAATATAATAATGAAGAGTAATGGACATGGGCAAAAACTTGAGCGTACTTTAAGACAAAAGTAATTTGGTATATGCATTAACATAATTGGACGGTGATCGTGATGGATGTGTGAGAGAATAATCATAAATAAATTCTATTACCGGGGTAATAATTTATACTAGAAAAAGAATCACACGGACGTGGCTAATGTTTATTCAGATTTTTTCAAACATCCGCAGAGCAAATTGATATTTCTTGTTTTGTATGTACAACTCGAGTTTTGATTATACATACAACTTATTCTTGTCGACATGTTCAGATGTACTCGTTAAACTAAACTTACATAACTATTATTTATTACACTTACAGTAACAATCAAACTTACGGCATATTTTGTAACTGGAAGATAGTTTGATCTTACTAAAACTTACACTTTGTTACGGATTGGCCGTATTGGAATGAAAATAGCCTGAGTGACGTGCGCAGATAGAAAGTAAGGGATTTTCTAAAAGGATGGAATTTTTTAAATTCAGAAATAGGCATTGTCCACCGGTACAGTCTTAAGATTTGAAATAAAATCGCGTTGCTATAAAGGACATGATGTGATGCTAATAATACAATACTATTAACCATACTATAACGTTAAGTAGCTGTCAAAATAAAATTACTTCCCATAATCTGACTCCACGATCGCTTTTCGTTAACTATAATGAACATAATGACGTAGTGCTAGCTTACAACGAGGTATATATTTTTAGCAAACTTGATTAAGTTTTTGTGCTATAGGAAAAACACGCGAACTCTAAAACGAAACCGGCGGCGATTTAATTCTTTTTAGTCATATTGTAAGATGATTACAGGTCATGTTACGTTTAGATTAACTTAATGCGTTTTTATCGTTTGACATTTCCGATGCCATTGTTTCGCCCACGAGTATTTAAGTTATTTAAAAAGCCAATTCGTGTTGGAGCTGCCAGCTTCGACGCGGCGGCTGCGGGCGGTTCGTTAAACCAGCAAAGGCGAGCGTTCAAACCTAATATTGGAGAAAGCATTTTGTGCTTTTGGATATTGTCAATAAACGAGTAAGTAGATGACAAGTACGCTGCGGCAGTACCGATTACAGCCTACCTCATTACTTTACAATTGCTTTGTAACTCATATACCTAAATTCAAAACAGAATCGTTATTAAGGATTATTAATTGTACTGATCTTTCCGAGAAGACAAACATTACAAGGCACGCACGCTGTTATATAAGAATAGACCTCTACCAACCAGCAGTGGGAGTTTAATTGGCTGTAGATTTTTCTGATGCAATAGTAAATTTAATATCTAAGGTCTTTTCAGGCCTTCCAGAATGGCCATTTTTAATTTCGTTTTGTTTTTTTGGTTCATAAAATTTATCAATACTGCAGGAATAATATACGCGTCCGACATCGCCGTAAATTATCATCTGACCGTTAACAGCACCCGGACAGTTTCTAATAACTTGGCCGTAGTTAGGCATAATTTACGACTTACGTGTGTTAGAACTGATCTTAGCATCGATGTAAAGTGGGCACTAACTCTAGAGGCCAACGCCCACGGTCACTTTCTGCAGTGACTATACAGTCGCGCGTTTGCTTAGATACAATCGCACGTTTGTTACGTACAATATGCAAGTTCGCAACTGGCGTAGTATCAACGCAGCGTAGTAATACCAGCCGTCCAACCACAGTACAGTGAGCGGGACAAGGCGGGCGGCGCGCATGTGCAGCTAACTTCAGTCTGTCCTGTGTTCAGCTACAACACCTCTAGTCAATTACTCATTCCTCTGACACCAGGACTGTCACCGGCCGGGAGACCGTATTAAAAACTTAATTGATTTCGAAGGCAATAATTTTTGCGGGCGCGAACACTGAGAGGTGGGTGTTGTTGGGTTTTCTTTTTAATTTAAATTGACTTTGCACGACTCGGAGAAGGGATCGTGAGCTCCAGAATAGGTATAATTGTAGTTGTATTTTTAAAAATAACTTATTTAATGCATGTTTCATCCTATTCAATTTCATAGATTATACACAACAAATGTGATAGAAAATCCTAAATTATTTATCTAAGTAATCAATTGTACTGATCTGAATAGAGAGTGAACATCCTGCTTTAAACATTGCCGTATTCTGAAGAGATTGAACATTTAAGAGAAAAATATAAATAGGTAGGGTCACCTTGCATGACAAAATTTGTCGCATTTGCCCTACGTTACTTAAATATAGCTTTGAAAAATTCTACGATCGTCTATATAAAGAATGGAATTACAGTGGAACTTTTCTACAACTATTTTGTATCTTGTCATAGTACAATTACATGCATCAGTGCTCATCAGTCGAAGTGACCATTGCGTGCGCTGGCGCCGCGGACGGCCATCATTATTCGCCAACTTGCAAGGAAAGTGCTAGCCATTCAAACGTCTCCACCTGATAAATTGTCCCCGATTTGCATATAAAAGCCAGATAAAAAGATATATATTAAAGTCAAACATTGTCTTCATTTAACCCTTTATGGTACTCCGAGTTCTTGCGGCAAAAAGCCATAAGACACGTCCATACTTGACACCTTGGAATTATAAATTTATTCGATACAAAACATTCTCGAGCTGCTTTTGGGATATCAACGGGTTCCTATTGAAAGTAACTTTAAGGCAACGGTAGCAAGGTATAATAAAATAAATAAATAAAATAAAAAGATAATGCAGTAAACAAGTTACAATGCTTACATTAAATTATAAATAGGTATGTATACCTATATTTTGTCTAAAATTATAATGACATAATTATAATGATTCGGTTTTAGTTAACTAATAAACATTGTTTGATTATCATATCGAACGATTATCGCTCTATCACGAGCGCATCGATATAACGAGCCCGCATATTCATAAGGTTCCCTTTCCGGTTTAATAAAGGCCATTGAACTTCCTATCCCTCGAAAGGGAAACTACTTTTTATTCACTCCTAGTACTAGTCTTGCGTAACTCGCAGCCCGATAGTTCAACTTTTTGCTCTATCTCCAACGTGAGCGAGTTTACAACCCAACCTAACCTATACATTGGCAAGGGTGTCATCAAAAGTAAACGTTATAACTCTACAGGTTGACCACACGAGTGCCGCCTGGAGGGAAGTACCCTAAATATTGAAGATAGCAAATTTTATGTACAGGAACCTTTACTTTATTTTAAGTAAAGAAAAACTCTTTCAATGAATTTAGAAAATTAAACTACTTGACTTTAAGACCGGATTTTAGTCATATAGTACATACCTTAAATTACAGAAAGACAATGAAATTTAACATTAAAAAAACAATACGATTAAAATAGGTATTCCTAAAAAGTAAGTCGTAGGAAAAATCTGGAAAAAATCTAATTCATTTCCTGAACAAAACTTAAAGGAATGTTTCCATTCAGTGAAATTTGCTATCTTCAATATTTAGGTTAGGTACTTTCCCTTCGTTTAGTTCACCCTGTATAGCAGAGACCATGAGAAAGGTAAAACAACTTGCGTGCATTTATTTAACATTCAATGCGCAGGCGTCGCGCCTTAGAAAACTACTTCGTTGGTAAGTGAGAGTGCGCCCTCACGCTTAGAATAAATAAAATACAAATTAATCTATCAAATATGGCGTTGGCTTATTCTAACCTACTTAACTCATAGGTAATAAGTTCATTCAGCATGTGCTATGAAGGTCACCTACTTATTAACAGCTTGATACAACCTCTAGCTAAAACAGTATGCTTAGTAGGCACCTCTTGCCATAAAATATGTCAGGCGTGAATGAGGAATTCAGGATCTCAATGTTTTGTGAAGATTAGTACATAAAACGATATATCTTTGAACGATAGATAAGCAAAGAAGAACTTTGAAGAAGATCTAAGCACTATTAGCATCTATAAGTTATTTGGTTCTTAATTATTAAACTTTAAAGAAAAGGTTCAAATCAGAAGCGACTTTTCAAAAATCTTTGAATTCAGTTTTACTCTAGATAAAGGTATATGTTTCCTCTGAGTAAAATTTAAGGTAGGCTATTATTTAAGGTAGGTACTTTCCCTCCACCGACGGCCTACATATTCGATATATAGAGCCTGATGTGCATAAATTATGTTTGTTGTGAATGAAAAATAAAAGATTTATATTCAACTTTGTATCATTTTATGTGTATTTTAAAATTTCCTTTTAATAAAATTGAAATGTAGCACACATTTCAATTTTATTAAAAGGAAATTTTCACATTCAAGTTCCTCGGGAGGTAGGAGCGTGCGCGATGCTCTAGGCTACGCGCGGCCGGGGCGGCGCAGGCGCAGGCGTTCGTCATTGAAATGCGTTGCCATTGTGAGCCATCGGTTGAATAAATATTTTACTTAGCGTGCCACCCAGAGCGGCTCGCACAAAGGGTCTCGGTCGTCGCGTCCATGATTGATCCTTGAAGGTCGATAAGGACCGCTTTTAGTCACTGAGATCATGTGTTTTTATTTTATTATACCAGGCTGCAATAAAATACCTAGATAGTGACATGCTAAAGAGGTATAAACAGTACTTCATTTCAGAAAAACTCACTGTTACGTAGGTCAAGGATCGAACCCACGACCTCATGATGAGGCGAGTGCACAACCCTCAGGCTACCGCGGCTCTTAATCATAATTAGATTGATTTAGTATGTCGGTCCAAAACACTTTTGGATCACAGTTCATTCTCAGCGCCGTCAATCAGCGCGTTTTTGTAGCGGCTGCCTCTGTAATTGCCCCTCGTAAATCCTTTTCGTTGACGGTACCTACATACATGATGAATGTAAGTATGCACAGCGTAAGTAATGGTGAATATTTATTTACGTTTTTTTCCAGGAAGGAAACCTAATTAACCTCTTTAAATAAATAAATTGCAGAACAACTCGTTCCTTCTAAAGTCAAAATAATTTTATTGCATATGAGTAGACAGGGTACATTTATACGTTTTTTTCTACCGCCGCTTCCTAGATGTGGCTTCTTTCGTTCATTCATTCTTGGTTTGTAAAAGAACCTATTTACAAAATAAGCGCTATAGTTACCTATATAATAGCTGAGATTTTTTGTCCCTCTTTCTGACCCCGTTGGAAAATTCTAAAACTGAGTACTGGACCGATTGTTCTGCTTGGGACATAATATAGTTATAATATGAAAATTTATTGGGTAATGATGGAAAAAGTATATGTACGCATTTTTCGAGATTTATTACTTGTACGTATACATCATTTTAACGATAAGCCAATATATTGTACTTTTTAAATCTACTTAATCAGTTTTGTCCAACTTTGTCCTAATAACTATTCTGTGACTTTGTGCAGGTTTTGGCAAACTCCTAAAACACTACCTACAACATCAAAACGAAAAACAACATCAAAGTAATTTTGATAAATATACTTACCTATCTACTAAGAAAATTGCAAATAAGCAAGCTACCTAACTCATTGGTTAGTCATTAAAAATAATAACAAAATAATCATGTTCCCGGGAACATTGCTTTCTTGGCT
Source organism: Metalampra italica (assembly GCA_949699065.1). Lineage (NCBI taxonomy): Eukaryota > Metazoa > Arthropoda > Insecta > Lepidoptera > Oecophoridae > Metalampra > Metalampra italica. The sequence goes on from OX452983.1 coordinate 6,438,842, forward strand.
GCTTAATGAGTAGCAAGCAACACGTTTTATAAAAAACAAAATCAAACACGAAGTATGCAGGAGTAGGGGATAATGGGTTAATTCGATCCATTTTGTTGTAAAACTATAGCTGACCACAATTAGACCGCAGTGGGGCAATGTGTACCTAATAGTTATCCACACAGCATCTAATGACTGATTGTAGGGCTGTGCTGCACAACCACAAATGAGTCATAGCCGGCTATGACCCCCTTTTAATAAATACATTAATAAAATAATGCTTTATGTTGTTTTATATTTTAGTTGTATAATATTAAAGGCTCCAAAAATATCTGTCGTTTTGCCTAAACACAGTGAAGTTCTTGGTCTTGATACAATGAGAAGAAAACTTAAAGTCAAATTGCCGCCTTTGATGTTATACGACTCATTTGTTTTTCACTGATTCCATAAAGGTGTCATCATCAACAGCCTATTAATGTCCCCACTACTGGGGCTCAGGCCTACCCTCTTAACGAGGGCGTTCGGGCTATAGTCCACCACGCTAGCCCAGTGCGGGTTGGTGGACTTCACATGCGCCTATGAATTTCTTCTTCGGCGTATGCAGGTTTCCTCACGATGTTTTCCTTCACCGTTTGAGAGCAGTCAGTAAATGTACCTACTTCGGATCGAACTCGGAATCGAACTCCGGAACTTTAGATATGATAGGCCGCGTCTTATCCCCTACGCCACTTACGCTTTTAAGGTATCCATAAAGGTATACTGATTTCTTATAGGTAGGTACGCAGATATAAATTGAATCAAGTGAAGTAGGAATATAACCCGTAAATTGATTACATAGTCCAAATCCTCCTGAGAGAGAATACTTTTATAAATATTTCATTAGCATACCTAATTTAACAAGGTTATACCTTGTCATAAATAATTATTAACTATACTATACTAAATGGGTGGGACGAACAAAAAATGTCAAAATAATTTTCAATTCGGTTTGCTGTCGCACAGTCGGGTAAAGAAAACATTGTGTTTTATACGAATGTGACCCCTAGTTTTGAGCCCTGAGTCAGTCCGCCGGCATACGTCCCTGTAACCCTTTTCGAGTGCAACAGTTTTTCGAAGACCTATATTTTAATGTTGTATAAAAACTAGGATGAACGGGTCTGTAATTGCCGCGTGCTGACGTGCTGACTCCGGCATCGCTCTCTCCGCGAGGCGCGGGCTGGTTTTTGCTCACTCCATCGACGTCGCATGTGTTTTGTGTCTTAAACGTTTGCCCGATCTATCCATCAACTTGGAATAGTAATTGCAATGAAATGGTTAATATGTATACTTGGTAATATTGCTTAACAATCTACTTAAATATACAAAGTTTTATTACAGTGTTTCATAGCAATTTTCCGATCGTGCTGTCTGTACTATGGATGGGAAATGACTATTTAGAGCAGTTTATCAAGACCTAGTGACCGCCAGCGGCTTCGTTAATTTGTGTTAATTTAAAAATTATTTATAGATACATATTATTACGTATATTCGAGTAAGTACTCGTACATAAACTTGTCTTATCCCAAACTAAGATTTTCTCCGTACACTATAGGAATTTGACAAGTATAATTATAATAGGATATTTCCTAAATATAACATTCGGTTGTATGTCGTCAAAAGTTGACTGACCTTAGTGGCGATTAGAACCCACGACCCCTGGGGCTGGAATGTATAACGATGAAGTCATTATGAGTCATTATAATTTAAACGGATAGTATTATTTAACAATATTGTGGTTAATAATTTGCTTTTCCCGCGAATAAACTTTATGTTGTTATATATAGTAAGTAATACAGAAATTAAATTACAATTCTAATATTAAGTAAAAATAAATTTTAGAAGTCTAAATTTATAAATAATATCATGCAAATTACTATTCTAAACAAAATGTTTTGGTCAAAATTTACTAATTTATAAATTACAAAATAATAATAATACTAGCGAAAAATATACTGTATAAAACAACATAAAATAATATAAAATCGACACGTGTTTCACCTCTCTACGAGGCATCCTCAGGATGTTGACAGAACGGCAGCTTACGACCGAGTGACTGCTCATATGCACGGCCCTCCCTTTTATATCGTCGCCGTCGCCCCACTACTCCCACCCTGTGGCACGATGTAGTGAGTCGGGCCGTGCATATGAGCAGTCACTCGGTCGTAAGCTGCCGTTCTGTCAACATCCTGAGGATGCCTCGTAGAGAGGTGAAACACGTGTCGATTTTATATTATTTTATGTTGTTTTATACAGTATATTTTTCGCTAGTATTATTATTATTTTGTAATTTATAAATTAGTAAATTTTGACCAAAACATTTTGTTTAGAATAGTAATTTGCATGATATTATTTATAAATTTAGACTTCTAAAATTTATTTTTACTTAATATTAGAATTGTAATTTAATTTCTGTATTACTTACTATATATAACAACATAAAGTTTATTCGCGGGAAAAGCAAATTATTAACCACAATATTGTTATATAATGGATTTCCGCAAAGTAACGCCTGATACAATTAAAAAGTATTATTTAGCCAACAGAAAAAAAAATATGTTAAAGAAAAACTTCTCTGGAAATATACAGGGCGTTATCTGCACGCTTGCCATATTTACGGAGGTCAATTGGCTGCTAATACTGAACACAAAAAAAACATGTCCAAAAATTTTACCAATTTCAAAAATTTTTTTGAGAATTTTTTTTGTCTGTGAATTGAATTTGGGGTTTATCGTGAAAATTGAACTCACAGAAATCGCCGTTTCGCTTCGTTTTGCCCTTAAGCCTTATTCCCATTGCGCAATAGATAAAATTCGTTTATTTCGATCTGCGCTCCAAGACCATTGTTACCTTAAAATTTTTGTAGATTTTAAACGTGGGAGTTTCTAAAATAAATAGATTAATTTGTAGCGTTCCTTACTATTTTCTCTGAAAATATGGCAAGCGTGCAGATTTACACCCTGTAGTCGGCGATCGTGTAGTTTAATTAATACATAATTAGGTAAACGTACACCTCTATTTAAGTTCTTCTGCCAATGACACCCATCCAATGTTGAAGGTGATTGTGAATAGACAAGCTTGTATCTGTCACACTTTCAATTTTATAAATTTTATAGGGTTGTTCTTTGTTTGTGCTCCATGGTTGTTCACAGCTTTGTTTTGAGTTGAATCAAATTAGTCGTAACTGCGAAGAAGTTTGGGGTTTATATACTTTAAATTGTACTTTGATTGGTTGTAGAAATACGTATACGTTGCGCCTTATTTTTTTCTAGCTGTTTCCCGCGGCTTCACCTGCGTTTTATAAGTTATTTCCGTCATTTTTTTTCTTCTTCCTAAGGGTCGTAGCGTGATGTTAAATAGCCTTGCTTTCTCAAGAATTATCAAATGAAAAAAAAACCAAATCCGACCGGTAGTTCCAGAGATTAGTGCGTTCAAACAAAACAACAAACTCTCCAGCGTTATTACGAGTGTATTAGTAACCTAGCTACTTATAGATTCAAGTCAGCGGTCAAATTTTGGTTACCGCGTTGACCGCAACCACTCCAGTGCGTGGGTGGCTTACAGGCTTTAAAAGTAGGTAACTTCTCAGAGGCTGAGGCAGACATGGGAAAATAAAGGCTTTGCCCATAGGCGACTGTTTATTGTTAGGCAGTTTGTTTTCCTTTTTGTCACTCCTATTGAAAGTCAAGCCGCTTTCTTACAGTTTATTTTATAAGGGTGTTAAGCTTATGGCAATGTAAGGTAAGATTTACATTACGTCCAAAGGTTAAGCGTTATGAGCCGTATCGACCGACCGCTTCAAGAAATATGGGCATCGGCAGACACTAGAAATATATCAGAGGAGACGTGTTAAGCTGTTTGATGTCGGCTGTATATTAGGCTTTACGTTCCGATTCTCAGACAGGTATAAATGAAATGTACGTAGGTACGTAAGAATAAACCCTTTATTATTTCCACGTTCACATTTTTAATTACGAATAGGCAATGACAGTAGGGTACAGTTTTACTTTCAGTTTTGTGTAATATACCTACATAATTAATAGTATCTAATGTAGAAATTCAATCCTATAGGATTAGGATTAGGATAGAATCCTATAGGATTAGGATTAGGATTCAATCGGCTATAGTCGATTATATTTCTACAGTAGCGATTTTCAATCTAACAATAGGTATTTCTCAAAAAACCTATCAATATGCTATTCTTATCGATATGTCAGGAATCTATCAATAGTTTTATCCCGTTTAATCGATAGTATCGGTAAGAATGTGGCGTCACAAAGTGACAATAGGATCAATAATTGACAATTCTAAAATGTAACGATGATTTAAGAATAATGTGAGTAAATATTCCTGCAACACTATAGTAACTTTACTAGCTATAGAGCTATACTTAAATGTATTCACGAACACAATAAAGAGACAGAGACATAATGGAACCTGTCACGTCCTCCGAGAGACATGAATGACGCAAAGCAGACATGTTGAACATGCAGAAATTATTGCAATGCATTGGATAGGCGCAAATCAGAACCGCTCGGTGCAATATGCGCGCGGGTCGAGGTAATTGAGCTGTCATCTCAGATTAATGCGATAGAATCGGGTGTTGCCACTTTCCAAACATCTTTCCGGAAATGAAAATCCTAATACAGAATAAAATACCGGCAATTAGCCTTGTATACACCCACAGATAACTTCTAAAAGATACCGCATGTTGAAAATGCTGTACGGTCGACCGCACGTCAGTGGAAACAAAACCAGTATAAACTGCCCTCTCATAGTATAAAAATCCCTTAGACTAGGTCAGCTCAAAGTCAAAGTATTTCCACTGACGTGCGGTCGACTGTACAAGCCCGGGTTTGAATCGTAGTAGGTACCTACCGAATATAATGCTAAAACAATATGAAGTTAAAAATCTCACCAGATAATTCAGTGGATCCGCATATTTCTTGAGAATGAACCTGAAAATTATAGCAGAATAAGTATAATTATCGTGGTGTGGGCAACACTATGCAATTGGCCGAGTGTCGTTGGGTAAGTACGACGAATCATGTGTCGGTGCATGTCAAATTATCTCGGCTTGTTCGGAGAATATCCCTTGTTACTTTGAAGCATCAGCGTCCTCTTCTTTTATTCCATTGTTCATTTTTACTTTCTCGGCCTCGTACCGCCGTAGGTAGGTAAGTTAGGGTAGAGGTAGTATTGCAATCGCGAGAAAAAAAGTTTTTCCAATTTTCGCGAAAATTTGTGTTCTATATCGATAACACATACTGAGAAACCAAATATTACAATTTCGTCCGTGCGTCTGTGCTTCCGTCCATGCGTAACTTATGAGTATTAAATTCGAAGGATTATCAACAGTTTCTTCGTACCTTCAAACCGAAGAGTAGCTGTCAATGACAACCTGTCATACAACAAAAAGTGTATTTGTTTTTCTAAAACCTCTATAACGATTTTGATGACACGTCGTACTCGCATATGTTTGTCTAATACCCATTGGCCTGTGAAAAATCTAGTATGTATGGTTACCTACCTTATACATATGAAATTGAAACTTGCTATATTTTTTTCACAATTGATTGTAGCTATTGAATTGGCATGTGTTACGAATAAGTAGGTCTAATAGGTTATACTTATACAACATGAACTCATCACTTTATGTAAAATCAATTCCATAAAAAAAAATGTAAGTACAGTACAAGTAAATATTATTATTTTTGTTAGGAAAGTGACGCCATTTCGACGCTGCTGTATGAGTTTCCTTTTTTTTTAATGACCAAAAAGTGCGGGCCGCCGTACAATTTATTTATTATCTCGCTCCGAGCCTAGTTGAAGTGCAGACAATTGCTCGGCTGATTATATTTTGAAAAAATGCATAATGTTCGATTTTTTAAGAAAGAGATATTTTTAAGCTACTTATTTAAACCTATCTATATATTTTTTTTATGTTATGCAGTGAGTTACCTATAACCATACCTAATCTACCTAATCTAATGTGGACGGAGGGGTCCACCTCACCTACTCATTTTGCACATATAATAAAATTGCATTTTTCATTGCTTGTTTTTAAAACTAAGAAAAATGTTTTTAAAAACTTACCAACGATTATTTAAACTTTTGTTTCCTTTGGGTTTTGAGTCAAATCAGAAATTCTGACCTTAAATTAAAAACGTTCTGTCAGTGCCATCGGTCGTACGAAAGAGGAACTGCGTACTCTACTATGCAGTAGACGCTTCGAACAAGTTTGCATCCCTGGTTGCGCTCATTCAGCTTCGTATATCTGCCCCTAGATGGCGTATAAGAAATCCAACTACATGGGTACTTACATAAACAAAATAGTAGAACCATAGAAATATAAGACCATTAGCGAGCTGGAGCGTAGCTAGCTTTTCCGTGTTCTGTGAGTAGAACAAATGGGAACGACCCGTACTTAAAAACGCAGAGTATCAAAACAAATCAACAGTGTTCACTTCTTTCGACTTTAATAGAAAGAACAAGATGAAATTATATTTAGTCGTAGGTATGTAGCGAAGTAAGGCCACGTACAAAGTTTCATGGTCTGGTAGAAATCAAAGTGTGGCCCAAACATTGTTCTCATAATTTGCAAAGCAAAAATAAACGATTACGGGGCTTATTCAGTAATTAGTGTTAATGGAGCCTGCGATATTACACCGTGGGCGGCGAGGCAGCGGCGCGGCGGCGAACGTGATGTTCTATTAGAAATAATTAAAATTAAATAACGCTGACCTCACGTTCCGCACTCTCAGCGAAGTTAGTTTATTTTTTCTTTGCACAAGATTTCCGCCCCTTACGTTTTCAATTTTTATGTCCTTTTTTTCTCTTCTTGTGGTAAAATCAATGAAACATTTAAACAAACCACCGAAATAATAGACGAACAACCACTAAAAAGAGAAAAGACGTGCAAACATCTACAACTAGGTTACAACAAAATATTTTGACTGACTTTCCAGCCTAATAAGGTAGGTAACATTTTGGTTACCTACTTTGCGTATTAGACAATGAACATAATTCAACATAGAGTGATCATTGAAGCCAACCCTTATTTCAATAATTTATGATTTTCGATAATAGATAGCTTTGTACCTATTTATTTTCCATAATATCGATAACTTCATAACTTAGGTTGAATTAATGAGTGACACATCTAACAAGTATGTAGGTATAGCTCCGATCTCACGATGTCCTCATGCCAACCTGATTATTTGTATACCCCAGAAATAGAGATTTCGTTTCACGATGCCGAATATTTAACGTGTAATTCAAATATTTAGTCGTATCCACCTAATTAAACGTTCAAATATTCATAATAAGCGTTGGTAAATCTTTTACGTATTTAATCAGGCAATTAAAAAAATCTTAGGACAAAGGTTGATTTCCCCAGCTAGGGAGGAACAGCAGACAAAGGGGAGCGGGAAGTCGGGGATCCATCTTCCTTTGAACTATTATGTTGTCATGGAACCATCTCCGTCAGCGGAGGCGAGCCGGCAATGCGGGTCAACGCTGGGGATATTCTATTCATTTAACGATTATTATGTCCCATTTCAAGTTTTTATAGTATTTGTATGTACTAGTTGTTGTCCACAACTTAGTCCATTTAGAATTTCAACCCCATTGAGATGGAATTTAAAATGACTACCTTATTTAATTTTTGTTGTTGTATTTACTAAATAAAGTTATCTATTGTTACGCCTTTGGTGCGTATGTCGTTGAGGAAGCTATATATGAGTGTACAAATATATAGTAACTACTTACTTAAGTTTTAGCTTTCTTTTCAGTGCGACTTTATTCGCAGAACCGAAGAATACTTACTTTCAGAACTGAATAAACTATGTATTTTTGTTACTGAAATGAAAATGCATTTGTTTGACGTTGAAGTGCGAAATACTTATTAATAATTCTGAATCGCTTCCTGCTCTGAGTATACTAGTAGGTACTAGCCCTGACTATTAGAGAGTTTAAATCTTTTAAATATAACTATTTGCGAACTATTCCAAACAAACTTGAAATTCCAAATATACCTATTTAACATAGAAAGGTCAATTCTGGAGCCAAGATAATTGCCTTCTAAAGTGACAATTGCGCTTTTCTTACAATACGCTGTTTGCAAATAAAGCGATAAACGATGCTCCAATTAAAATGTATTGTCCACCTTTACCCCATAACTTCTCCGCGAGGAAATTGTTTGTCCTGCGCTGTTTCCTTTCGCCGTAAAGCGGCAGGTCGTAAATTATTTGCTAACTTGCTCACCAGTCCTTCCATTGTCCTTGTAAATTAACAAATTTGCAAATACCCAATTACTGGAGCCCAACATGTAAAAGTGTCACAGTAAAACACGGCCCACTTAATTATGCACAAGCGAGGGTTTCAAAATAATTCAAATGTCTCACGAAGGACGATTCCCCTTTAAATAATTCATTAGGCCTTTGGGTTATGTCGCAGCTGCCTTGAACGTGAAAACTAAAGGGAATGCAGCAAATACGTCTCTGATTTCGTTTATTTCGCTCCAATGAACTCCTTCTCACAAACGTAGCTATCAAAGCAATTTCCAGGTCAAGTGTTACGGATGTCAGATCAAGCGTTATCTGTGATGCCGGCTCTTCGGAATAATTACTAAAGTAAACAAGACCTTTCGATTATGTACCTAAGTTACGAATAAATCGTTCAAACTTTGCCTTCTGTTTTTGAATCAAAAGGATGCCATGGACACTATTAGCAAAACAAGGTTGTATTACCTACCACTTTAACTTCGTAGTACACTTGGAAACACCATAAATATTAACTAATATAGATTTTTGAGTAACAGTTTAATTGCTTTTATAATATTTTACTTTGTAGTTATATTTTGTTACATTATTTTGTAACCTGTACACCCAATGAAAAGAAAGTTCTACGGTGTTAGGTAAGTAAGTCTTTAAGCATCGTTACGTTTGCAATTGCGAAGTCTAATTTATTTTCAGTAGCGAGCGCAGCCACGCCACTTCGAGCGACGTCTATAAACCTAGTTTATTGTTTGCACTTTGTTAGTGTTAACAGGACCTTACGTAGGAAGGTCATAAAACGCGGAAGCACCCAGTTAACTACTTTGTAATGAATTTGAGAAAGAAATTATCTCACAGAGTTGGTTCAAACTCGAGCTAAGATGTTAGAAAAACGCTTTTGAGAACAGAATCTATTATGAATATTACTACTACTTATTATCGGTCGGTTTTTCAGCCGGATTACTTTAGTGTGTGGTTACTAAAATAATCCGACTGACAGTCAGAGTCGCGTAATCCATTTCCATCTCTCAATGTAAGGTGTTGACTATAATTATAAGGTTTATACGCGGCGACAGCTGTCATTCTAATCAAGCTATTCTGAGTATATTTTAGTAGGTATGAAAACGTGAGAAGAAATCCTAAGACTTTATTGTTATGTTGTGTATATTTTAACTTTTTAGCGTATTATTAATTGTTATAAATTTTTAAACATGTATTTCGCGCCTACCACGCAGTATCTGTATGACCCAAAGGTCAACTGGTAGAGAATGCCATACTGGCATTATGTTCGCCTTTTGTAAAATTATGTGCAAGAAAGTTTTTAAATAAATAAATAAAAATTTCAATCAAAGATTTTTGAGTGATATTATATTTATTTTCTATAGATAAAGAACTACATCATTCACACTTTTAGATTATTCTTACTTACCTGTAATTTGGACATTACTTAAAAGTGTGCAATTTGCTTTTTACACAGAGCACAGAATGCGCATGCTCGGGCATCGCCGCGCGGCGGGCTATTAGATGACTTACTACTTGCTTATGCTACATAGTTAAATTCATGGCATACGCATAGGAAAGTCACGTATTTTTACATTTAGCAGATATTTTACGCGTCAGCAAGATGCGTACATACTTCCTCGAGAGACTACATTCGCAGATGTGCGGGTGATAAAATCAGCATAAATTCCGCCCCGGGCCCACTTATATTACGCTAAGCGTATATTCCTCTACTCTATAACACGAGCACACGCGACGTGTAAGTAATGGCGTTTATTGTTCAGCTTATGTAGCAACAAACTGGTTAAATCAATCGTTTGAATCACTCAATTGTATAACGAGTCCTAAAAAAAAGGTGATGAAAAAGGTGGCAAAAGTACAGAATACCTGAGATGGTTAATTTCGTCAGTCAGGATTATGTCCGTTAAGTACTCTGGTGAATTTTTTATTTTTATTATTATTTTTATTTAATGTTTTTTTTTTGGGAAACAGACAGTCACAAACTAATTTGGAAACTAAACTATGGCACTAATAGACTTTAAAAAAACAAAATATCGCATGTTATTTCAAAACACAGACACAATTTCTAGGAAAAATAAAGTAGCAATAGGTACTTACCTAACCTACGAGTACTTTACTTAGGCTTACATGACTGTACTGAAATGCACTGGAAATCCCTTCCAAAAGCGGCATCCGAATTGGAATTCGAAACTGGCGACCGGCTGACCACGCGTTTGTCGACTATTGAATGCCAGCAAATTGGGACATCGCTTCGTTTCTAGTCTGTGATACACGAGAGATGTACACTTTATTGCACGTCTGTAACTGTGATTATTTTTATTTGCATTAAACAGTGGTTACTAAAGACTTTAACAAATCTATAATTTACCTAATAGTGTAATTTGTCTGGATAGCATAAGACTAAACTCACTATAAGCACGGCTCGCGAAAAAAGTAACGGACTGATCGTTTTAGTATGTGTACGGTCGACCGCACGGCAGTGGAAATAAAATCAGTATAAACTGGTCTCTCATAGTTTTGAAATTCCCCAATAGAGTGCTAAATAGGCTAGTCCAGTGCAAGGACAAAGTGTTTTCACTTGATGCGGTCGATTGATTGATGTAGCTAAACAACTTAGACATTTTTGATCTTGCTGTTGTATTATTAATTCACGATTTCAAGAAAACGGTTATAAGCACTTGAATCTAATTTCGGAGGTCGATTCAGGGTCGCAATAAATCAGCACTAAAAAGTAATTATGTTCTGGTCCGGATAGCTTTACACAACTCATCACGAGGTTGTTACTCAACTAACACCCACGGCTGTCTTGCGTAGTTCACATAGCAATCAATGATATGCAATTGCTACTAAATGATAGTATAATAGTTAACTATAGAAACATATTTGTCGGATTCTCAACATAAATAGCATCTAATGCAATGCCAAGCATTCGCTGCGTGAATGTAGGACGACTCTGCCCTGGTTAAGTGAGCCGCTTCCAAAATCGTGAGGAATTCAGCGTTCAGCCTACAATACCTACATGTTGTTGGTTTACATAGAGACGTTATACTTAATGCTTTATTTATGACACAAGTAAAACAAAATCCAATACTCAGGCGTTTCCCCTGCCAAAGGTGCAAGTGGTTATGCTCCGTATGGAAACGTTTGGAGGATATGAATGTGGTATGCGATTTATTACGGATGGGTGTGTAGCGGCAGCATGACATGTGTGCGTAGATATCCCCGAGAAATATGGCAGAAAGTTTCACATCGGAAGAAAAGGCCATGGCGAATGCCACTAGGTCACGCCGATAGTCGTGTTGCTCTAAGATTTTCTGTACACTAGAATCCTGGCTTCGTCTGTCGCTTCGTCTTCATTAAAATTTGCCCCAACCGTAGTATGTATTTAAAAATATAATAGTTCAAAATGGGTAGAGGACGAAGCCAGTAGTTGGCGGCCATATCCCCGCGTTCCCTACAGACCACCATCGCTTTGAACAATTTCTGGCGCAATCATCGGATGACAACGCATCTAAGAGCAAAGATAATAAAGGACCTTGTATCTTATCATCCACATTACAATGATACATTTTTTCAGAATTGTCAGCAACCGTAATGGCCAATTACCAACTGTTTGACTACCTTTTTTTTTAAATAAAGATAAAATACTGTACCTCAATTCGTATTTGAAAATAAGAACACGGGTAGCTAATAAACTAGTTTTTTTGTTTTCCCCTGGGCCTCATAGCGACGAGAGTCCGAGACATGTAAATGTGATGACGGGAAATCTGTTTCCACTTTGCCTAAAGCCTCTGCGAGTGTCGCACCCGCTTTTTGTTTACACTCGGATCTATACAAATGGAATATAAACGGGGTTCTACGTCGCGACTCTTTACTCAAGTATGTAGGAAGGACAAAGACAAGTTTATTTGCAGTTCTTGTAAGACTATTTTCCCTTTCCAGAACAGGAATTGGGGATGGTACCTATTAATTTGCATAAAGGGCACATACTTACCTATCATCATCATCAACAGCCTAATAATCTCCCCACTGCTGGGGCTCAGGCCTACCCTCTCAACGAGGGCGCGCGGGCTATAGTCCACCACGCTAGCCCAGTGCGGGTTGGTGGACTTCACATGCGCCTAAGAATTTCTTCTTCGGCGTATGCAGGTTTACCTTCACCGTTTGAGAGCAGTCAGTACATGTACTTAAGTTTCGAGAAAAAACCCATTGGTACATGGCCCAGCCGGGGATCGAACCTCGGACCTTTCGATATGATAGGTCGCGTCTTATCCCCGAGGCCACTGACGCTCTCACTTACCTATATAAACATGTTAATATTGGGAATGTACGCACAAACGAGACGACAAGACACGACACTTGATTTATAGACGCCGTCCACACAATACGCTTCGCCGATTTTCATCTATCTGCTTCTAATTACCTCGCTGCACCTACTGAAGATAATTAATCTCTTCATTGTATCCAGAATCCATAAAACGGTGAGTAAAGGACGGGAAAGGAAATCCAGCCAACGAGCTTTATTCTGGCCGAATAGGATCGTAAAATTTAAACTTCGAAATGGTTTTCCGTGAAAGTGAATTATTATAGACATGCGGGTATTAGAAAGTGCTATAAATCGTAGCTGCACACGGTAGGAGTCACGTGAGCGCATAAGTGAGCACGTTAAATATGGTGTTCGAGATGATTTATCGCATTTTTGCCGACATTGAAGTTCCACACGGCGAGCTTTCTTCTGGAGTAGATATAGGTACCTATATCTACTCCTATGTATAATAGTAGGTACCTACTATACCTATAGTAAGTACCTACTATACCTAGGTACCTACCTAGATTGTAGAGTAGATTACAAAAAAATCTTTTTTTTCTTGTAGGAACCAACAAACTTATCTTTGCGTATGAGCAAGTCATCCATATAAGTTAGTACCGTGATATAACTACAAATTTTATTAACGATTTTATAAATATGTCTTTAATTAAGTTTGTACGGAACCCTTAGGGCGCGAGTCCTACTCGCATTTGTCCGGTTTTTTTTGATTATGTTGCCGTTTTCACAAATAACTTTAATCATGAAATTCGTTTTTGAGACCGCCGTCAGTGGCTTAGTGGGAAGACACCGCCTGCCACGTCGAGAGTTCCGAGTTCGATCCCCGGTCGTGTCCGAAACTGTGCTTAACATTTACTGATTGCTCTCAAACGATAAAGAAAAACATCGTGAGTAAACTTGCATACGCTGAAGAAGGAATTCTCGTGAAGTACAAAAACCGACACCGGGCTAGGGTGGTGGACAATTTTTTTTGTAATAAAAGTGGTGGACTATAGGCCGTACCTACGTCCTCCTCGATACGGTACGCCTGTGCCCCCAACAGTGCGGAACCCGAAATTACGAATGAGGTAAGTACTCGATATATGTACTTAGGTATTTCTGCATACTTCATCAGGAACATAGCGTGAAGATATGTAAGTGAATGTACTAACAGGACCCAAACAGGTCGTCACGTCATTGTGTGACGTAATTCACGTAATTAATGGATGACCCTCGCGTTGACCTTTTGTCGAGGAGCAAAGCTCTGCGGGAAAAGAGTCGTTCTCGCCTAATTCTAATTAGTTCCAGGCGGGCGGTACATCAAAGTTGGGATAAGTTTCTTTCGTTTAATTGCCCGTAAACTTGGAGTGACGTGGGTTCATTTTGCTGGAAGCGATAAAGGTATTTGATATTCATTAAGTATTTTATATTTTAAAATTATGGAATACACCTTTAGATGACAGTAAGACATGACTTCACGCGATACAACTCAAAGTGCGCTATGGGTACGTCACTGCGCGTTTGATACAACAGTGCAATGAAAACATCGGATGCCCGCGGCTTCGTTCGCGTTGTAATTATGTATTCCGTTTTTATGTTCCCACAGGAATATCGAATAGAATTTTTTACGTAATTTGAGGAACGGTAAAAATTATTTCTAGTAGGTATCCCTAGATCCACGTCGCAAGCTGTCGGTCGGCGGGTCGTTTCTGGTAGCCGTTGAACCCTTAGCGAATAGTTAAACTTAATGAAGCGCCGCAAATGTTGCCTACTTCTCAACTTACTCTATATACCTACTTTTCGGAAAGTAATGCTAAGCAGCACCTGCTCTCGTTTTAAAACCTCCTACACAAAAGAGAGAAAGATCACCAATAATATTGCGTTTGGCCGCGAACTCGCTAGCGTGATACCAAATATGCATTAGTTAACTTACTGCTAGGTATGTATGTTGCTGAAGTGAATTGAAATTGTAAGGAGGCTTCAATGCCTTCATGTCTTTTTATCGATCTTCAGGTTTCAAATTGGTAGGGTTTCAGTATTTTTTTTAGTGCTGATTCGGAGCCGAATTCTACCGTAAAGCCTCGTACACACCAGGAAGTTTTGTTCCGGCACAAGACGCAAAATTAAAGGAAATAGTTGCAAAACTAAATCGAAACAACAATGTTTGCTGTAGAATTTGTGCCGCAACCAACAAGTGCCGACACAAAGGTTCTCGGTGTGTACGAGTTATCGCATTTCACGAGGTTTGAACATATTATGGCTGTGCTCCACTCTAACTATAGCTGTCAACTCCATACTCCACATAGTTAAACTTAAGATTAATGGCAAGCTTGTTTTAGTCGAGTTGTTTGATTATGTCTATTGTGCGAGGAGTAACCGATTGTTGGGAATGTGTAAATACTATGTGCTCTGTGTAAATTGACATTGCCTTCAAGTAATAATAACGTTATTGTATAACAGTGTGCGTACCTAATAGGTATCACTACTACTTATTTCAAAAGGACTTTACAAACTGGCCACAAAACACACAAAAGAAAACAACGCATTATGGCCACAAGTCGATGTGTTGAATGCTCTAAGGCCACAAGTAGAAAAGTGGCCCTATTGCACTGATCTTAAAATGACATTATGGATGTATTTTCGTAGTGGGTATTACTATTACTAGTATTATTTACTGCTTTTCAACTTATGTCCCTGTTCCTGTTGCTATGTATGCTAAAATCTTCGAACCCCCTTTGGTATTTGGTACCTTTCTATGTAACTTCGGTGACAATGCAATAATATGGTACATAAAGCACATGGTACAATGAAGCTTTTTTTGCATTTAAAAAATATTTTTCAATTTAATCTTATTTTAGTTTACAGAAGACGCCACAAAATCGACCGCGCCGTCCAACTTTTTATATTAAATAATACTGCCAATATCAACAACTCTCGCCAAACACTTTGTTCCTTCGTGAAGCGAACGTCAAAATAAGATGCGACTTTACAAGCGGCTTACACAAAGAAAACAAAATTCCCGCCATCGGATTTCCATGTCAGTCACGTCGTAGATTTCTTCGCAGCAAAATGAATTTTATTCCGACAAACAAATCATCAGAGATCCAATCAAAGACGACGACAGCCGCATTTCAAGAAATTTTGCGCCGTGCTTTTCATGTCGGACCGTGTTTCCACGATTGTTTTAATTTTTAAAAATATTTTAACCTTTCCTAATGTCAATTTTATAGGATCTCGTTAAAACTGACATTTATACCACTAGTGGTTCTGTGAGAACAGTAGACCTCGCCAGCCCTTATAAACCAAGCCTAAAAGAAACGAACAGAAGTCAACTTTGCAGTTGGAGATTATGTACTAAAGTGACAAAAATTTGCACTATAAAGCTTAATATTTCCCAAACGGATCCCTAAATCGAAAAATGATTTCCACACACCCGCGATATTTTTGAAAGACCTATCCAACGATACCCAACACCATGGAATTCACAAGAAAAAAAAAGTACACTGGGAGTGTGTAGTTTGCGAGTATGGTACGTATTCTAAAAATTGTTTTTCAAGATTTTATTATACTCATTTTGTAGGCGTGATTAATTTATACCCATGCCAAATTTTCGTCAAAATCGGTTGAAAAATGCGATCTGTAGAGAATTACAGACAGACAGAAAGACAGAAGGACAGACGGACAATAGCATTTTTGGCCAATCTCGAAACTTAGGCGCTTCGCTCGCTCGGTCAATTATAGCAAATCTTTTTGTTCGTCTGTTTGTCCGCCGATTAGTATAATACCTACTTATATTCACATACGAGATGTTTCATGATACGTGTTTAGCGAAATAATCTCTTGTCACATTTGATGAGACCATTACATTTATTTAGTTGCTTATTGGATTGAATCTTATCAAAATATCCATTCACCTAATAAGTACCTACTCACGAATGTTTAGCTTAATATCTTGAAAATGTGGCTCCACATTTAAGATAAGCAGTACTTAAATAAATTGCTCCAATGAAATCCCTTTGTAGGGGTAGTTTCGCGATTGAGATCCCTCCTATTGCAGATCTCGGAAGAGGATCACCTCATTCAAAGTCTGATTGCGGCTTACGCATAGAATTAGGACCAATTTCCGATTGTTCCGATTGATAGGGATAGGGAACATCTTGTTTACATATTTTTAGCAAAATATATGTATATTAAGTAAAAATAATGTTTACAGTAAGTAATTGTAATACGAAAGTAATTACAAGGGTAAGTATTTCTATTGTTTTGAAGCGTCATTGGCGTCGGGGATAAGACGCGGCCTCATCATATCGAAAGGTCCGAAGTTCGATCCCCGGCTGGGCCAATGGGTTTTTCTCGAAACTTAAGCACATTTACTGACTGCTATCAAACGGTGAAGGAACCTCGTGAGGAAACCTGCATACGCCGAAGAAGAAATTCTTAGGCGCATGTGAAGTCCACCAACCCGCACTGGGCTAGTGTGGTGGACTATAGCCCGAACGCCCTCGTTGAGAGGGTAGGCCTGAGCCCCAGCAGTGGGGACATTAATAGGCTGCTGATGATGACCTTGTTTTGTTTGCACAAATGAACTGACTTTTATACAGATTATTATACCAAATTACAGTATTGCCGGATCTATATTATTGGACTTCATAATCACAAACTTGTAGGTACTGTATATCAAACAGTTCGATACTTGTTTATTAAAAGTTACCTTTAATAACTAGGTATTTTTAGGTAACTTTCAGATTCATTGTCTCGAACCGTTATTGCGTAGTGAATGTGTATCTCATAAAATTGTAAGAAAATAGATCTCTTACAATTATTTATTTGCAGGACTAACATTCTCCAGGACCTTTGCAGGACATTAATACTAAAATCTCTATAATATCATCTATCTCTAAACTCTGACAAGGGTTCTGAAAGTAATAAAACCGTAATCATAGTACCTATAGTTCGCAATAACGTCCCAAAGCTTCTCCTTAGTGAATATAATAAAATTTTCCGAGCGATTTGCTGTAGCTACGTAACTACTTGCATACGAAAATGTCTCATAAGGAAATTTTCCTTCAACGCTCGCGGTACGGAAATTCTTGCTATTAATATCATGCATGAGGTAAACTATTTTCGCATGTGGATATAGGGACTTAAACACGACGTGGGAAGTTGGGAAGATGCATTGTACTGTCCTCAGATATGGCACGTTTTGGGACCCTTCGGTATTGAAATCGATAGATATATTTTGCATTAAAGAGCGATTAATATAGCGAATAACCGATTAATTTTACTAAGAAACTCATTATAATCAGTCATCATCATCATCATATCAGCCTGTAGACGTCCACTGCTGGACAAAGGCCTCCCCCAAGGATCTCCACGACGACCGGTCCTGCGCTAACCTCATCCAGCTGGGTCCCGCGACCTTCACCAGATCGTCGGTCCACCTTGTGGGAGGCCTGCCTACACTGCGTCTTCCGATACGTGGTCGCCACTCGAGAACCCTTCTGCCCCAGCGGCCGTCAGTTCTACGAGCGATGTGCCCAGCCCACTGCCACTTCAGCTTCGCAATTCTTTGAGCTATGTCGGTGACCTTGGTTCTCCTGCGGATCTCCTCATTTCTGATTCGATCTCGCAGGGAAACTCCGAGCATAGCTCTCTCCATTGCCCTCTGGGTGACCTTGAGCCTTCTTATGAGGCCCATAGTGAGGGACCACGTCTCGGTACCATATGTCATCACTGGCAACACACACTGGTCGAAGACTTTCGTCTTGAGACACTGCGGTATTTGGGACGAGAAGATGTTGCGTAGCTTCCTGAACGCTGCCCAGCCGAGTTGGACGATTGACCTCTTTCTCGAAGTTGGACCTACCTAACTGGACCGTTTGTCCCAGGTATATATAATCGTCTACAACTTATAATCAGTGAATTCATAATATTGTTGGACCATCCAGAATATACTTTGCTAGTGAAGCAAAATGTGGAATAGCAGATAGTCTATCCCTAAGCAGTAGAAATGCTCGAAATATCTTCACCCTGAGATCGGAGAGGATCGGAGTAATTTTATTAACTTATTTTTTCAAATAAAAACCTGTAAGTAATAAATTATTTAACATTATTTAACATCATTTTCAAAACGATTTTTCAAAATTCAAAACATGAATCGTGCAACTCGCTATACAAAATGATTTTTCGAACGGTTCGATTGTCACCAAATCAAGACATTGAGTCAAATGATTTTGTCAGCAGTTATGTCTGTGTGAATATAGTGTGTCTGAGCCCTGTAAACAAGTCTAAATTGATTTTGAAGCTCGCCGAACTCTTGCCTGAGGCTTTACAGGCAATGGCATAGGATTCTGTTGTTTCACTGTACAATCAGGGGTTGCCAAACACACGGTCCGGCCCTCGTTCTCAATAATAATGAAAATCGATTATTATTGAAGGACTCTTGAAATGAGGAAAAACACACCTAATTGGATATAAATAAAGTTTGTTTCATATAATTCGGTACCTAGCCACTTAGTGTCGGGTAATCCTATCCTAGCAATTACGCTATAATAACAGCTGAACGGATTGTAATGAAACTAGTACAATGATAACATAAATCCTGGATTAACTTGGATGCATATAACGGGGCGCCACTAGTTCCAGTTATTTAATTAATTATATCTGTGATTGAAACCTAGCACTCTCTGGATTTTTATTTATTTATTTTATTTTAATGTTTATGTTCACTTATGTTTATTTTTGACGTAAAGTTCAATAAAAACCAGTGAAATGGGTCTTGAATATACAAAGAACAGGATTCTGTTTTCGGAATACAAGTGAGGTCAGTAATTCTGGAAAAGTTTTATGGCGCATCCGTCAGGTGGAACGCGCGAGAGGGTCTCCAATAGACCCACCCCAGAACACCCCAGCGGGCCCCAGTTCACGGGCCATTAACCGGCCATTAGAAGCCAGTGTCCGACACACTGTAAAGGTAAAGTACTCGTAAAAGTGTTACAAATGCAATAATTGCAAACTTATTGCATGTTACCTCATGGCTAGACTGTTATTCTAGTTCTGGGATTAAGTATTATTAAAATAAAAGTACAGGTGTTTGTTCAAGTAAAGCATAATATAGGTACTCCATGAGGAATCTAGTTAAATCTAGTTGTTCATTTATTTCCTCCATTCCATTTATTTACTCTTTCATCTAGATCATTCACGGTAGTAGGTATACAGATAAAAGCAAGATTAAATTGAAGAAGGTCAAACAAAAATGCTCTAGAAATAGATGGCTGGGTTTTGGAATAGATAGACGGCTGTATAAAAGGTTAATCTTCGTTCTTTTTTATGGTATGTATTTATGTCTGCCGTGCCACAGAATAGGTACAGTACATGAAATAAATGCTCTGAAAAAAAAAACAAGCTACAAATGGAATACTCTGTGTAAAATGAATTACTGCGCTGTTTTATTGCATTAAATGCCGGTTGCACCTGTGCTGTGTGAGCGCTGCTCTGTAAACCGTAACAGCTTTTAATTCCGGCATTTTGTATAGGTATGTATAGTACTTGAATAACATTATTATGTAAACATTTTGTATAGCAATCTTAAGTAAGTACACATTTTTGTAGCTCGGATTATAACGAAATTCAGTCTACTGAGGTTTATGTCCTGTATTTAAAAATTGCACATTTAGTTTTGTTATCTTGAAAATTAAGTAAATATTTACATTTGAATTTTTAATAACACAGGATTGGTTTGAGCTATGTATATTTCATATTATTTATTAATATATGCACTGGCGAATAGGTAATGTAATATGTAATGAACAGGTAATGTAAACAAAACATCTTTTTAAAGTTAGCTCCATCCATGCTAGCTCAATATTTTAGAATAACCTGACGGGATTTAGTAACTACTTGTACGATGGCTTGGCGGCAGGGAACAAACAGTATCGGTTTTATTACAGTACAATACACATATTGCAAATACGACCTCTTTAACCCTTCGGAACTAGTTGGTAACCAGGTTGACAAAGCCAGGGGCAGTAAGTATAAAAACTTAAACAATTTGTATACCTACACTGTCTCAAAATTATGAAAAAGATTTTACACCGAAATGCAATTTAAAATAACTAAGAGACAGCTATGTAAATATATACAATAGCGTATACATAATTTATAGAAACACAAGCCATAGAAAAATCTATACTTATATGTACCTAGACTAGGTTAATAACAATAATTAATTGAGTATTCACTGTGCAAAAGCACAGCTAAAAATTCTAGCAAGAATCTAAATTATGTTTCATCTCAATACTCTGTCAGGAAAACTCAATTTGAACGACGAGGTCGCTGGCGAAAGCTAATTTTCGGTGGAGCGGCAAAGTTGCAGTCACAGCTCCCTACGGGGAACTGCACTTCCTACTTACGTAACTATGTGCCGAGATGTGGGGCTGGAGCTGAGCGAGTTACAGCCGCAACTAAGCCGATCGCAAGCCGATAAGCTCCGCCCGGGGGCCGACTGCCGACCATGTCAATGCATTTCCCAAATCGACTGACCTCGTTTTAGAGACTGAACATGTGTTGAGAGTACAATCAATGAGACTAGTAACACAATTACTAGTTAATAGTCGGTTGAAAAAGCGGTGCAGTAAATGCAATAGTGCATTGTTAACATAGGTGTGAAAGTAACTTATTTAAGTCCCGAGACGGGGATTGGCGCCCGACGCGTAGCGAGGGCGCCAATAGTTCGAGGGACCTCTAAATAAGTCTTGAACCCGAGGGAAACACTGTGCTTTTCATTAAGAATACACTGAAAGTAAAAATAAATACATAAAATGAGTGTTAATACAAATCTCTGCTATACAGAAGTATAAACAAAACTCTACAACTCGAAAAAACAAAAGAAGATCGGATTGCCGCTTTCCCGTCTATTTTGTTTTTTTTTCTGTGGCCGGCCAGGTATTCTGCCATTATTTTTCATTTCCATCATTGAAAAAATGATAAATATTTTGCTCAAATCTATGTTATTTCATAGAAATAATTGTCAGTAATAATTATAATAAACTCATTTAAAAAATATATTCTTTAATTATTACATAACTTTATGTTATTTCAATTTTACATCGCGCTGTAATTGAGTGGCTGTATAGACAGTTGGACCATGGTCCAATAGAAATGTCAAAATAGTACTAGTATTATTTTTTTAAATTTGACAGCTGTCAAAGTTGTCTGTCTTTTTAAGTTGAAAGCGATTCTCCCTAGGGCTGAGATGTATTACTTTCAACCCGCTACTCAGGCAACTTCAGACCTTCTTTCAGAGTATGAGTAATGAAAAAATCCAAGTACACCAGATTTTAAGTCAGATCACATGCTTTCAAACAAACCAAAAACCCGGTTCAAATCGGACCAGTAGTTAAAGCGTGATGCGGGTTCAAACACACAGACAAGATTTATTTGACCCCAAGTTCTTTGGGGTCAAATAAGCCTAAGATGTATTCCAATAGTTTAGATATAGATGGCAAGCGGAAAGACATCTCGTCACAACGGCAGCATACTGCCATTAACACTAGCAACCTGTGGATTGCCGACCAACTTAACAACAATTGAAAAAATAACGTGTTGTTTTGAGGACGTGGATACTGCTCCCTGGTGTACTGATTAGTACAATTAGCTGTTGGGTTTAGTCAACTAAAATATTTATTTTACTAAAAAGTAGTAAAGCGGTCTCTACACGATCATGGGGCATGACATGCGTTACGTTTATGTGAATAATCATGCTGCATGATGGACCCTCATGCTTGCTATCAATCACTTAGTACAATGAAGAGTACGCGCGTTTGTCAATCAACGGCCAGCACCGCCCAGCACGTAGTTTGCATGTCATTCGCGTCAATCACTACAATTAAACGATGATGCACGTAACGCATGTCATGCCGCATGATCGTGTAGTGACCGCTTAAGATCTTTGTTGAGTATATATTTAGCAGTAGCTGCTGCTTATTTATACTCTAAGGGATACAATGTATGTAGCTAGAGCGTGGTTGCGCGGTGTGCGCTAGATGGAGCCTAGACGTCAGTTTGTAAACCTTCGCTGGAATGAAATAGCTACTTTAGGGAGCAGTTTCAACAAGGTAAAGTTGCCAGAGACTTTATGATTTGGATGCTAGACGAACCTGATTCAACCTAGCTTACACATCCACTATATATAAGAGAGATGACGTTCATAATGTACAATGGGAAAAATATTTAACTCAGTTTGTAAGTCAGAAATAATTTGTATTATAAAAATCGAACAAAATACTGAAATTATATCTTTAATAAGTGATCATGTATGTACCTACATGTTTTTTCTGTGTATTAAGTAATCATAATTATGTAGTTCATGAATATAATAATGAGATGAAAAGCGAGGGTCTTTGAGCGTCACGGTGACCACGACAAAATTTGTTCTTTCAGAAACTTATGAATATTATTATACCCAAATTGGGTTAGACAAATTGCTTTGCATGTTAGTTAAGCGTAGGTAAGTATTTTAATAATGGTGTATGCTGTGTTACAAAAAGACGCCATTGCAACGAACACTATTTTTAGGGCTAGCAATAATGACCATCAACACTTTTTAATTATCACATCACAACACCTATTTGTTTGATTCAAAATGTACTGTTTAATTTTTGTATTTATAACCACAGTGAGTCAGTAGCTGTATCGAGATCTATTTAGTATGTATGAAGCACTTTCCGCCCCGCTTAAATATTCGCATGCGAGGTGAATCACTCGCAGATATACGAAACGAGCTGATAATCGGATTAACAATGTTCAATGTTTGCTTTGCAGTCGGTACCTGCGAAGTGGCGTGCAGTAGGTGCAGTCGCGCGCCGCTCGAGCAGTCGAGCACGTAAAGTCGTTACATTCCTATTCCAATGGGATTCACCATCGACAAATATTTGTCCATATGCCGAGTTAACGAGATATCCGCCTTTTGTTCACATTTTTATAGATTTTTTACCAATTCAGACCTACGTACTTTTTACCGACTTCCAAAAAGGAGGAGGTACTATGTTCGGCTGTATGTTTTTTTTTTAAATTTATTTATCGAACATGAAATGATCATGACAATGATCCAGACTAAATTCAAAAGAGATGTTCTGTTGTATGTGTCGGGAGTTAGGCAGATAGCTCAACTCTATCAATCCTTACAGTATCCTTACTAAAGAAATATTTATCAACATAGGACCTTTTACAGATGGCCTGGTGTGATAATGAGAGCCGCAGTCGGTCAGTGCCACGGAATTTAAGCCCAATAACGCTAGGCATTAAAACCACAATGAGCAGTGGCATTTTCAGGAATTAAGATGGCACAACCAATACCTTTAGTCCAAAAAGCGTTTCGGTTACCCTTAGCAACGCAAGTCCATGCGGCTAGACCCAAAAGCGTGCAGCTGATTTATGGATTTGCCCAACAAAATAACACTCTCGGCAGTAAGCATACAGACTGCACGCGAAAGCAAAGCCAGCCAGTTGTTCATTTTCATTACGCTTTAATTAATAATTAACCCCCAGAATTATATTTAACCCTGTTTAAGAAATTCGTGTGACGCCGCATACATGTCTAATTAATTATCCAAGAAGAGAGAAGTATTTAGGCCAAGTTTATTTCCCACTTCTGCCAAAGGGGTACAGTTGACTCCTGGAGAATAAACACGTTTTAAGTAGAAACTGAGCGACATTTGCATGGCAATTAGTGCGGGAGCCGGGTCGCATTACCATTTCAATTGTGGGGAATAAGGGGGAGCTGCATTCAGCGCCTGGTGTAACACCTCCCGACTGAAGCCTGACTTGGTTTATTCCGGGCTTATTGTACTTGGTACAGTCCTACCTTCCTACTTAATATGGTTTGTTGGTAAGCCGATTATGAAGTGTAAATAAGATACTTCGGCGCTCTCCATACAAAGTAGGTAACGGTTATTTGTTATCGTTTTATATTTCGGCCTACAAAACTACTATTGCTTCCTAGAACAAACCTCAAAGTTTATGAAGCAATGAATATAATTGTGATAAATACTGCAATGAATGAATAAAAATATGAGATACCGATGTAAAACACTAAATAGTGCAAAAACAATCGTATCCACCTTAATTAGCTAGTTCTTTTCGCAAAATTGTTAAAAAATATTGGTGTTGAAGGCAAATGTAAAATCTAATTTACATAAAATATACTTCGGTCGGTAGGATGACCTTTTAAAACACATATTTGACTAACGAGTACGTATGTAGAGATCTTGTGTGTAGAGGAGATTTACGTAAGTTCTAATTAAAAGCAGCAGGAACATTCATTTAGCGTCGACGTCGTTGTCGCTCTGAAAGTTATGAAACAATATGAATTCGTCGTGTTTTGTTTTGGAAACAAGGCGCTGCGCAAACAATAGGACTTCAGTGCAAATATAAAACAATCGCAAATTATCACGTTGGCTTCAAAAAATTAAGAGAATCCCGACGGTCCCGTATATTTTATTTACAACTCTAGTCATTGCCGACTTGGAACATGCGACCGAAGGAAATAGACTACTTTATAAAAAAATCTATACCTATGTGCGGGACAGTCTGATAAATTATGAAACTGCTAACGTAAAATAAAGGTCTGACGCAATTGTTTTTTTTTAAATGTTAGTAGGTATTTAAGTATCTGAGTCTTTTACATTCTGCATTTTAATAATTAAATAAATTTGATGTTTAATTTAATAAATACTTACCCTAGCTAGTATTTGCGGTGGCGAGCAGGAATGAAACGCCGCTCGTTAATCGTAACCATAGCTAAGCTTAGATTTAAACACCAAGTTACAAATGACCATAATTTTTTTTTTGTTTTAGCACTCAAAATTCATTGAATTTTACACCTTAGCGACCTTAGCATACGCCGAGGAGTTTTGACGAATAAAATCTAGCCAAAGACATCGTTGAGGTAATGAATGAACATCGAGGTAACACGAAGGCTAGCTTAATCAATTTTTTAAATCTGGTTATTTAATTGTTTTTTTTTTGTGTTGGAGTATTATTTATTCAAGTTTCAAATATATCTCATTTTTATTTAATACCATGTACTCGTAATAAGCTACCTTATTAGTGACATTAGCCGGTTACAAAACTCGATTACAGACACGGCCGGAGCGGTTTAGGCGTGCCGAACTAAGTAAAATGTGTTCGAACTAAGAAAAAGTAAAGATCCCAAAATTGTTTGTTTGTAACTCGGTTTCAATCGTAACAAATTACAAGGAAACAAAATACAGCGACCAAATTATTCTTGTTTCGTAACTTGGTTACAAAAAAATCTTCGTTTGTAAACTCGAAAAAAAAACTCAGTTACTTACAAAACAAAGAGCTTCGTAATTGCAGCCGTGGGGTTTGATTCGTGTTAGTTTTATTTTAATCTTTAGTAGGAAACCGAATGACATCAATTGCTAAGTTTTGAGGATCTTGACCGCCGATGACTGAATTGTTCTATTATTCTGACCCGCGGTGCTTTCCTCAACAAATTTTTCATTTAAACTAGGTATATGTCAAGAGTCAAGACCAAGTTTTTTGTTTGTTTTGTTCATTGTATGGTCGACAGTCGACTGTACCAAGTTTCAACAAATTTTTCGCATATTCGTTGAATACAGAATGTAGTTATTTAGTCGCTGCGCGCCACAGTCTCGGACCCACACGTCCGTCCGCCCCCTCTGCCACCCGTACACTAGCTAGGGTTGAAATATAATTAAAAATGAACTTCAAAATTAATGTACATACGAGTATACACATACAAAGGAAGGATAATTAGAAACGGCAAGATTTTCATACAATCGAGGTCACTTTGAAGCCATGGTTCTCCGTGAAGGATTGATCGGGGCATGATCTGATGACGGTCATCGAGAGAGTACATGGAGGACTTTCAGATCGCTATAGATATCCAACTGATCTGATGAGCCGTTTGGTAGCAGCATCGTCATGTAGAAAAAAACCTGCAAAATGGCATAAAAATGTATGAAAATCTTAAAGTTAAGGAATCATGACGATGCTGCTCCCAAACGGCTGATCTGATCAGTTGGATCTATAGCGATCTGAAAGTCCTCCATGTACTCTCTCGATGACCGTCATCAGATCACGCCTCGATCAATCCTACACGGAGAACCATGGCTTCAAAGTGACCTCGATTGTATGAAAATCTTGCCCTGTTTCTAATTATCCGTCCACCTATGTATGTATACATTGGTCAGAATCGCCCATTTATTTTATTGCAGGTGACTAAATCTACATTCTGTATATCGAAGGAACATTTAATACGGCGTGTTCCTCGTAGCCAAACTTGATTGCCAAACTAGTTTGGCTATAGAGAAACTTAATTCTTCGTAGCCAAACTACAAGTAATAACACATTAATACGACACTGACTCAAAACGCGTAAAGTTTTAATACTCACATCACAATGCTCTAGCGAGAACTCCGTCGACCCGGGCGGGATTCCGGATTGACACTTTAGGTGGATTGACATTTTATTTCATAAAAGTTGAGCAGAACTCAACTTTATTTTTGCAAAAGGAATATTTTGCACATTCCCTCCTTTCATGAAACGTCGACTTACTCTTTCTGTATTGAATTTCGGCTGACAGTACAAAATGTGTGATTTCATGTCTCTACTGCCGCGTGCCGACAGTCGCGCGCGGTTCTCAGCGATATTGAAACTTAATGACGCGTGTTTTTATAGTTGCGTCAACGCGGGAAATATTTTGTCCCGTATTCCTTCTACCGTTTATAAGAATGTAGGTCTTCACCTAATTTTAAAATAAATCTTACAACTTTATGTACCAGCAAATAGTTTTTTCTATCAATATAAATACAAATAATTTTACAATTTTGTTTAGGTCTCGTCCAGTTGCAGTGGATTTATGATGATGATATTGATGAATTTAAAAATTTAATCCAAGCCCACCTTGACACCATAACTTTTTAAACCTTAATGATCGTGTCTTTCCATACCTAGTTGCGTGACAACCGAAAATATTTTGTCCCTTTACGTTCTCCTAAACTACTTTCAGTCTATGCATAGAAATCAGGCCACTTCGACCGTTATTTCCGCAGAAAATATTACATTTTGGTAAAGCGGAAGCAAAACTATAATTTGCTAGTTTATCAGATCAAACTGGCGAATGTACCATGGCATAAAGCTGCTTAATCATTTTATCGAAATAAGAAACCCTTGCACTGATAATCATGATATTCTTCAGGACTAAGGGAAACTAGTTGTAAATCTAGTTTGCCTACAAATACTCCAGACTGGTGAGGGTATGAAGTAGCACTCTCAGTACAAGTACTTCATCATCATCAACAGCCTATTAATCTCCCCACTGCTGGGGCTCAGGCCTACCCTCTCAACGAGGGCGTGCGGGCTATAGTCCACCACGCTAGCCCAGTGCGGGTTGGCGGACTTCACATGCGCCTAAGAATTTCTTCTTCGGCGTATGCAGGTTTCCTCATGATGTTTTCCTTCACCGTTTGAGAGCAGTCAGTACATGTACTTAAGTTTCGAGAAAAAACCCATTGGTACATGGCCCAACCGGGGATCGAACCTCGGACCTTTCGATATGATAGGTCGCGTCTTATCCCCGAGGCCACTGACGCTCTCTTACAAGTACTTATCTAGTGCCAAAACAGTACTGTAATTGGGGTTGCCTCATGATAGTTCAACAGTGAACGTTTTATCGTCGATGATGATGATGGTACCCAAAAGTTGCCTAAATAATTTCACTGAGCTAATGACTTCCGCTCTAACGGTGGTCAGTCAATTTCGCTTGTGATTGTTCCTACCTAGCCCCTTTGTCTCGACACAAATGAGTTTCAGTGATTTAATTAATAAGGTAGGAATTTAAATTATAAATGTCAATTACGACATAGTACGAGAATTGTTTTTGAATTTTCTGAAATTCACTCATTACCGATGCATTTGGGTGAATCCGAATTCGCTCTCAGAATATAAGAATTATTTATGCGAGTCGAGGAGTAAAGTTGAACAACCAAAATTAAATTAAGGTCAGAAGCGAAGTTGTTTGATCTCGGTTACTTCTGAATGTTTTACATCTAAATAAGAGAAATTTTATTTTAGTTCACCAAAAGTCGTAATGAGTAAAGTGTAATATATCATCGCTGTACTTTTTAGTTTGAAAAAATCTCTGAAATGAATTAAATCAATGTGAAGTAGGTAGATTTCTGAATCTGGCGATATCTGAATAATGTAAGCTATTTTCACTGAGTACGTTTCTGCTGATACCTGACACAAAGAAACTGAGCAAATGCGTAAGGCCCTCATTACATAGTATGTTTTGCTGTCAGTTTTACCATGGTTTTACCACAGTCAGGCGGTGACTGACGGATGAGTGATCGTCTAATGCGGTGACTGACGAAAAACTGCATACCTTATTTTTTGTGTTATGCATCTGACAGTCATGACTACTCATGACCAATGGAATTGACTGACGCTTGCATGACCGTCTAATGGGCGCCTAAGAACGACACTGTGAGAATATGAATATGTCTTGCGTTCTATTGACAACCAATAAAAGTTCTTTTCAAATTTGCTGTCACCAAGGGAAAAACGATATCAAACAAAAAAAATTAAAAACTTTTATTTAAATGTAGGTTTCGTAGAATAAATGATAGTACAGCTTCGGTCGATCAACCACATTCTCTGACGATCATACACACACTTTACTAAAACTTTACCATTACTGGGTATATTCCTAGGAATGAAAACATCATTAACACAATGTTCATCCGTGCTCTTTTAAGCAGGCAGACACACTGAGCGTCGACCAGAGCGCAGCGCTTTATCTAAAGTCGGCGGGAACACTCGACGACAGTCGTTTTGTGAAATTGAAAAGAATAGCTCGCCAACTGTTCGGCACGCAGGAGTTGCATTACACGGGGAGCGGCGCGGCGCGGCGTCGCGTGTCCGGTATAACGACACCTTATGGCGTAAACTTTTCCCACCTCGCTCCCAGCCCACGATTGTGAAGAATATGTTAGCTGGAAAAGTTCTACAACTACTAACTAGCATGAGAACAGGAGGTATGTATTAAAGATGTTAGCAGAGCGGCTTACCAATTTGATGAAAGACGAAAGAACGAAGAAATCATCAACAGCCTATTAATCTCCCCACTGCTGGGGCTCAGGCCTACCCTCTCATCGAGGGTGTTCGGGCTATAGTCCACCACGCTAGCCCAGTGCGGGTTGGTAGACTTCACATGCGCCTAAGAATTTCTTCCTCGGCGTATGCAGGTTTCCTCACGATGTTTTCCTTCACCGTTTGAGAGCAGTCAGTAAATGTACTTAAGTTTCGAGAAAAACCCATTGGTACATGACCCAACCGGGGATCGAACTCCGGACCTTTCGATATGATAGGCCGCGTCTTATCCCCAGGGCCACTGACGCTCTCTAACGAAGAAATATTACGTGACAATTGAGTTCTGTTATAGTTTTAAGATATGAAAAGTACACTAAAAGTTCACCACATCACTATTAGTCTTTGAGAAATAAGTTAATATCATCACTGAAAACACATGTAGTCCCACAGACCTAAAAATTTTTCGCTACGCTGAAAGACCAACGGAGCGTGGGAGCGAGAAGTCAAAATTATTTAACAACGTGCGAGAAAAAAGAGACAGCAACAGTCGTCCCGGCGTGACATAATTTTGGCGAGTAAGCGGAAAAGTCTTCAGAGCGTCGAGACTAATTTTAAATTTTTTGTTGTAAACTTACAACTAAATGCAAAACATTATTTAGTACGACGATGGTGTCATGTGCAGTGAGAGATTGTAATGTAACAAGACGGTATAATCCAAGTAAATACACGTTTCACAGGTAAATAAGATAATATTGGTTGCTTACTTATTTTGCTTATTTTGACGATTCTGCTTTTGTGAATGGCCTAAAAATATATTTAATTTCTAATAAATAATTTTAATAATATTTCGTTGCTATATATAGAAATAAAAAATATTTAAACTTATTTGAATAATTGTTCTTTGAATAGGCTATATTTCGAGCGTGATCCCATATCATTTGGAAGAAAATATTGTACTCTATCGATAATGTACAAGGGTTGATCTCGGACAACAGTATTTTCAACCCAACATAGTTTTCCACCCCCACGTTCACATCATTTTTTGGTCTCGTCTCTGATATGTCATTGTTTATCTTGTACATCCTAAATCTATGTGTTGTCCACAAAATTGAATTTTTACGAGTGACATCAACTTGACATTCAACAGCGGTTGTGTAGCAATCCAGTAAAGAAGATAAAATACAAATATACAAACTTTTCACTAATTAGCCACCACCCAACCTTTACAGTATGTTCCTAGTTTTAAAATTAGTCCGACTACCATCCAAATCAAACTCAAATCAACTAACAGCTTAGTCACATAAGAATTCATTTTTCGGCGTATGTAGGTTTCCTCTCGATGTTGTCCGTCGCCGTTTTAGGGCAGTCAGTAAATGTAGTTAAGTTTCGAGAAAACCCGCATGGCACGACCGGGGATCGAACTCGGGCCTCTCGACATAACAGGCCGTGCCTTTCCCACTATGCCACCGACGCTATTAACGACTACCATCCGACTCGTGACAAGTAACAATGGCCGTATACCTTTTCGAATTACATAGACTAACGCCGCAGACAACAGGCGAGCAGCACAGCACGCTGTAGCAGCGTTACCGGTGTCAGCCTACTGAACATGCCGATGATTGGCCGATGACATAGGATTTATTAAAAAGTCTAATTTCCAAATAGGTAGAATGAAAATGTTACAAGAAATTTAACTTAATTATGACTTCATTAATGAGAAATAAATATTTATTTAAAAGTTACTTACGTCTATTGAACGAGTGCGACAAAGACTGGCAAAGACGAAATTAATTAAATGGATTAAGCAATTGCGTGCTGATAACCATCAAATTTTCTTGTCTCGACCCACAATTTAGTTCCATTTAAACCATAAATCCACAAATTAACGTTACGAAAACTTTAATCAAAGCCTCAAAGACCAAGGTTGAGATATTTCTGAGGAAGCAATCTCAAAGGAAAATATAAAGTATTAAGGAGTAGGGTTACCATGAAGCAGAGTGGATCGGAGAAATGTGTTTTTGGGCTTTCGGGGAAATGAAATAATTTACCAACTATAAAATAAAGATGTGTCCGAGGCCTTAATAGAACTGTTAATCATCATAATTTGTCTTATTAGGTTTTAACGCACGTTTCCATTGAATCAATGTACTTTTTTAAAATTAAGTATAATAACAAATAACATTGCTTTTTGTCACCGTTATCACAAACGTGAGTATTGAAGAATAAGGAACTAAATTTGATCAGAGCTAAGTACATCTATGTGTCGGTTGATGTGTGCGGCCGTCGTAGGTACTACCGTTATTTTAAAAAAATCTTAGGCGCATGTAGAGTCCACCAACCTGCACTGGGCCATGCGTTGTGGGCTATAGCCCGGACTCGTTGAGAAGGTATTCCTGAACCCCAACAGTAGAGTCTCGATCATACCCTCACATTAGGTATAGGATTCCCTGCTCCCTGTTTCGCGGGAGGCATGGACATACAAACACATTTACAAACATCCAAGACCCGAGAACAAGCATTTTTTGATCAAATAACTACTTGCCCCGGCTGGGAACCCGGGATTCCGAGCATCAGCAGGTAGAGTCAATACCAACGGGGCTACGGAGGCGACTTTAGTTTCTTTTACTAAATATACATCCCTAATTAACTAAATCAACACCAGTGTGGTTTCCCTAAATCCAGAGACATCAGTTTGGATCTAGTTTATTTTCCTTGATAAAGAATACATACGTATATACCTACTTCATCCTTCCCAACTTCCTTTCATTTCCTAGAAAGCTTTTCAAGAGAGAGTATAAGGCAAAATTCAATCTATGAGAAAATAATCTATATGAAAGAAAACAATTGAATAGGAAATAACAAGTGTATTTGGAGGGCGGTAGGTAATAAAGCAGCGTGGGCCTCCAATATCGCTGCGATACCGCCACAATAACTCCACAATATCGCCACCGCTGACAATGGAGACGCATCGCCGCGTCTGCCCGCACGTGATGTGATTCGTTAAACCCCTTTCTTATTTTGTTACTCTATTTTTATTGGTTCGTTTGTTGGGTACCCGGTAAGAAGGTTACTTTTGATATTAACTAGTTTAATTATGTTAATGCCTTACCTAGTTGCTAGAAATTGGGTTCCTGGTAAATATGGTGTATGCTGCATGCCGACTACTAAATAGTAGACCAGTTATTTTAAGACGTAATTGATAGATATCACAAAGTAAGGTAAAAGTAAAGTAATTTATGTACCTACCCACCTCTACGTACACTCTATAGCTAAAAGGAGAAGCAAACAGGCGATAAGTCAATATCTGATTCAAACAATAGGCATATATTGGACAGTTACTACACATAGCCATAGTTACTAAATTGCGAACCTTTCACGTAAACGGTTGTAGCTGGTTTTAACCCGAAATGTGTCGGAAACTATTCTTTAGCTCCTAGGTGGTGTAAGGCGTAATTTAGTTCGCATCATCATCATCATCAACAGTCTATTAATCTCCCCACTGCTGGGGCTCAGGCCTACCCTCACAACGAGGGCGTGCGGGCTATAGTCCACCACGCTAGCCCAGTGCGGGTTGGTATAGACTTCACATGCGCCTAAGAATTTCTTCTTCGGCGTATGCAGGTTTCCTCACGATGTTTTCCTTCACCGTTTGAGAGCAGTCAGTAAATGTACTTAAATTTCGAGAAAAACCCATTGGTACATGACCCAACCGGGTATCGAACTCCAGACCTTTCGATATGATAGGCCGCGTCTTATCCCCAGGGCCACTGACGCTCACATTAGTTCGCATAAAAGTAAATAATGAGAGCGCTGCAATGTGCGAAACATCAGCCATATTTTTTTTGCCTTACTTTTCAAATTTAGCACAAATTATGCTCAAAGTCAAAACCTAGCAAACTTTGTTTAAAAAATATAAAATGATGTTCAAACCCTGTATAGTTGCTATACAACGTTCCGTTTTATTGAATTATAGCTGCTAAATGCTACTTTGAAACTAGTCGGGCAGTGTCATAATAAATGATCCAGCCACATTTACTCGCAAAGCGGGCTGCTGTAACGAACTTTACCCGCTCGATCGGCAACAGGACCTATAAATAATTGAAAAGCTAACTTCCGCTAGCTTTCCAGATGATACCTATAGAACCACAGAACACCGGAAAAAGCTCGCTACGCTCCCAGTATAGAACCCTACTTGACTTTCGGGTGAAGATCGGTTGCGATTCCGAAGATGTTCTCCTTACAAACGAAATTTAAAAGTTATAAGTAGGTACCTATTTATTGGACGAGATAGATTTTCATAATTCATTCATTTTTCAGGCAAACATTTGTAGGTATTCAAAATTTCTCAGCTAGTGCATTTTTCGTAAAATTTCATGGTTTTTCTGAAATATTTCAAAAGTATATGCCGTAGTTTTTTTATCAGTTTAGTTTTTGTTTAATAAATTTTAAAATTTGGCCATATTTTCCATATCATTGCCTTCATGCCTTGCCAGGCTATTTCACATGTAGGTACAATTTTTTTGATTCATTCGGTCCAATTCAAAAAATTTTTGTTTTCCCTAAATTTCGAAGAATATACATATTCTTTCATTTCCAGTTTTATTAAACTTATCCAATTTTTTTATATCCAGAATATTTCAAGTTTATGTAATAAGTTAGTTCATAAGGTTATACGTTTTGGCCGATCTCTAAAAACTTTCTCTTTTAAAGGAAAATATTGTGCGAAGACCGCACTATTAAAAAGCGCCCCGTTGCCATTTCCAAATGAAACGAGAAAGTTTCGAACCAGATTTACATTTTACTGATAAGAGGTGGAGTGGAGACCACTTGGCAAGCGAGTTTTCAATTTTGCTGAAAAGCGTTCTCTATTGGCTATCATTCTTCATGTCTTTGAAATATTTGAGATTTAGATACGAAGCTTAACGGATTCTCCTATCGTAACATTATTCTCCTCATTGGTTCAGTGGCTTCAGCTTCAGCGGTCAAAGGTTAGACCTTGTGCAGTTTAGGCTTGATTTGGGTGTTGTATATGTCCGTGTCTAATTCCCATATAGTACGGTCGACCGCACGTCAGTGGAAACATAACAAGTATAAACTGGTCTCTCATAGTATTGAAACTCCCTAATTAAATAGGCTAGGCCAGCTCAAGGTCAAACTGTTTCTCCTGACGTGCGGTCGACTGTACAAGGATTATACTCCTGCTTGTTAGGTGATATTGTAAGTGCTGTGTGTGTATGACTAGCGGGATTATCTAGCTGTTTCCCGCGGCTTCGCCCGCGTGGAATAAGTTTTTCCCGCGGGAACAGTTTACCAAGGTAAAAAGTAGCATATAATAACATATTATGTTATTCTAGGATTTAAGCTACCACTGTACCAATTTTTATCAAAATTAAGTGGTTTTCCCGCGGTAACAGAATACCGCGGTAAATTGTAGCGTAGGTATATGTTATTTAGATAATAGATAGATACACTAAAAGACAGTGAATACTTCAATACCGTTTATTTCACTAGATTGTATGTATAAACGTCCTAACTATTATTTAAATAGGTAATTCAGTTAATATAAAAAAGAATATAAATAATAATAAATAATAAAAACAGAAAACAATAACCAATGATAAAATACACTTAATTGGGTTCACTAAATATCTGTAACGTTACTTTGTCCGAATGAGTAGTCAGTACATCATACACTGAACTGAAACTTTTGTGACACATACAAAGGGTAGTTAACAAAATAAAAATTTAAATTACAAATCACAACTTACGATTCAAGCTCGCTTGGATTGCCTATGGATACACATTATGTACTAATTACACATACATATAAATTGACTAATATTTTGTTGATATTATTTCAGAAGCTCCTTCCTTTAGCTCTTCCTTTTATGCGTGACAATGCTTTTATATCACAGCGTTCCGCAGAAAAATATAGCGTCACTTAATAAAATATTGTGACTTAGACAATAAAAATCGTGCACGGATTCCGTTTAATAATCAGAAGATATATTTCTGGAGGGCATTTCAGTGATAATGTTTAAATATGGTTAACTATAAATAAAAAACCGGACAAGTACGAGTAGGACTCGCGCCCTGAGAGTTCCGTACAAACTTAATTATAGAAATAATTAGTTATTTAATTAGAAATAATTAGATAATCGTTAATAAAATTTGTAGTTATCACAGGATACTAACTTATATGGATAACTTGTATATACGCAAAGTTAAGTTTGCAAGATTTTTTTTTGTGTGATGTAACTACAAATTTACGGTTTTCGGATTGTCCCCTTTACTTGTGCTGTATAAGACCTTGCTTCTTGCCTTTCAAAATTCTACGTCAACCGGAAGTACCCCATAGGTTTTGATGACAAAGATACTCAAAAATGTGGTAAAATCGGCAATATCTTCTGACTGCGTTGACTTAGAAGTTTGATTTTTTCACAACTATAAGGAACTGCAGACTTGAGTATTGGATATTAATTTCAACTTGATACCTGTACGTGTTCCTGAGAAAAATGGTCTTGACAGACGAACAACGAAGTGATCCTATATGGGTTCCTTTTTTCCTCTTTTGAAATAGGGAACCCTAAAAAAGAAAAAAAATCGTCAATGATTTGAAAACTGCACTGTCAATTACTGAATCCCTCCAAAATACTATCCGTATAGATGATTAATAGGAAACTTGTAAGTATTCATAAATTATACCTCAACTAAATTCTTAAATTACCTACTATTGATAATCATAAGCGCTCATCAAAAAGTATATGAAATCAGTCTATTGTTATACATTGATTTGAGTTTCAAACATTTTTGATATGCAGTTTTGTACAATAATATAAAAAAGTAATGTTTTGATATTTCGTCGCTTCATACAGAGTTTTAATTTATATTAAAAATATTTAATAAAAAAAAAAATTTACTATCCCCAATGTCAATTTTACTTAAAACTTGACACTGACGGGTGATTAATTGCTATCGCTATATTTCAGCCAGATTGTAAAAGTTACTACCTTTAAGCGTGACACACACTGGGCAGCTAAAAAGGGCGTTGCGAAAGCGTTGCGGCGCCGAAGGTTTGTATGAAGAATGCGCCGCGCCGCCGCCGCTTTGATGTAAAGGGCTTCACACTATTTCGAACATTATAGAAAAAAACCGCAACGCTTTCGCAACGCCGCCGCCCAGTGTGTGTCACGCTTAAAAGCCTATCCTAGACACACGCGGCCTGCGGTGGCGGCCTACTGCAGACCGCAGCTTCAATATGCAAACGCAGACCACGCGTGTCTGAAGTCTCACATACATTTCATAGGGACAACAGGTCGCCACCGCCACCGCAGGCCGCTTGTGTCTGGGATTTACATAAAAACGCGGGTCTCCTTCGCGTGTTTTTTAGAAAGAATATACACAAAAACATTGGGACGTAGCATGGTCGTAGGCATTTCCTCCGCGGGTGAAGAGCGGGGAAGAGTTTTATTCAAATTTTGACATGACAACCACCGAGCGAGTTTGTGTGAATTTTTTAGAAGGTGGCAGCTTATGTATGAAAACAAATGTTTTGAAAAAACAAGTTCAAGCCTATTCTGTGCCTGCACTTGCTTTTTCAAAACATTTGTTTTCATACGGTTAGCCAAAACAGATTCAGAGATGTCATCGCATTGCTCAAAACCACAGAACACGGAAAAAGCTCGCTACGCTCCCGCTCGCTACTCAAAACTATGGCAAGGTTTTTGATAATCATTCGGTCAATACCTTAGACAAATATCGCACTTGTCATTGTATTGACTCGTCCTATATTTATCTAAGGCATAGACCGATTGATAATCAAAAACCTTGCCATAGTTTTGAGCAATGCGATGGCATCTCTGGTTAAATTTTGGCTTGTTATATAGCATCACATACAAAACAATGTCATTTACATCGTTAAAACCGCAATTTTGTGCACGTTGCTGTAAAAAGCTAATCGTCATTTTGCGTCAAATTCTAAAACATGTCAGTCCGCGTGTAATCGCGACTAATGTATCAGTATGCTGCATTGTGGATCTATCTTCTATCGTTCAGTCTACACCGACGCTTTGCTGCAGGCGTTGATGTCGCCGATGCTTTTCACCCGTCTGTGGCGCTTCTGCTTGACCATTGAATCGTCGAAGGACTTAGCTGGAAGAGGGGAGCTAACTCTGTGCGCGTGGTCTGCTTTTTGGCCGTACCTGGGGAAAGAATCACGAATTTATACAATTTATATTTTATTGGACCAAAATATAGAGTTTCAATTTTGGAGATTCGCATTTAAACAATCTATTTCTTTCAGACATCTTTACGTATGTAATTTGTCTTTACATAGCTTGGCAATACTTGATAGACTTAAGTACAAGTGTTCGAAAGAAGGGATGAATTACCATAAAATGACTTTCCAATATGTAACTAATTTTGCTAAGTATTATGTAATAATGTACAAATACAAAATCATTGCCATATACCCAAAGTATATATATATGAGAGACTCAATAATTCCTTTCAGGCAGCGCGAAAAAGACAATTTTAAATTTGATTACCTATGCGCTGATTGCGACGTGAGTCAGTTTTACGTCGGGACTCACCTGTGAGTAATCCCGACATTCTCCTTGATATCGTTCAGTCTCTGCAAGCTGTCCCTGGTGGAGACGCTCGACTGCGAGTACAGGCTGAGCGGTGTGTATATCGGCTCGTACTCCTGCAGCGTCGGCGGCGGCGCGTACGTCATGCTCAGCTGCGACAAGGTCCTCACCGCGATCGGCGGGGAGTACGACATCTGGTACGGCTGGTTGGGCTGGTACGTCTGGCTGGTCAGGCTCAGCACGCTGGAGCTTTCGCTCGAGCTGGACGGTGACGCCCGGTCGTGTTTCGGCTTCAGTACTCCGAGGGCGCGCGTTATGGAGCCCTGTTGAACGTTACATCTCAGTGTAGAAACACAAGGGTTATTTACATAAAATTATATCGATACAGAACAATTAACCTAAAATAACAAACCAATGAATGGTTTATGTACCTACATTTACGTACGACAGTGACAGTCCAACTTTGTGAAATTAGTGTTTGGAACTTTGCCAAGCCTATATAATTTCTACACTAGTTTTTGTTACGAGTATACTAATACAATTAAATCTCTCTTTCCTGTGTACTCCTGCCTGTGTCAACTTAATAAAGTGTAGAAAGATCGTCCCCGAAAAGGTAAACCATAGGATTTAGTCGTCGTCACGTACAATAGGTATTTTTAAATAAAAGAGAACTTTCCTGCAAAACGTGCTCTTCACAAGATGGTCGAGCAGTTGTAGCAATTTTCATCTACGTTTAAATAACAGAACAACTTCTCTGCGTGATCGAATCAAGAATAAGGAGTTCCACAGGAGAACTAATGTTGCCATGCTTATGTGGCAATGGGCAGGACATGTCGCTCGCAGTGCCGACGCCCGTTGGAGTAGAATTGTTATCTCGAGTGGCTATCATGCACCGGAAGACAAGATTTTTTGGATAAATAAAAAATGTTTTAAAAAAAAAACCTTTTTAACAAAAAAATTAAACCGCCGAAAAAATGCAGCTGAAAAGCGAAAAATAATAAAAAAGAACCTTTTTAGTCTAACGAAACTCCTACACTAATTAATGTAAATCTAATAAATTTTGAGTCGGCGCCAAACACACATGCAAATTGCTAATGCAATCGTTTCGGATCCTATCTCTCAGAGAAAGAGAAGTTCTCATTAAGATGAATGAATAGCCCAAACACGAGGTAGCTGTTGTACACCGTTGAAGAGTTCCGTCGACTGTCTTCCGTCTCCATCATCAGATCAACTTCACCATCATGGTCTCTGTCATATTGTAGTGTCATTAGAACTACCTAAGTGTGCCTAGTTTCAACAGAATCGGTTCAAAGATGAAAATTTAGTAGGTGAACGATCAGTCATCCCCTAATTTTCTACCCTTAGGGTTGAATTTTTTTCTTCAAATTTAAATGGGACCAACTTCGAAGTATACCCTATCCAATAGAAAAAGAATTATCAAAATCGGACTGCTCTGTAAAAAGTTATGCGTGGTCATACATAAAAAAAAAACAAATATACGGGTCGAATTGAGAACCTCCTTTTTTTTTCGTCGGTTGAAAAGAACTCTAACGGAGATCTTTGAATAAGTTATTTGTCCAACAGTGGGCGCCTTCCGGCTGATATGATGATGATGAATACAACTTACTCTTAAACTATGTCTCCTGGAGTCTGCGCTAAAGTCGATCCCCGGCAATCCGGTGGCAACAGATCTTGAGAATGGCCTCCCCAGCATTCTAAGTTGATGACCGAACATATTCCTGAAAATGTACTCGGGTTATTATCTAATCTCTAAAAGTATATTCCAATAGATTCACTGACAAAAGCCAGGCAGAGCGCGCATTTGACCTTTTCCGACTTAAGGTTGCTCTAACTTAAAAACCTGCTAACACAAAAAGCTGACATGCAAATTCCGTGATAATTTTTGGAATTGCGTAGATTCAGAACTTCTCATGTATAATATCAACCTACCTAATTGTTATCCTTTGCAAAATATTTTTATCATTTGAAGAAAATTTTCAAATTGTGTTCAGGATGAATAGACAGATAAAATACTTGATAAAAGCTATTACAAAGACAAAGTTACTAAATTGAGAATAACAATTAACATAGACACCAAAAGCATGATGCATTTGCTGCAATTTATACGAATCATGCTAATTGTGTATGAACATTGAACTTAAATATGATTTTGACAAAAAAAAATAACATACAGATTTAAGAAATTTGATGTGATACCAAAGAATAGTACTGAAGTACACGGCCATAATTTAAAAACAAGTAGATGTGCAGTTTAATGTATTACGAAACAGTACTATTCTCTGCAAGGAGTCTCGAAAGTCGAATGAAACAACAACAAAATATTCAAATGAAGTAGACAAGCACGAAATATTAACGTGATCAAATTATGTCAAAACAAAATGTATGTTGTGGAAGGAGACAGAGTGGATAGAGCCTGGTCAAAGTAAGGTGCGATCTAATGATGATGACAAAGGCATTCATGATGAATCGATAAAATGGTCGTTACCGTTCCGTCTCGATGCTAGGGCCGACGACGTTAGGTGATGATAATAAAACAAACGACACGACGACGCCCCTTAGCTTTCATACTTTTATCAGGATTTATTCACATTTATAGTCGATTGATATCAATACAAGTGTAACTATCATACGCAGTAACTTTACAATATGAATGTATACAAGTCAAAAACATAGTTATCTTACAGTATCGGTAAATGCTATTATTGTTATTAAACCCTAAAGCTATTGTGAATGGTTCTGTTTTTATTCTAAGGATATTCCGTGTAATGATTTAAAATCTTCCGTTATAATAATTGTTATACTTTTCGACAAATTGAAACAATTCCTTTATAATAATTTTAATGTAAGTATGTAGGTAACGGGATATGATTCACCCCCCAATATTACAAAGCATTTCATGCTTGAAGTCAATACCAACTAAGTTGTATCCTACAATTACTAAAGTTACGAAATCGATGAGTCTCGAATAAACATTAATGTGACAAATCTAATTCTACGGCAAGTTCGGGACTCTAGGGGGTTACCATGTAGAACATTGAATCTAACATTGACGAAGGCAATAAACAGGGTACAAAGGAAAATGTATCCAACCGCTTAAACTTTTCGCTATTCTTTCACTTACAAACCACGTTTCCTACTTATCAGTCTTCACCGCTCGTCAAGTATAAGATCAAAAATATTTCACAAGCGAGCGAGTTTTGACGGAAGAACTCTCTTTGCAACGAAAATTTTTGGTGAAAAAGTAGCACTATACAAAACATTTTGATACAGGACATTTTACATAGATACAGGTTTTCAAACGGGCGCGTCGAAGCGATTACTTTTTGAATGAAAGTTTTTTGACTTTAGTCGATTTATCTTTGTTTTGTGGACAACATGGATGCTCGGGCAGCCTCCACTTGCAGTTCTTCCACCTGGCAAAATATCGTATACCTGCAGGATTGCACCTCACATTATAATCAACTACAAGTTGCTCACCTACTACGGGCTCGGGGCGTGTCTCTCTGGTGACAACTATACATGCAGTGTGCACTTCTCAAATGACAATCTCGTTAAGCTCAACACTATACAAACATATTCCTTTCCTTAGTAGCAATGCAGTTAGGCAGTTAAGGGACGATGTACATTACGTTATCACAATGGACCAGTGGTTATTGTCACCACAATAATAGATGTTATTACGCTGATATTTTTTTTATAAAGAAGTTATTAATTAGGTTTTCAATTACGAGAAGGTAAATGCAAAAATATAAATCGATAAACATAATATTTGATACTTTTAAGCTCAAATCAAATGTTTACTAAATTTAAACACCAAAATTATGGAATAGATAATTTAAAATTAAAACGTAGCAAATATTATATTTTCCTTTAATCATAATAGTAATTACAAGTACTTACCTCGCAGGAATGACAAGAGCATCAAATTCAGCTACTAGATGCTTTCTGATAATACTTTTAGAAGGTGGTATGCCTAGTGCTGTGGCCATCGTCTCGCCAGTGAACGAAGGCTCTAGGACTACTAGACCGCCATGTACCCCGCTATCTGTTAGGACAAGCCAAATAAAAGACAGTCAAAAAATTTACTTTATGAATATATTGTGCTAACGCTTTGAGCCTTTTTACAGGGAAGGGAAAGACAGACAAGAATGGAGAAACAGAGAAAGGGTATAAAAATATGACGGAAGGTATATAGCTACGCACAGGAGTCTCATGCTATGTTAAAGGCACATTTTCAGGCGGGCCATATGCCATTTTATCAAGTTGTTATTTTAAAAGAGCAGTACGTTTAAACGTCAACATCCATTTCCAGAAATAACTATACCGTAGCCTGTACAAATACATAGGAAAGGGAAAAATAAACAAACAGTTACCTTTAAGATTGTCAGCAAATTCCCCTAAGTCAATATTGTGAGCCCACCGCATAAACCTCTGATTGGTCCACACCAGAGGATCAGCGTCCACATTCTCGCACTGGTGCCGTCTCACGGCTAAAGCCTGAAATTAAATAACAATATTTTTGTTTTGCTCTCCACAATATCCAGGAATATGGTTATGTGCGTGTGTGGGTACAGATATAAAAGAAAGTCATAAGTGAAACTGGTCTCTCAGTCTACTGAGTTGCGAAACTTCTACTGCACTTATTAATCTTCACTGTACCTATATAATCAACCTGAATAATCATTAGTAGTAAATAACTTCCTCAAATAGAGTGAGATTCAGAAAACCCGAGTGAGACGTTCAGATTATGTTTCATTTCAAGGTTCGACGGACTTATCTAACGGACGAATTCCAAGAATGTGTTCCGCTTTGCAGGTAAATCTCCCTAACAAAAGCTGCAACCTTGAGCAAGTACTTAAGCATAATTTATAACAGAACCTAACAATAGAAATTACCCAACGAAGGAGACAGTTTCAGTCTGGGTCAAACGCTCTCAGGCGAAGAATTCGGAAGCAAATATAGAATGATTAATGAGTGAACATTATACAGGGGTCACAGTTCACGAAATATTTTGTTGCAGCTCCGCTGGGTAATCGTTCATTTGCTCGCAACACTTATCTCTTAGAAAAAGCTACCTCATTTTTCCATTACACGACTCAATTATTGTGAAAGTAAATGTGATGTTATTCTTGTCAGAATTTACATAGGTAACATTTTGTTATATTTTTTGGTCATATTTCATTTTCTTTGGAAAGATTGCCATTTGTGTTTTCTGTAATAATTAATGCTTGTTTTTAGAAAATTAAGTAAGAATTCTATTTAACATTTCGTTTTTCCTTTTTCTTATTTAGTTATAAGAAATCATATTAACAAAGATTTCGAGGACGCAACAATATAGAGTAGCTACCTAGGTACTCTTTTCTGAATACTCTACAGTATAGTATACCACATAGTATACTAAGGTTGTCTGAAAGAAGACCGCCTAGATGTACCTACTTAATATGTAAGTTACTGTGTTATTTATCTGTTTTTACTTTTAGTGTGCAATAAAGAGTAATGAATGAATGAATGAGTACTTACTTGTCTATCATACTTCATTATCCTGAGCAGGTGTATGCCGTGCACGATGGAGGCCTGATGGAACTTCCTGGTGACGCCCAGGTACTTCTCCAGCTCCTTCTTGCTGATCGTGTCCAGCATGCGCGCGTCCACCAGGCTGGCCAAGAATGACTCGGCGTACTGTTGATTGATTATCAGCCTCGTTATTTTCGTTTCGGCCGCTCACCCCCTTTGTTTGCGCAGTTTTTGACGAAGGATAAATGGGGGTTGCTTTCCTCTTTACCAGTTTTTTTTACAAGATATGAGCATTATATCATTACCTAAAGGTTAGATAATTATGTTATCTTTGTAAGTTACTTGAAATAAAATGAAATCATCACTATGTATGTACTTGATATTCAGATGCTTACCAAAAGTAGAGTAATGCGTAAAATTTGTAGTAGTTTTAATGCTATTCCATCATAAGAGTCCTTTATATGTGCATGTGCAGTAATTAAATAAATATATAAAATTTCCTCTGTAAATGTTAACTTTGAGTGTAGTTTGTATAGTTTGAATTATTACTGACTTGCGACAGGCCCAAGTCCGGCAGCCACTCTGCGGCGACCCAGGCGTGCGTGAGCTGCCCGATAGTGGGATTCCGCACAAGGTCCGGCCGCCGCCGCTCCTCGATGGCCAGCCGAAGCTTCTTGCGGTGCATCGGCTGCGAGATGCCCAGCCCCACCTCCAGGTCCGCGTCCGTTAGCTCAAGCAGAACCTGCCCATTCAAAGCACGGATCTAGAACCAACCAGAACACAATATTTGACGCTACTATCGCGTCGCTCGCTACCTACCTACCCACAAATCTTCATACAACAATTTGCCATTTGAAATCCATTACTTTCCACAAATTGTCACTTCATTTATTAGAATGGAATAGACGAGAAATGGAATATTAATGATATTGGCATTCACCACGAATCAACTAAATGAAA
Source organism: Metalampra italica (assembly GCA_949699065.1). Classification (NCBI taxonomy): domain Eukaryota; kingdom Metazoa; phylum Arthropoda; class Insecta; order Lepidoptera; family Oecophoridae; genus Metalampra; species Metalampra italica. Next base: position 6,483,679 of record OX452983.1, read on the forward strand.
TATTCTTGATCGTATTATCCAGGGATTATTTCAAATATTCCGTGCCAGATATTAATAAGGACTGCTAAATGTGCACTGATAAATCACAAACCAAACGCGTTTTGAATAAACAAATGTTACGATGAATTTATCGGGGACTTAGAATTGGACGTGAATTTCCATACAGATCTAATAAAATGAACGTATTCTGAATAATGAATGGATACCGGGGTAATGAAAAGGGGATTTTTTTTTATTTTAAAAGATAAGCCGCAATGTTTTAGTCGCGAGTTACGAGCGGGCTAAATGTAAGCGTCGATTTTACATTGAATAGAATTTTGCATAATTCTCTCGTATTTTTAAAACCTTCAAAAGTCCGCTTGCTCGCTGTGTGAAAAGCTCCCGACGACGCATGCCGACCGTGGCGTTTTGTTTATCCACGAGTAGCGAAGGTTACGCTGTGATGAGCAAACGTGCCAGTGACTTCCAGTCAGTTGCAAATTGCAATTAATAGATACTACATACTACTAGATCTGCTACTAATACCTACTCGTACATCATTCGTTTAGAAAAAAAAACTTAGCTATTTTGTTATTTTAAATGGTACCTATGTAAGGAGTAAAATTGTTGCAATGAAACCTTGCACCTACCTATAACATGTCCGAGTTCGATTCCCGAGTAGTGCATGACATTTTTTAAAATCTATCAATAGTTTTTCTTATCATACGACATGGGTTGCTTAGAAAATATTTTTCTACCACTGTCCACTTGTAGAGTAAACGTTAGAGTGAACTAGCATACTACTCTACCAGCTCCAAATTTTACATATAAAAAGCTTGCAAATGTTAGTACTCTACCTTACCAATGCTGTCTACATTGGTATAGTTAAAAGCATATTTAGTACTCTACTGCGCTACTCTACCGGCAGAGTGCCCATGTACAACGACCTTTATAGTTTCTCACGTTCCCATACTGATCCATCTGGATGTGCCTTCCTGCATACTAAGTTGATGATACGAACCTTGCCACTCTTGACATTGTCAGCGACGGCGGCGGCATACTGCGGCATGCCGAGCGCGAGCTCCAGCCACGCGATGATGGCGGGCGCGCGCCACCGCGCCAGCGGCAGCGACGCCGCCTCGCGCAGCGCCGCCTCGCACCCCAGCGGGGACCACGCGCGCGCGCCGCCGCCGCCAGCACCGCTCGCGTACACCGGCTCTGCCCAACAAGACAGCATGCTCGCTTCCGCTTCAAAATGTTAATTGAACCGAGCAGAAGCCGTGAGTGATGCTTAATAGACCTACTTCCAGCATGGTGATGTGTTACTAATAATTCTTAATTATGCTAATTAACTAAAAATATAAAAGTGCAAAAATGTATTCCGAACGGATAGAACTCTACAATTCTATTGCATATCTTTGACCTTTAATATCTTGGAAAGAAGTGGTCGACCAACAATTTTTAGCAATGCAGTCGATGGCAGTGATACTAATCTGTGGTGATGTGTTCTTACCAGATTCATGGCCGCTAGCGGTAGCGCTGCCGGACTTGGTGCGGTGTCTGCTGCGCGCGAACACACGCGAGATGGACCCCCACGCGGAGCCGCGGCCGCGCCCCCCCTTGCCCGCCGCCCGGGGCCGCAGCCCCCCCACCAGTCCCGACTCGCACTCTCCCGGGCTGGACAGCTGTTCCACCGACCTGCAGAAAGGCTTGCTTGTAAATGTAAGTACTGTATTCGTTGTATCACGAATTGAATGTTTACATTGCAACCCCGCAAGAACCAATTGTGTGAAGTAGAATATCACCTTACAAAATTGATATTGAGAACGACAATGGAAGTCATACAATGACATCAGACAATATTATATTAGGAAGGAACTAGTATCGGATCGCATTTTTAGGGTTCCGTACCAAATTGATAAAAAGGAACGCTTATTATTCTTGAAATTTGGAACAGTTTGTTTTCAAATAATATTTGGCCCACCTTTATTGCACCATTTTACCTTTATTGAATTTATAAAATAAATTTCTTTTTATTGCAAATGGGGCGAAAAGGGGATCAAAATTTTGAAGTAGAGTTAACTTGGGTATCTACCTATCATAATTTGAAAGGTCTTCATTTGTACGTTAGTAAAATGCGTTACCGGGACAGAACCTTAAACGTGACAAAATCTTACCGTGACAGAGATGAAGCATCGATGGACCTTGTGAAGGGCGAGGCACTGTTGTGAGGTGACAGAGTCGGGCTGCAGTCTCTAGGCGTGCTCACTGCCCGGGAAAACACAATATCATTAACTAAGTAACACGGATACACGCAATAACACTGAGTGTCCCAACTAATTCGGTAACAACATTAGTTTTCCGGACGCATTTCGGTAAAGACAACAGTTACACACACAAAGAGATCGATCCAACTCTGCTATGAGAATTAAAATTATGTGTTACACTTACATTATCCTAGGCGGTTTTAATCAAACTTACAGCAATAACTTACACTTATCTTAAGTACCTAATAAATAGAAACCTTAGGTACTATTTACTGTGCGTATCTATTTAAATAAAACTTCGTGTAGCATCTAGAGTAAAAGCTAGAAGTATTAAAATGAGTACGAAATGCATATAATAATAAATAGTCGTGATGTATATATAAGCACCTACTTTAGAAAGTTAAATCTTTGTTGTAAATGAAAAGGCAATTTTCATTATTAATATTACACAGTACACAACAGCCCCGGGCAGGTTTTAGTCAGTAAACTTCAGAAATTGTTACGAAATTCCACTTCCGCGCGCAACAAAGGAATTACGTATAACTTAAAGTGCTTTAATTTTGTAATAAAATTATGCAACTAATTGAGACAAATTCTAATTTATGTACATACATTGTATGGGAAATGAACATTTTAATTATTCCTAAAAGTTATAGAAAAAATTTGTACTGTACTCGATACTGATAACTGTGATCACAATGCCTCCAAAAAGGACACTAGTTTCTGTCATATTTCTACTTCATTTAAATCTGTATTGTACTTCAATATAACATAGGTATGTATATTGGTTTCTCAGCTGTACAAACAAAATCCCTAAACGTAATGTCTTTATTAGCAGAAACTCATGTTCAATGACGTGAAAACGACAAACATGTATGTCGCATACATAAATAAATTGTACCGAGACAGTAGCGTAGCACTTATCAGGGTCTGTCATCGCGGGGCTGTATAAACGGGCCAATCTCGTCGTTAAGTAAGGCTTTCGTGTAATAAAATGGTTGTCTCGTAAGCGGAAATTTTTACCGCTCCGCCTTTTTCCTTTAAAATGCCCTTTGATAAGGCGTAATGGTGAACTCTCTAATAATTAAATAGAAGGGATTTTCAAAACACAAGTATTCGCACGGAGTTAAATAAAATCTCGTTACGTTTGCTCTGATAACGTTTTCTTTAACATTTTGGGACGAGGGTGAATAAGGGATTTTTAAATGAATAGTGTTCTATCCTTAGTCTATTTCGTAAGTTCAAAACATGTAACCCATGAACCTTAAAAACTTGTATAACGTCTATCTGAATGATCATTTCCGTTATCGTAGATCGCGGCAATCGAATTCTTTGTGTCACTGTCGATTTTAATATAATAACTATGACGTGGCATCAGTTGTTTCAACTCGCAGCAAAATTCATCAAAGTTAATGTCCCATGTGTACGATGGATAAAGTTTTCAATCCTAGTAGAGTGCTTTTGTAATTATAGAGTAGTCATTAGATGTGATTTAGGACGACTCAATATTAATTTGCTTTTCAACATTACCAAGTTTTAGAGCTGGAGCGATAATTAGATTAGTTTGATCGATGACACAGTTCTAGGTCGTGACCTAATAGTTTAAGGTCATGACTTAATTGTCAGAGAAATAGTCGTTAAAGGTCGTCGAAAGTTTAAATTTCTTAATTGCTGCCGAGAGATGCGTCACATAGAGATATGATAAGCATATGATTGATATTGATTGTAATAACATCCGAAATAATCTGAATACAAACAAGTCCTACTTTTGTATTGACGTTCTATATTTCGTGCATCTCTGAAATTAAATTAATAAAATTACTATTCATGACAACTCGTCCATAAAAGTGCATTTCCCGACACGAGTCACAGTTTTGCTACATAATATTAATACTTATTATATACGGGAGTAGCATTACGGGGTATAAAAGTGACAAGCGGAGTAAGGTACTGCCGCCGCCGTTAAGTCTAATAGGTCATAAGACTTCATCACCAATTTTGGCCGTAAAATGCTCCGTTGGTATTGCTATTAATTCAGTAGGTACGTTGAGATACTTGCACTGATAGATGTGATGAGCGGATGACACGAGCGACGCAGCGTCCGTGTCGTAGGGGTCAAGCGTGGGCGGTGCACCTTCAGCCGTCGAGTCCGACAGGTTCCCGCCACACACGGACGTGGCCCCACCATCGCTGCTACCTGTCACTGACACAACATCATTTGAAAACGGACTCTTTCTTCTTTTTCACGGACGTACAAGTTGAGGATCACGCTATTTATGATTTCGAACTCCTTGCACAAAATGACAGAAGTTCATCATTTACTAGATCCAATGTTAGAAGTAAGCTCCGCTCGCCGGCTTAATGAACCTGTTACCTAGTTATAAATTCATTCATTCATACAATACATGTGAGCATGTACATTTATGAAGCTACATCTGGTACTAGGCTTTAATTAGAATACAATCAAGTCGTAGCTTAGCGTAGGCGTTACAAATTCATTAACAGCAAATTGTGTCTCGAATTACCTCTGACACCAGAGTCGGCGCTACAGCTACCACGGTCTCCTATCAGGCCGGAAGGTCCACCCAACATCATGGGAGGCCCGATCCCGAGCGAAGCAACACTCTCTCCCTCGGACAAACAGCCTGCCGCTTGAAGCTGCCTCCTCGCCTATTGGTTGGATACAAGACATTCATCAGAACTTCTAACGAAGACTTTGTTACAGCCCTAAAATAAGTTTCCAATCAAAGTCACAAGTACCAACGGAATCGCATAGTAATTTTACATAAAAAATATTTAATTAAAGCTCTTTTTGAACTTAAGGCTTCAATTTGATTAAAGGTAAAATAAAGTTCGATGGCTTGTCTGAGCTGCGTGTCTTTCTCTCATAAGCGGCGGCGAGATGCAACGAGCGTTAAGCTTTATCTGGCTTATCGCTCGCGGCTCGTTCTCGCTTACTTTGACTCACCTCAAACAACATCTCACTGGTGTGCCTGAGCTGCATATCCCTGATAAGCGGCGGCGAGATGCAGCAAGCGTCAAACTTTATCTGGCTTATGGAGCCGCGTTCCTGCTTACTTTGACTAACCTCAAAAAGCTGCTCCCTGGCGTGCCTGAGCTGTGTGTCTCTCGCGCTGAGAGCGGCGGCTAATTGCAGCGAGCGCTCTGCCTCATCTCGCGCGTGACGTAAGAGAGCAGCGCGTTCTCGCTCCCTTTCAGCTCGTTCTGCTCCAAGCGCTGACGATGCTCCGCCTCTTGAACGCATCTGATTGAATTAAAATTATGGTATGTATTCATCCAGCTTGTCGACATCGACTGCGAGTCATTGGGAATGTTTACTGCGACTAACAAGTGGGTATGCAATCAGGGAGTATGTGTTGTCTGTGTATGCAATAGAAAAGTTCGTTACGCTCTATGTCAATGAGCGGTAGCCTCACAGATTTAGCGTAGCGAGCGGGAGCGTAGCGAGCTTTTTCCGGTGTTCTGTAGGTAGCCTATATGGTTGGTTGTGCACACGCCTCGCGTTCATGATTTCCTGAGTTACCGTGTGTTTCTTTAGTCATGTTGCTAAACAAATGAACGTCCAGAAATAGTAATATCACCTGTTCATAATTTCTAATAAAATCCCGCAGTTCCTTCTCCTTGTCTTCGAGAGTAGCATAGAGCTGCTTCATCTGGTTGAGTAGGTCGAACTTCTCCGCTTTCAATCTCTTCTTATCTGCTTTCAAAGCTGCAATAAAGGGTGAAATCAACAAATTATAGGCATGAAGGAAATCAGTTGGTGGCCCCGTCCGCCGCGCCACCACCTGCCGTTGGCCCTGTGGAGGCGGTAACTCTCGTTGCTATGGTAATAACACGAAACTTAAGTAATTCCATAGTGTGTTGAGAGCTACGGTTGAGTGGGTCCTCATAGGACCTGGCCCGGCACCTAGCAATCGTATTTATGGCTTCTCTACATGGCGCCTACCAAAATCTTTTTAGCTTCATGCATTATAGATAATTAGCTGATGTCGGCGCGAAATAAGTTACTGTTTGCCGCGAGAACAGTTTTTCCTATTGTTTATCTCAATCCATCTCCAATCATTTCCATAACCTAGGCGTAGGCTATGTGTATGGAAAACTTCATGGAGATCGGTTGAATAGTCGAGTCGTGAAAGCAGATCAAACAAACTTTTGGATTTACAATTATGATTATTTTAGTTAGAATTAGGATTTAACATATCATTGAATTTTGCCTAAATTCATTTTATTCGCTGGAACACGGTGTCAAAGATGGATGTTAAATGTCCAACACATTCTGACTTATATTGGCGTGCAAACAATTATACAGTAGGTATACCTAACATACGCAAATATAATTTAGAAATTAGAACTGAGTGATACAATAGTTACACTTAAACTATTTATAATGTGGTTCTCTACAAATAAAACACAAACATCCTCTAGAGATGTCTGAATATACTGAAATTCTTGCTGCTTTTACGTTTGTTTTGAAACCAAAGTGATTCACAGAACTCTTTGAAAGAGTGCGCCGCTCGCACCCGCTCTAGCTCGGCGTCCTTTGTCGGCCTATTTCCTATGCAGATACTTTCATCTTGGTCAAATGTGTACAATGTTCAGTTGATACAAAAATATGACGCGTCCGGTTCCTGTTTTACATTTTCATAACATTTCTTTGCAAGAAATGCTCTGTGTGGATATTGAAAGTATTGCAATCATTAGTTATTTAGTTATTTTTATAGTTTGTGAGTTGTTGAAACACCATCCTTCCCAGAATTTTTACAAAGTTTTACACGATTTGTTGGTAAAAATTAAATTAAATTTTGATTCTGGCTTTTTTCAATCCTGCTGATCTACATAAGCCTCGATGGAATCGTCGATTTTGATGGAAATATTCCGGAGTGTTAAAGTAAAATTATTCAATATCCCGTAATAAAATGCCCCGATAAAAAACACTAAAGGAGACCATCCGCTTCTGTGGGCGTCATTAACCTACAAGATCTTTTGGCTTCATTTTATTGCAGTCCGAGAGATATTACGCTTTTTATCCTCCCGCGATTACGATCCGAGACTGTATTTTGTCTGTGTAACCCTCAAGTAGGTACAAACCAGCTGTTCTCAGTAAAAGGTACATGAGCTTATGATTTCATCAAAGCATCCTAGAGTATAAATAGATTTTGTAGTTAATAACGATATAATAATATGAAGTGGCGCATGAGCACGGCAAATAACCTAGTTAGTTGGGTGATGATAAGTGAGGCATGTTTGCGGGAGATAAGCGCTTTGATCGTTGTTTCATTGAGCGCATCGGCCCCGCATCCGCTTGCACTGCCAATCGTGGTGTTTACCTACTTTAACTAACACACGAGTAACATTTGTACGTACCTATATCTGTTGTACAAACATTGTCAATATCATAATTATTGTGTTTGCAGTCAAATATCATTTATTTTTGTTGCTTTTCCTTTTTCCGGTAGCTAAAGTGCGGCCTCGAGGCATTTTCTTCAGGCTCGAAATATTTTTATTTTCCTTACTAATTAATGTAAAATGACCAGTGTTAAAATAATAAGTTTCTGAATTTGAACTCTGATGCTAATTCTAAAATCAATAATCGATAAAAGCAGGCAAGGCAAATGTCGACAAGGGCCGAATCACTTTCTCTAGCAGACTGATACGCGTATATTTATTGGTTTATGAATTCGTTATCGTCAAATAAGGTCACTATTAAATTCATATTAGTTAGTTATATTTGGTTCTGTATAACGTGCCTACTTCGATTTTCGTAACGGTAATGATGTTAGTGAAAATGTCAGTCGAAGTTACTGAAGCACACCCGCAGAACGTGACCCGTTTTCTGATTTTCTCCCTAGCGCGCCTACCTTCAGGTACGGCGCAGACCCGGCGGAGGAAATTTTGGTGCCCTTTGCTACCTTTCACATGTTCCGGTAGCCGGGTAGTCCGGTGGCAAAGTGTATGAGCATCCCGGGCGAAATTGTGCCGGCGCATGAAAGCTATCATACATGGCTACCGGAATGTGTGAAAAGGCGCTTATTGAAGTTCCGATCGATTTTAGTAGAATTTTGTTTAAGGCAACTGAAAGTAGGTATGTAAAATGAAGTAAGTAAAACGAAAAAAGTGAAAATTTTTAAAGATCTTCTGCAACCAATTATTATTTCTGGAATGAATATAAATGTTCATGAGGTGAAATGAGGTTCTTCTGCTCATATATTAATTAGTTTTTCTGGAAATCAAGGCCTTGTGAAGTTCAAGATACGGTATATATGAGGTTTTAGGTATCTTTGTACCGTTCGCGTCGCCGGCCCTGTACTTTCGCGTAATATTATGAGTATAGTTTATCAAAAAGTCGACTTACGAGTACTACACTTGACTCTATCCATACCTGTAACGGCACTCAACAAATTGCCTACTTTTATGGTATCGGGTTTATGTCGGATTACCGTTCGGCCGGCCGATATAAGCCCTCTATAATGCCTTGAAGTTATTGGCTCTACATGAAATGTTGCCTCACGAAAATAGAGAACATGTAACGCTGTTCTCCAACTATTATAATCATAAGCAGCCGCACCCCCGGGTCGAGACTAATGGTATTATAACTTTGTAATAATTTTAGTACATACAATACGTAATTATTTATTAATATTTCTCGTAGAATAATAGGCTACCTACTGTCAGTAATCTCAGTATGGGGTGAACACAAAGGTCGTCGTTGAATCATTTTTCAGGTTGGATATCGCTTTATATAATCCTGATTTATGTGATTTCAGTGTGACAGAGGCCTTTTTTCAAAATACTGAGCCTCATGAGAATCTAAATCCTCGACTCCCAGAATGACGTCTCCATAAAATTCATCAGTCTGGCTGTCACAGGACAAAACTAATAGCTATATGTACCCAGTGTACTCATACGCAATAGAATATTTTAACTTTAACTTTGGCTTCGTTCAATCTGTTTTTGCGTACCGTACGTAGCTTACACCTTTTTTATGACACTTATTGCTGTCAAATAATGTTGTATATTTAGGGCTTCTTTCACCACTTCCTGATATTGTTACAGATAGTAATCTTAGTGATAAACTAATCTATCAGATAAATCTGTGTGATAGACTATATAAAATATATAAAATATAGGCAATCAGATACCTGTGAAACCAAAAAAATAGGCTACCTGTCAGATAACCTGCAGATAGAGTATCTGGGACTTTATCAGCAAGCGGTGTAAGAGACCCTAATTCTTTTCAATAACATAATATCGAAATTAAGTTTGACAATTAGGTACTTTAAAGGAAGTCGGTAAAAGAAATGAAGTATAAGTGAAGAAAATAGGGAAATGTTACTTCGTATTGCCTTGTTTAACTGAACTCGATCCACGTAATTTCCGGTGTATCAACGATCCATGACTTTCTCTATTGATATCTTATTACGCGGCATTTTCGTTTTTACGAATTACAGCAATATTGCGTTTCAAATAGACGTACTGAGAACAAAAGAAAAATTCAATCACTGTACTTTATTGTTCTCGTTTGACATTTCCAAAATAACCTACAGTTTACTTTATTTGCTTGCTTGATAAACACGGTTATTTGACTCCAGCTAGGTAACTGGTTATCTAAATGGTTATGTGGCTGGTACGAGGACTTACATGTTCATAACTTGGTTACATACTTGGAAAAAAACCACATAGATAACTGGTTATCAAACTTGGTTATCCCTTCATCTGTTGTCAATCGCAGTTGCGAATCCACATTATCTTTTTTTTTCTGTTGCGACACTCATTCCGTAGAATCCGTAAAAATTGTGTCAATGTCCAACAGAGAGCGCCGCGGGCCGCGTGCGCCGCGACGAATGAATAGCTAGTTATCTACTCGTACGTACGTGGAACAAACCAACATGACTTACAGTTAACGGCTTCTCTGGCGAGCAGGAGTTCCTTCTCCATCTGCTGGGGGTCTAGCGGCGGCGCGTCCTGCCCTCCGTCTCCCTTAGCCCGCTCCACCAGCGCCGAGCCCGCCTCCCCCCTCTCCGCCGCGGCCACCAGCAGTCTTCGAACTCTTGTTAGCTCCGCCTGTGTCACAAAAGTTTATGCTGGAAACCAAACCACAGAATAAGCAGTGCTACACCAAACTTGTGTTTGACAGCATTTGAATAGGAGGGCTATCTGTGCCGTTTGGGGTTGAGACCATGGGACCGTGAGGCCCTGAAACCCTTACAAAGATCAATACATTTCAAAGCGTCTCTTCAAGGCATCAGGTGACCGGCGGACAGGCAGTTACCTCGGCCAGCGAATAATATATAAGTCTGACGATCCAACGAGGAAAATTTTTATATTATATTTATTTGTAATCTGATTTCCGAACCGTTTTACTAAGAAACTTATAATAAAAGTTAAATTTCCAATTAACTTACTATGACAAGGTTCTTATTGTATTTGTTAGAACCATGTTTTTTAGTTCATTTAACAATTATTTTATCGATTCGTGTCAAATAATTACACTAAAATGTCTATGTGTGATGATGAGTTTAACCATTATTGTATAGGTGTTACCTGCAGCCGTTCATTTTCGAGCCGCAACCTCCTGGCGAGCTGTGCAGCCGTGAGCATGCCCGGGGACGCCGGCACCTCGTCCGGCCGCGATCGGTCCGACCGCCCGCCCGGCGACGCCGCCTCTGTATCGCAAACAGTATAAGTTTCAAGTGCTTTATTTGCTAGAACATAGTATGGAACAATAGGTCTTAGGGTAACATTGTACAGTATCATATGTTCCGCCGAAGCGGCATGCAAGTTTTTTTTTAAAAATCTTTAAAATTAAATGTTGTCATCAAAATATTCTTTTAGAGAGTAATAGCATTTGTCTAGTAGCCATTCCGTAATTTTACTTTTAAAACTAACATTAGATTTACAATTTTTTAGATTAGATGGGAGACAATTGTAGACTCGTATTGCCATGCAATATGAATTACGCTTATATAAATCAATGCGGCAAAATGGCAAATACAACTTCTCCTTATATCTCGTACATCTCGGATAAACATCTCCATGTGTTTTAAAATAGTCGGTATGTTCACGCACAAATATACACATCTGCTTTACATACATGCAGGATAATGGTAGAACTTTGGTGGCCTTGAACAGTGGTCTACAAGAGTCCATATAGTGAGCTCTACAAATTGCACGCATACACTTCTTTTGGGCTATGAATACTCTATTTATGTCTACTGAGTTACCCCATAGTATTAGTCCGTAGTTTAACACAGATGATACATGACCATGATAGGCCATGAGGGCTATTTCTCGTGACGATGTTCGGCTTAGTTTTCTTAGAACAAAAACAAACTTGTCTATCCTTTTACATACATCACTAACGTGCTCTTTCCAGCTACAAAATCTATCCACTGTGAAACCTAAAAACTTTGTTACGGCTAACGCGTCAATTTTCTCATTATTAAAGTTTAATTGTAATGAAATGTCACGAGATTTATATGTTCCAAATTGCATAAAATTAGTTTTACTAATATTTATTTTTAATTTATTAGTTGTAAGCCAATTATTAATCAATGTCAATGTATTATTAATGTCAGAATTAAAATCGTTAGGATTGTTACATTTAATTGTCAAAGTAGTGTCATCCGCAAATAAAAAACAACTATGCTCTAATATGTTAGGCAAGTCATTAATGTGCAACAGAAACATTAAAGGCCCTAAAATGCTGCCCTGGGGTACCCCACAATTGTTCGCCTTAGGTGATGATCTATACGATGTGAGAAGATTGTGATTATCAAGCTTTTGTATCTCTGTGCATTGTTGTCTGTTTTCAAGGTAGCTTTTGATCCAATCCAGTGCTATACCTCTGATACCATAATTATACAATTTTTGGAGGAGAATCTTATGGTCTACTAGATCGAAAGCCTTACTCATATCAAGGTATATTGCTACAATAGGAATGTTTTCATTAATGCTTTCTGTCACTTCTTTAATGAAATTAAAGCAGGCTAACGTCGTAGAGCTATTTTTGCGAAATCCATATTGATTATTGTGCAATATATGATGTTTTTCAATAAAATTTGTAAGTCGCTTATAAATAACCTTTTCAAAAATTTTTGAAAAGATTGGCAGCAACGCTATTGGTCGATAATTGCCCAAAAGAGAGGCATCATCTTTTTTAAATAGTGGCCTAACTATAGACAGTTTTAGTAACTCAGGAAACTTGCCTTGCGCCAATGATAAATTAATTATGTGAGCAAGGGGTTTAGCTAGTATATCGGCACAGTGTTTAATTACTTTAGTAGTAATACCATCGTAACCAACAGCATTACTGTTTTTTAGTGAGTTAATTATTGTCAAAATTTCATATTCGTTCGTTGGAGTCAAAAATATTGTACTTATGTTATTGTTAATAAAATTGGAAGTAGCAGAAATGTCATTATTACAATTATTGGTCATGTCAACAAAGTAATTATTAAATAATTCCGCGATTTTCGCAGCATCAGTGTGTTTTTCCCCGTTTATTTGAATGTAATCTATTTGATTTTTCAGACTATTTGAGTAAGTGTCACCGTTCACAATGCTCCATGCAGCTTTACACTTGTTTTTGGAATGTATAAGTTTATTTTTGTTATGCAATTGTTGAGACCGTGACATACATCTGCGCAGCAAGGTAGAATAAGTGCAATAACGTGCCTTATTCTCTGATTTATTTATACCCGAATGTATATATTTTAGGTACATTCGTCGTTTGACAATACTTGATTTTTTTATTCCTTTAGTCAACCATTTTACTCGATTAGCTTTATCTTTAATCTTTACTCTTATAAAAGGAAAACAGATATTGTAAAAGAGCACAATGATTTCATGGAATGCCTGAAAAGCATTGTTAGTGTCATTTTGTTCAAAAGTGCACGCAAAGGACAGAGCAGACATGCTAGATAGATATACCGTACATACATGCATGCATGCATACATTCCACGATATCGTGGGTAAAAAGTACGATCAATCATGTGACAGTGTCGTCTATATTGCATATCTTTCCACTTCTACCACAGAATAAGTAATAGATTCTATATAAATGAATACTAATTGCATTAGGTATTTGATTGGTAAACTGAGTTTGTATAGCAATATTGATTGCTCAGTAGGTAAATGAAAACTCTAACAACAAAACCTGATCTATCTATACTAATAAAGAGGTAAAGTTTGGATGGATGTTTGGATGGATGTATGTTAGACCTAAACTACAGAACCGATCTCAATAATTCTTTCGCTGTTGGATAGCTAATACTCTCAGTGTTAACATAGGCTATTTGGTATTGGCCTTTAAAAAAAAGCGGCCACAAAATGTATTAAAGTGTAGTAAGTTGGCGAATATTTTAGGAATTCATCAGGAGGTTAGGCGTTAGTAAGTTGACATTTGAAATCGTAACTTTGAATGTTTTGCATACCAAATTGTTCAGTAAAAAATATACAAATATTGAATCGAGAACTAATAGGCGCAAAATTAAAAAACACACGGATTTCTTAATAAACAAATAAATTTAATTATGCACTAAACAAAATAACAAAAAATATCTCTATAGCAACCAAAATGTACGTACGCAAATCAAAGAAATTGAACTTGACGCAAATCGGCAACTGCAAAGAAGTTAAAAGTTAGCAAAGAGTACTAACACAAGAAGATTCGATACATTCAGTTTCCAAAAGTTTAATAACATCTCATTATATTTGTAAGAAAAGATTGATTAGGATTACCTATTATATTTAAAAAACCTATTCAAAGAGTTTTTACTCCCTACTCATTCAATACTGGCCATTTTTGCAGAAAAAAAAACTTGCAATGCCAAATAATAAAACGAACAAAACATTTCTTTTTAACATCGCGCGTGGCTTTCACAACATTTTTCTGTGAAGTAAAGTGCCAGTATGTGAGGAATAAAATCTTCTTGGTAAAATTACATCCTACTAAAAAAAACGCGAAAGTTTTAAGGATGTTTGTTACTTTTTCACTCAAAAACTACGAAACAGATTTTGATGAGACTATGTATACAGCAATATATCTAGAACATCAGAATAACACATAGGCTATAGATACCCCGGGAAAACTGTTCCCACGGGAAAAACTTTTCTATGCGGGCGAAGCCGCGGGGAACAGCTAGTATAAGATATAAGTACCGATAGAAACAAACGTAGAAACAAAGTTAGCACATGCCACACGATCCGAACATAAATTCTTTCTGCTTCATTGCCTAATTCAAGATTTATTTCACTTTCCAAAACTGTCTTGATAATAGCTTTACTTTCCCCTATACTTATCTGACGTCCTTGTTAACATTCAGGGACACGCGTTTTACTCGTCAGTTATTAGCTGTTCGAATTATACGTAAACTGGTATAGAGTGAGGGCGGGCGCAGCGCCGCCGCAGTCGTATAATGGAATTGGTTATGGCGACGTAAACATCGTAATAATTCGAAAGTTGTTTGAGTCACGAAAGCCGCGACTCGGCCCCGTCCAGACGAATCGATTACTCGTGTGTAGCACGCTCCAGGCGGGCGGCCCGCGCCTCGGGCTCGGGTCGCAGGTGTACACGACGCCTACTATATTGCAGCTCCCCGAAAGAGATGTATTGACTCCGCCGAGCATCGTCTCTCCCGTGCCGTGTAATTATTCTTCCCAAGACGGGCTTTAATTTTGCGGGACAAATAAACAGAGTATCGGAAATCCGCCGAACCAGCCCCTATAAATAACCGAAGGCGTCTTGGAGACGTATCCCCAAGGAGAAAAAAAAATACCGGAGAAACAAAAGGATTGTGACAAATGATCTAGTAGCAAATTATCTACTAAGCAAAGGAAGACGGTAGGTGGTGTATTATTATAGAGGTCGAGATAGTAATTTGGCTCCATTGGGTGTAGATATATTACAGGCCGACACGACGGCTCGCAATTTCTCACTGATCCTATTATTCTGCCCAGATAGAGTCAATACCTTGACGCATTGCACATTTGCTACAGAAGCAATTATTACATACGTTGAGGAAGTACGACCACATTTCGTCTTTATTAGAAGTAGTTAGCAGCCTAATTAGATAAAACCTGTCTCGTTCACGTCAGATTACGAGTAGGTACGTCTCTGGATAACACTTGAGAATACACGTGACACAAAATTTGTTTGTTTCTTTTAATAAGTATTCATATAACGTTTTGTTTTATAATTACAAATAAGGTCCGGTCTTGAGAATTAATTAACGAACATCAACATTGAGCAGAGTTCTTTCTTGGCAAGTTAGCTGTGTAGTAAGTCAGCAAATGAGCTTATTCCCCCAAGGCTGCAGGCTCATTAGGAGGGAAATATTCTGCAGGGGAGCGCAATGTGTGGGAGTTTTCACAACACAGTCGGTAGGTATCGTCAGTGTAGTTGTGTATGTGCATGTCTTTTCTTGTTCAAATATTCTGTTTTTTTTTAATAATAAGCTCACGTATTTTTATTTTTATTATATCTATTACGTAGGTAGTGTTAACTTTACCCATAATTGGAGATCTCATATAGGTTACTATATAGATTTTCTTCTAGTTTCCCAATCTTGCAAGTCTTATACCACTACTCATTCACCTAGGTATAGGTATTGATAAACCTTAATTGGGAATTATTTTAATAATAAAACATAAATTTGGATTATTTATTACTAGTAAGTATTTAATATTACCAAACCTATCAATTGAAATTCTCAAAAACCCCCAGGATTTTTTGAAATTCTTAATTTTGTTTTTTCCATTATTTTATCCTTTCAGAATACACGTACCTAATCATCAATTAACTAATGCCATAACACAACTTTGCTTAGTCCAGTTTAACACGGTTTATATAAACTACCCTCATAATGTTGCCATCAGACGGTCTAACAGCGGTGGTGGCTGGGAAGAATTTCAAACTAACTTGCAACTTACTTCATCGGCAAAACAAACAAGCTGGACTCCAGTTAGGAACTATTATATCCTGGATTACAGTAAGATAAAAGAAGTAAACACCAAGTTTCTCTTGAGACTAATTCTTTACATCTCATACAAACGAAGTGAATTTTAACACACAGAACTATACCAGTACCAGTAGTGTAACTTCCTTTAATTTGAGATTGATTCGGATTCGATATCATAAAAATACGGGATGTTTTATACAAATTTGTCCAGTTCGTTTCCAGGCACCAGCCAAGTGATTTTTCAAAATTCTTTAATTACAGTTTTTCTTAAAAGAAAGGTTTATTTAGTAAAATTTGCTATCTCCAATGTTTAGAATACTTTCACTCCAGGGGAATTCGTTTGTTTCAACCTGTAGGTACACAGGTTACAGCAAGGTATATTCTTGTTTCCTTACCTCCGTCGAGTGTCGCTGTGATGTCCGCCCTGGGCTCGGGCCCGTCGCTACTCCTGCCCAGCGACGTGGCATCAGGCAGCGGCACCTCCTCCTCGGAGCTGTCCGCGGGGTCCAACACGTTCCGTTCGCTAGCGTTGCTGTTCCCGCCGGTGCCGATCTCGGCGTATGTGCCGCTGTCACTGCCGTTCTGCGTCGGCCACTTCACTGGGGATTCTAGTTTGCCGTTCGCTTGATTCTCTTTATTGTCATCGTCTGCGAGAAAAACAATTTCATGCTAATGTGGATCATTATCATCTCTATATATTAACTTATTTTTAACGCAAATCTAAACAAAAATAACACTCTATTATTAAACTTTGTGAAAGTTAAGATTTTATAACACAACCTACATTGGACACAACAATTTACACAATTTACTCGTAAGTATGCCATTTTCATCTCCATTGACGTCACTCAGCGTATCAATAAGGATTACCTACAAAGTGATTATCCTTACCAGTCCTAATCGATATCCCAGTGGTTCTATTGAGCGTCTCTTCCTCTTTGATCGAGTAGGTGTGCTTGTCGAGCGTGCCGATGATGAGCAGACGCCGGCGCTCGGGCGGCGCGGGCCGCTCTATGTCGGGTCGGCCGAGTGTTGCGCTGGCTGGCGTATCAGCGCGTCCGAAAAACATTTATGAATGAGGTTTTATTGGTACTCACCTAAGAGCGGATTATCTTTTCCATTCCTTTACAACAGCTTATAGAAATTTTATTGGGCGTCGGTTCGTTGTCCAGTTGAGCGGTCTTGTCGAGCGCATCGATGAGCAGCCGTTCGCTCCAAGTCGTGTTGCTCGATGTCAGGCGTAATCCAGCGAGTCCGACAAATGTTGAATAAGGTCATGTTGATGCTTACCTATAAACGGATTATCTTTTCCATTCCTTATGGACAGCCTTGTGGTTCTATTGAGCGTTGCTTCCTTGTCCCCGTTGAGCGCGCCGTTCCGGGGCCGGTCGAGCGTGCCGATGAGCAGGCGGCGCTCGGGCGGCGCGGGCCGCTCCAGGTCGGGCCGGTCGAGCGCCGCGCTGGCCGGCGTGATCAGCGGGTCGGCCGGCTCGGGCTCCGGGTCCGCCTCCACCCGCGCCCCCACAGACACTTGCTCGTCCACCATTTTGCGGAGTTTCGCCTGTCGATAAATCTAGTGTTCATTGGCAGTTTGGTTCACCAAATGCATGTAGAACATAGTTACGAAGGTCGGAATTGAACCTGTTATGAGCGTGCTAGTTAGTGATGTACTTTTAATGGTATATACTATATTGCTTCGGTACCTATAAGTACACAGTATATTTATGATATACGTAGTAGGTACGTACGTGCAATGAAACTTTTCTTTAATCAATTTTAGAACTATACTAATAAACAAATAACGAATTATGTATATAAAATGTTGAAAATTTTGTTGCTCATAATAATAATAAAAGTCATTCTAATTTCATTTCTTTAATATGCCTAGTTACATGGCTGAAATCTCAGATACATGTGGTAAGAGATATCGGCATAATAAACTCAAGAAAACTTCTACTGTATCCTGCTTACATTTTCATAAGATGTACTCACACACCTCAAAGTGAGTTCGACGATTTGCTAACTTTAGGAAAGTTCTTTCGGTGTACCCAGCTAAGCACCTTTTACGTGTGACTTCAACAAATGAGAGTTTATTTCCTAGTTACGAAAAGAAATACAGTGCCATAAGCAAGTTCATTCGGTAAACACGAGGTAGCCATGCGATGAGGTCTTATCTGCAACTATTAATCAACGCAATACCGCTCCTATTTACTTAATTCACCTGCTACCGTTTGATGTAATAGTCGTTTAGGGCCGCTCGGGTAATCGCTACATTTTAGGGGTAGCAGACTTCGGAATTAACGGTAATGGTTCGATTTAACTAAAACCTGTGAGAGTTATAAAGCGGTGGATGCACATACAGTTTAACTTTAATAGTCGGCGGGGTCGCGTGGCGTGCATTTATGCGTGAAGCGTGCAAGTTGCTATTTTCTTGTTGGAGAATATTGTCAAGAGTTTCCTGTGAAGTTTGTTCAAAGCTCGCCGGCGACGTGTGGTGCGTGATAATATTATGTATACATAGTTACCTCGCCGCCGGACGGTCGAAAGTTGTGTAGGTAAGTGTAAATGAAATTTCTGGATCGAGTTTTCAAGACATTTTGTTTTAAGATGACGTTAGGTAATTAGTAAAGCGACCGCACGCCAGGTCAAGCCTGATGGACATGTATTGAGCTAAGGTTAATAGCAGTTGACGATTACAAATTCAAATAATTTAATTCAGACGTCCATAGATAATATACCTAGGTAACATACAAACATACCTAAAAGTATGTTAGTAAGTAAAATAAAAGTAACACAAAAGAAACAAGACATTAAAATCTTAATTATTTTCTATACGTGTCTTATTCCAGTGCCCCATAATAGGTTTATCAATTTTGTCACTAACAACGCACCGGAGACTGTTGGAGCTGCCCCTCACGCGGCGCATTACTAATGACCCTGAAGAATTAGATACCGAAATTGTCATTTACGACCACACAATTCTAGACCATCCGAGCGTTGATAAAGATATCCAGTGGTAATCAATCATGCCATTGCATCATTCTATCATGCGAGGGTCTTACCTGGGCGTCGCCTAGTATGCGGCGCACTAGCGCCATCAGGCCGCCGTGGCAGGCGCTGTCATGCTATCCCCCGCCTCCCCTCCGCCTCATGGCCCCAGCGACACCTGCCACTCTGTACCGAGCCAGTTCACATCCAAAGTTTCAATACAAACTGAAACTATTCCACTTCGTGGCGCACTGCCGCCGTCCCTTTGTTCGCGCACAGTTTGGGTGCTTGTAGGTCGTCGACTCCGAGTATATTAATATCTGAAACAAAAACATGACAACGTTAGTTTAAGTTTTATTAAACGCAGCTATTGATGTGCTCAGTGGTTTTTCATGTATAATTATGAGTTCGAATGACGCAGGTTACTGGAACTAGGTCAATATACGAGCTTGATACTGTACAATCAACTTTAATTCCGAAATTGCCGATAATTTCATTGTGTGTGTTTAATTTATAATTGAGTCAGTTATCGGAGCCCATTCGTTTTGCAATGCAAATTAGCCGATATATGCAAGCTATTTCGGTACATGTATAATTGAAACAGCTATTATCAATTCAACTACCTTCTACATAAATAAATATGTAGGCAACACCGCTAAAATAGAACTATAGAAATGAAGGAATTAGGTATCTATACATACGACGACTAAGAACAATAATTTAATTTAATTAGGTATTGGTATCTGGAATAATTTGCATGCACCGTTATAATTTCACTAGACAGGTTTAATATCGTATGTTTTAAATTTCTAATATAAAAAAAATACTATTAAATAATTTTTTTTGATTGAAATTGGATTTTATGATTATGTTTATATTAAACTATGAAAGGTAAGTTTCTCCAATACATGGCCAAAATGGAATGTAGGTTGTTAGTAAGTACAGTACATTATTTCAATTTTAACATATTAAACCGGATAATTTGGACCTTATGAATCATTTTTATGATAGGCAGTACATTATTCCAACCTTCCGAAAACAATACCGCCCTGCTATTTATTGGCTATAAAAAGAACCATTCCAACGTAGCCACACGACAGACTGTGCTACGCTTGCCGAGTAGCCTCGTAGCCCCGCAGCAGAGTGCTACGTTACCTTAATATTGCGCTTTACATACCCATAATAAACTTGTTTACTGATTCAGAAGTATAGGTAATTAAAAATAACTTCGTATAATCAAATGATAAGAATGTTTATATTACCTTCTGAAAGAATTTTACTTCATGCCATTAATAGCCGTCTTATACGTTACACGCGCACTAATTACTACTTTCCTCGTAGAAAAATCCTCAAACTTCCTTAATTGCCTGCTGAGGATTAAAAGTCATAAAGTTCCTACAAACTGCAGAACTCATTATTCTGGTGGCTCGAGGCGCTGGAGCAACACAAAGCCTCCTGACGTCTCGCCACGGCTGATTCTTCTTTCTCCAGTGCCTTTTCACATCGGACCAAAAGAAAAAAGTTTCCGGTTTCGCAAATAACGTCTGTGGCAAGAAATACCGAAGTAACAATGAAAAAAAGACATTTATTGGATGTCAAGCAGCTGTTATCGCTGTTATTGCGTCTACAGATTTCGACTTACCGCGTTTTCGAATGGCACAATAAGAGAGAGCGTTTCAAACTTTTTGACAAATGTGTGCTGTACGTTTTTATGTAATCTGCCCTATTATGTAAATACCCGGAACGGAGCGAACTCCGCTTTTTAATTTAAGTGCGTTATCCTGACGAATATAGTCGGGCAAACACTTTAAGGCGGCAATTTGAAAAGAGCGGCTCGTTCAGGAGCTCCAGTTATTGGCCGCAAAATTGATTAAAATTCCAGCTGCGTCAGGAAGTTCCATCTACTTTTTTTATTAGATTGCGATCGTTGAAAACCATCCTGTGAGTTTTTACTTTTAATATGGTTGACGCTCTCTTGGTCGGCCTTGAGGTATACCCACGTAAAGTGTTTATGACCGGATCATCTCTATGCCATTCTCGGGTATGATAATCCTTTCTTTATGGGACGTTGTTGTGTTCTACTACCACTTCAACTTGCTAATCCTTTCGGCTATGTCGATAAACGTAGTTCTCCATCGGATTTTCTCATTTCGGTTCATATCCTTCAAAGAAACTCCGAGCATATTCTTCTGTGGCTCCTTGCTTATCAAAGAAATGTCGACTATTCAATACTTGCATTCACTTTTCATTTAGAGTAACAGTAAATAACAATTTAGCTACCTATATAAAAGAAGAATATTTTTTATTATTTCAGAGAACAATGGAGATTACCGCTGGGTAGAAAAGCGTGCTTAATGAATGAATTCAAATCAAATATGGTTAATGTGTATGCCGTATGGTAATATACGAGCTACCATGTGGGAAGTTACAACCAAACGGAATATTTGTGGACAAAATTAAATAACTTCATTTGGTTTACGAATGCTCTTCAAAGTTTCCAATTTTGGCAGCAAAAATACTGCCAGTAACAGAAAATATTGCAGCAAATAAAATTTAAAGGTTAATTTCGTTCTATATGGTTTAAGTAAACGGGCCATAGAGAGCGTCAGTGGCGTAGGGGACAAGACGCGGCCTATCATATTGAAAGGTCCGGAGTTCGATCCCCAGCTGGGCCATATACCAATGGGTTTTTTCTCGAAACTTTAGTACATTTACTGATTGCTCTCAAACGGTGAAGGAAAACATCGTGAGGAAACCTGTGAATGATCTGTGAATAAATAAACAACAAAATAGGAAAATTTAAGAGAGTTAACTAACAACTAAAATACATTTGCAAAATTAATTTGCCATCAACGTGCAGTTTAAATCAATACGCCCGACGTTTAATGTTGGTTTAACGGCGCTCCCCCAAACACCGTCGCAACACGGACGTGGTATTCATCAAAGTAATTGCGCAGTTTCATTAAAAATCTCGGCACATCCTTCAGGATTTACATAAAAAGGTCTGGCGGAAGCGCCCCGCCCCACTCGGATACATTAAACCAATTTTTAAACGTCTCAATTTAATAAAAGTGTCACGCTTCAAGCAAACTTCGAAGATGAAGGGCTTGTTTAAAAAAAATTACACATAATAAATCACTCAAGTACCTAAGGGCTGATAAACGGCTCAGTGAGAAAAGCAGGATCGTGTGTGGTATAGTGTTGCAAAAGATTCTAGTCCTCGAGTCATGATTTTGGCTCAATATCTGGGGGCCAATCGCGCTAACTTATATATAGAACGGTATTTAATAAAGAACGTCCAAACCAAACATTGACCAAACACAAAACGTCCTAGTAGCAAAACGTCCATATAATTTTGCATTGGATTCGACCGCTAACCATCCTGAGTGCATTTGCGAATAGGTTTGACTGTCAGTACCATGATGCTGTGGTATGGTGCATGTACACTAATAAACAAAGGTCAAATGTGGGTGTTGAAAGAATGATTTTAAATGTATGTAATATTGGATTATATTTTGAATAAATAAAAATTCTAACGTAGCAATTTTGGTCAGAAATAAATGTTTTGAATTGAATTGAATGGAATAAAAACAACTCGACGAATAAAAACATTTAAAAATGTTTATTTAGTTAAAATAAAAATGGTAAAAAGTAGAATATGACCCTTTTATTTTACAAACTTTCAATGGAAAATTATTTAGACGTTTTGCTACTAGAACGTTTTAAGTTTTGGACAATCTACGATTTGGACGTTGTACTAAAGACTCGTCACGATTATGCTGCATTCGGACTCTGGTGTGGTAATGAGTGTTGGGATATAGCCACATAGATGCTAGCACAGTACTATCCCATTTAGCGACTAACAAATAACTTACGAGAGCTCCGCGCAGCCTCGTTATTGCAGCCTTTGAATATTTCATGCCTTAATTAAAACGAGGTCGCGGGGATTTTATATCTCGTCTCATATGTTGAGCTTTACTTACCACCTAACTATAAGGACTTCCAAAATGAACTATAATTACATTGTGGCTCGTGAAGTAGGCAGTTGCTGAGGCGGGTGACAAATGCATGACCCCCATAGACCACCTACTCTAGTAAGTGGTCTGTGGTGACCCCGAACGATACACATATTTTTCAAAGGAGGTTTTGGCTTGGTTACTAGCCTTTTAAGCCATATGTGATTACTTATTTATTAAACCGGCGGTTACAGCATGGCAGTCCATAAAAGTACGGCTTTAATGGAGATTTACAACAGCGATTTTGAACGTACCTACTGGAAGAGTTGTTACACGATTTTATTTTACATCCACAAGCAGTTACTGTATAAAATACTATAACAAATACATTACAAGTAAAACCCGCAGTATATACATTATAGACAAACATGATGTGCGGTACCCGCCAAAAGAGTTCCGCGAAACACATCTGTGCATTCGATAGGATTGGGTGGAGCGACCGACTCGAGTCAAGTGATTTAGAAATCAAGACGACTAATGATTTCCTGATATCGAATGATATGATTAGTATCATTCAAGCCGCTCATACCTCGTGCGCGAGCGGCGAGACATTCGTTGAACCATCTCGGTTCACGACGCGCATGAGTGTATATTGTTAAGAGGTACAACTTACTTACTTATTTATTCAGAAACTTTAACTCATAAAATCTAATTAAATTCCAATTTAACTTTTGTTTCGAGCGAAACTTTGTCGCTCGCTATGCACACAACATTTTCTCGCGATTTCTGTTTAAAGTATAGGTACCTACTTACTGACGTTTAGTGCCGAAATCAGTAAATTCATAACAATTAAACTGTAAATATTAGTGTAGGTCTAGGAGTTTTGACATAAAATTCTAATTTTGAATGAAAATGAAGATCTGAATATGATTTTAGATTTATTTGTAACACTTACCATACTAGGTAATAACTTAGATAGCGACTTTTCTGCAATAGAAATTTGATGTTTGATGAGCCATACTCCAAACATACAACGCACACCCTTTTGTCGCTACTTTTTTTTTGTTTTATTCTTTTTTTTTATTGATTTGTCCTTTATTGAGGACGGGCAAGGGAGCTTTGTCCATACAGCCCTGTCTTATTTAAAGTATTATTTCTTATATTTATTTAAACCGGCGGTTACAGCACGGCCTCCACAAAAACAGAGCACGACTAGAGTTAGTCGGCGATTTTCAATTAAACCGCAGCACGGCCTCCACGAGGGCACAACTAGTGCCATTCGGTCTTCCACACTGCAGGTTCATGTCCGATAGTAGGTTTAATGAAGTCTATCAAGTGACATTTTGGAACGATCCGGTAGAGTCGTTTACACGCTTTTATTTAACTATCCCGCACAATATACACTTTAATAGGCACTTGTTGCATAAAAAACTATCACAAATATACACCAAAACCTACAATATACATTTTTTGGAAAACTAAACAAAAACGACAACCATCTCCGACAAAACCCCGCCAAAAAGCCGTTTTTTTTTCTTGCTCGATATTGTAATGACCTTTTCATTACATAAAGGCACTAAAGATGTAGACAAATGAAAACAAATGTATACCTATTTCAGAATCCATTGTGTGAACCTTAAGTTCTGTCTATAATTTAATATTTATGCTGTTTGTTATTTTTAATCTAAATTAAGTAGGTAGGTAACTGAATGAGTCGGGCATGGCATGGAGCGCAGGTGACGTGAAATATCCGAGACTATGCTGTGGCATTATTTACGATATTGTAGAACTTATGCGACTAGTCTCGAACTACCCAGCTGTAATGACCTCATAAATAGCCAAAGTTTAAATCTACTATTATTTACCACCATCTTGAAGGTATTGCAGTAACGCAAGTAGTTATAAGTTAAATCTTATGCATTAAGTTTACAATAAAATAAATTAAACCACATGCTGATGTATTTATTAGGTAACTAAACAATTTTATCACAGTACATAACAATTTTATCAACCAACGAAAAACAAAAGAGGAGGTTCTCAAGACGACTCCTATATTTTTATTTTTTATGTATGACCACGCATAACTTTTTACAGAGCAGTACGATTTTGAGAATTATTATAGATTTAAAACGCATATTATTATACATTTTAAAGAAAATAAATTATAAGAGACAAACATGACACTTCGGTTCCCGCGAAAAGAGTCTTCAAACCCAAGGATCCCATAGTTAGACCAAATGATAATGATACTGGCCGTAGCTACAGACCAAAGACAAAAGATGCTGTATGTATAAATAATAAATAGGTAATAAATCTTTTTATTTATTTATTGCGGCGATTACATTTTTTTGTTAATGTGGCCAGTAGTATTATCGTTTCTTTCTTCCTACATTATAATACAATATTTAATTCGGAAGCAGTATTATTATTTTGTTCTATAGTTACATCGCATCGCCGCGCCTCGCCGTCACCGGCAAAATGTGGGTTCTCAAAATGTTACGCAATTAAATTTTACCGCAATCAAAGTCACAAACAACTATCCCGGCCTCATCCCGGCATATTAAAGCGCTCTCCCCATTCAAGACAGCAAACAACATGAAAACAGGTCATTATAACCACGATGTCTTATTATATAAACTCTTTAGTGTTGAATGTACGCAATATTTCAATTTCCCTGAATAATACCGCAGTCGTTCCGACCGCGCCTCCTTTGTTCTCCATGATGGGGATACGTAATACGTATTGCCTCTGACAGCGGAATACTAATAACTTCGCAAATAAACAACTACAACCGATGCGATGAAGTGGAATTGACACAAAGGCGGAATGCGATTATGAAAACTACAAGCAGCAAAACAAACTGGCCATGTGCGAGTCGGACTCGCGCACCAAGGGTTCTGTACCTTGGAAGGAGACGTATAAAAAACAAATTTTCTGAGTTTTAGTTACATCAGAATTTTGGAATCCCATTTAACTGTTCCCCACAACGTTTTCTTTTTCCTGTAATCCTACTAATATTATAAACGCTAAAGTTTTTATGGATGTTTGGATGTTGGTTACTCTTTCACGCAAAAACTACGGAACAATTTTTGATAAAACTTTACAGTAATATAGATTATACATCAGAATAACATATAGGCTTATAATTCATAAAGATACCTCGGGAAAAGCTGTTCCCGCATGAAAATCTTTTTTTACGCGGGCGAAGCCGCGGGAAACAGCTAGTATTTACATAAAAGTCTATCAAATCTATTATTTTGATCTGCAAACTTCAGAGGTAAGGGATTTTCCATCATAAATCAAAAAACTATTACGTAGGTTTTAGTAGTTTTTTAGTAGTCTAAGATCAATAGTTTCCGAGTTACAGCTGTTTTTAGTTTGACAGCTGACATCGGAAATGATGATCTCGACGAGATCTATCATTCCTCTATACGAACTAGTAGTCTAGGATCAATAGTTTCCGAGTTTAAGCGTAACGTAGCGTTCATCTGCGTATCTAGTAATTTGCGAAACAAAATCTGGTCATATGCGTATCTGGCTATCTGGTAATTTGCGAAATGCACATTTGGTAAATCGCGTATACCATATACTGCGTTTCTGGTAGGATGCGTGAACGCATTTTCTAAGTACCTAACTAAAACAGTTATGATAGTTATCTACTTAAAGTTTCATGACGCCTAGAATTACGACAGCACAGCACTACACTGCATACAGTGGTATCGTTTAACTTTAAAATACCCACGGTACCACCAGTGGTGCGGCCAGGGGTACTGTGGGTCTGCAGCGTAATATATTAACCTACGATTATTTTCTTTCCTAAATTAGTTTTCAATCGGTTGGTTTTAAAATTTAAATAAGCTTTGCGATTAACTTCCCCACTAAACTTTCCATTCAAATAAAAGAAACTTTATCTTCTTTGTACCTTACCCACATTGCAAATTAACACTCGTTAACAGCTTGATAAAGAAGTTTATCTCCCCTTTCATTAAATTATAGCTTGAATGAGCTTTCTCTCGTGATGCTTTCATTCATACCTTTTCATCATAATACTAATGTAGTGCTTTGCTATTGGATTGTCATCATCCTATTGTTGTAGGATGGTTTAGTTGAGAATGAGGAAATGCTCGAAAATATAACCTGTCTAATAGTTTGTACTTATAAATTTCACCCTTAACTTACTTAAACTGACAGGCTCCTTTCTGGTTGGCAACACGTTGGCAAGATCATAGATTTAGATTAGTGATTTAATATGTGTGGCAAGCAAGATCTTTGTCAATATTTATAATGAGAAGCATCATGAAATGAAATAATTTATTCGCTCTAGAGTAGTATCATCGTAGATGATCTTTATGAGAAGTCCTTAAACTCAACCAGTTGTTGTACGGATATTATTACAGTTTATGGGTTAGTAGTGCAGTAAAATTAATAATCTTATGAAATATTAAGTAGCGCATTTAAATTACCCAGGTGCATTAAGTATACAAATAGTGTACCTGGGTGATTAACGCTGGGTGAATTATGTCTACCGATCCAATAAACTGACATCCATATTGACATTTTCCTGGAAAACAAGTGGGTGCCGATAAATCAGGAACGGCTGGGTCAACTTGCCACCAGCGTCAGATGTCCTCCCTCACCCCGAGGGTTATTGATTACAACCGACACCTTATTGTGTTACTTCGTCTACCACACTCAATGAAGTCTATTTAAAGATCGATACTGGATTGGATACATCTATCTACATGTGCTGATGTGAGTTGACTTGACGTAATTCTAAACTACGACACTAGGAATACTGAATGCTGATGTCAGAAACAAAATTGGTTTCAACGGCAAATAATTGTACCTATATGTACTGTGATGGTTTTTTTTATAAAACAACGGAATATTATTTATGTCCCACGTTTGGGCACAAATTGCCATCACAATGAGGAGGTGACAGCAATAGACCACCACGATCTCTTGAGCGGAATAAGAACTCTGTGCCTACTCCACAGCATTTCTGAACTATGTTTCAACGTCAAATTATGATAGTTACAAAAATCTGCTAAGGAAATCTTTGTTGGTGAAGCATAGTTCAGGAGTGGTGTGGGGAAGCTAAAATAATGTGTTGTAAGCATAGCCCAGAGGCGTCAGCGCTGAAGTTGCAAGTTCCCTGGAGGGGAGCCGTCCGACTTCAGTTGGCTCGAGTCAAACTTACGAAACTTCAAAGTGGAAACTTGTCTCCTCTGTAAACGGTGTAAATACCTAATAATCTGTGGAAGAGGATAAAATTAGTACAGCTAAAAAACTAAGCAAAGCGTACGATTTTTTAGGTTTCAAAGTCAGAGTCAAATAGTTTTCTAGAATAAGTATAATTAATTTGGAAATTTCAATTATTTTGGCATCATTTCCGGGCAACAAAATTTACATTTGTGTTCTTTTCAGACAGACAAGAAGCTTCGCTCTATTCGTTTTAACGAAACTCTAAACTGCTACTGCCAATAATGGATTTACAATATATTATTGAATAAAAGTATAACAATTATTATCATTTACGTTCTTTATAGAGGCATGTTACTGGTTACAGCCTTACAGAAATGTTGGATGGAGCCGGTACATTAATCCAATAAGCCCACGCCCCACGCATTTCATGTAAATTTGGCTTCGCCTGGGCGTAACATTTTATTTAATACATATCACGTTTAATATAACTTAACAGATTTTTTTTATCTCTTTATTGTGAATGTCATGGGTATATATAAACGGAACACTTAACATTTCACCAAAACACATATTATTGTAATCCTCCATCCTCGCCTGCGTCCGCCCGCCCTCCTGCCACCGTACCACATTGGGGGAAGGTTAAAAATTTAATAAAATAAACTAATAGGTTTTTATTTTTAGTAAATAGTTTTTAAAGTTAGAGTTTAATTTTAGGTTATTTTAGTTTTTTAAATAGTTTTAAGTTATGGATAGTTTAGTAATAGTTTTTTCTTATTATTAATGTCTATTAATATGAACACTGCTGTAATTATTATATAGCTGTAATTCAGAATTGGGATTAAAGAATAAATAGGTATATATGTACATATTGGTCAGAATCGCCCAATTAATTATTGCAGATAATAAATAATAATAAATAAATTTTATTCACAAAAAGCCTAATACATTAGGAGCTAATATAATAAAACTAATTTTTGTAAGGCTGAGTAATACAAGAATTGTACTCCTGACCTCAAGAGAGAATTATCTGTGTGATAAGGTCAGGGTTCCTCCGTGCCGTTATTCAATAGCCTAAGTAAAATTATGTAAAACAAAACAATAATTTAAACTAGTAGTTCCGTGAGAACAGTAGACCTCGCCAGCCCTTATAAACCAAACCTAAAAGAAACCAACAAAAGTCAACTTTGGAAACAGAAAAAGTACCTACTAAAGTGACAAAAATTAGCACTTTAAAGCTTAATATTTCGCAAACGGATCCCTGAATCGAAAAATGTTTATCACACACCCGCGATATTTTTGAAAGACCCATTCAACGATACCCCACACCATGGATATCACGCGGAAAAAAATAATATTCCATTTTACGTATGCAGTTCTATGAACATAATTTATTTTTTCAACTTTCTTAAGTCGATCGACTATTACTCAAAAACTAATAGAACCTACTTAGCCGTCATAGTTTTCCTTGTAACTACGTTATATATGCTACTGCCATGAATTTTTTCACATTTCCAGAAGCAACCGTTTAGCTGGCAGGGGGGGGGGACACGTGACTCTAACAAAAATTACCACTTTAAAGCTTAATATTTCGCCAACGGATCCCTAAATCGAAAAAATGGTATTCACACACCAGCAATATTTTTGAAAGACCTATCCAACGATATCCCACACTATGGGATTCACAAGAAAAAAAAAGTTCACTCCCACTTTGCGAGTATGGTAGGTACTCTAAAAAAAATGTTTTTCAAAATTTTATTCTACTCATTTTGTAGGTTTAATTAATTTATACATATGCCAAATTTTCGTCAAAATCGGTTGAAAAATGCGACCTGTAGAGAATTACAGACAGACAGACAGACAGAC
Source organism: Metalampra italica (assembly GCA_949699065.1). Classification (NCBI taxonomy): domain Eukaryota; kingdom Metazoa; phylum Arthropoda; class Insecta; order Lepidoptera; family Oecophoridae; genus Metalampra; species Metalampra italica. The sequence goes on from OX452983.1 coordinate 6,513,917, forward strand.
AGACAGACAGACAGACAGACAGCCGGACAAGAGCATTTTTGGCCAGTCTCGAAACGTAGACGCTTCGCTCGCTTCGCTCGCTCGGTCAATTATCTACTAGTGTATGTGTTTGTGTATAAGTGTGATGTGAGTGTTTATGTATGTATTATTGTTATATTATCTATATTTATTTATTTGATGACTCAATGTACACACCTATATTTAGGTAGGTAATAAGAAGAAGTTCCTTTGTTGACACGTTTAAATTCCTCTATTTTCCAGCACAAAGGCGAACTTAATTAGATGTTGCTCGTATACTCGTATCTATTTTAAAACACTGTCAAGCAGACCCGAGCACCCTTCAAGAACACTATTACAGAGCTTCATCATCTAGCCCGGGGCACAGGCCGTGCCTCGATGCTACGAGTACGAAGTCGGGTTGGTATATAACATTATCATATAAATAACTATATAATAATAGAACATGCAGCTTTCAATGATAGCTCGTTGTGACTGTATACGTATATGTTATAATTATAAAGTTGATATTACATTATTTATCGAGTTGTTCCCGTTCGTTGTTGTTATTTATTGAACTGATCCATCGCTAAGTGCACGGAATTAAATTCACGGAACAGAAAATTAAATAAACAATCCTGTGTGCAGTGGATTTTGCATACTGGTAAAAATTACTGCACTTGCTAATAAAGTCCCAGATACACTATCCGCAGGTTATCTGACAGATAGCCTTTTATTTTGCTTACACACTGGTTGCCTTATCTGTCAGATAAACCGCCAGATAAACTAACAGCAAGATTCATCAGAGACTTGAGGTGTGAAACAAAAAATATTATCCGACAGATTTATCTGAGTTTATTGTCAGATTATTATCTGTAACAATATCAGCAATTGGTGAAAGAGGCCGTTAGTCTTGAAGTCTATGTTAGCTTTACAAAACATATATGGCAATAAACTATTTTGACTTACTCTCCACGTTTCTCTAACATAGTAACACGAAACATGGCACCGAATACCCCAAGCAACATAAGCGCCGAACAAGACACGTTTCATTAATTCAATGAAACTTACCGTATGCTGGGAATGGCACAATACCTACACTCGTAGTGCCGCGCCATTCGCAATACTAATTGCATATGTAAACGAGACCCGGGCTGGGGTCGCGACCTGCAGGTGCTTGACCTTAAAACTACAGGGTTGTACAAAACAAACAAACAAATAATTGGTCACATAAAAGGGATGTAAATTACGAATTGACAAGTGATTTTTGAGATATTTCTTGGATACTAATAGCCATAACGGATGGTATAGGAGGCATGATAGCATCAAGATCTCACTGACACGCAGCTTTACCAGTAGTGTCAGTCACGTTGCTTGTGTCAATGGGGAACGCGGCAGCGAGCACTGCATGACCAATGGCGATCGCATGAAGGATATATCTATATTAATCATAGAGAAATGAGATGACGGCCCCCTAATTTCAAACCTTCCTGATATTAATAAAATAGAAATGAAGAGTGAGATTTTTTAGTCGGATTTGAAAATTTCTTTTTGCATTTGTTAGCCCAATTCTTGAAGAAGGCTATAATAGGCAACACAATCTGACGTATAGGAATGTGGGTGGTTTTGTGCTACGGGTATATTGATGAAGATGAAACGAGTTACTCGTATAATAAGAACGCTACCGATATGTAAAAACATAACGTAGAATAAAAAAGTCTTCATTATATTTTTCTCCTCCAAATATCATCCAACCGAATATTCCATTACCGGGTTGTGGAAGCTCGTTATTTATATATATTAAAGGGGGCTGCAATAACGAGGACACATGTGATACACCCGCGATTTTCGGTACGTTGAGGCCTCCGGTTTTGCATCGGGAAACAATCAAAGCGACACGTAATCTGACGTAGACAATAATTACATGGGTGCTTCCTTATCGAAGGCAAAGGGAACAGACGGGAATAATTCTAGGTTACTACGGCTTCCGTTTTAGAGTTCCGTACCTCAAAAAGAATAAAAACGGAACCCTTATAGGATCGCTTTGTTGTACATCCGTCCGTCTGTCGAGACTTTTTTTACAGAAAGAGGTAGAGGTAGCAAGCAGAATTAAATGTATGGGTGTAAAAAATTAGAGCTTCTAAGTCAACGCAATAATATATTTACGGCCCTGTTTGCCATATGTTGATACTCGCAAATTAAATCAAAGCCTATATGGTACCTACTTCCCGTTGGCCTAGAATCATAAAATATGGCAAGAAGCACGGCTTCACAGGAAAAAAATCGAAAATAGTTAATTAGTAGTAGTTAAGTATATCACTTAATAAAATATTTTTTTGCGTAAGTACGAACTTACATGGATGATGAACTATTTACATACCTACATAAATTAAGTTTGTACGGAACCCGCGAGTCCTACTCGCTTGTCCACATTTTTTATTCGTCTACTGGAAAAAGGAAGGACATGGTAAGTTACGTCGGTCTGGTAGTTTATGTGTTACATTAACTTACGTTAACTTAGTTTAAGTACTTATTTGTTTGTTCACACTACTACAGTCATATTTTTCATGTCTAGCATCTTTCAAGGTAGTTTTTCAACAGTATAGTTTACAGCAAACTTATAAAACCGCACGTAGAAAGCATCGCAGTGCAGATTAAGTAAACAAGTCGTGACGACTCAGTTTATTATATAATTATGTGTTTACTTTATTTCAAAAGCTCAACCATAGCCTAAACATATAAAATAGA